>OX376063.1:3893765-5191687 GCA_947361185.1 Charanyca ferruginea | reverse complement strand
AAGTCTACAGTCCCTTGAAGCTGTGAAAAAATCAAACTTCTAAGTTAACGTGAAAAAAGATACGGCCGTTTTTTGCCGCAAAAAAACGAATATTTCGACACTCTTAAGGGAATCAAAATTTATAGGGTACTTCTCGTTAACGTAGAACTATGAAAGGCAAGTAATATCGTCTTATACTACAAGTACAGGGAAAAGTCTAAAAACTCATCATCATCCTGTCAACCTTAAGACGCCCATTGCTGGGCATAGGTCTCACGCAAGTGGGTTCAGCCGTAATCGCCATGCTTGGTCGATGCATTTTGGCGATCGCAGTAGGTGTTATGGTACTCAGAAGGACGCTGCTGCCCAACCTTTGGTCAATATCACTTTGTCGCTTTCTACGATACCCACGGGTCGAAATTGGGTGATGCTATTCGTTGTAATTAAATCATAAAAAATATAGTCTTTGTTTAAAGTACGTAATCAATCATCGAAGTATGGCGCGGTTATAATTGTATGGGTGACCAAATCACGGAATTTGAACGGAACCCTCGGCAGGCGAGTCCTACTCGCACTTGTCCGGTTTTTTTGTTTGTGTTTGCTTAGTTTCACATTCTCAGAAGTCATCATCATCTTTCTGCCCTCATTCTATATTACTTGGGGTCGGCGCAGCACGTTTTCATCTTTCATTCCATCTTTTCTTCGGCCTTTTTGGTCACATATGCTTTTTATTTCTCCTCATGCTCTCAGAAGTACAGTATGAAAATATTAATTAATTTATTAATTTATTTACTTATTTATTAATTTATTTATTTATTTATTTGTTTATTTATTTATTTATTTATGTATTCATTTATTTATTTATTTATTTATTTATTTATTTATTTATTTATTTATTTATTTATTTATTTATTCATTCATTTTTTTTTTACGACACGGTTTGCGCAGTGGCTAAGCGATCGACTGCTGTGCAGCGTGTTGCGGGTTCGATTCCCGCCCAAGGTAAACATTTGTGTGATGAGCACTCGTGTTTGCCTTGTGTCTGGGTGTTGTTTATCTATATATGTATGTATTTACAAAAAAATGTATTTGTGTATGTATATCAGCTGTCTGACACCCATAGTTTGGGGTCAGATGGCCGTGTGTGAAAATGTCCCCACATATTATTATTATTATTATAAATATTATTTAAATATTTAGTTTAACAGATCGTAGACGTAGCTCAAAAGGCTGCCCAGTTTAAATGAGACTGGGCTGGACATGTCTGCCGCATGCCGAACGACCTTTGGGTCCGTAAGTGAATTGGTGCCCTGAAATGGCGAGACGGGGCCGTGGTAGACCACGAAAGGAATTGAGGGATGACTTGGATAGCTTCCTTAAGAATTGGCAAGACATAGCAAAAAGTCGAGACCGTTGGATGGAATAGAGGGAGGCCTTTTGCCCTGTGGGACAGTACAGGCTAAATATAAAATATATATATATAAGATTTGGTAAGTGCTCGTATTGTTTTTCGTGACATCGCCAAGCGGCTGGTCGACTCTTCATGTGACCCGAAGGCTAGTCTATTCTTGGGTGAAAGAATCAGGCTGGCAGCATTGCCACGTTGAATGGCAATGCTGCCAGCCTGTTGGGCACGTGTCCCGTTGACAGCGATGTGGACAAGATTTTTGATGGCCTTTGAGCTCCCCTGCCTTTTTCCTGGAATTGTACATAATATTGTTATTTCGATTTTTAAGAGTTGTATATATTTCAAATAAACCAATCGCTTTTCGTTAAAAAGAATTGGTTTAAACAAAATGGATATTAATTATAGCAAATCTTCGTAATGTTTTTCTTTGATGAATGTTCCGTAATCTTTTATGTACTTTTTATTTTATCATGATGTAGCTACCAGGCTTACATAATTGAAAAGAAGCAGTAGTCTTAATAAAGAAAAAAAAAACAAACATTACTAAACTTAAGTAATTGAAATATATCTTTTTCAATCACGAAGTACCAGGAGACTATATATAACATAGAGAAGGTATTTTATTCGAACCCCAGTGGAAGTTGCACCGAGCGAGAGTTATGTACTTGTCCGGGTCACGTCACCATTCGTAACGTCACCACGATGGATATACGACTTTAATATGGAGTTACAATCCTTTCGTTACATTACACGGGAGATAGTAAATTCTTGTTTGAAATGTTGGTTTTGCTTCGTATTGTTCTTTTGTTGGTCAAAAATGTAATTGTCTTAAAGGGCCTCTTTTACCACCTCTGAATAGGCACTATCAATCATTAGATATTGCGCAATTGCGAGTGGTATTCGCATATAAAGGGTCCCGTATCACCGTACAATATTAAGACTATATAAAAAAAAACTGAAAATGGCTGAGAAGGAAAACATAATTATTACAAAACCAGTCGTCACACTTAGGGCGGGTTGTTTCAAACAGTCGGTTAACGTTACATACGGACGGTTAAAAAGTTACTATGACTGATGATGTTTAACGTACGTTAAATGTAACGGGTTGTTTCATGTCATAGAAATCCGTCAGTTAAAGTTATTCAAAAGATATTCCATAATATTTTGATGTTTGAAGTAGCTGATTGACAACACAAAATTACGATGACTGGTCGGTTATAGTTGAGATTCCCTGGTATTTTTGCCTATTGAACGCACTGATAGTCTGTGCCTCTGGTCAAAATCCGTCGCCTTCTACGACTCCTAAGGGGTAGAAGTGGGGTGATGCTTATGGGTGAAAATATTACATTGATGTTTTTTAGTTATAAAGTTCTCCATGTTTAACCATCAATAGTAATCGTAACTTTTTGACGTATGATTTTGTGAAACAACTCATTTTTTGATTTGACGATAGTTAGCGCCATTTATGACTATTACCGGTCAGTAATGGTTAGTTGAAGCAACCCGCCCTTAATAAGTAAGTGACTTACCTACCTATTATGTCCGATATCTGAAAAAGGGCCCAGTTTTCAAAGTAGCAAGTTTGCATACCTTCTTAGGTATCTATTCAAAATATCTGCATTTATTTTAATAACGTAACGCACTAGATATTTCTCCTGTAAAGTGGATGCATTTACAAACATATAACCCGAAACAATTACCTGCAGTGCTACTATTACAATCTCCCTCGAAAGCAGACGGGCGGATGACAGCTCACTTCACCTAGGTGTTCACCGAGGGAGATTGTAACAGAATATACATAGACCATTATAAATATTTGTATCGCGCGATAATCGAAATACGATCCAGTCTGTCCCTTTGCTGCCGTCCTCCAGCAAGCGACGCTCTAAGCCCAGGCCCGTACCCCATAGGGGGTGCCCTTAGCGTGTAGTCGCCTTGTTTTTGTTGCCCTGGCTGGAGGTCTTAAATTCACTTTATTGGTACTACAGGAAAGACCGGCCAAGCAGCCGGCAACCTGATAGGTTGACCTGCTAGATGCCATACCGAAAATAAAAAACAAAAAAATGGAATCCGTGACACGCAGCACACCAGCCAACCGCACAGTCACTGCGACAACCGTGACGTCTGGTGACTCAGGGGTCTCAGTCCCAAAGTTCAAGATACGAAAGAACAGAAAAAAACCAAACATGTAAGTATCTTTTATGAAAGATAAAAGATAAGAGACGATAACCACTTCCTTCTCCTTACTCCTGAACAATCTCACCGCGTAAAACCTGTACCTATATACACAAAAGTTACAGCATTAATCATTGTTCAGAAAGTTTACGGCAAAGTTGATGTTTCATAAGGCAATAAATCCAAAGAGTACCTTTTAGCTAAATCCTTTGTTTGTCTATAAGAAACAACAGGTTTTATGAGGCAGTTACGGCCGAGTGCTTTCCTTGTAAGGGCCGGTTCGATTGCCAAGAAACTAATGAGTAGGTAAATGTTTCGGGGAATGAGTAAAGATTTCCTTTGCTTGTCACTTCCTGGCTTTGGATATGTTGGTATTTTTCTTTTCGTGTTATAGGAATTTACGTCATAATGTTTTCACATATTTAGTTGGGAAAAGGCTAGGTAAATCATGTGCGGAAAATTACATAGCCTAGCTACTTTTGCATATTATACTATTTTGGCAGACGTAGATTTGCGTATAATTTTTTAGTGGATGCGTGTAATGTTTTTAGGTATGTGTACAGAGACCATTAAAACGTTCAATATTCTGTTACTTGTTTAATTTATACACGGTTCATTATTACAATGGGATACTTTACAAAGATCAATACCTACTTTTAAAAACATCATTTTATAACAAACCATTTGGACGGTTGGATGCCCCCCATAACACAGGATTTTCTTAGCATGGGGGACATTAATCTATCTGCTTGACCTTTGTTTATATAGGGTGTCCAGTAAATAGCACGACAAGTATGACGTGCTATTTACTGGACACCAGTAAAGGCAGTAGCAGGGGGTGATAGCTTGGGTCAATACCTGCCAAAACAACACAATATATGTTCATCAAAATCTTACGGATTTTTGTTCACCACTGTAGGTTAAAGTAAAACGATAAGAAAATTGTTCTGTGAAAATTTGAACAAAAAATTTTATTTCTTGAAAACATTTTTGGTTTGGTAGAAAAAAAGACTTATCAATGAGTAAAGTAACTATTCACGAATAAGATGCACAAAAAATAATACTAGAAAAGGAATTTTTCATTACGAGATGCTTAAAAATCTGTTTCAAGGTAGAGATTTTTCGATATTTCGGAAAATTTTGTAAAACTGTAAATCCGTAAGATTTTGCTGAACATATATTGCGTTGTTTTGGCAGGTATTGACCCAAGCTATCACCCCCTGCAGTATGTCGTGCTATTTACTGGACACCCTGTATAAGTGCTATGTCTGTGTTTACATTATTCTTGTATGTACTACATGATGACAAATAAACTTATTATTATTATCAATGAACGAGGTACGGGACAACTGAGGCTCGCTGCACCTGCAACTCCAAACAAATATACAATGTGTCAGCAATCCTCTACAAATCTTTTACTGCAGAGCATTACTATAAATTAGTTAAATTTATAAGCCATACCAGGCCGTTTACACCGTCGTAATATTATCATAATCGGAGTCTCAAAACTATTACAATCCGTATTGATACCTTAGATGATAATGAGGGTTGCGAACTGATCAGTGTCGTTATCATGATGCGGGGTGCCCAAGACCGGGTTGGTTGGTGTACAGGTAAGGTACATTTAAATGATAAAACTGATAATGAGTTCAACTTGTGTATTGATAGTTTAAAGAAAGCACAAACACTCAAAACTGATATGATCGGCCCGCGGCGAATGTGCCCTTTAGTTTTAAATTTCATAGTGCAGCTCAGGAGTTGAATGTTATTTCGAAAAATAAACAAAAATCAATATTGAAAATTTTTATTTAAGTATTAGAAAAAAAACTGACGTAATCACAACATAAATTGTACGAAATGCAAGTTATTTAATATTAAATAATGTTGATAAAATTGAATAATAATTTTTTTTTATCAATATTCAAATAAATATAAAATGAAATGCTATCATGGATAGTATAAAATGAAAATTATTTTATTACGTCAGCACGGCACACGCGGATCTGATTGATGAGACAAAACAATAATAAGAGAATAATACTAATACTATACTTTAGTATTATATGATCTGTGCTAATAATAACTTAAGAAAGAGAGAGAAAACATAATTCCTGTGCAATCCTGTGTGTTTCCACCGGTGGCGCACCCCGCCCGGCAAGATTTTTGGTTCATGGGGCGGTGATGTACCACCGGTGGCCATAGGGAGATTTGCGCCGTAGGATACCAAGTACCTACTGATGAGGTGCCGGTCTGAACGTGTTAAATTAATTAATAATTTCTGATCAAAATGACTAGGTACGCAGTGTTTATTTACGAAAAAACGAAAAACATTATATTGAAGTAGGCTTTACTTGTCCGTGTGGTGACGAACGTAAAGAATAGCACCATCCTATATCTTCCCGTGGGTGTCGTAAGAGACGACTAAGGGACTTATCAGAGAATGGGCAGCAGCGTTCTCTGTGCCTTTGTAACAACCATACTGCGATCGCCAACCCGCCTGCCAAGCGTGGCGATTATGGCAAACCACCCCCCCTTGGGGAGGCCTATGTCCAGCAGTGAACGTCTTTCGGCTGAAATGATTAGGCTTTACTTATCAGAAACTATTTTCGCTTCAAGACAACTCTGTATTTAATTGCCAAAAATAGCTCTTATAATCGACTAAACATAAAAAGAACAGTCTTTCCCAAAAACACATCTAAAATTAACCTTCAGTTACCTAATTCTTTCCTTCGAAGATTGTTTTTCCCACCGATTAGAAGGAGCATGAAGTCATCAAGCCCGGCGGCCATTTTAAACGTGACTCCCATACAGAATGCACTGAAACTAACCAAGTGGCTAATATTGCTTTGCGGAAACGATAGTGGTATAAAAAAGGGCAATTTTGAGTATATTGTTATTGTCATTGAGGTGGTAAAAATTGACGTTTGGCTTGTTATTTTTAAGGTCCAAGATTGAGGGATAATATTGCATTAAGGAAGTATGGTAAAGATTTTTGTGTAATTGTTTCGGGAAATTGGTTCAATCAGGTCAGTCCGTGGCTGGGTGACTATTTATTTTATACCAAAATACATTAAATGTTACAGCACCCTGATGAGATAGGGGCCTTTTGGCATCGTACAGAACCGATGACCGTATGGTGTCGGACGTATAGAATAGCATCATCCCATATCTTCCCGTGGGTGTCGTAAGAGGCGACTAAGGGACGTACCAGAGAATGGGCAGCAGCGTTCTCTGTGCATTTGTAACAACCATACTGCGATCGCCAACCCGCCTGCCAAGCTTGGCGATTATGGCAAAACCCCCCCTTGGGGGAGGCCTATGTCCAGCAATGGACGTCTTTCGGCTGAAATGATGATGATGATGATGACAGAATCGATTTCGTTTCTTATTTTGTTTTTCTTTTTTATTTTACAATAATAATTCAACCTTGTTATTATGTGTGTGTTTTGTCCTGTGCGGGCCAATAAATGCTTTTTCTTTTTTTCTTTCTTTATACCGAGACCCCTTCCTGCCTCGAAAAGCACGTAAAGTCGTTGGTCCCGGCTGTCACTCGAAGATCTTTGACAGTCGTTAAGGGTAGCCAGAAGACAGAAAGTCTGACAACCAGTCTTACCAAGGAGTAAGTATCGTGTTACCCTGTAACTGTGTTGATTGTCTTTGAGATGTGATTGTGATTAGATTTTGAACGTTATGATGAACATTGGCCATTAAATGTTTTGACACGTGTTTTCAGCAGAATTAGTATGAAACTATTTGCCAAGTAGTTTTATCCCAATTCATTCGGGGGTGGTGAAACAGGCCCTAGGCCGTGTGGTGTCCGCAAATAGCACCATCCAATTTCTACCCGTGGGTGTCGTAGAAGGCGACAGGGGGATATTGACCCTTCTGAGTACAGAAGTACACCTACTGCGATCGCCAACATGCATCGGCCAAACATGGCGATTACGGCTGACCCCCCCCCCCCACCACGCCCCCCTTGGGGGAGACCTATGCCCAGCAAAGGGCGTCTAAAGGTTGACATGATGATAATGATAAAACAAGCCCTTCTTTTTATAAATATCACACAAACTATCAAGTTTTTTATTTAAATGCGAAGTAAGTACTGTAAGAGCTTAACGCTGAGCCTTTACGCCACCGGATCGATGTATGTATTTCACGTGGTGTGTTATATTATTTGCCGGAGGTTCTTAGAATTAAACGTGGAAAAGCAATATAGCAGTTCTATATTGATAAAGAGCATTTCGGTCACTGACGGCGCAACTTCACATCTAAACTAATAATCATAAAGACGAAAGATTTGGTTATTTGTATAATAATAATAATGTGTGTAACATTTCACACATGGCCATCTGACCCCAAACTAGGGAGACCCTGTACTATGGGTGTCAGACAGCTGATATACATACACAAATACATTTAAAAACGAATAGATAAATGTGTGTGTTTGTTTGTAATGGATAAAATCGAGAAATACCAAACTGATTTTAAATATTCTTTCACCAAAAGAAAGCTGAGTTATCACTGAAATCTATAAGCCATATTTTAATATCAAGAAGTTAGAGACGCGATAGAAAATTGACGAGGGCAAAGTCGCAGGAAAGGTGCCAGCTAGTATTTTATATCACGAATAGCTACTTTCCTGTTATTCATACTTTTAATAAATGCCTTCATTATCCACGATTTGAATTTATTTGGATTTTGTTTTGGCCGCGTGATGCCTTTACAAAAACAAAATCCAAATAAATTAAATTACATCAGCCATATTGTAGCAAAAATCTCGGTTATTCAATATTAACTCTTGTAAAAATGTTCCGTTTATCGAAACGATAAAGTTTTACGTTATTTTTATCATGTTCCTAACAAAGTGGTTCGTACGAAAAGTTTTCAGGCTCGAGTAGATAAAGGTTCATTTATGCCTTTCTGTGAAAGCATAAAACCCTTAACTATTCACCTGATTATTTACGTTTAAGATAAGAACGGGCGCACATTCGCGTTAAGTCTTAGAAAAATGGTTCAAAAGATTAAGTCTCATATGAGACATATGTCGCAGAGAAGGTATGTGTACTTATAGTCTGAATTTATGAAATATGCTGGGCCCTTTTTCAGGTATCAGGTATACAAGGTACCTTGCACTGAAAGAATCATGGCGAGATCCATACATTCATTTGTATGAAAAAAAAAACAAATAATTTAGAGGGTTTAAAATATTTTCCAATGTGAAGAATACATTACCAAGAGTAGATTGATATACTTACCATATTTATAAACCCCCGCATAATTAAAATATTACGCAATGAAAATAAAACTTTTTCGTTTCATCTCAATGCCTATTTTGTGTTTATAAAAAAAATAAAGTGACAAGCGACGTGAACGGATCTATCAAATTGGCAGAGAAGTGATGTAACAAGTGTATGGAAAAAAATAATCATTATATGTGATATTATTTCCCATAAAACGATGCAATTACAGAGTAAGAACTGTAAAATGGCGGCTGTCAGTTTCACTGTCATTTATAAAAAAATAAAGTGACAAGCGACGTGAACGGATCTATCAAATTGGCAGAGAAGTGATGTAACAAGTGTATGGAAAAAAATAATCATTATATGTGATATTATTTCCCATAAAACGATGCAATCACAGAGTAAGAACTGTAAAATGGCGGCTGTCAGTTTCACTGTTATTGTCAGTCGCCATTTAGTTCTGAAATAATGAGCTTTTCGTTAAAGGATTCACTTTATTTTGCACGGTTTTAAAAATATTGTAAATGCCTGAAGATAGAGTATCTTTAGGAACCCAAGAATTTAAGAATTTGAATTTCAACTTCTCTAAACATCTTTATTTTTTTCTGGACAAATCCTGCCATGATTCTTTACAAAATATGTTCATCTCTAACTCCTCTGCTGATCTTGACAAATTCATTTAGTTGTAGGATGAAAGACAGTTGAATCGTTGGTTAAATATGGCTGTTGCTAATTATATTTTATGTCACTTTGTCTTGTCTTGTTGCAAAATAAAATATCTTTTATCTTTATCGTTTCTCCGGGACTCATCTAGTTTCATTGCTTCGGCGCTTTTCTGGTGGTCGCCATTGTTGAATCTGGCTTACAGGAACTAGGGCTTGAGACTAGTTTGGCGGGCTTGTCTCAAAAAATGACGCTGACGTTTGTATTTTTGTAAATTAACGCTTATGTACTTACAAAAAGTTAACAAAACCAATATTTTATACAAGCAAAATAAAATAAAACCTTCCTACCAATTCCACAGATACACTGTACTCTAATTAGCGCTATGCCACCAGGGGTGTCATTCTGTAAGACCTCATTCTAAACTTCGAATCTGAATCCGCTGTGAGTTTCTTGATTGGCATTCTAAAAACTCGGTTGATAATCCAAAGTAACACTAGCGCCACCCTTGCGAGCGTGTCAGCGAGTTGAACTAAATTGACAGGGAGATATTGACAGATAAAGTATGAGATGACGTAAGAAGTGACATTCTGTAAGGTAATTTCCCCGTCACTTCGACGGTCACTTCGCACTCGAACTCGATTCAAAGTGTCAAATATCATCATCATCATCATTTCAGCCTAAAGACGTCCACTGCTGGACAAAGGCCTCCCCAAGGGGGGTATTGCCATAATCGCCACGCTTGGCAGTCGGTTTGGCGATCGCAGTATGGTTGTTACAAAGGCACAGAGAACAAATAGTGTCAAATATATCAAGGTCATTTTGAACCTTAGAAGTGAGAGTGAATAGCGATGTGAAATGCGAGTTGTTTTTTTAATTTTACAGAATCGACCTAGTGCTCCTTCACTCAAAAGTCGTCCATGTATTAGTCTGCGCGCTAATTCTTACAAGTCCGAGTCACGCGTTCAATTTACTACCTCGCCACTCTCTCAAGATTTATTTACGATTAGTACATAGTGAACGCAACCCGGCCCGAATAGCAATCGTCTGATAGAATTCTAAACGAATTTCTCTTCTTAATTTTATTTAATTCAATGAAATATTTATACTAACTAGTATTTTATGGTAAGAAGATTAGTAGATAGAATTTCCACTGAGTGATTAACGGCGTCTACGATATAGTAGTGATGATAACGTTAAGCAGACATACCTGGGTTCAGAAAGAGATAGAAAATGAGAGAAGGAGATAGAAGTAAAATACATGCCATTATATGTTTGTAAACTTACATATACTACCTGCCTGGCCTTTTTCAACCGACTTCAAAAAGAAGGAGGTTCTCAATTCGTCTGCGTTTTTTTTTTGTATATTTGTTACGCGATTTCTCCGGCACATGTAAAGCTATTTTGAAAATTCTTAATTAGAATTTTTTTTGTGGATAGGGTATGCCTCAAGAGTTGTCCCCTATAAATTTAATCGAAATTGATTCAGCACTTTTTGAAAAAATCGACAGAAAGCAAAAAAATATACTTGGATGATGTTGTAATGGTCTCACCTTGTACTTTCAATCTCTGTTTTGACTGTGTTGCTATTTCTTAATGGATTTGGATGATAAGGAAGTACTAAAAAGCGAAAAATAAAAAAAAGCATTTTTACAAAAAAGACAGTCGGTGGCAATACAAAACAACAAATTGAACAGCCAAGCCACCGACTTCCGAAACTAAAGTCATGTGTGTTCTGTTTTAAAATTATTTTTCACTTTTTGGTTTTTGAAGGCGGATGTCTTTTTTGTAAAAAAGCTTTTTTTTTTCAACTATGCTGAGGGCAATGTCTAACAGAATACAGCTGAATACCAGTGTTTTAGATGTAGCTACTGCTTATTTGATTTGATTTGATTTCCTTGAAGGAAGAAAGAATAACTGTTCTCAACTCAAAACAAAACTGTGCGTGTGTGTGTTCTGTTCGAAACTTGTTATGCTCTTGGTAAGACTGGTTGTCAGTCTTTCGGGTTTTTAACCACCCGTATCGGCTGTCAAAGATCTTGAAATGGCAGCTGAGACCAACAGTTTAATGTGCTTGCCGAGGCATGAAAGACTCTCGGTATGAAGTGAATGGGCAGCCATCCACAGACCGACCGCGGCAAGCGTAGCTTAACTATTACCGATACGATACCAATCTGTACAGTTTTTACGTACCCACGAGCACTTTAGTACGACTAATTAACCAACATGATTAAGAAAATAAGTACCAAAGGTGCTACGCAAGTAACTATGTGCTACAAGGGCTACATTGCTACGCATTTTCGTAGCAAATCCGAACCGAAAATTTAAAATGATCAACATACGTATAGATTTGGATAATTTATTTTAAATAAAAGATAAGTTTTTTACTGTCTTTTATAATGAAATATGTAGATTTAATAAAATATTTCGTTAATTGTTTTTTTTTTAAATATATATACCGTACTAGTTAAGGGCGTGTATTCGATTTAGCGCAACTCAAAACCACGACTGCTATATGATTGCTAGAACATCGTAGCAGCATTGATGCACACAAGTACAATACAATGGACTGTTTTTGTGCGTGAGTGCGGAACTATGAGCACGAATCATTGAAATTGATCGGCAAACGATTGCGCGCGAGGTTTTATAGTGTTTTTTTTAAATAATTGTCTAAAATAAATGAGTTCGTATAACGGGCTGAAAAATATTCTGTACATTAAGCATAACCTTTATTTTCATAAAATAAATATAACAGTTATGTTTTTATCCAAATACTGGTTAAAAAATTGGGAAAGTGAACCGATTTTGTACTTTTCTAATATCGTTTTTTAATACCTAACAGTAATATTTTCGTAATTTTGGCGCTGTTTTGTACTTTGAAACTATATATCTTGTTGAAAAAACACATAAAACATTATATTTTGGCATACTGTTATGGTTGTATTCGTCCTGAAAGTTAACTCTGACGTCTATTTTCGTAAAACGCTATGCAGGAATCGTCTTCGCTTTAAAAACCATCATTAAAAATTATAGTTTTACTCTGTAGTTCTCTAAATCTAGACCTAATCTTTTTAAAGCCGGAATTTTGTTCTTTTTTTCTGCTCAGATCATTACGATATTGCTCTAGGAAAAACGCGAAAACATGAAGTTTTCATTACGAATCGAATACACGCTCTTAATCGAAATTTCCAATATCAATTAATTTGCTAGTGCTAGTACAAAGAAAACAGAATTTTGTATCAATCGCTTTTTAAAGGATCAGTTTCGATTATAGTAGGTACTAGCTGATCCGACAGACGTTGTTCTGTCGCTATCTACCTACTTACCTGCCTATTTACCTACCCTACACCTACCCTACACCTACCCTACACCTACCCTACTCCTACCCTACACCTACCCTACACCTACCCTACACCTACCCTACACCTACACTACACCTACCCTACACCTACCCTACACCTACCCTACACCTACCCTACACCTACCCTACACCTACCCTACACCTACCCTACACCTACCCTACACCTACCCTACACCTACCCTACACCTACCCTACACCTACCCTACACCTACCCTACACCTACCCTACACCTACCCTACACCTACCCTACACCTACCCTACACCTACCCTACACCTACCCTACACCTACCCTACACCTACCTACACCTACCCTACACCTACACTACACCTACCCTACACCTACCCTACACCTACCCTACACCTACCCTACACCTACCCTACACCTACCCTACACCTACCCTACACCTACCCTACACCTACCCTACACCTACCCTACACCTACCCTACACCTACCCTACACCTACCCTACACCTACCCTACACCTACCCTACACCTACCCTACACCTACCCTACACCTACCCTACACCTACCCACACCTACCCTACACCTACCCTACACCTACCCTACACCTACCCTACACCTACCCTACACCTACCCTACACCTACCCTACACCTACCCTACACCTACCCTACACCTACCCTACACCTACCCTACACCTACCCTACACCTACCCTACACCTACCCTACACCTACCCTACACCTACCCTACACCTACCCTACACCTACCCTACACCTACCCTACACCTACCCTACACCTACCCTACACCTACCCTACACCTACCCTACACCTACCCTACACCTACCCTACACCTACCCTACACCTACCCTACACCTACCCTACACCTACCCTACACCTACCCTACACCTACCCTACACCTACCCTACACCTACCCTACACCTACCCTACACCTACCCTACACCTACCCTACACCTACCCTACACCTACCCTACACCTACCCTACACCTACCCTACACCTACCCTACACCTACCCTACACCTACCCTACACCTACCCTACACCTACCCTACACCTACCCTACACCTACCCTACACCTACCCTACACCTACCCTACACCTACCCTACACCTACCCTACACCTACCCTACACCTACCCTACACCTACCCTACACCTACCCTACACCTACCCTACACCTACCCTACACCTACCCTACACCTACCCTACACCTACCCTACACCTACCCTACACCTACCCTACACCTACCCTACACCTACCCTACACCTACCCTACACCTACCCTACACCTACCCTACACCTACCCTACACCTACCCTACACCTACCCTACACCTACCCTACACCTACCCTACACCTACCCTACACCTACCCTACACCTACCCTACACCTACCCTACACCTACCCTACACCTACCCTACACCTACCCTACACCTACCCTACACCTACCCTACACCTACCCTACACCTACCCTACACCTACCCTACACCTACCCTACACCTACCCTACACCTACCCTACACCTACCCTACACCTACCCTACACCTACCCTACACCTACCCTACACCTACCCTACACCTACCCTACACCTACCCTACACCTACCCTACACCTACCCTACACCTACCCTACACCTACCCTACACCTACCCTACACCTACCCTACACCTACCCTACACCTACCCTACACCTACCCTACACCTACCCTACACCTACCCTACACCTACCCTACACCTACCCTACACCTACCCTACACCTACCCTACACCTACCCTACACCTACCCTACACCTACCCTACACCTACCCTACACCTACCCTACACCTACCCTACACCTACCCTACACCTACCCTACACCTACCCTACACCTACCCTACACTTACCCTACACCTACCCTACACCTACCCTACACCTACCCTACACGTACCCTACACCTACCCTACACCTACCCTACACCTACCCTACACCTACCCTACACCTACCCTACACCTACCCTACACCTACCCTACACCTACCCTACACCTACCCTACACCTACCCTACACCTACCCTACACCTACCCTACACCCTACACCTACCCTACACCTACCCTACACCTACCCTACACCTACCCTACACCTACCCTACACCTACCCTACACCTACCCTACACCTACCCTACACCTACCCTTTTTTTTTTTTTTGGTGCGGGGTGGAAAATCCTCATGGATGTCCTCCGCCCCGGGGCGGGCGGAGGGGTCTGTCAGACTCTTACTGACTAAAAACCACCCCGGTGTTCCATCTCACACCTACGTCGGGGGTCGCGGGAACTGGAGATACTTCCGCAACCCCCGGCTGGTGCCGGCCCGCTGCAGCGGGCCACTTCTCGGGTCAGGGGGGGGAGTGAGGTGTTAGACTCCCCCCCGGACGTCTTAGAGGGGCGCGCGTGGAACACTACGCGCCGCCACCTCGGGTCCTGGTGTATGTGGGGGGCGACAGACGTCCCCGAGTCTGCCGCCCCTGGACCCATTTAGGGGGGCCGGAAGAGGGCGTTATCCGCCCTTCGCCGACGCCCGGTGCGCCTGCTGCGGGCAGGGTGGGAGGTTGAGATCTCCCTCTGCCTTTCCGCAGCCTCCTTCTGCGACATGACACTTTCGCAGAAGGAAACCACCGCGTCCCAGGACTCCGCGCTGTCGACCATCGACTCGACCACGGCCGACAGCGACAGGTCACTGCCTACTTCTGAGACGAGGGCACGGCGCGGCCCCTCCCAAGCGGCACATTCCGCCAGCGTATGCCGCGCCGTGTCCTCCCGGCAGTCGACGCAGTGGTGACACCGGGCGTCCGGCTCCCTGTTTATGCGACACAAGTACTTCCCGAAGCAACCATGCCCCGAGAGCACCTGCGTCACCCGAAACGACAGGGAGCCGTGCCTTCTCCCGAGCCAGCGCTCGAGCACTGGCCGGACCGCCTCGATGATGGCGAGGCCGGCGGTAGGGCGCGAAAGCCTGTCCCGCCATTCCGCCACCAGGACCTCGCGAAGCTGAGACCGACGCAGCTCCATGTGTCGCTGCATCGGTCGCTCGCCCCGCGCCCGCGCTTCCTCGCGCCACCGGTACAGTGACGCGAGTACCTTCGCTTCCAGGTCCCAGGGCGGGGATCCGGCCAGTGCACAAGCCGCCTCGTAGGAGATCGTGCGATATCCCCTGATGACTCTGACGGCCATCGCTCGTTGCGGCTTTCGCAGCACGGCAATGCTTCCGGCCGTCAGGTCTGCCGCCCAGATCGGGGCCCCATAAAGGGCCATCGATCGCACGATCCCCACGTAGAGCCGCCTGCAGACGGCGCTCGGGCCCCCCAAATTGGGAAGCAGCGTTGACAACGCCCCAGCCGCGCCCAACAACTTGGGCGCCAGCCGCTGGAAATGAGGGCCAAAATCCCATCGGCTGTCGAGCACCAATCCAAGGTACTTCATGGTAGACTCGACAGCTATTCTGGCCCCCCCGACCACGATGTGTGATCCCGGCGGCGGCGCCCGCCGAGGACCGTGAAAGATCACGGCCTCCGACTTGTTGAGGGCCACCTCCAGGCCGAGGTGCCGGATGCGGCTCACCACCTGTGAGACCGCAGCCGTCGCCAGCAACGCTGCCTCCCTGTACGAACTCCCCCGGGCCGTGACCAGCGTGTCGTCAGCGTAACACGTCAGGTCCACGCCCGGCTGGAGCTCGCCCCTCAGCACCCAGTCGTACCCGATGTTCCACAGGGGCGGTCCTAAGACGGAACCCTGCGGAACACCGCACGACATGCGGCGCTGGTGCTCGCCACCCTACACCTACCCTACACCTACCCTACATGTGCCCTACAACTGACGAAATCATATCAGCCTATTGCCGTTCGCTGCTGATCGTAGACCTCCTCCAGAGATCGCCAACCAACCCACTTTTAAGCAGCCTGCATCCAACCGCTGTCAGCCATCTTCTTCAAATCGTCCGTACATCGTGCCGCAAGGCATCCCACACTACGCTTTCCCAAACGCGGTCTCCACTATAAAAGTTGTCTGCTCCATCTAACTGACAAAATACTGAAGCCTGTACATCATACACTTAAAATTTTAATCATTTTTATTTGGTCTCATTACTTGCCTAACCATTTTTTTTTTTTTTTGGTACTGGTTGGAAAATCCTCATGGATGTCCTCCGCCCTGGGGAGGGCGGAGGGGTCTGTCAGACTCTTACTGACTAAAAACCACCCTGGTGTTCCATCTCACACCTACGTCGGGGGTCGCGGGAACTGGAGATACTTCCGCAACCCCCGGGTAGTGCCGGCCCGCTACGGCGGGCCACTTCTCTGGTCAGGGGGGGGAGTGAGGTGTTAGACTCCCCCCCGGACGTCTAAGAGAGGCGCGCGTGGAACACTACGCGCCGCCACCTCGGGTTCTGGTGTATGTGGGGAGCGACAGACGTCCCCGAGTCTGCCGCCCCTGGACCCATTTAGGGGGGCCGGAAGAGGGCGTTATCCGCCCTCCGCCGACGCCCGGTGCGCCTGCTGCGGACTGGGTGGGAGGTTGAGATCTCCCTCTCCCTTTCCGCAGCCTCCTTCTGCAACATGACACTTTCGCAGAAGGAAACCACCACGTCCCAGGACTCTGCGCTATCGACCATCGACTCGACCACGGCCGACAGCGACAGGTCACTGCCTACTTCTGAGACGAGAGCACGGCGCGGCTCCTCCCAAGCGGCACACTCTGCCAGCGTATGCCGCGCCGTGTCCTCCCAGCAGTCGACGTAGTGGTGACACCGGGCGTCCGGCTTCCTGTTTATGCGACACAGGTACTTCCCGAAGCAACCATGCCCCGAGAGCACCTGCGTCACCCGAAACGACAGGGAGCCGTGCCTCCTCCCGAGCCAGCGCTCGAGCACTGGTTGGACCGCCTCGATGATGGCGAGGCCGGCGGTAGGGCGAGAAAGCCTGTCCCGCCATTCCGCCACCAGGACCTCGCGGCCTAACCATATCCTGACTAAAAGTTGCGTGGTATCTTCTCGTCCAACTTACCACAGTGTTTCAAGACGAAAGTCTATGACCAGTGCGTGTTACCAGTGATTACATACGGGACCGAAACGTGGTTGCTCACAATGGGCCTCATCTGAAGGCTTAAGGTCACCCAAAGGGCAATGGAGAGGGCTATGCTCGGAGTTTACTTGCGTGACAAAATCAGAAATGAGGACATCTGCAAGAGAACCAAGGTTACCGACGTAGCCCGAAGAATTGCCAAACTTAAGTGGCAGTGGGCAGGGCACATTGCTCGCAGAACGGATGGCTGTTGGGGCCGAAAAGTTCTGGAGTGGCGACCGCGAACCGGAAGACGTTGCGTTGGAAGGCCTTCCACTAGGTGGACCGATGACCTGGTAAAGGTCGCGAGGATCCGCTGGATGAGAGTCGCACGGGACCGGTCAATGTGTGCGACACTTGGGGTAGGCCTATGTCTAGCAGTGGACGTCTTTCGGCTGAAATGATGATGATGAAGATGATTCTGACTATGTTAGGTTGGGTTTCCAGTCTAACCGGATGCAGTTGAATACCAATGTGTTACATGGATTGGCTGTGTATTTCAACTGCCTATTGCTGCCTGTCAATACCTAGCATTCGGGGGAATGGCAGCTCACCTTGACCTCACTTCACCTTAAATCAGCGAGAGAGATTCGTACACACTTCTGCCTACCCTTTTGAAGAAACACACTTCATTTCATGTGATAAAATTGTGGGCAAGCGTGGAGTTTTCTGCAGAAAAAGTCCTGACTAAGAAACATTAGGAAGTAGATCGGAGTTACGCACGTCGTGGAGGTTTACCCTGCCAAGGACGAGGTCACATTTTCAAGGTTAATGTACAACCTTCAGTAATTGGAGAGGAACGACATGAAGAAAACCATGTGTTACCGTACCAAAATATATTTCCGAGTGTTCTTTTACCGCTACCCCTACAGTTTTATAAAAAACTAGCATTTGCTTGTGATTTTATCTGCGTAAATTTTCCTACGGATAACTAATGCTTTTGAAAATTATCTTAAGAAAGCACTAAGTGTTAACGTAGCTTCCTATTAGCGTAAGAATTTTTAGAATCGGACCAAAAGGTCCGGAGTTTAACGCGTCCAAACAAAAAAAGTAACAAACTTGGGCTTTTGGATATTAGTATATTATATACTACATGTATTGGAGATGACTGCCAACTTTCACTAGTTAGAGAGGCACTATTAGAAGGAGAGTATAAATATATGCTCATGAAAATCCATTTAACAAACCACAAAATCACAAATTACAACCACCTAACATACCAAAATTATATCAAACAGAGCTCAAACGGCAATAAATTAACGTGATCCTGAAATGAACCTCTAAAAAGTGAAGTTGTGGACGTAAATAAGGTTTACCTCAAAAACCGTGTCTCGAACAGAGAGGGCCACACGTTATCACGAGTTCGCTCCAGCCACCTGCTCCGCGCCTTAAACTTGATATTTAATTAACAGCGAACGTTAAGTTTAGATACTGGATATGGCACGAATATTCTCTTATTGGTCCTTATGTCCTGGTCCTAATGCCCTGGTCCTTATGGCCTGGTCTTTTCAGTCTCATCGTTATAAAGTAGGTAAGTAAGTAAGTAACAAGACCAGGCAGTGAGTAATTTGACTGCCTGGTCTTGTAGTTGTAAGCGACACTAAAGAACATGGGGTTTTCTGGGTTTGATTCTCAGGTCGGGTAAAGTGTTATTGGGTTTTACATTAGAAATTTCCTGGGTCGATCAAAAGTCGTCGGTTCTGCGTCTGATCTTTCATCGGTCGTGTCGGATTCCCGTCAATTGGACTATCAGAATGATGGAAGAGGTAGTGCACCTGAGTTTTGCACCATGCACTTAGATTTTTCCGTCATCCCGCCGATTTTTTAGCCTCCATTGAGATTAGTTACCAGGACCGAAATTCGGTCGTCGTAATTTTCTTAAAATGTCGAACGTCGAACCGTTGTGGGGAACTAATTGCCAAATCAATTTTACGCATCTTCAAGTTTTTTTAATCACGACAAGGATTTATTAGAGCAGGAGTGATTTCGTAGGGTGTCCACTGTAAGATCTAATTAAGTCGTGGTAAACAACAGGGGGTGCCAAAGTTATCAGGAGCCCGCTTTAAACACCTGCTCCATCCCTTAAACTTTATATTTAATTAACAATGCATTACTTAGATTATGATACAACATTGATCGCACTTTTATAGAATCACAGACGTAGTTTCGATATAGAGAAGATAAGACTGTGATTCTTTTTAGCAATCATAAAATACTTTCTATGTTGTACTTAAAATGTTCGGTTGTGACGAAATAAAAAAAAATGGGTGCGTGTACTTATGTACGAGCGTGAGAAGTTATACTTCTTTGGCATTATTAAAAAAGTATATAAGCACAATTTGAATTGTAAACAACGCCATCTCTGACGTCAGAGATGGCGTTGTTTACAATTACTCCCGTGAGAATTTTGTGTGACGCTGTACGCGCGCATGCGCGAATCGTAAAATTTCACTCTCATCATTTTTTCATAACGCGCCTAAAGAAGTATAACTTCAAAAACAGGAATTTAATAATGGAGTAGTAATAAGTAGGTAATGGAGAAATTACAGCTATGTATTTAGTTTCGTACTTTGATTAACACTGAGCGCCATGGGGGACACTGTGTGTCCGTCGCTAGTGAAGGTTTTACCTTCAACGTTTATGACCCGGCAGTTAACGTATTCATTAATTAATTTAAACTCAATGCAACAAGAAAAGTACATAAACGAACTTTAATTCTTCAGGCATTTCCAATCAATGGTAAGATAGCGAGAGATGTGACAGGTGCCAAAAAAAAGAAAATAAAAGTTAGACAAAAATTAATTTTTGAACAGGCAGATTTGTTTTCTTAGTTAACGTACCGCACTAGGAATTCTTGTTTGTGAATTTTTGTTTCGTAAATGCCATAAAAATATATAAACTCACAAACCCCAACAACTAGACCCAGAAAAATTGCCTATAGGCCATTCAAATATTTGGTTCGTCCGGAAATTGAATACGAGACACGCAGTACAGCAGCAGCCAATCGCTCAGTCACTACACCCAAACACTACTCTCTCTGTCTGGGTTTTAGTTTCGACTATAGTTGCGGAAATTTAACATGGCAATAGCAGTCATTGCCCTAATACTTTTTCATAGTAAACTGACCAAAAAAAAAATATTTATTGTTCTTTCTTTTGTGAAACATGTTGACAAATATGGTAGGATCTAGGTATGTAGAACGTAAAAAATGTTTGTTTTTGTTTCTCGAAATGAAACCCATCATCTGCCTAGCCTTTACCCAACTATGTATGTTTTACATGAGCGACTGCCTATCTGACCTCCACAACCCTGTAACCGCGGTAACATGATATCCCTTGGTAAGACTGGTTTCAACATTTTCTAACTTCTGACTACCTACAACGACTGACAAAGATGTATACTTGACAGCCGGATCCACCGACAAGTGCTTTCCGAGGCACGAAGGGGTCTAGGTACAAAGTACGTAAGGCTGCGGCGCGGTTTAGGTATGAAATGAATAGTCTCCCATCCACAGACTGACCGTGTCACGCGTAGCTTAACTATCATGACCGATTGATTTTTACGGCTTAATTTAAGCTCCTCTGGTTTTGAAATGAAGAATGTCAGAAAATGTAGGTGGATCAATGACCTCTGTTACCACACTATAAAGACGCAACTATAGAACCCAGATCGTTGCCACTTCCAGTACACCTCAAATTAAATACATCATTGCAGCCAACCGAGGTACTCGCAGTCTTAGGTTCGCTCCCATAATTGTATTTAGTCAATTAGCATACGAAATTTCATTTAGCAACGTTGGTAATTACTTACGTTGCGCAGTAGCGTTATTAAAGGGTCTATTACGTTATGTAATGCTAAGATTTAATCGTCTACATGTTCTTTTTGACGATTTCGGAAGACATGTTTAAGGATTATCTTTGGAGTGTTGATTAAGTTTAGCGGTTTTTTGTGTTAACTTTATTTATGTAACAATTGAAGCTACTTGTACCATAAATCCATACTACCATACTGCATACTTACATACTTCCATACTTCCACACTTTCATACTTAGGTACGTTATAAGGTGTATATGCGACAGTAGCAAAATTAACGTGTGTTACATTTTTACGACGAAACTGCTGAACCGATTTTGATAAAATTCAGTATGAAGATAGCTTGAATCCTGAGGAAGGACAAAGAATTTTTTCCACGATAACCAAAATTCACGCGGGCCAAGTCACGGGCAAATGCTAGTATACTATATACATAAAGTCATGTGTGTACTGTCCTAAAGTTATTTTTCACTTTTTGAAGGCGGTTGTCTTTTTTGTAAAAAGCTTTTTATTTTCCGCTTTTTAGTACCTCCTTCTCATCCAAATCTATTAAGAAGAGATTGAAAGTTAACTACTACAAAGATTGATGAAACTAAAACGTCGTCCATATAAAATTTTTGGGTACTTGTTGATTTTTCAAAAAGTGCTGAATTAGTTTCGATAAAATTTTTATGGGACCACACCTGAAGCATACCCTATCCATAAAAAAAGAATTTTCAAAATCGGTTTACGTTTGCCGGAAAAATCGCGTAACAAATCGCGCACATACTTCATGCAAATGTAAGACTTATACGGTTTTCTCATGGATGCCATGGTCAGAACTGGACCAAATAAAATGGGACCACACGGAAAGCACTAGCTTTCAAATAAAAAAAGAATCATCAAAATCGGTTCATCCAGTCCCAAGAAATCATAGAAAAACTGATTATTTTTTCCCGCCATTGCGAAAAATTTTTCACAACTCGTTTTCACTGTTAAAAATATATTTTTAGTATTATTTTCTTCACAAGTGTGTTGAAAAACGTCGTATGATACACGTGTGTATTGATGATTACCGTCCTCGGCTCTCTTAAGACCCTCACCTAACGGCTCGGGTCTCAATGGCGCCTCAGCGGTAATCACCAACATTACACACTTGTACCATAATGTACTATTCCTAGTGTCCTTGTTGGCAACAAGCTATATTATTTCAATGTTAAAAACCATTTTAAAGTTTCGTCCCGATTCACACCTGCATCGCTATTCACCCCGTTATATCGTACTCTGTACAAAGGACATCAACAAACTAAAATGAATCTAAAAGTAAGAAAATCAAAACACTAAAAATATTTCCATACCCAAATAAACATGCAACCCATTCACAAAATCCATCCAAATAAATTGCAGTTAACACGAAACCTAATCACTGTTCCCGCAGATAACGGCAGGTAAAAAACGGGGAACGATCCATCATCCAACCTCCAGGGGACCACACCAATCATGTCCAATTGCTGCTAAATAACACACGAAGGGTCTCCCCAGTTATCGGATCAATCACAAATGCATAGAATAGTTTAGCCGTTTTGCCGCCGGCACCCGAGCGTGCGTCCTTTTAGTATGAAGTTGTAGTGTGAGATATGAGCGGGTGTGTGTGTGAGTGTGAGTAGGGTTTGTTTGTTTTGGTTATTATGGTGCTTTGGTTTTTTAGCTCGTGGCTAAGTTAAAGTCGGATGGTTGACTGGGGGTCGAGTCTGCTATTTTTATAATTTCGTCGTTCCAACAGTATCCCATTGTCATTTTTCTAAAAGTTCGTAATCTGCTAAATTCATAATGGTCGATCATCGGTCGGTCGAATTAAAAGCAATGACTGCAAAATGACGTTCTAATGGTAGGTCTCTGATCAAAGGAACTGTCAAAATTTTTGCAGATTACCGCCTCAAGTCAGGCATTCATTTGTCATTTTGTACGAGATTACTATCCTTTCTTTCAATGGCGTGTCAGTGGTTGATCAATGGAAAGTCATAATGACGCCATTATATTAGTAGATTACCAAACTTGTCAAAATCAACAATTATGAAATCAATGATCGACCATTCTGACACTATTGTAATAGCAGACTTCATGCCCTGATCGTTGGCGGATGAGTGTCCATCCATTTCAAACCGAGTAGGAAAGCACGTAAAGGCGTTGGTCCCGACTGTCATACGTAGTTCTTTGACAGTCGGTGTAGATTTTAAGTTTCCCAACTCTGTTGGGGTCGGCTTTCAGTCTTACTTTTTTTTCTCTGTTTTACATGGATAACTAATTGTCAGACTTTCTGGCATTTGACTTAACAACTGTCAAACCTCTTGTATCTGGTTGTTGTTAATCTATGTACCTATGTATTTAAAATATACTTGTGTATATATATCAACTGTCTGACACCCATTGTACAGTGTCTTTCTAGTTTGGGGTCAGATTATGGCCGTGTGTGAAATGTCCATTCCAAATGCACATATTATTATGACCAACATTTACATTACACCCATACATTATTACCCATTTCTACCCGTGGGTGTCGTAAAAGGCGACAGAAGGATATTGACCAGAGGATGGGCAGCAGCGTCCTTCTGAGTACCATAACACCTACTGCGATCGCCAACCTGCATCGGCCAAGCAGGGAGATTACGGCTGAACCCCCCTTGGGGGAGACCTAAGACCAGTAATGGGCATCTAAAGGTTGACATGATGATGATGACCTACGAATGACAACCGGGACCAACGGCTTTACGTGCTTTCCGAGGCACGGATGGGTCTTGGTATAAAACATCTTTATTTCTAAATGTAATTAGGTTATTTAGATCTAAAAGACTTAAGCTAGTGTTCCAGAGTGAAATAAACCCTGACTTCTAAACTAGGTTTATGTACCTGTATCTTAGAAGCCAGCGTCCCTTCAAAATGATGTGCATATTGCAGATAGGACACACATTATACAACAATAATCCATCACGGCTAGTTAAAGAGAAATAAAAATATAAAAGAAGATAAATAAAACAGAATACAAAAAAAATAATGGATGGTCACCTATCCACAGACCGACCGCGGCAAGCATAGTTTAACCATGTCCGATCGATTCGTACGACTTTTACAAATACACTTCAACTTCATCATTATTCGTTTAAAAACAAATAATGATGAAGAAATAGCACCCTTCGTAGTACCCTAACACAGTTTGTTCAAGTACTCACATTATTAGGTTGGAGGGCAATGAAGCGGTTTCACGCCACTATGACTATGCAAATGCTACGTCCCTCCATTATTAGAATTATTGGCACTTTTATAAAAGTTTCTTATGAGTCAATCAACACTGTTATTAGGGGATAAAAATGTGATTTCCGAAGGGTGTAAATGGTTTTTTATTGTTAGTTTTATGTTGAGTTATAAATTTTTTTAGCGTTTCATATTCCAGTAAGTGGTAAACATATTGTTGGTATTTCGCTATGTTTGTTATGCGACCACTCATACTGCTGATCGCCTACGTAGCTCCGGATAGCGTGATGCAAATACACAGCTACAAAGTCCGCACCTACACGCGCCGCACCGTCAGCATAAAACGCTCGAACGACGGAAATGTAATTAGGTTAAAGATTTTCAACATTCACTTTTGTATCTACCGTAGAACAATTGGCATGTAATTTAGAATATTAAGTTTAAATTAAAATTGTCTTAAGCAAATTTGGTTTTTTTTGCATTCTCCTGCGCCGTCGTACTTATTTGGCGCAGTCTGTAGGATACTCGCGGGTCGGGTCGCGATATTACGGGAACAGTATCGAGCTGTACGGGAACGCGAGCCGCCCGGGCTGGCTATCAAGCACCGATCGGGTATCCTGAACCTACGGCAGGCGCATCGGGAAGTATCCAGACATCGATACAGCAAAGAGGCCGAATATGTTCATGTAAGTACATTAGACTCTTCTAGTGATTGCTTTCTTCCTTAATCTTATCCTTCTGTCCTTTCATTTTATAGTGTATTAGAAACGTAGTCAAGATTTTTCACCCACGCGAATCGAAACACGGTAGGGTAAGCAGTAGTAGTAGGTCTTTGCTACAAGATTTAAATAGAGAATTAAGTTTAAACTCTAGTTTTAATTCAGATAACTCGGAAATAAAGATGACCGATTTAGATAGTATTTTCAAGGCCCTTAGGTTAGTCCCAGAATTTGATGGGAATGTAAATGTGCTGACTCGCTTCGTGCATCTATGTGATCAACTTGTAGAAGAATTTGTTAATAAGGACCCATCTAACAAGCTCCACGAAATGGCTCTTATGAACGGTATTCTTAATAAGGTGACGGGAAATGCAGCTCGTTCAATTAATTCAAACGGCATCCCTTCGGACTGGGCAGGTATTCGCAAAGCGCTTATAAACAATTTCTCTGACCAGCGTGACGAAACTGCGCTTTACAACGACCTTGCCTTACTTACTCAGGGGTCTGGGACTCCACAAGAGTTTTATGAGCGTTGCCAAAACCTATTCAGTACGATAATGACGTACGTCTCGTTGCATGAAACTGTCCGTACTACCGTTGAAGCGAAAAGGGATCTTTACAAAAAGTTAACTATGCAGGCATATCTACGTGGGTTAAAGGACCCGTTAGGTTCGCGAATCCGTTGCATGCGACCGGAGAGTATTGAGAAGGCCCTGGAGTATGTACATGAGGAACAAAATACTCTGTATATGCAACAGCGTAGTGATCACGGTTCAGATAGGAAAGCACAACCTCAATCTGTAATATCTAGATTACCACCTATGCTAGGGTTAAATATGAATGCACCTAGACCTACACATTTTAATGTGCCCGGGCCCTCAAGGCCTCAATTTTTGCAACCCATAATGTCACCAGGACCCTCGCAATGGAGACCAAACTATAATCAATTGCCTCTGGCTGGTCCATCACGCACTCAGCAGATGTTCCGAGCCCCACCCCCAAATTATAATGTTAACAACGCATACAGAATGTCGCAGGGCAATACTTTACCTGGAAATAACTCTCAACAACCTCGTGCAATGAGTGGTGTGAGTCATTACGTACCTAAGGCTTTACCCCCAAGCTCATTTATGAGAGGACATGACTGGATTAAATCTGGAAACCCTTCTCCTAATAACTATTTTAAAACTAAGGAAATGAACTTTAACGAGCGTGCGGTGTATGATCCATTCTATGACGTATATGATCCAAGCTACTATCAAAGCTATGAGTCCTTTGAATATCCTGATTCGTGCTATAATCCGTACGACCCTCAGTACGTTTACTTGCAGCAACCAGATCATGTTGAGATTAAAGATCCTTTTAATAACGAGGTGCCTGATAAACCACCATCGGATAACAAAGACCAGGATTTTCAGAAAGCTCCAAGCTCAAACAAGTCAAAATAGAAATAAATCTACAGACCCAACGTCAATTGCCATTTATTCAAATACAGGATCCACCTCTTAAGTTGCTAATAGATACAGGTGCAAATCAGTCGTTTCTTGTAAAACGTTATTTTTGTGAAATACCTTTAAACTATGATCCTTTCGAAGTCATTAGTGTGCATGCAACCAGTAGAAATAACTATTCAATAACTATACCTTGTTTTTCAGAGCTTAATGATAATAATGATGTAACATTTTTTATACACAGGTTTCACGATTACTTTGACGGATTGATAGGGTCTGATTTGTTAGATTTATGGGAAACGAGTATAGATTTTAAGAACAAGGCTCTTGTCACGAAATACGCTACAAATAAATTGAACGTATATGACTCAAGGAACGCAAATCTTTATGAAGACGTTATACCAGCTGAATCTTCAAAATTAGTTAGAATACCTATAAACGTTAAGGACGGGGATGCACTAGTTCGCGAGCAGATAATTTCTAGTTGTTTGATTAGTGAATGCTTAACCAATGTAAATGATAATAGGGGCATAGTAGAAATTAGGAATCCTAGTAAGAGCGACGTTATATTTTCTATGGACCGGGCGGCCTCAGGTGAAATTTACAACATCGAATGCATGCGTACCGAGCCCTTAGATAATCGCACAAAAGAGATATTATCACGCCTACGCACGGATCATTTAAACGCTGAAGAGCGGTCCAACTTAGAGTCACTCTGTTCCCAATATGCTGACATCTTCTATGTCGAAGGGGAAGCACTTACATTCACGAATAAAATAAAGCATTCTATTAAAACGACCGACGAGGTCCCAGTTTATACTAAGACATACAGATATCCGTACATCCATCGACAAGAGGTTCAAGATCAAATAAATAAAATGTTACAGCAGGGCATAATAAGACCATCTGACTCTGCCTGGAGTTCCCCAATTTGGGTTGTTCCAAAAAAACTTGACGCCTCCGGAAAGCCCAAGTGGCGTATAGTTGTCGACTTCCGCAAACTTAATGAGAAAACGTTAGACGATAAATATCCAATTCCCAATATCGCAGATGTGTTAGATAAACTAGGGAATTGCCAGTACTTCACCACTTTAGACCTCGTCAGCGGTTTTTATCAAGTGGAGATGAACCCCGCTGACATAAATAAAACAGCGTTTAATGTTGAAAATGGCCACTATGAGTTCTTAAGAATGCCCATGGGTTTGAAGAACAGTCCATCAACTTTTCAGAGAGTCATGGATAATGTCCTAAGGGACCTGCAAAACAGCATATGCCTGGTCTATTTAGATGACATCATAGTGTTCAGTACCTCACTCCAGGAACACATAGTTAACCTTGGTAAAGTGTTCCAGAGACTACGGGAATCTAACTTTAAAATCCAACTCGATAAGTCCGAGTTTCTCAAGTTAGAGACGGCATACCTAGGGCATGTAATAAGTAAGGACGGCATCAAACCAAACCCTGAAAAAATTTCAGCTGTAAAAAACTACCCACTACCCAAAACACCTACGGAGATAAAGCGGTTTTTAGGACTCTTAGGGTACTACAGGAAGTTCATCCCAGACTTTGCAAAAACGACTAAACCCTTAACGCAATGTCTTAAAAAAGGGTCAAAGATAGTACTCGATCAAAGTTACGTAGCATGCTTCGAAAAATGCAAGACCTTACTACTAAACGATCCGATACTCCAGTATCCCGATTTCACAAAGGAGTTTTTGCTAACTACAGATGCCTCCAATCTAGCTTTAGGCGCTGTCCTTTCTCAAGGGCCAGTAGGTTCTGACAAACCGATAGCATACGCGTCAAGAACACTCAATAGTAGCGAAATAAATTATAGCACTATTGAGAAAGAGCTACTAGCTATTGTTTGGGCCACAAAGTATTTTCGACCTTATCTCTTTGGAAGAAAATTCAAAGTTCTGACAGATCATAGACCATTACAGTGGGTAATGAACTTAAAAGAGCCCAATTCTCGACTTACTCGTTGGCGACTTAAGCTCAGCGAATACGACTTTACGGTCATATATAAACAGGGAAAATTTAATACCAACGCCGACGCATTATCCCGTGTAGAGATCCACAACGAGGAGATTAGCTCCATAATAGCGAACCCCACAGAAAAACCACCTTCTCTGATAGGTTCTAGCACTGTCACTGCTCATACAGATGCTGAAAATCCCATACTGGAAGTGCCCATTTCAGACGAACCCCTGAACAAATTTAATAAACAAATATATTTTACCGTAGTCGGTGATATTAAGAGCCGCCCCACAGTATCAAAACCTTTCGAAAACCATACTAGAACTAGCATACAACTTTCCAAGTCAAATCTCGAGCATGATGTAGTAGAGGCCATTAAGGAGTATGTTAATCCTAAAGTCAAGACAGGAATTTTAATAAATCCCCCGTTAGAAATGTATACAATAGTACCAATAATTCAGAATAACTTTAAAAGCTCCTCCATGAACTTAGTCCTCACAAAAATTGAGTTGGAAAACGTTAAGGATTTCTTAAAACAACAAGATATTTTAAGAAAATACCACGAAGGTAAGACCAACCATCGGGGTATCAATGAATGTTACTTAGCCCTATCCTCCAAGTTTTACTGGCCGAAAATGAAGGATCACGTCACTAAATATATTAACGAATGCAACGTTTGCGGTCAGGCAAAATATGACAGACATCCGATAAAACAAAAGTTCCATATAGTTCCGCCCCCAAGTAGGCCATTTGAAATAGTTCATTTAGACTTGTTTAGTGTTGAAAGTCAAACATATCTAACCATAGTTGACTCGTTCTCAAAATACGCTCAGGCTTATCTCTTAAGAGATGCAACCGCGGTTAGCGTAATACAAGCCCTACTAAAGTTCTGTACTCACCACGGTGTTCCTCTGACAGTTGTAACAGATCGAGGACCTGAGTTTACTAATCAATTGTTCTTGGAATTCATTAGATTACATCAGGTTCAACACCATAAGATCTTAGCTTATTCACCAAACGAAAACGGCATAGTTGAACGAGTACATTCAACACTACTAGAACACCTTCGAATCTTAAAACTACAGCAACGGGGAGAGTCCTTAATCAATCTTATGCCTTACGCCATACTAGCTTACAATAGTTCCATACACTCTTTCACTAAGTGCAGACCCTTGGATATAATAACTGGTCACTTCGACCCTAGGGACCCAGTTGGTATAAACTTGTCGGAACGCTTGCTACAGCAATATATACATGATCATAGAGATAAAATGGTTAAAGTATACGATATCATTAATGAAACATCCCTTCACCGGCGCACTGAAATAACCGAAAATGCTAACAAAAATAGGGAACCCGAAACTACGTATAGCCCAGAACAAATAATATACATCCGTAATCCAGCCGCAGCACGTCAGAAACTAGCTCCAAGATACACTCGCGACACAGTCATGGCAGATCTGCCCATACACATTTATACAAAAAGGAAACGCGGTCCCGTAGCGAAATCGCGACTGAAACGCGTTCCCAACAGTGCTCGTTTGTTACAAAACGTTCCTGATTCTGAGCCTGGCGCGGGCAGAGGAGATAACACTTAACAACTTGGAAGATGGGCCCGGATTACTACCGTTCAAATTGGGTTCCGCAAAAGTAGTCTCACATTACCATTCCTTTATACAGCCAGTAAATCTGGACACTATTCGAGAGAACTTAGAATCAGTCAGATTACAGTTGAACCAAGTAGCTCCCCAGATAAATAATAAAACGTCATCCCTTTACCAACCTCATCTGGAATATTTAGGTACTAAAATAGAGAAGTTATTCAGTTTACTAGAGTCATTTGAACCCAACCGCAGCAAAAGGGGTTTGATAGATGGGATAGGATCAATTATTAAAAGTATATCCGGTAATTTAGACTATACAGATGCTATCAAGTACGATAATGCAATTAAATTATTAAAGGAAAATGAAAATAAAATTGCCGCTGAAATAAACTCTCACATGAGTCTTAGTAAAAATTGGATGACACAAAATTCTGACATAATCACTAGTTTGGTTAGAAATCAGGAAAAGCTAGGGCAAGCAATAAATAATCTAATAGGCAACACTACTCATTACGAAGCTGATTTAATTAGATACGCCCATCTGGCCCAGTACCTACTTATAATAAGTGATAACATAGAGAGTTTATCCGAGGAACTCTTAAAACTAGGCAATTTGCTAGCTTTCATTCGTGCTAACAGCAGCCATCACTCTATATTACATTTTGAACAGTATAAGAAAATTACCAACAAACTTAATACGTTGTATAAGGGCGACGGCCTATTATTAGATGTTAATTTTAGGGAATTTCTAGATATAATTAAACTAGGTTATTACTACAATGATAAGATGTTAGTCATAGTTCTCAAAGTCCCTTTATCCTATCCTAAACCCTACGACCTATACAAGCTAGCAATAGCTCCCAATAGAAATAATAAAGCCATTATCCCTTCCTATCCCTACATAGCAATTCACGATGAAGACATAATGTACATGGAGGCAGAATGCCCGAAGTACAACTCAAGGTACCTCTGTGAAGACAAACCCAGCCATCACCTCGGGAAACAACGGGAGTGCCTGCGACACCTGCTCCTAGGACAACAGATCGTCGACTCCTGCCAGTACACTTCTGTAATTATCACCACCGTAGCAATGGAAAAACTAGACGACATACACTACGTAATCAATCTTCCCATACCTACGAAGATTCATCTCGCATGCAGTCAAAATCAATACACTACAATACACGGAAGCTTCTTAGTTACCATACCCAAGGGGTGCTCCATCCGGACTCCGGATTTCCTAATAATCAACCATGACGACCGTATAAAAGGCCAGGCGCTAACCATATTAGACCCATCAATCATAGAAGAACAAAGACACATCTCCGCTCACGGAACCATCAAGCTGAACTCCATGGATCTAGCTAAATTGCACAACGCTGACGCCGAGATTACCCTGGAACCAAGAATCGACATTACACAACCGCAAATAGACAGCTTGTACCACACTACCATACCCATATACTCAATCTTATTCGTTGCAAGCGCACTATGCATCGGATACTTGATCCGCCGATACTACGTCAAATCAACGAGGAAGAACAATCATATTGAATCCAATAAAAACGTTGCCGAAAACCAAGATGTATACGCCGAGATCGAAGAGAAGAAGACACCTGGTACATCGCAACCCAGCCTCTCAGCACTATTCTCGACAAAAGTGCTCAAATAGTTGCTGAACTTCGGGAGGGAGGTGTTATGCGACCACTCATACTGCTGATCGCCTACGTAGCTCCGGATAGCGTGATGCAAATACACAGCTACAAAGTCCGCACCTACACGCGCCGCACCGTCAGCATAAAACGCTCGAACGACGGAAATGTAATTAGGTTAAAGATTTTCAACATTCACTTTTGTATCTACCGTAGAACAATTGGCATGTAATTTAGAATATTAAGTTTAAATTAAAATTGTCTTAAGCAAATTTGTTTTTTTTTGCATTCTCCTGCGCCGTCGTACTTATTTTGTTTAATAATAATAATATTTTGTTTATTTATGGCAACCAGGCCCAATTGTTGGTAACAATGCTCTTAAAACTATTGTTAGTACACAAACAGAAAACAAAACAAAAAAAAAAGAATTGCACGGTTAGCCGTGGGGTCTTCTGACCAGCACTTCCACAGCATGCGATAACCAAGGTGAATCGTACTTCTCTATTACCATACTTAGGGTGCTGTTAGAACTAGTCCGCGCTTATTATAGGTACTGAATACGCATAACTAACGAATCTAATTAATTGATATATCTATACTAATACTATAACAGCCTCTCTCAGTCTCTTCTCATAAAGAGAAGCTTTAATTCCAGGTTCCCTCACGATGTGTTCCTTCACTGATGTCAATGATGTCCAAGATAATCTTAGAAAGTACATATGAAATTGAAAAAGTCACTGTTACTTGCTCGTGCCCGGTTTTGTTATTATTATTCGCCATTTCGGGGTGATACGTCCACACGTCCGTGTGGTATCGGACGTAAAGAATAGCACCATCCCATATCTTCCCGTGGGTGTCGTAAGAGGCGACTAAGGGACTTACCAGAGAATGGGCAGCAGCGTTCTCTGTGCCTTTGCTCGATCAACCATACTGCAATCGCCAATCCGCTTGCCAAGCGTGGCGATTATGGCAAAACCCTCCCTTGGGGAGGCCTATGTCCAGCAGTGGACGTCTTTCGGCTGAAATGATGATGATGATTTTGGGGTGCCAACAGTTCCATAAGAAACATACACGCAGGCGGGTCCAATCAGTCTTGGGCTTTGCATTGCTCGTGTGTTCTCTGCATGAGAAGAAGCCTTTGCCCAGCAGTGGGACACTATTAGGGTGGTATTAAATAGAGACTATGTATGTTGTTGGCAATAATTGCATTCTCACTATACGAAACGTGAGTATTGTTACACATTCCACCAACAACCAACCAACCACCACCATCCACCATCACTACCCACCAACAACCCTCCCCATTCAACTCCTTGAGAAAGGTGGCCGTATGCCATCGAAACTAGTCGGACGAACCCGGCAACACAGTGAGTTAAACCGTTTTTCTCAATCTATAATAATTGCATTCTTGTATATACTATATACTCTATCCAAATTTCATTATTGTTTTTAGTTAGATATTATAGTTTTGAAACTTAAATTAAGCTACATTTAGCTGTTATCCTCGTATTTTTGCAATAACTCATGTTACTTCTTACCAACAGCAGTGCACGCTAACTTGCTGTATATCTTGCATCGCACACAATTTTCACATTCTGCCCAACGCCCGAGCTGGCATCTTACCTATCTAACTGGGATCCAATTAGTTCTACAGTGGCAGTTTGTAGTACTACAAGCTTTCTGGAATGTTCTACGGGCGTAATGGTGTCATTGTGTACTAATAAACCAAGATCCTAGGGTCGCCAAACCTACGTTAATTAAGCTTGATTGTTTTGAGAATAGATGATGAAATCAGACAACATTGAATCTGGCAAAACGCACATTTTCTTAAATACGCGTTCTTCTGTCAATGCACTGACAAGCGTCACAAAATATAAAGAGTACAGAAGGACGGCTCCCGCCATCTTCAAAAATAATTTCCTAAACTTGCCAGACTCACTAGGGCTGCTACTGTATTGCCTCTGTAGGTTTTATTTGTGACAATTATGAATTTTTATTGACACTGGTTGGAACTCTTTCCATTTTTGTATAACCATTTTTTCTGTTCGTCATGAAATGTCAATGTCTCTCATTTATTCATTTAGACAAAACGTGACAGTCGAGACTGATGTCTGCTTGAAACTGCTTGAGATTGCCTATATACGTAATGTCAGTGTGTGCGTGAGTAAAATGGCGGTTTGTTCTGAGTGGTCTCTTTGCTCGGGCGCGCCGCTGCCTTACGTACTTTGTGCAAGCGTTTTAAATCTAGTAGCCTTTTCATCTCCGTGACAATCAATGTTAGACATTTTTTTAACAGATTAATTCACGAAAAGTGACTAGAATTGCCGCCTAGAGATTCCAAATATGTGGCACTATCCCGGAGCCAACTCATTAGTTCACAGCTACATACAATTCCTCGAAATGTCTTAGTTTTGTCGCTAATGGTTATTTGATATCACTACAGTTATCTTGACACTGCTCCAAGACTTCCCGGAATTTACAATATGTATATTAAACTGTATAGCTGTTGTTGTTGCGTTTATTGCAGTAGTGTTCAGTGGAAAATAGTTTAGTTAATTCTTCATCTGCCTAGACTTTTCCTAACTATGTTGGGGTCGGTTTCCAGTCTTGACGAATTCAGCTGGATACGTGTTTTGGAGAGACTGCCTATCTGACCTCTATAACCTGGCTATAAGAAGGACATTACATTAATTTAATATCTTAAAATATTTTTACGTTATATTATATTCCAATGCCAATCTTGATCTTGATTTTGTTAAACCGTGATTTTATACATTTTGCATGCCTTACGGCAGAATCACTTGAAACATGCACATTTAATAACACCTTTGTAACATTGTTTTCTGTTTTAAATTGATAGATATAAATAATTTGAATTTGAATTTTTACTTAGCCACGAGCTCCAATAAAAAAACGTTAGAATAAAGAACAATATGACCAAAAGAGAAAGTCAAATCATTTATTTCAATTAGACCATTAAAAGGCACTTTTGAACGTCATATTATAAAATTTGAATTTAGTTGCCCATTCCAAATGATAGTTTTGTATGGAGAAGAATGTACAAGAAACTCCATACAAAACATACTCTTTAAAAATATGTTTACAAAATATTTGCATTTACAAAGATGAGAAATGACAGCTAAGATATGTACATAGACACATAGTATTCACATATTTACAACTAGCTTCTGCCCGCGACTTCGTCCGCGTGAATGTCGGTTATCGCGGATGTAGGCAAAGTTGCGACATAAAAAATACCCTATGTCCTTCCCCAGGGTTCAAGCTATTTTCATGCCAAATTTCATCAAAATCGGTTCAGCCGTTTCATCGTGAAAGCGTAACAGACAGAGTTACTTTCGCATTTATAATATTAAAGTATGGATGGATTAATAATACAGTTAGACGACTACTTCTTCTGCGAGGTATCCACTTAGCAACTGGCAGATGTTATTGAATAAAATAAAATAATGTTAATAGAGAATAAACAGATCAATGATTGATTTAATTATCATTCGAAAACATTTATTGGTTTCCAAGTAAACTTCAACTATTTCCGACGACATGGATACTTATCTGTTTTGGTGACTGTACATTAGAAGATAAAATTACATAATAACACAACACCAAACAAGCAAACAATGTGTATGTTCGCGCACTTCTAATAATATAACATTAGAATATTTTATGCAATAAAGTTTGTTTAAATCACAATCACAATTGCAACATAGTACAATAAACAAGAAGCAACTAAAGGACCATCCTCGTCACACAGTTGTTTAGAATTACTCTGAGATTTCAGGAACACTTAGCTTAGTGAAACTTTACGCTAACATGTAAATTTAACAAGAATATCAAGCTGGCTCCTAGATATAATACCGTAAGACAAAAGCAAGTAAGCAAGGCTAGAATATAAACAGAGAGATTTAACCAGAGGGATATAGGCAGAACCTTTAAACATTGTGTAAAATAGATATTTTTTTTTAAACTTCAGGAAATTTCTCATGTGCCGTGGGTCCGTTTTCAAGCATATTTACTCACATTCACTAACAACCAAAATCGTTCAACTTCCTGCCATTGACCCACGTTACTTGAGGTCGACGCATCATGTTATAATCTTCGATTCCGTTCTGTCAACCATCATGTATTTACTGACTCCCTTTTAATTCATATAATTCTTCACACAATCCATCCATCTTTTCTTTGGCCTTCCTTTCCCTCTCCATACATCCACACTTATATTCATAACTCTTTTGGTCACATGCTTTTCATCCCTTCTCTACACATGCATTTTTCAAGACAAACGATTCCTTTTCAACTTTTCTTTCACTGGCGCCACTTTCAAACTTCTAATAATATTCATTTCACAGTTCATAACAAAACAATTAATTAAACACTTCGTTAATAATGTTTTCTACTTTCCAATTAAGCACTTCATTCAAAGTATGTTCTAATTTTCAATTAAATACTTCGATAATAATGATTTCTAATCTTCAATTAAATACTTTTTGAATAATGCGTTCTATTTTTCAATTAAACACTTTGTTTATAATGTGTTCTAATTTTCATTTAACCCTGGAGTGGTCGCGTGGGCTACATACGTAGCCCACTCATACAAAATGGAGAATTTCTCAGAATCGGTAAGCATTAGGTTTCTGCGCCCCCAGGTACTTTCGAACGAATGTACGAGAGACACGCTAAGTGTAGTGCAAGCGTCAGTCGCGAGCGGTTATGTCACAGGACTTCAGCGAAGTGTGCAAAGACTACAATTGTAGCCCGCGCGACCAATTACGTAATTATTTTTATCATGTCAAACTTTTGTGTTTTTATTAATTTTATGTTATTTAACTTAAATTCTGTTATTTAAACTTTGTTTATTAGTTTCGGATTGATTTAACATAAGTGACTTTTTATTTTTTAGCATAAAAATGGATAATAATCGAGGTGCACCGATTGAGGCTTGACTGAAGATGATGAACCGCCTCAGCAACGCGCGCGCACATACCGGAGTTGACAATACATTGTGTTCAAAAACGATTCCTCTGAATAGAGGATTCCTCTGTGATTCACAGAAACCCAATCAACTTCCTCGGCAGCGACATCGAGTAATGTTGTGCGCCGTTGCCATGACTTTGGAAGAGCGCGCAGTAAACGCCCCACAAAGAGGTGCACCGCGTGTAACAAGTTCGTATGTGGGGATCATTCGAAGGTTATGTGTCTGTCCTGTGCAGAAAATAGAAGTTAGAAATTAGTTTTTAGTATTTTTTTTATTGTGATCTCAATTACAGCGAATCCTGTGATTTTTGTGCCAACTTAGAGAGGTTTTTTATTTTTGTTGATTTTTTGTAACACAGAGGTTGTGATTAGGTTATGTTAATTATATTTAGTTAAGAAAACTGTACTGATTATATTTTCATACGTCTAATAAACCGTTTATGCTTATGAGTTTATTTATTTCAATTTGAAAATGGACTACGTATGTAGCCCGTGCGACCACTACCGTTACTTTTAGGTGCGCTACTACTGCAGGGTTAAACACTTCGTTAATAATGTTCTCTCATTTTCAATTAAATATTTTGCTGTTCATTTGGTATAGTTTACAATTAAGTATTTCGTTAGTAATGTGCTCTACTTTTCAACATCAAGCCTTTTAATGAAATTCCACCTTTATAAACCAGGCACCCATTAACCTTCGAGCGCAGTGCAAATAAAATAGATTCGAAGTTCACCTTTCATGAGCGCGACTCATAAATCAAATACCTGATTTCGTTGAGTGGTTATGAGAATTCACAAACTCAGTCACGGAGAGCCAGTTACGTAAAATAATTTATTAACAACTTAATATTACAGCCAACAATTCGCTTAAATATTTTGCGTTAATGAATAAAATCTGTATTTATTGCCTTAAAGTATTTATTCATTACCGTTTATTTATTTAACTGTGAATGAGATTTAGGAATACTTCGGTGACTTTTAATTATAAATGGGTTGTTTATTTATCATTAGGTTGTGTTGTTTTGCGTGTGGATTGCTGCAAGTTATAATTATGAAAATTATTGAAACCAGGGCACAATAAAACTAGTAAGCCGTAGCCTAACTCCTAGAAATTAAGCTACAATAAGCAGGCAGAGGAAAAATTGCAGTAACCGTCTTCGTCTTGTCATTCCTCTCCAATTACTAAAGGTCGGTCATCAGCCTTGAAAACCAGTCCTTGTCCCTTATGAGGTGGAACAACTCCGAGGCGCTGGTGACCCTAATTTACTCCCGAATATTTCGTAGCTAGAACTTAACAAAAGCATTTTATTTATTGCAATAACATTGCAATAAATAACTAAAAATACGATATATTTTATCGTATTATTAGTTATTATTTATTCATTAATTGATTAACCCAAATATGGATAATTTATAAAATGTAATAATTTATCTGAAATAAAGAATTCGCATTTGATTTTTGTATCTCTCATGTCTAAAGATGTGACTGAGTTGGCAACTCATTTTGCTTGTCGTCTACATTAACTTATGTTGATACTTATGGTTATGTTCTACAATAACCGTGCTTACGTACAATTTTCTACCATCTTAAGTTAATAAATTTTTTTTTAATTAACCTCGGTATCCAAGTGAATCGGTTTTCCCTCCTAGATGTCGTATTTTTATTTTAACAAGTTAGGTATTTCAAAACTTCATTGTATTAGCCTAATAAGGTACTCTTGTAATAGAGAACAATATTTTCTTGTTTTATTATGTTGTGGCGACATCTATTGCACAGGGTACGTACTACAACCGACGTTTCCTAGATCGCGCAAGCAGAGTTCTCCGTGACATTAGCATATTTACAAAATCCCGACTACAAACATCGGGCAGTTATAGCCCACAGGATGTAACACCCGCCTGGTCGGCGGATCCACCTTTTTCTACGGAGGATGAGGAACTTTACACTCTGTTCCTCATCCCTATAGAATGTAATTGGAAGGCAAACAAACCACTGTATGCGGTGTATGTGTGATTGTATTAGTTTTAGATCTTGTGGTACAAAATATTATGTAATGTGCGTCACTCTCTCGTGAATAAAATTGGCTTTTCTTTGACGACACGGTTGGCGCAGTGGCTGAGCGATCGACTGCTGCGCAGCGTGTTGCGAGTGATGAGCACTTGTGTTTGATATCCGCATAGCGGTTGCCACCCCAGAGTTAAAATTTAAATGTTTCACGTGACTGCCATTCATTTTTAACCCCCGACGAAAAAGAGGGGTGTTATAAGTTTGACGTGTCTGTGTGTCTGTGTGTCTGTCTGTGGCACTGTAGCTCTTTAACGGGTGAACCGATTTGAATGCGGTTTTTTTTATTTGAAAGTAGATTCTCTAGCGATGGTTCTTAGACATGTTTCATCAAAATCGGTTCAGCAGTTTTAAAGTTATCAGCTCTTTTGTTTGCTGCGGTAGGGATCTTAGACGCATACCGGATGTTTACTTTGCTTTCAAACATATTATTATAGGTGACCACACTGACCACCCATTGAAACACCCATGTTTGCTATAAAACTATGCAAGATTATATACAAAACCAAACTAAATTACATTTAAAAAATTTAAAATAAAAATTAAATTTAAAATTTAAAAAAACCCCCAACGCCGGTACCCCGCCGCGACATTATAGCGCCATTTCAACGAACAAACATTTGATGGCTCAACAAAAGTATTATTTTTTACTTTTTACATAATCGCTTTTATGTTTGGCGTTGGGGGTTTTTTTTAATTTTTAATTTAATGTTATATCAGAAATAGATACTCGTAAAGTGCGAAGTTCTTTTAGTAATCAAGTTCCAAAGACTCGTATGTACAGTGGCTAGCAAATCAAGCTACAACAATCTGTCAAAATTTCTTTGATAGAGTTTCCACTTTATTACAAAATTATAAGGTACATATTCAATTGGGAAAATTTTACAGTTTGGTGTGGCTTGATGTGCTGGCATCTGTACATTTTCGTGGGATGTTAAACATAATATAATTATGTAGACTAAATATGTAATATTGGAAATCAAACAAACCGAAGGACCATCTGATTTTAAGTAATCATCGCTGCATATAGATATTTGTAAAATCAGAGGCTTAGATACCGGCTTTGATAGGTCTCCGCGCACTCCGACTAGATACCGCACAACCTAAAAACAATTTATAGCTCCGTGAATGGGACAACTCAATATGTTTAACCAATTCAAAAAAATGGAGGTTCTCAGTTCAACCCGTATGTTTGTATGTATGTTTGTCCGCGATTATCTCCCGTTTGGCGGAGCCGATTTTCAGAAAAGTTTTTGTTACATTCTGAAAGGCACTAAAAAGTGGAAAATAAAATCTTTTTACAAAAAAGAGAACCGCCTTCAAAAACTAAACTGCTGTTTAGTATTTCCACCGACTTCTGAAACTAAAGTCATGTATGTTCTGTGCTAAAGTTATTTATCACTTTTTAGGTTTTGAAGGCGGTTGTCTTTTTTTTTTAAGTTTTTATTGTGTATAGAACCAATTGCAAAGAGTCTAGTTGTGCGTGAAAAATTGTGCATTAAGAAAATACTCTGTACCTCCACCTGACATTGTTTGCCAGGAGACAGGCTCGGGTAAGCCAAAATTTGGCATAGTATTTGTGGTCCCATTTGATAAGTACGTAGTAGATACAGCGCGCGGAGACCTATCAATAATCTAAGACCTGAACCTCGCAGAAGCGATCCCATCCCAAAGGCAAAACCGAAATGTCTGGTGTGGCTGTAGTTAAAAAGCATCGCATAGACAGAAATAACTATGACGCGAAGTTCTTTTAGTAATTCGGTTATAAAGACTCGTATGTACATTTTCGTGAGATAATAAACAGCTGATATCCTCAGCTCCGCTTCAATTCTCGCATCCGAAATCTAAGTTTCAGACTTTCCTAATTTGCAGCGAGGCGTTGTTTGCGAGGTAATTTAAGGGGAGTTTCAAAGAAAATCATTGCGAAATGCGTGAGGGTGGCACGTAATGAGTGTATGCGGGCTGTTTGCACTGACAGAGTTTGTCCTACTGTTTGTTCTGTAAGAAACTGATTTAAATAAAATTTTGTCTGTAACTGTCGAGTTTGTGTACTGTAATCCAGAAAATGTGCCAACAATTTTGCACATTTTCAAAGGAAAATTCGGTTTAAATGAGTACTCTTAACCTGTATAGTCTTTTCTCAATTATGTTGTGGTCGGCTTCCAGTCTAACCAGAGGCAGCTGAATAGCAGTATTTTACATGGAGCGACTGCCTATCGGACCTCTATAACCTAGTTACTAGGTAACACGATACACCTTGATAAGGCTGGACTGGTTGTCAGACATTTTGGCTTCTGACTACCCATAACGCCTGTCGAAAGATCTATGAATGACAGCAGGGACCAAAATGAGTACTAAAATTGGGGAATCATTGCTGTTAATTTACACAGTGTGATGATGTGGGCTATATAAGTCTGCAAGGTTGAAGTCAGGAGGTATCGATCGGGTTATGTATGCAGAATGCTTCATGACAAACGCACCGGAGTCATCAAGCAGCGGGTGCCAGAAGATGGGCGTCGATGCCCAGCGCCGGGTCTAGGAAATGCTGGCGTGAAGAGTGATATTTCTGGGAGATAGGTCAGAGAGAAGGCAACACTTAGAGAGGAGTGGAAGGCTATGGGGAAAACCTTTGTTCAACAGTGGAATAATACAGATTAGGAAAATATTAGTTCTTGGCATTTTTATATTTCCCACAAGTTTCATCGTCGATCATACCCGCCTAATAATAATATATTCGCGATATCTTTCGTTATTTTCAGGGTTTCATTATAAGCTGCAATTAGTCGAACGAGTCAAAAGTACGTAATACTTTGCATATAGACTACTAGCCATCCGACCCAGCTTCGCATGGGCCTATAGCCTTCCTCGATAAAATGGACTATCCAACACAAAAAGATTTTTTCAATTCGAACCAGAGGATTCTGGGATTACCGCGTTCAACTAAACAAACAAACACACTCTTCAGCTTTATATATTTTGTTACTACAGAAAAGTATTGAAAATTCGACTCTTATTTTAGACACAAAATTTCCTGTATTGCATAACCACACATCAAAAGGTTTGTGTTCTCTTGTGGAATCAAAGTTAAGCGAGGGTGATATTAGGGGAGCTGCTAGGATTTTATTCAGCAGCGATGTGGTGGCGCCTTACTCTCCAGAAACTCTTTCAGCTCTGAAGAGTAAACACCCAGCGCCTGCGGATGGTCTCACCTTTCCCGACCCTCCCGACCCTCCCGATCTGGATTCGACTTTTTTAAATTTTTCAGTTCCCGGGTTATTAGCAGCCGTGGGTTCCTTCTGGAGTGGTTCCGCTGGCGGCCTCGACGGCTTAACTCCACAGCATTTAAAGGACCTTTTGAGCTCGGACGCCGGGGATGCTGGTGAGTCACTGTTGAAGGAGCTTGCGGCTCTGGTTAAACTTATGCTCTGCGGCGGTGTTAACGATGCCGTCGTCGATGTCTTGTATGGGGCAAATTTATGCGCCCTACGCAAGAAGGACGGCGGCATTCGTCCTATCGCCGTGGGGTGCACCTACAGGCGTATGGCAGCCAAAATTTGCTGTAAAATTTACAGTGACAAACTTACCAACAAGTTTCAGCCCCTGCAGCTTGGCTTTGGTTCGAGAGGGGGCTGCGAGGCTGCCGTACATGCCCTTTCCACTTTTTTAAATTCCAACAAAGGTGAGGTCATTCTTAAGGTTGACGTTAAGAACGCCTTCAACTCCGTCAATAGAGAAACTTTGTTGGCCGAAGTCAAAAAAGAATTACCCGAAATTTATGGTTTTTTGTGGCAGTGTTACAGGCACCCTTCAAAATTACTTTATAAGGACAATGTTTTGGAATCTGCAGTCGGATGCCAACAAGGTGATCCTCTTGGGCCAGTTATTTTCAGTTTGGCTATTCATCCTATAATACAAAAACTAAATTCCAAATTTAACGTATGGTATTTGGACGACGGAACCCTAGGAGGTGATATAGACACCGTTTTGAAAGATTTTCAACTCCTGAAACAGCAATTTGAATCTATTGGCCTAGACCTGAATCCCTCCAAATGTGAAATTTTTATTTGTGACAATACCGACAGACAAACGATTTTAGATAAATTTAATGCAGTAGCTCCACAGATCAAAATTTTAGAAAAAAGCTCACTGCGCCTCCTAGGTTCCCCAATTTTGGAAGATAGTTTTGCACCTTTCATTGACGAAAAAATCAGACGTTTTGACGATATTTCGGATAGACTCTCCAAAATTAATTTACATTCGGCATTTACCCTCATCAGATATTGTTGTTTTGGTCCAAATTTCATGTATTACCTTCGCTCTTCACCTTTATGGCGGCAGCCACACCTTTTGGACAAAATTGATCAAATTATTAGAGATACACTAACTACAATTCTTAATGTGGCCCTGGATGACCGAGCGTGGCTCCAAGCCACACTGCCCATTCGTTTTGGTGGTCTCGGGGTCCGCAAAATTTCCAGTGTTAGTTTGCCGGCGTTCCTGTCCTCCGTCCACAGCACCGAAAAGTTAACCACAAAAATGTTATCCTCGTCACTGGTTGACTTTGAAGTGCCGTGCTTGACTGATGCGGTGAACGCCTGGAAAGTGGCTTGCCCAAGTACGGTTCGGCCCGTGAACCCATCTTCCCAGAGACAGTGGGATGAGCCGCTCTGCAGGTTGGTACGGAATAAACTTATTAATACGTCCACCAATTCTGCTGAGCGTGCCCGCTTGCTGGCTGTGGGTGAGTGGGAGTCGGGCCTCTGGCTTCAGGCACTGCCGTCACCTAACATAGGTACTATGCTCAGTGACACTACATTTCGGCTCGCTACATGCCTACGTCTACGTCGTCACCATGGCCTTTCCTGCTGTAAGAGCGCAGGCCGGATAGCACGGCACGCCAGCATTAATGACATCATTCGTCGTGCTCTTGCCTCCGCCGGCGTGCCAGCTGTGTTAGAACCTAATGGCTTGGCACGTGACGATGGTAGGAGACCAGATGGAATGACCATAATGCCGTGGAAGTTGGGTAGACCTTTGGTGTGGGATGCAACTTGTGTCGACACCCTTGCGCCATCCCATCTTCCTAGCACGTCGTGTTGTGCTGGGGCGGCTGCTGCGGGTGCCGAAAACCTCAAACGGCGTAAATATAATAACCTTCTTGGAAAGTTATATGTTTGAGCCGTTTGGGGTTGAAACACTAGGGCCATGGGGTCCGAGTGCTCACCTTGTTTTTAAAGACATTTCTAAGCGGCTGGTCGACTCTTCACGTGACCAGAGGGCTGGCCTTTTCTTGGGCCAAAGAATTAGCATTGCCATTCAACGTGGTAATGCTGCTAGCCTTCTGGGCACTTGTCCCATTGTGAGCGATGCGGACGAGTTTTTTGATGCCCTGTGAGCCGTCCATTGTACATAATATATATATATTTTTTTTAATTTATTTTAAGCTTAGTCATATTAATTCTTTTAAATGTTGTAAATATGATGATTAAAATAAATTGAAAAATAAATAATAGTTTAAAAAAACTAAAAACACGCTTTTTATAGAAAACCAAACTAAAAAATAGAAAATAAATTTTAATAAATTATTTTATTTAAAAAAAAGCGTGGGGTGCTTTTTAAGATATTATCAAAATGATAATCACTCTACTCATATCTGCCAATAAAATATTTATAACTATTGACACCATGCACCTCACGCTTTTTTTTTAAATAAAATAATTTATTAAAATTTATTTTCTTTTTTTTAGTTTGGTTTTCTATAATAAGCGTGTTTTTAGTTTTTTTAAACTATTATTTATTTTTTTCTTTTTAGTTTGGTTATTTTTTTTATTTTTATTTTTTTTAATAATTTTATCAAATAAGTGTATTGTCATCGGTCCTCGATAAATCCACAAAGTTTGAACGAAATCTGGCCGTTTAAAGTGGATCAAAATTGCGCCCAAAGAAGTCGGTTACAAACAAACATACAAACATACAGGTGAAGCTAATAAAAAGCTGGTAAAAAAATGTACGATCAATAATCCAACCCCAACTATGTTGGGGGTCGGCTTCCACCTAACCGGATGCAGTTGAATTGAATACCAGTGCTTTACATGGAACGACTGCTTACCTGACCTCCACAACCCAGTTACTGGGTGACGCGAAACATCTTGATAAAACAGGTTGTCAGACTTTCTGGCAACCAGAAAATTTTTAGTTATTATTATTTTTTAAATGTTACAACAAAGATAGGTATAACAATTGTAGACCAATATCGCTCTTTACTTGTAAAAGGGCGATATTGGTCTACGATTGTTTATAACAAGCATGGGAATAGACGAACAGAACAAACAAATATTTTTAATAAACAAGGTAGACTACAGAACACAAAGGTTGCCACTGTTAGTAATATTGTTCGCGTTTGCAACGTTCCGACAGGAAATAAATAAGGCTACTGCACACTGCAGCATAGGAAATAGGAAAATGTAGAATTTTTTTTTAATTAAATCTTCCTGATATTATTTTAATCAAATTAATTTAAAAATAACATAAAGCAGTTAATTTGATTCACAAAAATAACAACAAACATTCTATTCTTCATTAAATATAATCCAATTTTCAATTCCACTTTTCCTGGCATCAAACATTATCAGTGAACTACACAAAATTTGGTAAACAGATGGGAAAGAAACGGTATTGAATTAAAAAAAAACGAATGGGAGGTTGTTATAAAGAACTCCAAAAACTAGAAACATAACGAGACGAAAGCACAGAACATACGGACGAAAGTGTCTAAAGTGACACTGTTGTGACACTGACAGCTGACAGTTCTCTTTCTATGATCAATGGTCGATCTATGGTTCATTGAGTAACTAAATTTGAGTGACGCCATGTTGATAATCCATAAAAATAATTGTTAAATATCAATTTACTACTACAACAGTATACATTGAAGTGAATTATCTGTATTTTTTCCGGATTCTACGGATTTTTCTCTTTTTTTTTAAAGTGGTGTACATAGACTGGGCCCAATCTGAAACATGTCCTTTCAGACAGACAGGCAGGGTAACTTATGTAATTTATAATATTAATTTAGTTAGTATCGATGTTTAATAACTTATTCCAATAACATCTCGTCGTGCACATATAATTAAATCCCATTTCGCGTCTTACAAACCACCAGTTGCTTGACCGTCCTCTTAACACCGCAGTGTCAACTAACCTTAGCTTTTCCACGTCGCCGCCACTTAGCCGGGAGCGGTCAATGTACCCGTTCACGATGTTTGCAACTCAAAGTGTACCCCCCAAAAGGGTGCATCACTGACTGCTCGATGGATATATTGGAATAAAAGCAAATAAAGCTGTAGCTTCACTCTATATGCATGTAAATCGGCCCGGGGCCTCGATACCGAATACAGATTGAAACGAACGGAGGCTTAACATTTTTATTGGATACAACATGCGCTTGACGGCTTTGCGTGGTATTTTTGTGATAGACTGTCTTTGATCTGGTGATGGGGATAGAAGATGGGTGTGCGTTTGAGCAGGATTTAGCTTAGCGTAGCTTTCGTACGTTCATTGCAATGTTATTAAATATCGTTTTAAAAATAAATGTTTGTATATTTGTCCCCTATTAGTTCTAAAAGCATTGATCTGATTGTGATGAAACAAGGCTACTACATTTTTATAAAGCTATCTCGAACACTTCCACACTCACTCACACACTTACTCACTCACTCATTACTCACTACTTACTACTTACTTACTCACTTTCTTTTCTATCTCACTTTGCTTCCACATTTATTGTGCTAACTGCTAGATTGTAGAATTCACAGCCTGCCTCTCTGTTTCCCGATAAATATAATCTGGGTATCTTTAAGCAACGAGTGAACCGGATGGCCGGATGGCCGATGGGGCCGAAAAGTTTTAGAGTGGCGAACCGAACCGGAAGGCGTTGCGTTGGAAGGCCTCCCACTAGGTGGACCGATGACCTGGTAAAGGTTGCGGGGATTCACTGGATGCGAGTCGCACGGGACCGGTCAATGTGGCGACACTTGGGGGAGGCCTATGTCCAGCAGTGGACGTCTTTCGGCTGAAATGATGATGATGATGATGAACCGTGAAACGTGATCCACCTTAGACCGCAAAAAAGTATAATGAAAAAAAAAACAATACCTTTTCCTTTCTCAATCCCATAAAATATTTCCATTTACCACAACAAAAAAACACTCATTACTAAAACACATTTCAATAATGTAATAATAAAATAACGCACGCACGGACAGACAGCATACACGGACGACTGCACTGTATTTTGCATACAAGAACGGATTTGTTAACTCTCTCGAAATGATCCAATATGCAAACGGTAGATGTACGTTCACAAGTTCAACGTACCTATATACGTATGTGAATAGAGAAACAGAAAAACTGATTCCTACATATTGATAGGATGACGAGCGACAGTGAATGAAGAATTGCCGTTTTATACGGGAATTTTCATGTTCATCGGAACGAACTTTATTAAAAGCAACTGTGCTTTCATTGAAGCCATTGTCTACTGAAACAGAGAGTGTGCTACTAATTAATCTTGTCCAACGAAAATATTTGCTTGTTTTAATTAACTTTTTTTAAACTCTAATAAGTTTACGTTTGGCAACTCACCTGATCTTAAGGCGCTACCCCTACCAAAAGTGCGTTTTTCTTCGTTATTCAGGAGCTATTAACTCATTAGTTAGGAGAATAAACTACATCTAAAAGCATATTATTAATGTTCAATATCCTATCGTCACATTCCACGTTCCTATTTTTTTTATTTACCCTATATACACCTAAATCTCCCTGTAAAAAATTACTAAAATTTGCTAAAGTGAATGCGCTATTAATTTGAGGATTACACTAATAGATAGGTAACTTAAAAATCTTTATAATTCCCGTTATATTTTATTTCAAAAGATCGTTTCTCATTTTTTATAACAAAAAAAAACAAAAATTGTGCGAATTTCCATTATGTGGCAAAGAGGAATTAATGTATGGTCAAGGTTATTTGGTCAGGGAAGCGCCTTGTGTGATGACGTGGCCTAAGGTGGAACACGTTTGCCTAGGATGAATCGGTTCAGTCGTGTCTTGAAGATACGCAGATTACACTTATCGGGAAGCTGAGAGGCGGGTAGTAAATTCTGCAGTGTAGCAATTCGCATAATAAATGTTGAAGCAAAGCGCTTGGTTCGAGACCATGGAACTTCAACCGTTTGTCTCTGCTCGTCCGATGATGGAATGGGGATTTGAATGAAGTACTTGGGGCTGGGGACTGGTGAGGGTGTGATATACAGACTACTACTAGTGACATACTACTAGTGATGCACATCGAGCCACACCACACTGTCAAATTTTCCCAATTGAATATGAACCTTATTCTTTTGTGTTAATGTTGAAAATCTATCAGTGAAATTTGAAGCTTGATGTGCTGGCCTCTGTACTTATTTATTTTCCCACTATGTTGGGTTCGGCTTCCAGTACAACCAGATGCAGCTGAATACCTCCACCACTCTTACTAGGCACTGAAACACCCTTTGTTAAGACTGGTTGCCAGACTTCCTGGCTTCTGAATACTCATAACAACTGCCAAAGATCTAGGGACCAACGGGCTACAAGTATGCCTATGATTACACCCACATTACAAAACTTAGTACATAGTGAGCGATTGTACGTTTTTATCAGTGGCACAAGAACCTTGTGTGTACCGTACCGTCCACTTCGCACATATGGGCGTCGGCGTCGCGACACTGATTGCACTATGTGTCACTTCTCTCAGTGTAAACAGTTCTTGTGTGACTACAAAGAGAGAACCAATTTTAAGCAAGAGTAGGACTTATGTTGTTCACATGTAAGTAGACATTCATTGAATACTATCTTCTGTAAGCAACTCCGTGTGCTTAGAAGCTAGTCCAAAATCCCATTGAAACTTATCCTACGTATTAAGCTAGATCAATATATAGGGCGTAAGTAAAAGGTTGACGAAGAAAACGTGTTGGGCCGACCCCAAGTAACATCGGACAAGGACAGGAAAATGATGGTAAATATATAGCTATATGTTTGCTAAATTTCAGCTAACGTCATTCAACCTTTCTCACAAACATTTGCGTTTTATTAACCGACTTCAAAAAAGAGGAGGGTCAATTCGTATGTTTGTATTTTCTTTATTTTGCTATTTATGTACACACAGTAGACAACACAGGAAAAAACTTTTGTAAAATATGAGTCCATAGGTACTGCTTAGTTCTTTAGGAATTTCTGCCAGCAGACCTGCAAATAAAGGAGAAATGAAAAAGAAACGTAGACGTTTATGTATGTTCGGGCATAACACCGTCATTTATGGACGGATTTGCAAATTTCTTTTTTGTTTGTAAGTGGGTTATTCCGAAATGGTCCTGTATAAATTTTATCGAAATTGATTAAGGGGGTACCGAGCAAAATCATTCAAAACAGTCGTCACTGTTAAAGTGATATAATCAATACTTTTACCATAATTGCAATAAAAAATATGTAATGAACACCACAGTGAATGTGTTAACAGATTATCGTTGGCAAAAAATAAGAATACTGTTTAATTTAATAAACAAAAATACGCAAAGTTGTACAAAAATCTTTAAAAAAATCTCGTATTTAGTTGAGTTTTGTTAGTAAACTGTATTTTTTTTTCACAAACTTGAATTCATATTAATCTTTAACATTCATACTACAATTTGTAGTTTTTACATTTTCGAAATGTCGCTTAGTTATTTTATTATTAATTTTTCGCGCTGTTTTGAATCATACGCAACGTATGTATGTATGATTCAAAACAGCGCGTCAATTAAAACAAAAATTAATAATAAAATAACTAAGCGACATTTCGAAAATGTAAAAACTACAAATTGTAGTATGAATGTTAAAGATTAATATGAATTCAAGTTTGTGAAAAAAAAATACAGTTTACTAACAAAACTCAACTAAATACGAGATTTTTTTAAAGATTTTTGTACAACTTTACGTATTTTTGTTTATTAAATTAAACAGTATTCTTATTTTTTGCCAACGATAATCTGTTAACACATTCACTGTGGTGTTCATTACATATTTTTATGGCAATTATGGTAAAAGTATTGATTATATCACTTTAACAGTGACGACTGTTTTGAATGATTTTGCTCGGTACCCCCTTAAGCGCTTTTTGAAAAAATCAACAAAATCCCAAAAAAATTACATAGATGACGTTTTAGTTTCTTCAATCTTTGGAAGACTTTCAATCTCTGTTTTAACTGTGTCGCCGTTTCTTTACGGATTTGTATGTTAAGGCGATACTAAAAAGCAGTAAATCAAATCTTAAAAAAAAAGACAGAAAGCACATTACTTTAGTTTCGGAAGTCGGTGGCAATACAAAACAACAAACAGAACAAAGCTACCGCCACCGACTTCCGAATATAAATACATGTGTGTTCTGTGCTAAAGTTATCTAACACTTTTGAGTTTTTCAAGTCGGTTGTCTTTTTTTTGATAAAAGTTTTTAATGGTAGTACGATTATCGTAAAATAATCTGATGATAATCGATGGGGCATTAGCTAATAATATTCTCCCAATCGAATTTTGGTCATGGCACCCAATTTCAATAGAGACTAACCGAATTAGCAAGAGACATTATAGTGCACAAGTGTGTGTACAAACACAAGAGCACTGCCTCTTTCCTCACTCTCTTAGTCTGATGGGACCGAGGAGAGATCAGGCACAGGGACTACTATTTAGTTAATATCTCTATTAGTAACTTAGGTACAAGAATAATTAATCCATACTTTCATACTTAATATTATGCGAAAAGTAACTCTGTCTGTTACGCTTTCACGATTCAAAACGGCTGAACCGATGTTGATGAGATTTGGTATTAGGATAGCTTGAACCCTGGGGACTTTTCTTCGTACGCGATAACCGACATTCACGCAGACAAAGTCGCGGGCAAAAGCTGGTTAACAATAATTATTTTAAAACAGATCTGCATTGAGCAAACATACATTACATACGTTCTAATGCCAAAGGACAAAAATAGCAATCCTTTCTATTCAATAAATCACAATATTCTTAATTACATTTTATCTAAACATTGTTGTAAAAACCGTCCACCACGTCCAACATAACCTAACCATGGGATAATTACGCAACTTTTACGCTAATTATTATTCAATAAATAATGCCGTAAAGCCATTACAAGTCCTCGCCGCTATAATTAATTTAAGTTTGCAGAAATTATACAAAATGTAACTAGTTGCCAACTATTCTTGTTATGTTGTCTTGTTTGTTGAGCATACTGATTTATGTAGCGATAAAACGAGGGTTTAGAACTGATAAAGCGGTTTTTATAAAGTTTTTGAACTTTTAAAATCTTTTTTCAAATAGACAACCGCTTTCAAAAACTACAATGTTAATAATAATTTAATTTCGGAAATAGACAGCTTTACTTCTGTTTGTTGTTTTGTATTGCAACCGACTTCCAAAATTAAAGTAATTTTTACTTTGTAGTTTCTGATGGTGGATGTCTTTTAAAAAAAAGGTTTTAATTTTCAGTTTTTAGAACCTAACTCTTATCATTCTTCTTATCAATGGTAATACTAAAAACACAATTGAAAAGTAATAGGAAAGCAAACATTTCGTTTACGTGGACAACATGTTATTCCAATTATTTCGTTTTAAATCCCGAACTACTAAACCGATTTTTATAAAAAAATATACTTATGTTACCAAATTGGGGACATTGATTAACAAACAAAAAATAATCATTGCAATCGATTCCCAGCTTGTGAAGACATAGACATACATAAAACACATACATACCTACAAAAAAAAATACAGTGGAATTGACAACGTCCTTCTTATTATGAATGCATTAAAAAAAAAAAAAACTACTTCATTAGACTTGTTGTCGCATGTGCTACCTACTGCTAAGCATGAGGTTTGATTTCCAGCCGGCTCTTTCAAGCATTTGATGCTGGACTGCAGTAGTGCTGAAGTGGTGCAAGTGTCGAACGGCACATGGACAGTTGTTATTTTACATACAAAGGGGTAAGTGTGCAAGTGTCTTGGTTCCATTTTCAAAATCAATTTTAACAGTTTTGTCAAAAAAAATACGGTCAAATGAAGTAAATATTTACACTTTTACCGAATTTCGATCACGATTTTCAATCTCAATGGAGTGTATCCAAATACGCAGGAGAATACATAATATAGTGCGCAAACACAGGTGCACTCCCTCTTCGCTCACTCTCATGATCCGATGAGACGGTAATCCAACACGACCGATGTGATTAGGCACAGGACCAATGCTTCGGAGGCATGGAGGTGTTACACCGCAACATAAAAAACTATGTTTTTGTTACTCCCCCGCTGTTCTTTTCTGATTAATTTCATTGCAGGATCCCAGACAGTTGAATCGTTTCTCTGGGAATCGTCGAGCTTCATTGTTTTGGCGCTGTTCTGGTGGTCACCACTGTTAATTCTGGTTTTCAGGAGTTGCAGTGGTTTACGAATAGTGCGGCGGGCTTTTCCCAAAAAAAAAAAAATCTAAAAAACTAACCTAATAACACTCTGCCGGATCTGGGTTTTGAACCCAGAAGGACTCATCAGTCACGCTTGCACGCGCAACCACAAGACCAACGAGGCAATCGACTGAAGTATGTATTCTATAAATAAAAAAAATTGGTGTATCTCAAATTTTCAATGAAGTGAAATCGAGATGAGTTATCAATCTCTAGCATTAGTTTATTAAATTCACAGACAAAGAATTTTATAGAATAGATCTCCAGGCGCAGACCCGCCTTCGAAAGCCGTGTGACACCACACGGCTTCCGAAGGCAGGCCGGCCGCGAATAGCACTACCTTATTTCTAACCGTGGATGTCGTATAAGGTGACAGAGGGATATTGACCAGAGGATGAGCAGCAGCGTCCTTCTGAGTACTATAACACCTACTTCGGTAGCTAACATGCATTGGCCAAGCATGGCGATTACAGCTGGACCCCCCGTGGGGGGAGACCTATGCCCAGCAGTAGCCGTCTAAAGGTTGACATGATGATGATGATGACTCCAGGTCCAAAACTTGTTCATATATAAAATATAATAATATGGTTTCATAGAGGTTTCACAGGGAAACCTCTATGAAACCATATTTTTGTAAGCTTTACTAAACTCACACTATACGATGAACGATATAGTAATTAATTATAAAGTTTTATAGCTCTAGTTTTATCATTACAGAAAAGTTACAAATTGAGTTTAAAAAAATACCCTGTAATTTTGAATTTCATACTGAATTTTAATTGGCACATTATGAATCCTGTTAAACAATGTTTCGACGCGGTCAATTTAAAAGTTAAATCGATTTTGAGAAAGAAATAAAAGAATTCGATAACCGTTTTATAGCTGACAGAATTATAATAACTAGTTTAGAACTTTTTTATTAGTTGTACAACAAAAGTGTACTAGAAATTGAATAAGTTTTTTTAAATTGTTAATGATTTATTGCCATTCACATTTAGAAAATATCCATAATTCCTGACAATCTAAGTAGTTGGATTTGACATATCATATTTGAATATTAATCAACGATAAATTCATGTTTTTCAGTGCATTTTTTCAATATAAAGTTAAACTTAATGCTTACTAATAATACTCGTTGTTATAGTGGGTAACACACACAACACAATTAATGAAGATTATGAATTTGATTTTTCAATTTCTTACGCAGGTTGCCGCTCGTTGTGGCGGTCCATGCGGGAGGCCTATCTTCAACATTGAACGCCTCTCAGCTGATGATGACGTAGCGTTCATACAAAGTTCGCATAAAGAAACATCAAATCGGACTTCTTAGAAATTAATCTCCTGAAGTAGGAGTTTATACATATTATCAAACCGCACTATTTTCGAAGAAAATACTCGTATTTTATAAATTTTCGTTTATTAATTTCAATACAATGTATGTGTCAACACATTGTATGAAAATGAATAAGACGATTCCACGAAATATATTTTCTTCACATCAAATTAAAGTGTCAAATAAAATGAAGAGAGAATGATAATACATTTAAGATACACGTACAAATCCCTCAGACTAGACTTGACAAGCATTATTATTATGAAAATACGTGGAAACCTTAGGTCATTCACCTTGTATTTTCCATTCTGAAGTAGGTATTATGGCTGGCTTTATTGAAGTGGCAACTTCATTATAAAAGGTTTTTGAGTTATTGTGATGTGAAAATCTGAAATATTATTTTGCAGACGTGTAAGATTAAAAGTAGCTAATAATATTTTTAATATTTCTTGAACAACAAGTTATTTTGAAAAGAGTATGCGCAAAATGTTCAATTAAAATATCGTCTCGCGGTTGTTGCTTGTAGACATAATTATTCTGAACCGCTTTTAATGAAATTTGATACAGACTGATTAAACCCCAAGAAAGAACGCAGGGTACTTTTTAATCCGTGTCATTGACATTAAATCTAAAAAAAAGACTTGTGCGGTCGGGGTACCCCTGTTCCTTACGTACGTACGTACCTACCTCTGTACAAAAATATAATTATATATACCTACATATATAAAAATAATAATAATATTTATAGGTACCTCACAAATAAAAAGCTTTTTAAAAAAATAAGAAAATCGTCTTCAAAAACTAAAAAGTGATAAATAGATAAGTTTAGCACAGAACACACATTACTTTACTTTCGGAAGTCGGTGGCGGCGCCGCGGCGGCTTTGAGTTTGTTGTTTTGTATTGCCACCGACTTCCGAAAGTAAAGTAATGTGTGTTCTGTGCTAAAGTTATTTATCACTTTTTAGTTTTTGAAGGCGGTTTTCTTTTTTTTTTAAAAAAGCTTTTTATTTTTCGCTTTTTAGTGTTGCTTTAACATCCAAATCCATTAAGAAACGGCGGCACACTTAAAAGAGATTGTAAATCCCCAAAGATTGAAGAAACTAAAACGTCGTCTAAGTATTTTTTTTCGGAATTTGTTGATTTTTTCAAAAAGGGCTAGATCAATTTTGATAAAATGTATATGGGACCATTTCGGAATAAACCCCTTTCAAACAAAATAAGAATTTTGCAAATCCGTCTATATATGACAGAGTTATACCCGAAAATACATTTAAAAAAAAAACACAATCGAATTGATAACCTCCTCCTTTTTGAACTTGGTTAAAAAAAAAGTTAGAAGCAATGTTAATAGTACCTAGATAACAAAGTCACTCGCGGGTTGAATATATTACATATTATTATTATTGAGCTCGTGTGCTCATTTGTTTGTAGTAGACTCGATACACGCACACATACACATACATATTTCGTTACGTGACGATTTCTACTAATTCGCACTACCCGTAAGCCGCGTTAAGGAACTTCGTTCCAAAAAATACATTAAAAGGACATTGATATTGGCGGACAACATCGCGGGCAAAAGCTAGTGAATAAATTAAATCAATTTTGTTCCAGTTAATAAAATCAGGGGGCTAACGGGATGCTAAAAAAGGGTATTTTTTATAAAATTTAATAAATAAAGGGTACAATTTCAATAGTCATCAACACTGTGTGAGCTCGGAACTTGGGGCACCTCGACACGGACAGGTGAGGTTAGAAGGCGAAAAAAAGAACCACCCAGAAATAAGAGCCTCGTCAAGCGGGACTCCGTCGACGGGTCTCGGTCGACGGGTCTCGTAGGAATCTGCAAAAATTACTCAAGTGAAAGTCGTGAAATAAAATATTGATAACATCTATTTAGCAATTGTTAAAATATTTGGTCTAAAATTAATTTTAAATGCGTTTATATATTATAGGGCATAGAATAAAAAGAAAACAATTCTACAATACTTCATGAATTAAGTACAAATTAAGTGTGAGCATTTATCCATTCTGGTAGTTATTTCGAAATTAATGGTAGTAAATAGGATCGAAACATTTAATTATAAGGCTGTATAATAAGGTTATACAGTGTGTCCGGTCATGAACTAGCGATATTCTACGTACTTATATAGCAACAATTTTAATATTGTGTATTATAATATTGTTGCTATAATCTAAGTACGTAGAATAACGCTACTTCATGACCGTACACACTGTATGTAAGTACCTACGCTATTAAGCAGTAATTTACAATAATTGGTTTATGTTTATTTACATTTTTTTTTTTTTGCAGTTGAATAATATTATTTTCAACACACTTGCTCATAAAATGGCTCTAATTTCACCGCAATTAGGCACATAATGACACCTGTAATCAAACTGTGACTTTTTCATTGCTATTATTCACAAGTGAGTTATAGGGTTTTTTTTTCATTTTATTGGATGAGTTGCTTTGTTCTTAAAAAAGTTTCGATACAAAAAAGATCTTGTTCAATAGTACAAATAAATTAATGTACCTATTGCTTGCTCATTTCATGCAACTTCGTATTTAAATAGATAATTTCAACTTATACGTTTTTAATAAATAAAACTTTTAAATATAACTTTTGTTTTCTCTGTAATAAAGAAAACTTTGAATTCCCCATTTTGTACGTGGCTAGAACGCTATCCGCGAAAAGACAAAAAAAAAAGAAACCTCATTCTTTTAGTCTATGGCCGATCGCCATTATTTGATGCGCGCGCATAGGAAAACTGATTATTTTTTCCCGCCATTGCGAAAAATTTTTCACAACTCGTTTTCACTGTTGAAAATATTTTCTTAGTATTATTTTCTTCACAAGTGTGTTGAAAAACGTCGTATGATACACGTGTGTATTGATGATTACCGTCCTCGGCTCTCTTAAGACCCTCACCTAACGGCTCGGGTCTCAATGGCGCCTCAGCGGTAATCACCAACATTACACACTTGTACCATAATGTACTATTAAAGTTACAAAAATGTAAACAATAATCATTTTGGACTGAGAAAAACTAATTAAACTCACTGAAGTATAATGTGCCTGTTTATGACGTGTAACAATAATCATGTTTCGTTTTAAGATTTTTTTTTGCCATCCGAATAAGCCAAGTTTTTTTCTCAGTAAGACTAAAACTATTTTTTTTCATTTGAGTATTAAAATAGTTTAATAGAAACCCGCCCCGGTTTCGCACGGATAACATGGTCATATTTCAACCTAAAGTATATATTATAACCTATAATATCTACTACTTAACTATTGTAATACTCAAATGTACACAAACCAATTTTGTACATTTGTGTATTAAAATTTGTGTACTAGCAACCCGCCCCGACTTCGCACGAGTAATATCGTCATATTTCTACCAATTCACACAAAATATTAATAAATTATATACTTAAACCTTTCTCAGGAATCACCTTGTCTATTAGTGAAAATCGAATGAAAATCCATTCACTAGTTTTTGAGTTTATCGCGAGCAGACAGATAGACGCGGCGGGAGACTTTGTTCTATAATCTTCTTCTTCCTGCCCTTATCCCATGTTCCTTGGCGTCGGCGCAACATGTTTTCTTCTTCCATTCCATCCTGTCCAATGTCATGCTTTCATTGACTTCCTATGTTTTATAGTATGTACTAGCTGACCCGACAGACGTTGTCATGTTCCGATCTACCTACTTACCTGCCTATTTACCTACACCTACCCTACACCTACCCTACACCTACCCTACACCTACCCTACACCTACCCTACACCTACCCTACACCTACCCTACACCTACCCTACACCTACCCTACACCTACCCTACACCTACCCTACACCTACCCTACACCTACCCTACACCTACCCTACTACACCTACCCTACACCTACCCTACACCTACCCTACACCTACCCTACACCTACCCTACACCTACCCTACACCTACCCTACACCTACCCTACACCTACCCTACACCTACCCTACACCTACCCTACACCTACCCTACACCTACCCTACACCTACCCTACACCTACCCTACACCTACCCTACACCTACCCTACACCTACCCTACACCTACCCTACACCTACCCTACACCTACCCTACACCTACCCTACACCTACCCTACACCTACCCTACACCTACCCTACACCTACCCTACACCTACCCTACACCTACCCTACACCTACCCTACACCTACCCTACACCTACCCTACACCTACCCTACACCTACCCTACACCTACCCTACACCTACCCTACACCTACCCTACACCTACCCTACACCTACCCTACACCTACCCTACACCTACCCTACACCTACCCTACACCTACCCTACACCTACCCTACACCTACCCTACACCTACCCTACACCTACCCTACACCTACCCTACACCTACCCTACACCTACCCTACACCTACCCTACACCTACCCTACACCTACCCTACACCTACCCTACACCTACCCTACACCTACCCTACACCTACCCTACACCTACCCTACACCTACCCTACACCTACCCTACACCTACCCTACACCTACCCTACACCTACCCTACACCTACCCTACACCTACCCTACACCTACCCTACACCTACCCTACACCTACCCTACACCTACCCTACACCTACCCTACACCTACCCTACACCTACCCTACACCTACCCTACACCTACCCTACACCTACCCTACACCTACCCTACACCTACCCTACACCTACCCTACACCTACCCTACACCTACCCTACACCTACCCTACACCTACCCTACACCTACCCTACACCTACCCTACACCTACCCTACACCTACCCTACACCTACCCTACACCTACCCTACACCTACCCTACACCTACCCTACACCTACCCTACACCTACCCTACACCTACCCTACACCTACCCTACACCTACCCTACACCTACCCTACACCTACCCTACACCTACCCTACACCTACCCTACACCTACCCTACACCTACCCTACACCTACCCTACACCTACCCTACACCTACCCTACACCTACCCTACACCTACCCTACACCTACCCTACACCTACCCTACACCTACCCTACACCTACCCTACACCTACCCTACACCTACCCTACACCTACCCTACACCTACCCTACACCTACCCTACACCTACCCTACACCTACCCTACACCTACCCTACACCTACCCTACACCTACCCTACACCTACCCTACACCTACCCTACACCTACCCTACACCTACCCTACACCTACCCTACACCTACCCTACACCTACCCTACACCTACCCTACACCTACCCTACACCTACCCTACACCTACCCTACACCTACCCTACACCTACCCTACACCTACCCTACACCTACCCTACACCTACCCTACACCTACCCTACACCTACCCTACACCTACCCTACACCTACCCTACACCTACCCTACACCTACCCTACACCTACCCTACACCTACCCTACACCTACCCTACACCTACCCTACACCTACCCTACACCTACCCTACACCTACCCTACACCTACCCTACACCTACCCTACACCTACCCTACACCTACCCTACACCTACCCTACACCTACCCTATCTTTCAAGTTGGATCAAACTGCACACGGTGTACAAATTTCATTAAAATCGCTTCAGTAGTTTAGGAGTCCATCGCGGACAAACATCGTGACAGGAGATTTATATATATTAGATTAGTACCTACCTCGAACATTGATAGCCCAAGACCGGACGGCGCACACACTGTATAATATAATTTAGATGAACATTGACATAACACACACATTCCTACATCTGAGCAAACACAACCTAAAACAAGATACATTTCCGTTATTTACACAACACTGTCCCAAAACATGTGTCATGTTTGAGTGAATAAATTAGATCAACAATACCTGTTCTCTGTATGTTCCCAAATGAACTGGGTTCACGATCATAGCTGCAAATTATATTAATGTTTGTTTGATTGCCTGAACACAGAGAGCTTCCTACTGGGAATAAACGGAGTACTCCTGTTAGTACGATTAGTAGTGTACGAGGAACTGGGAGCTCTGTGTCAACCACTGAATATTGTGTTCAATGGGGTCTTGTAGTACGGAACTGAAGTGCTTACTTTGTTGCATATAAAGTTATAATACGTATAAAGTATACATAAAAACTTATAATAATTAGATACTAGTATGTATTACGCCGTGTGGTGCCGGTCACGAATAGCACTACCCCATTAATCTACCCGTGGGTGTCGTAGAAGGCGACAGAGGGCTATTGACCAGAGGATGAGCAGCAGCGTTCTTCTGAGTACCATAACACCTACTGCGATCGCCAACATGCATCGCCCAAGCATGGCGATCACGACAGGACCCCCCCTTGGGGGAGACCTATGCCCAGCAGTGGGCGTAGGTCTGGTTGACATGATGATGATGAGGAATATATATTTATTATTAGTTGCTAAGTTTATACTATTTCCTTTTTTATATTCTAACAGGCTTGAGTTTGGCCGCAACGTATCTGATCTTAAGTGATGATGCGGCCTAAGGTGGAGCACGCTTCCCTCGTGCCTTAAAGATTCCCAGAAATACTTACATTATTTATTATATATATTTATCATTATCGGAAAACAGAGAGGCGGGCAGTGAATTCCACAGTCTGGCAGTTTGCACAATTATAAATAAATGTGGTTAAGGGCGCGTATTTGATTTAGCGCAACTCAAAATCTAAACGATTGTTAGAACGGCGTAGCAGCATTGACACACACTAGTACAATACAATGGTCCGTTTGTGTGCATCAGAAAAAAAAATACGCACGAAATAAGAACGAATCATTGAAATTCATCGGCAAACAACAGCGCGCAATGTTATACAGTGCTTTTTGAAATTACTGTCTAAAATAAATGAGTTGCGGACTAAAAAATATTATACATATAAAACATAACCTTTATTTCCATAAAATAAATATATCAGTTCTGTTTTTATGCAAATACTGGTGAAAAAAAAAATTGACAAAGTGAACCGATTTTGGTTTTTTTTAACATTGTTTTTTAATACATAATAGTAAGTAATATTTTCGTAATTTTGGCTCAGTAGTAGACTTTAAGACTGTATATCCTGTTGGAAAAACGCATAAAACATAATAATTTGGCATACTGTGTAATGGTTGTATTCGTGTAGCGATTTACGAGCTAATTTTCATTTAGCTCGTAAAACGCTTTGAAAGGATTTTCTTCGCTTTAAAAACCATAATTAAAAATTATACTTTTACTTTGTAGTTCTCCAAATCAAGACATAATCTTTCTAAAACTGTAATTGTCTTAAAATAATCTGCTCACATCATTACGATATTGCTCTGGGCCAAACGCGAAAACAAGAAGTTTTCGTCACGAATCGAATACACGCTCTTAAGTAAAGGGCAAAAAATAAATGTGGTTCGAGACCGTGACACTTTAACCTTAACGTGGTGGCGTTTCGTCGTATCACTGCTCGTCCGGTGATGGAATGGGGATGAAGAATTAAGTTGTACAATTCCAAAGCTCACTCTCCAAAATGTACCCGATAAAATACCTATAGGTTGGCATCGGTGCGGCGATGTTAAAGGATCTGACGCTTAGCCTTAAGGCGACGATATACGACTTTTACAGATTTTAAACTGACAATCACGTCAAAATGTACAGTGTAAATGATTTGAAAAAAATATATGTTAAACTAGAACATTCTCTTAATCACTTAGTAAGTGAATATTTTTAATTATATTCATATTATATAGTTTAATTAATACGTGAAGTTGTGTCAGACGCGGACAAAACATTGACAATCACACAAAATCTACCAAGTATAATTAAACGAAACTTACACCATCTTACAGACAATTTTATTATCTATCTTTTAGTATACGCCTTTTTTTAATTTTGAAAGAATACTACTTCTATTTAATTTTTTCGACTAAACTTTGAGAGTTTTGGACGCAAAACTGATGCAAAACGGACGCAGTCTGCGTCCAAAACTTTCAAAATTTAGTCGAAAAAATTAAATAAAAATAGTATTCTTTCAAAATTAAAAAAAAGGCGTATACTAAAAGATAGATAATAAAATTGTCTGTAAGATAGTGTAAGTTTCGGATAATTATACCTGGTAGATTTTGTGTGATTGTCAATGTTTTGTCCGCGTCAGACACAACTTCATGAGTTAATTAAACTATTTAATATGAACTTAATCAAAAATATTCACTTTCTATATGATTAAGAGAATGTTCTAGTTTAACATATATTTTTTTCAAATCATTTACACTGCATATTTTGACGTGATTGTCAGTTTAAAATCTGTAAAAGTCGTATATCGTCGCCTTAACAAGGGACTCGTTGTCAATGAGCTAGGTGTATGTCAGCTAGTAATTTAATAAAAGTTACTATCAGCAGTGCGTGAAGTTACTAGTTGCTATTCGTAAATGCCATCACCTTGTTTAATGGATAGAGACGATATTGCATTACTATATACCAAATTCTCACTAGGCTGACCTGCGTAGGTAGACTTGTAAAGCCTTGTTCAGACTGGTGTATTTATGTGTAAAAAATACTATGTTCCAACGATTCTTACAACCCTCAGGATTTTTGCAAAATCGACAACTTTACATTGCATAGTATGAAGTTCAATATTGTAACTTTCCTATTGGTCTTGTGGTCGCAAGCACAACTGCTAAGAGTGGGGACTGGGTACAATTTCCAGGTCGGAAGAATCCAAATCGGATGGACAACGTTCGGAAAACTACGAGATATATTATTTTCGTCCATATTTTCGTATCTATTTAAACAACTTAGCTGTCATTTTTTATCTTGTAATACTTCAATATAGTGTGTTTTATGCAAGGTACATCGTATTCACGTAGGTATAGTTATATAACTATAAACTGTAAATGCAAAATAATATACACATTTTTTTTAAAGAGTAAGTATGGAGTTTGCCCGTTCTTCTCCATACAAAACTACCTTTTGGAAGGTGCAACCTGAATCAACTTTTTTAATGACATTCAAAAGTGCCTTTTAATGGTCTAATTGAAATAAATGATTTGACTTTGACTTTCCAAAATTCCACAGCGCCTAAAGGCGAGGATTTTTATTTACCAGTGTGTGTTGCCAGTGATGACTTAAGGCACAAAAACGTGGTTCACTGTCTGTCTCCTAGAAAAGCTCAGAGTCATGCAGCGAGCAATGCTCGGAGTTTCTTAGTAATCGATGGGGAAGACAAGTTCTTGAGTGGCGACCACGAATCGGAAGATGCTGCGTTGGTAGGCCTCCCACCAGATGGACCGACGACATCGTCTAGGTCGCGTGTAACCGGTGGATGCAAACGGCAGGTTGCCGCTCGTTGTAGCGTACTATAATAATAATAAATTTATTTATTTCGGAACCAGTCCATATCCATACATGTGAAATTAAGAAATATTAAAAACATTAAGAATTAATTATAATATAACAGTCATTACATAAAACATTCTAAATTACAATAAAACAATAAAAAACACTATACGCTTATCTTAATCTAAATTTAGGAGAGACCAATATTCAACAGTGGACGTCTTTCGACTGATGATGATGAGATTTATTTAAACGTAATTTAAGGAGGTTTAAAGAAGAGTGTCCGAAGGTGCAAGGTTCTTCCCAGACTGTATGTAATACTCATTAAATTTACAGTTTCAACAAATAAGTGTCTTGTCTTTTCTTTCACATTTTCTTTACAATCCCTGAACCACATAGATCCGTGTTAACAAGATGATTTCTTTCTCGATCCGTTTTAATTTACACTCGTGGACAGATAAACGGACCGAGTGTCGGAAAACGGCCGGTTACTTAACAAAACAAGACCATTAACAAGTAGAAACACGTTTCCTTAAGTGTACATTAGCAGTGGCCAAAATATCTTCGTACATTACTCTTTCCCTTTGTCCGTTTTGTACAATATCCTTTAATGTTGGTTTTTGGACACTTTCTGGGATGTAGTGGGTGTTTTAACTTTTTATTACTTGACTTTTATATTAGGTTTTTTGTACGTTGTCCTGAATATCATTATTATGCCGAGTCACCCTGCCTAGCTTTTTGGGGTCGGCTTACAGTCTGACTGGATGCAGCTGAGCTGGTACTCAGCTGTTTTATATGGAGCGATCACAACTTATCTTGGTTTTGATTAAACGTTAAAAAAAGTGAACCGCCTTCAAAATTCAAAAAGTGTTAATAACTTTAGCACAAAACACACGTGACTTTAGTTTCGGAAGTCGGTGGCTTTGTTCTGTTTGTTGTGTTTGTATTGCCACAAGAGTTTTTATTTTTCACTTTTTAGTGTCTCCTTATCACCCAAATCCATGAGGAATGGCAACACAGATAAAACAGAGATTGAAAGTCCTCCAAAGATGGAAGAAACGAAAACGTCTTCTATGAATATATTTTGGTTATTGTTGATTTTTTCAAAAAGTTTTAAATAAATTTCTGATTTTTGAGAACTAAAACCTTTTCCAGAATGTAGCAAACACTTTTCTGAAAACCGCATCAACATCGGTTCTGCTAAAAGGTAGATAATGGCGGACAAATATACACATACGGGTCGAACTGAGAATCTCCATGTTTTTTGAAGTCGGTCGACTTCGACTCGCTCGACTTCACACGCGAGAATGTCGGTTATCGCAGATACGAATGAAGTCGCGGATTATAAAGTAGCCTATGTCCTTCCCCAGAATTCAAGCTATCTTCATACCAAATTTCATCAAAATCGGTTAAGCCGTTTCGCCGTGAAAGCGTAACAAACAGAGTTACTATAATTAATTTAACAGAATTAATATAACTAATATTAGTATGGAAGTATGGATATGTTTGGAAGAATGGATATAAATAAAATTATAATAAAGTATATTAGTATATGGAAGTATGGATTTGTATACCTATTGAATTTGATTATTTATTTGTGCTGCTATATAATAGCCTTATTGTACAGTATGCAGTGAACTAGAAAGGCTATAATGACTAGCTACTTGATCGCTTACTAACCCAATCTGAGCAAGGCTTTAGGCTAGTCGGCAAGCCGTTCTAAGTTAGTCAGTTAGTTCCATGTGACAGGATCGTATATCTCAATTTATTTTGATTTAGAGCCTACCGCAGGCTGTATACATTGAAATGCTCGCCAGTGTAACGTACATACGTGCAATAGTAATAATTTCCATTAACGTTATGGAGGTTGTTGAGTCTGTCTGTCTGTTGACAGTATCGAATTGTTTTGGAGATCAGCATGTATGAAATGTATTTTGAGTGAAAAGTGTGCTTGATTATGTAAAAATCTTCTTCAGCCTGTTTTTTCTCCAACATCTGCAACTTGAGTAATGGAGCATATTTTAGTCAAATTACACATTCAAATACAATGAGTTCTTCTTGTAATGTATAAGCTATATTACTGTAAAGTTTAATCAAAACAGTTTCAGTAGTTTTTGCGTCAGAGAGTTACGAACATCCATTCATCTGTCCGCCCTCACAATTTTTTTATCAAACTTTTCCCTCACTGTGAATTTCTCCTGTGTCGTAGGTGCGTTTACAAACATTGAAACTCACATACACAAACAGCCAGACCTAGAACAACTATCTGTAGATCATATAAATATTTGTCCCGTGTGGGAAACGAACCCGCGACACGTTACGCAACAGTCAATCGCTCAACCACTGCGCCAACCGTGTCGTCGAAAGTTTCATTTCCACGGTTATCATAATAAATAAATAATAGTAAGAATGTTGGAAGTAGTATCAAACTACTACCTATTTCTGAAAATAAACATGAAGCTTTTAAAACACGTTTATTAAAAACCACCATTAACTTTGTCTGCGCATTCCAAAACAAAGGGTTATTTATAAGAAAAGTTTGAAGAAAGCGAAGCATTCCGACCTCTCCGGGCCTTCTCGAACTGGATTAATTAAATTTATTAATTGGAGAGCTACTGTTACAAAAATATTAACTTTTGTTGCCATTCTGTTCATATTGTACCTATTGTAATACTACAATGACAAGTGAGAGTGAGCGAGTGTGAGTGTGTGTGTGTGTGGCGTGGGGTGTGCATGAGAGTGTTCAGTGTGTATGTATATGTTGTGTGGTAGGTGTGTTACAGTGGTCAGTAGTATTTTTATTTGTACAGTATGGTTTTTTTAAAGTACTTCACATTATTATCGAATTCTCGTATACAAATTGTTTTAAAACTTCTGTTGTGCAGAGTTGTATGAAGTTTCTTGCCCATACTACTCTATACTAAACATTTGGAAGGGGTTTCTAGATTACGTTATTTTTAGGGGCTAAGTAAAAGCTATACGAATACATCGGTTATCGCTAAACTACGCTTGCTGCGGTCTGTTTGTGGATGGGTGATCATTCATTTCATACCAAGACCCCTCCGTGCTTTGGAAAGCACGCAAGTCCGTTTGTCGCGGCTGTCATTCGTAAATCTTTGACAGTCGTTATGGGTAGATGGATAGTCAGAAGCCAGAAAATCTGACAACTAGTCTTACCAAGACGTATCGTGGCTATGTTGTGGAGGTCAGGGGTGTGATTCTGTAAGACCTCCTTCTAAACTTCGAATCTGAATCCGCTGTGAGTTTCTTGATTGGCATTCTAAAAACTCGGTTGAAAATTCGAATTTACACTAGCGCCACCCTTGCGAGCGTGTCAGCGAGTTGAACTAAATGACAGGGAAATTTAGACAGATAAAGTATGAGATGACGTAAGAAGTGGCATTCTATAAGCTAATTTACCCGTTAGTTCGACGCTCACTTCGCACTCGAACCCAATTCATTTCATTTTGTTTTTTTTTTATTTGTGAATGAGCTTGTCCGGGTAAGTAGTACCACCTTACCTACTACCTACTGCCGTAAAGCAGCATTGCTGTGTTCGAATGGTATGGATGTTGGTGTAATTATGGACTCCGGTATTGCAGATATAAGCAACGGTGGGCACGTAACATTTGGTGGCATTCCTATGACAAAAAAAAATACCTTTAGGCTGTGACCCAGCGGTAAACTGCGTCAGAATATAGTTCAATGATTCTGTGGAAAAAAATTGTTTTTTTTTTTCATTTAAATTTTATAATACATAATTCACATATTTCTATTCCGCCGAACCGGTTCTGCGTGAGTCGACTTCGCGCACTGAGGGGTAGGTACCAGATATGTACAGAGACCAGCAGTGCAATTCTGTAAGAATTCACTCGCGAATTCGAATCCTATCTCATTTCCGATTTCACTTACTTGAAGTGAAAAGTATTTGGTATTCGCTTAAATAGTGACGAAATAATAGTTCGCTTCACCTATGCCAGCACTTAGTAGCGCTAGCGTAGTTTTCATCGAGTTACAGACTACCTAAAACAGTTTTCACTGCGGAATCAGAAGTGAGAACTGGAGTGAGTTCTTACAGAATAACATAGCAGCACCTCAAGGTACAACAATCTGTCAAACTTTTTTGATAGATTTCCAACTTTAGCACTAATATATAAGGCTCATATTAAATTGGAAAAATTTTACAGTTTGGTATTGCTTGATGTGCTGGCGGCTGTACCATTAAAACATAACATATTTTTGCTTACCGTAACCGTACAGATCGATTGGTCAAAAGGTTAAGCTACGCTAACCGCGGCCCGTCTGTGAATGGGTGACCATCACTTTCACACCGAGTTCCCTCCATGCCTCGGAAAGCACTTAAAGTCGTTGGTCCCGGCTGTCATTTTTAGAGCTTTGGCAGTCGTTATGGGTATAGTCAGAAGCCAGAAAGTCTGACAACCAGTCTTACCAAGGGGTATCGTGTTACCCAGTAACTGGGTTCTGGAGGTCCCCTAGGCAGTCGCTCCATGTAAACCACTGGTATTCAGCTTCATCAGAAGGTTAGACTGGAAGCCGACCCTAATATTCTAGGGAAAAGGCTAGGCAGTGATTGTCGGTTTTCAACGGGGTTTTCATTGTTGTTCGCGGAGCCCTAATTTTTTTTTCAAAAATAAAAGTTGTCTAAGTTACTCCTTGTAACATCAGCTATCTGCCAATCAGTCCAACCGTTTCGGAGATTAGCCGGAACAGACAGACAGACAAAAATTAAAATAAATTTTGTTTTTTTATAAGCACGGTATATACGCTCTTATTCATTCAGTAAAAAGCTGTTATTTTGACATTACAAACAGACACTTCAATTTTATTTATATGTTTAGATTAGATCGGTGCGTCCTACCCCTAATTTTAATGACTTACGGAGCCGAAACGTGAACACTCACCGTTGGCCTGGTACACAAATTCAAGGTTGCTCAGCGTGCCATGGAGAGAGCGATGCTCGGAGTTTCTCTGGTGGATAGAATTCGCAATGAAGTCATTTGCCAGAGAACTAAAGTCACCGACGTTGCGCATCGAATTAGCACGCTGAAGTGCAAGTGGGCCGGCCACGTCTGCAGGACAGACGGTAGATGGAGCAGACACGCTCTAGAGTGGAGACCGCATTCGGGCAAGCGTAGTGTGGGACGCCCTGCGGCACGATGGACAAAACCCAAGACCGGGTTAGTTGGCGATCTCTGGGGGAGACCTACGTTAAGCAGTAGACGGCAATAGGCTGATATCACAAAGTACGTAAGCCTGCGTCGTGCCCGAGCAGAGAGACCACTCAAAACAAACCGGCATTTTTACCACGCACACATTGACATTACGTTTACAGGCATTCTCAAGCAGTTTCAAGCAGACTTACGACTCGACTGTCACGTGTTGTCTAAATGAATAAATGAGAGACATTGACATTTCACGACAAATAAGAAAATTTTGTTATAACAAATTGCAAAGTTCCTACCAGTGTCAATAACATTTCATATTGTCACAAATAAAACCTACAGAGTCAAAACAGTAGCAGCCCTAGTGAGTCTGCCAAGTTTAGGTAATTATTTTTGAAGATGGCGGGAACGGTCTTTCTGTACCCTCTATATGTATTTTGTGCTGATATGATGATGATGAGATTGGGTTGTGAATGATTTCTTATATCTATGGTAATGATAGAAGCCGCACAACAGATTAGCGTTCTGAGAAAATGTTAACTGTATCCCTACTATGTACTGGCAATCAGATAGACGTAGTTTAGTAATCAGATTAGTAATATAGTCCCGTTTCACCCTCAGGGTATGAAATCCAAGAACTATACCGAGATCCTTGAGCCTAAGCAAACAATGTAGGTACCACAATATCTGTTATCCAACATATTCCTGTGAATATGTTATTGTATACTAGCGACCCACCCAGCTTTGCACGGATATAATGTAGATCAAATTATATGCCTTCCTCTTGAATCACTCTATCTATTGCTGAAAAATGCATTAAAATCCGTTACGCAGTTTAAAAAAGCTAAGCATATAGACAGCGGGAGCGACTTTGTTTTGTATACTTACTTAAAAACTTATGATACGTAATTTGGTTTAGCCACAATTTTTCTATAGGTATCACATAATATGAAAAAAAAATGTGTGGAGTAAGATGAAACCATTTTACTCCTTAATTTGTTATCAAAAGAGTATAAAAAAAAATATGTAAGTACTGCTTTGCAATAAGAAGGAAAATGATTTGGTTTTGTTACTTTTTACAAATATGTATTATTTTCATTACAATAAATTAATAAATAATAGTTTAAAAAAACTAAAAACACGCTTTTTATAGAAAAACAAACTAAAAAATAGAAAATAAGTTTTAATAAATTATTTTATTTAAAAAAAAGCGTGGGGTGCTTTTTAAGATATTATCAAAATGATAATCACTCTACTCATATCTGTCAATAAAATATTTATAACTATTGACACCATGCACCCCACGCTTTTTTTAAAATAAAATAATTTATTAAAATTTATTTTCTATTTTTTAGTTTGATTTTCTATAAAAAGCGTGTTTTTAGTTTTTTTTTACTATTTTTTATTTTTTACTTTTTAGTTTGGTTATATCTATCTATAAATATTATGTACATTTATTCTACCAGGGGCGCTTTGTGCAGTACCTTCCTAGTATATAATAGCTGTTTTTTCGGCAACTAATTTTGAACGACTTGTTTTTTTTCTTTTTTTCTTTTTTTTTAATAATTTTATCAAATTAGTGTATTGTCATCGGTCCTCGATAAATCTACAAAGTTTGAACGATATCTGGCCGTTCAAAGTGGGTCAAAATCGCGCCCAAAGAAGTCGGTTACAAACAAACATACAAACATACAGGTGAAGCTAATAAAAATGCGTCCGATTAAAGACTGCGTACATCACCCCCGCACTCGTCCACAAATTCAGTACGGGCCAAATGCTCAAGGTTATTGACATGTATACAAGCCTTAATTCACTGATACTACTAGCTGCTGTCCGCGACTTCGTTCCCGGTGTTTATTTGCGAGAGCCATTAGACCTCCTCAATCGGGCCCTGTTGCAAAATCCGTTCTTAGCGGACGTCTACTAACTATAAATTACTTCTCTGCCAAACTTCACGATGAGTGAGTGAGTGACATTTCGCTTTTATGTTAGAAGATAATCATTCCTGTAAATGCAAATATTGTTAACATCGATTTTAAAAGAGTAAGTATGGAGTTTCTTTCCCATTCTTCTCCATACAAAACTACCTTTTGGAATGGGCAACTAGAATCAATTTTATCCTCATTTGACGTTCAAAAGTGCCTTATAAATAATGGTCTAACTGAAATAAATGATTTGACTTTGACTTTGATAGACTAGAAGATGTAAAAGATAAATACTTTTTGTATGGAGGTCTGATTCTAGTCTTACCGGCTGCAGCTGAGTAACAGGGTTTTATTATGGAGCGAATGCTTGTCTGCATTCCAAAACAATGCCAAGAGGTATCGCCCCTTGGTAAGACTTGTTGTCAGACTTTATGGCTGTTGACTACCCAATATCACTGTTTAAATGTAGCTATTTTGCTTTATCATTTCAATGTTTTGATTTTTTACGCTCTCACAATAAATTGTATCTACTGGCTATGTCGTCTCATTACCACATTTGGTTTACTGGTAGACAAAGCGTACGGCATTAACAAGTCATTACGAAAAAATTAAAATTGTATATGGTGGAGCTACATTTACTAACAAACTGCTTTCTGCAGAAGTAATATTTTTTGAAACACTTACTTTTAACACTTTTTATTATTCTTTTTAAAATTTTGGAAAAACTTGCACGTTTCAATTTTACCTAGTTTTATACAACATGAACGGGCCCAAGCCAAGTCAATGTAGCATAGTGAATTCTAACATATAAAGAACCGATCTTTAAACGTCAAAATTCACTACGCTACATTGTTTGGCCGTAACGATATATCATTTTCGTCATTTTGCATGAAGTTTCGCACGATTCTACAGGTGTTTAAAATTGCAGCTTAAGAAGGGTTAATTGGACAAAAGTGTTAACCGGCAAATAGTTCTAAACAAGTAATGAGCGTTTGCGCTTATGATTTAGCAGCATTATTTCAATTTTGTAAATGTGAGTACCATGGAGCCATCTATTAATTAAATTATTATGTGTTTGACCTAAATGAGCATGGCGGTTGAAAGAATTGTCATGCTCACTCAAATGTCTCGCTGATGGTGGCGCGTGTTGGATCATTCAGCTCCCTCCAAAATGGTTGAGCTGAATGGTGCTGATCCACGCGTCATGTTCGCAACGGGCGCTGTCAGTAGAGATTGGTCAACTCTTAACTGCCCCGGCTTTTATCTTGATTATTTTTTATATTTTGTATTGCTAAATTACTCTCATTGTTTTCACATAACTATAGAAGCAACAAGAATAATGTGAGCAGTATTTTGTAAAAACTTGATTTTAAAAGAGTGTCCGTGGAGTTTCTTGCTCGTTGTTCTCCATAGAGACCTACCCTACGTTTTGGAACGAGCAACTAGCTTTAACTTTCTGACTAACTGACCGACACCTTGACAATTCAAAATTGCCTGTAAATGTTTTAATTGAAATAATTGCTTTGACTTTGACTTTTGAAAATTATAAATATTCAAACAAACTTAGCAATTAAAACTGATAGTTATAAAATATAATATTAGTACCAATACTCAAATAAGATTATTTTTTAACTTTTGGTTATTTATTATTTTCAATTTTCATTACTTTAACTCGATTAGATATTTTTATCTTCTTAACTATTCGTTCGCCTTTGTCAGCCCATCAAGCTACAACAAACTGACGACGACACGGTTGGCGCAGTAGCTGCACTGCTGCGCAGCGTGTTGCGGGTTCGATTCCTGCCCAGGGTAAATATTTGTGTGATGCGCACTTGTGTTTGCCTTGTGTCTGGGTGTTATTTATCTATATACTATGTATGTACTTAAAATGTATTTGTGTATGTATATCAGCTGTCTGATACCCATAGTACAGGGTCTCCCTAGTTTGGCATCAGATGGCAGTGTGAAATGTAAAAAAACTGTCAAATTTCTTTGATAGGTTTTCATCTTTTTTGCAAAAATAAGGGTTCATTTTCAATTGGAAAAAAATTACAATTTGGTATGGCTTGATGTATGCTACCGTTTGCATAAAGTCAATATAAAGAATATTTATACAGACTTTATGCAAGAAAAGGCCTTTTCTTGCATAAAGTCAATATAAATATTCTTTTTTTAATTCCCGATAAAACTAATAAATAGTGAGTCTCCTGTCTGGCATCTTTTTTTTTAATATTTCGGATCATCTTACGTCTCGGTTGTCGCGAACGATGTAAAATACGCGTCTCATGGGAAATTTATTTGCGGGATCCTAAGCCGGCATAACTTGTCCTGGTGTCCCTCACCGAGGCATTAGCTAGCTGATGTTGCTTTATGGTCAGAGCAGACAGAATTTTCGACTAGCATTTGCTCGCAGCTTCGTCCGCTTGGAAGACAAGGTGTGTAATAAAACATAGCCTAATAGTAGTAGTATTACGGGCTGGTGTCCACAACTCCACGTCTTAGCGCGTATTTTGCGTACAGAAAAATCATAGCCAATGGAATTCGGAAAATATTATTTATCTTTGGCATTGATTAAAAATTGGGATTCAAATATTAAAAACAGGATATGTACGAGTCGGACTCGCCCAACGAGGGTTCCGTTCAAATTCCGTGATTTGGTCACCCATACGATTTTAACCGTGAATACCTCGATGATTGATTTAGGTACTTTAAATAAAGACTATATTTTTAGATTTAATTACAAATGTATAGTTTTCAGACCTTTCCCTTTACTTGTAGTATAAGACGATATTACTTATCAAATTTCATAATTCTAGGTCAACGGGAAGTTTATATTTTGATTCCTTTGAGAGTGTCGAAATATACGTTATTTGCGGCATAAACAGCCGTATCTTTTTTTTACGTTAACTTAGAAGTTTGATTTTTCACAGCGTCGAGGGACCGTAGATCTAAGTAATATTTTAATTTCAACTCGATACCTCTACACGTTCCCGAGATAAAGAATCTTGACAGACAGACAGACGGACAACAAAGTCCGTCTGTATAGTGATCCCAGTGATCCTAATAGTGATCCTAATATAAGGGTTCCGTTTTTTCCTTGTGAGTTACGGAACCCGAAAAGAAGGAAGGGTACCTTTTATAAGATGCAAGTGACGACATAGTACAATTAGCTGGGAACTTACGGCCCAGACGGGCAAAATTTAGTAAGGAGAATATGAATATTATACACTTAACTGCAACAAAAAAAAGCACGCACGACATTTATAATCTTGCACATAATCATTTAATTTTCAACTCTATTTATATAACCTTATAGTTTATTATCAATTCATACATTGAAACTGCTGCAGCAAATACCTGATCTGTTTGCGCTAACTCTTATGCTTATGTCATGAGCTCTTCGATGGTCCAGCTTGGTTTTAATTTCCCTTGACGTTTTTAGCTTTGTTATGTCTGGTTTTAAATAAAGTTTTAAAGTATCATCGGAATGGTGCTCGTGGCTAAGTAAAAGCTGTATAGATCGAACGGTCACGGGTAGGCTTGCTGCGGTCGGTCCTTGGATGGGTGACCATCCATTTCATACCGGGACCCCTCCTTGATTCGGAAAGCACGTAAAGCCGTTAGTTCCGACTATCATTCGTAGATCCTTGACATTCGTTACAGGTAATCAGATGTCTGAGGATTATGGCACCCCACCTCCCTTGGGGCAGGCCTTTGTCCAGCAGTGGACGTCCTCCGGCTGATGATGTGTGAAAGGTTGACAATCAGTTTTATCAAAGGGAAAAAAGGAAAGGTAAGGAAAGGGGGAAGGGGGAGAGGGGAAAGGGGGGTTTATCGTGTTACCCAGTTATTGGGTTGTGGAGGACAGATAGGCAGTCGCTTCATGTAAAACACAGGTATCCAGCTGCAACCGGTTAGACTGGAAGCAAACCCCAATGCAGTTGGCAGTAGCAGTTTTTTTTATACTGTGATTAAATTAATATAATAATGTTTTCATATCAAACTAGGTCTTCATTGTTATTAAAGCCCTTTCCATATAAGCATTTGGTGCCGGACTACTGCGGTGCGGATGTCGTACGACACATGGACGGTAGCCTTCTTTCATATAGAAAACGCGTCGAGAACGCCGTGCTTTTAGATGAAGTTTATTCATCTTAATTAATAGCCCCTGAATAACAAAGAAAACGCACTATCACAAAGTTTTGGTCGGGTTAGCGCTTTCCAAGTTTTTACATCTGTTATTTTTAGTATCAGTTGAGCAACGGAAAATGTCCCTTTAAAGTAAGAGTGAAGTCACACTGTTCCGTTGCGTTGCGACGTCGCAGCGCAAGATTTGGACGCACTGCATGCTGCACTTCTCCATTGCGTTGTCTTTCGCTGCGACGTCGCAACGCAATGTAGCTGTGTGGCTTCACTCCTCCGACTGCCAGTATTAACTGCGTTGCCGCTCTGACGATCTCTCCCCTCTTCGTCTTGGCGTCGACGCAATGCGATCGACGACATAACGCAAAGCAACGGAGAAGTGTGACATGTTTTAAAGTTTGTGTAAAATGAAGGAGCGTCAACGCTGTGACGACGCAGCGCAGCGAAGCAGTGTAGCTTCGCTCTAAGAGAGAGGTACACTCTTATAAGATAATATTGGCACGCTCAACTGCCCATAAGTCCCCATATTTGTAAACATTACATTATTAATTTTGAACTTATTATGTATCAATTCGCCATTGCTTGTCTATCGATGTGCAGTGTAATAAATAAAACATTTTCATATTTTACCAAATTCCTGTTTATTTTAAAAGAAATTATAAAATGAAATTTGTTATATTGGCAGTTTCAAAAACAAGTATAAAATGAGTCGTTGAGATGATCTGGATACAAACAAAGAATGCGGGGCGTTAGCTGTTCGATACAATATGCTGATCTGCAGATTTGCACGAAATCATTCTACACGTGCAGTCTGTGAGTCAGGTATAGGGGCAAACGCATTGCCGGTGCAGTATAACAACGCGTTCAGGATACTGGTGCGGCTACCGTGGTTTCATAGCGCGTCGGTGAGGATTGCTGGCGTTCAGGCCCATAATTTAAAAGCAGTCAATCCTGAACCGAATGCGTGCCAGCTCCCACGGCCTCCTAAGCGCGTTGTGCGGTAGGTGGGATAGCCCGATGCTGCTTCACTAGATCGGACTTCATACGTCTACGAATGTACTGTATATTAAGTGGGTAGTGTGAGGTTCGATCCGAGACGTTATAATTATTAGTTAGTATTAATATTTTTACACAAACATTTCTTTAATCTATTTTTGAACTTATTCTGTACCAATTCGCCATTGCTTGTCTATCGATGTACAATTTTCATATTTTATCAAATTCTCAGAAATTATAAAATGGAATTAGGTTTTAATGGCAATTTAAAAAAATTATAACGTTTATTTGAATTTCACTAAATTCCATTTTATTTTATCAAATTCCTATTTATTTTAACAGAAATTATAGAATGGAATTTTGTGGTCTTTTATATTACAATTTTATAAATTTTGTTTTGTTTTAGTAAATTCCATTTCTTTCGAACGTTATCTTCTCGATACTTTTTTCATGAAAATTGGTAGGTAAAGAAGACCTTAGAAAGAATAGCTAGTCGTGATATTATGACAACTAATATCCTGGAAATCCTGCATTTCCTGCTCGTGGTCTGGGGTCCCTCCATTTCCAATCTGGATCATATGACCTTGCTTTTCGAAATTGATGCGATCCATGTGGACCTGCAAATACGGAAGTTGTTGAGAAAGCTTTACTTTTTGTGATTCATCAATCAATTCTGCTTATGGCAGTTTGGTACATAGGTCTCTCCCAAGCTGTACCATAGTATCCCACTCTCCGTATTTAGTCTGCCCCAGTCTTTTTATGGTCCTCGGGCCATCGAGGACGTCCTCAAAGGCGTCCTACGCTACGCTTGTCGATAGGCGATTTCCACTTTAGATTATGTCTGCTCCACGTGAAGTGGTGCTCTACTGCCGGTCCCAATGGCTAACTTTGCACGTTATGCTTTAGGGCGGCGTGATGTCACGTCGTTGCCATGTCAGAGCTGTGAAACACAGCGCACAAGAGGCAGATTTTCCACCGTGGTGGGATTTTTGCCTGTAGGAATATGTACGAGTGATGTAGGAGAATTTTGGGTCAGTGGAGCAGCCTGCCTTAATGTAATATGTCATGCCACATGCTGCATGTAGTTTTTGATCATATCAAAACGCAATAAATACAACGGAACACAGCAAATACAGTTAGGGCGTCTTCAAATTAGTCGCGCGACTGCAGCGGTATCAGTCGCACTGCGACCGCGCGACTTTATTTATATGGATTTACAAAGCAGCGCTGCCGTAGCGCTGATGTTGCGAGACTACTTTGAAGGCACCCTTATACATGGATAGTGTGTCTACTTACTTATAGCGCACGCGGGGCCAGTGTAACTTTGGTTGCATAACCATGGTAGGGTCGGTGGCGGCAAGCCGGTGAAGCCGTTCTGGTTGAAGACATCTTTTTGCCAAGTACCTTGACTTTGCGGACTGTTATGATATGGGCAATAATATTCCATTTTATTATGATACATACGCGAAATAGATTTTAATTGTGATAAAACTTCTATTGAAGTTGTCTTAGTAATGAACGCACGCATTTTGAAAAGCAAAATTTAAAATTAATAATTTATTTTTGTTGGATTTTTTTTCAGTTTAACCTTTGTTTTTCAAAATGAGACAGATTTGACATTATTTATTTTTCTACTTTTCTAAGAGAAATAGCTTGGCATATTCGAACGAGGATGTGCTATGGTCTATCCTCTTTAGTCTTGCTGACGGCCAAACATTCATAAATGTATTATTTTTCTTGTCAAACCCGTTCGGCCTAGTACACTGTATAAATACTGTCTCTTTGACTACTGACTCTTTGCAGTACTCAACTACGCCTACGCCATCCGCCGACACAGGCATTACCCAAGCAGCTAAAATCTCCTATAATAATTGATTAATAAGACAAACCGTCTTATAGGATGAATGGATAGGATAAATGAATTTGAATTTGAATTTTGAATTTGAATTTGAATTAGGAATCCAGTAATCGCTTTGACTATATCCTACTTACACTTTCCAACTTACTTACACATTCCGTACATTTTTCTTGGCCCATAACAAAGTCTAAAAATGGAATACCTACTACTTAGTAAAATATTAGCGCCCGCTAGAAAGAATACTTCCTGGCGGTGACACGGTGACCATTTTTTCTGCGAAGTCTTTATAGTACTTTTAGGGTTCATGGAATAAACAGAACCCTTACAGGATCACTTTGTTGTCTGTGAGTTGTCGCTGTCTGTCTGTCTGTCTGTCCGTCTGTCTGTCCGTCTGTCTGTCCGTCTGTCTGTCCGTCTGTCTGTCCGTCTATCTGTCAAGGCCCTATGTCTCGGGAACGCGAAGAGGTATCGAGTTGAAATTAAAACCATATTTATACTTAGGTCCACGGTCCCTTGAAGGTGGGAAAAAATCAAACATCTAAGGGCGGGTTGTTTCAAACAGTCGGTTAACGTTACATACGGACGGTTAAAAAGTTACTACGACGTGAGATGTTTAACGTACGTTAACCCATAACCCATTTTATTGATTTAACGATAGTTAGCGCCATTTTTGACTATTACCGATCAGTAATGCATAGTTGAAGCAACCCGCCTTTAGTTAACGTGAAAAAAGGGTACAGCCGTTAATGTCGCAAAAACATTAGGTCTGTACACATCTGGGGGCACAGTAGTGCCCCCACCAAGACGAGCCAAGCGAAGCGGGCACTACCTACCTTTTCTCGAAGCGTTTCGTCGTTTTTTTGAATGCTCATAACTTGTGTTTGGATTATACCAGATAAACAGAATTCTCGAGATATGATGTCAATAGTAAACTTATTAAATATAGAAAGTTTCAATTGCATTGCTCTTATATTTTAAATTTTATTGGTACCTAAAAAACCTCGATTTCGTCACTGACTCACTGATGATCTTCAAAATTCTTAGGGTACTTCCTGAAGTCCTAGAAAGCTGAAATTTGGTAAATAAACTAGTATTAATACACAAACAACAAAAAAATTGCAAAACAAATATTGTCAACTTACAGAAAGAAATGAAATCCCACCAAAAACATTTTCATGTAAAATGCTGCCAAGACGAGACTTAATGGCTCGCACTGTCAAAAAGTTATCAGATCTTTACCTATAATCTCCACACGTCAAACCCTAATTTCACATACTCTACACCTTAATCAAAATAATATATAGCTTGGATGTTTCGTTACTACAAAAACAATTGTTTAACAGTTACACTAAATTTCGAAAGTTTTGGACGCAGACTGCGTCCATTTTGCATCAGTTTTGCGTCCAAAACTCTCAAAGTTTAGTCGAAAAAATTAAATAAAAGTAGTATTATCTCAAAATTTAAAAAAAGGCGTATACTAAAAGATAGATAATAAAATTGTCTGTAAGATGGTGTAAGTTTCGTTTAATTATACCTGGTAGATTTTGTGTGACTGTCAATGTTTTGTCCGCGTCAGACACAACTTCACGTATTAATTAAACTATATAATATGAATATAATTAAAAATATTCACTTACTAAGTGATTAAGAGAATGTTCTAGTTTAACATATATTTTTTTTCAAATCATTTACACTGCACATTTTGACGTGATTGTCAGTTTAAAATCTGTAAAAGTCGTTTAATAGCCCCTTAAGGGGTAGAGTTTGTGAAGTTAGGGCTTGACGAGTAGAGATTATAGGTAGAGATCTGATAACTTTTTGACTGTTCGAGCCATTAGGTCTCCTCTTGGCAACATTTTATATGAAAATGTTTTTGGTGGGATACATACATTTCCACCCTCTCAAGGGAATCAAAATTTATAGGGTACTTTCCGTTGATCTAGCTCTAATTTGGCAAGTAATTTTGTCTTATACTATAAATACTGGGAAAAGTCTGAAAACTATACATTTGTACTTAATTAAAACTTATAAAATACTAGCTTCTGCCAACAGCTTCACCCGCGTAAAAAGAACGATTATGCCAAGGGAACACATTACCGGGATAAAAAGTATCCTATGTGTTAATCCAGGAAATGGTCTACTTATGCGCCAATTTTCATCCAAATCTGTTCAGCGGTTTACGCGTGATTGAGTAACAAACATCCAAACATCTTCACAAACTTTCGCATTTATAATATTATTGTAGGATATTCTTTATTTATGACGAGCTTTTGTCCGTGATTTGGTCCGTGTGAATGTCGGTTATCGTGGATGCAGATGATATCCCGTATTAAAAAGTACCCTATGTGCTTTCCCAGGGTTCAAGCTATTTTCATACCAAATTTCATTAAAATTGATTAACCGTTTCGTTGTGGAAGCTTATCAGACAGGCTGAGTTACTTTCTAATTTATAATATTAGTATGGATATAGTACCTACAAATTTGTACGAAACCCTAGGTGAGTGAGCCCGACTCGCACTTGTCCGGTTTTTTTTTTATTTAGCGTACAATTACGTACATCTTTCCTACATATTTTTGACATTACACTGAAGTTCGCATAAAGTCATGTCACCGCTAGAAAGTGTGACAGGATTTGCGCTAGAAGCAGTATTGATATAACGTGGTTTATGATATGATACAACTCGCCTTTTGATCATATTTCGTAGTTTTATAAACGTTCATAGAGGATTTTACTTTATAAGATTCTGGCTTGTAGTTTTTTAAATTTGACAAAACGAATTAGCAAAATGTCTTTTTACAAGCTTTTATTTAACTTCACTTTTGTATGTATGTTTACAAATCTTGCAAGGAAGATTTGAACCACTTCCAATAGACCGATTGAGCTGAAACTTGGTATACCTACGTAACTTGGATGACAATACAATTATATGGAGCTGGTCTGATGATGAGGTTGGACGGCGACCATAGAAACTTCGGTTATTGTGGACCGATTGAGCTGAAATTTGGTATGTCTTCGTAACTCCAGTATCAATACAAAAATATGGTATCATGGAGCTGATCTGTCGAAGAGTTGGAAGATGCCCATAGGAACTCCGATTCCTGTGGTCCAATTGAGCTCAAATTTGGTATGTCTTCGTAACTTCGGTAACAATACAAAAATATGGTATCATGGAGCTGATCTGATGAGGAGTTGGAGGATGCCCATAAGAACTCCGATTCCTGTGGTCCAATTGAGCTGAAATTTGGTATGTCTTCGTAATTTCGGCAACAATACAAAAATATGGTATCATGGAGCTGATCTGATGAGGAGTTGGAGGATGCCCATAAGAACTCAGATTCCTGTGATCCAATTGAGCTGTAATTTTGTATGTCTTCGTAATTTCGATAACAATACAAAAAAATATGGTATCATGGAGCTGATCTGATGAGGAGTTGGAGGATGCCTATAGGAAGTCCGATTCCTGTGGTCCAATTGAGCTGAAATTTTGTATGTCGTCGTAATTTCGGTAACAATACAAAATATGGTATCATGGAGCTGATCTGATGAGGAGTTGGAAGAAGCCCGTAGGAACTCCGATTCCTGTGGACCAATTGAGAAAAAATTTGGTATGTCTATGTAATTTCGGTGACAATACAATATCAAGGTATCATTGACCTGGTGTCATGCGGAGTTGGAAGGTGCCCATAGGAACACTAGTTCCCATGGACCGATTGAGTTGAATTTTGGTATGACTACTAACTTTGGTAACAATACAATAACAAGGTATCATTGACCTGGTGTCATGAGGAGTTGCAGCGTAGCCACAGGAACATCAGATCCAGTAGGTCAATTGAGTTGAAATTTGGTGTACTTACGTAACTTTGTTGACAATACGATAATATGGTACGATGGAGCTGGTCTGGTGATGGAGTTGGACGGTATTTATAGGGTCACCACTTCTCGTGGACCGAGTAATCTGAAAGTTGATATACTTACAGAAATTTGATAACAATACAATAATATTATGGTACGATGCAGCTGCTCTGATGATGGAGATGGAATATAGTCATAGGAACACCACTTCGCGTGGACAGTTTTTGCTTAACTAAGGTATACCTAAGTTACTTTGGTAACGTTGTGTAGTTCGGCGAGATTGGCGTCGATAGCATTAGTTTGCAACCAGTCTAGGAGAAGGAAAACTCCAAAATCAAACCCGGATCACAGTATTCATGAGGCACAAGTAAGGTACAACCCGAAACAAGTGGCGCATAATTCTAGTACCCAATTTAAGGTGAGGCCGTGCCGAGAAATACGATACTGATATTCCATCAGTTCGTATAAACTTCGGAAACAATGGTATGCATGTGATACAAACCCAAATCAGTGCAGTTTCAGACCAAATATAGTCACGGCACCGCGGAACGAAGAATGTTACCCATAGTATTATGCTGGGCTTCAACAGTACATAAAATATAGGGGAGCACTGTTGAACATGCCGTGGTATATTTGGGTTCAAAACTCTTCGCTGCTGGACAAGCGTATGTAGCTCTGAGTAGAGTTAAGTCTTTAGACGGTCTACAAATTGAAGAATTAGATTGCACAAAATTAACTGGAAAGAGACCTTGTAACAATGAAGCGTTAATGGAAATGGATAGACTAAGGAATATGTCCAACTAAAAAGTTAAAAATAAATTAACGGTAAAAAAAATATTTTAAAAACAAGCTTTTATTATGCACGAAAAATTAAAAAAATAAACTAAGACATTCATAAAATTCGTAGTTACTTAAACTTTATAAGTAACAACCTACAAAAATGTTCAGTTTAACTGTTCGATACAATTACTGTCATCAGTAGAAGTATGATACATAAACATATATTATCTATAACCAGTATATTAATATTCTTACGCGATTTAAAAGCTTGTCGCGCAATTTCGTTAACGCATAGTCCTCGGCCGCGACAAGCTTTTAGATCGCGTAAGAATATTAATATACCGTTTTTTGACAGCTGCGACTAGAGAACAATATTTATGTTTTTTATAAAAACTGATACGCATACCTGTATTATAATTTCTGTAAGAGGACATAAATAAGATAATCCAACAAGATTAGGCAGTTTATATATTTATTTTATAACACATTTTAAAGTTAACTTAAGGTAATCGGGAATAATTACATTAGGCAGCTGACAAAAAACCAATAACCCAATGGACAGGGTATAATAGATTTTTATGTGAATTACTTGCAAAAATTATTATTTGAAATTTTCGCACAAAATCTGCACGGCACCACTAACTAGTATGTATATTCTGTTACAATCTCCCTCGGTGAACACGTAGGTGAAGTGAGCTGTCATCCGTCCCGACGCTATGGATTGACAAAGCAGACAGACCGATGACAGTTCACTTCACCTATACCCTGTTCACAATAAGAATAGACATTTACAAAAACCTTTTTTACAGTCCGTTCAACCGATTTTGACTTATATTGCGTTTGTAGCATGACAAATGGAAACTGCAGTAAACAGTTGTTATTGTAACCACTTTTTTGCCTCTAATGTCATCCTTAAGCCTACGGAATAGAAGTCAAAATCGGTTGAAGAATGTAAAAAAGGTTTGTGTTTATGTCTAATCTTATTGTTAACAGGGTATAGGTGTTCAGAATAGCTCTACAGAAATGAGAAATGAATGCTCTTTTATGACATCACGCTGATCGCTATATTAGAATCGCTATTAGATAATAATGTTAGGTCTGGGTGTTTGTGTATGTGAGTTTAAATGTTTTTAAACGCACCCACGACACAGGAATAAATCCTAATGTGGGGCAAAGCTTTAATAAATAAAAAATACATCTGGTAGCAGCAGGTACCAGATTATTACAGGACTGATTACACCAGCAATAGCTCGCGCCGGATCTTTACAGGACTAATCAAGCTTATCAAGTGCGTTTAACGTATCTTTATAAAACCGAATTGCATTTTAACGGATAGTAACAAAACTATTCGGTATAGGGTGTAAAATTCCTATTAAATGCACACAAATGCGGGACTATTAATGTTTGTAGCATTTCTGTACGACTAAAAAATACATTTGCTCCTAGGATAATTTTACAGAACTACTTACATTTTGCTGTTAGGGTAGGACCTAAGTGTACATGCGGCGCAAGATTAGAAGCAGACCATGATCTGCGTTTGGGCTCTGAAGATTGCAATCATCTCATCATACTCATCAATTCCATGGCCTATTAACCGTCAGCGACACGCTTAAGCACTTTTTGAAGTGAAAACCTCTTTAGGCGCGTTGAGCGTTTTTGGAGGGGAAAAACGTATAGGTTCGCGTCACCGACATGCTAATGCTAATAGAATATCTATAGCTATGAGTAGTCAGGCTGGCGCACGCGCTGTGGCCTGTGTACACGTATACACTAATACGTTAAATATCTCTGACTGTATCATGTGCACGTTAGACGTTTGGATGGGTATAATTTCATGAGTTCACGTCACCAACATGCTATAATACCTGTACATTTATATTCGTAAGTGGACCGTGTTGTACAAGTAAGGTTAAATTGGCAACGTGGAAAGTTCATCATTTTTATTTAAGTGGTTTTATAGTTTGGATGTTATTGTAATCGTTTAATTAAAGGATTACTGTTCAATATAAAAGTGAGTATTGGACATTTTAATGTTTTCATATAGTTATATGAATAATGAAAATGAAGAATTTATTTTCAAATATTTTCAATATTCATATCAATATTTGCATTTAAAAGTATGGCATTATTTATTTTTATTTGTATTTTTAATATTTAACCTTTATGTCATGAAATGAGTATCATTGTGGTTTAAAGGTTATCTTTAAGTTAATAGTTTTCACTTCTATCGGCAGTCCCCATGACTGCCTGTTTTTTTATAAATTAACTAGCATTTGATCGCGACTTCATCCGCGTGAATGTGGGTTTTCGCGGATGCAGACAAAGTCGCTCATTACAAATGGGGTTCAACTTATCAATGTACACTGCTGGTTGTACAGTGTATGTGCACAAAGTACGTAAGGCTGCGTCGCGCCCGAGCAGAGAGACCGCTCAGAACAAACCGCCATTTTTACCACGCACACATTGACATGAAGTTTATAGGCATTCTCAAGCAGTTTCAAGCAGACTTCAGACTCGACTGTCACGTGTTGTCTAAATGAATAAATAAGAGACATTGACATTTCACGGCGATCGAGAAAATTTGGTTATAAAAAATTGCAAAGAGTTCCAACCAGTGTCAATAAAATTTCATATTGTCACAAATAAAACCTACAGAGTCACTACAGTAGCAGCCCTAGTGAGTCTGGCAAGTATAGGTAATTATTTTTGAAGATGGCGGGAGTGGTCCTTCTGTACCCTCTATATTTTGTGGTATGTGTGAAGTGTCATGAATGAGCGAGTTAAGGTGAGTTTAGACCATACAATAACCAAAAATAACACAAGGTCAAACGCATGCCATTTTTGACTTCTCTAACAAATGCGGCAAAAAAGAAGCATGCTTAGTTTGGTTCCAATCGACCTTATAATAGTGTTAAGCCCGTCACATACGTAGCTATAATATATATTATAGCTAGCCACCACACCACACACGGTAGCTATAATATAATAATATATTTTTCATCCCACCATCTCGGAAAGAGTATTTTTAATCTTCAATATCTGAGTGGAAAAGCCGTTTTTATTCTCTAGAGGATAAAGTAAATTTATCTTCAATATCTGAGTGGAAAAGCCGTTTTTATTCTCTAGAGGATAAAGTAAATTGAATTTAGAACATCGTGTGCACTAAGTTTGTGAATTAAAAAAAAACATTAAACCTATTTACTGCTACCTCTATGGTGCCGAATATATCATACAACTTTTTTTTAATTTGTTAAAAACTCAGACTTTGTAAACGTTTTTTTTTTGCATTTAGTCATTTCCTCGCTGAGGCGGAATGAAAAGTTACGTGTTGCACTCGAGTGCAAAGATTTTTCACCTTGTGCTCTTTTGATTCCCTCGCTAACGCTCAGGATTCTAATTTTGAATCACTCGCTGCGCTCGTGATTCAATTTTAGAATTCTTCACTTGCTCGGTCATCAAAATTGAACACGCGGTTAAAAAGCAACTTTGCACTCTTGTATAACAAATAACTATTCGCCGTTATTACGTCTGCGATTGTTTGTTTCACATTTTTGGAATTTATATTAATATGCCTTGCTATATCTGTCCACATATTTTGGTGACGTAGTAAAAATATATATTATAGCTGATCGTAATTTGCCATACGTCTGACGTATATTAATATATATTATAGCTACGTCTGACGCAAATTAATATATATTATAGCTACGTCTGTGACGGGCTTTAGTGTCAAAGAAATTAATGACGTCAGTAATTCTGACTTCATCAACCTTTTCAATATTTTCACACTCAACCCGTTAAAAGTATCGGTATCATGTTAGCTTCCAATTTCAAATATTCGGTACATGTGGCCATCAGAATTGATGCGGACCTATCAGAAGTAGCAGGTGGCGGCGCGCGTCCAATTCGCACGGGAGTATATTGCGTCCAAAAGGATTGGATTGGTTGAAAAAAGACATCATTGTCCCGCAACATGCGGCGTGGGAAATAACGTTCGATGCTTTCGAATACGTCTGCCAATTAATGTATTGAATAGTGTTACTATGTTAAGGGGGTACCGAGCAAAATCATTCAAAACAGTCGTCACTATTAAAGTGATATAATCAATACTTTTACCATAATTGCCATAAAAAATATATAATGAATACCACAGTGAATGTGTTAACCGATTATCGTTGGCAAAAAATAAGAATACTGTTTAATTTAATAAACAAAAATACGTAAAGTTGTACAAAAATCTTTAAAAAAATCTCGTATTTAGTTGAGTTTTGTTAGTAAACTGTATTTTTTTTCACAAACTTGAATTCATATTAATCTTTAAAATTCATACTACAATTTGTAGTTTTTACATTTTCGAAATGTCGCTTAGTTATTTTATTATTAATTTTTGTTTTAATTGACGCGCTGTTTTGAATCATACATACATACGTTGCGTATGATTCAAAACAGCGCTAAAAATTAATAATAAAATAACTAAGCGACATTTCGAAAATGTAAAAACTACAAATTGTAGTATGAATGTTAAAGATTAATATGAATTCAAGTTTGTGAAAAAAAAATACAGTTTACTAACAAAACTCAACTAAATACGAGACTTTTTTAAAGATTTTTGTACAACTTTACGTATTTTTGTTTATTAAATTAAACAGTATTCTTATTTTTTGCCAACGATAATCGGTTAACACATTCACTGTGGTATTCATTACATATTTTTTATGGCAATTATGGTAAAAGTATTGATTATATCACTTTAACAGTGGCGACTGTTTTGAATGATTTTGCTCGGTACCCCCTTAAACGTACTACAAAAAATTACCTAAAAGCATAGTGATAGCACACCTTCGTCACTCCATGCAAACGAAACGATTTAATTTCCTACACTACAACAAAAATAAAAATATATTATCACCTATGGGTATTAAAAATGGCCTTCAACCAGTCTCACTCTCATCACTTTTTAGGACCCATTTGTTGGCGACGAGATCCACGAACAACAATAATGTATGTAGTATAGGGCGCTAATTAGATTTAAATGTTTGTTATTTTTTATAATATGTGACATTTTCACACACGGCCATCTGACCCCAAACTAGGGAGACCCTGTACTATGGGTGTCAGACAGCTGATATACATACACAAATACATTTTTTTTTGTAAATATATACATATATAGATAAACAACACCCAGACACAAGGCAAATACCAGTGCTCATCACACAAATATTTACCCTGGGTGGGAATCGAACCCGCAACACGCTGCGCAGCAGTCGATCGCTCAGCCACTGCGCCAACCGTGTCGTCAAGAAACAGACCTGTACAAATAGGGTGCATATGTGTGCTTGTCTACGCGCCACGAGTCTCGCCTTGAACAAAAAGTAGTTTCGAGAGCAGGTTCGACACGGGTAGAAGTGAACAGTGTTTCGGTGGGAGTGATTTCATTTGCGTCAGACTTCATAATTCAGTTCTAAATAATCTCACGGAGACTAACAAACAGGATAAAAAATCCTATTGCAAAAAAAGTGAACTTTAAATAAAAACTAAAAAGGTATAAGTCAATTATGTTCAGTAATGTTGAATTACTATACCATTAAAATAAAAAAGCACGCCAATAGCAATTTGGACCCATTTTTGGGACAATTTAATTTTTTAATTTTTACACCGGTCTAGATTGTACTTAATGGGTCCCGATTGATAAAATCGCTTCCCTTGCACCCTTTCCTTGCAGTCGGGTAAAAATTTCCCTAGTATGTAGTGTGGTAGAACCTTTAATTGTAATACAGAGGTATGAGGGACAAGAGGGACAGAGTGGAAAGTTCTTCATCCTTTATAAAAAAGGAAGGATCCTCCGTCCAGACGGGTGTGGTGTCTCGTGGACTACAGTACTGCCCGACGGCTGTAGTCGGGAATTTGTTTAAATGCTAATGTCGCGGAGTTAACTCTGCTTGCGTGATCTATACTCCGTTCACAATAAGATTAGACATATACACAAACCTTTTTTACAGCCCATTCAACCGATTTTGACTTATATTGCGTTGGTGGCATGACAAATTTATTTATTTATTTATTAACACTTTAAGCACAATGTACAGAGGCGGACTTAATGCCATAGGCATTTTCTACCAGTCAACCTTTGGGTGATGCAGAGACACGCAGTGGTAGGTGTAAAGAAAAAATAATTAAATTAAGACTAAGCTAAACTACAAGGATATAAAAATAAAATACTATAAATATATAATATAAATACTATATAAATATAACATCAGACTACATATATACTACTGTAAATAGATATTTACACGGATATTAAAAAAAAAGAAAAGACAAACAATGGAGAAAACATTACCGTTGTGATGAAACTGCCAACTTCTTGTGAATGTACTCTCGAACTTTAATTTTGAACGCTAAGCGATCGGTTGCCATCCTGCACAAATGGCAGCTGCAAAAAAACAGTTGTTATTGTAACCACTTTTTTGCCTCTAATGTCAAAGTCGAAGTCGAATGTCGAAGTCAAAGTCGGTTGAAGAGACTGTAAAAAAGGTTTGTGTAAATGCCTAATCTTATTGTAAACGGAGCATAGGTATCGTCAGTTAGTAGTACGTAATATGTGCGATTGATGTCGCTACAGTAACTGTATGTAGTATGTATATCTGTGTCTTTACTCTCTTTAAACTCTTTATATGGTATGATCTCATCTGGCCAGTAATATACGAGAATTCTTTCAGAACGCTACGTGTGTTTTTGTTCGCTCCCTACCGGAAACACGGACGACACGGTTGGCGTAGTGGCTAAGCGATCGACTGCTGCGCAACGTGTTGCGGGTTCGATTCCCGCTCAAGGTAAATATTTGTGTGATGAGTACTTGTGTTTGCCTTGTGTCTGGGTGTTGTTTATCTATGTATGTCTGTATTTAAATGTATTTGTGTATGTATATCAGCTGTCTGACACTCATAGTACAGGGTCTCCCTAGTTTGGGGACAGATGGCAGTGTGTGTAATGTCATAAAAAAAAAATAACCTCACACATATTATGACCTAACTTAGATCAGTATCTATATTATTATGTGTGGCAAGTTTCAGCTAATTCCCTTCAGCCGTTTAAGGGGCTATTAAACGACTTTTATTGATTTTAAGCTGACAATCACGTCAAAATGTGAATTGTAAATGATTTGAAAAAAAAATATGTTAAACTAGAACATTCTCTTAATCACTTAGTCAGTGAATATTTTTAATTATATTCATATTATATAGTTTAATTAATACGTGAAGTTGTGTCTGACGCGGACAAAACATTGACAATTACACAAAATCTACCAGGTATAATTAAACGAAACTTACACCATCTTACAGACAATTTTATTATCTATCTTTTAGTATACGCCTTTTTTTGAATTTTGAAAGAATACTACTTTTATTTAATTTTTTCGACTAAACTTTGAGAGTTTTGGACGCAAAACTGATGCAGAACGGACGCAGTCATCAAAAGAGATAAATATAGAGGTCGTCGAAGATAGTTGAAGTTTAGATAGAAACCGATGGTGGGTGGTTTTTAATGAAAAAAAAAACATTTATCAGTTTCTAATCAAACTTCAAATATCTGACGACCCTAGTTACTTATTTCTTTTGGTGACTGTACATCACGAAGGTACAATCATATCCATCTCCTATGTAAATTGGATAAAAATATTTCATGTCTATTCTAGTTGGTAAACTTTTTAACGAGTGCTGTAGTATGTGAGGCAGAATAAAATGGCTCTGGTTCATTGTAGAATTTAAATTTCTATTTTTATTTTGTTTATTTTGTCATTTGTCATGTTGCAGAGTTTATTGTGATATACAGTACAGAGGCCAGCACATTTAGCTACCTCAATCTGGCAATTTTCTTTGATAGTTTTTCAACTTTATTACAAAAAATTTTGGTTTATTCAATTGGGCAAATTTGACAATTTATGTGACTTGATTTGATGGCCTCTGAACCTTAAAGATATATTGTATTCTTTGCCTTAAAGATGTAAAATTCATTGTAATCCGTGGTGCTTAGCAACTGAGCTTTTCCCAGGTGTAAACGTCTCTTTGTGCCTATTGGCATAGTTTTGTTCTGTCTCTTACCCGATATCAAGCAAGTTGATATCGAGGGAAATAGAAAAATGCGTATATTTTTCTTACTCTTCCGCTGTTCTTTTCTAATCAATATCGTTGCAGGATCCAAGACAGTTGTAACGTTACTCCGGGGCACGTAGAGCTTCTTTGCCTCGGCGCTCTTCGGGTAGTCGCCACTATAGATTCTGATTTTCAGGAGTTGGGAATATAGGTACAGTGATTTGGGAAAATAGTAGCGGGCCGTCAAAAAAAGATGCAAAACTAATCAATTGTACCGTTTCTCCGAGACTTGTCGAGCTTCAATACCTCGGCGTTTTTTGGATGCTCGCCACAGTTGATTCTGGCATTCAGGGGTTACAGTGGCTTGAAAATATAGTAGCAGGCCGTCAAAAAAAGATGCAAAAGGAATCAATATGTATTTTTCCTTCAAACTGAAGTTGCAATTTTTTGCCTCCCAGTGAACTGTTTGCCTTTGCCAGTTTCGATTTGGTAAGGTCTAAGAAATAAGTATTATTTTTCCTACGAATAATGGTTATTAAATCATTAGGACGTGATGTAAATGTGTGAAATATATTTATTTGTAATATTTGTTTGTTCAGCGATAAGCGATAGTCTCACAACATCTGGTTGTTTAGCATACAAAACCGCAACCGCTACGGTATCAACGTTAAAACCTATATTTAATGAATGGAAGTAAATCGAATTTAATGGTGGTTTTTAAAATGGGAATTGATCGTATATTTTTTAGATAAGTAAATGGATAAGGTGAGGAATAATCCGACGAAGTTTGAAAATGATATCATGGACGGAAAGTTTAAGGTGAATCGCTGGTCTTGGTTTTGCAACGTTGATGGTAAGCTTGTAAGCTGTGAACCTATGTTGTTTTTGTAAAGATAGAAATAGACACAATCTATACCTATAATACACACATATTATACTTAAACATAGAAGTAAATAAAAGTATATGTGTGTAATATTAAAATAACAACTTTTTACTAAAAATGCGTTATGATTTTTTACGTTTACAGATAGCAAAAAACCGGACAAGTGCGAGTCGGACTCGCCCACCGAGGGTTCCGTACACATTAGTAGGTACATATCCATACTTCTATACTAATCCATACCTACTATCCATACTTTAATCTACTTAATATTATAAATGCGTTTTTGCGACATAAACGGCCGTATCTTTTTTTCACGTGAACATAGAGGGTTGATTTTTTTACAGCATCAAGGGACCATAGACTTGAGTATATGGTTTTAATTTCAACTCGATACCTCAACGCGTTCCCGAGATAAAAATTCATGACAGACAGACAGCCAGACCGACAGACAGACAGACAGACAACAAAGTGATCCTATAAGGGTTCAGTTTTTTCCTTTTGAGGTACGGAACCCTAAAAATAACAATTTAATTGCTTTTTGTCTATCTGTTTGTTTCGGTTCATCTCTGAAACTGTAACGAGTAACTTATGCTACTTTAGAAAAACTATAGCGTATAAACAAAAATGAAACCCTTGGTTTTGAACCAATTAAATAGGTTTTTGATTTTCTGTCAGTTGCTTCGGTATAAAATAATAAAACGTGGGCGTAACTCATCAACATATTATGCCTAACCTCTTTGGTACCATTCCAACCGTATACAGCTGAATACCAGTGTTTTACGAGGAAGCGACTCCCTATCAGCTTGACCTACCTTGACCACAAGACCACAACAACATGATACTCCTTGGTAAGACTGGTTGTCAAAGAAAAGAAAGGAAGAAAAAATGTTTATTGACACAGACCTTACTCTTAGGTGCAACGCAGACGACAGACTATCCGTGTCGCACTTTTTAGTCTGTGAAAATAGAACCTATGCAATTATATGCAGTAACGCACACGACGCGCAAAAAGTCCGGCGCACAAAAAATCCGTGTAATTCGGGCAGACCGCACCGCGCCGCGCCGCGCCGCTCGGCACAAAAAGTGTGTGAAAAAAATTGAACGTTTGCTTCAACGCGCGCTAACGCAGACGGCGCACACTTTAGTCGGCAATCTGCATTTGCTAGGAGTGGACGTAACGCACGCGATCTATTATCATGGCGCCAGAGGTCGATGTAACGATGTTAATTCAAGAAATACAAAACAGACCAGCAATTTATGATACTTCTAAGGCAGAATATCATGATAGACATTTAAAAAGAAAAGTGTGGGAAAAAGTGTGTTTCAGAATTGATTGTTTAGTATGGAACTGTCCCTTCAGTAATCTTTCCGAAAGTATAGGATGTACCCAAAATTCTCTATTTCTTCTTCTTTTTCTGTACTTCATGTACAAAATAATACTTCGCGATCTCTGCACGATTTCCATAGCGTCTACGTCCCTACAGCTCTGCCGACAGAATGATCGAAGATGTGCGTCGTGTGCGTTGAGTCTGTGAAAAATCCGCGACCGACTTTTTGCGCGCCATGCAGACTTTTTGTGCGCCGCAGACTCGATCGCACAAAAAGCCGTCTGCGCTGCGCCCAGACTTTCTGACTTCTGACTCAAAATAAAGAGGTTACAGAAGGACCGCTTCCGCCACTCTCTGCTCGGGCCCGCCGCAGCCAAAGAGTTTTCACAAGCCACAAAAGTTAAAATGCGAAAAGCTTTCACGCTAAAACGGAGGAGCCGCGGACGGTACTCAACTCGACGATACTAGGGAAATAACTTTCACAATTTAGTTCACACACTCACTTGTACAGTCAACAGCAAAAGTAAATGATCAAAAGCAGAAATTCAATAGTAATGAACGGAGTTCGCATCAGAACTGTGTGGCGTCGAAGTGATTCAAAAGTATGTGTGTGACAATCACATACTTTTAATAAATAAATTAGTAATAAATTAAATAAATTAATGTTAGTAAATTATTATTGAGTTTCTGATTTTGATAATCTACTTTTGCTGTTGACTGTACTATAAGGAATCTAATCACTTAAAATATGGACGAGAAAATAATGTGTACGCGTATCAGTAACATGCCGACATTTTTTCTCAGGGTGGTCAGCACAAAAGCGCTGTTAAAAAACAAAAATTACAATTTCATTGGAATGGGAAATCAAACGATTGTTACTGTCTTAAAAATAGTTTTTCATATATTTGTTATTTTTTAAAATTACGTATGTGTTTTATTTTTGAAATATATTATTTTTATATGTTATGCAATATAATCCGTAAAAAATATTTTTTAAGGATGACAACCTCTTGATTTTGTTGTATTACTAATATTCATTACGACAGCTAGGTGGCCATACTTTCCATACTTTAGCCCCTGTCACGAACATAAGTACTAAGTCGACACAGCATGGCCGCAGCCGCCGCAGCCTTATAATATGTACTTTGTGCTTCTGACTACTCATAGCGACTGTCAAATACTTAGTAAAGACAACCGGTAGGTATGTCTATTCTGTCACAATCCCCCTCGGTGCCGAAAGACGTCTACTGCTGGACATAGGCCTCCCCCAAGTGGCGCTACATTGACCGGTCCCGTGCGACTCACATCCAGCGGATCCCCGCAACCTTTACGAGGTCCCCAGGAGTCAGGACCCTCGGTGAACACCTAGGTGAAGTGAGTATTATTCGATTATAGTGCTTTGTAAATCCCTAGCATCGGGACAGATGACAGCTCACTTCACCTATTACCGAGGTAGGTATTCACCGAGGGGGATTGTAACAGAATAGCACTGCTGGCCCGGTATGAAGCAAGAGTAGCTTCAAAACTCATAACCATGACGGAGCGATCCGAGCGTCTTTTACCACTTTGTTGACTGTAATTATTGACCATAATTCTAAAGATAATAGAGTTAAACGACACTACTGGCGCAGTTGAGCGTTTCATTGCTGGGGTGTGATTTTGTGAAAGAAAGCAAGAAAAAACACATAATTCAAAAAAAAAGAAACGAAAATTGGTCCTGTACGAGGCCAAAAGACTCCTATCTCAGCATGGTGTTGTAACATTAAAAAAAACCGTCACAGCGCTGATTTCTGATAGGGCCCAAAGTGATGACACGGTCAGATACGGATTATAAAAAAAATAAATAAAATAAAGTGTAAACGATAAAACAAACATAAATAAGTATGTATAGTATAATAAATTCGAAAAGAAAAATAAATAAAATAATAATAATATATAATATTATATACCTACCTACATACTTTAAAATAATATAATATACCCCACGTAACCAAACTGTTCGTGAAACTGTATGTCGCAAGTTCGATTCCCGCACGGAAAAAATATTTGTGTGGCCTACAGGTATTTCTCCGTGTCTGGCTTTTTGTGTATGAGAGTTTATAATGTTTGTAAACGCTACCACAGAACAGGAGGAATTCCTAGTAGGTATGGAACAACTGTTTCAAAAATTAACACAACATTAAATTGTTTATGTTTGGTTTATTATAAGACTAGACAAAACTTATCTTTGGAATGTTTAAAACATTTCTATAAATAGATAATATACCTACTTATTTATAAATATTTACAGTCATTAACGTTCGATAAGTTTTACTTATTATTTTCGTATTAAGATTAGGTTATAAGAGAATACTGCAATCTTTCCAATTTAAAAAACAATTAAAAATAGCGGTCAAACAATGCATTTTTCATGCCATTTCCATTTTTCACACAGCATAGTGTATGAATGAGAGAACTTGAGAATAGCCGCTATTTTCAATTCGTTTTCTATACACAGACAGAGTTTATACTTACTTTTCAATAAAGAAGAAAAGAAGAAAATATAAAAACACCATGAAACATTTGGACTACGCATTCAAAATTGTATTAAAATTATGTAGTAAATAGTTTATCTTCATTCTTTACGTTACCTTCTGTTTACCTCTATAGTTTATACAACATGTAACGTAATTAACGCACACCCTCAGACACCCCAATTAGTATATGATGTTATAATCATAATACATACACTGAATTTTTGGTTTAAAATTTATAGGCATTGTTTATTTATTAAATTAGTTCTACTAATTCTGGAAGAAGGTTGTGGTCACAGTACAAAGTTACACACACAGTTACACAAGTCAAAAAGTCTTATTGCCTCGATTTACGGTCCATTTCAGTTTGTTTTGACTGTACAGCGGTAGTGTGACTGTTATTTACGTAGTTTTAATTATTTTTGGGGTAAAATATTACCTATATTAAAAATTATAGAAATCGTTTCAGTAAATGATTCTGAAAAAACTACTTTCAGGATGTGCGTTAATTATGTTACATGTTGTATTATTTTTGATGTGAAATATATTATTTGGACTATTTACATTATAAATCGTGTCCTGTATACAAATTACATTATGTATAATATGTATATTTAGGTAGTCTATGAAATAATTTGAGTCTTATACACGAAGTACTTAATCTTACTTCGTGGTCTTATACATAATATTATTCTCTATCTATTTTCTTTTCTAAATCTATATTCTGTCACGACACTTGTAATCTAAGTAAACTTATGACTATTGATGTGATAACAAGCGCTGAAGTTGACGTACAGTAATGACCTGAAACAACATGTAAAAAATAAATAAAGACCAAACAAAAATTAAAATAATGCGTGAAAGTTTCAAATTCATAAGACTTCCAATATTTAATTACATAGTTTAGTCAGTTACAGTTGAATAAAAACATCTTAAAAATAAACAAAAACGTTCATTTTCACAGAATTAAGCCCAGTTTCCACCGCGAGCGGAGCGGACCCATTAAGGACCCCGTTTAACTCGCAAGAGTAAACTGCATACATGTGTTTCCACCAACAAAGAGTCCAGCGGAAATGACTCAGCGGGCAAAAAGAGTAAAAATGAGCTCGCTTCATCATTTCTCTTTTGCGGTGGGAATCGGACGACTAAACTCTTCCTTGGTGGAAACGCAAACCTATTTCATGAAAAAAAGTCCGCTCCGCTTAGCCATTTTAGACTCATTACTCTTTCGCGGTGGAAACAGGGCTTTACGTAAAAATCAGCTTGATAGGCGGAACTTAGCTGTCAAATACCTTAATTGCCAAATGGAAGGTAACCTAAAAACTCGTTCAGGATTTTGAGTGAATATGAAGCCTACATATTAGTGAACGTTTTCTGTATACAATATTTCATAGAATTTTATTACAGGACCTACTTTTTCGTTCTTTTTAGGTAATACTTATAAGTACGTAGATAAATCAATTTTACCTGAGTCTGGTGCCAGTTGTTCCAAATCAGGTGAGTACGTCGTTGGCACGGGGGGATCTAATAACAAATATATAAAATGAATTCCTTTTTCAATAAAAATAAAATCTTTTTTAACATCTCATAATCTCTGGAAGTGAAAGTCTTTTGTGATAATTCGTACAAGGCAATTACATGAGTTTTTGTTGCGATATTATAATATGGATATGTAATCTTTTTGATAAGGAAAAGCGTATGGATTTCTAAGAATAAGCCTATACAAAATGTTAAGGGAAATCTCAATGAATAATAAGATTTAGAGATGAGAGTAGCTATAGGTAATAAAGCTACTCTCATCTTTAATAAATAAAAATATAGGCAATGTTATTAGATTTCTTGCTGCCTAGAATTTCACGTCCATTATCTAAATGATGATTGCGTGTACTTCACTTTTCGTAGTAAAAACCCTTTTCATTCCATCTTAGGTTAACCAAGTTTGTAATAAAATTCTGGCTAAATCTTACAGTGGTTCTTAGAAGTTTCCTACTACTCTCAGATTATGAAACAGAAGGCAGGTAGACCGCGCGGAACACTGAGAGTGAAGCTGAAAAAGCAAAATATAAAAACTCAAAAGCCTAAAGCCTAAACCTAAAGCCTTTGTGCACGAACACGCCGCATCGTTAAAAAAAACAAATAAAAATACAAATACAAATTCAAAAGTGAATACAATCACAAGATTGTAGGTATTTGGTTTTGAATTTATATTTGCTTTGGTGGCTTCACTCTCAGTGTGCCGCGCGGTCTATTTGCCTTTTGTTTTATTCATAATCTGAGCTGAGCTATTATAAATGCGAAATTTTGTAAACATGGATGGTTTAATGTTTGTTACTATCACGCTAAAGGTAGAATCACAGAATAGAAAAAAACAATTGGAAATGCCGACGCTGCTATCCCGCGCGTCCAATAACAACCATCATAAGTTCTAATAAGTCTTAATTTTGTATGAACAATAAATTCAATTTGAACGAAACATTTATTTGTTGTTCATACAAAATTAAGATTTATTATAACTAACGAAGATTGCTATTTTTTTTTCAAATTTTCCGCATAATTATGACACGCGCGGGCTGGCTGCGTCGGCCTTCCAATTGTTTTGTCTACTCCGTGGGTAGAACGGAATTCTTTGAAATGTGGCACATGCATTCGTTGTAACTTGGCATAGTGATCTATACCCGTTCACAATAAGATAAGACATATACATAAACCTTTTTTACAGTCCGTTCAACCGATTTTGACTTATATTGCGTTAGTGGCATGACAAATAGCAGCTGCAAAGAACAGTTGTTATTGTAATCACTCTTTTGCCTCTAATGTCATCCTTAAGCTTACGGAATAGAAGTCAAAATCGGTTAAAAGGACAGTAAAAAAAGGTTTGTGTAAATGTCTAATCTTATTGTAAACAGGGTACCATCATTTTAGATGAAAGACGTCCACTGCTGGACATAGGCCTCCCCAAGGGGGGGCTTTGCCATAATCGCCACGCATGGCAGGCGGGTTGGCGATCGCAGTAGCTATGGTTGTTACAAAGGCACAGGGAACGCCGCTGCCCATTCTCTGGTACTTAAGTCCCTTAGTGGCCTCTTACGACACCCACGGGAAGATATGGGATGGTGCTTTACGTCCGACACCATATGGACAGGACACCAAACAGGGTATAGCAAATATAGAATACTAGCTTTTGCCCGCGACTTCGTCCCCGTGAATGTCGGTTATAGGGGATGCAAACGAAGTCACTGATTAAAAAGTAGCCTTTGTCCTTCCCTGGGGTTCAAGCTATCTTCATACCTTTCATCAAAATCGGTTCAGCCGTTTCGTCGTGAAAGCGTAACAGCCAGAGTTTTTTTTCGGAATTTATAATATTAGTAAGGAGTAAGGATAGTATGGATTTTTATCCAGATTTTGTGTAATTTAAGGCTTGGCTTAATTTTTAAATTTACGCAGACGACATCGCTGGCAGTTGCAATAAGTACATACATATATGATCCGACTTTCAGCTTAGGGCTTGTACACAAAACTGCGATGAGACGTCGCATCGCAGAAATCTGCTGAGTAAAAGTATATTACGACGGGTTACGATATCTCTCTCTCTCTCAGATGTGTGCATCGCAGTTTTGTGTACAAACCCTTTTAATCGTAAACTTCTTAAGTCTTATCCAACGTAAACAATAATGTATGGCTACCTCTATAAAAGATGTCCCTCTTCCTGCTGTAATAGTTGGCGAGCGGGACCTGCATGTCGCATAGGATCTCAACAGTCGGAGGCAATGCGTCTATCCTCACGACGGAACTCGTTAGGGCTGTGTAGCGGCCCTCGATGACTTTGATCGACGACTTCGCATTCAGGGGCCTGTGGACAGATTTTATTGTTTTGTGAATTTTCACACAATATCCTTTTTTACTTTCTACATAGACAAAGACTTGAGTCTTATTTATTTTATAAGGATCTCCAACAAAAGATACATAAAATATTACACATTGGTCATACCCAACAAAGTTGAATTACAGGAGACCACAGCATGCACAATAAAATGAACAACTAAGCTAACAAATTGAAAACCTACTATTAAAATAAATTTTGACAGTGGCATATAAAAACACAACCAAGTTTGTAAAATATTAGAACATAGAATCATAAAATACTCAAGATCATTGATCATTTAAAAAAACATTTACAGTTCATTGACCACAATATTTTTTAAAGTTATTTCGTAAATTTTTCGATAGATTGGCTGATGTCTACAAAGTCTTGGTACAGCGGCATAATGACCTACGTTTGTTAGTCTTAGCACTGACATAGGTACTCCCTTTAACAAAATGGACCAAGACAGTCTGGGATCTCAAACGCGAGTTAATTGTTTAGCATGCAATTAGTGACTAGCCGCTACATACGCAGGTATGTATAGCGAAGCTCTCAGACTGTATTATATGTATATGGAGACATAGTGGATTAAGATCCCAAAGTCGACCTATCTTTGCATATGCATGTCTGTAGTTTTGTGGATACATAAAGGAATATGTCGTTTAGAAGGTATGCATACTTTTTAGGTTTAACAAAATATGTAGCTGCGCGTGTATCTACTTAGGGTGACTGAGAGTGCAATAATTTCAAGTCTTCGTGAAAATTATAGTGGCATATTTGATAAATTAAATTACAATGTGCTTCTTTCTTCATACATAAGACATAAAAGTGTAAAAAACATGACCTGTATATATATTGTACTCTTTGAATATGACGACTGGATGCAAGCACTTGTTTTTTCACTAGCCTTCCGTTATTGGTTCGCTGACTGTCGCGTCATCTCAGCGCGGCCAATCGCAGCGGCCGACCAGTGTTGTGGCATTGTAGGATATATTTACTCAAATCTATCTATCAAACTAATCAGTTACGAACTAAATCGATTCGTAAGTTTGATACGCGGCAACATGCTCCCGGATTTGGAAGCATCAGGTTCCAATCCAAAGTAGGAGGGAACACCGCAGGTCTTTGATGTCAATTATCAGTCAGAGGGAGCGGACAAATCTTAAAGAATGCCCGTCTAAATATGTCGTCTGCCTTGCGTATATCAGCAACACGTGATACGCCATTTTACGCTTTTTACGCTCACCATTCATCACATTTTTACGCCATTTTACGCTCACTATACGCCTTTCCTGTATAAATTTTGATGATTCTGTGTAGGCTCCACTTCAAAGGCGGCAAATCATCGACTTCGATGAGAATTATCGTGTTTTCCTTGAGGTCATCCTTATGCTCATGCCACTTACTCCTGATCTGCAACTCTCACACGTACTCCTTAGCCCATTAATATCGGGTAAGTGATGAGTGATAGAGGAGCTTTTTGTAACTGACACTTGAAAAAAATTTTTTTACAAAAAAAAAAAAGAACCGCCTTCAAAAACCAAAAAGTGAAAAATAACTTTATAACTTTAGACTTTAGTTTCGGAAGTCGGTGGCAAATCAAAACAATAAATAGAACAGCCAAGCCACCGACTTCCGAAACTAAAGTCACGTGTGTTCTGTTTTAAAGTTATAAAGTTATTTTTCACTTTTTGGTTTTTGAAGGCGGTTGTCATTTTTGTAAAAAAACTTTTTTATTTTTCGCTTTTTAGTACTTCCTTATCATCCAAATCCATTAAGAAATGGCAACAGTCAAAACAGAGATCGAAAGTACAAGGTGAGCATCATCCATGTATGTTTTTTTTTGCTTTCTGTCGATTTTTCCAAATAGTGCTAAATCAATTTCGATAAAATTTATATGGGACCACCCTTAGGGCATACACTATCCATCAAAAAAAGAATTTTTAAAATCGCTTTACATTTGCTGGAGAAATCGCGTAACAAATATACAAAACATACAGACGAATTGAGGACCTCCTTCTTTTTGAAGTCGGTTGAAAAAGGCCCAGCATAGTACGTATGCATACATTTTCTACGATCTGACGTAATCGTTCATTTTTAAAGTTTTCCTTCCGTCTTAAAGAAAAGTGGTCAAGTATCAAAGTAAGTAAGGAGGTAAGATTCTATACTAACCAAAAGTAACTATTACTGATACCAATCAAAACCATGGAAACTCCAATATCAAGATAAAAATAAAAATATTATAAAATCATCTGCCTAGCCTTTTCCCAAATATGTTAGGGTTGGCTTCCAGTCTAACTGGATGCAGTTGAATACCAGTGTTTTACCTGAAGAGACTGCTTATCTGACCTCCACAATACGGTTACTAGGTAACACAATACTCCTTGGTAAGATTGGCTGTCTGACTTTCTGGCTTCTGACTACCCATAACGACTGCCAAAGATGACAGCCAGGACCAACGGCTTTACGTGTTTTCCGAGGCACGGAGGGAACTCGGTATGAAATGGATGGTCACCCATCCACAGAGTGACCGTGGCAATAGCTCAACCTTGACAGGTTCATCCGTACGGCTTTTGTTTAGCAAAGAGGGAACAGTTCAACATTTCAACCAGAAAATAAAACTATATACCGTACCCAGACAAAACATACGAAGATTAAAAGCTAGCTACTTCCTTTCATATGGCTGCGAGTACCAGGATTACAGAATGGAGGTAATACCAGTACGACAAACTAAATCCACTAGGGTAGGTATGTGATCGCAAGCACGATGTCGGGTTTGTTAGCCAACTTTCGCGGAGCATCCAAATTATTCAGTCTAAAATTCTAAGGCGAGGAACACACGGTGAAACGTTTTGGATGTAGACGTTGTTCGATGAATTTTAATGGGAAAGCTAAATTGATCACGGAATCTCTAGAAAACTAACACATAGAATCAGAATAGTACGGTACGATTAATAGTAGGCAAACCGTAAAACGATTGTTTTACCCCAGAAAGCGGATAATATTTTTCGGGTGTATGTGTAGTCTTCTGTTTAGATAAAAAAAAAAACTAACAAATATACCAAAATAAAAGATCTAAAGAAGATATCTTAAGCTCTATCCACACATAATTATCAGGCCGTACCCGGAATATGACAGGGCCATGGCCGTGCTAAGACCGTGCATCAGAGTCCCGTCAGGGACTTTTTGTACCACGCACCTTCCATTTGTGTCCCTCAGTCACCATTTTGTTTTATACAAAAACGCTAAATCGTACAGCGCTTATATTCTTCTTCTTCTTCGTATAGCTGGCACGACAGTCTTAAATTTGTTTGGCCCAGAACTTAGCCACCTCCTCCTCCAACTGGAGTGAATTATGCGCTGCCACCGACGATGCAGTGGAGCGCTTTTTATTAAAAACTTGTCATTCATTTTTTTAAATATCGCCAACCTGCTAGGATAATATCGGCTACCCCGTGTACGTCACGGCATCAGCCCGTGCACTAAAGCTCCGTCGCCGTCGCCGGCCCGAACACGGACGTGTGTGAACGAGTTCATATAAAATGTTCACACCGATATTTTTTTGAGCACGTGAAGCGGCACGGTCCCACCACGTTCCGGGCACGGCCCTGATATATGTGGATAGACCTTTATTATCTCCTTTTTTGAAAAATAAACACGGCGTCACTATTATCATCGTCTTTAAATACTACTTTGTATAATAGTCTATTATGTCCCACTGATAAGCATAGGCCTCGCCTAAATCTGTCCAGGTATTCTTTTCTTGTGCCGCCTCAACCAGGCCAAGTAACTGACTAGTAAAGCTAATCAGATTACCTGTTAGGTAAGTAGAAAAAGCTGACCGTACTAGTTCTAAATATGTTTTTCTTACTCCTCCGCTGTTCTTTTCTGATTAATTTCGTTGCGGGATCCAAGACAGTTGAATCGTTTCTCTGGGACTCGTCGAACTTCATTGCTCTGGCGCTTTTCTGGTGGTCGCCACTGTTGATTCTGGCTTACAGGAGTTACAGTGGTTAGGGAATAGTGTGGCGGGCTGACCGTACTAGTTCACGAGGTCTGTAAAACTCAAAACTTAGAAGCCAAACAAACATTTTCTTCTATCTTTTAAACTAAATTTCCTCACAGTCAAAAGCGAAACAAGCCGTGTTCTGCAGCAATATCCCGCTTTATGTTTCAAGATTGAGGAACGTTCAAGTGATCGTATCCGGTATTATTCAAGAACCAATCGGATGTCCGGAAGTTTCAGCCGTTGTACCCCATTCCGACCAATTCATTGGAATTTATTTTCTACTACTTATATCATAGAAATGATTTTGCTGTAAACACAGACTTTTTTTTATTGAAATAGTACGTAGTACCTTTTTACATATCCTTAATGAAAACTTTTATTTGTTTGTTTGTTACGCCGTGGTAGAGGTGAACTATGAAAGTGATTGAATCGAATCCAATAGCGTCTAGACTGAAATGTAAATGTTTATATGAGAAATATTATATCGAAAAAAACTTACCTAACTAGGAGAGGTACCTACGTCTTTACGCTTGAACGGAGTAATCTAATGGGATATCTCAGAATTCCGTATAGATAAGGCTCAAAACTAACAATAATTCTCGTTGAAAATCTAGTTTGCTCAAATTTTCAACATAGGAAGCATCAACATAACTTGCCACGTTAATATAACTCGTAAACTCCCGCGAATATCTTTTATATTATTGTACAACTTGATACTGGCGAGAAAATTGCAAAAAAAATTAAGCATATTTTGTATTTCGGGCTACTCTGGCGCGTATTCGATTTAGCGCAACTCAAAATCTAAAGGATTGCTAGAACGGCGTAGCAGCATTGACACACACTAGTACAACAATGGTCTGTTTGTGTGCATCAGAAAAAAAATATGCACGAAATAAGCACGAATCATTGAAATTGATCGGCAAACTACAGCGCGCGATTGTTTACAGGCTTTTTAAAATAATTGTCTAAAATAAATGAGCTCGTATAGAGGACTGAAAAATATTCTGTATATTAAGCATAACATTTACTTTCATAAAATAAATATATCAGTTATATTTTTATTCTAATACTGGTGAAAAAAAAAATTGTCAAAGTGAACCGATTTTCTACTTTTTCAACATTGTTTTTTAATACATAATAGTAATATTTTCGTAATTTTGGCTCTGTTACTGTCTTTATGACTGTATATACTGTTGGAAAAACGCATAAAACAAAATATTTTGGCATATTGTAATGGATGTATTGTACCTCATCTCTTCCCGCGTCAAACGTGCTCTCAAAACTGCTTTTAGTTAAAGCAGCGCGGAGACACGCACACACACGCACGTATTTTTACAGTCTGTTATTTTGGTAGTAGTGTAGGTCATTAAATCGTTTCGTTTGTATGGAGTGTCGTAAGTGTGTCAATAGATAGAGGGATTCAAGAGGAAGATTTATACGCATAGTTTGATATACAGGGTGTCCAGTAAATAGCAGGACATACTGCAGGGGGTGATAGCTTGGGTCAATACCTGTCAAAACAACACAATATATGTTCAGCAAAATGTTACGGATTTACAGTTCTACAAAATTTTCCGAAATATCGAAAAATCTCTACCTTGAAACAGATTTTTAAGCATCTCGTGATGCAAAATTCCTTTTCTAGTATTTCTTTAACATCAAATTATTTGTGAATAGTTACTTTACTCATTGATAAGTCTTTTCTATCAAAAACAATAATGTTTTCAAGACAGTACAGACAAGACAATACAGTTTTTTTGTTTAAATTTTCACAGAACAATTTTCCTATCGCCTAACTTTAACCTACAGTTGGGAAAAAAAAACCGTAAAGTATTACTGAACATATATTGTGTTGTTTTGGTAGGTATTGACCCAAGCTATCACCCCCTGCAGTATGTCGTGCTATTTACTGGACACCCTGTATAGCACAATAATACTCTTGCACAATCTCATATTATTGCACACACAAGTTCTGCAGCCATAGATATAAACCTATCAGTGAGTAAGGAGCATTAGGGTTCAATTTAGCATGACATCGTAACTCAAGCCGTGCATCGCGACGTCGAGGTATAACAGCTCTGTTCAGTGAAGCTTTGAGTTTTGATCCTTCCTATCGATTTGTGAGACTTGCATTGGATATAGGACTTTGATGTTTGTTGTATTAGTTGTATATTGTGGTTGATTGTTGATGGGTTTGTGCTAAAGCTTAATAGGATTATTACTTTTGCCCGTGTGAATGTCGGTTATCGTCTAGTATGTCTTATTGATACCTAGTTGTTCCGGGTCTGGCTGAATGTATGTGAGTATTATATTTATAAAAGCACCCACGAACCATGAGAAATTCCTAGTGTGGTGCAACGTGTTTTTACATAATGGAAAAAACGGTAAAGGTTAGGCGTTTAATTAATAATAATAATAAATAATAATAATAAATAATAATAATAATAATATGTGGGGACATTTTCACACACGGCCATCTGACCCCACACTAGGGAGACCCTGTACTATGGGTGTCAGACAGCTGATATACATACACAAATACTTTTTTTTTTTGTAAATACATACATATATAGATAAACAACGCCCAGACACAAGGCAAACACAAGTGCTCATCACACAAACGTTTACCCTGGGCGGGGATTGAACCCGCAACACGCTGCGCAGCAGTCGATCGCTCAGCCACTGCGCCAACCGTGTGTGTGTAATAATAATACATTTATTTATTCATAAACAGTTTACAGACTTTAAACTAATCAACTAGTTTACTTAGATTTAAGTGAGCTATGCGATTGAAATTTACTGGTTTTAATGAATAGATTTAAAGCAGGTGCTTATTTATAAGCTGACAAAATCTGTACACAATATTGTTGAGCCCTGCCTCCCAAACTAGGATTCCCTGTATTTTGGGAGACAGTGTGCAGCTATCAAGCTATATTTAAAAAACAATATTCATGACAAGTTATGGACTGTGTCGATCTACCAGTTGATTGCAGCAAGACCTGAACAAACCAAAACTAAGAAGTACAAAAAAAAAACTGGTGTATGTGTGTGTGTGTGTGTTTGTTTTTGGGTTTGTTTGCGTTATACGTTCACAGCAGACTTGTTTATATACATTTATACCATAACTGGCTTTCGCTCACCACTTTGTCCTCGTGAAGTATAACGAGGGATAACGGTGCAATAACACAAACAAACTATTCAGTTTTATAATATTAGTACCTATAAGTAGCTATATTACACTACGGCGGAGGACATCGTCGAGTACGTGCGCCGAAAGACCAACTACATGCCGAGAGTGCAGCTGTTGGACTCGCATCGCAACGTCAACTTCAGGGCGTTTGTGGTGCGGTTACCAACGTGCTATCTGCAGCTCGTCATGGTGGAGGACTTTTGGCCGAAGGGTGTGGTGTTCCGTCGCTTCCGCGGACAAGTGCCACACGATCGCTCAGTGAAGTGAAGTAACTAACATAGGCCATAAGATACTATACCTACTAACAAGTAATGTAATTTATTTATGTATGTTAGTCTATAAGGTAGATATTGTATGGGTCTTGTTACCTGAATTAAATGATTATTATTATTATTATTATTTTATTTGTTCATTTTCATATTAAAAATGTTGTACTAATTAATTATGGTTAGATTATGATAAATCTCCGTGAGGTACGACGGAGACCTATCAATAATCTAAGGAATAAAGTTTATATGGTTAAAGAATTTGTTGTATAGGTTTATAATTACCGCGGTTCGCCTTAAAGAACGACGACGATATATCTCACTCAAAAGCTTTAAAAAAAAAGTATAGGATGTCTAAATAATGATGTTTAAAATCTTACCTGTTCCCAGCTAAGATGATCAACTCCGGTTTAGGAAAGACGCCTTCAACAGAGCAGATGATGTTCAAGTATTTGTCGTCCAATCGGTCTTGAATCATGTCGAACTTTGTCTCGGGCACTGTGGAACATGGTGTAGAATTAGTTACTTCATTATTATGAAGAGATTCCTTTTAGGAACTCAGTCTACTCAGTCAACTTAGCAATCAAAGAGTACAATTTAAATGTTTGCAATCTCAGTCTGAATCTATCAAAAATTCCTGACATTGACTGTCACGGAGATGACATTGAGTTTTTGAACGATTTTCGTCACTTATCATGCAGTATATGTTAGAGTAAATACTCTTCTTATTCAATTTGACACCTTGTACCTAAAGAAGAAAAGTTTAGTGTGTGTCATGTTGATGTTCCTTTTGACATGAAAAGAAAAATCCGTAGCTATTTAATAAAATATTGTTTGTGTTACCAAGATTAAACTTGTACGTTTATATATATCAGTTTTGTATTTCTGTTTCAATTGGTTATAGGCCCAGATCACACGACATGGAGCTTAGTAAAATTCAGATATCTGAACTTGATAGCAATAACTGGGTATCATGGAAGTACCGCATGTCGGCGCTGATGCGAGGCATGGACGGTCTCATGGATATTGTACAAGGCAAGACACGAAAGCCTGAGAAGCCTGTGGTGAGTGGTGGCACTGGTGATGCTGCTGCTGTAGAGGTATTGGCTGAGTTTAATAAAAACTTGGGAGAGTACCTGAAGATGGAAAGTACTGCTCTGTTGTTGATAACAAATAATATTACGGATGAAGCTCTTGACAAGGTGCTCAGGTTTACGAATCCTAAAGAAGTATGGGATGAACTTCATAGACTGTATGACGGTGTAAATGAGGACCAGTTATATGGTGTCTGTATGGAATTTTTCCAATACAAATTGGAAACTGGCATTGATATGGCGACTCACCTATCTAAAGTGAAGAATTTATGGCATAAAGTCAATCTAGAGATCATGAAGACGAACGAAGGAATAGAATTGCCCGAGGTACTTCTGATTTGCAAGATTTTAGGAACATTGTCAGAAGAATATTTTTCCTTTAAGTCAAGCTGGGTACTCATGTCAAAGAAAGACAGAACAGTGGACAACTTGACAAGTCAGCTCTGTGCTCATGAAAAGGCTTTGACAGCTAAGGATAGTGGATCCGAGGCAAGGTCTAGCAGTATGCTGTTTGTAAAAGGCACTGAAAAAAGGAAGTCAAGAAAGGGAAAGCTTCTTTTGCTTTCAAACGTCATATATGCAAGAAAGTTGGACATTTTAAGAAGGATTGTCCAAACAAGGAAAACCGTTTAGAAACTGGAGCAAGCACTAATAATATGGTGGTGCTCTTGAATGCGACAGATTGCATAGATCGTGATGAGTGGTACGTGGACAATGGGGCCACACACCATGTTACGATGAGAAGCGATTTGTTTCAAGACTTTGAACACTTTTTAGAACCGCATACAGTGACAACCGCGGACGGTAAAAGAATTGAAGCCTTAGGAAAAGGAACTATTTTGATGAAAGCAAAGAAGAGAAAGTTTGTAATGAAGGATGTGTGGTATGTTCCTACAGTTACAAAGAACCTCTTTTCAGTGCTGGCAGCGCAGGATTTGAATCCAAACAGTTTGTTTGAGTCACGCGTCACTACTTGTTTAATGAAAATCAAGGGCAAACTGGCAGTGACTGGAAGCAGACAAAAACATGGTGGTTTATTTAAGCTGAATTGTAAGCCAGTCCAACCTAAAGGTAGTGTACTGAATACACTGGAGCTGGATACTGTAAACAAAGTAGACACATTACAGCTTTACCATGAGCGCATGGGACACCAAGATAAACGCCATGTTAGGAGAATTATTGAGAAAGAATTGAGTCTCAAAACCAAAGATGGTGGAAGTTTACGCGAGGGATGCATTTTCGGAAAAACTCACAGAAGGAAATTTGGTGTTCGTGAAAAAGCAACCAGTCCAGGAGAACGCATACATTCGGACGTATGTGGTCCGTTTCCTCCGTCTTGTTCCAAGTTCAAGTATTTCGTACTCTTTAAAGATGAATACACTCGGTATCGTTACGTCTATTGCATGAAACAGAAATCAGAAGTCCCTGAGAAGATGAGTCAAATGTTAGCTGCAGCGAAATCGGCTGGACATACCATCAAAGAGATTTTAAGTGATAACGGAGGCGAGTTTGATAACGAGAAAGTCAGAAAAGAGTTGAAGAAATATGGTACTCAACAGCGGTTAATTATGCCTTATACACCTGAGCAAAATGGGTGTAGTGAGAGGTATAATCGGACCATTGTCGATATGGCCAGAGCAATGATGCATGCTCATCAGGAGCTTCCTCAAGTTTTGTGGGCAGAGTTGGTAAATACAGCTACTTATATTTTAAATAGAACGGGACCAACTACTGTTGACCACAAATCGCCGTTTGAGTTGTGGTTTGGGAAGAATCCACAAATTAAGCATTTAAGGATAATTGGTTCAACTTGCTACGTGCATGTTCCTAAACAGAGAAGGAAAAAGATGCAGAAGAAGGCAAATAAGTGCATATTGATAGGCTATGATAACGATGATGGGTATAGGCTTTGGCATAAAGAATCAAATTATTTAATGAGGTCCAGAGATATCACTTGATGAAAGACCATTGGACTCTAGTTTAGAAGATGAAGGCACAATCAAAGAGGTACAAGAACTAGAAGTACCTTTGTATGTGAAAAAGACAGATAATGAGTCACATACGCCTGTCACTGAAATACACGAGGAGTCACCTTCAGACAGAAGCCAAGGTGTTACAAATACTCCTGTTGTAAGTAGTAGTGATGATGCCGAGTTTGAGGATGCGCGGCTTGACGTGTCCGACCAAGAATCTGTTGAATTTGGGGGGGAGAATGAGGAGAATGAGAGTGAGGTTGTAGAAGAGTTGGCAAGAAGTACCATGCAACTCAGAGATCGATCACTCCTCAAACGCCCGGTAAAATTCAACGATTATGTGACTCATGTCGATACAAGCGTTGACAGTTTCTTGCCCTGATAAGGATTTGTGGTGCAAAGCTATGAACAAGGAGATAAAATCTCTAGAAGAAAATGGAACGTGGGTTCTTGAGAAATTGCCCAAACATCGCAAAGCCATTCCCTGTAAATGGGTCTATAAGGTGAAGTTAAACCCTGATGGTACAGTAGACAAGTTTAAGGCTCGTCTAGTGGCAAAAGGCTTTCGCCAGAAGAAAGGACAGGACTATGATCAAACCTTTAGCCCTGTAGCCAGAATGACAACGGTTCGAGCTGTACTCAGTGTAGCAGCTAGTGAAGGCATGAAGTTGAGTCAGTTTGATGTATCAACAGCTTTCTTGTATGGGTCTTTATCTGATGAAGAAATTTATTTAAGACAACCAGAGGGCTATGATGACGGAACAGATCGAGTATGTCTTTTAAAGAAAAGTCTATACGGCTTATAGCAAGCTCCTCGTTGCTGGAACAAATGCATTTTGGATTTCTTCAAGAATATAGGCTTTAAGGTTAGTGAAGCAGACCCATGTCTGTTCACTAGAGAAAAGTCTACGGGAAAGCTTATAATAGCCTTGTATGTGGACGATGAGCTCGTGGCTGGGACAAGTCAAGAAGTTATTGATGAGTTCATCAATGAATTAAAAGGAAGGTTTGACATAACAACCAAACCAATCTCTTATTATTTGGGTTTGGAGATTAATGTCAGAGAAGGCGACATAAGAGTACATCAGACCTCTTATGTGCAGAAAATCTTAAGGAGATTTGGAATGCAGGATTGCAGACCTGTAAGTACGCCGGTTGTGAAGGAAAGTGTTGTATCTGAGAAATCTGAAAACAATGACGATTTCTTCCTGAGAAACTACCGACAAGTAGTCGGAGCACTTGCATATCTGATGGTCGGTACCCGACCTGATATCGCGTACGCAGTGAGTGTAGTATCAAGAAGCTTAGAGCATCCAACTCAAGGTGATTGCGTGCGATTGAAGCGCATACTTAGGTATTTGCAATACACACCAGATATGAGCATCATATATAAAAGAAGTCACAAAAAAGGAATTTTGGAGTGCTACAGTGATGCGGACCATGGTGGCGATGTAGCTACAGGAAGGTCAACGACGGGAGTTTTATGTCTGTATGCTGGAGGTGCTGTATCGTGGCTAAGCCAGAGACAGCAATCCGTAGCTATTTCAACAACAGAAGCTGAAATTGTTGCAGCCAGCGAGGCATCAAGAGAGGGTATTTGGCTTGCTCGCCTTCTACGGGGTATAACAAATTTAGACGATTTACCTGTGCTAAACGTAGACAACGAAGCAGCTGTAAAACTGGCAGAAAACCCCGAGTTCCATCGCAGAACTAAACATATTAGGACCAGGCACTTCTTTGTGAGAGAGCTACTGATAAATAGAATCTGCAGTGAGCTTCAGCTGGCAGATCTACTAACTAAACCGATGGCTAGGCCAAGGTTGGTGAAGCTTGGAAAATTACAAGGTCTTCACATTGAGAGGTGTTAGAGTAAATACTCTTCTTATTCAATTTGACACCTTGTACCTAAAGATGAAAAGTTTAGTGTGTGTCATGTTGATGTTCCTTTTGACATGAAAAGAAAAATCCGTAGCTATTTAATAAAATATTGTTTGTGTTACCAAGATTAAACTTGTACGTTTATATATATCAGTTTTGTATTTCTGTTTCAATTGTATACTCCCAATAGAATAGAATATAGAATAAAATTCTTTTTGAAAGTTGTAACTAGTTCCTCTTTTAGGGTGTTACTACACCAATCGATCGACGTTGATCGATTGGTGTGGTAGCTCTAATTGATCGACGGATACCGGTCGACTAACATCGATCGATTGCCGGTCGACGACGATCGATTAACCCCGGCTATATTCCATCAGTTTTTTTCGAAATGTATTCACAAGAGGACGCGTTGTTGTTGACCAGTACGATGTTGCTCGTACTGTTATTACGGAGACGCAAACGCAGAAGACTCTGGATGTGACCGTTTTTTAAAGCCGAAGGTCGCTTATTTTCAACCGACTTCAAAAAAGGAGGAGGTTATCAATTCGTCTGTATTTTTTTTTTTTTTTTTTATGTTTGTTACCTGATTTCTTTGGACTGGGTGAACCGATTTTGATGATTCTTTTTTTGTTTGAAAGCTAGTGCTTCCCGTGTGGTCCTAATTAAAGTAATTTGGTCCGGTTCTGACAATGGCATCCATGAGAAAACCGTAAACCGAAAAGTCTTAAATTTACATTAAGTATGTGCGCGATTTGTTACGCGATTACTCCGGCAAACGTAAACCGATTTTGAAAATTCTTCTTTTTACGGATAGGGTATGCTTCAGGGGTGGTCCCATATATATTTTATCGAAATTGATTCAGCACTTTTTGAAAAATCAACAAATACCCAAAAATTTTACATAGTTGACGTTTTAGCTTCATCAATCTTTGTAGTAGTTAACTTTCATACTCTTCTTAATAGATTTGGATGAGAAGGAGGTACTAAAAAGCGAAAAATAAAAAGCTTTTTACAAAAAAGACAACCGCCTTCAAAAACTAAAAAGTGAAAAATAACTTTAGCACAGAACACACATTGACTTTAGTTTCGGAAGTCGGTGGCAATACAAAACAACAAACAGAACAAAGCCACTGAATTTCGAAACTAAAGTCAATGTGTGTTCTGTGCTAAAGTTATTTTTCACTTTTTAGTTTTTGAAGGCGGTTGTCTTTTTTGTAAAAAGCTTTTTATGCAAATTACATTTAAGTGGTTTTTTGGATGCTTTTCGAATGAATTACAGTGATATTGAAAATCTTTTAATTATGGTGGCTCCTTCTATTGCAAAATTGGATACCAATTACAGACAATAAATTTCACCTAAAAATCGGTTACTTATCTAGCTCACTTCATCTAGATGTTCACCGAGGGAGATTGTAACAATAGCACTGCTGGCCAGTGGCCACGTAGTTAGCGGGCGGGGCGCGAGCGGGCAGCGATCGACGTCGAGTAATCCATTCTACCATCGATCTATGCCGTCGATCGACGATCGATCGATTGGTCTGGTAGAAACCATCAATCGACGTCGACTAATCCATTCTGCCATCGATCGACGATCGATCGATTGGTGTGGTAACACCCTTACGGAATTAGGAATATGGTTGAAAATAGCTTTTCCTCGACAAAGCAGTCCTATATCCAATAAGAGTGAAGGTGGCTTAATTATATCTACTTAGTAGGCGAAAGAACAAGGATTTTGTAAAATATGGTAATATTCGTATTTGTCGTAAAATTAAATATTAATCATTCTTTCTTTTTTAACCAACTTCAAAAAAGGAGAAGGTTCACAATTCGGCACGTATTTCTTTTTTATGTTTGTCCACGCGTTACTTTTTAAAGTGTAGTCTGTGTATAATCCGATTTCGATATTTAAATAGATAGCACAGAGTAATATAATATACCTATACAGGAGAGTGTAATGTAGTATACCTACCATAGATAAAAGTGGAAGCAACACTCTAAATACCTAATGAAACCACCTGTGGGCAGACGCTCTCTTTCTGAATGCATACCTAAGAACGAGACAGTGATATGCGTTTTCTTTATCTTAGGTATACATTCAGAAAGAGAGTATCTGCCCACAGTTGGTTTCACTTATTTGTTCAGAGATCTACTTTTACCTATAAGCTTATTGACCTTAAAGTTGTTCCATAAATAAAGATTAAACAAAAGTTGTTCATGAAAATATTTCACTTCTGAGGTTGGAAAATTAAGGAATGATTTAATTGGTTTGGTGTTACTGTTTTTACATTAATTTGGATGATAAGAAGTAGGCACTAAAGAGCGACCGCCATCAAAAATGAAACGTAAAAAAAACTTTAATTTTGGAAGTCGGTGGCAATACAAAACAGATGCGAAATTAAAGTTATTTCTTACTTTTTCAAGGCGGTTGTCTTTTTTGAAATAAAAGCTTTTACGTTGTTCATTTCTCTCTTTTCACTTAAGGAAGGACAGAAAGATGAAAATATATTTGTATTCAACTAATCTAAATACTTAATCATTATTTTTAAAATAAAAGTCACAAGTTTTCAAACAAAACCATTATTATAATCAACCAGTGTAACCTTTAAAATGCGTGTTATTTAAATACACAGATGAAATGGTCCATTCCAAATTATTACCTATACAAATATCATTCCATGATTGAATATTGACATCCGGATACAAATAGGTACTAGCAAACTCGTCATTTATTAAGCAGGATTTGTAAAAAATATCAAATTGAAAACAATTTTAATATCAGATTTGTGATTTGAATAATAGATCGATACGTTTAAAAAATACTGACGGTTACAGCGATATAACATTTGTAGATTTCTTTTTATTCACAGAATTCAATAAAATGGATTATAAAATGCATTTTTAGGTTCCGTTGATAAACAAGTAAAACGTTGATAAACAAAACGACGAAGAGTCACCACTATATGGTTGAACTTCCACGGTCTGGTACCAAGCGGATAGGTTTCACATTTGTTCTGCGAACTGCTAGACTGTTGAATTCAATACCCACATCTCTGTTCCTTGATAAATATAATCTGGGCTTCTTCAAGGCACGAGTGAACCGGTTCATCCTAGGCAAGCATGCTCCAACTTAGGCCGCATCATCACTTAAGATCGGAAACCTATTAGAATATTTAAAAAAATCCTTATGCCCATAAGTCGACCGTGTCATCAAGACTTGCTTGAAGTACCAAAACAAGTATTTTCCTACATAGCTTGTCTATTGAAAAATAACCTCGTAAAAACGAATTTTCGATCAAAGCTTTTATTGTCACTGTTACCCTATCGGTCTATAATGTAAATACCGCCGGATGGCAGAGTTTGCTCGCGAACGACCATGTTTGATAAACAACATTATCTACTGTCTATGATCACGCGAACGGTAATGGATACTGCTACTATTGTACAAAGAATTAGTTTGTATGGAAAAGATATATAATATTTTCTTCTGATGTATTTATTCTTTAACTTGCGACCCGCCCTGGGTAATTCATATAATTTTATTAGTTTATGAGGAGTACGCCACTAAAGCTGCCAGTCGGCATGATTTATTCCGACATCTTCAACATCAACATCATATTTCAACAAATGTACAGTCAGCTATGTCATGTTCGTGAACGGGCGCTGTCAGTAGATATTGGTCAACTCTTAACTGCCATGGTTTTTATCTTGATTATTTTTTATATTTTGTATTTCTAGATTACCTTCATTGTTTTCACATATAGAAGCATCAAGAATAATGTAAGCAGTATTTTGTAAAAACTTGATTTTAAAAGAGTGTCCGTGGAGTTTCTTGCTCGTTCTTCTCCATAGAGACCTACCTACGTTTTGGAACGAGCAACTAGCTTCAACTTTCTGACTAACTGACCGACTCCTTGACAATTCAAAAGTCTGTAAATGGTTTAATTGAAATAAATGCTTTGACTTTTTTTTTTTTTGTTAAAGAGATAGGTAGGCTGTAGAAAGTAATTTATACCATAATAACCTTTTTTCTGAGCATGTCATTTAATTTGCAGGTACCATAACTGGTTCACAATAACAGTCCTGTCAAAACATGGTTCCTGTCCTGTCTACCATCATAATTTTCCGAGTCATTCCATTAACACTGTAATATTTAAGCTCAACTTCAGTTAGCGTTGAGTTGCCGGCTAAGTTCCGTGGACTCTTCCAGTTCATTATAAATACGATGAACATAGTTACTTCAAATATTGATGGATTTTCTAATATAAGCAAAACAGCCATTTGTATTCCATTAGCTGGCTTTCTTTGACTTTCAGATCGCCGTACCTACTTCATAATACACTTTCAAGTTATGCTTTCATTAAAAACATGTTCTAGTTTAGCTAGAATTTTTTTTTTGTAGGAAGTTTCCAGAACTGTATAGACAACTAAATAGCTTCAGCTACCAATTTCGCCTGCGGACATAAGTACATATATATCGATGCCTGCGGACTTCAGGATAAAGCTATAAAGGCACAGTCCTAAATTATCTTATGGGACTACAAAAACATACAAATTCTCAATTCAAAATTAGTTTCTTTAAACTTGTGCCAAATTTCTGGCCTCGGAAAGCACGTAAAGCCATTGGTCCCTACTGTTATTCGTAGATCTTAACAGTCGTTATAGTTAGACAGAAGCTAGAAAATCTGACAACCAGTCTTAAGGGGTATTGTGTTACCCAGCAACTGGGTTGTGGAGGTCTATGTAAAACACTAGCGTTTAGCTGCAACTGGTTATAACATAAACCTACCCCAACATACTTAGTTGGGAAAAGCTAGGCAGATGATGATACGTGTGCCAAGTTTCAGCTAATTCCGTCTACCCATATAAATGTGAAAAAGTAATAAACATCCATCGTCACAAACTTTCACATTTAAAACTAATAGTACTCGTAGTAGTATAGATATACAGATTACAAACCATTCTCACTTGATTATTGCTCTTAATCGAGATATATTGTCCATTACCGTTTTGTCAGCATACAAAGAACAAACAATTTCAGAATGAAATATGAAAAATTTTAGTAGACAGACCGAATTTGTTTTATTTTAAGTATATTTTATAACATTCGGAACTAAAAGACTGCGGATGGTATGAATTATTCGAGAAATTAATGAGTTTAACGAATAATTCATTACTACGCAGAGCTAAAGTTTTTTTCGCAGACAAGTTTTTCTTTTAAGATACATAAAAAATCTTTTTGCCATCCTAATGGTGAGTGAAGACCGGCTAAAACATCTGCATGAATCTTGATAATTTCCACGTATTTGAAGCTGAAATATTGACTGATGGTCCAGTACTGTAAAAATTGTAGTAAGTTTGACTACAAAATACACTAAAAACGAATTGAGAGTTGAAGTTGATCTTTTTGATAAGCACAAATTGGTAGAGAGAGACGGAATCCTAAAACTGCAAAAAATATGATTATTTCTGGCCAGACGCGCAAACCCATAATTACTCAATAATTAAACACTAATAATCTCGCAGGACTACCTACATATCAGCCATTATTTAAGAAGAAAGTTGTAAGAGTTACTCCAAACAGTTTTACAAATATCTTTGAACTTTTTCCATGGTACATCGGAGTCGACATGTTCTTTATAGATGTGCTTTTAGTTCACATCATCTTGTTAAAATATTTTAAGAAAGTTGGCATTATCGCGTAACAACTGATATTTTTTCATGAAACGAAACGGGAGTATTGTTACACATTATAGATTGAGAACGACGGATTAACAGCACAGCAGGCAGAACGCAGCGCGGGCGTGGTATTGGCAGTGTCCGCAGAAACGCGACGGGCAGTGTGTCATCCAGTGGAACTCCTTATGAAAGGTGGCCGTATGCCATAGAAACTAGTCGGGCGAACCCGGCAACACAGTGAGTTAATCCGTTGTTCTCAATTTACAATGTACAACTGATATTATTATAAACCTCAGGTTATGAAACAAAAAGCAGATAGACCGTGCGAAACACTGAGAGTGAAGCCACAAAAGCAAATACAAATTAAAAAACGAATACTTACCTACAATCTCGTGATTGTATTCGCTTTTTTTTTTTTTTTTTTTAACAATGCTTCGCAAGCGAATTCACACGTCCGTATCCGGGCCAGCGAGCGACGGAGCTTCAGTGCCCGGGCGGGCACTGACGATATTTTCCAAGGACGTTGCGCGTATTTAAAAAAGAATTAATGACTTAATTTTAATAGAAGCGGTATATACACTTCTGGACACATCTATTGGCCCACCTTGTATTTTCAGTTTCGTTTGATCCTAGCTAAAATTTTATATTAGGTCGAGTAAAAAGTTTTTATGCAGTTTTGAACCTGGCACATTCACAATTTCATTCAATAGTCTTTTATTGAATTTCGAACACAAAATTTAAAGAAACAAAATACAATTTGGAGCCTGTTTGTTGATATCAAACAATCGAAAACTAAGAAAACTTGGTTTTATTGGTTTACTTGGATTTAATTCTTGAAAAAGTGATTGATATCTTTGGTTTTGCAACAAACATTACTTATTCTTAACATTAAGGTGAGGTTCTATCAATAATCTATGGATACTTCACCTGAAGTCGCCGCCCAAGCTGTGGCACTTATTCAGGCCGGACACAGCCAAAGAAACGTGAGTGCTCAACTTAATTTAAGTCGATCTGCGGTCCGAAATGTTTAACGGAGGTACCTAGAGACTGGCGGCTTTGTTCGTCGCCAAGGAAGGCCACGATCTCGGTTCACAACTGAAAGGCAGGATCGATTCATTGTGACGACCAGCTTGAGAAATCGTCACCTTACCTCTATTGAGATACAAAACCAACTTCGCGACTTCCACGGAGTATCTGTGAGCGCTCGAACTGTTCGGAGAAGGTTAAAAGAACGCGATATGGCACCACACAAGCCAGCTAATGGGCCCAAACTAACGCGAGCCCACCGAACAGCGCGCCTTCATTTCGCACGCAGTCATTTAAATTGGACACAGCAAGATTGGAGCCGTGTACTCTTTTCTGATGAGTCTAAAATTGTGTTACATGGCAATGATGGAAAGAAGCAGGTCTACCGACGTAAGGGAGAGCGTTTCGCACAATGCTGCTTTGAAGAGAGGGTTGCTTATGGCGGTGGCTCATGGACTGTCTGGGGCGGTATATCCGCGAGCGGCAAAACTCAACTTGAGGTTGTTACAGGACCACGGCTGCCAACATTAAATGCTGAAAGGTACATTCCTGAGTGCTTAGAACCTCACGTGATACCATACGCGGACTATGTGGGCCAAAATTTCCTTTTTATGCATGATAATGCAAGAGCCCATGCGGCCGGCATCGTCAGGGAATATCTTCGGGATGTGAACATCACAGTTATGGACTGGCCAGCCAGAAGCCCAGACATTAACCCCATTGAGCACATGTGGGACGAGCTAAAAAGACGTGTTAGGGCTCGTCAGCCAGTTGCCCGAAGATGCAGGAGTTGAAAACTGCCATAGAAGAGGAATGGGAGATGATCCCTCAAAATTTCATAGAGCGGTTGATAAACTCTGTGCCTAATCGTATGAGAGCTGTGGTAGATGCCCATGGAGGCAACACGCGTTATTAAATTAAACCTTTATTTGATAAAACATGTTTTTTATTCAAAAATCAATTGCCTTTAACAAGGCGCATATCCGACTTGTTAGGCGTAGCTCCATGTCGTATGGTATTCTGAATTCAAATTTGAAACAATACGATCGAAAAGGATGGTAAAATGTATCAGGTTTAAAACTGCATCAACAGGTGTTAAACCTGTAAAGATAATTGTATGGTGGGAAAATAAATAAATAAATAAATAAATAAAATAAAGTTTTTGTTCAATCTAGCAATCATATTTCGGTAGGGGCCATCGAAACCTAAACTCTAAGGTGGGCCAATAGATGTGTCCAGAAGTGTATAACAAAATGGTGACTGAGGGGTACAGATGGAAGGTCGCGGCCTGTTCACGTTGCGGTCACATCCCTGACGTGTGTGAAGAAAAAGTCAGTTTTTATGTTTTTAAATAATTATAATATCGCTGCATTGTGTGTCAATGTTAGCACTTTACTTTGTCCATTAAAAGTTGTATCGCGCTATCGTTTGTCGATCAAAAGTTGTGCTGCACTAACGTTCGTCGAGCATAAGCAGTGTCGCGCTATCGTTTGCCGATCAAAAGTTGTATCGCGCTATCGTTTGTCGATCAAAAGTTGTGTTGCACTAACGTTCGTCGAGCATAAGCAGTGTCGCGCTATCGTTTGTCGATCAAAAGTTGTATCGTGCTATCGTTTGTCGATCAAAAGTTGTGTTGCACTAACGTTCGTCGAGCATAAGCAGTGTCGCGCTATCGTTTGCCGATCAAAAGTTGTATCGCGCTATCGTTTATCGATCAAAAGTTGTGTTGCACTAACGTTCGTCGAGCATAAGCAGTGTCGCGCTATCGTTTGTCGATCAAAAGTTGTATCGTGCTATCGTTTGTCGATCAAAAGTTGTGTTGCACTAACGTTCGTCGAGCATAAGCAGTGTCGCGCTATCGTTTGTCGATCAAAAGTTGTATCGCGCTATCGTTTGTCGATCAAAAGTTGTATCGTGCTATCGTTTGTCGATCAAAAGTTGTGTTGCACTAACGTTCGTCGAGCATAAGCAGTGTCGCGCTATCGTTTGTCGATCAAAAGTTGTATCGCGCTATTGTTTGTCGATCAAAAGTTGTGTATCACTATTGTTTTTCAATCTAATGTTGTGTCGCACTAACGTACCTACTTCAAACTGTTCTGCTGTCACACTAACATACGTCGAATTGATGTACTATAGCACCACTGAGGATCGACTTAACGTACTACTGTCGCCCTATCGTTTGTCGCATATTTATATGTCGATTTTTTTTTTTTTAATGGGACAAGCCCGCCACTCTATTCCCTAACCACTGTAACTCCTGTAAGCCAGAATCAACAGTGGCGACCGTTATTTGTCGCATATTTGTTTGTCACAACTTTGAGGTAGAGTCAACATTCTTATTGTCTTGGAAGGTTATTAGTGTTAGAAAAAATCCCTGCATACCCCCAAAATCAGCAAGTACAAACTGTACAATAACATTCTCTGGATGCACCTGCAGATAAACTTCCACGGAGCAATTTCCGTTTAGTCTGAGTGCACAAAGCTCATTGTGTTGCGGCCAGTAGCGGCTACCTCGTTATTATGTACGTATTGTACGTTGCATTTCATTTATGTTGCATCAATTATTAATAGGCTGTAATATCCTGCTTTGGTTTCAAGAGGAATTCATGAATTTTCGTTGTTTATTTTGAGCTTACTTGGGATTATTTTTGGCAGGAGTTCGTAGAGTGGAGACCACGTTTGGGAAAGCGCAGTGTGGAACACCCTGTGCCTCGATGAACCGATGATTTGTAGAAAGAGGCTGGCAGCGAACGGATGCAGGCTGCCCAAGACCGGGTTAGTTGGCAATCTCCGGAGGAGGCTTACGTTCAGCAGTGGACGACAATAGGGTGATATCATGAGGGGAAGTACCCCCCGTACGAATAATCGCCTTTTGATTGGTTGGTCTTCAAAGTTCTTATTTCCACTTTCAAGTATAATTATAAAACAATCCTTGAGGTTTGAGGAGCCACGAGCGTATGGAAAGTGAGAAAAACGGCACAGTTTTTAACTAAATGTTCTTTTAACTACCATCAGAATTTCAGCTATAGTAAAATGACGTAGTTCTGCGACCCTGGGTTCTCGGTTTATTCCAAGCACCAAAATCTTTTACTTACCGAATATAGTCATTTGCCTGGTCTTCTCGTCTTCTGCAAGGAAGGTGGATACCACGCAGGTGTAGTTGCCTGTCAGCTCTGGAACTGGTGACGTGATGTGCAGAGCTCGATGCTGCGTGTATGGGTTGTGGGACACCTTGTATGATAGGTCCACCTGAAAGAAGATATTATTACTTTATTACCTCTCACAAACTTTCGAAGAATTTATTCAGAAACTTGTTTTTTTTTATAATTTAGTTTTAATTGGAAAAGTTACAGCTATACCTATTTACGCAAATCATAAAAAAGAAAACCCAATAACTATAAAAGTAAAAAACTAATTTAATACAATAAGGAATCAAAAAATATTTTTAAAACTTTACCTCTTCATACTAAAAGTATAAAAAGCACCTACTACGGTAGGCAACTGTTTACGAACAACTATTTAATAACATACTAAACTTTTCAAATTATTTTTGGTATCTACTAGATTAGAAAACATTTAAAACTTTCAAGGAGTTAAAATTTAAACAATTTACCCTATTTCTCAAAATTCCAAGAGCTTGAGGTTTTTGCGGTGGAATCCATTGGTACACCGGTTGAGTCTTGTCCATGTAAAACCACTTGACCACTAGACCGGTGACGTTGTTTGTAATGAAGTCGCAGTCCAGTGTGACGGAGTCTTTAGTGCCGTATTGAATGACATCAGGAACTCGAATGTTGATGATGCGCACTGAATGGACGCCTGGAACAAAATAATATTTAGTCAATCAAAGTTACACGAAATTGTCTAAAAAAAAACTATACTTCACTGCAGTACGGTCTTCACTAGGTCGATTCTGTAAAATTCAAACAACAACTCGTATCTCACATCGCTATTCACTCTCACTTCGCATAAGGTTCAAAATGACCTTGATATTTATTTGACACTTAGAATTGGGTTCGAGTGCGAAGTGAGCGTCGAAGTGAAGGCGAAATTACCTTACAGAATGCCACTTCTTACGTCATCTCATACTTTATCTGTCAAAATCTCCCTGTCAATTTAGTTCAACTCGCTGACACGCTCGCAAAGGTGGCGCTAGTGTAAATTCGAATTATCAACGAAGTTTTTAGACTGCCAATCAAGAAACTCACAGCGGATTCAGATTCGAAGTTTAGAATGAGTTCTTACAGAATCACACCCCTGGCTGTACGCTATTATTTTAGTCATCATTCTATAGTTGTTATAAGTTATAATTAATAGTAGGTACGCTATGTTATTCCACAAATACGTAGATGAAAAATTGAGATTATACAATAAAATAAATTGATTACTATTCAAATTATAAAATTATTTTACTAATATAATACAGAAAAAAAACAAAAAGAAATAGAAAAACAATGTTAAAAGTATGGCATGTCAACAACATGGACTCCCACAAAAAAGAAGATAAATCTACGTCAATAAACAATATTTTTTTTATAATCACAAAAGGAAAACAAAGTCAAAAAGTTGTAAGTTAAACATTACATTGTGTCTGCAAGTACCAATATGATTGGATCAACTGGAAATAAACTAAAAATATTATACTCATACATCATCTTTATTTATTTGAATAAACCCAAAAACGAGCAAAATTGTCAGCGATCCCAGTTTTGTAAGTCAATTAGTTTCAGCATGTCCGAATATTGTACAATATTTCACTCAAAATAAATTCTAGATTGGACCACGCACATGTTATCCATTGACCTACAATAATTTTGGCGGAAAACCCAATCTATCCCGACATGCTTCGGGACACGATAACTGGGCTGTGTCCCGGATGGCTCAAATTCCGATGAGCCAGGACAAAAAATTAAAACATTCCAACGTATTGGCAGGATCAATATTAACGGGGGAGTTTGCCGCAGCACCCCTGGGACCTTCGCGCGCCAGTGGTCAGACCCGCTGGGTTTCATAAATACCTAACCAATTGGTTCGGATGATCGGTAGGCACCTGTCATGTCTGACGCTATCTTAGTAGCATCGATACATCGAATTATTTTATTCACTGACGCAGTTCTGTGTTCATTGATTGTCAAGGGAATTTATGAAAACGATCTTTGTTTGTGACTGTTTGTGAATATTTAACAGTAAAATTGGATAACTTTTTAATAATTGAAAAGAAAAACGATAAAGTTTCGTTCACGTCCATTGCAGTTTTTATCTCGCCTATTGTCTGAGCCAAATACGCGAGTGGAAATTAAAACAGCAGAAACAATACAATAAACACAATCAATTCTTTAACTCGAACAGAACAAAAGCCAACGAAAATCAGTTTCACAGTTATTTGTATAAAACATTTTTATTTTTACCCAAAATAATCTGGCACAAAATTGAAGGGATTCCGGGAGGACGCATTAGGCTGCCGTTCTAGCGGAAACATCATATTATCGACGGAGGAATCCACCGGAATATTGTTTCGTGGTTTCCTATCAATTCCGGGGATGCCTTTGAGCTCCTCGCTCGTTTTTACGTCAAATATTTTAGCGTTGTTATTATTGGAAACCGTTTTTGCTCTGTATTAACGAAATTATACCGGAGTTAGAGAATTAATTTATTAAGGTCCGTGTAATTTGTATAAATCTCCACTGAGAAATTAATTTTGGGAACGTTGATTCGATAATGTTTGAAAACATTATGCTGTTCTTTTGGAGCAATACTTGGTTTAAAATTGTATACCTACTATGGCAGAAATTGAACTTTTATTATTGTTTCCATTTAAACTTCAAACTAAGATTTATAAATAATGTTAAAATTGTTTATGAAGTAATAAAAAAATTACCAGTAATTTTTTAAAAGATGTTTCATTACTCTAATATTAGACGTACCGGAATCAAGGGTTTGTATGATTATTTCATCTACTATTCACATAATATTTTCTACAAACCAAAACAATAAGCATAAAGAAGGGTCCGATTGGTTCCACTTACATCATTCGCAACAAAACAGTTTTATTAAAACTCGTCGTCAGTTCATTGGGGTGTGTACACATCGCAGAAAGTTACCAGCCGTCGCCATATTGCATACACCGGCGTTATATTATCTGAGTTACAAACCGTGACAGCAGTACCATTGTGAACAGAAGGACTCATTACACTATCTTCAGTATTGTCCACAAAAGAAATTAAAAATATACGTTTGACATGACAGGACAATGTCAAAGGAGTTTTTATTTTGTTTTGCTGTTGTTGGCAACATTTTTGGTTGAATTTGTGTTGAAAAATATGCTGCAGTATTTTTTGTGCGATTGTATTTTTAGATGAATTCTATTTTGAATGTTTTAGAGTTAGATATTGAGTTGCGACTTGCAAGTAGAGATCGCATTAGAAAAAATACGAGAAAAGTGCGAATCCGTTTCGCAGACAATGAGTTCCGGACAATGTTAAGATTGATCCCCAGATCTCTTTAATTTTTTATTTTATTTTACTATTATGATTTGTAAAAACACAAAAATAAACTCTGACTTTTAATAAACATCTCTTTGTTATTTGAGTAACAGACAGCCCACTATGCAAAGCCTATATGGGGGCAGACGAAACAGCAGTCCATGTGCATCTAAACTACCCTGAGGTCGCTTCATACAGGGCAAAGTACTTCGGTAACCCAGGTAACCTAGAGGAGATCACCAGTAGCGTCAAGACGTTGCTAGCCTTTTTGAGGAGCTGAGGTGGATCGAATGATTTACTTCCCGCCTGTACGCCAAATATGTGCTGGGACATGGTGTTGCGGACATCCACCCGTTTACTATACACTACTATGCTCTGTAAAATATCATAGAACAAAAGTTGTTGTGTATGAACTTAGTAATATAGTCATGCAAGGTAATTAGAGTTTTGAAAGTAGCCCTGTCTATTATGCTTACAGCCGTGCTTAAGCAATGTAAAATCTCAATAAAGCGATTTTAGTCCGCGAACATTACCATCTCAAAGATTAGGTAAGTGATGAGGGTACAAAATATAATTTAGGAAGTGGGTGGTTTTGGTTCTTTATTTTAAACTATTGCCATCGACGTCCGAAATTATTTTTCATTTTGTAGTTTTACGCTTGTTTAGTGCCTACTTCTTATCATCTCAATCTATTTACAAACGTTAGTACAAAGAAATCAAAGGAAAAATTTGATCAGGTGCATCTCCGATTAATGGAAATTTAACAGACTTTTTTTAACTTTCCATATTAATAGAATGTCTGATCTCTGAGATCTGGTGCCTTATAATTTAGGACAACGTTTTATACATTTTAAACCTTCAGAAATATAACATAATATATGTCGTCGAATAGCGAAAATCCCTTCCAAATCTAATCAGTAGTTGTTGAGAAAGTCACGAACATACACACACAAATACAAGGCTAAACAAGAACCACTTTTTTGAAGTCGGTTAAAAAGTGAATACCCTTTAGGCTTCACATTTCTGATTTACCACTAAAATGTTTTCAATGGTATATAAGAATAGAAAGTGCCAAGTCAAAAAGCAAGAGGTTTCGTCTCAAGAAATGAGTAAATTGCAACATAAGAGGCAATAATATGGCAGACAGGCTTGGCACAATGCCATAGTGACATTAAAATATGAGGTCTTTAAGTGGCGATATCGAAACTTGAATTTGAAAGGATTCAGTTCCATTTCTAATATGTCTGTGGATATCAGAAAACGTCAATGAAATTGAATTTTATATTATTATTGACAGGTTTTATTTACTTTTGTAATAGAATAGTGTTGTGTTGTACAGTTGTAGAGTTGTGTGTGTTTAGTTGGGTTGGTCTTATCAGATGATCGGTTTGGCCCGGAATTCAGCCACACATATTCATTGGGTCCTCACATATTCAGGAGGTAGGAAGTGCAGCGCAAGATAGAAGGTGGACCATGGTCTGCAGAGAGACGTAGAGAAGATTGACATAATCTGAGAACTCCCATCTGTGGAGATCCTTTAGGGTTCTTTAGGGTTAGGTTATTTAGTGTAATCGTTTCTTAAAGCACTTGTTAATTAATAGAATTGGCCTTCTTATCTGTTTGTCGTCTCGTTTGAAAGTTATTCAACAATTACCTCAGAGTATGAAAGAAAAGGCAGATAGACCGCGCGGAATACTGAGAGTGACGCCACCAAAGCAAACACAAATTGAAAAGCGAATATGTCTACAATCGCGCTTCGTTCTGTACTGACACGAGTCAGTACAGCACGAATCGCCGCATTGTTAAAAAAAAACAAATACAATTACGAGATCGTAGGTATTCACTTTTCATTTGTATTTGCTTTGGTGGCTTCACTCTCACTGTTCCGAACGGTCTATTTGCCTTTTGTTTCATAATCTGAGACAAATTACATTAAACGTGTGTTTACAAATTAAAGAAGATCAACTTAAAGAAGTTCATGCGTTAGAAAGGAAACTTATTTATGTCTCTACCTCGTTCTAAGTCCATCATCACAAACATAATGTCACAATCCTATTCCTACTAATATTATAAATGTGAAAGTTTGTGAAGATGTTTGGATGTTTGTTAATCAATCACGCGTAAACCGTTGAACAGATTTGCATGAAAATTGGCATATAGGTAGACCATTTCCTGGATTAACACATAGGATACTTTTTATCCCGGTAATTGTTCCCATGGGTTTATCGTTCTTTTCACGCGGGCGAAGCCGCGGGCAGAAGCTAGTATTATCTAAATATACAACATGTTTTGCAAGAAAGCCCCGGCAAGTATTGCACAGGCCGTTGCTCTTGCGCATCGCTTCGTTGACCACCCTCGTCACGGTGTGCAAGTATGTTAGTACAATTTAGTTTTTTTTCTTGAAGATAAAGCGTATACCTATTATGTCCGTGCTGATAGGCAGCTGTGAAACCACTTCAAGACACGTCATCTTCTTGTATGTATTGTAATAAGGGTTCCGTACTTACTGTAAAAAGATAGAAGGGACCCATATAGTACCACTTCGCTGTCCGTCAGTCTGTCAAGACCCTTGTTTCTAGAATGCGTGGAGATATCAAGTTGAAATTAACAACAAATAATTATATCTGCAGTTCCTTGAAGCTGTAAATTAAGCTTCTAAAGTCAACGCAATCAAAAGATACGGCCATTTAAGCCGCGGTTTTTTTTATTTAACACTTAGCAGAGACCTATTTTTGACCAGTCCTGTGTTTTTGATACTAATATGCCAAAACAATTTGTTTAACCTTTTGACAGCTACGTCAAAAACTCTCTATACAACATTAGACATCGAGCAAAAAAGGGCAAAAACATCGCGTTTGTTGTATGGGAGCATATTTATTTTATTTTGTTTTTAGTATTTGTTGTTATAGCGGCCACATAATTTAATACATAATTTGGTGAAAATTTCAACAGTCTAGCTATCGCGGTTCTTGAGATACAGTCTGGTGACAAACAAACGGACGGAGACACGGACGGACCGACGGACGGACGGACGGACGGACAGACCGCGAAGTCTTAGTAATAGGGTCCCGTTTTTACCCTTTGGGTACGGAACCCTAAAAAGCAAAACCTCGATGCCAAGTTACTAATTACGTATAGAAGTCTGTCAGGTAGTTGTGACTGGGAGTGCTGAGCACATTTTGGTTTGTCATCTATACATGACTATGGCGGACAAATGTTAAATGTTGAGTCAACAATATAATTCTAGTATCTTGGTTAATTTTTAGGGTTCCGTACCTCAAAAGGAAAAAACGGAACCCTTATAGGATCACTTTGTTGTCCGTCTGTCTGTCTGTCTGTCAAGAATTTTTATCTCAGGAACGCGTAAAGGTATCGAGTTGAAATTAAAACCATATACTCAAATCTACAATCCCTTGATGCTGTAAAGAAATCAACCCTCTGTTATGTTATGTTAACGTGAAAAAAAGATACTGCCGTTTGTGTTTATCTATATATGTATGTATTTACTAACAAAAAAAAATGTATTTGTGTATGTATATCAGCTGTCTGACACCCATAGTACAGGGTCTCCCTAGTTTGGGGTCAGATGGCCGTGTGTGAAAATGTCCCCACATATTATTATTATTATTATTATTATGTCGCAAAAAACGCATTTATAATATTCAGGGCGGGTTGCTTCAACTAACCATTACTGACCGGTAATAGTCAAAAATGGCGCTAATTATCGTCAAATCAAATAAATGGGTTGTTTCACAAAATCATACGTCAAAAAGTTACTATTACCATAACCGACCAGTCATCGTAATTTTGTGTTGTCAAACAGCTACAATACGGTCAACGTAACTTGGCGCGTCTGAAGTTAGCTGTTTGGCTGCGCAATGGAACTTTTAGGAACGAAATTGTCTACTGCGCAGCTAATCGGCTAACTTCAGACGCGCCAAGTTACGTTGACCGTACTGTACTTTCAAACATCAAAATATTGGAATCTCATTTTGAATAACTTTAACTGACGGATTTTTATATTTAACGTTAAACAACCCGTTATATTTAACGTACGTTAAACATCATCAGTCATAGTAACTTTTTAACCGTCCGTATGTAACGTTAACCAACTGTTTGAAACAACCCGCCCTAAGTAGATTAAAGTATGGATAGTAGGTATGGATTAGTATAGAAGCATGGATATGTACCTACTAATATGTACCTACGGAACCCTCGGTGGGCGAGTCCGACTCGCACTTGTCCAGTTTTTACTTCAATATTACAACCTAGTATGAGACCAATCAGAAACCAGTAGATACAAAAATCTTTTACGAGTTAAGAGTTGCAATACTGCTTTACACAAAAAAAAAGTTATTAGTATGGGACCTACAATATATAACAAAATACCTGACATAATTAAAGATGACACAATATGTAATTTTAAAAAGAAGTTAACAGCATTATTGAAAAATGTTACTACTCGATTAACGATTTTCTAAATAACAATGATTTATAAATTTATCCTTATGTAAATTCTTATTTAATATAATTGTAATTTTTTTACGCAATTTAACGACATACTAACATATTATTCTTTTTGACCTGTAATTCATAATTTTGTATTTTGACACTAGTTCGCCATTCATTAATGTTTGCATGCCTACTAAGTGGATTGTACAAGGATCACAATTTTATTGTTTTATTTCATACCTTATGACGTCATGTACTTACCTGTCATGCAAATAAATAAACTTTACTTTACTTTACTTTTCATTATTGGTTCTGGCTGCAAGAGAAATAATTTTCAAATGCTCACGAACGAACCATTAGGGAGTTCCTATCTCACTCACTTTATTTGCTGTCTCTCCAACATTTATAGTGACTTTACCTTTTACACATTATGTCACTTTATTCGCAAGCCACGTTCCCATTTAACCGAAGATCCGTTTAATAATTCGAATTTATTCATCGTGAATATTTAAACACGCACCTTCCGGCACGTGTTCTCGAATTAATCACATGTTGTGCGTAAGAAGGAGAAAGGTATATTCGTCGCCTTCGTTTTTTGTTGGAGTGAGTGGGATGGGTATAGGACATCTGTATCGGAAGCATCGGGTGTGACGGACTCGTGCGCAGTCTATTAAGCTGCTGATGATTGTGGCGATAGTGGGTAACTGTCGGTGTTTGGCGCTATATTGTTCTTAGGCCATTGTCTTTATGTTTTGTTCTTTTTACTACTTTTAATTAGTATTATATATTTTTTCATAGCCCACACATGTGAACACTATGTTCGTTAATGCTACCATTTACGAGGTATGTCTTCCATTGACTTGAATGTGCCCTGGAGGAGTATGTCATGCTCACTTGAATGTCTTGCTGACGGTGGCGCATGTGTTGGATCATTCGTTTGCCTTCAAAATGGTTGAGCTAAATAATGCCGATCCGTGCGTCATGTTCGTGAACGGGTGGCATTAGGTTGGGATTGGCATTAAATTTAGAATGACCGAGGCATTTTTTGAAGGCGTTAGACGAGGGCGCGTTTGTAACTTGGCTAGGCGTACTGTCCAGCAGGCCTAGCCAAGTTACAAACGTTTCGAAACGTATCGTTGTTGACTTTGCCTTCTCTCTATGGGAAGAGGCCTTTACCCTGCAGTGGGATAAATATTAGGTTGGTATTATCATAATTATTTACTATTTTTAATAAATGCACAGTATATTTAAAATCAGCCTGTTTTCGGCCAGGTACTGGGCTAAGTACAAGGAAGTTATTGGCAATAATATTTTCATATTCGACAAATTCACGATTGGTGTAAATTGATTGATTTTGTCGTTTCCTTGGATACTAATTGAAAATATCTAGTGGCCCAAATAGAGACTTATGTAACACGTTTGATTTGTAAATTGTGAAAAAAAAGTATGTAAAACATTTACAATACACAACACAAGTTTTATAAACATATGTGATCTAAAAAAAAACTGGTCAAGTGAGAGTCGGATACGCACACGAAGGTTTCCGCACCATTATCTATTATTATACAACATTTTTAACCGACTTCAAAAAGGAGGAGGTTATCAAGTCGAATGTTTATATATATATATATTTTTTATGTATGTTCGGGCATAACTCTGCCATATATAGACGGATTTGCAAAAATCTTTTTTTGTTCGAAAGGGGTTTATTCCGAAATGGTCCCATATAAATTTTATCAAAATTGATACAGCCCTTTTTGAGATAATCAACAAATTCCCAATTAAATTACTTAGACGACGTTTTAGTTTCTTGAATCTTTGGAAGACTTACAATCTCTTTTAAGTATGTCGCCGTTTCTTAATGGATTTGGATGTTAGGGCAACACTAAAAAGCGGAAAAAAAGTAAAAAAAAAAAAGAAAACCGCCGTCAAAATCTAAAAAGTGATAAATAACTTTAGCACAGAACACTCATTACTTTACTTTCGGAAGTCGGTGGCGGTGGCTTTGTGTTTTTTGTTTTGTATTGCCACCGATTTTCTTTTTTTTTGAAAAAACTTTTAGGCACTATAATATTACAACCTTTTTTCTATTATCGAGCAAAAACACGGCAAAAAAATCACGTTTGTTATATGGGAGTCCCCCTTAAATATTTATTTTATCCTGTTTATAGTCTTTGTTGTTATAGCAGCAACAGCAATACATCATCTGTAAAAAAATCAACTGTCTGGCTATCACGATTCATGAGGTACAGCCTGCTGACAGACAGCCCGGCGGATAGTGGAGTCTTAGTAATAGACTTTGATTATATATAATGTCTAGATGGAGCGTCAAGTGCACGCAAACGTGTCAAAAAGTGTCAGCCAACTATTGGCTGACAAGTGCTTACATAATCAAAGCCCAAATGCGTAATAATAATAATAAATGATTAATATATGTATAATAATATTAATTTATGTATAATTATATACATAATTGCTTATATAATCATTATTTACGCACACAGAGACGTAAATGCACAGTGTAAAACGACGCCTGCACGCACACATACTTGAAATTGTTGACTCGTTTTCTTTGTTATGATTGTAGGGCGACGCTCCATCTAGACATTATAAAATCAAAGGTAATTGGGTCCTGTTTTTACCCTTTGAGTACGGAACCCTAAAATGCTTCACAGTCCTGATCGAGATATTTTTGAAAGTATTGTTTTCATAGACCTGTGACTCTCGTAGAAGCTTTTTCGGTCGCACACAGATTAATAAAATGTGAAGGTATTCGTTTAGCTGGTAAAACAAGGAACTGTACCGTACTAGAAGCCTTACAAACTCGCTTCTTCCGGAGCCCTCGGATGCGGTGGAATTTGTGGTTGTTTTATTAATAAACAGATGTGAACCTCATGACTGTGTTATCTTACGTAGAAAGCAATGGGTAAGTATAGTAGATTGCTCCATCAATAATTCTAGCATATTAACAACATTCTTTGAAATTTAGACTGATCTAAATTATAGAAAACTCTTCCACAGTCCCACGGATATCTATGAACAGTTCAAATAATAGTATAGTGTTGAAAGAGTTAGATTGTGAAGCACGAATCGCGGGTCATAGACCTAGGAAGCCAAAGAGTGGCCACAGAGTTGTCTTCGATCTAGATAATATGGTATTGACATAATGGTTATCCTAAGAACCTAAACATGTTATGTGACATCGATAAAATTCCATCATTTCAATACCAACTTTAAAAACATAATTATGTAACTCAAAATCTCATAATGGAAAAAAAAAACATTTTTTATTAATTTAACGCAGCAGTGCGTTGTCGTGTCACCTCTTAAATCTCAGTTCCTTTTAGCATTTCCAGAATATCAGCTCTGGAAACACATGTCAACATTTTGTCTAAATATTATTTACTCTACAATATCTATAAGCCATAGGCCACTTAATTATGAATTGCAAATATTTCAACTAAAAACCCCGAACAAACTATATCAGTTTAACTTTTAAAATACGTACGAAGAACATAGATAAAGTGACCCCACACACTCAGGCAGGACCATGAAAAATAAAAACATTTAATTACCAACTATCGCCGCACGAGTCGACCTGACTCCCTTTTGTTTTTCTGCATTATTTAACAAAAGCAACGCGTAAGGCACGCGACTAAGACGTGTGTTCACGGTCTGCTGGCCCACACTTAAGGACAAAGGTGTTTGTTTGATTATAAAAAAACAGGATCCCCGCTCGTGTGCACATGCCTTTTCTTGCTCATAAGGGGCGAAGATGTAGAAAAAAATGAGACTAGTTTTATGAAGAAGCACGGTATTGTAAAGAGCAGGTTCTGATTTATGCTACAGACAACAAGACTTAATTGATGCGCTTTTTTCTGGTAGCTACTAATAATGCGATGTATTTAGGTGTGAGTCATCGAAACGGAAAAAATCTTAGTAGGAATATAATTACTGAAATGAGGTAATTACAAAGCTAGTCTAAGGTTATATTTCCCTTGATAATTAAATAGGTAGGTTACTGTAAAGGATGCATCCACAAGGCATGCTGGTCGAAACCATTAACTAAATGTTTCGACTAAACACTTTGGACTCGTTCTTGAAGCTTTTCGTATTTAGAGGCGTCAGTCTTATTGTTTTACCTAGGCATTGTTTAACCTAGCGCTGTCAGTGGCCAACGTACTCTTCCGGTAGCGTAAAAGTGCTCAATTGCATTGCCATCTTTAATTCCAAGAACTTCCGACCACTGATAGAACACGCTACGATAGAATACGTACATACATCGACCCGGTAGCGCAAGGGCTCAGCAGGTTTGAGCTGTTACGGTACTATACGTACCATGTATTTTCCACCTGTTGCCGAAAATTCATAGATATTGGCATAGTTTAGTGTAGAGACATTTTACAAAACACTATAATGAATAGTAAAATACCTTTATTTAATAATAATAATAAAATCTGTTTATTTCAGAAAAAATATCATACAATTTAAATCCACTTAAAGTTAACTATAATCTTACATAGAATTAAAGATTTTACAGTTAAGGGCGCGTATTCGATTTAGCGCAACTCAAAATCTAAACGATTGCTAGAACGGCGTAGCAGCATTGACACACACACAATGGTCGGTTTGTGTGCATCAGAAAAAAATATGCACGAAATAAGCACGAATCATTGAAATTGATCGGCAAACGACAGCGCGCGATGTTTTACAGTGATTTTTAAAATAATTGTCTAAAATAAATGAGCTCGTATAACGGACTGAAAAATATTCTGTATATTAAGCATAACATTTTCTTTCATAAAATAAACATATCAGTTATGTTTTTATTCAAATACTGGTGAAAAAAAAATGTCAAAGTGAACCGATTTTCTACTTTTTCAACATTGTTTTTTAATACATAATAGTAATATTTTCGGAATTTTGGCTCTGTAGCTGTCTTTATGACTGTATATACTGTTGGAAAAATGCATAAAACAAAATATTTTGCCATATTGTAATGGTTGTTTTCGTCCTGAAAGTTAACTCTGACGTCTATTTTCGTAAAACGATATGAAAGAATTGTCTTCGCTTTAAAAACCTATAATTAAAAATTAAACTTTTGCTCTGTAGCTGTCTAAATCAAGACTTAATCTTTCTAAAACTGTAAATTGTCTTTAAATAATCTGCTCACATAATTACGATATTGCTCTGGGCAAAACGCAAAAACATGAAGTTTTCGTCACGAATCGAATACGCGCTCTTAAGCAGCTGCTACTTTGCTTAGGATATGCTTTTTTAGTACATATTTTTTATTTGTTTCCAGTTTTTTTTTTCAATTTGACATACTAAGGATTTTAGCAAACTATTAAGTATTAGGGACAGACTGCATTTCTACACCCTCTCACCATACACATTATTAGGATATTTGTTTATTCCAAGGGTTGGAAGATATGACCAATTACGTAAGTTGTTAGATCTTGTCGTCTTATTCAGGTCACCTAAATGGTGACAATACTGAGTTACAATGGCTAAATCTCGTTTATCGAGTATGCTCATAACTTTACGATACTGAAACAAATTATGGTAGAACAGTTATCTTTGTTAATGAACTTAATTTTTAATGGAACAATTGTTTTTAATTGCCGTAGTTGGAGATTAAATATGTCCTTAAGATATGTTTAATATGTTCTACCCTAACTAAAAAACCGCTCAAAAGCTCGGCCAGAATAACACTACAAAATTCCTAAAAACTCTCTCAAAATATTTTAGTCGCACCACTTTACGCAAATCCTCACCTCCTTTATAAAATCGTTCATGAACCCGAACCGGGTCGAAGGCGGAACCATTAAATACACATCTAAAGAATCTTCAGTATCAAATTCCGAAGAATAATATAAAGTTTTCCGATGTGGAACATCGTCAAAGTGACTTGCTTTAATGTTAATAGGGGTTCGACACTCCAATGTCAGTTGTGCCTTTGAATTTTTAAAGCCACTGATTTAAAACTTTCTCATGCATTAGGGCGACCACCATTTTGAAGATATTTTACAGATTCCGTTTGCGGCTTTATTTTCGTATTAGGGAGGAGCTAACTTACGCGACGCGTCTTTAAGAATTCAACTGAAAGCTTATTTCGAGAGACCACAAAAGGCTTTTTTCATTCGAAATAATGTTAGCCGTAACTTTTGTCGGGTTTTTCAGATAGTATAAAATAAGTCTCTGGAGCTTTTTTTTTATAAAATAAACTTCTTTTGTTACTAGCTTAGCTGTGTGAAATAAAGTAATGAGTGTGATAATAAATATGTAGATAAGTGCCTGACTAATGAAGTTTAATACAATATCCCGAATTCTCATAAAAAAGCTTTTTCTTTCCATACCTACATTTTAACTTTACAATAATTGATACCTACCATTAAAAATACAAATGAAAAAGTTATAATGATATTGGGAATTGCTTTACGTTAGATAAACTTCACGAAAAAATCACAGATAATTAAAAGTTAATCATCTGACCTAAATTATATTTGAAATGAAAAATCAAAGCTTTCTGTTTCCAGCTTATCCCTGTACCTATCAAATCATGGTCACACTATAAAACTCCCGAAAGAAGATGAGTGAACTCTTGAGGAACTCTTTGGAACTCATCCTCCATGATTTGCATAACACGTGATAATGTACCAGCGCAATCTCAGTTTGTACGGCGTCCTCGAAGTTGCCTCGCTGTGGTTTTAATAACTGATTAGGAAGCTGAGTAATGCGAAACATGTATTATACGAGTTTGATATTAACAAGTCTTTTGATAATGAAAACGATGGAAGAGACTTCCACACCATGAATTCATTAGGGTTGAAATTTTTCGCTGCTTCATCATCTACCTAACCTCTTCCCAACTACGTTGAGACCGGTTTCCAATCTGATCGGATGCTGGTGATATACGTGGAGCGACTATCTGTATGACCTTCACAACCCAGTTACAGGGTAGCCCGATACCCCTTGATAATACTGGTTGTCAGACTTTCTGGCTTCTGACTATTCCTAACGTTTGTCAAAGATCTACAAATGACAGCCGGACAGCTGTTTCGTGGCTGAGACCAAGCTTTATGGTATTTTTATTAGCAGTTAGTTTTTAAATAAACGGCGGAAAATGTCTACTCGTGGGGTCTAGAATCACCACCCGTGTCTGGAGGCTACTGAAACCATGGTTGGGTGTCAATGTTCCCTTTCACGCTGTTTTTTCGGAAAAGAAACTTCTTACTGAAGTTTAATTTTGATTTGCTAAGATCAATCCTTCGTCTACAGAAGTTAACATGATTGTCGGGGGACTGAAATTACAGTACAATGCAAGAAAGTTGGAAATTGATTCGGCCATAATATGAGTAGCTACAATAAGAGTACCTAGTAGTGTAAGTAGTCCTGTTATTATATTTGCCAAGAAATTGTAAGCTGTAATTTTACTTTGTCATAGACAGACCTTGGTGTACCATCGCGGACACTGGCGGTGAAAAACTTTTCAACCTTATAGTCATAGTAATAAGGTTGAGAAGTGGTTCACCGCCAGTGTCCGTGATGGTACCTAGTGTTCTTTTGCTAAGTGTTTACTTATAGCATCTCGTCAATTTTACTGTGAAGGTGTTATAATTGTGTTTGGGTAAATAAATAAATAAATAATTTTAATAGGTATCTTCACCCAGATCAATAGTGGTAGTAGTAGTAGTAGATCAATAGTATCTCAAAAGAGACACACTCACACTAATAGGCATTTATAGCAACAATATACGTTTAGGCCTAACAACAACACTTGAGTTCCTGATACCAAAAAAATGAACATTTTTCACAACTGCCATTTGAGGAATTGACTGACTGGAGTTGTCGTACGAGTTTTGTTTTTAATTGGGTCTCAATAAAAAGTTGGTCCTAGTTTAACAATGGATCCCGTAATACAATCAAAAGTTTGTTCGAGTGTAGCAGTCGGCTCAATGACACGTGATACTGGTCCCAAAAAAAGTTTAGACGGTTGTATTTGATTGATATCGTGAATTTATTTTTTGGTAATGATTTGGTGATTTCTTTTTCATGTCACTGAATGACTAACAAGTCTAACATGGTCCATGGTAATGTTAAGTGGTTACCGTCGTCTTTTTTTTATGGGACAAGCCCGCTACTCTATTTCCAAACCACTGCAAGTCCTGTAAGCCAGAATCTACAGTGGAGACCACCAGAAAAGCTCCGATGCAATGAAGACCGACGAGTCCCGGAGAAACGATTCAACTGTCATGGATCCCGCAACGAAATTAATACGAAAAGACAGCGGAGGAGTAAGAAAGAATATTTCCCACTACTCTCATTACCATGCAGGAGACAGAACAGAACTAGGCCAATAGGCACAACAACAACAAAACCCGGTTACCAAGCACTAAGGATTCACCATCATCATTATCATGTCAACCTTTAGACACTCACTACTGAGCATATATCTCCCCCAAGGGGGGTTCAGCCCTAATCACCATACTTGGCCGATGCATGTTGGCGATCGCACTAGGTGTTATGGTACTAAGAAAGACGCTGCTGCCCATCCTCTGATCAATATCCCTCTGTCGCCTTCTACGACACCCAATGGGGATTATAATTAACATAATTTACCGCCGTCTATAATTGTCGCAATTTCATAGGTCTCTCAAATGTGTTACCATTTCAGAGACAAAGTTCAATATGTCTGTCTTATATATCGGTTGGCGCAGTGGCTGAGCGATCGACTGCTGCGCAGCGTGTTGCGGGTTCGATTCCCGCCCAGGGTAAACATTGGTGTGATGAGTACTTGTGTTTGCTTTGTGTCTGGGTGTTGTTTATCTATATATGTATGTATTTACAAAAAAAAAATGTATTTGTGTATGTATATCAGCTGTCTGACACCCATAGTACAGGGTCTCCCTAGTTTGGGGTCAGATGGCCGTGTGTGAAAATGTCCCCACATATTATTATTATTTAGGTGTGTTGTTTGTTCTTCTCAGCTCGAGGCTGGTATTAGCTACATTTACGGGCCAAAGCCAAGAAAATGTAGCGTGTGGTGTGTAGATTGTGTGTTCATGATGGTGTATTGTGATGAGGATTTATTTCGTGTTCTTCTATCTGCATGAACTTTCTGACTATTCTGCAAGTGTTTAATATTGCAGCTTTTTGTAGGGTTACATAGAGGGTTTCTTTAAGATCTAATAATTTCAGGCTATGGAGAAGGTGTTATTATTATTATTATTATTATTATTATATATCTGTAATTACATCCACACATTTTTAGCTCGTACGAACAACCTTGTAAGTACTTTCAAGCTTTCTGTATTTTATGTAATGTCTAGTAAATTCATCCAAAATCCTGCTTCTGGGTATATTATTTTATTATTTGACCTGTAACCCTCAGGGAAATCAAGATGTCTCATCATAATGTGAGGAGGGGATGTTGCTGTCCATCCACGCGTTATCCCTGGGCTGCTACTAACGACTCCCACGGGAGGGATGGGGTGTATTCTTATATGGGAAATTTTCGGTTAAATTGATATCTTAGGTTTTAAAAGTTTGTTTCGTATACGTATCGTTTACAAGCCTCATATACAGTTACCTAGACCATACTAAAGTTGTCACAAGCGGGATTCGAATCTACAACACTTAGCGCAGTATCCAACCGAGCTGCCGTTTCGAGGTTGTCCAGTCATCAATCAGCTTATTGGTGTAACCTCATTTTATTAAGTATGATAATACCCGCCTGTGACTTTGTCTGTGTAGGCGTTGGCATTATATTAACCACAATCTCACGATGAATTTTGAAATTCGATTCATCAATATTGCTAGCAAAAACTTTGGTAATAATTACCAACTTTACTTTTCTTATGTTTTGAATTTGCTGTTTTCGACGATTTCGTTGAGACCATACTTACGTGTTTGTAACTCTAGTTGTTTCACGCTCTATTTCCCTCCTAAAGTAGGCAACAAACAGTATTTACGGCTGTATCAGTATAGTTAGGAGTACTATTAGCTTCTCTTTTAATAATTTTGTCTTCATCCACTCCTTTCATTGTTTTCTCTTCATCAACCTACTGTACCGCGTCGTCTTGCTGCCGTGCACGAGGCCATTGCAGAACGGCAACACTCCGCGACACACCAGTTAAGTTTTACATTCGACGCGGATTGCATAGCATATTGAGTACCTGCGTTATTATTTTTTAAAGACTATTTTTATTGCTATTTTCTTTAGGTACCTTGTCTTCAACACTTTTTTAGATTTATCATAAGATATTTTGTTTTCTTCTTTCATATCAGTTGTTTCAACATACAGTCCATGTACTCCATACATAATTTGTATTTAGATATGAGTGACATCTCTAAAAAATGCAACATCTTTCTGTTAAATTCATTTTAAACTCTTTTTTGCTGTTTTTTTTCTTTAGGTACCTTGTCTCCAACACTTTCTTTAACCTATCATGTTTTCTTCTTTCATATCTGCTTTATCAACATGTAGTCCAAGTTCTTTAAGCATTCCTTATAATTAGGTACATCAGGGTGAAGTCACTAATATTTAAATCAAATCAAAATAGCATTCTAGCATTGCATTATAGCATTCTTCTAGCAAGTTCACTTAACTACGTGTTAAAAATGTATGTAGAACAAGGCATTGGATTCAAAACACCACTACTGTATAATTATCAGCTGAATTAAACAAAATTGTAATTTACTTATCCCTAACACGCGATAACCTACTAACCTAATTCGGAAAATCTTTCATAACTCACAATCATGTGACGAAATATCACTTATCACAACCAGGAACCTAAAAAAGAAACGTCATTTTATTCCGCATTAAACGTGTAAGTACATTAATTTGTAGTGTAGTGTATTTAAAAGCAAGGCGCACATTGTTCGTGTAAGCGTTGCCATAGACTAACGATTGGCAGTAGCGTCATTGTCAAAAAAGTACGATAGACGACTTATAATCATCATCATGTCAACCTATACCTAGACGCCCACTGCTGGGCATAGGTCTTCCACAAAGTGTGGTGTAGCCGTAATCTGTATGTTTGGCCGATGCATGTTGGCGATCGCAATAGGTGTTATGGTACTCAGAAGGATAATAATAATAATGACCCGACCAACACCTAAGGAGGCTCTCGTTGGGCAGCTGGATCAAGGGCTTGATACAGAAAGCGGTACTCCTGGACACGGCGCGTATAGTCAGGAGATTCCTCTCTCAGGAGCCCTGACCACCGGTAGCTTGGACCCTATTTCCAATACCGGTGGGCTACTATTTTTTATATTTTAAAATGTTTTTATTTATTTTTTTACCAATATTTAAAAATGTAAAACAATATGATATATGAAATAAATAAATGTGAATAATGATAATAATATGTGGGGACAATTCACACACGGCCATCTGACTCCAAACTAGGGAGACCCTGTACTATGGGTGTCAGATGCCCATCCCCTGGTCGCCAGGTTTAACGGTTAAATACCTTGTTAAACCGTGTTGTGCCGGCCGCGAGTAGCACCACCCCATTTATATAAGGTGTTATGGTTTAAGGCAATTATTTCTCAAAACAGAATACAATTATTCACTGAGAATGAGAAACACTAGTTGCACTCTCGTTCCTTGGAACGAGTATCGGAACAGAATGTTTAAAGCTAGTAGGTACAATATTGTTATAGGCCGACCCCTTAACTGAGACCGGTCCTGAGGTAGCTGCGCCGCACGGGAGGGGTGACAGTTGTCACAAGTTGACGTATCAGTGAGCTGTCGACGTCACCATACCCCTCTTGCACATCTCAGATAAGTGGTCGAACTATAGTCATTAAGTTATTATAATATTAGTAAAACAAACTATTCTAAACTAAACTTTATTTAAAAAGCTTTATTAAATAAGGTGTTCCTTCTGTATTTATGTAATCTGTGGCAGTGTGCAGTGAAGCGAACTGAGCTCAAGGCATCTGCCGCACGCGACATGATGTTAACGTAAAACTCCATTAATGTTTAAGTTTATTCCACTGCTGGAATGAATACAATTCTGAAACAATTAAAATTGATGCCAACCTTTGACTTGTTGAGATTTACTTGCGAAGGGACGGGGTGTTTGTTTAAATTATAGTCTTAGTTCGAATTGTCGTGTCCTATTTGGGTAAAAGGAAAGTATGTTTATTGAAACAGTTCTTTGAAACTAATCAACTCTAATCTTTCTCCCTTATGTAAGAAATGTTTGTGAAAATAACCAATAATTACAAGGCTCAACTTTTCTGAAAAAACCCTGAAAACCCGTCAAATTTTCAATTAACTGTATAAATTGATTTTAAGTTGTTCTGAAATCAATAAATAGAGTCGATTGACCTAGCAAGAAAGTGACGTCATATTTTACTACTGCCGTAGAAAATCTATCGGGGAATTACGTTCTGACAGCACATACAAAATATATTAATTTACTAGCTTCTGCACGCGGCTTCGCCCGCGTGAAAAGAACGATTATCCCAAGGTAACATATTACCGGGATAAAAGTATCCTATATGTTAATCCAAGAAATGCTCTATCTATGTGCAAAGTCATGCAAATCTGTTCAACGGTTTGCGCGTGATTGAGTAACAAACATCCAAACATCTTCACAAACTTTCACATTTATAATATTAGTAGGAGTAGGATATTATTAAATTATTAATTATTAATATTATTAATTATTATTTATTTATTTATTTATTTATTTTTGTTGGTTCACCAACAATTGTTTACACTGATTACATGCTTATGGGTAACATGCAAAAATATATATGCAGCAGTGCAACAATCACTTACAGGTAAACTCCGCATGCATAAGAAGTTGTACAAAATTTTTTATTATAATTTTTTTTTATTATGGTAGGATAGGATAGTAGGATAAGTGGTGTCAAGTAGGTACCTACCAAATTCTACAGATCTAGGCGCAATATAATCATCTCATAGACAATCAAAGTCAAACACGTAAAGCCGTTGGTCCCGGCTGTCATGCTGCTGATATGCAGATCTTTGACAGTCGTATGGGTAGTCAGAAGCCAGAAAATCTAACTACCAGTCTTACCAACGGGTATCGTGTTACTCAGTAACTGTCATGTAATTGGGTTATGGAGGTCGGACAGGCAGTCGCTCCAGGCTGGAACCCAACCCTGACAATCAATGTCAGTCTTATGAAAAACCAGCAACCCGGCCCGGCTTCGCATGGGCCTATAGCCTTCCTCGATAAATGGACTATCCAACACAAAAATATTTTTTCAATTCGAACCAGTAGATCCTGAGATTAGCGCGTTCAACCAAACAAACAAACAAACTCTTCAGCTTTATAATATCTTATTATGAAAAATGATTTTGATAACTGAGATCAGAATGCGAACTTTCCTAAAAGTTAGTAGCATTACTCCCCTGGGATATATACTGTTGAAACTTACAACTATCAAGCGCAGGAAGCCATAGATGATTCAAACATCGTCTATTAGGCAGGATATGCCACGTTCGCGATTGACCTTATACTCGGAATAAACAAAGGAAAAGGTAACTCGTTTGTCTAAGAAACTACCTACTCATTTATATGCCTTGAAGATTCCAAGGCCAGTGATACACACACACCAGTGATTACTGAACAAAATTGGTCTTGTTACTCTAAGTTGTGAATATTTAATCTACGATTATAATGAAAGGAAGAAAAATAATCACAAAGTCAAATGGAATGATTACACACTTACAGTGTAAAATACAGGTATATAATGCAAAATAAATGTGAAAGTAGCTCAGAATGACTGTCTGCTAGTTTGTTTATCACGGTAAAACCACTGATACGATCGTAATAAAATTTGACAGTCAGATAGCTTGGGAATTACACAAGAACATGGACTACATTTTAATCCGACAAGTTACATTACTAGTTCACTTTGTAACTGATATTTACGTGGACAAAGTCACAAGCAAAAGGTAGTTCTACAAAAGACGAATGTGACCTATTTTGTACTGGAAATCACGCACAAGAAGATTTAGATAAAATTTCTTGATCACGAAAATGAAGATGATTCCCATAAGCGAAAACGCTTTTCACATTTCCTTCCTCATTCCAGAATCATTCGGTAACACAAAATTCCATGTTCCAAATAGACGACAATAATTTATCATTATAGGCGGTGACACTTACACGGTTCAGAGATCGAGGCGTTCTCGGTATTTGGAATCCAATTATTTAGAATTCCACCTGTAGAAGCACTTTCCACGTAGGTAACTGGAATCGCGATATTCGGGGCGCAAGTGAATTTTTCGGTAAGTCAACATCTTAATCGTAATTCACGTTTCCGCCACGCTTAGATTGGGACGCGAGTGAATAAATTAATGCACACCTCTCGTGGAGTTGCCCGCATTCTTGGTAGATTGAGAAATTAGGAATGTTTTGTTCTTAATTGAAGCATTATTTCTCTTTTGTTTATTTTCTAGATGAGAACTGCCCCCTAGCCAAGTTACAAACGTTTCGCATCGTTTCTCTTTCTACAATAATTAACGCTTCGCCGTAATACATTTTTGTTTTTTGATCGATAAGTCACGCTTATCGTTGAGATGACGTCATTCCCATATATTTGATTAGTATTCTATTAGCGTTTTCGAATGTAGATTGTCAATTTGGGTAATATGGCTAGGGGGGCTGAATTGGGAAGTAGGTAGACAAACCAATAATTTCAAGACGACACAACTACTTTACACCAAGATACAGGCTGTCCCAAACTAGGCACAGCCTGTATCTTGGTGAAGAGAAGGGATTAAACGCATGTGACCAAAATAGTTATCAATAAAATGTGGAAAGATGGAGAGGGAGAGGAAGACCAAAGAAAAGATGGTTGGATTATGTGGGAAATGATATGAGAGAAAAGGGAGTCAGTGAAAGCATGACGTTGGACAGGAGGGAATGGAAAAAGAAAACATTCAAAGTCAAAGGCAAAGTCAAATCATTTATTCCAATTAGACCATTAAAGGCACTTTTGAACATCATATTGTAAAATTTGAATCTAGTTGCCCATTCCAAACGGTAGTTTCGTATGGAGAAGAATGGGCAAAAAAAATAAAAAAATTACAGTTTACATTTACAAGAATTATAATATTTATTAGGTTACGTGAATACGATGTACCTTGTATAAAAATCATATATTATAGTATGTATTACAAATTAAGAAATATTATATTAGTATAGATAGTATAGAATTTAATTTATTAAAACAAATATTTTAATTTCAAACATATCAACAATATTTACAAGAATAATAAAAAAGAAAGAAATTGGTTTGTCAATGTCATTGTTGCGCCGATCCCAAGGAACATGGAACAAAAGCAGGAAGATGATGAGAGCCTGTTCGTGTGTGATTATGTAGTTGTTTTATTGTATACTTGACTACCACGCGGACAATAATAATGATACCAGCCTATAATTGTCCCACTGCAGGAAACAGGCCTCTTCTCATACAGAGAAGGCACGAGCATTGATAAGCAAGGCGGATTAGCGATTTCAGACTTGTAATCATTGCTAACTGTGCCCGCGGCTTTGCTTCAGTCGACCTAATTGCGACTTTAGGAAGTTTCTATGTCATCATGGCCGTATGGTGTCGGACGTAGTAGCACCGTCCCATATCTTCCCGTGGGTGTCGTAAGAGGCGACTAAGGCTAAGAACTCACGATGCGGTTGTCGCCCCCGCCCGCGCCCGCAGCGGGAGACAAACACACCGCACACACCGCGGGCGTAAAAGTGCTAACAGACGATCGAACCGTCCATCGACCAGAGGGAGACAGCATCATATGCTAGAAGCACTTAGGAGTACAGAATTCTCTTTCTGACATATAGCGCTGTCTCTCTCTGTTCGGCGGACGGTTCGATCGTCTGTTAGCACTTTCAACCGCGTCGTGAAATGTGCTTTTGTTTTTTACATATATATCTGCATTCTACAGAAGCTGCGGGCCCGTAACCGCAGACGGACGCGGGTGAAAACCGCGTCGTGAGTTCTTAGCCTATGTGACTTACCAGAGAATGGTCAGCAGCGTTCTCTGTGCCTTTGTAACAACCATACTGCGATCGCCAACGCGCCTGCCAAGCGTGGCGATTATGGCAAAACCCCACCTTTTGGGGGAGGCCTATGTCCAGCAGTGGACGTCTTCCGGCTGAAAATGATGATGTCATCATCATTTTTCGCCTTCTGAGGCCGTCAAGATGACGCTGTTTAAATCATTTTGCTCGTCATTTTACACGTGCAGTCTGTGGACTAGTTACAGTTTGCGTGCATACAGCGATCTACGGGTCCAGTATAATAACCCACTCAGGATACTGTTGGGGCTGCCATGGCGATGTAGCGCTTCTAAGATGTTTGCTGAAAGACGTATTGATGGTTTTGCGGCCATCATACGCAAAAGAAGCGCCTCCCTACTTGCTCGTCTCCGTGGCAGTGCCAATACTATCTTGAGCTTATTTGCAGATAGGTGGGAGTCTCCAATGCTTCGACATTGGATGAAACTCCACACCCAATAAAATGTGTATGTCTACTAACACTAGTTCTTAAGATCATTGTTACTAACACTATGGGCGTAGCCCGAAATAAATGCTATTATTATTATTATTATTATTATAATTCTCTAAGCTAAGAATTTCCAACATACCTACTTGGGAAAAAGCTATGCAGATATGGATAATTGCCCATTAGATATTAAAAGTCAAATAAAACATTTTCTTAAGAAAAGAATGATAGTCCACTATTAAATAGGTTCTATGTTATCAGACATAATTATCTAAGTGAGGGCTACCTCAACAAAAATTGCCTTTTCATTATTGTTCAGTAAATAAATGAGGAATTGGTTCTTTCAAAGGTTCGTATTAGAGATAGTTTGCCTATCATTCAAATGTCACAATGACAGCTATGTTTATGTCCGAGAAATATGGCTGTGGAAATATGGCTTACCTACTCATTAAATACAGCGCGACTGGAAAACTATAAAGAGTTCTCATGAAGAATAATTATGCTTAATTATATCTGTATATATATCTAGGTATATACAAGTAAATAAAATTGAAGGGTCTGTTTGTGAGTGCAAAATGACAGCTTTCTACTAAATGCATATGAATGTTAACCCGATGCTTATACCAAAAAATTAATTGTTACATTTTTAACCGACTTCAAAAAGGAGGAGATTCTCAATTCGGTTGGTTTTTTTTATGTATGTATGTACAGTACGCAAAAGAGATAAGTATCCATGTCGTCGGGAATAGTTGAAGATTTCTTGGAAACCAATGGGGGCTTTCAAATGAAATTTTATTAAATCATTGAACTGTTTATTCTCTATAAATTGTATTTTATTTTATTCATAAAAACCTATCGGTTTCTAAGTAAGCTTCAACTGTTTCCGGCGACATGGATACTTATCTCCTTTGGTGACCGTACATCGATTACTCCGAGATTTATAATCCGAGTGATTCTTTGGTTTGATGCGGAATTGTTGCCATTTGGTCCCATAAAAAATTTACATTATTTAGCCCAGTAGTTTTCATTTCATTTTTAAATTTTTTATATATAAATTTTGACCATGTATAACTTTTTTCAGTGTAGTCCGATTTCGATGATTCTTTTTTTGGTTGATAGTGTATACCTCACATTTGCTTCCATAAAAATTTCAAGAAAACATTTCACTCCTAAGGATTGAAAATTAAGGGATGACAGTTTTTTTTACTGTCGCCGTTTCGTAATTAATTTGTAAGATAAGAAATAGGCACTAAAAAGCGAAACAATTTTTTTTTAACAAATAAGACAACCGCCTTCAAAAATTATAAAATAACTTTCAATTCGCAAGTCGGTGACAATACAAAACAACAAGCAAAACCAAAGCCGCCGACTTGCGAATTGAAAGTTAGTTTATACTTTTTGAAAGCGGTTGTCTTTTTTGTTAAAAAAATTTTTTGTCTGTCGGTTTGTTCCAGCTCATCTCCGAAACGGCTGGTCCGATTTTGATGGAACTTAGTTCCGCAGTACTTACTAAAAACTTTGTTAACTCACTAGAAGCTAGCTGATGTTATGAAGAGTAATAATTATAGGCTACTTTTAGTTTATTTAAATAATTAGGGTTATGTCCAAAAAAACCCCAAAGTTTACCGACGTTCACTAGAAGTAGTGGGCATAAGCATATTTTTTTTAGTACAACTTTAATTTATTAACAGACAAACTTAAATTAACAGTCATTGAAGGAAAGAACTTTAGGCACGTGTTTCTTTTAATGACGTTTTTTTTGCTTTATTACCTAATAAATTAATCGTATTATTGGGCGTAGTCCCATTTTATAAATTTAATCATAGTAGCTTACTTTCGGTTTTATAAAAAAATATATGTAAGATTTTTCACTTACTGTTTCTTGCAGCAAAACAAAACAGTTCTTTGTTAAGCTTTTTCATTTTTAAATTTTATGTCATCTAACCCTATACATCCAACAGCCTGTATTAATTGGGTTTAGCTGAACGACCTGTCAAAATAATGTCATCTCATAAAATAGTCCATCTAGTTATAAATTCCACAGATTTTACTAAAACCTTTTTATTATTTAAATTCCGAACATGGCCGTCGCATAATTCTCCGTTCTCTATTTAAAATTAAATAGTTGTAATATCATGACACGGTACGGACGACACGACTGCACTCCGAATGAATAATACATCCGATAATTGGCGCTTCCTATTTCGTTCAACATTTGAATTTTATATTACTTCGGTAACTGCGGATCAAAACTTGAAGCGTGGAACACCGTATTTATTATGTATTCGATGCACTGTATTGTTATGGATTTTGTTAACATTATTAGATTCGGTATTTCAACTAGAATTGTGTTGCGAACTCTGTGTTTTGGTTCATTGAACCGTAGTACCTTTAGTATTTTGGAGGTGATAGGTACAACCACTTTCTCTAAATTTTTTTACATTGTTATCATTCTAAGGCGATGGTCAAGCTACGTTTGCCGCGGTCAGTCGGTGGATGGGTGACCGTCCCTTTCATATCGAGATCCCTCCATTCTTCGGAAAACACGAAAAGCCGTTGGTCCCGGCTGTCATTCGTAGATCTTGCCAGTCGTTACTCGTAGTCAGAAGCCAGTGAATCCGACAACCAGTCTTACCAAAGGGTATCGTTTTATCCTGTAATTGGATAGCGTAGGTCAGACGGGCAGTCGCTCCATGTAAAACACTGGTATTTAGCTGCAACAGGTAAGACTGGAAGCCGACCCCAACAATGTAACAATGTTGAAAAAAGGCTAGACAGATGATGAATATTTTATGCATAAACATATATTTCTGTGAGATAGATCACTGTCCTATAGATATTTTAAGATCCATAATGGGATATAAAGACTGAATAACAATCATCTGAATAACAATCAGCGTCTTGGGGATCCCAGTGAAGTTGTTGAGTACACGGAAGCCGCTGCTGTCCGACTGTCGGATGAAACAACAATAAAAATAACAATAACAACAATATCTATTTATTTTGAATAACAATAGCAACAGCAACAGTGTATAACAATTAACAATATAACAATCTTGGCTAATAAGTAAGTAGGTGAAGTTTTATGAGAAGTAAAACAGGGATCGAAACATATTTTTTGTATTTAGTTTTTAGACAGATCATAGGATATTAAACATTATTCTGTAAAAACATCCCTCGGTTAATTTAAATGAAGTGAGTTTAACATAAGTTAACAATCTAGTATTATGGGATGACAACACTCACCTCGTACACACTTCAGCTTTCATTATGGTCGATTTTCACAGAATACTAGGTACTGCAGGTATTGACGATCGCAGCCGTTGACATTGAATCGATTAATTTACAGGCCAACTGTACCGCGTTTAAATATTGTGGTTCACCCTATCCTGGACCACGGATAAACCTCGTTTAATTGAGTAATTAGTGGTAATTGGCGGTTTAATATGCAGCTTTAACACGAAATCGGGAAAAGAAAATCATCTGATAAATATTTCTGTTACCGTCGCTTGACAAAATTTAAGGATTAGTTGATTTTTATACAACAACTAGCGACCCGACCCGGCTTCGCATGGGCCTATAGCCTTTCCCGAAAAATAGACTATCCAACACAAATAATTTTTCAATTCGAACCAGTAGATCCTGAGATTATCGCGTTTAACCAAACAAACCAACAAACAAACAAACTCTTCAGCTTTATAATATTAGTATAGATGTGTGTCACTTTCAAGTAGATAAATAGTTTTTCTTTCTTCCTATTTTCTATTTTCTTTATAGATACCTACTCACGTTTTGGAACGAGCAACTAGTTTCAACTTTTCTGAATAACAAACCATTTACAAGCACTTTTGTTGTCAAGGTTCTTGACAACAAAAGTGCCTGTAAATGGTTTAAATGAAAAAAATGCTTTCACCTTGACTTTTGATTTTTCGTTTCCGAGATTTCAGGGTTGGTTGTAGCAAGTCTGCTGTATTTTAAGAAATAAAAGCTAAGTAGACTTGTACATAAAATTTAATAGCTCTCAAAATGAAGTGATTAGAAAAACAGAGATATATAAAACACTAACCTAGACGCACTAAATTAGCGGCAGAGATTTCCAGGCTCCACAGCCTGGCCGGGAAACAGGATCAGCCGAAGATAGACAGCCGCGGTCGGCTCCTAGCTTTGGGACGGAGGTCCCCTGGCAATCCTAACAGTAGGACCCGTCCTGGGTGCAGCAGGCACGCGACAGCTCGATGGCACGACTCAGGACTGTTACCGACTTTTGGTTGTGGACTGGTAGACTTTTAAGTAATTCAGCGTGTTACTTAATGGACAGCGATGTCTATACTGACCCATTTGACAGGTTTCTTTCCAGTCGGCTCTTCCAAAATTCATATTATTTTCCAAGTATGAATTTTTCTTCTGGAACGCCCGTATCGTCATATAGAGGGGTATTTTAGTACCGGCCAGGCTCAATTATTGTAGTCTGCCAGTTATTTTTATTCGGTTAGTGCGAAAAGGATTTTTAAGAACACCAGATACATTAGCGGGTGTCCCGCTGTTTAGTATAAAATACAGCAATACACACTTATTATGCGATTACTAATATATCAGTAAGAAGGATTTAAGTTACACATGCCAAAAACTATTTTTTAAATTGTCAAGGTTGACAACTGTCATTACAAAACGTGTCACAAGAATAACAATTCTTATTATTTTTCAGATTTTTCTAAAGAAACTATAATATATTAAATTAGCAGACACACAGTCTTTATGCTCAATGGAAAACAGGTAAATAGGTACTTTTAGTTTACATAATATTAAGTATTAATAGATTCCATGAATCCTATGAAAACAAGTATTATAAAATAGAAACAGCAATTGAGAAAAATGATTGCATGCATAAAAAAAGTAAGTATAGCATATGTAAGCATATACTATATGGTTCATATGTAAAATTTGTCCGTAATATGAGTTCAATGACCCATTTTCAGGTGTTAACTCAATAACATACTGTTCAACTCAATTTCTTCCATTACTGAAAGCCTGAACTTTTCTAAATACATTAGTACTTTTTGTTACTAACCTCGTGTTTGTCGAACAACAAAATTGGTGTGATAGGAGCAGCACCTAATTTGATCGATAACAACGTGGTAAACATACGATCAACGGGCTTTGACAAATATTGATCACTTTATGGGGTCAGTGAACTGTAAAATTTGCTTACTTGTTTCCGACTTGGACTTCAACTTCGGTTTATAGAGAAGGAGAGGGAGGCCAAAAAAAGAAGATTTCTATCGATCAAAGGTATAAGCTATACTTGCTGCGGTCGGTCTGTGGATGGGTGACCATCCATTTCATACCGAGTTGTGGAGGTCCGATAAGCAGTCGCTCCATGTTAAACAGTGGTATTCTGCTGCAACTGGTTAAGGCTGCCCACCCACGTCAGACTTGTAGGACCGATTATCGGATCGGTCGATTATTTAATAGTTTCGTGAGCCCGACTTTTTGTGGGACATCTGCGTTGGTATATTGGAGTTCATAATTATGTTCCATTTCTCTCCGACAAAACATCGGTCACCGATTGTCGGACGTGGGCGAAGACTTTAAAGACTGACTGTTGAGTTGGAAAAAGGCTAGGCAGATGAGGAAGGCCAATCAAAAGATGAATGCATTGTGTGAAGAATGATATGAATGAAAAGAGAGTAAAAAAAAAACTTTTTCACAAAAGCAACCTTCAAAAAGTAAAAAAATACTGTCAATTTGCAAGTCGGCTTTGGTTTTGTTTGTTGTTTTGTATTGCGACCGACTTGCGAATTGAAAGTTATTTTTTACTTTTTGAAGGCATGTGCAAAAAACAGTTTTTGAAAAAAACAGCATTTGTATGATGAGAAGTTGGCACTAAAAAGTGAAAAAGAAAAAACAAAAAGACAACCCTTTTTGTTTTTTCTTTTTCACTTTTTAGTGCCAACTTCTCATCATACAAATGCTGTTTTTTTCAAAAACTGTTTTTTTTTTGGTGTCACCGTTTCGTTAATTACGAAACGATGACACATAAAAAAATCAGTTGTTGTTTCTCTGAGGTGGAATATTTTCATGAAATATATTTTTACGAAATCGGACTACACTGAAAAAAGTTATGCGTGAACAAACATTAAAAATCAATAAAAAAAAAATGTTCATAAAATGGTAAAGTACTGGGCCAAACTATGTGAAATTTTTATGGGACCAAATGGCAACTATTCCGCATCAAACAAAAGAAGAATCACGTAAATCGGATCATAAATCTTAGCGTAGATAATCGATGTACAGTACGCAAAAGAGATAAGTATCCATGTCGTCGGGAATAGTTGAAGATGTCTTAGAAACCAATGGGGGCTTTCAAATGAAATTTTATTAAATCATTGAACTGTTTATTCTCTATAAATTGTATTTTATTTTATTCATAAAAACCTATCGGTTTCTAAGTAAACTTCAACTGTTTCCGGCGACATGGATACTTATCTCCTTTGGTGACCGTACATACATTTAAAAAAATATACCAATTCGAATTGAGAACTCGAATTGTAATCGAATTCGATTCGATTGATTGAATCGATTTTGAAGTCGGTTACTAAAAGCAAGACGGTTGACGGCAAGAAGAATACATGTGCCGACCCCAACAACATGGTACAGGGCAGGAAGATGACGATGACCCAAGGGGTTCCAAACTGGACCCTATTAGTAAGACTCCGCTCTCTGTTAGTGCTTGTGTTTGCCTTGTGTCTGGTTGTTATTTAGATATAATATATATGTATACGAATACATTTAAAAGTATTTGTGTATGTATATCGGCTGTTTGACACCCATAGCCCATAGCCCATAGCTGCCCGTGGGGTGTCCGGGCTAGGATAGCAACCCCCCCCCATTTCATCCCGAGGGTGTCGTCGAAGGCGACTAAGGGAAAATCTGGAAGTCGGGCAGCAGCGGCTTTCGTGTACTTACCAACTTCACTGCGATCCCCAAGACGCCTGCCAAGCGTGGGGATTTTGGCAACGCCCCCCATTTATGGGGGAGGCCTTTGTTCAACAGTGGACATCTTCAGGCTGCTTATGATGACAACCATAGTACAGGGTTGGTTAGAGGTCAGATGGCCATGTTTGTAATGTTCCCACATATTATTATTATTAGCCTGTGGAGAGGGAGAGAAAGGCCAAAGAAAAGATGGGTGGATTGTGTGAAGAATGATATCAATGAATAGGTAGTCAGTGAAAGCATGACGTTGGACAGGACGGAATGGAAGAAGAAAACATGTTGCGCCGACCCCAAGTAACTTGGGATAAGGGCAGGAAGAAGAAGAAGAGTCTGTATGTCTGTCCATCTGTCTGTCACAAGGCTGTACTTTTAACGTTATAGGTGATCCATGTTATAGGTAAACACTTGAAAATTATCACAAAGTGTGTACCGTCAAATCTGGCAGCTTTACCAAGGGTTACTAACTTTGCCACGAGCAGAGCGCATATGTTAATCCTTTCATACCACAGACTACGTATATTTTTCAGTGTTGTAACTATTTTTAGGGAAAAATACAGTTATCAATTGGCAACACTGCTTTGAATAAGGTAACACCACGGCAACCATTTTTTACCATTTCAAATTCAAAACTCGTCGCTCACATAACCTTAGAACTCAGTGCTCAAGAACTTTTAATATTTTCGAATGTAAAAGTCGGATTCAGCTACGTAAATTTTAGATATAATGTTATATATATGGTGAGGAACGGATTGATTAACTTGTAAATGCCGTAATGTTTGAATTGTGTCTCATAATGTTGTTGGCAAAGTAACCAGACCATGCCGGTCAATATGGGAGGGCGACTTTGCCATGTTTTGTAGCGGCCTAGGGTTGACAGAAACAGAAAATAAAAATAATATTTTTATAAGACACTTTTAATCTTTGTGTTAATTAGTTTAACTTAAGTACCTATGTAGTTCATAGTACCTCCTCATAATAATCTACTTCTACTATCTACTTCTACTTATATATATATAAAAATCAATTGCTGTTTATTAGTCTCGCTAAAACTCGAGAACGGCTGGGCCGATTTAGCTGATTTTGGTTTTGACATGTTCAAGGAGGTCTAGGGAAGGTTTAAACGGTGAGAAAATATGGGGTAGGGGTAGGGTAGGGGCAGGATACCACGCGAACGAAGTCCCTAAAAACAGCAGTTTTAATATGAAGTCGGGAAGTCGGTCTCAAGGGAAGGGTAGGGGTAGGGGTAGGGTACGGTAGGGGTAGGGGTGGGGGTAGGGTACAACAAAATAAATAATTACTTTAATAAATATTTTTTTCAATTGTGCCAGCCCTGACCACATTCACTGACTTTCTATGAAAATTTCTTAAATGGGTGATTAACTTTGCCATTTTTTCTGTGGTTTATTTTATAATTAATATATCTTAAGGATCAAATTCCTAAACTATTGTATCGTAACTATTGAATATTCTGTACTAGTATTGTAAATACAACTTAAGATTTTTTTTTAAGTAAAAATATAATTGGCAATGTTACCACATGGTATAGGTATCTTTGCCAGTTTTGTTTTCAGATAAATAAATAATAAATAAATGTTAGTAAAGCTATTATCCGTCATTTAATTCGAAAACCATTTTATTTATGCACCGTGATAAATATACTGTCTGTCGCGTCATACATATTTTAATGATTTCTTATGCATTTTGGTTAAAAATGTACCATGACTTTTCAACACTTGTGTAAAGTGGCAAAGTTGCCAGATCTGACGGTAGTAGTAATATGACGGGCTGGTGTCCTCAACTCCACGTCTCAGCGCGTATTTTGCGTACAGCACAAAATGTGAATTACTATGACTGCTATAGCAAAAAAATATGCAAATAAAATAAAATTTTGAATAAAAGGGTGTCCCCATACAATACACATGTTTATTTTCGGCGTTTGTTCGATCTTTAGGTATCTATTATTATACGGTAATTCCGTACCATCGTACAGAGGCACATCAAGGTACAACAATCCATGAAATTTATTTGATAGATTTTCAACTTTATTACAAAAGATTATGGTTCATATTCAATTGGAAAAATTGAACAGTTTGGTATGGCTTGATGTGCTGGCGTCTGTACAATAGAGATTCTTATTCTGTACCGTACGATACGAGTATACATTCCATTCTTCAAGAGAGACACTTCGTGTGCGAATTCGATTAGCACTTTACCGGGTTTTTTTCTGTTTGTTACCAAATATACTGCTCTATTAATATGTTAAAACAGTTCAACCTATCGGATGTAGGAGGATTTAAATATCTAATTCATTCCAGAGCTAGTTTGAACACATACTTCTGCATTTACACGATCATCTGACACATCAGCAGCCTGAACAATATGTCAGCCGAAAGCTGATTCATAGAAATGTTATTTTCAGGTTAACAATGCTAAGTAACAAAAAACATAAAACTGAATAAAATATTACCTACATTAGCGGACATAAAAAACTGGGCAGACTAAACAAAAAAATAAAACATCCACTACTTAGTACTTACATTGCAAAACGATGGACAACTTGACCAGCCACCACATTATCCCGGCCAAAGTCCACAAATGTTTGTCCAAACACCAACCAATATATCACTGCGTTTGCGCCACGTAAATGCGCGAAAACCAAAAACAAGAACCGGCACAAACTGGTTTAAACTGCTTATAAACTAGTATCTTTATATTCCGTAAAGAGAATATATTACAAAGTTAGCAACTCTCGAACTAAACGCGCGTAAAGTTTTAAACCGCGTTCCCAACGTGTGTGGGGTTCGAACCCGGGCTGGAAACTAACCGACGCAGCCAACTGGCGTCCGGTGGCAAGCCGACCATATCGGAAGCACTCGGTATTGTGTAGTTATTGGGTAATTTATTCTAATACTTCAAGTAGGTACATACTGTTGCTTGCCATTATGTTCTTCAAGTGTTATATGAGTTTTAGGTTTTTTTATTCAATTTTACACCAAAATTACATATTAATTTTCAGTTAGTCCTTCGGCCAGTGAAATGATAATTTTGCAAAAATAGGAATGTATTCTGAATTATATTGCATTCGAAATTTTAAAAATGCGTGAGGATCTTCGTTGCTGGCTAGGGTTCTCTGACCGCTCACGTTTGTTTTTAATGGGTCAAAAACCACCCCCAAATCCAACCAGAAACTTTTATAAAAAATGCGCAGATACTTTCAAGCATAATAGCAAAAGGTGTCGTGGATAGATTCAATGAAATAACATTGCTAATTTAAAACAATTTCGACCTTATAGCCTCTGTACAAAGTCATTTTTAAACGCTTTAAACTAATGACATGAGCGCCCATTCTCTGATAGTGCACTCATTTTTGAAGACTTTCAATCGCTGTGTGTGTATATCTTAGTTATTTGTATAATAATATCAATGTCCAACAAAGTCAAAGATATATGATTCTTATTCATATTAAACGTTTTCCATGTTTAATAAGTCATATATTTTTATCTTCTCTCTAGAAATCCTCCTACACTTACAGTCACAACACCAAAAAACGTCTTCACAGAAAACAAAATTCCCTCAATTTTTGCCGACCGTATGTCACAGCGGAGCGTCTAGTAGGCTCCTTCCGCTTGCTATCAGTACTTCAGCCATTGCCTTACGTTCATTTACATCGCCAACTTAGTATGCGAATAATGTACGCCGCTTGTATAACATTTCTAAGTGAGTTAAGACCTCTGCGTTAATTTTATCTTTAGCCTACAGCCACGATTTGAATTTGTACCTCTATTTTCGGGTATATTTGGTCGGGTTTCTCGACGAAGTAAGGATTGCACGTGGATTGTTTCCGCTTACGCTTAAAGGAGAAAATAGAATTTGGAATACTCTCTTATTTACTTACAGTGCTACATAAGTTATTTTTCTGTCAAGCTTTGGTTTGATAAACTGCTCAGCCTTTTCCCAACTATGTTGAAGTTGGCTTCTAATGTAACCGAATGCAGCTGAATACCAGTGTTCTGCATGAAGCGCCTGTTTTTCTGACCTGCACAACCCAATTCCTGGGTAACTCGATACCCCTTGATAAGACTCGTTATAAGACTTCCTGACTGTCAAAAAACAACGAATGATAGCCGGTATCGACGGCTTCACTTGCTTATCAAAACACGGAAAGCTTTGAGTATAAAATGGGTGGTCGTCCGTCCATGGAAAGATCGCGGCAAGTGTAGTTTAAACATGACCGATCTAAAATACTGGTACTAAGCTGCATCCGGTAAGATTGGAAGCCGACACAAAATATGGAAAAAGACTAGACAGATGATGATCAATAACACAAATAATGCTAAACCTAAGGCAAAGAGTCAGTAAGATTTTTTAAAACTAATTTTAAAGCCAGTCTAGCAGCACAGGGAAGTTAACTAAAAGTTCTTGCAAAACAATTGCTTATAAAACATTCAGTCCCGTCTATCTCGAAGTAAATTAAATATAAATGAGTCTCGGAGTTACTCAGTTAAACAGGGCAAGAATTCTCATAGTTAAACATGTATTAATTGTTGAGTACTTTAGTTCTTGCTTAACTCAACGTCAAGGTATCTGCCGTTTCACTTTCTATAATTAAACATTCTCGAAATATGTTGCTATTAAATTGGATTTTCAAAAGTACACTGGTAAGCTGTCACGGAAACGATTTGAGATTAATTTAATAAGGACTTCTGATGGTTCAAGATCTCAGAGACCTACGAAAACGTCAAATATATTCCGGATAAATAGAGATATACATTGTTACGTTAAGAGATTTTACAGGAAATGGCCAAAAGGCTGTGGCAACACCTACCGCACGACATGTAAACTACAACTGATGTATTATATGTCGCGAAATCAGTATATATAACTATAGAGTGAATGAGTAAGGTAGGTATTTTTTATACCTGATAGTAGTTAGTAAGTACGCATAGTTTCTTAGCTACATATTTCTCTATCTATCCTCAAAATTTGCTGAAATAACGTAGGTCTGGATACTCTGGGGTCTTAGTCTGTAAATATAAATGTAATAGGAAATCTATTTTTGGAATCCTTAAGAAGCTGGCGTTTCTAAGCCAATGGCACAGGACAACTGAATAAGATACCTTTTAAATTGTTCTAAAGACGGGGCATTACAGTTAGTTCTGTGTAAATAGAATCTATTGCCTTGAGCGTGTTTCTATTTTCATTAAGTACAAAGTGAAATCATTGACTGCCACAATCACTGTTATTTCCTGATTAATTTCGTTGCGGGATCCAAGACAGTTGAATAATTTCTTCTAGAGTTGTCGAGCTTAATTCCCTCGCTGTTCTGGTGGACGCCACTTTTGTTTTGCCACTCTGTTATAGTATTAGTGTGTTCAAACAAACTAACTTTTCAGCTTTAGAAACTAAATATAGACCAGCCGACCCGACAAACATTGTCCTGTAAATTGATTTTTAAATTTTCTCTGGACTTCCACAAATATTTCAAGACCAAAATCACTTAATACACTACAACACAATACACACACATTTACTTAATAGGGTGCGTGGCAGTTCCAATAGCATTCTGAAGGCCCTAGCAGATCAGCTGGATGCCCCAATTTTAAGGCATTTTGTAAATGTTTTGGTGCGACAAGGACAACCTTGTCGGGTCATAATTTATAAGTCTGTTGTGTGTGTTTCTGTTTATGTTACTAACCCGTAGATTAAGTTTCTAATGTTACTAACAATTGGACCTAAGGTAGGTAGTCAAATAAATCAACGTATTATTATTATTAGCCAAATCGGTCTAGCCTTTCTCGAATTTTAGCAAGACTAAGTAACAACGATTCATTTTTATTATATACAACTGTAAATAAAAATTACAACTACCTTGTATTCTTTAACCACAAAAAACTCCTCATTTTAACCCCAAAATCTCTAAATTACAAAACAGACAATTTAAAACCAGTTAAAACAAAATCATGCTATACCCTCCTTGTTACACAATATGCCACCATAACTTGGTACACCAGAAAGGCAAACACAGAAACAAATTAACGTTTGTCGTTCAAACGGAGCAGACAATGATTTGATTCAATAAAGTCACACCGGACGAGGCGCTCACATAAATATTAATTAAAGACCTTTTATGTTATTTATTGAATGGACTATTGAACACCGATTCTTTTATCTTGTCGTTTATTAGATTTTGTGAGCGATTAATGATTACAAGATGTGGGGGTGTTTTATTGACTCTGAGAGAGGATTTTGTGTGTTGTATTTTTGGAACGGATTTTTGTTGATTCAAAGCTTAATCATGATGTGTACGTTTTGGAGTTAATGCACATTCGGTATATAGGGTGACTGGTAATTAGTGTACGATACTTAACCACGTGATTGTGTTCATGATAACAAACAACTTTCCCGAAGAATTTTTTTTTTTTGTACTGGTTCACTTTAGGTCACAGGCGTGCGCGCGCGTGAATTTCATACGGCTGTTGTGTTAATATGATAAAAGAGAACCAGTATAAAAAACATGTTTTTTTTTGGGAAAGTTATTTGTTGTCATGAACACAATCACGTGTTTAAGTATCGTACACTAATTACCAGTCACCCTATATATTATTTGGTGATGTTAGTTGAAATATCAAATTGCCATGCCATAGGTAGGTCATGAGTTAAGATGTGGGGGTGTTTTATTGACTTTGAGAGAGGATTTTGTGTGTTGGATTTTTGGAACGGATTTTTGGCAATTCGAGGCTTGAACATGATGTTTTGGAGTTATTGCACATTCGGCGTCTATTATTTGGTGATGTTAGTTGAAATATCAAATTACAATGTACGGCCATGAGTTAAGCTATTTCTTCAGAGATGACTCGAATTACACAAACATTACACACACATTTATACGAATACGTAATTTTCTAAGTTTTGGACATCATTGAAATCGACGAAAGAAAACAGTATGAGGAAACCTGGGGGCCAAGTCTGCTATTTTTATAATTTCGTCACTCCAACACGATCCCATTGTCATTTTGCTAAAAGTTCGTAATCTGCTAAATTCATAATGGGCAATCATTGGTCGCTCGAAATAAAAGCAATGACTGCACAATGACGTTCTGATGGTAGGTCACTGATCAAAGGAACTGTCAACATTTTAGCAGATTACCGCCTAAGTCAGTCATTCAGTTGTCATTTTGTACGAGATTGTCAGTGGTTGACCATTGGAAAGTCATAATGACGCCATTATATTAGTAGATTACCAAACTTGTCAAAATCAACAATTATGAAATCAGTGATAGACCATTCTGACACTATTGTAATAGCAGACTTGAGGCCCTGGACTTATTATGAAGAGTTTTGCTCTGCATTAAATTTAGTGCAAAAGACGTAAAATGCATAATAATATACCTACTTACCGACCGATAAACGATAAATGTTGGTAAATTTTAGTTACAAACTATCTCAGATAATCAAATTATTTTAATAAAATGCAGGTAGACCGTGCGGAACACTGCAAGTGAAGCCACAAAAGCAAATACAAATTACCTATAATCTCGTGATTGTATTTGCTTTTGAATTTTTATTTGTATTAGGATTTGTTTTTTTTAACAATGCTTCGCTTCGTGCTGTGCTGACTCGTGTCAGTACAGCGCGAAGCAAATTGTAGGTATTCGTTTTTTAATTTGTATTTATTTTGTGGCTTCACTCTCAGTGTTCCGCACGATCTATCTGCCCTGTTTCATAATCTGAGCAGACTGCTTAGAAGAAAGGGGGGGCGTATGTATGTATATGTTTATATAGGTTTAAGGTATCCAGATATGTATAATTATGTATGTGAGTTTACATCTTTTTAACTTTTTAATTATTACTTTTTTGTTATGCACCCGCCATGTTATCTCTTCATTACCCTTGGTTGACTGGTAGAGAATACCTAAGGCATTAAATCCGCCTTTGTACCTTTGTGCATGAAGTATAAATAAATAAATAATAACTATAGGGCCAAATAAGATAACTTTTCATACTTACAGCCCGTCCATAGATACAAGTCAGTGTAAAGTACTAACACTAAGCATTCACACTTGATCTATACATATACATATACAAATAAATAAAATTTAAGTGTCTGTTTGTAATGTCCAAATAACAGCTTTATACTAAATGCATATGAAAGTAAGTATGGTACCTAACCCAAAAAAACAATTTTAATAATTTTTGTCTGTCTGTCTGTCTGTCTTTCTGTCTGTTTGTTCCGACTAATCTCTAAAACGGCTGAACCGATTTTGATGGGACTTTCACTGGCAGATAGCTGATGTTATAAGGAGTAACTTAGGCTACTTTTATTTTAGAAAAAAATAGGGTTCCGTACAAATAAATTAAAACCCCGCAAATCCATGTAAAAATAATTAAACCCCTGCTGACAACCGACAATTACGCGGACGAAGTCGCGGGCATCAGCTAGTTTGACAATTATTGTGTCTGTTTGTCATGTGTGTAACAAAAAAGCTCGAAGCTTCGACCTGTGGGTGCCCGGTGTGACGTGCCGGAAGCGGGCCGTGTGCGGACTTCCGGTCCGCTCGACCGGAACGGCCGCCGCATTCCGATAGGGTGGTATTATAAACTTGTGATTATTGGGTTTTAGTGCGATACGGTTTTGAGTTTTGAATAAATTAGTTTTTTTTTTGGGTAGAGCCCCACAGAAGGGAGTCATCATCTTCATAGCCTTTACAGAAAGATGTACATAAAGGGTGTCTCAGAATGTTTTTCGTTTTTGTATTGACCAATACGCGCCAACCGCAGGTAGCAAGGGGAGGGGAGTGGTCTCAAACGCTTGGCCGGCCTGTTAAGTTTAGTAGCCATGAATCGTTTCACGGGACCGTAGCGCTCGTTTTGCGTGCGACCGTTTTATAAAAACAACGATTCCTGCACTATTGTTCGTCGTCTCTACAGGAATTTTAAATTGTGACATCAACGGTCACGTGAATAAACAAAATTGCAGATACTGGGCTTCCGAGAATCCGCTGGAACTGCATCAGAAGCCCTTGCACTCGCCAAAAGCTGTTGTTTGGGCTGCCATATCAACTCAAGGAATTATCGGTCCTTATTTTTCGGTAAATTTCAGTCCTTTTCCGAGGTCGAACTCAGACCGTTGAATGAGTGTGAACAAGTTAATGGTGCGCATTTGCAAACGGTTGTTTTTCATAAATAAACTTCAAGAACTGCTCTTTAATTTAACAATAAATAAAACGAGTTTTAATTGATATTGTTGATTTTATTTAACATCTAAAAACGAAAAACATTCTGAGACACCCTTTATTATGTTTAATTCCGGTTTGAGATTACTTTAATCTCATAAGAATACATTCATTCACTTAGGTACAATCTGTCAAATTTCTTTAATAGATTTTAGACTTTATCGCTAAAGCATAAGATTCAAAGTTGATCGGGAAAAATTTACAGTTTCGGGTAGCTTGATATGCTGGTGTGTGTACATGAGAATATTAAAACTATACATAGATTATTTTGTTGGGCGTTTTGCAAAAAATAAACATATTTTAATATTTTGAGGTGGTGTTAGACCACAGGTGTTGTTTTAATTTTAATTTTATGCACTAACACTAGATATCATTGTAAGGTAAGTTACTAACACTATGGATTTCTGTTATCTGATTTTTGGAAATAAATAAATTAGAAAACATGCAATGTTGATTACAATGCTGCAATGTTGTTGTTGGTTGTTGTTGTTATATATGTATGTATTTACAAAATATTTGTGTATGTATATCAGCTGTCTGACACCCATAGTACAGGGTCTCCCTAGTTTGGGGTCAGATGGCCGTGTGTGGAATTGTCCCCACATATATTATTATTAAACACTAAGCAAAAACAAGTATCCGTTCAACACAGATAAGCGAAGCTAGAAGTGGCTCAAACTTACTGTAGTAGATGTGAGTTTTTAATGATGGGTTTTTAATGGTTTAGTATTTTTTAGGGTTCCGTAGGCAAGTGGCAAAAAACGGAACCCTTATGGATTCGTCATGTCTTTCTGTCTGTCCGTCCGTCTGTCACAGCCACTTTTTTCCGAAACTATGAGAACTATACTATTGAAACTTGGTAAGTAGATGTATTCTGTGAACCGCATTAAGATTTTCACACAAAGATAGAAAAAAAAACAATAAATTTTGGGGGTTCCCCATACATAGAACTGAAACTCAATTTTGTTTTTCATCAAACTCATACGTGTGGTGTGTCTTCAAAAATGATAATTAAGGTTTCCAATATCATTTTTTTCTAAACTGAATAGTTTGCGCGAGAGACACTTCCAAAGTGGTAAAATGTGTGTCCCCCCCCCCCCCCTGTAACTTCTAAAATAAGAGAATGATTTGATTTTACCTTTCGTTCAATCAACTCAATTATAAAAATAAAAAAAACTTTAATATTATGTTACTTGCTGCTACGGAACCCTTCATGGGCGAGTCCGACTCGCATTTAGCCGCGTTTTCAAAAGTGTACATACTTTTGAAAACGCGGAAGCCGTCGCCTAAAAGCCTCATCATCATCCGCCTAAAGACGTCCACTATTGAACAAGCCCCCCCCCCATACATAGGGGGCGTTGCCTAAATCCCCACGCTTGGCAGGCGTCTTGGGGATCGCAGTGAAGTTGTTAAGTACACGGAAGCCGCTACTGCCCGACTTTCAGATTTTCCCTTAGTCGCCTTCGACACCCTCGGAATGAAATGGGGGGGTGCTATTCTAGCCCGGACACTCCACAGGCAACGGGCAACGGGGCCTAAAAACCTAACCTTTCTAAAGTCGAAATACTCCCAAGCAGCAAAATGTAGTCTAGTAATGGTTCTGGAACCAACATTTTATTAGGATTATAACGGAATAGTAAGCAATTATAACCACGGAAAAGGGCCCAATTTATAGGCGTATTTTGCCTGATTAAATATTTTTAGTAGACTTGGTGAACACCGCTTTGCCCAATAACGATCTTATAGTTGGACTACGTAAAACTATTTGCTCCCGCAAAGCTTACTATCAGCGCTTAATGGAACCAAACACGACAATAACAAGTCTCTTACAAGATCATACAAAGTGTTGTGAATTGGTGAATGTTGCTGCTCACATTTGTAAAAATGAATAGTGATAAAGGTAAGTTATTCATCCATTTCTTATTATAAATATTATCTAGAATATTAATTATGAGTAGTGTTAACAATAAGTCAAGATGTATATATTTGAATCTGCATGGCGCACGTATATTTTCTGTGAAGTATAATAAGCTTTTTATCAAATTTTTTACACGCCCCTTGAAATTAGCGTTTTCATTAAGTTGAATTTTAAAATAATGTTGGTTTCTGTAAGACATACAACGAAAAGTCGCCATCTTGACAAAGTTGGTTTTCCCAAATACATTAACAAACCGCGCCGGCGTACTTTGATTTAAAATAGTAAATAAGAGAACCATTGCTTGGCCATATTGTCTGTAATTAGAGTTCTATAAATATTTCTGTAACTGGACTGTTATTTTGTATTGCTATTAGGTACCTATGTCTTATTTTAATGTTTTTTGTTTAGGTTAGGTCAGCATTGAAAATGTAGGTAATATTTCTGGACGTCGATCTCCTTACGACCAAAAGGGATTTTCGAGCTTTTAAAACCTTAAGGTGGCCTTGGAACGAACTCTTCGTGAAAATTTCAAAAAGTCTTGCAAGACGGCCACGACTCTTCTCCACACGACGACATATATTTTGATTGATCCCACTCTAAATGGAAGACAAAGTATTCAAAACTATTCATGTTCCTGTATACATGACCGCCGTACTGTTGGTGGAAACTACGCGCATGTCGCGAGTGTGGTGTACTTTTTATCGTGGGCAAGGAAGAAACACAGGACATCAGGAAGAAATAGATGCACCAGCAAGGTTTTAAGACGATGTTACGATTATATTGAATAAAATGTGAAAATAAAGTGTTTTATTTCTGATTATCCTACTTAACAATCTAAAATTAATGTAGATAGGTAACCATTTTCAGGAAGATCATTGTGCATTTTTTAAGCGTTTTATATATTTAAAAGGATATGGATATACAAAAATTCGTTCGATTTTATATTAATTCTTGTTTGATAAAAAAATCCCATGGTTTTGAGGAATACAACTGATCTCATTGGGTAGTTAGTATTCATGGTCTTTAATAATCGGAAGTGGGAACTCGTTTCGTTAGTGGTCGCTAGTGGGTCACAGTTCCGAACAAAATGCCCGTTTACAGTAGGTAACTGTTTTGTACGGAACCTTCTCCTATTTTTACGATTCGTTCTTCGCCAGATAGAAAGATAGAACCCGACGATTTATCTGAACCTTTCGTTTGTAATAACCACTTCTTTTTAGCCGTTTCCATTTATATAGATCCATTTTTTAAAGAAAAGTAAATAGAATACCACGTCGGCAACGAATTCGACACAACAAAATCAAAATGTCCGTACCGAGACTATGCAAGACCAATGTATTCTTGTACAGGACACCACGGATATAGTTTTGGATACTAAGTAAATTATATTAAACCTTTATAATCTTGTTAAGATTATAATAATATTGGATTATACTACTTCAAACCATTCCGTTTTACTTATAATTGTTCTGAAAAGTGAATTTATAAACCCTTATAAAACCAAGTAATAAATACAAATAGTTTCCAGTATATTTAGTCATGTTTATCACTTTTACTGGCGTACTTTACTTATAGTAGTTCTATAATGCTTCTTGTTAGCAGTTATAAGTATAGCTTACCAGTTTATTTACTCTTGAGTGCATTTACACCCTCGCGATACTTTTATAGGTTACCCAAGCTTATACTGCACCCTTAATTTCGACCTATAAGTAGTTATAAGTTAATGTATAAGATTAGATATACTATAAGGCCCAACTCACTCCATGCTTGCTATTATAAGCGTGGCAGCCAATACTAGAACCGTTAAGAGAATATTATAAGTGTTGGAGGCCTACAACATCTGCACTGTAGGATAATTTTGCTGCTTGGGCTTTCTATAACAAATCCAGAGTGTGATTCAAGCTAAATAAATTAGATGTAGGTTTATTTCATAGTATTTTAGCAACTCCTGGGTCCGACGTAGCTAAAATGAGTTATAGTTTAGTTTCTACAGATGTATGAATAGCTTGTAAGATGTTTAATTAGTTAAGGGTTTGATGGAACTGACATGTCTTATAGATAAAAAGTTAAAAAAAAAACCAGAGTGTTTAGAACATCAAGTCAAATGGTTTCGACCAGCCTGTCGTATGCATGTTACCTTTACAGAACGTAAGTATACATTTTTATTTGCGACTGTTTAACATATTTATTATTTAAAACATTGATAACAGAACAGCAAAACAAATTGTTAAACTCAATTTGAACCGGTTTTGTTACGCTTTCTTTACAATACGTGGTCGTTGCACCTCCATACAACACTCGGTAACACTATACACTTGAGGCCAATGTGAGTTAAAAGTTATATTGCTTCGAAACAATGTTTCGATATCAGCAATACTCGCGTATCAAAATAGGTACCAATTTATAAAATTGCAATTGAAATGTGTTATCGAAAAGTGTTTAAATGATGCGGTTTCAGTTGTAAATGGGACATTTTAAAGGGAATTCCATAGTTGTATGTGTGAAATGTATTTGCAAATGAATTGTTTATTAACGTTGATAGCGTATTTTGTGGGTTTTGGAAAATAAAGTAAATAAATGCTGATTGAACGGTTGTTTTACCTAAAATAATTAATTATTGTTAGTTATTGAAATTCTATTAAATAAATAATAGCTAATGTTTGGTATATAAACAGGTAATCTACCCACACTATGTAAATACAATTTTAGTTCAAATTACCAGAATATTTGAAATCATACCAATATCCCGATTCAATTTTATCAACAATTTATTTTCAACAACAAAAACTTTGAGTCAGTCTGTTTTTCTGGCCGAAAGTGTGCAACTGTACACTAACAGTGAGTACGTTAGAGACTGTAACTTACGTTCTGCACTGATTCAGTTATTTTGTTGTTCTTTAATATGCACACACATGCTCTTATTGCATCCCGTTGCCGCCGTAACCGCAAACTACTAAGTTTACGTTTGCGTTTCAAAAATACGTATTTTTAACGAAAGTTTTGGTCGATTTTTGACTGTAATGCTCTAAAAAAAATATTCCGACAAATAAAAAAAATACTGGTTTCTAGTTTAAATATTAAGATTTTCAAATAGGTATTGATATTAATGTTAAGAGCCCCTTCACGCTTGCAATCTGTTGCAGTAAATGCATAATAATAGAGTCACCAATAATAAAAAAATAGATCTTGGTTTAAAAAAATAAATGAGACCATGATGTCAGTACCCTATTACTATTTTGTGAAGATCAATGAATGAATTATTATTATTACTATTAATTCAAATACACACATTACAGTCCCTTACATAGTGAGGCTTCCGGCGACTGAGACTGCAATTAACTCGGACTACAGTCCCAGTTGCTGGATCCATTTAATTTTAGTATTTTTTTTCCGGCGACTGGGACCACGCCTACCTGAATAACAAAAATCTATTGTTCAAGCCAAAAACAGTAACGTCAACCGAAAAAATATTTAAAATAATAATTGAAGATTATAAAGGTAATCAAAGGGTGTTTTTCAAATATTTAGTTTTTTATTTTACATATTTTTTCGTTTGATGTAGAAATCAAACGAAAAAATATGTAAAATAAAAAACTTTGCTGCTTTGAACTTTGAACTTGTACAATAGATTTTTATTAATAATTTAGGCGTGGTCCTAGTCGCCGAAAGAAAAATATTAAATTTAAATGGATCCGGCAACTGGGACTGTAGTCCGAGTTAATTGCAGTCCCAGTTGCCGGAAACCTCAAGTCGCCTAAATGTCTGTGTGCGCAAAACTTTCAAATAACAGCACCTAATTGGATAATTCAATTTATGAATTGAATTGTCTCGGTATTTTATTTTTACATAATAATACTAATAATAATAATATGTGGGGACATTTTCACACACGGCCATCTGACCCCAAACTAGGGAGACCCTGTACTATGGGTGTCAGACAGCAGATATACATACCTACACAAATACATTTTTTTTTTGTAAATACATACATATATATAGATAAACAACACCCAGACACAAGGCAAACACAAGTGCTCATCACACAAATGTTTACCCTGGGCGGGAATCGAACCCGCAACACGCTGCGCAGCAGCGCTGCGCCAACCGTGTCGTCATAATATAGTCGACATAGTTTGGTACTATGATTTTGAATGAAAGATAGTATGGATAGACTGATGTTTGTTACTCTTTCAGGTTTTAACCGTTAAACGATATTATATGACAAATTACAGATATTGATTTTTATCCCATTATTTCTTTTCTCGTAAGATAATTTCGTAGGTACTTTAGCTTAATTTTGACGTCTAAAAGAACCCATTAAAACAGCAACAAATATAAGTTTCGAGATCAGCAAAACTTTACAGTCATTTTCATTTACATTCTGCTAACTAATCAAGAGCACAAAGATTACTTAGTCTGAACTTAGGTACGTGTTAATATTTTAGAAATTATGCTTTACAACCTTTTATTAAGACATTTTAAAGTACTTGATAACTTAAAACTTTTCAACTGCTTCTAAGTTTTTTCATTTTACTTATTTTATGTTTCGTCTTAAAACTTAGATTTTAGATTGAATAGCTGTTGTGACTCAAAGGTGTTCGCCTCGCTAAGAAATATATTATTATAGGAGAACGGTACAAATATATTTCTAAAATTGTATATAAAACATTATTTGGTACTCAGTAGGTTTACTAAAAATATAAAATTTACAAAAAAAAGCAAAAAACGTGTGCGGTCAGATGACTTCCATTTTTTTACTCTGATTGTAATTTGAAATTAAATGTGTATAGTTCTGCTCGAGTTTCGATAATCACACGCACACACACACTATAAAGAGAAAGATAGAGTAAAACAGAGCACACGCTTAAGAGAAAGAAGAAGGCGTGTGAGTATATAATGCAAAAATCTTACGTGACGTTCAAAAGTGCCTTTAATGGTTTAATTTAAGGTGTAAAGGTATAAAGAAAAAATAATCTTACGTGACGTTATATTTTCTCCCGAAACGGACCTACCGCAAGCCGCATTAAAGAACTTCTTTCCAATGAAATTAAAATATAGAACAAATGACGTGTCGTGTAATAATATTCTCTAATATTAGTCGAACTTTGTACCTTTTTAAGTAAAGTAAAATTCATTTATTTGCATAGATTGCACATGACATAAGGTATTAAATAAACAATAAAATTGTGATTCCTGTACAATCTACCTTAGATTAAAAACATTAATGAATGGCGAAATAGTGTCAAAATACAAAAAAAATACGAATTACAGGTCAAAAAGAATAAGTTGGTATGTCGTTATACTTTTTTTGTTGCATAAAGCTGGATTTTTAAATAAATAATAACATGGCTACTTTGAAATAATGTCTCTTTTAAATAAAAGTTGCCAGTATTTTTCCTTTTCAGATATTTTCCCTCGCTCAGCATAAAACCTTATTTAAATGCAAGCGAAAGTGAACTTTATTGACAAAGTGCTAGGTGAATGTCCGGGCGACACAGTTTTACTCAGTCGATGCACTTTTATATCTGTGCATACGGGTTTTATCGCTTTACCTTCGTATTTGATGGGTAACTACACTATGATTAACTTGAAAGATATGTATTTGTAATACTTTTGACGTGTAATGAGTTTTAAGGTAGGAAAAGTAGTATATTTAATTGTATTTTGTTTATTTTTGTTATTGTTACACAAAAATCTGCCGCTTTAAATTCAAAACGATAAATTAATTTTAAGAGTAGATGTGTTGGCCATTATTAATTTGTGTACAGGCGGTAGCACATCAAGCTATTCCAAACTGTACAATTTTCTCAATTGAACATGAACCTTATTCTCTCGTAATGTAAGTACAGTAGGAAATATTAATTTGGATGTATGAAGAGGAAGTAGATGATGTAGGGAGAGGAAGGCCAAAGAAAAGATGGAAGGATTGTGTGAAAAATGATATGAATGAAAAGAAAAACAAGTAGCAGAAGGTCAGTGAAAGCATGACGTTGGACAGGACGGAATGGAAGAAGAAAACATGTTGCGCCGACCCCAAGTAACATGGAATAAGGGCAGGAAGAAGAAGAAGAAGTAATTAAGTTGGAAAACTAAGCACTAATTATACTATTCACTATTATTACAGATTGGGGTAGCTTGATGTACCACTCTACATCGTCCGAATATCATACGATGCACCTTTTATATATTTTGAATTCCAAGCCGCCATAACTAAATTGAACGTTTATTTTTATTTTATTTCAGCGGTACATTTTTTGAGCGACATGTGTAGGTACGGTGTGCTAGAAAAATATTTGTGTAATGTTTTTAGTTATTTTTTAAAAGTGCCACAAATAGCAGTAGAGCGTTTGAAAATGTTATTCGTCGAATACGTTGATTTTTATACTTTGTTTTTTTTTTAGTTTATTGTTTTTGCCGCTGTCAGTTTTTGTTGTCAGTATTGACATGCGGAAAACCATGGCTAAATGTTTGTCTATTTATTTTTGTAATTCCTATAGGGGCACTACTAAAGGAGTACAAGAAATAAAAATCATTTTTATTTTTAATTTTACGGGAAGTTACCTTACTCGGAGCTCGTGGCTAAGTTAAAGCCGTACAGATCGATCGGTCAAAGGTTAAGCTACGCTAGCTGCGGTCGGTCTGTGGATGGGTGACCATCCCTTTCATACCGAGTTTCCTCCTTGCCTCGGAAAACACGTAAAGCCGTTGGTCCCGGCTGTCATTTGTAGGTCCCGGCAGTTGTTATGAGTAGTCAGAAGCCAGAAAGTCTGACAACCAGTCTTAGTCTAAACGGGTATCGTGTTACCCGGTAACTGGGTTGTGGAGGTCCGAAAGGCAGTCACTCCACGTAAAACACTGGTATTCAACTGCATCCAGTTTGACTGGAAGTCGACCACAATAAAGGTAGGGAAAAGGCTAGGCAGATGATGGGAAGTTACCTTACAACAAGCCTAGATATCAGTGCCTAGGTATCGAGCCGTGTGGTGTGCTGTGTAGCCGCAAATAGCACCCCCCATTTCTACCCATGAATGTCGTAGAAGGCGACAGAGGGATATAAACCAGAGGATGGGCAGCAGCGTCCTTCCGAGTACCATAACACCTACTGCAATCGCCAACATGCATCGGCCAAGCATGGTGATTATGACTGAACTCCCTAGGGGGAGACCTATGCCCAGTAGTGGGCGTTTAAAGGTTAACATGATGATAATGATGAGATATCAGTGTCCATAAACTATCTACAACCAGTAACGACCAGGAACCGAAAGACGCAGCGTTGGTAGATCTCCCACCAAAGGGACCGACGACATTGTCAAGGTCGCGGGTAACCAGTGGATGCGGTGGTTGTGGTGTTCTATGGGGGAGGCCTATGTTCAACAGTGGACTTCTTTCGGCTGATAATGAAACTATCTACAAAATGACAATGCCAGATCCTGCCCCACCCATTTACAGAAAATGTAATAATTGTAATGATTAAAGAACCTTATTATAATAAATTGTTTTTCTTTAGAACTTGCGTTCTTGGCTTATTTCCAAGAGACAGGCTCGAGTGTGGAGTTGTGTGGAGTTTATTACTAAAAAGCTTCCTTTGTGTCTTATATTACTTAGTTTTTTGTTTTTGAGAACCGAATTGATATTGAAAACTATAAGGAAATGTAAAGAACTTTTTTGTTGGCAAATAAACAACTTTATTATTATTACTTGCGAATTACAAATTAATGCTAAATGAAATTCAAATACAGTTTTTTGATTTAAACAGAAACGGCAAGTTCTGTAGTCATTAGAACTAATGTTTAGTTATCAGCATTAAATAAGCAGTAAGATGCTACATAATGCATGCTTGTACATGACTGTTATTGAGTGGGGCAAAGTTCTATAGAGTTTCTGGCATTGTCCTTTCATACATTTAAATTCTTATTGACTAAAATATACTAGACTAGATTTCTGCCCACGGGTACCTACACAAAATTAAAGCCTCACGTTCTTCTATTCACATGAAAACCACATTTTCATTGCACTTACCTACTGTACAACTACTGGGAACCGATCGTGAGACGTCGCAGTGTCGCTAATAGCGTGTGATTACTGTGTTTGTTGTTTCATAGCTTATGAACACCATAATGACTGATAATTTTCAAAAGTCCAGTGAAAGCTTTGCCCTGGTTTTTTTTCTTGACTTTTTTTACCATTAAGAACTTTAATGTCTTATTATGACCACGCCTTAGATATGGGTAGATAGAAATATTTTAATACCAGCTTTTGCACGCGGTCAAGGTCAAGGTCAAATCCATTAATTGCTCGCTTATTTTGCCTATAAACCACCTGCATAAAATATTACCTTAAACATGAATATACCAAATATCTGGCATATACCATAGATGACACGGTTTTCGCAGTGGATGAGCGATTGACTGCTGCGCAGTTGCGGGTTCGAATCCTGCCCAGGGTAAACATTTGTGTGATGAGCACTTGTGTTTGCCTTATGTCTGGTTTTTGTTTATATATACGTATCAATTTATTTATTTGTGTATGTATATCAGCTGTATGACACCCATAGTACAGGGCCTCCTTAGTGTGTGAAATGTCCCCACATAATTTATTATTTCTATACCGAATATTTCAGCTTCTGGGTCGAGTAGTTTTCGAGGCTTACGTGATCAATTAGTGAGTGGTATTGACATGTATAGACTATTGTCCAATTATTCTATTGCGATTATAGTAATGGGTCCTATCCACAACCGAATATTAGCAACTTTTCGGTCAAATTCGCTGTTTAAAAACATTATTTTCTTTTCGTTCATCTACTATTTATACAGTTTTTATCCAGCGCAACACTATTCGAAAATACAGTACAAAATTCAAACCCGTCATACACAGTGTTTGCAGTGTTTGTAGCTGGTAAACGTTGTGCAGATATGAACATTTCGCTTGTACCTCCGCTAATGTTTCCTCTAGTGTATTAAGTACTTTAAGGTGATGGTTATAAACGCGCAATACTTTTAAGACGACTTTTACAGATTTTAAACTGACAATCACGTCAAAATGTGCAGTGTAAATGATTTGAAAAAAAATATATGTTAAACAAGAACATTCTCTTAATCATATAGAAAGTGAATATATTTGATTAAGTTCATATTAAAAAGTTTAATTAACTCGTGAAGTTGTGTCTGACGCGGACAAATCATTGACAATCACACAAAATCTACCAGGTATAATTATCCGAAACTTATACTATCTTACGGACAATTTTATTATCTATCTTTTAGTATACTCCTTTTTTTTTAATTTTGAAAGAATACTACTTTTATTTAATTTTTTCGACAAAATTTTGAAAGTTTTGGACGCAGACTGCGTCCGTTCTGCATCAGTTTTGCGTCCAAAACTCTCATAGTTTAGTCGAAAAAATTAAATAAAAGTAGTATTCTTTCAAACTTAAAAAAAAGGCGTATAGATAATAAAATTGTCTGTAAGATGGTGTAAGTTTCGTTTAATTATACCTGGTAGATTTTGTGTGATTGTCAATATTTTGTCCGCGTCAGACACAATTTCACGTATTAATTAAACTATATAATATGAATATAATTAAAAATATTCACTTACTAAGCGATTAAGAGAATGTTCTAGTTTAACATATATTTTTTTCAAATCATTTACACTGCACATTTTGACGTGATTGTTAGTTTAAAATTTGTAAAAGTCGTTTAATAGCCCCTTAAAACATTGCTGACAGACAATAATATATTGCAGCCACTTAATGCCTGGAAAATATAGCGCGTAGACCCACACATCAGCCTATTGCCGTCCACTGCTGAACGTAGGCCTCCCCCAGAGATCACCAACCAAAACGGTCTTGGGCAGCCCGCATCCATCCACTACCAGCCACCTTCTTATCGTCGGTCCATCGTGCCACAGGGCGTCCCACACTACGCTTTCCCAAACGTGGTCTCCACTCGTACAGTGTATGATTATATAAAATTGTTGTAACAATACTTGCCGTGTAACCGGGCCACACAGAAAATATCGCCGAATATTTCAACAACATACGTACACCTTACATTTTGTATATATGTTTGGAACCTATTATAGATTATCATGTGTACATAAATATAGCAGTTTGAATAATGTTACATACATAGGTGTCAAATTGATTACCTCCTTTTTTTAAATAGGTCCTCATTATCTGCCTAACCTTTTTCCAACTATACCCTGTTCACAATAAGATTAGACATAAACACAAACCTTTTTTACAGTCACTTCAACCGATTTTGACTTCTATTCCGTAGGCTTAAGGATGACATTAGAGGCAAAAAGGTGGTAACAATAACAACTGTTTACTGCAGTTGCCATTTGTCATGCTACCAACGCAATAGAAGTCAAAATCGATTGAACGGACTGTAAAAAAGGTTTGAGTAAATTTCTAATCTTATTGCGAACAGGGTATACTTATGTTGGAATTGACTTCCAGTCTAATCAGGTCCATCTGAATACGAGTGTTTTACATGGAGCGACTGACTATCGGACCTTCACAACCCAGTTACTGGGTAACACGATACCCCTTAGTGAGACGGTTGTCATCCTTTCTGGCTTCTGACTACCCTTAACCAGTGGCGTGCCTAGGCCGCCAGATGTCTGATGTTAGATGAATAGCTACCTACTTAGAGATATTTCATTTTCGTGCTGTCTTTTTATTGTCTCGCATTATTGATTGCAAGCCTGGCTTATGGGCTTTAATGGAAGGCACGCCATTGTCCTTAACGACTGTTAAAGATCTACGAATGATAGCCGGGACCAACGGCTTTACGTGCATTCCGAGACACGGAGGGAACTCGATATGAAATGGATGGGTACCCATCCACAAACTGACCGCAGCAAGCGTAGCTTAACCTTTTACCTATCGATCTGTACGTATTATACTTAGCCAAGAGCTCTTTGAAATAGGTTAAAAAAATAACGGAAGAAGAAAGATTTCATTGCAGCCACATATTTTCCGGAAGATATGCCCCGTTTAGAGCACCACTAAACACTATAGTGCACTGTGTATCATAACTCAATTGAATAGCATTGTTGTGTTGGGTGCACGTTGTAACGCTCTGGAAAGCTGTTTATCCGATTAAAGATCTTAATGGAGCATTTTAGTTTGTTGTTTTTTTCTTCATTATTAAGTGAATTTGTAATTTTGTTCGTGTAACTTGGAGATGTGGAAAAGATTAACCAGTTAAGAAGTTTGACCCAGAAGACACGGGACGTTTCAGTTAACGCGGGGTTTATTTTATTTATAGTGAATTTCAACAAACTTTAATACCAGTCGTTGATCAGTGCAATAATATTGTCACCTGATAGATTTTCTATGGCCGTCAAAAAATTTTTGACAGCTACCTACCACCACAAAATTATCTCACCGTGAAACCCTTCTCTGGACTTTCGCAAATATGTCAAGACCAAAATTAGCCTAATCGGTCCAGCCGTTTTCGAGTTTTAGCGAGACTAACGAACAACGATTCATTGTTATTATATAGATAGATTTTGAGGTCTTCGCCAATACAAACCAGTACCTAAGTATTATTAAAAAAAAAGTTCTAAAGAAAATAAAACTTTCTCTCTTGTTCTTTTTTTAAATCACTTTTCTTTATTGAAAATCAGGCGATGTACTGCATGAAAATTTCTCACTTTCGACACCAAACATCGTTATGGTATCGGGTTTCTATCCATCGCGTCACTCCAAGGCCACTTTTTATACGGTGGATATTAAAAAAATCCTTTATATATCCGCTCCCACGGCTTCACATGAGAAAAACGATGACTTTTAACGTAATGCCTTTTAGCTGAAAGCGCATGTACACCATTAAAAAAATATGCAGAATATTCAGTGCTTGCAAAATCTAATATATATAAATCTCCTGTCACGATGTTTGTCCGCGATGGACTCCTAAACTACTGAACCGATTTTAATGAAATTTGTACACCGTGTGCAGTTTGATCCAACTCGAAAGATAGGGTAGGTGTAGGGTAGGTGTAGGGTAGGTGTAGGGTAGGGTAGGTGTAGGGTAGGTGTAGGGTAGGTGTAGGGTAGGTGTAGGGTAGGTGTAGGGTAGGTGTAGGGTAGGTGTAGGGTAGGTGTAGGGTAGGTGTAGGGTAGGTGTATGGTAGGTGTAGGGTAGGTGTAGTGTAGGTGTAGGGCAGGTATAGGTAAATAGGCAGGTAAGTAGGTAGATAGGGACAGGACAACGTCTGTCGGGTCAGCTAGTGTAAATATAATTTATTAAAAGTTTTGTTTTTTTTTCAGTAGACAAGACGAAAAGTAAAATAAATTAACCGACTCGAGTTGATTTTTGAATTGAAAATACCACTCGCCTAAAGTATTTGGGTAAAATTGTATACATCATCATCTGCCTAGCCTTTTCCCAAGTATGTTGGGGTCGGCTTTCAGTCTAATCGGATGCAGCTGAATACCAGTGTTCTACATGGAGTGACTGCCTAGCGGACCTCCATAACCCAGTTACTGAATAACAGGATATCCCTTGGTAAGACTGACTACCCTTAACGACTGCCAAGGATCTACGTTTGACAGCTGAGACCAACGGCTTTAAGTGCTTACCGAGGCACGGAGGGACCTCGGTGTGAAATTTATGGTCACGACAACAAGCAATAACACAACACACAATAAGCACAATTTATTGACATGAATAGACCTAAAAATAAATAAGTATTGTGTGCGAAGCATGTATGTACTATCGTGGTCACACCTGCCTGACCACCACTAAGTTTCTTTTTGCTTGCACTCAAAAGATGGAAGCGCTCTCTACCCCGCCCCGTTGACTTCGCAGGCGCCAAGGGAATTTTTTTTTAACTGAGCAGGCGGGAAAGTCCGCAATAGTACTTCCAATTGATAAATCGATTGAATCAACGTTACGTTTACACCGCACGTTAATGACTCAAACTAGACTAGAGTCATTCGGTAATCATTCAGAGAAGAAATATGTAGGCTACAACATTGGTTTTAATTAAAAGATCTATTTATTGACGACACGGTTGGCGCAGTGGCTGAGCGATCGACTGCTGCGCAGCGTGTTGCAGGTTCGATTGCCGCCCAGGGTAAACATTTGTGTGATGAGCACTTGTGTTCGCCTTGTGTCTGGGTGTTGTTTATCTATATATGTATGTATTTACAAAAAAAAATGTATTTGTGTATGTATATCAGCTGTCTGACACCCATAGTACAGGGTCTTCCTAGTTTGGGGTCAGATGGCCGGGTGTGAAAATGTCCCCACATATAAAAAAAAAAAAAAAAAAAAAATCACAATGTACACAGGAAAATTAAGGGCACATGAGACATTAACTTTTTCTCCGGGGTGGTAACTCAGCTCTTTCTATCTACTAGGTATGTATGGTGGTTATTGCAAGTAGAACTTCTGCATTTCGCTTTACATTATGGTTACACACAGCAATTACGTCTTCGACTGAAAGCCTTCCCGTACTTACCTTATGTTATTGATTTCTGCACGTTTATGGAGTGAAGTGACCCAATTTTATTATTTTTCTCTCGATATTCATGGATTTTAGGATTTTCTAATTTGCCTAATGTGATTCGGAAGTCAATGTTCGTCTGATGAATGTGACTGATGGTGAAGAAAATATATTACATGAGTAAGTTGATGATCATTATGTAAATACTTACATAACACTGCTGCTAGCATATATTTATGGGAAATAGAGTTATATATAATTAGGTACGTAATTTTCAATTTACATCTTATATAGGGTGACTGGTAATTAGTGTACGATACTTAAACACGTGATTGTGTTCATGATAACAAACCACTTTCCCAAAAAAAAAATGTTTTTTGTGCTGGTTCACTTTTATCACAATAACACAACAGCCGTATGAAATTCACGCGCGCGCACGCCTGTGACCTAAAGTGAACCAGTACAAAATAAAATTTTCTTCGGGAAAGTGGTTTGTTATCATGAACACAATCACGTGTTTAAGTATCGTACACTAATTACCAGTCACCCTATATATAAAAATCTTCTGTGCGTGTGTGTTCCAGTGGATCCGAGAATGGTTTAGATTCACAATTAGACCCGGTAGGTGGAGCTGTAGTCGAGCTTTTTTATTTTCAGGGCAAGACAACGTCTGCCGGGCCCTCTAGTAACATATGTATTTCAATGATTGAATTTGTATTTTGAGTTGAACGCCACAAGAGTTTTAGTCGTGTTTGTGCAGTGATTAAAGCATCCTGCTGCGCAAGCAAGACGATGTGACTTCACAACTGGTTATGTACAAATGACGATGTAGCTTTTTCCATTTCGTAGGTTGGTACATCACTTACATCGGTGAAAGAAAAACATAGAGAACAAACCAGGACTTACTAATAAATAAGGTCTGAATTCGCTAAACCACCAAGCATGCGTGGTGATTAATGGTCAAGCCTTCACTACGTGAGAAGAGGCATTGGTCACCTGCAATACTCCATACAAACGAATCGATTTAATTACCTACACTACTACCCAAATAACAGACTTTACAAATACGTGTGTGTGTGTGCTTGTCTATGCGCTCTACTGCGACTATCCGCTTGAACTAAAAGCAGTTTCGAGAGCACGTTTGATGCATGCGGGAAGTGGTGAGAAATAGTGTTTCGGAGGAAGGCGGGGTGTGTCGCTACTGTACGGTAGTACTAATATTTATACTGTGCCTTGGTCCTGTAAATTCCAAGAGTGAATAATGTCAAGAAAAAATCATGTGGGATAAACTAAAAATATAATAGGTAGTTAAATAATAACCGATGTTTTACTAAAAAGGAAAGAAACATACACGAACATTCGATTTCAATAATACGCCGCAACCAGAATTAGACGCGGTTTGAAATGTAAGTCACCTATTTATCCACATTTCAAGCACACGCCACTAATAATAATTCTACGACCGCAACCAAACCACAGATTCGTGTATGTTTTTTGGTACAGGTCTCACCGGTAGAATATGAATTCACTTCAAAGTGCAAGTTTACTCAACTATACAATCAAGTTGCAACAGCCCCTAAAGTGTTGGCCTGCATCTGTGATTGTCCTACAATATGCCAGGGCTGTACCACGTCTCGGAATAATCCCATCCCCGGTCTGTTGTGCATCTTTACGGCAGTTATCTTAAGTTCTATTTGCAGGTTGTGTCCGGCATCCCTAATGTGGTCGTATTCTGGTATACTGAGTGGGATTTTGAGTGAATTTTTGACGTCTTCTATGTTTCATCATTCTCGCTCGGATAGGTACTACTATTTTGCCAGATGTTGGTAGTGAAGGACGAAGTTTTATGTTGTGATGTATTATACAATCACTTGCGGTTTTGAACAACGCTGTCGTTAAAGTGAATTAGACAATGATGTTGCGCAGATGTGCTTACTAATATTTTAGCAAAGCTTTATCTTTTTAAACTAGTTACTTAACAAAAGTTGACAAAAGCAGCTCTATTCTGAATTTTAAAGACTTTAATAAATTAATAAACAGTAGTACTATAATTAATGGTATTCGTGATGGCCTAGAGAGGTTAAGGCGCTCGCCTCTTATGCATGAAGTTGCGGGTTCGATACCGGGCCGATACCAATGTGACATGATATTTACTAAAACAAGCACTCATTACCATCTGCTTAACCTTGTGCTAATTATGTTGGGGTCGGCGTTCAGTCTGACCTGATGCAGCTGACCATCACAACCCAGTTACTGGGTAACACGATACCCCTTGGTAAGACCGGTTGTCAGACAAAAAAGCACTCAGTGCCTATTGTATATTAAATAGCAATCACAATAATATCCTGATGGTAAATCACAACTCTATCTATTATGCATAACAAAATTTCGCCCAAAATAATCGCACATTTCACTTAAACGGGGAAGAAATATTTCAGCTTTACCATAATAGCTAGAATAGGGCCGTATATCTTAAATTCTGCGGTGCTTATTCGGGCTGGCCCGAATGCAAAGTCAGTGTTGAGTCTGAACGATAAATTATTTTTACTAGACCACTGACGTCATAAAAGGAGGCTGTGAGTTTTGCATACAAACTTTTCTAGTTTTTTTTTTGGTGAATAAACTGAAATATTTTTCATGAAAATATATTCTGAAACTTTATTATGCATGAGCAGTTGTTTTGAATTTTCATATAAAGTTTATAGTGATGGTGTCATTTTAAAACCACAGGTGTGCTGCTGTAAATGTGTAGTTTATTTTTATTGCGTAATCTTTTCGTTTGCACTTTACTAGATGTATGAAACATGATATCGCACTAGCTTCTAAACGTGACTTAGTCTGCGTATATTTAAAATTAAGCGAAAGCTCTTGATTTGAAGTTCCGCTTGAGAACCTGTCCCACACTAGGATTCATGGTATTCCATTCAACGTATCACTAGTCAATATCCCTCTGTCGTCTGTTACGACACCCACGGGTACAAATTGGATGGTGCTATTCGCGGCCGGCATCACACGGTTCTCTCATGAAGTGTCAAAACGCCATTACACCATAAATGTTGTAAGGCAATTTTTACGTCTTTGTCAACTCTTTTAACTAATTATTTATTAACTTAAAATCAAATTTTACAGTTAATTGAAAATTAATACGGTTTTCAGTGCTAAAATATTTTTTTTTAGGGTTTCGTACCTCAAAAGGAAAAATTAACGGTAAAAAAAATATTTTAAAAACAAGCTTTTATTATGCACAAAAAATTTAAAAAATAAACTAAGTCATTCATAAAATTCGTAGTTTCTTAAACTTTACAAGTAACAACCTACAAAAACGTTCAGTTTAACTGTTCGATACAATTAGTGTCATCAATAGAAGTATGATACATAAACATATATTATCTATAACCAGTATATTAATATTCTTACGCGATCTGAAAACGTTACCAAAGTAACTTAGGTATACCTTAGTTCAGCACAAACTGTCCACGCGAAGTGGTGTTCCTATGACTATATTCCATCTCCATCATCAGAGCAGCTGCATCGTACCATAATAATGTTGTATTGTTATCAAATTTCCGTAAGTACATCAAATTTCAGATTACTCGGTACACGAGAAGTGGTGACCCTATAAATACCGTCCAACTCCATCATCAGACCAGCTCCATCGTACCATATTATCGTATTGTCAACAGAGTTACGCAAGTACACCAAATTTCAACTCAATCGTCCTACTGGATCTGCTGTTCCTGTGACTACCCTGCAACTCCTCATGACACCAGGTCAATGATACCTTGTTATTGTATTGTCACCAAAGTTACGTAGTCATATCGAAATTCAACTCAATCGGTCCATGGGAACTAGTGTTCCTATGGGTACCTTCCAACTCCTCATGACACTAGGTCAATGATACCTTGTTATTATATTGTCACCGAAATTACATAGGCATACCACATTTTGGCACAATTGGTCCACAGGAATCGGAGTTCCTACGGGCTTCTTCCAACTCCTCATCAGATCAGCTCCATGATACCATATTTTTGTATTGTTACCGAAATTACGAAGACATACAAAATTTCAGCTCAATTGGAACACAGGAATCGGACTTCCTATGGGCATCCTCCAACTCCTCATCAGATCAGCTCCATGATACCATATTTTTTTTTGTATTGTTACCGAAGTTACGAAGACATACCACATTTCAGATCAATCGGTCTACAAGAACCGAAGTTTCTATGGTCACCTTCCAACCTCATCATCAGACCAGCTCCATGGTACCATATTATTGTATTGTCGTCCAAGTTACGTAAGTATACCAAGTTTCAGCTCAATCGGTTTATTGGAAGTGGTTCAAATCTTCCTTGCAAGATTTGTAAACATACATACAAAAGTGAAGTTAAATAAAGGCTTGTAAAAAACGGAACCCTTATAGGATCACTTTGTTATCCGTCTGTCTGTCTGTCAAGAATTTTTATCTCGGGAACGCGTGGAGGTATCAAGTTGAAATTAAAACCACATAATCAAGTCTACGGTCCCTTGATGCTGTAAAAAATCAACCCTCTATGTTAACGTAAAAAAAAAAAAGATACGGCCGTTTATGTCGCAAAAAAATGCATTTACAGTATTAAGTAGATTAAAGTACGGATAGTAGGTATGGATTAGTTTAGAAGTATGGATATGTACCTACAAATATGTACGGAACCCTCGGTGGGCGAGTCCGACTCGCACTTGTCCGGTTTTTTATTAATAGTTTCTTTTACCCAATTGTAGGTTGTCCGTGTGGTGTCGGACGTAAAGAATAGCACCATCCCATATCTTCCCAAGGGTGTTGTAAGAGGCGACTAAGGGACTCACCAGAGAATGGGCAGCAGCGTTCTCTGTGCCTTTGTAACAACCGTACTGCGATCGCCAATCCGCCTGCCAAGCGTGGCGATTATGGCAAAACCCCCCCTTGGGGAGGCCTATGTCCAGCAGTGGACGTCTTTCGGTTGAAATGATGATGATGATGATGAATTGTAGGTTAACTACTAACAAAATGGACTCCTATTTATATCTCTAAATCATCTTCCGCGATTGCCCTACTTTTGTAAAGGTCGTCGTTCTATTCACGTGCAGCTTTAAATCACACGCGTTATCTATTAGAGTCATACAAGCCATTAAGATGGCCCAAAACGCCAACAAACTGCATATTTGCATCGTATGAAATTCTCTACAGCGATGGTAAAACTCAGGGGTTCTCAAACTGTGCGTTGCACCCTGAGGTGTCACGACGCAATTCGACGGTTACATTTACCATATAATTTGGAAGTATGGATAAGAATAATTAAAATCTTAACTAATAAAAATATTTTTTTATAAAAAAGACAACCGTATTCAAAATCAAAAAAGTGATAAATAACTTTAGCACAGTACACACATGACTTAAGATTTGGAAGTCGGTGGCTTTGTTCTGTTTGTTTTCTTTAATTGCCACCGACTTCCAAATCTAAATCCATGTGTATACTGTGCTAAAGTTATTTATCACTTTTTAGTACCTTCTTATCATCCAAATTCATTAAAAACCGGCAACACAGTTAAAACAGAGGTACTCTAAAGATTGAAGAAACTATTAAAACGTCGTCAATGTAGATTTTTTTGTGATTTAATTGATTTTTCAAAAAGCGCTGAATCAATTCGAAATTTTCAAAATCGATTCACATTTGCCGGAGAAATCGCGTAACAAATATACAAAAAAAACAACATACAGTCGAATTGAGAACTTCCTTCTTTTTGAAGTCGGTTGATTATAAATAAATAAAGCAATCTTTATGTCTGCTAGAGCTACACACGAAAATCTTCTTTTAAAAGTCATAAAAAAAATATAACCCTTACATTGAGTGGCAGTGTAAAAGATTGGGAAACCCTGGAATAACTGTATAAAGTTCGTATACACCGCCGGGTATGCCTTTGTTGGCGTTGAACTATTAATATGAAGAAGGGTCAATGGATTATGAATATTTATTAGTATCGTTGATGTACTTTTAGTGAGTGTTGTGGTCTTCTGGTTTTAGTCTGACTGTACCCTACTTTTGCTTTATGAATATTAAATGTCAAGCTACATAGATATTCTATCAGGTCAAACCGTACTTACCTGTAATTGTACCTTTTTTAAAAACGGGAACCAAAAATGTTTCTTCTTTATAAAAATGAAAACGTTTATTTTTTATTTATAAGTAGCTTTTACCCGTGACTTTATCTTTGTGAAAGTCAAATTTTACATGGAGCGACTGCCTGTTTGACCTCTGCAATCCAGTTACTGGGTAACACGATCCCTTGGTAAGATTGGTAGTCAGATTTTCTAACTTCTGACTACCAATAAGGGCTGTCAAAGATCTTTGAATGACAGCCGAAACCAATGGCATAACGTGCTTTTAGAGGCATAGAGGGGTTTTAGTATGAAATGGATGGTCACCCATCGTCGAACTGACCGCGGTAAGCGTAGTCAGAACCGGTCGCACCGAACGGCTTCACGAGCCACGGAGAGTCACGAGCTCCTTACAGATAAATTACCTCTTAAAAACAAAGAAACTTAACCTTTCTATAATATTAGTATAGAAGTACAAAAAACTAAAATATTGTTTCTATAAAAAAACCTAATCATAGTAAAACCCACCCCAGACGAACTAATACCACCGTAAAAAAAAGCTCATTGCGTAATTCGAAATCTATAAAAAAATATCTTTCAATCTAGAATTAGTAACTTGAGCCAAATACGGCTGTGGGACATGCAACGATCCCAATGTTTACCTTTGACCGAAGTAAAAGGTTCAATTTATTTAACAATGTATGAACACGCAACCCCAGTAACAGGTCCTGTTTGCCGTTCATGATTTTTTATGGTTTCAATTTTAATCAGCGTCGCGCTCCATGTCATGTGACAGGGCACGTGCTTTGAATTAGGGTTATAACACATTGAATTTTTGCGTTAAATTATAATAATATTTGTTTTTTGTACAACAGACAAGGACAGTGTACATAATAATTAGGCAAAGTAAAGCTAGAAGTCTGAGACGGCTGTTTCTCAAACTAGGTAAAATAACCTGTATTTTGGGAGCCAGTTTTTTCAATTCTATGTGCTATCTACCCGTGCATTATATTTAAAGTGCCTTGATTCAGTGTCAAGTGTCAAATGGTAACCAGTTTATACAATGACAAAGAAAAAAGGTATAAATTGAAAACAAAAATAATAATTTCAGTTAATTCTATGCCGTGGGTCTATGGTGTGTGTGTGGGACCCCCCACACACACACCATAGACCCGTGGCATGAAGACCCGTGGGGTGTATGTGTGACGAGTCCGTGTCAAAGTGTGATTAGCTTGATTCAGTGTCAAGTGTCAATTGGTAACCATTTTCACAATGAAAAAGAAAAAAGGTGTAAATGAAAAACAAAAATAATAATTTCAGTTAATTCTATGCCATGTATCTATGTTGTGTGTGTGTGGGGAGGGAGGGGTGTGTATGTGACGAGTCTGTGTAAAAGTGTGATTAGTATGTGTGTGTATTATGCAACTGGGAAAACGAAAGTAAATGTGTATACTAGGTAATTTTTTATTCACGTTCCAAATTTCTCAGGGTGATAGTACCCATGAAATTGAATAACTTTCTCCAAAAAACATGGGTCGAAATATTAAAAAAAAAATCGGACTTCCCATACAAAATCAATAGTCAGCTGATCGATTTTGTATGGTAAGTCCGATTTTTTTTTTAATATTTCGACCCATGTTTTTTGGAGAAAGTTATTCAATTTCATGGGTACTATCACCCTGAGAAATTTGGAACGTGAATAAAAAATCACCCAGTATAATGTGCACGTGAAAAAGATGGAAAAGTTTCATAGTAATGAAACTTTTGCTTTTGCTTTGCTTTTTTAGATTAATATTACATTTTTAACAATATTATTGGCTACGTAAAGTATAATTATAGGTATGAATAAGCTGATGCCTATTACTCCGTCCGCGTGATAGTTGGTTCAGTTAAGATGGGTTTTTTTCATGGATCAATTTATTTTTTCTAAATCTAAAGCTCAAGGTATCAGGTACAAAGAAGCCTGTATTACAAATAAAAAAGTCAAAATGCACCTGGTTTTACGTTATTAATTTAGTCGTAGGAAGGCTCCAGTATTTCTGACTTTAGTTTTATCAGTATAATTAATTTGTTTTACCGGTCCAAGGTCTGTTTTGATAACGAGTGTCGTTTGAGCGCTCATTAAGTAAGCTGCCAGCCAGGTTTTTTAGCGATAAGAATATTCATTTTGTATTTTAGGGAGAAAGTAAACAACCTCCTTGGTGCATATTTTCTGTGAGTAACAAGGGGTGGGTACGTTTGAAATTCTGACGTTTTTGAAATGATTGAGACACTAATGGCCATACTCAAACGCTACTCAATTTTAAGATGCAGTTATGTCTCGTAACTGTCACAGCCACTTTGACATAAAGTGATAGAGACAGCACGACCTTAACGGCATCTTACAATTAAGAAGCGTTTAGGTATTTGGCGTTTACTTCTAATAATCTGATAATACTTACCTACATGTTAAATAATAATTTCCGCGATCGAATTTCGGTCACGGTAGCCAATCTCCAGTGAATGAAGCCAAGTACGCAAGAATAAAGTGAACAAATGTGTGCGATATCTCTCTTCACTGTCCTCTACGTTGAATATTTTAACATTAAACCTACCATAACAATAATATCTACCTATATGTATACAGTACGGTCAACGTAACTTGGCGCGTCTGAAGTTAGCCGATTAGCTGCGCAGTAGACAATTTCGTTCCTAAAAGTTCCATTGCGCAGCCAAACAGCTAACTTCAGACGCGCCAAGTTACGTTGACCGTATTGTACCTTGCTCACGGCACGAATTGTGAGGAGGTTCCTCATTTTGGATCCCTAAACACCGTCAGCTTAGGTATTACCACCTCTATGCAAATGTCAGCTTAATCCGTAATAAACATTCATCCACCTATTCTCACTAACTTTTGCGTTTACAATAAAAGTTAGTGACATGAATGATGTAACCTAAATTCGTCATATATACATATATTGGTTTTAAAATAATAAAAAAAAATAGTTATAACATTTCACACACGGCCATCTGACCCCAAACTAGGGAGACCCTGTACTATGGGTGTCAGAGAGCTAATATACATACACAAATACATTTTTAAATACATACATATATAGATAAACAACACCCAGACACAAGGCAAACACAAGTGCTCATCACACAAATATTTACCCTGGGCGGGAATCGAACCCGCGACACGCTGCTCAGCAGTCAAACGCTCAGCCACTGCGCCAACCGTGTCAAGAGTGTTCATGGAGTTTCTTACTCGTTTTTCTTCATAGAAATCTTTTTTTTTATTGCGCGGTGGAAATCCTTATAGACTTCCTCCATCGTGAGGGCGATGGTAGGGCATGCCGGACTCTTACCGGTTAAAATCACCGCGGTGTTCTACCGGCCGGGGGTTCGTCATAGAAACCTACTGTTTGGAACGAGCAATTTAACTCTAGCTTCAACTTTATGACTGACTGACTCCTTGAGTAAATGGTTTATGTACAAAATACGATTTCGAGTTTCAGTTTCCGGTTTTTTTTTTTAATCATCATCATCATCATTTCAGCCGAAAGACATCCACTGCTGGACATAGGCCTCCCCCAAGGGGAAGCTTTGCCATAATCGCCACGCTTGGCAGGCGGGTTGGCGATAGCAGTATGTTCGTTACAAATGCACAGAGAACGTTGCTGCCCATTCTCTGGTACGTCCCTTAGTCGCCTCTTACGACACCCACGGGAAGATATGGGATGGTGCTACTCTTTACGTCCGACACCATACGGAATATCATAATCATATTTTTAAATATAGAACCATAAAACTAAGTGTAGACACACCTTAAAACTGCCGTCTCGCGATTTTTAAACACATGTTGCGGAAACGACGTGATCATGACAGATTTCCGATACCATGTCATAATCGACACCGATTACTTCTCGAAGCCCCGCGATACGCAATACCGTATGTCGTCACCAGATATTCAATATTTTACACGGGTAAATAGGATTTTTTTTTCATTCCCCATCCAGGTTTATTTTTGCAGGTATTTGATTTCTTTGTAAATAGAGGAGGCGCGGATGATCTTTTATGACAGGGCTTATTAAGTGCATGCTGTAAGAGATATGGACTCCACAACTTTTAATCATAATAATCCTGATCATTTATTGCATTAAATATGGTAGGAAAACAGAAATTAACACCAATAAATATACGAGTACCTTTAGTTTGAAAGTTGCATCAGACAGAAAACTTGAAAGGTAGGTACTAGTTTGTAAGTTTGAGGGATGAAACGCATGTGACCAAAAGAGTTATGAATATAATTAAGAATAGATGGAGAGAGAGGAAGAGAAAGGCCGAAGAAAAGATGGATGGATAATGTGAAGAATGAGAGAGAAGGGAGTTAGTGATACCATAACGGTTAACAAGACGAAATGGTTCGGTTTCGATTCCCACCATTCCCGGTTCTACGCCTTCCGCATTTAGCCACCACCGGCTACCTTCATCAGATCATCGGTCCATCGGGTTTGAGGCCATTCTATGCTACGCTTACCGATTCACGATCTGCACTCCAGGACAAGACAAGTCTGCTCGATCGGCCGTCAGTTCTGCGACAGATACGACCAACCCACTGCCACTTAAGCTTGCTGATTCAATATCGGTGATTTTAGTACTCCTCCGGGTTTCCACGTTTTACCTCAAGCTTTTCACCTAAATTCACCATTACAGAATCATCATCAGCCGGAAGACGTCCACTGTTGAACAAAGGCCTCCTCAATAACGAGGGGGGTTGCCATAATCCCCACGCTTGGCAAGCATCTTGGGGATTTCAGTTAAATAATTAAATACACGGAAGCCGCTGCTACTCGACTTCCAGATTTTCCTTTAGTTGACAGCATTTCGACGACTTCTACTGTCTCCTACGGATGAAAAGAGTGGGTGCTATTTCTGGCCTGGGCACCCCACGGGATGTTTTAACAATAAAGAGCTAAACTACACTACACGAAAAAGGAATTATGATGCCACCGTGAACCAGAAATACGAGATTAAAACCTCAAAGGCGGTGGTTGCTAATTGGATCTAGCTCAGACTAGGCCTCACGGCCAAAATATGGAGCGACACAACGTAACTCAGTTTACACAAAGCCTACCTGCCGTATTTACCCTGCGCCACTAATATAATCACAACATAACGGGACGTAGAACAAACATGGCGGACCGTCCTGTGTTGACGTAGTGGACGACTGGCAAACCGAATTGTACGGAACGCAATGACGTGGCTGGACCCTTTACTTTGTAGTCCTTTAGGTGTCTGCTAGGTCTGTGTTATCTTGTTGTGGAGTTTCAATTGAGTCTGTACAATTTTATACCTAGTACAAAATAGTTTTTAGTTGCAGAGTCTCAGAGTCTATTTAGTTCAATTAGTCTTGAAGGGCGTAGCTAGGATTTTGATAGGGTGGGGGGGGGGTTTCGGCAGTCATAGACAAACCAAGAATATATCTAAGGTAAATGCTACATGAGCAATGGGACAGGTTACGTTAAAAATGAAAAATCCCTTGAATAAACCCTTGTTCTGCCATTTTTTGATACCAAGATTAAAATTAGTCAAATCGTAATATTACTTTACGGTTTGTGAGTATTCCTCCATCTTCTAGGGGGGGGGGGGGGGGCAGCTGCCCCACCCTGCCTGTACCTCGCTACGCCCTTGTTAGTCTCTATGGAAAAGAATGAGCTAAATAATTAGCTGTCCTAAATATTCAATATGGTCTTTGACAAGTCAACAGAGGTCCACCCTTGCGGTTGGCCAGAGAGCTATGGAACGGACTATTCTGGGTATAAAACTGCAAGACCGGGTTAGAAATACCACAATCCGTTCCACTACAAAAATAACTGACGTCACTCGGAAAGCTGTCATGGACACATCTGCCGCATGTCAGACGATCATTGGGCCAAATGCACAACCCAATGGGTCCCTCCCCTGGGACAGGCGGAGATAGCGGGATGATCTAGACTCCTTCGAAAAGGACTGGTCCCAAATAGCCCTTACTAGAGAGAGTTGGAAGGAGGAGTGGAGAGGCCTTTACCCTGCAGTGGGAGAATCCAGGCTGAAATAGTATCAATAATAAGTACTATCAGAAGTTTGAACCTACTGTAAGAACTCACTTCCGTGCTCATTTCTAATGCTTGATGACTTCGCTAGCGCCACTAAGTAAGAACGTAGGTGAAGCGAACTATTTTATTGCAAGAATTTTAGGAAATGCGAAAAGCTTTTCACTTCAGGTAAGTAAGTGAAATCGGAAATGAGATAGGATTTGAATTCGCGGATCATTTCTTACAGAATTGCACTGCTATTTAAATTATTACTAGCTTACTTCGTCGGCGTGAATGTCGGTTATCGCGAATGCAGATGAAGTTGCGGATTAAAAAGTAGCCTATTTCCTTGACCAGGGCTCAAGCTATTTTCATACCGAATTTCATCAAATTTTCGCATTTATAATTTTAGATTAGAAGTATAGATGTATTTCTTCTTAACAATCATGTTATGTGTAAAAGTGCTGACCAGTAGCTAAGAAGATAAAAAAATAACATCAAAATGAATTGCATAGGTATAAAAGTAGTATTCAGGCCAAAGTGGCTAATTTTAATACAAAAACGATTAGAATAACGACAGTTAAGTGCGAAGCCTACATAATTAGTATTGGAATATTAGTCCCCTTAGACCCTGCCTTCCCCAAAGAAGAAACGATCGTGAAGATATAGACAGAAACTTTTCTTCGGCACTTAGTCCCAAACGATCCTATCTGACGACCCAACTTTGATACACAGAAGAGCCCTCCATTTTCATAATTAACATTTATTTCCTACGCTTAAGGCTTAACAACCATCTTGTATTACTATTTCGTCCTCAATTTCCTGATAAGCGTGTATTTTTATCGAATAACTAGCTGACCCGACAGAAGTTGTCCTGTCGATCGATTTTTGAATTTTCTTAGGGTGTTACCAGCCAATCGATTGATCGTCGATCGACGGAATCGATCGATGGTAAAATGAATTTGTCGACGTTGATCGATAGTTTCTACCAGACCAATCGATCGATTGTCGATGGATGGCATCCATCGATGGTAGGATAGATTAGTCGACGTCGATCGAGCTGCTTGATTATTATTAGTGATGGATTATGCAGGAGTTAATCGATAAATGCCGACCGATGCCATTGACCGGCAGTCGATCGATTAGTTAGTCGAACAGTATCCGTCGATCAGCCAAAGCTACCACACCAATCGATCAACGTCGATCGATGTCCACCAATGGCATCGATCGATGATCGATCGATTGGTGTAGTAACACCCTTACCGTAAAAACCTTCCCTGAACTTCCACAAATATTTCAAGACCAAAATTAGCCAAATCGGTCCAGCCGTTCTCGAGTTTTAGCGGGACTAACGAACAACGATTCATTTTTAGTATATAGAAGATAATACCAGCCTAATATTCTCCCACTGCTGGGCAAAGGCCTCTTCTCATATAGAGAAGACACGAGCGTTGATCACCACGTGCGCTCAAGGCGGATTGGCGATTTCAGATTCAATTCAATAATATGTGCAAGTTTTCTTACGATGTCTCCCTTCACCGTCCATCTTTCAGAAGTCGGTGGCGGTGGCTTTGTTCTGTTTGTTGTTTTGTATTGCCACCGACTTCCGAAACTAAAGTAATGTGTGTTCTGTGTTTTTAGTTTTTGAAGGAGGTTGTTATTTTTTTTTTAAGATTTTTTTAATGGACGCGGCCGCAGTTGCAAGCAAAACAAGTATGTGTAATACATTATTATTTGAAGTAGATTTAAGATCGTTTTAAGTTTTTAATATATACTACTCAAAACAAAATAAGGGCCACAAGGTATTTTGTCTGTACCATGAAAATAATAAAACCAAAATATATTTTTTGTCTCCATAACGAAAACTAATGTTGTTTTTACCATGTAGACCAATAAATTTATTCAAATAATAATGATTAAAAAGTTTATTTGCTTTTGAAAGAAAAAACACATTTTAGGTTAAAAATAAAAACAACGTAAAGTTACTGAAAACAAAAGAAAATACTCCATGCTCATCTTTTAGTAACGGGTATGCCGGGGGGCATACCCGTTCCAGGCTTCAGGAGTGCGTAGCTAAACGAGGGGTCGTTTAGCTACGCACTCCTGAAGCCTGGAGTGCATGCTCTCAATCAAATGCCTGACATTTTCCATTGAAATCTCTTCCCAGGTCCTTTTCACAGCGTTGATGAGTTGCTGTTGGTTGTGGATTTCCTGATCACCGTCTCTAACTCTTCGTTTCAACTGATCCCACATGTGCTCTATTGGATTTAAGTCCGGACTGTTCGCCGGCCACGGCGAGACTTGAATTTGAGAGTCTTCCAGTACAAACAGAGTCGCTTGAGCCGTGTGTGCACGAGCATTGTCTTGCATCAAGATGAATCCAGGACCCGCTCGCTGTGCAAATGGGATCACATGTGGTCTGACAACTTCCTCAATATACCGCTGAGCAGTAACAGTACCCTCATTTAAAATAGCGAGCTCAGTTTTGCCGTGTAAGCTTATCCCGCCCCAAATCATTACATTTGGACCACCAAAACGATCGACTTCATGGATGCAGGCTTCTGAAAATCTCTCGCCGCGTCTTCTCCATACTCTAATACGCCGATCGTCGTTAAAAAAATTAACTTTGCATTCGTCTGTGAAGAGCACCATAAAAAAATAAATTAGACCAATATGAAAAACTATCTCGTGGCCCTTATTTTGTTTTGAGTAGTATATGTATTACTATATTATTATGTTCATGTAGTATTCTAAAAACAATACTAAAAAAAACCCTTGTTTTCTGGAAAATCTGGAAAATGAGTGCAGGCGTTATAACGCCTGGTAGTAGGATGGACTACTATTTACAAGTTAGCTTGCAGGCCATTTAGTATTGACTAAAAAGTTTTTCCAAAAAAATAAATAAAACCGCCTTCAAAAACTATAAAGTGATAAATAACTTTAACACAGAAGACACATTACTTTACTTTCGTAAGTCGGTGGCGGTGGCTTTGAGTTTGTTGTTTTGTATTGCCACCGACTTCCGAAAGTAAAGTAATGTGTGTTCTGTGTATTTTTCGCTTTTTAGTGTTGCCTTAACATCCAAATCTATTAAGAAACGGCGACACACTTAAAAGAGACACCTCCATAGATTGAAGAAACTAAAACGTTGTCTACGTAATTTTTTTGGGAATTTGTTGATTTTCTCAAAAAGGGCTAGTACTAATTTTGGTAAAATTTATATGGGACCATTGCGGAATAAACCCCTTTTGAACAAAAAAAAAGAATTTTGCAAATCCGTCTATATATGACAGAGTTATGCCCGAACATACATAAAAAAAAGAAAAAAAAATACAAACATTCGAATTGATAACCTCCTCCTTTTTGAAGTCGGTTAAAAACTGATATAAATGTTACTTATAGGTAGTACTTTTAATTGGATATTTAATAGCAGAAATGTGGCATGTCAACTATGGGCCCCAGCCAGTAAGAAAACGTAGCCTAGGGATAGATCCAGTTGCCTGGGGGCAGTTGTAAACAAGTTCGCTAATAGCCACTTAAACTTTGCAAAATCGACACAATTGGAAGAAAGTCAGGCTGGAAAATAAACGTGTCTCGCGGTGAATGATCCGAAGTTGTTTTTAATACAAACAGGTTTGTTGTTGTGATTTCGTGGGTAGGTTACTGAAGTTTGGTTGCGTGTCAGTTGTTTCACAGGTATTGATTTTTTTTTGTGTTCATTTTTATTGTATTATAAGCGTCAAAACAGACAGAGCAGTAAGGCAATTCTCACACGAAGCCCTTTGCCGCCGTGGAGGGCGGAGGTGGCGAAGCGGATTTGGCAGCGGTGCGCCGCGCAGACAGGCGGAGAGCGCGCAGTCCGCGCGGACGATGGATTTCGATCAGTCCGACCACATAGTTTGGAAAAGTGGACGCTGAAGTGGTAGTAGCAGTTTGGTTACTATACAGGAAATTACTACTCCAAAAAAAAAACTCAAAAGGTTTTGGGTTCATTCATTTTTACGAAACAGAACTCTTTCATGAATAGTAATAATTATTTTACGTTGTCTGATTTTAATATAGCTTTTGCTATATTGCGAGTTTTTCATGTCGCAATTAGCAGGGCAATTTTCAATCTCTGGAATAAACTTTTCGACATCAAAGTCCATTTTATCCCGCAGTGACCCGCGCGGTAACGCGGTCGTCTTGTGTGCCAAGCGCCGCCCCTCCGCGCAGTACACTCTCCGCTGTTTCGGGCGGCTGGGGTATGGTCAGTACCCGCAGGCACCCTGGGACAATCTCCCAAACGTTTGTTTGACGTACGTTTTTTGACGAACTGTTTGCTGGTGACGTACGTCACCACGCACCCCTGAATGCGTATGTGTTCGTGGGCACCACCCACAAGGACCACGGGAGAGACGGGGAGTTGAAGAGGCGGCGCAGGCAAATAAAACGCAGATATTCTTCTTGAACCTTTCTTGTCCGCAGTTTTCGGCTTGCTTCCCTTTTCTTGATGTTGCCTCTTCAACGGCTGAGCTGCGACTGATTTGAACCGAAAAATGGCTCGCCTTATATACCGGCCTGCCTTACCGGACAGAGGTCCGTGTAATTTGGGCCTGTTTTGCTCGTCAATTTTCCCTTAGCCGAAAACTTTAGACCCCTTATTTTATTTATTTATTTCAATAAATCCTTACAATATTTATCTTATTAACTAATTATGAACCTAATTAATAAAATAAAACACAAATCTTAACTATTTAATAACTTAATAAAAAAATCCTAGAACAAAAACTCGTAAAAATGTGTGATTCGCAATTTTCACTTTACATTTTTTGCTATAACTTTAAATTGGTAAGTTCTATCCTTATGAAACCTTTTGTATATACATTTTTAAATCAATATCTAACTTTTAAGACCAAAATCAAATCGCTATGTACACAAACAAAAAATCACTTTTTCAAGTTACGTAATTATTTGGACAAAGTTACTTGAGAACCAACTTTACTTTACAACTATCAAATAACCAGTCTTATTAGAATGAATCGCTAAAATATTACGTAAATACACCCTTATATACTAATTAGAACCTTATAAGAAATATCAAACATTTAAATCTAATTAGCGCCCTATATTATTTACATTATTGTTGTTCGTGGATCTCGTCGCCGACAGTCTCCCCCTCGTGCGTCGCACCATCCCTCTGGCTCGGCGATACTCCCGGCACCAACAGCACCACTCTCGAACTGGGTCTTCGCAGCACACCTCCTCGTGTCTCGACGTCGACGATCCTTGTCCGCCCGTCCGGTCCAGGATACACCCGCTGAATTCTGCCGCGTGGCCAGGTGCATCTCGGTAGGCTGTGGTCGACGATCAACACGATGTCTCCGACTTGCAGGTCTGCGGCGTTGGGTCTTCCCTTCGTCTTCCTCGGCAGTAGAGTGGGCAGGTATTCGCGCAGCCAACGTTGCCAGAAGTGATCGGCAAGTCGCTGCGTGGCCTTCCAGGTGTGTTTGCCCACGAGCTCGTTGTCCTCGAAGCTGCCGATTCTCGCTGCGCCGCATGATCGCCCAATGAGGAAGTGGTTAGGCGTGAGTGCTTCTTCTTCAGGGTTCTCGGAGATGTGGGTGAGAGGCCGGGAGTTGACTATGTGTTCGGCCTCTAGTAGGAGGGTGTGAAGTACCTCCTCACGTGGATGCTTCTCGTTGAGTGTGGCGCCTAGTGCGGTTTTTATTGATCGCACCAGACGCTCCCATGCACCGCCCATGTTTGGTGCACCAGGAGGGATGAATTTCCACTGCACGCCGATCTTCTCTGCTTCTGAGGTGAGGTCTTCTTGTTTCATTGTTTCTAGCGCCTCTTTCAGTTCTTTGTTGGCGCCGACGAAGTTGGTCCCGTTGTCGGTGTAGATGGTCTTCGGCATTCCTCTTCTCGCGGCGAATCGTCGTAGCGCCATTATCATACTGTCGGTGGAGAGTGATGGAGTTATCTCAATGTGCACAGCTCTAGTTGTTAAGCATGTGAACAGCGCACCCCATCTTTTCTCGTGACGTCTTGCTACGGTGATTGTCATCGGGCCGAAGTAGTCTACGCCGGTGCACGTAAATGGAGGGTTTCCGTGCATCAAACGCTCAGCAGGTAAGTTGCCCGTCGGTAGTTCTTGCGGTCTTCCTTTTCTTATCTTGCACCATTGACATTGATGTTGAACCGCCTTTATTGCTGACCTCAGTCCCAGTATCCAGAAGCGTTGCCTTACTTCGTTCATTACTGTTGCATGATTCCCGTGATTGAAGCGGCAGTGGAATTCTTCTATGATGAGTCGTGTTGTCTTGTCCTTGCTGTCGAGCACGATGGGTCGTTTGTAGTCTCTGGTGACACCCTGTATCGCGTCGATTCTTCCTTTCAGTCGTAGGAGTCCTTCTTCCAGTACTACGTCGAGCTTCTTCAACTTGCTGCTGCCCTCTAATTGCTTCCCTTGCTGCAGACACCTGATGTCTTCCTTGAAGCTTCTATCTTGACTTCTTTGTAGCAATAGGGTTTCAGCTCGCTCTAGTAGTTCTGCGCCCAACGGGATGTAGTTCCTTGCTGGTATGTTTGACGGTCGAAGTCGCTTCTCGATAATCTTCGCCTTCTTTCCTTTCGTTATCTTCCAGGTGGGATCTTCTTTACTGACGTTGACCTTCTCTTTTCTTCTGCAGAGTTGTATAAACTGCAGTACTCTCGCTGTGGCTCGCCAAAGTCTCTTCCATGACGAAAACCTCTCAGGATCTGGTGATGGGTGAGTAGTGCTTGCTGTCGCCACGACGTCCGCTGCTTTTTCTTCTCCGGTGGTTTCTTTCTTGAAGGTTCTTGCCGCTGGCCAATGAACTTCTTCTCTTCTTAGAAACTCCGGTCCGGTGTACCATCGGTGATTGCAGCTGAAGTGTTCCGGTACGTCGCGCGTTGCGTCATCTGCAGGGTTCTGCGCCGTAGGCACCCACCGCCAGTCTTGTGGTTTGGTGAGATCTTCTATCTCCGCCAAGCGATGAGCCACGAACGTCTTGAATGTTCTCGGGTCCGTCTTGATCCAGGAAAGTACGATTCTGGAGTCCGTCCAATAAGTCTTCTTCTTCACCTTAAGGTCCATTTCTTCTTCCACCGAATGTGCCAGTCTGCTTCCAAGGAGGGCCGCCTGCAGTTCGAGTCTCGGGATCGACACCGGCTTCAGTGGAGTGACTCTTACTTTCGCCGCCACTAAGCTGACGTGGTAAGTTCCATCTTCATCTTCTGTCCTCCAATAAACCGTCGCTGCATACGCTGTCTCGCTTGCATCCGTAAACGTGTGCAGCTCCCCCTCGGTGCGATGTGGCGCCAGGCATCTAGGAACCTGCAGGTCTTGAAGTAGCTTCATCTTCTCCAGGTAAGTCTTCCATGCCTCGTACTCCCTTTCTTCTATCTCGTCATCCCAACCGACGCCGCTCCGCCATATGTTCTGAAGCAGCTTCTTGCCCTGGACGAGAACCGGTGATGCTAATCCTAGTGGGTCGAAAGTTGACATCACGGCGCTGGTGACTTCCCTCTTCGTAGGCACTTTGAAACCCTGAGCTATTTCTTCTGGCGTGTTTCTGAGGTTTGCCCTGAAGCCGATGGAATCCCTTTCTGTGAACCAGCGTAGTCCCAGTGTCTTCTCTTCCTTCTCGCCCAAGTTTACTTCTGTCTTCTCGGTCGTTTCAGTCTTCACGTCTTGCAGCAACTCGGGTTGATTTGATGCCCATCCTCTTAGTTCGAAGCCCGCCTTCTTGTGTATGTAGTCTACTTGAGCTGTCACTCTTCTGAAGGTCTCTTCTGAATGGAAACTGTGCAGGTAGTCGTCCATATAGTGGTTCAGCTCGATCGCTCTTACTGCCTCTGGATACTGGTCCCTGTAGTCCGCTGCGTTCCGGTTCTTGACGTAGATCGCTGTGCTCGGAGATGATGTCGCGCCGAAGATGACCGATGTCATCCTGTACTCCTTTGGCGACACGTCGCGTCGATCCCCGCGCCACAGGAACCTCAAGCTATCTCTATCTTCATGTCGAATGCGGACTTGCAGGAACATTTCTTTTATGTCGGCTGCCACTGCTAACGGTCCCTGTCGAAATCTTAATAATACCCCGAAGAGTGACTGTAATAGATCTGGTCCTGGTAGCAATGCGTCATTGAGGCTTCTTCCTTTTGATTTCGCTGCAGCGTCGAAGACAATCCTTATCTTCTTTTTCAATGGATGTACCACGGAGAAGTGAGGGAGGAACCATTTCTTCTTGGAGTATTCTTGTCCTTCAGGTGCTTCTTCTGCGTACTTGCTGTCGATTAGATGCTGAATCTGCTTGCTGTACTCTGCCTTCAACTGAGGGTCTTTGTCGATCTTCTTCTCGATGTTGATTAACCGGTTCCTGGCAGACATGTAGCTTTCTGGCATCTGTTCCTCTTCGTTCTTCCACAGAAGTCCAGCTTCGAATCGACCATCTTCAAGTCTTCTGCAAGTCTTCTCTAGGATGGCGAGTGCTCTTCCTTCAGAGTCCGTAGTAGGTCTTCGTGGTTGCACACCCAGCGCCTCGATCGCAAAGTGATCCTTGATGGCTTGATGCATTTCTTCTTCTGGTGTGCTGACATGTAGACACGTGTTGAGGAAGTGTACCACTCTTGCGCCTCCGGTGTCTGACCCGTGGAGCACCCATCCAAGTCCTGTTCTTGAAGCAACTGGTTCTCCTGGTTTCCCTCTTCTTACTTCTCGAGTCACGATTAGCTCCCAATTATCTTGCCCGATGAGCAGCTGTGGTGACTCCCCTTCATAGTATATCGAGTCAGCGATCTTCTTCAAGTGTCGACATTCTTCGATCCTTTTCTTTTCTAGGAACTGTGGCGCAAGCTTCAACTCGTCGATGGTTCGAACTCTCTTCAGGGTCTTCTTGCTTCCCCGATGAACCCCCTTCACCGTCAGGTCCAGCATCTGAGAGTCCGTCTTCCTTATGAGCCTGCCCTCCACTGTTTCGATGACTAGTTCTTCCTTATTTCCTTGAGCGCCGACTTCTTCTGCCACCTTCTGATCCAGAAGTGACACTGTTGACCCTTCATCCATTAAGGCCAATATCTTCTTTGATCCTTTTGACCCGAAGACTTCAACTGGAACGATCTTCAGGTATGCCCTTGCGTTATTCACCGCGTTTACCGATGCCATGAAGTTTGCCACCTCTTGTGTCTCCGTCTTCTTTTCTCCCGAGGTCCTTTCTTCTGACTCGACGTGCAGCAGATGATGATGCCACCTTTTGCATTCCTTGCACGGTGGTTTTCTGCAGCTCTCCTTCCTGTGTTTCCCTTGAAGACATTTGAAGCAAACGCGACTCTTCTTTACCATTGCCCAACGATCTTGCACTGACGCCTTCTGGAACTTCTGACATTCGATGATGAAGTGTTCGCCCTCACACACGGGGCAAGTCTTCTCTGGTTGTCTTGAGTCCTTTTCCCTTTCTTTCGTTGAATGCGTCGCCTGTCGTTGAGTCCTTTTGAATCCACTCTTCTCTTCTGAAGTCGCGAAGGCTCCACACTTGTCTGCTTCTATGTTCAGGAACCTGGATACCATCGTCAGGTCGGAGAACTCGCCTTCTTCTGATGCTGCAGTGAAGTCGTACCATCGGAACTTGAGAATCGTAGGCATCTTCTCTATGATTTGCTTCACCACCTCAGGCGAATGCAGGTACTGCGGTTTCTTCAATCCTTTTATTGCTGCTACGCTGTTGTTGATCTGGCTCGCGAAGACGCATATATCCCTGGGATTTTCAGAGATCTTCGATAACGCCTTTACCTTATCCATTTCTGCCAGCACCAGCGCATCAGGTCTTCCATATCTTCTTCTGAGGGCTTGCATGACTTCCAACGGAGATGCTTCAGAGTACAGCAGGCTCTTGATAGCTTCTCTTGCGTTGCCCTTCAGTGCTCTTCTTAGTCGAGCCATGTTTTGAACTTCGTTGAACATCGGTGCGGTATCTTCGTAGACCACCTTGAAGGCCAGCCATTCGCTGCTGTTGCCGTCGAAGTAGGGTAACTCGTGGATGTACTTCGGTTGCGCTGCTGGTCCTCCTTTCGTGGTGAAGGCTTCTTTCAACGCCGTCGCCAACGCTTGAATCTCGATCGTAGCCCTTCCCGCTGAAGAGTTCTCTTCTGGCTTCACCTTCTGTGGCTCTTCTGGTGGGCGCTGATCTCGTAGCTCTGGCTGTTCTTTGTTCCCATCATCCAGCACGGATGTCTCGATCCAGTTCTGCACCTGTGCTGTTCTATCTTCCTGGTCTTCATCCACGGAGTCCTCATCTTCACATTGCGCCAGCTCTAATCTGACACGGGCCAGCTTCGCCTCAGCTTGTGCTTGCTTCAGCTCCAAGCGTGCAACCTCTTCTCTGGCTGCCAGCTCGCGTCTTCTGGCCGAGGAACTCGTGGTCTTCGTGGACCTGGCACGACGACCGACCCCCTTCGGCTTCAGGGTCGTGGCGGAGCCATAATCACCCTTTTCCGGAACATCTTCTGGGGTCTTCTTGGCCATCTTCTTTCTTGCGGCATCTTCCTTCTTCTTATCAGAAGCCGCCGTGGTTTCAGTCGCAGTCGTGGTCTCTGTTTCTGTAGTACCTTCCGTCGTCGCGGTGCCTGAAGAAGTGTTCGTATCGGTTGTAGTTGCAGTTCCCGATGACGCCGACGCAGACGTGACCCCTTCTGACCCCGACGTTCCTTCTGTCGCGTCCTTTTCAGAGGGACGGGACCCGGGGCGTGAGGGGGCATCCTTCTGCGACCTGGTTACCGGCATCTTGAACGCAGTCTTCTGATTCTTCTGAACTCTTCTGTACTCTTCTCGCAGGGATCCGGATCTCGAAGGACCAACTGTTTCGGGCGGCTGGGGTATGGTCAGTACCCGCAGGCACCCTGGGACAATCTCCCAAACGTTTGTTTGACGTACGTTTTTTGACGAACTGTTTGCTGGTGACGTACGTCACCACGCACCCCTGAATGCGTATGTGTTCGTGGGCACCACCCACAAGGACCACGGGAGAGACGGGGAGTTGAAGAGGCGGCGCAGGCAAATAAAACGCAGATATTCTTCTTGAACCTTTCTTGTCCGCAGTTTTCGGCTTGCTTCCCTTTTCTTGATGTTGCCTCTTCAACGGCTGAGCTGCGACTGATTTGAACCGAAAAATGGCTCGCCTTATATACCGGCCTGCCTTACCGGACAGAGGTCCGCGTAATTTGGGCCTGTTTTGCTCGTCAATTTTCCCTTAGCCGAAAACTTTAGACCCCTTATTTTATTTATTTATTTCAATAAATCCTTACAATATTTATCTTATTAACTAATTATGAACCTAATTAATAAAATAAAACACAAATCTTAACTATTTAATAACTTAATAAAAAAATCCTAGAACAAAAACTCGTAAAAATGTGTGATTCGCAATTTTCACTTTACATTTTTTGCTATAACTTTAAATTGGTAAGTTCTATCCTTATGAAACCTTTTGTATATACATTTTTAAATCAATATCTAACTTTTAAGACCAAAATCAAATCGCTATGTACACAAACAAAAAATCACTTTTTCAAGTTACGTAATTATTTGGACAAAGTTACTTGAGAACCAACTTTACTTTACAACTATCAAATAACCAGTCTTATTAGAATGAATCGCTAAAATATTACGTAAATACACCCTTATATACTAATTAGAACCTTATAAGAAATATCAAACATTTAAATCTAATTAGCGCCCTATATTATTTACATTATTGTTGTTCGTGGATCTCGTCGCCGACACTCCGCACAGTACACCGCGCGGAGAACGGAGGTGGCGTGAGTACCGCTGGTCCGTACGGTCAGGCGGTGTACGTGTGTAAGGCATCTACGGTTTCTATGCATGCCAATGCAACGTGAGATCCGCTTCACCGCGCCCGCGCGTCGGTGTGCGGCGTCCGTGTGACAATCGCCTTAGAATAGTCGAGCAGTTTTATTGATTTATTTTATAATGAACTAGATGACAATAGATATAGAAATCAAAATTGCACAGGTACCTAATTGGATGCAAAAAAACTATTTTTCACTCAATTTCCAACACTATTTTTGATATGTTTTAGTTTATATTCAATTTATCAATCGGCAATATCAGCTCCGATTGCGTGCTCTTTTACGCTCGAAATATTTTTAATCCATATTTCTCTCCGCTAGCGTTTTCGTTTGTTTTGTTCTGCTTCAAATTATCTTGCTAAACAAATAACAAATATATAATAATAGTAATATTTTTCTTTTCTGCAACTGAGCTATCTAAATCTATGACTCAATTTAAAAGCACACGTTATAATACATCGAACACTCGCACGTAGAGCACCCGCTCGGCTCCGAGCGCATCCGTCCGGCTTCGCGTGCATTCGCTCAAAAACAGTGCTCTTCCAGCCGGTCTATGTGAAACGTCTGTCGGCTCCGGCCAGATCCAAGCGTAAAACTCGCGCCGGTTTGTGTGAAAAGAAAAGCGCAGGCCGATGCTCTTCGAGCCGGTCTGTGTGAACGGACCAGAATGTAGTCGCAATGTCATCTCACTGACAATCAATTTCAAAATCCTGTTAAAAATTGAGGCTTCATTTGTCAGGTTGAGACTAAGATTTGAATGCAACGTTCATAAAAGTTAGTGGAACAGATTGTGCACAGCCTTAGCCGCCGTTCAGAAAGAAGCATTGGCAGTGGTTGTCACTTGTCAGTTCTTGTACAGATATTAGAGTCAGATATTAAAAATGTGTCAACCTAACAACAGACTTCAACACTACCGCCTTTGCACAAAATACGTAAGGCTGCGTCGCGTGCGAGCAGAGAGACCACTCAGAACAAACCGCCATTTTTCGCACGCACACATTGGCATTACGTTAAAGGCATTCTCAAACAGGTTCAAGCAGACTTCAGTCTCGACTGTCACGTATTGTCAAAATGAATAAATGATGTTGACATTTCATGACGAACAAGAAAATTTTGTTATAAAAAAAATGCAAGGAGTTCCAACCTGTCTCAATAAAATTTCATATTGTCACAAATAAAACCTACACAGTCAATACAGAAGCAGCCCTAGTGAGTCTGGCAAGTTTAGGTAATTATTTTGGAAGATGGCGGGAGCGATCCTTCTGTACCCTTTATATTTTGTGGCCTTTGTCTGAAAGACGCATTATTGTTCAACGATAGAGTGAGGCAAGCCCTCGAGATTCGAGTCCAGATCATCCCAATATTTTTGTCGGGGCTTACCACGTGTTTTATGAATAATTATTGTTATATTTGATTGATCTTTGACTGCAATAAGTTTTGAAAGTAAGAAATATCGAAGTCTAATCCATTTTGACATCCTAAAATAATTGCTTCTCATCAAAATCCCTAGGGATTAAAAAAAAAGATATGATAATGCGGACTTATGAGCTGCAAATTTGTTTATAGATTGCAAGGAACTATGAGCTTCATCTAACGATTCACCGCATCTCAACCACGCTTGGAATCGAATGCAATCACAAAAGCTTCTCAACTTGAATCGGCATAGTTCGCAAGAAACTAAGTCAGAGCTTCGGGCTATAGTTTGCACCTTTATAAACTATTTGAAATATCAAATTCTCTTTCATAGAACCACGCAATGTCACAAATATGACGCTGGCATAGTTTTTATGCTGAATGGATAGCGCAACACAAACTAACACATTTGCCTCTAACGTGTTGTTTTTCGGACTATTTTTGAATTCTGTGACGAAACTTTTTTTGTAGGCGCTGTACATATTTTTTTATAAGGTTGTATGTACGGCTACCGAAAAAGTTCATTTAGAAACAAATAATAATAATAATAATATGTGGGGACATTTTCACACACGGCCAACTGACCCCAAACTAGGGAGACCCTGTACTATGGGTGTCAGACAGCTGATATACATACACAAATACATTATTATTATTATATTAATTAAGGCAAACACAAGTGCTCATCACACAAATGTTTACTCTGGGCGGGAATCGAACCCGCAACACGCTGCGCAGCCGTGGATCGCTCAGCCACCGCGCCAAGTATAAGAATAAAAAAAAAAGATTTTAATAAAGGTTTAATAATTACATTCAATTCCTTTCGAAAACATCCATCGGTGTCTAAGTAAACTTCAATTAAACACTCCCCCTACCCCCTTTCCCCCCCCCCCTTCTTCTCCTCCGTTTTCGACCGTGGTTACTAATCTCTTTTGTGCCTGTACATCATCATCATCATCATCATGTCAACCTTTAGATGCCCACTGCTGAGCATAGGTCTCCCCCAAGGGCGGTTCAGTCGTAATCACCATGCTTGGCCGATGCATGTTGGCGATCGCAGTAGGTGTTATGAAGAAGGACGCTGCTGCCCATCCTCTGGTCAATATCACTCTGTCGTCTTCTAGGACACCCACGGGTAGAAATAGGGTGGCGCTATTCGCGACCGGCACCACACAGCCAACACATAGGTTCATACTATTCATATGGATTTCAAGTTACATCAGTGATATTCTCTAAATAGTTCCACAAGTAGTTTGAGTACATTATATACCAGTGTTTGATCATAATTCTATTAGTTGCGAATTTCGCTAGGACATTTTAATAATATGCATAATATAGTATATCTACTCTTAGGTTATATTCATATGTATAAAATACCCCTTTAGTCGACGCTTTGTTCTCGAGGGACGTGTGAATTATTTCTGAGACATGAACGTTGAAGTGCGAAGATCGTAAGAACTAGGAGGTAATTAAAATAAACTAGGTATAGAAAATAAAATCTCTTAAGTAAATTGAGCTTGACGTTAGTTGTCAATACTTAGCGACAAGTACAGTACACGCGTCATGTTCGTGAACGGGCGCTGTCAGTAGAGATTGGTCAACTCTTAACTGCCATGGATTTTACCTTAATTATTTTTTATAGTTTGTATTGCTAGATTACCTTCATTGTTTTCACATATAGAAGCAACAAGATTAGAAGTTGTAGCAGTAAGCAGTATTTTGTAAAAACTTGATTTTTAAGAGTGTCCGTGGAGTTTCTTGCTCGTTCTTCTCCATAGAGACCTACCCTACGTTTTGGAACGAACAACTAGCTTCAACTTTCTGGCTAACTGACCGACACCTTGATAATTCAAAAGTGCCTGTAAATGGTTTAATTGAAATAAATGCTTTGATTTTGACTTTGAAATGATCCCCGTGGGATATCCGAGCTAGAAGAGCACCCACCCATTTCATCCCAAGGGTGTCATAGAAGTCGACTAAGGGAAAATCCGGTAGACGGGCAACAGCGGCTTCCGTGTACTCAAAAACTTAACTGCGATCCCTAAGACGCCTGCCACGCGTTGGGATTATGGCACTCCCCCCCCCCCCCTTTATGGGGGAGGCCTTTGTTCAACAGTGGATGTCTTCCGGCTGATGATAATGAGGAGCTGAAATGATATCTCACCTCGCACTTCGCCTAAATTCAGCGAAAGAGGTTTTTAGCCGACTTCAAAAAGGAGGAGGTTATCAATTCGAATGTTTATATATATTTTTTTTTTATGTATGTTCGGGCATAACTCTGTCATATATATACGGATTTGCAAAATTCTTTTTTTGTTCGAAAGGGGTTTATTCCGAAATGGTCCCATATAAATTTTATCAAAATTGATACAGCCCTTTTTGAGAAAATCAACAAATTCTCAAATAAATTACTTAGACGACGTTTTAGTTTCTTGAATCTTTGGAGGACTTACAATATCTTTTAAGTGTGTCGCCGTTTCTTAATAGATTTGGATGTTAGGGCAACACTAAAACTAAAAAGTGAAAAAGAAAAAGTAAAAAAAAAAAAGAAAACCGCCTTCAAAAACAACTTTAGCACAGAACACACATTACTTTACTTTCGGAAGTCGGTGGCAATACAAAACAACAAACACAAAGCCACCGCCACCGACTTCCGAAAGTAAAGTAATGTGTGTTCTGTGCTAAAGTTATTTATCACTTTTTAGTTTTTTAAGGCGGTTATCTTTTTTTTTTTAAATCTTTTTACAGCATAGATCGGTCTGTATGACATTCGCGACGTTGATAGAGCTTCGCCACTATGGTTATCAGGCGACGTTATCTTGGCAATGATATTTAATTTGCTTTAAGAACTGGATATACATCGTTAACCTTGTTCCGATGAAAATGCACGCAATTTTTTTTATTGACGACGTAAAAAATCGTTTAAAAATAATTAGGAAGTTATTTTCAACAATAAGCCAAAGGTTCCCTTGGTGTTGTACTTAATATGCAGATGACATTGAAAAAATCTTGTCATTGATGGGTAGTTTTCTCCTAAAAAACAGGTAGTAACTACAAAAATAGTGGTTACTTTGCATATTTATTCCTGAAATTAAAAATATTTTTTCAATATTTTGAACCGAATAGAAAATGCTTTACTTAAATGATGTAAATTAAGATATATTTTTTTTATTCTTTTTCTAGAAACATTACGGAGAAAAAAGTTTAAATCTACCCCTAATTAAGTCCAATTTACGCTTTAAAGAAGATTATATTGTCTGCTTGATCGTTTGACATGACCCTTGGAGTCATAATGCAATTTTTTTAAAATGTGTGTGCTATTAGGACATTTTAGCTCTTATAAGATAAGCCAGCAGCATCAGCAGCATGATGCCTAAGGCATTAAGTATCCGGCTTTGTATCTTTGTGCACGAAATAAATATGATTCGATTAAACGTCTTTAGGTATTTGCCACCATTTGCCATGTCAGATTGGGCCTACGTTGTTTTTATGCTACTCTTAAACAGGGCGCCGATAAATATGAACGTGTAGTGATCATATATGTATTATAAAAAATTAAATTAAAAACTTAAAAAAACCCCCCAACGCAAAACATAAAAGCGATTATGTAAAAAGTAAAAAATAATACTTTTGTTGAGCCATCAAATGTTTGTTCGTTGAAATGGCGCTATAATGTCGCGGCGGGGTACCGCTTAAGTAAGTCAGTCCCTCAATTTCATTCACTGTCTATTAATTTACCAGCATTTCCGACCAATTTGCTTCGATATTATCAAATTTTTGTTGCTAATCTAGTTGTTAATCTTGTTGCAAATCTAGTTACCATCAGTTCGCTATTTTAGATATTTAGTTATTGCTTTAAACTTAGCGGTACCCCGCCGCGACATTATAGCGCCATTTCAACGAACAAACGTTTGATGGCTCAACAAAAGTATTATTTTTTACTTTTTACATAATCGCTTTTATGTTTTGCGTTGGGGGTTTTTTTAAATTTTTAATTTAATTTTTATTTTAATATTTTTAAATGTAATTTAGTTTGGTTTTGTGTGGTCAGTGTGGTCACCTATAATAATATGTTTGAAAGCAAAGTAAACATCCGGTATGCGTCTAAGATCCCTACCGCAGCAAACAAAAGAGCTGATAACTTTAAAACTGCTGAACCGATTTTGATGAAACATGTCTAAGAACCATTGCTAGAGAATCTACTTTCAAATAAAAAAAACCGCATTCAAATCGGTTCACCCGTTAAAGAGCTACAGTGCTACAGACAGACACACAGACACACAGACACACAGACACGTCAAACTTATAACACCCCTCTTTTTCGTCGGGGGTTAAAAAGTATTGCAGCAATATTTGCCGGATTGGTCAGCCTACACTAAACATATTGCTAAGCATCACACCAACAATTAAGTATGACCAAGTTTATTTAAACAATGTTTATGTTAAATATTGCAGCCACACATTATCGGTAAAATGGGTCATTAATCAACAGTGATTTACTTTTCCATGTAGTCCATATTAATAGCTAGGTTTACTATCATCAGCACCATCATTCGAAAGACGTCCACTGTTGAACCGCCCCAATAGAAGGCCTCCCCCATAGAACGCCACAACGAGAGGCCACCTGCCGCTTGCATCCACCGGTTACCTTACCTTGACGATGTCGTCGGTCCATCTGGTGGTAGGTCTACCAACGCTGCGTCTTTCGGTTTGTGGTCGCCACTCAAGAACCTTTCTTCCCCATCGGTTATCGGTCCTTGGAATGATGTGGTCTGCCCATTGCCAATTCAATTTGCATATTCTGAGAACTATTTCGGTGACATAAGTTGCGAATTTCTTCGTTCCGGATTCTATCGCACAAAGAAACTCCGAGCATAGCTCTCTTCTGAGCTTCTTATTTCATCAAGAAAAATAAGGCGCAAAGAAAGCATTTTGTTTCATTTGATCAAGCCTGTCTCGTAGATTTAAGAACCATTATGGCAAGTTTACAGAGGGTTATCACAATATACAAGGTGTAACGTCAAATACGCAAAACCTAAAAATAGTTTGATTAGAATAACGAGCAGAATCAATTGAACCACTTTTTAATATAGGTCACATTTTTCAAAAAATCTTCATTGTACATGTTGCCCTGTCTATTTATTAATAAGTCAAGCCATCACGTGCGCAAACCTGCCAAAATAGGTAACCAAACACAAATGGTTGTCGTTCAATTTAAATTTTCTCATACGCGTGATAATAATAGTTCTTATTTCAATGCAAATACGAATCTTGGTAAAACTAAAACGGCACATTTTTTTTTTTTTTTTTTTGTTAGCCTGTTCTGTCCCACTCCTGGGCAAAGGCCTCCCTCCATGCCTTCCATCTTTCCCGATTCTTTGCTTCCTCCCACCAGTTTTGGAGGAATCCGTCCAGTTCATCCCGCCATCTCCTTCGTGGTCGGCCGCGACGCCGTCTTACTGTCTCAGGGCTCCAGTTCTGTGTCACCTGAGCCCACAGTTTGTCCGGCATGCGGCAGACATGTCCGGCCCAGTCCCACTTAAGTTGGGCACTTAAACGGCACATAAAAGCTTTAATTTTTTTTAATGATTTTTTTTCTTTTAGAATTAGGTTAATTGAATTAAAAATCATTTGGGGTGTCTGAGGTTTTGCGTGTTTAACGTTACACCTTGTATAATGGGTAACCAAAACGTGGACCATATTGATAAAATTGGGCATCTATAAAGTAAATTACTGACGGTTACTTACGAATTTATTTATCTCGGAACCAGTTCACACCCTCCATAATTAGTTTTCGTAGCTCCACGCTTGTTGTACATTCAGGGCAGTCCTTTATACGAAACGACTTATATCTCTTTATTTATGCATAAACTGTGATAAGCTTTGTTAGCCACGGATTTAGTAAATATTAACAACAATGGCGTTACTAGCCGCTTGTGGGTAGGAACAGTGAGTTTGGTGACATACTACATGTGTGTTTAGTGACCCTTTAAGTACTATGGGTTTTTGGAAAAAGTGGTGAACGAATTTGTTGGATGAGTTTCGGCCATCGTGGCCTATCTGGATGGAGACCAGCTAAGTATGAAGGAGATAATTATAGTGCACAAGTGTACACTCTCTACCTCAGATTATGAAACAAAATGCAGATAGACCGCGCGGAACACTGAGATTGAAGCAAAAAAAGCAAATACAAATTCAAAAACAAATACCTACAACGCCCTTCGTCGCAAACGTCGCATCGTTAAAAGAAACAAATACAAATACAAATTCAAAAGCGTATACAATCACGAGATTGTAGGTGTTCACTTTTGAAATTGTATTTGCTTTTTTGGCTTCACTCTCAGTGTTCCGCGCGGTCTATCTGCCTTTTGTTTCATAATTTGAGCTCTCTCTCATAGTTCGATAATCAGACATGACTGGAGAAAGATCAGATGCAAGATCAACGACTTACCGTGCTTTCCGAGGCACATCAGGCATCAGGTAGGCATATGGATACGGATTTTATATGACCTGAATTTAAACATTATTATTTTTTAACCGACTTCAAAACGGAGGAGGTTCTCAATTCGATTGGTATTTTTTTTATGTATTTACACCGATTACGCTGAGATTGATGATCCAATTTACGTGATTCTTCTTTAGTTTGATGCGAAATAGTTGCCATTTGAATCCATAAAAATTTAACATAGTTTGGCCCAGTAGTTTTCATTTTATGAACATTTTTTTTAATTTTATTATTTTTTTTTATATTTGACCACGCATAACTTTTTTCAGTGTAGTCCGATTCTGATGATTATTTTTTTTAATTGATATTATATACCTAAATATTCCACCCCTTAAGGTAGAAAATTAAGGGATAACTGAATTTTTCTCGTGTCACCGTGTCGTAATTAATTTGTATGAGAAGAAGTAGGCTCTAAAAAGTGAATAAAAAAATTAAGAATAAAGACAACTGCCTTCAAAACTTAAAAAAATACTTACAATTCGCAAGTCGGTGGCAATACAAAACAACAAGTAAAACCAAAGCCGGCGACTTGCGAATTGAAAATTCTTTTTTTCGTTTTTAAAGGCGGTTGTCTTTTGATATTTTCTATTATAAAAAGTAAAAAAAAAAAAAGAAAACCGCCTTCAAAAACTAAAAAGTGATAAATAACTTTAGCACAGAACACACATTACTTTACTTTCGGAAGTCGGTGGCGGTGGCTTTGAGTTTGTTGTTTTGTATTGCCACCGACTTCCGAAATTAAAGTAATGTGTGTTCTGTACTAAAGTTATTTATCACTTTTTAGTTTTTGCAGGCGTTTTTTTTTTTGTTAAATCTTTTTATTTTTCGCTTTTTAGTGTTGCCTTAACATCCAAATCTATTAAAAAACGGCGACACACTTAAAAGAGATTGTGTATCCTCCAAAGATTGAAGAAACTAAAACGTCGTCTAAGTAATTTTTTTGGGAATTTGTTGATTTTCTCAAAAATGGCTAGATCAATTTTGGTAAAATTTATATGGGACCATTTCGGAATAAACCCCTTTCCAACAAAAAAAAGAATTTTGCGAATCCGTCTATATATGACAGAGTTATGCCTGAACATACATTAAAAAAAAATACAAACATTTGAATTGATAACCTCCTCCTTTTTGAAGTCGGTTAAAAAGCCGTCAATCAAATCGACCGTAATCGATCGGTCAGGTTTTTAAGCTACACTGGTTCATCGGTGACCATCCAATGTATACCGAGCCCCCTCCGAGCCTCGGAAAGCACGTAAAGCCGTTGGTCCCGGCTGTCATTTGTAGATCTTTGGCAGTCGTTATGGGTAATTAGAAGCCAGAAAGTGTGACAACTAGTCTTACCAAGGGGTATCGTGTTACCCAGTTGCTAGGTTGTGGAGATCAGACTGGCAGTCACTCCATGTAAAACACTGGGATCCAGCTGCTCCCGGTTCAACTGGAAGCCGATTCCAACATTGTTGATAAAAGGTTAGGCAGATGAGTGGATCATTCGAAGATCGAAAAATAGAAAAACCAAAGCTTCAAAGAATCATAAGATGTTTAGAGAAGTTGAAATTCTAATTCTTATATTCTTGGGTACCTAAAGAGTTTCTTCAGGCATTTACAATATTTTTAAAACCCCGCAAAAAAAAGTGAATAGTTTAACGAAAAAACTCATTATTTCAGAACGAAACGGCGACTGACAGTAACAGCGACACTGACAGACGCCGTTTCGCGGTTCTTACACTGAAATTGCATCGTTTTATAGGAGAGAAATAATATCACAAATAATGATTTTTTTTTTCCACACACTTGTCACATCACTTGTCTGCCAATTTGATAGATCCGTTAACGTCGCTTGTAACTTTCTTTTTTTTTATAAACACAAAATGGACATCGAGATGAAACGAAAAAGTATTATTTTCATTTCGTAATATTTTAATTATGTGGGAATTTAAAAATATGGTAAGTAGGATATCAATCTACTCCTGGTAATGCATTCTTCACATTGGAAAATATGTTAAAGCCTCTAAATAATTTTTTTCATACTAATGAATCTCGCCCTGATTCTTTGAACTTCCCACCTAAATATACAATGCTTACTAAAGCAAGTTTTAAAAACTCAGACTATAATATTCTTAATCGAGACTTAAAACAAAATGTCCACAAACCTATACTCCATTTATAATAGCATTAGAAAAAAGAGGCTCGTAGAAGCCGGAATGCAAAACATTTTATTTCAAAGATAGGTTAAAACAATTTTATTTTTATTTGTTTTAACATAACTTTGATAAATAGATCTAAGATAGTACTAAAATATGGATGAATAATATTATAAACAAAATAAAAGCCTTTTAAAGCTAATGTAATATTTTATTTTTGGTAGAATTACAGTGAAAGGAATAACGTCCCCGGTATTGTTTATCCCTGCTTCTTTTAGATTTTTATCATGGACACTAATTTTAAATTAGAATTAAAATTATACAACTAAATTAAAGCCACATCATTTTATAAGATGAATTATTACTATCGTTACAATTAAGTCCGACAGCTACTTTAAAAATAGATTATAATAATGTTCAGCGTCTATCGTAACTTTAACATGTTTATTGCACTTTTGTTACAAAGTGTGCATTAAAAATAACCTTTTTCAACTTCTGTCTAATGCTATTGTAAATGGAGTATAAGTCCTTACGAGCAAAAAAAAAGCTTGAGAGGTGTCAAGGGACACCCGGATGGAACGAAGTTCCTTTCGATTAATTAGTGAAGGAATTGTAATAAAATTTTATTTTTTTTAAGTTATAATATTTTTTTTTATTATTTGACAAATATAATGTAATTAAAAGACAATTTAATTAAACGTGCCCGTTTATGTATCGAGCGAAATGGACTCCATATTGAGCAGTTGCTTCGATACAGGGAAGTGTAAATTTTATACCTAATAGGTAAGTTTTTTAATTAAGCCAAAGTTGATTAAAACTGTGTTTGTGAATAGTTCTAATTTATTTAAATAGGTTACCTATAGCACCTATAGGTACTACGCCTGCCTGCCTTTCTTTTTCTAGCAAAAGAGTACCTACTCACTTACCTACTTACAACTACAAATAATTCGCCAATGATAAAAGTAAGTACCACTACCTACCTAGGTACGTAGGTACCCACCTAAGCTCCCACTGGCTTAATTTAAACCAAAACATTTTAATCAAATCAAAAAAAATATTATTGTCGCTAGTAAAACCTAGAGAAAAGTACTCTGTGACCTAGAGCGATAAGGTGCAGTGGTTACCTACTGACGACCGCGACCGATAGAAAGCTCATGATTATCAAACCCAAACTTTCAATAGGTACCTACTAAACAAAACATAGAAGTAGGTACAGTAACTACCTACCTACCTAACCTACGTATTCTATGGCTTAATTATCGACTTAAAATTTACACTCGTTTTCACAATCCACACAGTCTCACAGTGAAAGGTGGACTTATCTCGTAGGTCGTTATCATCGGAATTATCACGCAATGATAATTCCGATGTCATTGAGGTAGGTACCGCCACTATTTGAGCGAATAAACTTAGGTACTAAACATATCCCCGTAGGTACCTAGTTCAAAGAGTTCGCCGCGCCGCCTTTAAATACATAAACATATTCTACGAAAAGCGAATTCGGACTTTATTTTGTAAACGTAAACGGTTAAAAATTGAAATTTTACCAAACTAGGTATGATAAAATTATTCTGAGAAACGTATAGGCAGGTGCCCGACCGGACAATAGGAGCTATGTGCAACCGAATTTCACGGTTAATGTGTAAAAATAAGGTTTTAATTCGCTCCAATATTTTCATAGAAAAGCCGCGATTCAACTAATAATGAACTCTATTTGACAGTTCCAACGATTCAATTTTTTTGTTCGAATTGTCTGCGTTTGTGAAGTAATAAAAATAGCAAAAAAGTGTCGTGACAACTTTTCGTAAGAATTTTTTCCGTCTAGCCCCCTTTCACAACGCGCGATAAGGAACTTCGTTCCAAAAAAAGTCACCAATTACCACGATTTTGTTCGTCGACATCTAATTTAGTTAACTAGAGTCCCTTGGAGCAGTAATTAGAAAGACGTGTGGTGTGACCGACCCGAACGTAACTTATTCATATTTGAAGGCTATTTCCAGTCTCGCAATTAACTTCTGCTAAGTTTTTTTCTAGAAAATTGGGTTTTTTCTTTTTTAGATTATGAGGAGTCTAAATGTTAATTTGAACCTTGAAAATGTAATGTCTTATTTTGGTTTGTTATAATTAGAATAAAAAAATAAAAAGTCTGGATTTGAATTTGGAATTAGAATTGGTCATGTGGAATTGGAATGATTTTTTGCAATTTTTCAGAGAGCTGGTGGCTAAGTAAAAGCCTATTTTTAGACCGATGCGGGCGCTTGCTGCGGCCGGTTTGTGGATGGATGACCATCCATTTTACCGACGACACGGTTGGCGCAGTGGCTGAGCGATCGACTGCTGTGCAGCGTGTTGCGGTTTCGATTCCCGCCCAGGGTAAACATTTGTGTGATGAGCACTTGTGTTTGCCTTGTGTCTGGGTGTTGTTTATCTATATATGTACATATATTTACAAAAAAAAAGTATTTGTATGTAAGTATATCAGCTGTCTGACACCCATAGTACAGGGTCTCCCTAGTTTGGGGTCAGATAGCGGTGTGTGAAAATGTCCCCACATATTATTATTATATTATTATTACATATTATTTTATACCGAGACGTCTCCATGTCTCGGGAAGCACGTAAGACCGTTGGTTCCCGCTGTCATTTGTAGATCTTTGACAGTCGTTGTAGGTAGTCAGAAGCCAGAAAATCTGACAACCAGTCTTACCTAGGGGTATCGTGTTACTTAGTTACTGGGTTGTAGAGGTCAGAAAGGCAATCGCTCCATGTAAAATACTGGTATTCAGCTGCATCTGGTTAGACTGGAAGCCGAACCCAAGATTGTCGGGAAAAGGCTAGGTAGATGATGGTGTTTGTAATTTTTCAGTTTGTAGATTTGACAAAAAGGGTAACCATTTATCTATCTACCTAAAAATCTCAAGTCAAAGTCACATAATCGAACCACAGCCATTGTTTTGGTTTCCAAATTCATGAAAGCTGTCAACGAACATTGATGAGAGCCAATAAATAGGTAGCTAAAATATACAACTATCAAAATTTAAGAGGCCGCTGTTATTGATTCTATCACAAGCTTCTTATGAATTTTTGAGTCCAATTTTTCTTTATCCCACAAAGAAACCTCTCGACGGACAAAACACTGACTTTTGACACATTTAATTATTCAAAACTTCGTCTTACTAAAGTACGGTTCAAACAATAGCGAAGGGTTTCGCCATGACTAAAATATTAAATGCGAACACAGCTCTATAAACATGCGAAATTTGCTGCGTTACGCCGACAGCCGAGCTCTCCAACTTTTCATTGGCATTTTATTAGCTTCAATACACTTTTAAGAGCTGTTTATTTCGTTTTATTGCAGACGAGATTCTGTGACGTAAGCTTTTGTATGTGTGTGATTGTTGCGTATGCTAGTTTGTTAATTTATGAAAACAGCTGATATGGAAATGAGGTTTCGTACATGAATTCCTGCTTAACATATTTCACCATACTTATTCTGGGCATCGTCATCATCAGCCTAAAGACGTCCACCGTTGGACAAAGGCCTGCCCTAAGGGGGGTAGACTTGCCATAGTCCCCACGCTTTGGAGGCGTCTTGGGGATCGCAGTGAGATGGTTGAGTACACAGAAGCCACTGCTACCCAATTTCCGAGTTTGCCCTTAGTCGCCTTGTTAGACACCCTCGGGATGAAAATGTCATCAATCATCATGTCAATCATCAAATTATTTAAATCATGATTGTATTAAAATGTCGTCTGTTGTCGTTATACTGACATATTTTTTGTCGACACGGTTGGCGCAGTGGTTAAGCGATTGACTGCAGTGCTGCGTGTCGAGGGTTCGACTCTCGCCGGGAGCAACCATTTGTATGGCCTACAGATAGTTGTTCCGGGTCTGGCTGTTTGAGAATGTGAGCTTATATATTTGTAAACGTACCCATGACACAAGAAAAATTGCAACTTTTTTTAAAAACAAAGAAAAATAAAAACGAAATAGTTAACTCCTCGTGACTACATCTATGAAGACTCTTAAATTATTTCACAAGAACACAAATACAGGATAAAATCTCTAAAATAATGATAAAATCTGTTAAGCTAGATCAATATACGTGTGTGTCAAATTTCAGCTGATTATATTCAGCCGTTTAAGCGTGTAAGAGTAAAAAACATCCATTCATTCATCCTGACGAACTTTTGCGTTTGTAATAGCAGTAGGATCTTGGACATTAAAGGGCTTTTAATGCTAGTGTTAAGTTTACGCAGCGCGGTACAAACTATTGAGTCTAAACCCTTGATAAGGCATAAAACGATTTTAATTAAATTTGATACTTTACGTAGGGTATTTGATAAGTGTATCTTGTATATAGGGTAAACTCAGGTAACTGGCCACTTAAGCACATCGCCCAGTTCATGTCAATGTTATGACAAAATATGCCAATAAATTAATATTCTAATAATACCTTTAATTAAAGCATATGTAAAAAAACCGATAAAAGATAAAACAGAATTCTGTAGAAATATTTTAATCAAATGAAAAAGTAGTAATTTTTAATAGTAACCGGCCATAAAAATTCAGAAACGTAATCATCAAAACAATTAAAATATAGAACAATATACCTACGTATCAAGTTTCAACCTAAAGAGGTAGTTAAGAACTATTTTTAAAAAGAGTTTTGAAACGAATACAGAGCAATTTTAAGTTGTCATTACTTTCCAAAATCGGGCAGTAGCGGTACCTACTGCGATCCCCAAGACGCCTGCCAAGCGCGGTGATTATGGCAACCCCCCACATTATGGGGGATTGCCTTAGTTCAACAGTAGCCGTCTTCGGCTGATGATGACGACTTTTCAAAATGGTGGCCTTGAAAGATCTTTTGAAATATTGTTACGTATTAACACTCTAAAACAGGTACTTAACGATTTCGAAATCAAATATACCAGACCGATGACATTGAAGCTCCAACAACACTTAAAAAGCCATCTTTGATTCCAAGCTATAAAACAAAATAATATAGCAGTTCCACAGGGATTTACCAAGTTTAAAATATGGGCAGTACTGTGTTAAATCTTGACGTTGGTGCGTGCGTAAATCTCGCAGCCAGCCCGCTGGGCGTGGGGCAAATAAAACCGGGGCTAATAGCGTCTTAAAGTTTTCTTTATGCGATCTCTCGGGGAGAGCTCCAGAAATCATATTTCTCGACCTAATAGTTGCTAAAAGTTGTTTGCAGTATATTCAGAATTAGTTGGTAAAGTGTTTCGGTTGTTTGATTGAACTGACGATGTTTAGAAACATCTAACATGGCTTTTATATAGGTATTTCATCACACTTTTGAGCGGGTAAAATACATTTTAAGTGTGGTTCACGATATATTATGTGTAGTACGCTAATAGAGGACATGACAGTTTAAGTTTATCTCGCTACAATGAAGGTATACGGAGTGGTAAAATACATATTAAGGCGCGTCCCTGTGCAAAACGCTGCGCTAGCCGTTTTTTGTTCAGTTTTTCGGACCTAAATACTCTATATCCAAAAGAAATATCAACATATAAACAATTGATTAAATTTCTACCTAAACTTGACTCCAAAATGGTAGGTGTGATTTTTCTTTACGAAGTATAGTATTTAACTAATCTCCTCACAACGAAACCACAGAAATGAGAAATAATTATTGAAAACATGCATCTCCTCGGCAAGTAACCATTAATTCGATTTTTTACTAACACTAATGGATAGGCAATTTATTAATGAACATTTTAGTAAAATTTTGTTTTCAAAATCCCAATATAACATTTTATAAAGATTTAATTCTAAAATCTGAGCGTATTCGCTACTGTATCTCTTGCGCGGCGAAGAGGGAATGAATGCTCAGGGTACCGCCTTAAATGTAATTTATTATTATGGGAGACTGATTCCAAAATTAGGCTCTAGGTCTGTATTTCAGGACACTAGAAAATACAATGTACAGAAATGTATAAATATGTTGAAAATATACCTACAGCAGATAACCTTTCCAGCAGATTTAAAGCCTTAAGTTCTGCAACTATAAAACATTAAGTACAATTGTGGCTCCTACTGCAATAATACCAATTTAATGTCGGCTGCGGCTTGCATCCATTCTTTCCACGTTAAAAGCCATTACATGAAAATTCGAATGTATGTTTTCAGTATTAACTGATTTGTTCACAACTTAAAACGTATTTTCTGGCCAAAAATGTACCTAATGCGTTTAAAACCGTCCGTGTTTTTGCAAATCCTCGCCGAAATGCGGATTTTAGCGGTTCATGCTCGTGTTCTTGCTTTTTTGCTTTTAGCTTTAAAATGTAGTTTCTGTTTATAATATTTCGGGGAATACTGTAGTGTTTATATAGTACTATTAGATACTACTACATAAACAGTAGGTACATAATGACAATTGTTACCTAGGTACTGAAAAATGGACCTTCGTGTGAAATTATTAAACAGTATCTTAGTAAACTAATAGTCTTCTTTCGGAAGTGCATTATGTAAAAGTATAATATAAAGATTGATCTGTCTTGAGCTAGTACACTATTTTTTGTAAAGTAGAATAAAGTTCTAGATTAATTTACCATTGAATCCAAAGATTATAGAAAAAGTAATGACCTTGAGACAAACCTATGTTAATATTTCTGCGAAATCAAAAGAGAAACACGCAAACATTGACCCCGTTTTACCCTTTGTAAATCTCACAAGGGAAGACATCGTAAAAATACACACAGATCAATATTATGACTTCATCTGTACTATCCAATGTCAAACCGTAAATGTTTAGGCCGAAATCACACTTTATTCACTATAATATTATAAATTCGAAAGTTATTGATGACAATCCCTTGTTCACAAACTTAACTAAATTTAGACAATTGGCATCTCTTACTACCAGGCAGGTGAAAAAGACGGAGACAGATAAGAACTAAAGTAAGAGATGTCATATCAATACGTTCTGAAATGACAACTATAATTGTATAAACATTTTAGATCGACTTAAATTGACTGTTCTTATATCTGTCTCTTTCTTGTTTTATTGGAGAGAAAGAGATATAGATAGCTTAAAATAAGTTTAGCTCGTGCACAATAGCATTGGCACCATTGTCTGTCTATTTGTTTGTTACCTTATCTACATCATGAACCACTAAACTGATTGTAATGAAATTAGACAAAAAAAGTAGCATGATTCGCTAACGTTACCATTCGTGGCGGTGCTTGATGGCGAACTCAGCGACGGTTTCTGCTTAATAAATATCGTTTTTCTTATATGAACTGTCAAATGTGTCAAATGATTCAACCTTGAGTAGTTCTACCAAAAGCCGTTAATTCACGTGGCGCTAGCGCTGCGTAAACACAGGTTAATGAAACGAAAATATAAGTCGCTGCTGCCGCAGCGTCGAGCTTTAGGTTGTGTTACTTAGAAAATAGGACCACGGATAGAAACTTAGGCAACTTTTCAATTTAGGACTATGTCTGAATCGATATTCACGCATACGAAGTTGCAGACATCGGTTTAAAGTGTGTCAAAATTGGCTCAGGTGTTTCGGAGATCACTCAGAATAAACAGACAAACAAAAAAAAAATGTTTTTTTTTTGGTATGGGAGCTGTGAACGTGATTACATCTTCCATCATTGTACTTGTACATGAAAATATTGTAAACACCCTTTTTTAAAAGAGTATGTATGGAGTTTCATGCCCATTCTTCTCCATACGAAACTACCATTTGGAATGGGCAACTAGATTCAAATTTTACAATATGACGTTCAAAAGTCCCTTTTAATGGTCTAATTGAAATAAATTATTTGGCTTTGACTTTGACATCGTTTCAACGTTTTCATGAATATAGTAACAACCTGTTATTTTGACATTACAAACAGACACCTTAATATTATTACGGGCCTGTTGGTCTAGTGGTCACTGATCCTGACTGCTAAGCCGGAGGTCGTGGGTTCGATTCCCACCCAGGACAAACTTTGTGTGATGAGCATGATTGTTTGTTCTGTGTCTGGGTGTTTATCTATAATATGTATGTATTTATAAATTATATAAGTATGTATATCAGTTGTCTGGTTACCATAACACAAGCTCTGCTTAGCTTGGGACCAGATGACCGTGTGTGAGTTGTCCCAAGATATTATTATTATTATTATTTATTTATGTAGTAAAATAGTTACAGAAGATTGTAGCATTCGCACCACGCCGAAATACTGTGATGGCTTTCTGCTACACAGGGAAGACCTGGATGGGAGGTCTGACGAGTTACACGATAAAATAAGATGTTCACTTTGATCTAGGCAGCCAACAGTAAATATGGGTGCAAAGTACGTACCTCAGACTGCAAACTGACACTCGTTGAACTTCCACCTTTTGAATGTCCCTGAGCTGACGATGGGGCCAGGGGTGTGATTCTGTAAGACCTCATTCTAAACTTCGAATCTGAATCCGCTGTGAGTTTCTTGATTGGCATTCTAAAAACTCGGTTGATAACTTGAATTTACACTAGCGCCACCCTTGCGAGCGTGTCAGCGAGTTGAACTAAATTGACAGGGAGATTTTGACAGATAAAGTATGAGATGACGTAAGAAGTGACATTCTGTAAGGTAATTTCCCCGTCACTTCGACGCTCACTTCGCACTTGAACTTATCAAGGTCATTTTGAATCTTATGCGAAGTGAGAGTGAATAGCGATGTGAGATGCGAGTTGTTGTTTAAATTTTACAGAATCGACCTACAGGGCTCACAAATACAGATAAGATGAGATGATGATCACACGCGGAGTCGGTTAGACTTTGAAAACTTTAGAGCCGGTCGCGAAGTTGCGCGTGCGTTCTGATCGGCGTCCGTTAATTACTGTTATTTTTGCTCTGAGCTTTGACGTTTACGTACAATGCATGACAACCAAAAGTTGACGTCTCGTTACTGCTGGTGAAGCCCAGAGACAAAATGTGAACATTGTATAGGTTTGGAAAAGAGTTTGATGGGAACGAACGAAAAATATTGTCCAATAGATAGATAAAATTGTTTCTGTCCTACAAAAAACAGATAGGTACTCGGCCAAATCCTTTCGCTTATTTGCTTTCATTTCTGTGGCTAATGGATACATAATAATAATGATATTAGGTACTGTTTCGCTGTGTTTATGTAAGCGTAGGGACTCATATTTCAGTTTATTTATAGCCTCTCGCTAACGACTATTATTAGTATTACTGTTTATTTAATAATGTTTTATGTCTTTATGTATGTACAATTTAATCCATTTATAGTGAACTGAAAAGTTGAAATCTAATATTCGCCAGACCTACAAGAGCAATCCATACCACATACTATAATATGAACTGCGCTGAGGTCACTTCATACAAGGCAATTCTTCGGTAACCTACGCGAGATCGTCAGTTTATTTTTGTATATCCGTGTAAATATCTATTTGCAGTAATAGGTATATATTATTATGTAGTTTGATATTATATTTATAAGTATTTTTATATACTTATAGTATTATTTTATATCCTTGTAGTTTAGCTTAGTATTAATTTAATTATTTTCTGTTACACCTACCACTATGTATGTTGTAAAAAATAAGTTTAAAAACTAAAACCCGACTACAATAAAAAGTGATCTAAAAAGTAGGAAACAAGAAAATATTTCACACAGAAATCAAGACATAGGTACAAAATGGTCAAGGTAAGCCGTGGTTGCATGCCATTATAATTCATGTTCATCGCACTCATATGGGATACAGGCATGCAACCACGGCTTACCTTGACCATTTTGTACCTATGTCTTGATTTCTGTGTGAAATATTTTCTTGTTTCCTACTTTTTAGATCACTTTTTATTGTAGTCGGGTTTTAGTTTTTAAACTTATTTTTTTTAGTTTCGTCTTTGTCTGCAATCATGATAACCGACGTTCACTCGGACGAAGTTATGTAATAAAGTTGGTATGATTGTGTAGGTACTTGAGAGCTTGAATTTTTGAAGGCATCAGGTACAAAAAGTAAGTTACTGACCTAAGTTTAAGTATGATAGATTTTATAGGTACGTAATTGTAGTCTCCGTTTTGAAAAATGGTGTGTCGTCCCTTTCAACGTTTTTAGTCAAATATATACAAATCTTAAAAAATAAAATAATAATATTATGCACAATTCCAAGAAGAAGGCAGGTAAGGAAGCAGCGCAAAGTGCATCAAAAAACTCGTCCACATCGCTGTCAAAAATATATTTGGACACAGTGTTCGAAACGATATTTTTTTTAAATGATGATTCGGACAGCAATAAAAAAGCTGTTTTGTACAGTCAGATAAAAAACTTCCAACGCTAAAGTCCGGTTAAAAACTGTTTTTCTTTTTAAGCTTTAGGCTGGGCGGAAGACGGATTTCGTTGTTTGGAAGTTTTTATCTGACTGTAAAAAACGACTTTTTAATGGAGTCCGAATCATCAGCAATATAATTATCGTTTCGGCCGCTAAGTCCGAATGCTCAGTAAGTCTATAAACCTCTAAGATTTTTTTTATAGGTAGGTTTAAAAAAACAAATGAATAAATTATGTATGACTTACAAAATCTATATTTTCCCTACGTCTGTATCCAGCCTTATTCTTTTATTACAGTGTCCGCGTAAGGCAATACAAATCCAGCCCCAAGGCAGGGAGCTAACAATTCTTGTAGGCACATTGTGTAAATCTGTATAATTCCAGCCAAGGTCCACAGTAGCTCTCTGATGGTCGATAAAACGTTTCACTTTATGATACTGAAATCTTATATTAGAATTTATCGCGATACATGTAACTGAACTAGTAGTTCTCGCTGCTTTTAGTTGAATAGAATATATCTCACTAGCTTTTCTCGCGGATTCGTCTGCGTGATTCTCGGTTATAGCGGGTACAGACGGAGTACCGTGGAGTTTCTTGCTCGTTCTTCTCCATAGAGACCTACCTACGTTTTGGAACGAGCAACTAGCTTCAACTTTCTGACTAACTGACCGACTCCTTGACAATTCAAAAGTGCCTGTAAATGGTTTAATTGAAATAAATGCTTTGACTTTGACTTTGAGTCACGGATTAAAAAGTAGCATAGATCTTATTGGGGTAAAAGCTTAACTAATCTGTACCAAATTTTATAAAAATCGTATCAGTAGTTGAGCTATAAAGGCTTACAAAACAAACAAACTCATTTTCACATCTATATCTATATACATATAATAAAACAGTAACAAAACTGTGTAACATTGAATATATAAAAAAATAATAATTGAGGGGGGTTTAGGAACAGTAATAGAGCACGAATCCAAAAAAAAAATTCTGTCTGTTTGTCTGTTTGTTTGTACACGCTAATCTTCGGAACTACTGGGCGGATTTGAATGATTTTTCTTTTGTTGTATAGGTATTAAGTCTGGGCAACATATAGGCTAATTATAATAATTTATCTTGGAAACTTGAACACCTGATGCAGAAACGCAACAGACCAGCTAAACTATAAGAGATACAAAAATGGTACCATAGCAAAAATTGTTCCACGTGACGAGCATTCTCTGCTGAGAGAATAAATTTGAAGATCTGGAACACCTGATGTGGAACTCCAAGAGCCCAGCTACACCATGACATTGATGATCATTGAAAATTTGACTCTACTGGCCAAAATTGAACCGAATTCGACATCAGACGTTTCAGATCTTCGATTTTGCCGACCCCGTTGTCGCTAGCATAAGCAACAGAATCCGCGTACGAAGTCGCGGGCCGAAGCTAGTTTATAATATTAATTCTAGAAACATTTTTTTAGAAACATCACTGTGGCGCTGGCGGCGAGTGTTACGCGAATATTAAATATTATATTAAATTCCATTTCAATGATAAAAAAAATCATAACACTATTTGCAAAACTGACAACTTCATTTACTTTTTACGTTCATTCACATTGAAATGCTTGTCATAACATGTTTTACATTTTCATCAAACAAAAATCATCAATATTTATTTATACATGGAAACCGTGAATCATTTGTAAATATACGTTTCAATCGTGATTATTTATATTTACATAGGTAACATATTAGCTATCACAGTAATATAAATTCCGGCAAAACACTAAAACAAATTCGCCCAATTGAATCGCATAACATTTTTTTCGCGCCAACTACAGATATAGATAGACCTAGATAACGCAAGAGCAACTACTTCGCGTGCCTATTTTCGTGCCTAACTTACGATAAAAAATTAAAGTAAACGTTTCCTTCCATCGGTAAGTCATAAAAAGAAAAAAAAAAAAAATTGTTGAAAATAATTGTTTGTTTGTTGTGAAAATAATTGTTTTTAAATTAATTACGCATAAAAATGCGTAATTAATTTAAAAACAATTATTTTTAATCTAATACCCTCAGTAATACCTTTTTTTTTTTTTTTTAACGTGGGGAAATCCTCATGGACTATCCCCCGTCCGGGGAAGAGGGGGGAGTGTGCCGGACTCTTACCGGCTAAAACCACCACGGTGTTCCTCGTCTGACCCATGGGTGGGGGTACGGGATTCGCTCGCGCATGCACCGCGCCCCCACCAGGCTATGACCCGCCAATGAATACTCTCAGTAATACCTGGGAATACCAAATTTAGGAAAAACAAAACATTCGTATTACTATGTGATGTCAAAAAAATGGTACGCTTGGTTTTCATACAGATCGTGATACTTGCGTTATCTAGGTCTATCTATATCTGCGCCAACCATACTTCAAAGTCGCAGAAAGGAGGTAATATAAATAAAATACGCCAACAAAAACATGCCAGGAGCCGGCAAAAATCATAAATATTTTACGTGGAACTTCTCTCCCTGGAGACAGTTTCGGGACATCGTGGTCATTAGAAAAGTTTTAGTGGCCATTACCGGCTGTTTTATATTACCGCGGAGTATTTCTCGTGTGGGTTTAGTTGGGGTCCTAGGATTGTTGGTGTTTCGGTCCCTAGTTTGTCGCTTGGGTGGCTTAGGAGTCCCTAATTTGATTGGTCTATGTTTTTGCGTTTTCTGACCGAAATTGTCTAGTTTTCTTTTTGTCTATTGAGTTCGGCAATTGAACAGAATATTGCTGTTATTGTTTCTCTTCTTCGACATTTATTCCAGTTCTAGGCGGTAAAAAATACAAGGTCAATATACATTCTCATTAATGCCTGCTTTTTTAGTATTTTATTGACCTAATTGGCTAAACTTCCATCGTAACCTTCTACTCTTTCAATTTCCCGAAAACATAATCTAAATCAGTCAGCATTTTTCTAGGCTTCCCTCAACGACAAGTCCCGTCTTCCCAACCCTTTGCAAACCAACATCTGGTTCATCTGCCCCATTTCCTAACAGACTTATTTTATTGCCCACATTAATTTTAAGATTAAGATAGAATACAACAGTTTTTAGGGTACCTCAAAAGGAAAAAAAACGGAACCCTTATAGGATCAGTTTGTTGTCTGTCTGTCTATCCATCTGTCTGTCAAGACCCTTTAACACATGAACGCGTGGAGGTATCGAGTCGAAATTAAAACCATATAATATGTACGTTTATGTGTGTATGTGCGTTTAAGCCGCAAAAAACGTATATTTCGACACTCTCGAGGGAATCAAAATTTATAGGGTAGTTCCCGTTAACCTAGAACTATGAAATTTGGCAAGTAATATCGTCTTATACTACAAGTACAGAGAAAAGACTGAAAACAATACATTTGTAATTAAATCATAAAAAATATACATAATCTTTATTTGTCATCGAAGTATGCGCGGTCATAATTGTATGGGTGACTAAATCACGGAAATTGAACGGAACCCTCGGTGGGCGAGTCCAACTCGCACTTGTCCGGTTTTTTTTATCAGCATGGCCTTACAACGTGACATTGCTGCCAGCTCCTTGTTCATAATTGTATTATTATTAATGATAAGTTTTGTCTAATCAATATGATTAGACAAAATTCGTATAAAGTTGTTTAATATTAATGCATTACTTATTAATTATTTGTATAGGATTGAAATTAATTACATTTTGCTATTTATTAATCACTACACCCAAATAATATACTGAACCAAGATTATTACAAACATAGTAGTAATAAACACAGACTAAACGAAATAATAAAATGCAATATCATTTTAATGTGTGTTTATTTTACAGAAAAGGTCTAAAAGTTACAAGCAACTTTTCATCCAGAAAATCATCCATACCTTAAAAACATTTCCAAATCAACAGCTTGTGTCTAATATTAGCATATAACATTATCTTTTTAATTTCTTGGATTTTATTTATTAATGGATATTATTGCTTTTTTTATTCTTAATTTTATTTATCAATAGGTTTATTGCTTATTTTAATTCAATTTTTCTGTAGTATTTTTTTTATTGATTTGTATTTTTTTTCTAATCGTGTTTTTTATGGATTGTGTATGGTCTGAAATAAAGATTTTTATTATTATTTTATTATTGACTTCTGTACTTCGAATAAATAAAATACTAATATATAATAATACTATTTTATCCTACCACAGGGCAAAGAGCTCTCTTAAAGAGAAGGCACGAGCATTGGTAATGACGCCTGCTCAAGGCGGGTTCAGACTTATATGTATAAACTATAAGTTCAGATTCCCTCACGATGTCATTGATGTCCAATAGGTATATGAAATCTCTGCAGCGCCCTTAGTGCAGTTGGCGCAGTGGCTGAGCGATCGACTGCTGCGCAGCGAGCGGGTTCGATTCCCGCCCAGGGTAAACATTTGTGTGATGAGCACTTGCGTTTGCCTTGTGTCTGGGTGTTGTTTATCTATATATGTATGTATTTACAAAAAAAAAAATGTATTTGTGTATGTATATCAGCTGTCTGACACCGGGTACAGGGTCTCCCTAGTTTGGGGTCAGATGGCCGTGTGTGAAAATGTCCCCACATATTATTATTATTATTACTGTGCCATGAAATTTTAATGCATTCCTATTAACCAGTGTTGTACATACATTTAAATAAGCTTAGAAATTACACATGAAATTTAAAAAGTCATATTAGTACTTGCTCATGCCCGATTGCGAACCCAAAACCTCCTGCATGAGAGTCGAGCCCCATAACCACTGGGCCACCACGACACCAAGTAAATTACATCAAAATATTTTACTAACTGCTGTCTTATTACTCTGCAGCCTCATAAGACAAAAGCTATAGAAATTCTCGAGGTTACCAGTTTTAGACGCTTTTATATAAACCACCTAAGAATAGATTTTAATTAGGCTAAACGTTTTCCTAGGCGAGTAATAAATATTCCACTCTGCTGGAACTAAGATATTAAGTCTTGGTTGAATTCGCTGAAAATAGAATGCTTTTAACCCATCAGAAGTAATACTAGACTTGGATAGATTTAGCATCGGGTCTGTGGCAGATAAGTACTTTCAGAGTAATGTATAAAGGTTTGGTTCGGTGTTGGAGGTAAATAGTGGTTGGAGTGTTGTGTGAATTTAAAATATATTTGCAATTATGTGGTGTCGGACGTAAAGAATAGCACCATCCCATATCTTCCCGTGGGTGTCCTAAGAGGCGACTAAGGGACTTTCCAGAGAATGGGCAGCAGCGTTCTCTGTGCCTTTGTCACAACCATACTGCGACCACCGACCCGCCTGCCGAGCGTGGCGATTATGGCAAAACCCCCCCTTGGGGAGGCCTATGTCCAGCAGTGGACTTCTTTCGGCTGAAATGATGATGATGATGTGGACTGATATAACCTAACATTGTTATCTTCTTCTATCTATATAATAAAAATGTATCGTTGTTCGTTAGTCTCGCTAAAACTCGAGAACGGCTGGAACGATTTCGCTAATTTTGGTCCTGAAATATTTGTGGAAGTCTAGGGAAGGTTTAAACGGTAAGAAAATTGAAAAATCTATTGACAGGACAGCGTCTGTCGGGTCAGCTAGTAACGATTAAAATTGGTTTGGTCATTGAGTAGGTTTTGGTTGGGTCATGCTTTTGATAAGTTGTTTGTGTGTCGGATTATTTTTTTAGATTAGCATAAACAGCAGCTAGCAGCTAGCTAGCTTAAAACACCGGCTAAGTGTGAGTGACACTCACACAGGGCTAGGGTTCTGTAGGTACTGCCCTATAATATTAAACACAAGGTAAAAAAAAACCGGATAAGTGCGAGTCGGACTCGCTCACCGAGGGTTCCTTACAAATTTGTAAGTACATATCCATAATAATATCCATACTTTAATATTAATCGTACAGATCGATCAGTCAAAGGTTAAGCTACGCTAACCGCGGTCAGTCTGTGGATGGGTGACCATCCCTTTCATACCGAGTTTCCTCCGTGCCTCGGAAAGCACGTAAAGCCGTTGGTCCCGACTGTCATTCGTAGATCTTTGCCAGTCGTTACGGGTAGTCAGAAGCCAGTAAGTCTGACAACCAGTCTTACCAAGGCCTTTGTGTTACCTAGTAACTGGGTTGTGGAGGTCCGATAGGCAGTCGCTCCATGTAAAATACTGGTATTCAGCTGCATCCGGTTAGACTGGAAGCCGACCCCAATATAGTTGGGAATAGGCTAGGCAGATGATGATGACTTTAATACTATAAATGCGAAAGTTACTCTGCCTGTTACGCTTTCACCCCGAGAGTGTCTGCTGAACCGATTTTGATGAAATTTGGCATGAAAATAGCTCGTGGTATAAATTTTGATTCTCTTGAGAATGTCGAAATGTACGTTTTTTGCGACATAAACGGCCGTATCTTTTTTTACGTTAACTTAGAATTTTTTCACAGCATCAAGGGACCGTGGACCTAAGTATACAATTTTAATTTTAACTCAATTGCTCTATGCGTTCCTGAGATAAAGGGTCTTGACAGACAGACAGACAGACAACAAAGTGATCCTATAAGGGTTCCGTTTTTTCTTTTGAGGTACGGAACCCTAAAAAAATACGTACCTTATAAAGGTACCCCCTCACAGTTTAGCTTTATTTTTGTTATTAAGCAAACATGGTGATCAATAGGAACTTGTGCCTTCTCTAGACTTCTGCCCAGCGAATCTGGTTAATTCTGTTATTATGCGAAGTTTTATTAGTAGGATCCCGCTTGACACGTTGGCTCGGAACTTTAAAAGCTATGTAAAAGATAAGTTCAGATTAGGTATGTAGAAACGGAAAAAAAATCTCTCACCTTTTTTTCGTAAATGTAAAATGTAAATCGTGAGCTGTCTCCTGTTGGACACAAAATCGGAGTGAACCTAAATCCGACCAGTGAACCCTCCGTGCGACTCGCTTAATCCGACACGTGGACTGAGTGCATTTAGATAAATCGAATCTTTGAGTCCGCGCTCTGCTTTAATTTCTAATTAAGGAGTGCACGAGGAAATTCTACATTAATGAGTTTCTGGGATTTGGGTACAGAGGACGGATCTGGGTTAATAGGTACCTATCTACATAGTTATCTGTTGAAATACTGTGCTGAATAAAATGTTGAATATTATGTTTTTCTTTGAATGGGTTTCGTTGATTGAGTTTTCAGCACCAGTGTTGATTTCAGGGATTGTATTAAGTACATAATGTACCTACTTTTGTATGTAATTGGTATCTGTTTTGTGTGTATTGAACTGTCTCTTTGGCACTTTGGGTTTTGTCCCTTTGTGTCAATTTGGCTTGTTAATGTTCTCTGTCCTGCTTGATTTGGAAAAATGCTAATAAAATATTTTTCTCTCTCCTACGCTGTTCTTTTCTGATAAATTTCGTTGCGCGATCCAAGACAGTTGAATCATTTCTCCGGGACTCGTCGAGCTTCATTGCCTCGTCGCTTTTCTGGTGGTCGCCACTGTTGATTCTGGCTTACTGGTTTCGAAATAGTGTAGCGGGATTGCACTTTTGGGAAATATAAATAAAACTTAATCCGTAGCAAAATTTTGCTAAAAAAAATATTTTGTGTTAACTTCTGCCTGCGATTTCGTTCGCTTGAACTTGATAACAGATCCCAAATTGTTTGACCTATACAATCAGGAATATCGTAGCTTCCAACTAGTTAAAGAATTTTAAGAATCTGACCAGCAGAAAAAAAAACATGTTCTTCAGCTGTAAAATATTACTATAATGAAATTCAGCTGATAATAGACATTTCCTTTAGAGCGTCAATAGCCACACCGAAAATAAACAAAATAATCGAATGGACCGTAATGGTATAAATAAACGTTTCCGTAACTAAACTGCCAAACTGATTTTCGCAAATAATGTCCATCAATTCGCTCGCAGATGTTCGGGTTTTGTCGGACTTTTGAATATTTCGGGCTGTACTCCCACGGAGGTCCGACCTCATTTCTAAAATAGACGCTTTGTAGGGACCTATTAATATTAGGCAGTATAAGGACAGTTTTAGCTGCTGTAACTTTTATTTTGTGATTATGATTTTAAAATATTTTTGGCGGACTTTAATTAAACAAACTCAGGTGTTTGTGTCTTCTTTATCATCCGGAAGACGTCCAGTATTGAACAAAAGCCTCCCCCATAAAGGTGGGAGGGAGGGATGCTATAATCCCCACGCTTGACAGGCGTCTTGGGGATAGCAGTGAAGTTATTGAGTACATAGAAGCCGCTGCTGCTCGACTTCCGGATTTCCCTTTAGTCGCGTTTCTACGACATCCTCGGGATGAAGAGTGGGTGCTATTCTAACCCAAGCAGCCCACATGTTTGTGTTAATCCATTTTTATTTAGGTCTGGCAACAACGGATCATTTTTTATAAAAATTGCATGCAGAAAGTTTTATTTACTTTAGCAAATATCATTTTTTTAAATTGTAGCATTACTGCCAAAACGAATGAAGTCATGTTAAAATTTCTATTACAACTAGCACTTGTCGTATTTGTAAAAATATTTGCGTTACTTGATCAATGCAAAATATCCCCGATTGTTATTGAAATAAAGTTGATTTTGTTTTACCTAAGTAAGGCGAATTTGTACAAATACTTACGCCAAGTTATGTGCCACTATAAGTATATTTTAAGCATAACTTTTAAAGTGATTACTTTTAAAGCGTTTTTGTTGGATAGTAATATTTTGCTAAAATGAACCATCCCAATTGTGTTAATATTTGAAATGGATCATTTTATCAAAACCAAGCTCATTTAATTGAAACGAAACAGCAAAAACAAAATCAGGAAGAAGATAAATGAGAAGCCAACTATTTAATTACAACTCAAGAGGACCCAACGACATTTTAAATCACTGTTTACAATTAACGTCTGTATAAATCTCACCATTGACGGGTTTTCGAGTGTTATCAAATAAGACTCAGTCGGTTGTTTGAGCTTCTAACTTAAGGTAAGGTCACACCGGAGTGAACAACTTGACGGTCTATCGCGGGCAGGCAGTAATACCTAGTTTTTTTTATGTATACCTATGTTATGTATAGTTATTTAGTTATCCCTATTTATTTCCGTAATTCTTTTAGTATCATTTATCTACAGTTGTCTGGCAATGTTATGAAAGTAAAATATGAATATACGTACGCGATATTGGGGGAATTCCCGAATCGTTAATTCGAATGAAATAGATTTTTTTTCTTTTGAAGGGGTCTCGCAAAAAATTTCTCGCCGACGAAGTCTTTTTAGGCTTCCGTTCCCAAAGGGTAAAAACGGGACTCATTACTAAGACTTCACTGTCTGTCCGTCCGTCTGTCCATCCGTCTGTCTATTACCAGGCTGTATCTCAAGAACTGCGATAGCTAGACAGTTAAAACTTTGACAACTTATGTATTTCTATTGCCGCTATGACATCAAATACTAAAAACAAAATAAAATAAATATTTAAGAGGGGCTCCCATACAACAAACGCGATTTTTTTGCTCTTTTTTGCTCAATGTCTAATGTTGTATAGATAATAGTACGGAACCCTTTGTGCGCGAGCCCGACTCGCACTTGGCCAGTTTTTTCATTTAGCGCCGCCACTGAAGATATGCGCCATATAAAGCAGCGATGAAAGTCACTGATCCTACTTGTTTTAAAAACTTCCGAAACTTAATCGCTCGTTAGGTATATAAAACTGCCGCTAATACTGCTTTGATCGAGTTTCATACCAAAAACCGCGTCAAAGACGCCCCTTACCACAATGCGTTTGTTTTGATTGTGATAGACATTCGACACTGCTTACACCTTTTTTGTATGGTTCTGAGATATTAGAATACATTGATATAGAATGGCGTCAGCGATTTTTATCGCAGCTTTATCTAGCACCTACCTTATAAGCAGTCGTTATCTGATACATATACTACTGCAGTGCCAAACGCACCCGCGATTACGATCGCACTCGTAAGTGGTCCAGTGGTTGTGTGGCCGGGGTTTTACCATTTCTGCTGTCGCCAAGAATTTCCAATTTAAAACAAAATACTGTATTGGAAAGTAATTCGTATTCAATTCTTAGGAAGTTGTTGAAAGCCTTTTCTATTGTTAAAGGAATCACGATACGGAATACTGACAATTTTGATTTAAAACGACATAATTTGATAGGGTTTTAATTAAATAAGTTTTTAGATTTTGCGTAATCATTTAGTTGTTGTTAGGTGTTATTTTGCTAACTTGAAACTTTATTTCGTGCTTGAGACTAATAATAACAATATGTGGGGACATTTTACACACGGCCATCTGACCCCAAACTAGGGAGACCCTGTACTTTGGGACACCCAAAGTACAGGGTCTCCCTAGTTAGCCAGCTGATAAACATACACAAATTCATTTTAAATTCATACATATATAGATAAACAACACCCAGACACAAGGCAAACACAAATCACACAAATGTTTACCCTGGGCGGGAATCGAACCCGTAACACGCTGCGCAGCAGTCGATCGGCCAGCCACTGCGCCAACCGTGTAGTCGTAGACTGATTTTTTGTTATCAAAATATCCGGTAGATGAGCACCTAAAGTTATTATTTTATGCAATACCTACATCAGTGTTATTCCGTAACTTGAGGTAAGCTATGTATCCCTAGCATTAGGTGAGATGCAAACTCATCTCAAGTTCACTTCAAAGAAATTCGTCTATTAAGATTAGAACAGCGACAGCATCGCCACGTTTTATGGCAATAATGATTCTTTAGCCCAAGAGTAGACTAGCCTTTGGGTTACGTGAGGAGTCGACCGCTTGGCGATGTCCCGAAAAATAACACGAGCACTCGATCCCCATAAATTTAACATCGCCACGTTTTATGGCAATAATGATTCTTTAGCCCAAGAGTAGACTAGCCTTTGGGTTACGTGAGGAGTCGACCGCTTGGCGATGTCCCGAAAAATAACACGAGCACTCGATCCCCATAAATTTAACATCGCCACGTTTTATGGCAATAATGATTCTTTAGCCCAAGAGTAGACTAGCCTTTGGGTTACGTGAGGAGTCGACCGCTTGGCGATGTCCCGAAAAATAACACGAGCACTCGATCCCCATAAATTTAAGCTGAGTAAAAAAAAGTTGAGCACATAAAAAATATCTCTAAGCATTTGCTGTTACTGGTACATCAATTTAGCAGAACAATGATAAGTACAATACATTTTCCCTAACACCATTGCTTTACCGATAGGTACTTCATTTCCACCCACTACATCACTTTAGCAAACAATCGATAGGACCCACAAATCAAGCTTCATAGCCGGATTCGTCGCTACCGAAGTGGATCCCATTCACTATTCAGATCAATCCGAGACTGAGGTACAAATGTATCATTTCATTATAACTGAGTCCTATTTATTCATCTAGAGCTATCTATCATAGGATGCGACTGAGGTGGATGGCAGAAAAGATAAAAGGAAAGAGGGATTATGCTCAGCTGTGGGTCATTACTCATTACAGACTGTGGATGGCTAGAGAACAATGATTGGTAAATTTCATTTCAGCAGTGTAATTTCCCTATGTGAATTTTATTTCGTTTCAGTGTAACAGATTGAAGATAATATGTGAAATTTCGTGATGACCGGTTAGATGACTGGTTAAGGAGCCTAGCAGTCTCTCATTAACGTGGTTTTTGGTTCGCAACCGGCTACGGACCAGTATTAACGTGACTTTCTAAAGATTCCGTGAGTAAGTGTTTAGGGCACCCTTTTGGTGCGAACGGGCCCCTAGTCCTGTCAGTCCGTCCGTCTGTAATATGTCTGTACCTTATAAACCACAATTGGTAGACACTTAAAATATTCAGTGTGTGTATTACTACGGCTGCTGCTATAGTAACAAATAATCAATATAAAATAAAAAATGATGGGGACCCCATACAAGACACACGATTTTTCCGACGTTTTTTGTTCAATTTTAATAATGTACTGTGCTACCGAACTTTTCGTATTACCTTTCTATTTAATTTTTTTTTCTTGTCATCATCATCATCCTACCCTTATCGCATGTGTCTTCGGGTTTTTGTCCATACCGTCCTGTCGACCATCATGACTCTGTTCTCTTTTCTCTTGTCGATGACTCATTATATTTTATCCGACCAGCACTTGGAGCCATGTTTGGGACAAGAACAACTCTGTTCTCAATTAAATTCTTTAGGGTCACATCCACACCCAACTAATTGCATTAAAATCTCTAATGTATCCAAGTACTTTCTGCTTATTTACTTAACCTTACCTAAATTCATAAACTAGTAGGTACAAATCTTTTTTTTTACTCCAAACTCTAATTAGATTGTTTAATTAAAACGAACATCATTTACCGACGCAACCCCAATTCGATATTAAGTTTGCTCCTAACTAAGAATTACTTTGCTGAAAATGACCTGTTAGTTGCGCCTTGTTGTTATCTGTGGCGGATGCAGCCACGCTTGACCGCTCCCATTTGTGACACTCCATCGGACCGTGTTGCCCTGGTACATGTAGGGCGTATGGTTGAACTTTGATAAGATTTATCGAGATGCCTGACTAACTTAGCAAGTGGACACGGTAGATGAAAATAATAATAATAACTCATTTATTTCGGATAGGAGTGTTGGTAACAAATTCCTTAAAATCTATGTTAGTAGGTTACATAATAAAGTAAAAAATAATAGTTTAAAAAAACTAAAAACACGCTTTTTATAGAAAACCAAACTAAAAAATAGAAAATGGGGGCGTGAGGTGCTTTTTAAGATATTATCAAAATGATAATCACTCTACTCATATCTGTCAATAAAATATTTATAACTATTGACACCATGCACCCCACGCTATTATTTTTTACTTTTTAGTTTGGTTATATCTATATCTATAAATATTATGTATATTTATTCTACCAGGGTCGCTTGTGCAGTACCTTCCTAGTATATAATAGCTGTTTTTTCGGCAACTAATTTTGAACGACTTATGTTTTTTTTTTTTAATTTGATCAAATTAGTGTATTATCATCGGTCCTCGATAAATCTACAAAGTTTGAACGAAATCTGGCCGTTTAAAGTGGGTCAAAATCGCGCCCAAAGAAGTCGGTTACAAACAAACATAAAAACATACAGGTAAAGCTAATAAAAAGCTGTTAAAAAAAAAACGAAATGCATGGTAGAAAATTTTTGTCAATCTGGGAATAAAATGTCTTAAAATACGTAATTAAAATTCGTAATCTAAAAGTGCAGAGAGAAAACATTTTTCATTAATAACGAACAAAAATAACTGACGTCACTCGGAGATCTATCATGCTGAAATGAAATTGGGCTGGACACATCTGCCTCATGTCAGACGATCAGTGGGCCAAACGCACAACCCAATGGGTACTTCTATATGGCTAGCGACATCTCGGCACCCCAGGCGGAGATGGCGGTGTGATCTGGACTCCTTCGACAAATACTGGTCGAGCACGAGCTTCTCAAATTGTCAAGGAGTCAGTCAGAAAGTAGAAGCTAGTTGCTCGTTACGAACTGTAGGTTTCTATGGAGTCAGAAAAAGTCCATGAACACTCGTTTCAAATCAATAAAATATGACAAAGTCAGGTTACATCATTGATGTTGAATTTAATGTAGGTAATAAGAGATAGTCAAACAATGTTCGGGTAAAAGGTAGAGTATTTGCTGTTCTGTCATCGATCCTTATTGGTAAACTCCATTATAAATCATACCAGTTCTACGATAAAACACCTCGAAACTTTACCCCGAAAAGCAGCACTTTCAATACACTGAAAGAAAACCAACTGTCGAAAGAAAACCAAAGTTGCTTTCTGCATTACGCGTGTTATGTAAATCGAGCAAGTTAGTGAAGGTTTCTTCTGAGGAACTCGTTGAAAGCATCGGTGAACTGGGCTTCTTAAAAATTCAGAAAGCTAAGAGTGATACCGCTGTGGTATCTGAAGATTAATCATTGGATGTGGTATATTTTAATGTTTAGGCGGTTGTCTTCGTTGTAGCAAAATATTGTGGGTTTTTTTTTGTTAATAAAAGTTGAATTATGGTGAAAATATGGCAAGCAAGGCCTTGGGTATACTACTTAACATCATGTGGATCGTAGGCTATCTAAAGACACAAAAATGGTCTATTACCTGCAGAAAGTTTGCACTGGAAAAATGTTATTGTGAAAATGTTATGCTATTCTGAAAATCTCTCTTGATGAATTAAAATGAAGTGAGCTTGTTACCCATATGTCACTGAGGGGGACAACTGCAATGCCAGAGGCCTTATATACCATATACTAGCCATAATAATATGGCTAAGATTTTGCAAAATAAACCGGCTGGTCCGTGTGATTGAGGATCGATTCTGTGGAGTCTTTGTTTACTACAATGTTATTGGTTTGTAAGCTTTCTTATGTATAAAACTAGCTTCAGACTGCGACATTGTTCGCGTGGTAATAAAGTTTGTCATAAATTGTCCTGTGTATGACATTTAAAAATAACATAGCTTACTATCAGTGGCAGATTCTTTTTGTAATCAGACCAAGACATCTAGCGAAAACCTTACTAGAAATAAATAAATAATTTGTCCACTCCAGCAGTTTGATAACACATCCTACAGTCGCGGTACTATTCTGACTCCGTAACTTCAACTCACGTTCACTTTATCACGTGGAAACTTTTCACTTTCCACACGCGATTGACGCACACAGATAGATGGATACTCACTCAGCACTCGAGTTATCTCAACTCGCCAACTAAGTTTGGAGAGACGTTTACAGAATAAGTATTTTAAATTTCGATGGCAAATGGACGTCTTTTGGTGTTTTATTTGAAGTGTAGTAAACGAGTGCTTTGAATGTTGTACTTGATAAGTATTTTTAAGTTTACTTTTTAAATAATCTTAACTTTAATGAACACCATCAACGAACCAAATAAACCATGCATTTAGTCTTAGAATCTGCATGCTTTTACTACGACTGAAAACGAGACCAAATGGAAATAAATATCAACCTATCATTGTCCAAGGCAAGGAGGCAAGGCAATGGTTTCATCTCATGTAGAGAAGGCACGAGATTGCGATTGGGGATTTCAGACATATATAAATTATAACCAACTCACTATGTTTTAACCGACTTCAAAAAAGACGAGGACGTTCTCAATTCCACTGTGTTCTCTCTTTGTTTGTATGTCGGTCATTTTGAATAACAGTCAGGATTTAGTCCGTTAGATTCAGTCATTATGTGGGCAGAATATGGGTTTCGTGCACTGCAAATACACTGGGTATAGGGTACAATACACGATGTTTATTAAGACTACAATTTAGCACATAGTCAATTTACATTAAATCACATACAAAATACACATAGTTCATTTCACTTCAACAACGAATCGAAAGTACAGTTTCTGGACGTATTAGCTCCGATGCGATCAGACACTGGTTTCTGAATGTCTTCCTCGCTGTGGGCTGAAAACATCACGACTCTGTAGAAGCGCGCCAAAATGGTGGTGGTTGATCACGTATTCTCGATAATGGCGGCTTGCGATTCGTTTCACGTTCATACTATTGACCGGATACGACATGTATGTTTGTTACGCGATTTTCCCGAAAAATGTAAATCGATTTTAAAATGTATTTTTTTATGATAGTATGCCTCAAGGCTAACCGTTTATACAGAGACAAAAACTAAAAAAAAAACTTTTATGACGTTTTGATTTCTTCAATCTTTGGAGGACTTTCAATCTCTGTTTTAACTTTGTTTCCGTTCTTAATGGATTTGGATGATAAAGAAGTACTAAAAAGCGGAAAATAAAAATCTTTTTTTGCAAAAAGATAACCGCCTTCAAAAACTAAAAATTGATGCTTAAATAACTTTACAACACACGTGACTTTAGTTTCGGAAGTCAGTAGCAATACCCAAAACAACCAATAGACCAAAGCCACCAACGTCAGTTTCGGAAGTCGGAGGCTTTGTTCCGTGTGTGGCACCGATTTTATCAATGTACAAAATAAACTTAGAAAGACAAACAAACAACAAATGAATTTGAATTTGAATTTGAATTATGTAATATAATAATATGTGGGGACATTTCACACACGGCCATCTGACCCCAAACTAGGCAGACCCTGTACTATGGCTGTCAGACAGCTGATATACATACAGAAATACATTTTAAACACATACATAATATAGGTAAAGACAACAGATTTATGTGGTCGCATATGCCTGTGCCCGGTTGCAAACCCACAACTTCATGCACAAGAGGTGGGTGCAGTAATCACTGGGCCATCACGACATTCAATCTCAATATCAAATCTTTATAGCATACCATAATATACACATGCAGATGATAAATATTAATAAATATCTAGTAACAATTATGAACTCTGTCTGTGTTGAGCGGTTTTATAGATTTATTTTGTATTAAATATTCCTATTCATTTATTCTCAAATCAAATGAAGAGTGATGTTAAAATGTAAATTATTTAAGTATATTTTCTATCTCATAAAACACACGCCACTCAACATGACGAAGCCATGCCACTAACTTCCTAAAAACCAAACTTTTATATGGTAAAAAAAAAATACAAAAACGTCGCCAGAAAATCGGCGAAGACAAGAGGAAACTACGTGAAGTTGGCAGACAGTCCGTTGTTCTAAAGTTCGTGACGTTACAAACTGTTCCGAAAACAGAGCGCAGTAAAATTAAACGAAAAATCGACAGAACCAGTACTAACTTTTTAGGAAGACCAGGTTTAGTCGAATTTATTAGTTTCGACAATACTTAATGAGTAGTCAGATAATATTGAATTAAAAGTGTAAGTTTTTTTAATGTGTATGTTGAAGGGTTTTCGTTTTATTTGTACTTAAATTTTTTGAACGCAGACTTTTTAGTTGTGGATTTAGGTGAAGTGAGCTTGAGATGGTCTAATCTTGCCGCGGTCGGTGCATGGATGGGTGATCATCGATTTTGTACTTAGGTCCTTCCGTTCCTCAAAAAGCACGTGACACCATTTGATTAATCCCGGGTGTCATTCGTAGACCTTTGATAATCATTATAGATCAGAAAATCAGAAGCCAGAATGTCTGAGAACCAGTCTTATTTATTTATACTTCATGCACAAGATACAAAGGCGGACTTAATGCCCTAGGCATTCTCTACCAGTCAACTAAAGGTGGTGAAGAGAAAACATGGCAGGTGCATAACAAAAAGTAATAATTAAAAAGTTAAAAGATAAAAACAACACATACACACCAAGGGGTATCATGTTACCTAGGAAGTGGAGGTTAGTCAGACAGTCGCTCCATGTAGAACACTAGTATTCAGCTGCATCTAGTTAGGCTGGAAGCCGACTCCAACATAGTTGAGAAAAGGCTTACCAAAATTCCAAAGTATAAGAAATAATTAATGATGATAGATTATAATTATTTGAATTGGCGAATAATAGTGTAATCAAATTGCTATAAGAACGAGTTCCGAGAAAATGAGTATTTCCTAAAATGTGTTTAGTTTTAAATAGTTCCTTATCAAATCAACTTTACCCTATTTTGTTCTAAATCTAGCCCTATATTCAGTCACGGTAATGCCACAATCAGGAATTTGACAAGAATCACATAATGTAAGTACATAATGTAGGGACATTGTCAAACCAGGAATATTATGATTTCACTAGTAAAATAATAATTGCATGAAACTTTGTTCACGCGCTTATTTCAGTGACATTATCATTGCACTGGATACGACATGGTTAGTTTAGCCTTTGTGGTTATTTTTGAACCTTACGACCCCTTTTTGGCGGATCCAACATGGTGACTAGTCATCAAAACAAATACGGCATCAAAAATACGTCGGATAAAAGGCGGTAGACAAAGCTTCGGTTTAAAGAATTTTATTTCTCAAAAGAACAACATAGTTCACTTAAATATGAGAAACTTAAATAACATAATATTATTCTTAAGTACTAGTTATTGTCGTTCGATCTATCGAATTATACAAAGTTACAATGTCTTATTGTTGTTTAGCCAAATGCAACTTCAACTTATTTTTAAAAGTGTTTACAGAATATGAATCTCGAATGTCTTTTGGCAACTTATTGTAAATCTGAGCTCCCTCAAACTGTATAGTTTTTCTTCCATACAAAGTTCTAACAGAAGGTAGTTCTATAGAATCTTTATTTCTAGTGTGGTACTGATGAGTTTTGTGTTTGAAAGTGATTTGCGAGTGTATTTTGTTTGTTAATATTTTCTTTATTAAGATGCATGTGTAGTAAATATATAACTTCTGGAGGTTAAATAATTTAGTTTTAGCGTAAATGTCTTTCGTAGGTGTTAAGAAATCGTAGCCAAATAGGACTTTGATTGCTTTGTTTTGCGTTACTTGTAGGTCTTGGAGATGTGTAATAGCGGCCTGCCCCCATATTTGGATTAAATATTCTAGATGCGGTTTAATAAGTGTATTATAGATTGTGTAGCGTAATTGAAATGGTACACATTTAGAAATATTTCGCAGGGCTCCAGTTAATGGAACTAATCTGTTTCTTACATATTCAATGTGTGGTCTGAATGTCAGTCTACTATCCAAGATCAAACCAAGGTATTTCTCCTGGTTTGATTTCTGCAGCTGCTGGCCATCTACCGTGAGAGGGGGGAAATTAGGTATTTTCTTGTTTTTAGCGGCAAAAATAATGTATGCAGTTTTGTTAACATTAATTGTTAATAAATTTTGCTTAAGCCACGTGTTTAAAATGTTGAGGTCTAAGCTTTGTGTCATTATTTATTTTACTAGTATAAAAGTAGTAGTCAAAGTAGTAGTGTAATATCACTAGTGAAATTATAATATCACTGGTTTGACAATATCCCTCCGACAAATATACATATCTGTGTATGCCATTGACATGTTAAGAAGTCTATCCCTAAAGAAGAAACAAACACTATCCCTATAATATAATACTTGTAGCAAGAACAGTTTACAAGTACCAGCTAACGTCTAGTCTGGATGATAAGCAACTTATGCAGCATATTACACTATCTCACAATTACTGGACCTGGGGGTGTAATGTACCAACATTACAACTTTCATTGTTTTATCAGAGCAACAAAGAGAACATTTACACCGACTTAGAACTTTGACCTTTATTTTTTAGATGAGATAGTTGTTTGTGAAAGTTTTAAAGAATGTATTGTGTCTTGTGGTTTAGAAATTAGGTACGTGTTTGTAAAATATTAATCTTGTAGAAGAATTATTATAACTAGCTTTTCGACTGCGTATATGTCAGAATTAGGCCCAGGTCCTATATTATACATACTTAGTATTATAAACGTGAAGGTTTGTGAAGATGGATGGATGTTTTGTACTATTTCAGACTTAAACGGTTGAACGGAATTAGCTAAAATTTGGACCACATATAGATTTTAATCTAGCTTGCCAAACAGACATGACATACAAAGTACCAAAACCCAAGAAAATTTTAAAGTGGTAAAAAAAAATTGCTTTTCTATTTTCGTTATAAGATGAGATTGGTTATTTATTTGGTTACATATTATTATGAATAAAGGTAGTACAAAGTGACTCATACCTTTTATTAATTTCATTTAAGAAAATTTGATTGTCTACTAAACAAAATTAATTTCTCATGTTTTCCAATGTTTATCAGCTTTGGCCTAGGATATTATTGACCTTATACAAAAAAACCTAAAAGACCTACAAAATTTCATGGATTTGAATTACCTATTGACTAAAATATGAATAGACTAGACTACTTTTGTATAAGCGTATTGACGGTAAAGTACTATTTCTTTGATGAAAACTGAAATATCATTATTATATAACAATCGAAATCTGCTGAAAACTCTCAGAAAAAAAAATACATATTGGTACCATTTCATTTAAGGCTGCCAGGCCTAAATGGAATTGGTACGCTGCATGCACTGTAGGAAACCGTTGGGCAAAAAGTCCACGTAATGTGTACCTAAAGATGGACGGCTGGACGGCTTCGCCACGAATGGCTCAGAAATAAGTGGAAAGATGACCTACACGGGCATCACCAGGGTTGATTCAAGGTCGCTCGGGTAAAAAGTTCCAGCACAAAATATAAAGGTTACAGAAGGACCACTCGCGCCTTCTTCAAAAATAATTACATAAACTTGCCACTCTCTAGGGCTGCTAGCTGCTACTGTATTGACTCTGTAGGTTTTATTTGTGACAGTATGAAATTTTATTGACACTGGTTGGAACTCTTTGCAATTTTTTATAACAAAATTTTCCTGTTCGTCATGAAATGTCAATGTCTCTCATTTATTAATTTAGACAACACGTGACAGTCGAGACTGAAGTCTGCTTGAAACTGCTTGAGATTGCCTATAAACGTAATGTCGATATGTGCGTGCGTAAAATGGCGCTTTGCTCTGAGTGGTCTCTCTGCTCTGGCGCGCCGCAGCCTTACGTATTTTGTGGTTCCAGGAAGGACTTCGGGGAAGCGTTTTCCCAGTAGTGAAACAGTAGAAAACTACAAAATATAAACGAGAAATTCCTAGAATCAACAATATTAAAACACTATCTGTATGATTTTAACCCTGCTTCGGATAAGCCACCCAAAGTTCGGTCATTTCCAACATTTTTGGCATTACGCAAAACGCTTCGCATGAGTTATTGCTCTTTCGGGTATTTGTTTCATATACAAAACAGAGCCTATTAGCGGAAACCGGGCCTTTTATTGAGCTATTACGTAAATTAACAGTGACCTTTAGGTATGTTATGTGGAACATTATAAATGGATATACGTATCCTTAAATCTCCATTATCATATTTGTGTTGGTGAAATTGCTGGCTCTCTAAGATTAATAGCTAAAAGGGTCTAATGGTAGAAGTAAGATAAGTTGATGTCAAAAAGTATTTGGTCATATTTCGAGAGCAATTTACGGTTCAAATATGTGATCCATAAACGAAAAAGAAAGTTCCCAACAAAGTTCATAAAACACAATACCTACGTATGAAAAATGGAGGTATAATACAAAAACTCCAAACTTTAGTTTTGGGCCTTTAAGTACTTTATCGGACTTCCGCAGAAAAAAAATATTAAAAGGGAATCCGACCTCCGCGATCAAATTAACACGACTTCTCAGAAAGTTGGTGTAATTATAAAACGTAAGAAAAAAGTATGACCAAAACTGTTCAAGGCTAAGTGGGATAAAGCTGTTTATTCACTAGTCGACCAAATAATGAAAATAAATATTTTTAAGCGTCGACAGTGGAAGATTGAAAGATTTAATAATAATACATTTATTTTAGGCAACTAAGACCTATAAACACACATACCTTATAAATAGACTAACATACATTACTATATTACAGTATGTGATAGCATAGTAATACATCTTACGTCTAGTAAGTATTAAAAAGCATATTTACTGTATTACGTTTGGTTTATTCAAATAAAGAATAACAGTTGACATTACAGCTAATTAAAAGTCATGCGTAAATTTTACGCATGATTATCTTTTAGGTACATCAAAATATAATTATAAATCTTTCTAGGGTTAATAAAAACGAAAAAAAAAATAGCTTTATAGGTCGGCTTCCCCTCTATATACTATTATAAAATAATAACATATTCACGTTATTTTGTATAGGAGTTATTTTGTTGCATGGCAATCTTGTAGAAACCCTAAAATCCAATAACACGAAATTACAAAAATATGACAGAATCAACAATATTTCAGAAAACTTTTTTCCACCTCTTTGTCGTCTAGTGAATACGCAGCTTCATTTAAACGGAAAACAGAAGCAAGAGCAGGTAGCTATTTCTTTGACGACTTCTATTCAATCGCTGTTGCTTTTCTAACAATTTTTTACAAAGTGGATCCGAGCAGTCATTAAAACTTTTTGATGGGCCGTACTTTAATTGTTATGGATATCTTGTTAAAACTGAAATGTAGACAATAAGGCATCATGTTGTCGGAAGTTTGTGTACTTCCCTTTTTTTGTTGAAATCTCTGATTTATTAGATTAGGTAGTGTGTTCGGATCGTTTTGTTGTTCGTCAGAAGTTTGAATACTATTAGCAATTTTGATGCTCAATCAGTTTAGACCAAAACTTTTTGTTCAGATGGCCTAGCATTGACTGTATTCGATTCAAATGTATATTCGAATAGGAGATACGGCTACACTATAGCACAGACAGGCACAATTAGCGTTACACTTACTAAATAGAGCAGTGCGCAACGGGTCCTTCCAATTTAAAAATCAATAAAATTTCTGAACGGTACTCTACATACTTGACCTAGGCCCTCAAGCAAGCTTCATGTGAGTAAAAAAGAAAATAAATCAACATCAGACCAAGGATTTAATATAAAAGAAGAACCTTATCGGTGAAGAACCACACCAAGAAGATTGCTATAAACTTAAAATTCTGTTGAAAAGAAAGAACTTTATTTTTATATATATTCTAAAAGGCTTGCGCTTGGCAGCAAAACATCTTGTTGATGGTTTGAGAAAATCAAAAATTTGAGATCCACCGTGTAGAATCCACTTCAACGAGAAAAAGCAACAGCATATAAAACTACCCACAACAAACCCCTAAGCGTTTGTAGCAAAGAGCATACTCCAGCAATTCCCTTAAAAGCAAACTATGTAATAAAAAATGCGTTGACGTACTCTGACAAACTGCAGCAGCATCGTATGTCCGGAGACAAAGTGTCGCCATTACTGTGTCCTGCTACTTGCGTCCCTGGCTAGCGTTAGGAGATTAGTTTTTGTAACATACACGTGATATTTTATAGTAAATAATTAAAGTAAATGATACCAGCTGGCTTGAGAATGTTGAAATAAGTTATGAAAATAAGAACGTTAAAAAAGGTGCATTCCCTTTTTAATTAATAACTATTATTACGATCATGACAGTACGTGATGAGAAGTTTGATAGAAAATGATGGAGTAAAAAAATAAACAATGGAAGAGATTTATACTAATCGATCGTGGGTAGGGTGGGACATCGTGATACCATGACAAATAAGCTGTTGCATACAATAGTGTAATACCTGCACCATGGGGAGAGAAAAAATATTACATGACTAGACCGTCTAGTCTTGTATTTTTTTTTCTCCCAATCAAATTTCAGACTAGAGAAAAAAAAATCAGAGAGAAAAGTCATGACTGGGGCCACCCGTGGCATCTCTGCAAGGCCCTGTCAGAATACCAGCGCTGCGACATTTCATGTCGTAGCATTGTGCTAAGACATGATTTTTGGTCTCGTACAGGTTTCATAAGGCTTTTTTTATGTTTTATTGTTTTATATAACCCTTTTTTATGTTTGTGTTTACCTATACGAGGTTACAAATAAACAATTTTTCTTTTTTTTCTTTCTTTTCTTTAATTTCGATCACGGCGGCCAATCTCAATGAAGACTAGCTAGTAAGCAGTAGATATTATAGTGCAAAAGCGTGCGACACAAACACAGATGAACTCCCTCTTCCTTGACAATCGTAGTCCGATGAGACGGCAAGCCAACATACGACACGTCCGGAGAAAGATCGGGCGTAGCACCAACGGCTTTACGTGCTTTGCGAGACATGGGGGTGTTACACCGCCAACTCCCAAACGCCAGGCGAGAAATTTCTAATGGAATACCCAATAAAACTTTGCCTGACTCTGACCGACCGGACTCGATGGTCAGGTAGACAAGCGTGCTCCACCTTAGGCCGCAATATCACTTAAGAATAGAAATGACTATTTTTATAGTGTGCAGTCAAAAATTATTCTTTCTTTTCAATCATACAACAAACGATTATACCGAACCGAGTATACCGAACGAATAATGAAGAGAGACACAAATTTATATCTCTGTCTATCATTTTCAGTCCGGATTTAACTCAAGACCCATCCTAAAGTAAAGAGAAACTGTGTTTCCGTCAGTAATACAGATGCAAATCGACTCTGCCCAAAGGAATATTTAGTGAAACGTTCCTTGAATTCCGACATCTACTTGTAGCAACAAAATACGTATGAAATAAGGTTTCTAATAAGAGTGATAACGGAACACGTTTCTCATATCGTATTTGCGAGCCAATATGTCTGAATTGCTAGGGATGGGACCCGTATGGGACATTTTACTGTAGCATGATCACTTGAGAAAAAATGCGGGGGTTTTTTGTCACTTCGAGTAAACATGTATTTCTGTCATTGCATCGTATTTTTTGTATTGGCTGAATGAATAAAAGAATGGAGAAAATAGAAACCCAGACTCGTGATATGAACAAATGAACTTATAAATGAAATTAATGATCATTTGCTTTTGAATTCTTGAGCCCGAATACAGAATGACAATTGATCCCAGAGAGATCTTCATCATAATCATAGATTGGTTGAAACTAGTATTAAGTAATGCTTGAGTCCCAAGTTTGGTATCTGTAATACGACTCTTAGCGAAGAATGAATAAGAATGATTAAATTTTTTTTTTTAAATCACGGTCGAGGTAAAAACACCCGTATTTTTTTTATAAGGGATGTTCATGACTATACCTGATTTCTCTAAAGAAAATTCATAAAGCCCAACCCACCGCACCGAAGAACACATGCGTTGGGGACGTCTTCATCAAGGTGGAGAGAAAGAAGAAGAAGAAACCTTCTTATCGCAACCAGTGTGGGACGGCGCCCGCGGATCTAACATGCTGCTACGTCCTGCGGTACCGACGACGCAGCTGTACGTGTCCCGTTTGCATCACTCTACAAAGACTGAGGACATCGTGGAGTATCTACGGGTGAAGACCAACTGGACCTTGAGGGTGGAGAAGTTGGAGGCGCGCCATAACACCAATTTCAAGTCGTTCGCAGTGCGCGTTCCGACTCAACATTTGGTGACCTTCCTCAAGGAAGAGTTTTGGCCGAAAGGTGTGCTGTATCGACGTTTCCGCGGTCGGCTATGTGACACCTCGCAGCGTAACACGACGCCGTCTCTTCGTGGGCAGTAGTTTTTAAGTTTATTGTTTTAAAATATGTATTAGTTTATAATTATTGTTTTTATGCTTATGTATATATTGTGTTTTATGGGCTTCAGTTGCCTGAAATAAAGGATTAATAAATAAATAGTCAAGAGTGCGTGAGCTATTGTTATTGGTTGTGATGATTCAATAATGAATGAATACAATTTATCACATTCATTTTTCGTTGGAGAAATTGGGACGAGTGCAGTAGCAGTAATATAATCTGCCGAATGAGTACACAGCCGCGGAAAGCTTGGCGTGTTTGGCTGCAATGTTTCTGGGCCATATTACTAAGGTACGGAATCCTTCTCGTGAGAGTTGGAATCGAAACCAAACCGTATTCGATAAAAAAAAAACAATTTATAGTAAAAAACATGTCAGGCGGAAGTTTCGTCTCGTAATTATCAGCAGATCTTTTGCTATGCTTAAATTGTATATTTCACAGCACTTGGATATAACTTAATCCATCTAAGACTTATAAGGGATGTTCCTTAATTAGCTAGCTAAAAGAAAATTATCACACTTGCATTTTTAAGTCCCAATCTGCAGCGCTACTTTGGTTAAAATTGCATCTGGTCATAACTAACTTAGAAACCTAATTAGAAACTTGACTTGTTTCATTATGCGATGTCTTAAGAGCTTTACTAATTAGAATTGTACAAATAGTGTAGCAAAAGCAGATTAGTTGTAATTATAATAAATTATTCACTCGTGACTTTTATTTTAGGCATTAGGTACTTTTCTTTGCCTTTGCTAAAACTAATCCTGTGATACATTACTACGTAAGAGAGGGTGTTCAAACAAAAAAAAACATTATAGTAGTTACTAGCTTGGATAGCAAGCAGGCCAACCTGATGTGAATGATCATCGCTACTAGACATTTGCAATATCTGAGGCCTTGTGGATGCGCCATCCCAAAGACAGTCAAAATATGCCTGTAATAAGAGATGCCAGAGATGAGCGAGGATGCGTAGCTAGGGATGTGTTTGTTAAGAACCAATAGAATGACTTCATTTACCTATCCTCGCTCAGCGCAGCTCTGGTGGAAACGGCTTAACAGAGCGAAGTTTATATACGTACAAAACAAGCGAGGGATGTGTGCGAGAAATCTGGGCGAGCGATGCGTGCAAAGGGTAAACGTGAGCGAGAAACTACTAGCTAGTCACTAGACGGAGTTTGTTAGAGGGAGATGTGTATCGTACGGAAAATATGGATCAGTGGAAAAAAACACTTCTACCCGCGGGTGTTGTAGAAGGCGACACAGGGATATTGACCAGAGGGTGGGCAGCAGCATCCTTCTGAGTACCATAACACCTTCTGCGATCGCCAACATGCATCGGCCAAGCATGGCGATTCTGGTTGAACCTCCCCTTGGGCAAGACCGATAGAGCAGTAGGCGTGATGATATTCCAGAACAAATACATGGAAAGAGATATCACAATTTTCCTCCGCAATATAGTACCTAATGCACAATTAAATAACTCCAACAAACATACTGATCTTTGATCACAACAGGATGTTTCGCAACGCATCATTAAGCGTGTAATACTGGCTAATTTTCAATGTGCCCGCAAACTATTTGCATAATTAATTCTAACACAGCGCTGCGCTGAAGTGAAATATTAAAATTGCCGGGTATACCCTTCATTTAAATTTCTGAATCGTCGGGAAGGATTAGAATGGATGGTTCGGAGTGTCGAATGTATTCAACCGACCGTGTTGTTTTTATTTCAATATCTGTATCGCGTTGTTTCATGCCGTTATTGGGGTACTAACAAAGACTTATTGTTGCGCTGCAAATGGGCCGTATTATGCCGTCATTATTAATTGTTATATCAAATAATAGAATTACTTTTTTTTGCACGAATTCGTGAGAGTAGCGTTATGTAGCGTGAATTTAGAATTTGGGTTGTTATGGTTTACTGGTAATGTTCTTTTGGTCAGTTGGAGTGCTCGTGGCTAAGTAAAAGCGGTAGGTGCGAATCGATCGGTCATGGTTAAGCTACGCTTGTCGCGGTCAGTCTATAGATGGGTAACCATCCAATTCATACCGAGACCCCTCCGTGCCTCGGAAAACACGTAAAGCCGTTGGTCCCGACTGTCATTCGTATATCTTTGACAGTTATTGTGGCTAGTCAGAAGCCAGAAAGTCTCTGACAACTAGTCTTACCGAGGGTTATAGTGGTTCCCTGTATCTGGGTTGTGGAGGTCAGACAGGCAATCGATTCGTGTAAGACACTGGTATTCTGGTGAATCCAGTTAGACTGGAAGCCGACCCCAACATAGTTGAGAAAAGACTAGGCAGATGATGTTGTTTTGGTCAATTCAAAACAGAGATTCTTTTGATACATAGGAATAATTAAAGAAAGAAAATTTGTCTATTTGTCACAGTCTCCATGTAGTAGGTACAGTCAGCAAAAGAGATAGGTATGCGGGTCATCGGAAATGGTTGAAGTTTACTTAGAAACCGATGGGTGTTTTCGAATGAAATTTAGTTAAATCATTTAAATGTTTATTCTCTATTCATTTCATTTTATTTTATTCAAAATCATCCATCGTTTTCTAAGTAAACTTTAACTATATCGGACGACCCTGCATACCTATCTCTTTTGCTGACTGTACATAAAAAATATAAGGCAATGTATGCTCCAAAGCTGTGCGAAATAGAATTCTTATCACGATTTCATTATGACAACAGAAAAAATATATTTGAAGCTGCTCCTATGATATGCCGATCTACCATTTATGAGGAATCTAACATCAATCGGCAAATGTTCATTATTTATTTTAATTATCGAAATTACGTTTGACTGTTTCCTTGAAATATTTAGATATTCTTAACATTTAAATGATTTCTCAGAAAAAAAATTATGTTAATCTTATTTCTCATTTTCTAAGAAATTTTTGAATCGTTAGACGCGTAAAGTAATTAACTAAATACGTTTTCTGAGTTCAAAATGTTCTATACAAATCAGGAAAATATTAAAACTGAAAATATAATACGGTACCTAATTCAAAGGCTAGTATTATCATTTACCGAGGCTTCGTACCTACGTTAAAGCAATTAAAACTTTTCAGCATAAAAAATCTGATTTAATAAGCTTTGAAGAAAACTGCCGACAACTTATTTGACGTTGCAGTAATTAAATTTCTCCAGCATTAGAATGCAATTAAAATGTCATTAAGTTGTTGAGCAAGTAGACATCTACATGAGTATAGTATATTCTCGTTACTATCGTTGGAAATGACATTGTGATTTTCCTTATCGGATAGTTTTTCGTTTTAAAAGTCAGCCAGCCAGCCATGTTAGCTGGTAGAGAATGCCCTAAGGCATTAAGTTCCGCTATGGTACCTTTTGTTGCAAGTTTGAATAAATAATTGTTAATTAAAAGTGAATTCATCATTTATTTATTTATTAAAACTTTATAAAAAAAACTTTTTAGTTCAGACATAATTTTATTTTTTTATTTTTCTCAATTTTAAGTGTATTTCAATTTTATGTACTTTGTTTAATGTGTTTGTCGTATGGGGGGTGTCTTGCCTGAAATAAGTGAATTTTATTTTATTTATTTACAATTGACGCATAATATTGTTAGTAAAGCGACATCTTACATCTAAAAATTCATTTAAGTGTTTGCCACCCACGGGTCCAGGGCACACGCACTTGTGCTTGAACCCAGTGCACCAGGAGGGGGCTGTCCAGCTTGTGGCTGAGCACGCTCAAGATGGTGTTGGCGCTTCCAAGTTTATGCATAAAGTAATAAACTCACTGTACAAAGGCGGACCTAATACTTGAGCATTTTCTACCAGTCTACCTTAATTTTATCTTCAAAGACTATTTTTTTCCAATGAGGTATTTCTGTTTTCAATCTAAATAAATGCAGCTGAATGCCAACCAGTATTTTACATGGAGTGACCGCATACTTGATCACCACAACCTCATTACTGGTAACTCGATACCCCTTGGTAATATTGGTTATCACTACTAGCGAGAACTGTCAAAGATCTACAAATGACAGCCGGGACAACACTATTTCGGTCTTAGTATAAAATGGATGAATCACCTATCCAAGACCTCAACCTCAGCAAGCGTTAGGTACTTAACTGTAACCTATTGATCTGTGGAATTTTTATTTAGTTTATTTAGAACCTCATCATGAAAAATTTGTGTCGAAGTTCCATGTTCCTCAGTAGTGCTTAATTTCATGTATGATTGATTTCATACAGGGTTTATCATATATAAAAATATTTTACCTTTTACCTTCAACTCCACTTACGAAAAAGTATCGCGTATTATTAGAAGATAGACGCTGGGATCCAGGATCCCAGCGTCGCTAGATCTATGACATTTTAGCATGGATGAAAATTTGAGAATAGATAAAGGAATAACTAGTTAAGGCAAGTTCTAGCTTCAATAATGAGAAATTTTTCAGATTTCAGGTACACAAGATGTTTTACTCACTCAAATGCTACGGCTGATTTTTATGTTTGACATGTCGTGATTACAGTAACCTGCCTCTCATTCACGAGGTTGTGGGTCCGCAACTGGGCACAAGCAAGTACCAATGTGACATTTTAATTTCATTAATATACAGAGGCCAGCATCAACCTACCACTATCTGTCAAAATTTTGTAGATTTTAAACATTATTGCAAAAGGATAAGGTTCATATTCAATTGGGAAAATTTTACAGATTGATATGGCTTGATGTGCTGGCGTCTGTATTTTTTGAGTTTCTCTTGGACATCACTGATATCGGTGAAGGAAAACATCTTGAGGCAACCTGGATTTAGAATTAATTTATTTCTGAAATTGCCAAAGCGAAATAGCAAACGTGGTGATGATACTCGTGCTTTCTCTGTATAGAGAGAGGTCTTTGTCCAGCAGTATGATAGATATAGACTGGTTTTATTATAAGTATGTAGGATCATCAGGAGCGAGGAGGAGGAGTGCCGAGCGGTATAGTACATAGTTAGGACTATAGGCGTTCCCATTATCCCATTAGTGATAAACAAGACCTGTAAAAACAATTACACACTACATAAAGAAAACACAATACAAATGGTAATTAGTAACAAGAATAAAGTAAGATAACGGTTCAGCAACAATACATTTAATCGAACAGACCATTAGGGTCCCACAGTTCGTACAGTGGCCAAGCCACCCAATGATTATGCGTGATAACCGAAAAAACCCTAAGGTTTACAGTTCGTATAGCAGCGTAAGTCACCCAATGATAAACGAACAAACCCTTAAGATTTATAGTTCGTACAGCAGCCTAAGTCACCCAATGATAAACCCTTAAGGTTTGCAGTTCGTACAGTAGCATAAGCCACCCAATGATAAACGAACAAACCCTTAAGGTTTACAGTTCATACAGTAGCATAAGCCACCCAAATAAAAAGTGTATCGCTCGCTAGCAGCAAGCCTATACAGCTATGTGATTATACAACAGCGCTGTACCAGGTAAACCGACAGTATTGTCGGGAGCAGGAGCACTTTACTGAGTCGACTCCGAGGATCGACTACTATACTTACGGAGTGCACGCTCTTTTATAAGACGATGCCCCCACCATGCAACCTGTCCATAACAAGTCTGTCCAGTGGCGCACTGAAGTGCGTCACGCGTTTACTTGATACAAAACACTAAAATGTGCTAATAAGACCTTATTATAAAGTAATCAAATAACACAATAATAATAATTGTCATGAATAAACAAAAGTGATTTCATAAAGTAATTCGTTTTACATTCAAAGTAACGTGTCAACAATTGTTTTGAATAAAACAATCGATAACAATTATCGAAATAAAGTAACCACAAATCAGTGTGCATACATTGAGTACTCAATAAATTATGTTTCGAATTAATAGACAATAATTGATAGTAAAATCACATAAATTAACAATAACAAACACAAATCATAACTTAGTTAACACCCACAATTGTGATTAATAAACCATCTCCGACGAGTATATTGTTAGAAACTGTTTCATCTATTCTGAAAATTCTAACCATATTTAAATGACGTGGGTTTAGCTACTCTTTGATCTCAGTCCATCAAGATACATGAAGAAACTTAATATTATTTTACCATAATATTTATACTCAGTTATTTCATTATCTCCGGCAAGTACAACCTACACGGTTTCATGTCAATAGATATGTAGGCGGGTTGCCATTATATTTTTACGCCTTTGCAAACATTTCCTAGAGCCTTAAAAACAGGGGATTTTATCTTTTATCGTGAATTCAATCTAAGTTCAAGGATTCGACGAAAGTTCGACGACATGGTTGACGCAGTGACTGAGCAGTGGGTGCAACACTGTGTATCGCGGGTTTGATTCTAGCACGGAAAAAGTCTTTGAATTTGCCTATGGTATTAACTGCGCCTCTGTACTTTGTGCTTGTAGAGTGTTAATAAATAAATAAATAAATAAGGAAAGTTGTTCCAGGTCTGGTTATTTGTGTATGTGAGTTTATGTTTATATCTGAAAAGGGTAACTAGTTTAAATTTTTCTTACCTACATGATGTGCCTTTTAAATGGTCTAATAAGTAAGTAAGTTTATCAGGTCTGAATGAAATAAATGATTTGATTTCGATTTGCCATTCAACGTGGTAATGCTGCTAGTCTGTTGGGCATTTGTTCCATTGAGAGCGATGCGGACCAGTTTTTAGATTTTTGTTTTTAAAAAATATAGGTATGCGAAATTTTTAAAAAAAATTGAGTCAAAATCCTGCGTGAATGTCGAAAATCAATTATGTCTAAATCCGTTCAGCGGTTGAGGTATAATTTATTCACTAACATACAAATATATCAAAAGTATAGGTAGTTGGATTTAAATATTGATTCACATGTTTTCATTTGTAAATAAAGGTGTAGATAGACCACTAATTAACCACAAACAAAGCAATGACCACGAAATTGGCAATTTATCAAATTCAAACATAACATTAATGAGAATTCCAAATATACTCCGTTAGCAGAATTAATGATAATTATCTCATTAGGCACTTGGATCATGGCTTTAATTGAGAAGGTAGTATTTCTAGACACAGCTCGTATTGTTAGGAGGTTCCTCTCTCTGGATTCCTAACAATCTAAAAAAATCCGAGTTTAAAAGATAGTATTCAAACGTAAACGCAGCTCTTTGTTTGTCTAACTCATTTTGTACCTAAACCATAATTGGTCAGTTTATTAGCTATTAAGCGTGTGATTATATATTATTAACAAATAATTAGAGATCCGTAAAGCTTTTCTATGTTTGATCATAGAGTAACACATTAATTACTCTGAGATCCAAATTTGACTACCTACATTTGTATGAAGCCTACTGTCAGTGCAGTCCCCATAACTCCCAACATGAAAACATAGGCACCTACCTCAGTTAAAAATAAAAAATCAACCCGACTCAGCATTGGTATATTTCTCTCGCGTTTAATTTAGCGAGAAGGCCCTTTCAGTTCGTCAGACGGTTTAAATAGAGCAAATTACTAGGTGGATACAGTGCAGCAAGATTAGCAGTAATTAATAAACTATTAAATAAGCTGCGCTTTAGGTAGGAAGACTACGTAACAAGATAAAGGGATTTTGTCCTGAAAATTACGATTTTTGATCCTTATCCTTTAATAAGGTAGACGTGAAAGACGAAAGTAAAATTCAGTCTCTTGGAATATTCGAAGCGGTTATTTCTTGTCTTGTTAAAATATTTTAGGCCTTAATAATAACAAAATGTCCATTTTTGTTTTCTACCAATCTATACATATAATAAAACAGTAAAAAAACTGTGTCTGTACATTGAATATATTAAAAAAATAATAATTGAGGGGGGTTTAGAAACAGTAATAGAGCACGAATCCAAAAAAAAAAGTCTGTCTGTTTGTCTGTTTGTTTGTACACGCTAATCTTCGGAACTGCTGGACGGATTTGAATGTTTTTTTTGTTGTTGTATAGGTATTAAGTCTGGGCAACATATAGGCTATAATTTATCTTGGAAACTTGAACACCTGATGCAGAACCGCAACAGACCAGCTAAACTATAAGAGATACAAAAATGGTACCGTAGCATGATTTGTTCCACGTGATGAGCATTTTCTGCTAAGAGAATAAATTTGAAGATCTGGAACACCTGATGTGGAACTCCAAGAACCCAGCTACGCCATAACACATACATTAATGACGTCTTAGCAAAAGTTGTTCGGTCTGATAGGCATTTCCTGTTGACTTATAAAAATCGAAGATCAGAAACATCTGACGTGGAAATCAAAGCTGTAATTTTTAAAATTTAACTGTAAAGCTATCACTAATTTCGCTGTATATTATAATAAGGTGGGAGTACCTCCACGCGGTGAAGGCGGTAACAGTTTATGACTGATTTTTGATGACGATGGTATATCATTGAAAATTTGACTCTACTGGCCAAAACTCCCATTTATTTTTTTATTTTATTGAATAAAAAAATATGCCTTTGGGCTTATGTTATTTGAGTGTTTAATTTCCTTTTAGATTTATCTTCGTGACACGGTAGCCTACCCGGTAACGCAGGGGAGCAGTCACTTAGATTTTAATTGATCAGGTATCTTCACAATAATACTATAACCATGCCTAGAAAGAGGTCAAATCTTTCCCAATGTTCCAAAGAAGCTAAAAGATTGAGGATCATAAGTTCCCAAGAATCTACCGAAGAGCGTCAGGAGAGACTTGATGTTGTTCGAGAAGATCAGACTGCAACTCGCTCCGTGGAAACCTCTTCAAATCGCGAAGAACGCCTGCGTTCTCAGCGTATTTAGGCATCTACATCCAGGTCTCTAGAGACCAGTGAAGAATATGATGCACGACTGCACGGATAAAGAATTGCGCTTGAGTTCTCAGCGTATCTACGCATCTGCTTCTAGGTCTCTAGAGACAAGTGCGGAACGTGATGCGCGACTGTCCGCTGATCGTGAGCGACATGCATTTACCGATACAGAATCACGCTTGAGTTCTCAGCGTATTCGCACATCTACTAACAGGTCTTTTGAAACGAGTGATGAACGTGATGCGCGACTAACTGCTGATCGAGATTATCATACATTGTCCCAAACACGCACACAACAAAATATTCATAATCAGTTAGAAAGTGAAAGAGAAAGAATTGCTGGAGTACGGCATGAAGAGACAGAAGAAGAGCGCAACGAACGTTTCAATTCTGATCGACTTCGACATTCTCTGAACAGAATGTCGATGTCATCTGAAGAATCGGATGTGTCTCTAAATATAGCTACGGCTATATCTTGAGACACATCCGATTCTTCAGATGGCATGGCGACCTTTCTTGGGTTGATAAGGAACGGAGTGCATTTACGTATACAATTATGATTGACTACGCCACATATTCCGCCATCGGAGGTATGATTCAAAATTGTACTTTTTGAACGTCTCGAATCGTCTTGCGCATCCCGTGATTTTCCCGTCCCCGGGCTCTTAGAATTCGACATCAGACGTTTCAGATCTTCGATTTTGCCGACCCCGTTGTCGCTGGCATAAGCAACAGGATCCGCGTACGAAGTCGCGGGCAGAAGCTAGTAAGTAATAAGTAACTACATCCTGTGACCCGAAGGCTTGTCTATTTTACCCGACTACGGCAAAGTCAAAGGAGGGTTATGATTTTGACAGGCTATGTATGTATGTATGTATGTTCATCTGTTCGCTCATAGCTCCTAAACTCCTTATCAGAACTGAACAAATGGGGTATCGTTAGAAGCGTCTTGATCGTCCGCTGGTTATAGGCTATATGACGTGTCACCGAATCCAATGTAGCGCCCTCTGGCGGACAAAAAAACCAAGATAAAAAAAAATTATGAAGGCAAGCATACCGTGTTTGGTATCATTGGAAAGGGGTTCACTAGTACCTTTCAAATATATAATATTTAGTTGTGACTTATCACAAATTATTTAAAAAAAGGAAAGATAAAAAAAAAAATTAAGATACGCATACCGTGTTTGGTATCATTGGAAAGGGGTTCACTAGTACCTTTTAAATATATAATTCTTAGCTGTGACTTGTCACAAATGATTAAAAAAAAAACTACTACTGAAATGGTTTAAATAAAAAAATAAAGTTTAAAAACTAAAACCCGAAAACAACAAAAAGTGATATATAAAGTACGAAACAAGAAAATATTTCACACAGAAATCAAGACATAGGTACAAAATGGTCAAGGTAAAGCCGTGGTTGCATGCCATTATAATTCATGTTCATCGCACCCATATGGGACACAGGCATGCAACCACGGCTTTACCTTGAACATTTTGTACCTATGTCTTGATTTCTGTGTGAAATATTTTCTTGTTTCGTACTTTTTAGATCACTTTTTGTTGTGGTCGGGTTTCAGTTTTTAAACTTTATTTTTTTTTGGGCCAAAGAATCAGCATTGACATACATCGTGACAATGCTGCCAGCCTTCTGGGCACGTGTCCCGTTGATAGCAACGAAGAGGACTTTTTGATGACCTATATAAATATAATGCTCCAACCTTATTTTTTAAATTGTACATAATATTAATATTTATAGTTTTATGTTTAATTTTGATAAAGTTGTAAATAAAGTTTTAAAAAACAATTTTATTGAAGTTAGCAAGTACGTATGCCTTCTTTACTATACATTTTTCTTTCTGTTTTCAGCATTTCAGCCATGCTTAATTGACGCACAGAGGCGAGCTTATCAAGCTACCCCTATCTGTCAAATTTCATCGATAACTTTCAACTTTATTACCAAAGAATAAGCTACATATTCAATTGGGAAAATTTGTCAGTTTGGGATAACTTGATGGCTCTGGACATTTGGCGATTTTGGGATCTTTGACTATAGTTCAAATTTATCATTTGTGAAGACTTTATAATTATCAATACATACTATAAAACAAAGTCACCCGCCGAGTCCGCCTGTCTGTTCACAATAAACTCAAAAGTCGCTAGTCTGTTGATATTAAAGAACTCTCGCAACGTTTCAAAAGCAATATAATACAAACTTACCATTTAAATAAATCGTAGCATCAATTGACTACGCCGTAGCAACGATATAGCAGGCGTAGCACTTCGTAGACCGCCTACGTGTACCTCAGTTTGTTTTACCTTTCCAATAATTTAATTTGAATTCTAGTTTCCTTGTTTATTGTTTTGATAATTATAATTATACCGGTATTCTCCGAAACGGTAATCGACGGTATATAATTGTGGTATAACAAGTTTCCGATATTAAGTTCTGATGATTCTCAGTACTGTATAATTATTTCAAGCCGCGGAATAATTACTGAGAATTTTGTTATATTCAGGCAAATTTAATATTCGAAGGATAGCTTATATGACTTTTACAAATCAGTTACTGGGCAACACGTAACTCCTTAGTAAGACTGGTTGTCACACTTTCTTACCCATAATAGGTGTAAAAAATCTACCAGTGACAGCCAGAACGAGCAAGAGCAGAGATAGACTATATATTATTATTATCCCCACATATTATTATTATTATTATTTTATTTACTTTATGCATCTCGGGACCCAGAGGTCCCGGGCCTTTGTAAGGCATACGAGGAGCCGAAGCCAACTCGCAGAGGCCCCTTAGGTAGCTTTATATGAAATAAGACACCAACCGACGATTATCCCTGTATGCACTATGCAAGTGCACCCAAGGACAACCCCCGGTTGGTGCAGGACTATTACAGGACATGGAACCTACAGTACTGGACTATGGGTATAGGTTGCTAAAGTGACTTGGTTACCTGAAACTATGAAGTGACTATGGCCCCTGCCGAATCAATGTTTGTATACATGGATAAAATAGCAGGGGGTGACTTGCACACTCACTAAATGGGCCCCCTGAAACAGCCGCTAGCACGAAGTGACGTAGCGACAAGGGGGCAACATATCTTGAGGTGCTAGAGGAGTGGAGAGGTATTCCACGGCTATCACGACAATTATTATTATTATTTAGGTGTGTTGTTTGTTCTTCTCAGCTCGAGGCTGGTATTAGCTACATTTACGGGCCAAAGCCAAGAAAATGTAGCGTGTGGTGTGTAGATTGTGTGTTCATGATGGTGTATTGTGATGAGGATTTATTTCGTGTTCTTCTATCTGCATGAACTTTCTGACTATTCTGCAAGTGTTTAATATTGCAGCTTTTTGTAGGGTTACATAGAGGGTTTCTTTAAGATCTAATAATTTCAGGCTATGGAGAAGGTGATTTGGAATAACGCCTGTGGTGGAAAGGACTATTGGGACTACGTATACTTTTTCTTGCCGCCAGATTCTAGTAACTTCCTCCTTCAGCTCTGTGTATTTACTTATTTTTTCAGTGATTGTTTTCTGTATGTTGTGTGTGTTGGGGACTGCAATGTCTATCAGGTAAGTAACTTTATTTATTTTATCCTGTAGGGTTATATCCGGTCTATTATAATGGATGGTTCTGTCGGTTAGTATAGCGCGGTCGAAGTAGAGTTTATGTGTGGTATTTTCTAAGATTGTTTGTGGAGTATAATTGTAGTAAGGTGTGTTGGTGTTTTGTATGAGTGCGTGTTTGAGTGCCAGTTTTTGATGAACGATGTTGGCTACCTGATTGTGTCTGTGAGTGTAGTCTGTCTGTGTAAGTGTAGTGCATGCGCCTGTAATGTGTTGTATCGTTTCCGGTTGAATGTGACATTTCCGGCATTTATCATTGGTTACTGTAGGATATTTGATTATATATTTTCTGTAGTTCCTTTTGTTAATGATCTGGTCTTGGATGGCTATAATAAATCCTTCAGTTTCGGGGAATAAAATACCTATTTTGAGCCACTTATTTGATGCTACTGTGTTTATGTGGGGTTGCTCTAGGTCATGAGGATGTCGTCCGTGAAGTACTTTCTTCTTCCAATCTTCAATTTTTTGATTCTGTCGGTCGTCATTGGTGTTGTTTGGTGTATCTGTCTGCTCGTGTAGGTTAAGTGGTGTGTAGTTGAGATCGTTTGTGACTATGGCTTTATGTATATCGCTAGTGCGAGATTTTGTGTGGAAGAATGTTTTTAGCTGACTAACTTGTTTTCGCCATAGGTGCTGGATATCTATTAGGCCTCTGCCTCCATGTTGCCGTTTGATGGTGAGTCTTTCTATGGCAGATTTAGGGTGTAGGTGGTTATGTTTCGTGAGTGTAGTGCGTGTAGTTCGTTCTAATTGTTCAGTGTCTGTTTTAGTCCATTTTATAACTCCGAATGAATACGTCAGTACAGGGATAGCGAAAGTATTTATGGCTTTAATGAGATGTTTACTCGAGAGTTGGGTTTTACAGATGGCGTTAAGTCTTTTCTTGTACTCTGTTGTTATTGTATTTTTAATTCTTACATGGTCTATTCCTTTCAACTGAGTGTACCCTAAATATTTGTATAAATCAGTCGGCTCCATTGCTGTTATAGTGTCCGTGTCATTTACTACATAGTCGCCAGGTCGTACTTTGCCCTTTACAATGTGAAGTGTTTTACATTTGTCTAAACCAAATTGAATGTTAATGTCCCTACTGAATTCTGCTGGTACTTCTACTAAACGTTTCATATCTTTTTCTGATTTTGCGTACAATTTGATGTCGTCCATATTTATAAGGTGTGATATTGTTGTTTCATGTGTAGTGTGTTTGAGGCAGTATCCGGTCTTACTGTTTTGCAGCAAATGAGATAAAGGGTTTAGTGCGAGACAGAACCACAATGGGCTTAAGGAATCACCTTGGTAGATACCTTTTTTTATTGATATCTGTCGTGTGGTGACGGTATTGTAACTGCAATTTATCTGTAGTGTTGTTTTCCACTGTGGCATAATTAGGCGTAAAAAATCAATAATTTTCGGGTTTATTCTATAGATCTCTAAAATTTTTATTAACCAGGAATGAGGAACACTGTCGAAGGCTTTTTTGTAATCAATATATGTGCAATGAAGATTTCTGTTTTTTGTTGTGGCGTGTTTATGTATAGTAGAGTCAATAATCAGTTGTTCTTTGCATCCCATGTGCCCCCGCCTGCATCCTTTCTGTTCCTCTGCTATTATGTTATGGCGGTCAATGTGTGAGTTAATGCTTTTTGTGATTGCTGATGTTAAAATTTTGTATATAGTAGGTAGGCATGTGATTGGTCTGTATTGAGAAGGCTGACGTGAGTTTTTAGTTTTAGGTAGCATGTAAGTGATTCCTGTTGCAATAAAGTCGGGTGTATTCTGTTTTCTTAATATAATGTCTGTTAAATTTTTTGCTATTATTTTGTGTAATGAAAATAACTTTTTGTACCAAAAATTGTGTATTTTATCTATTCCAGGTGATTTCCAGTTGTGTAATCTGGAAGTGATGTGTGTAATGTCGGCCTCTGCTATTTCCTCAAACTCCATTTCGTCAATGCCTCTCCATTTTGTTTCTTCTTCCGTTATCCATGATGCTTTGTCGTTGTGTTCTACTTGCTCTTCCCAAATGTTAGACCAGAATGTTTCTAGTTGTTCTTTTGTAGGTGTGTCTGTGTCGTTTTCAGTTATTGTGTCAGTGTGTGGTTTGTGTAGGTTTCTATAAAATGTTTTTTCATTGGTAGCGAAAATGCCGTTATCATGTTGGCGCTTCTGTGCCTTCATATATCTCCTGAGTCTGTGAACCTTAAGTGCTAGTTTTTGTTTGAGCGTATCTGAAAACTCTTCTGGTTTCCGGTTGCTATTCTCATGCTTAGTGTGTGTAGAATTGTTCTTAAAAATAGCCTCAACCCTCTTAACTACTTTATTTGACCTGTTGTTATTAATGTATTGTGTAAGTCTACCGCAGTCTGCTCTTAACTTTTCTATACTATTTTCTAGTCTCTGTTGCCATGGTGGTTTTATGTCGTGTCGTCGTCTTGTGTTCCCTGTGTGTTCTGTGATTTTATAGTTGAGTTCTTCCGATATGACTACAGCTGTGCAATATATAAGTGTGTGTATGTCTATGAGCTGTGTGTCATTGGATATAAATTGTTTAAGTATAGTTTCGTTAAATAAATTAACTAAACGAAAAAGGTTAGGACTATATTTAAGTTTAGGTAGTTTTGGTCGAACTGCTGGATCCATTCCAGAGTATTGTGTTAGTGTTGTTGTGAACTTGTCATGTATTTCTTGGACATACGTGTCTGTTATAAGATTTTGATCTACGATGGGCAAGGTCTCTATGTCATTCTCTAGCAGTAGTGTAATATGCTCGGTTTGTGTGGATGTGTGTGATGATTGAGTGTATGCTTGCGAATTGTAGGATTGGGATTGTGTAATAAGTTGGAGTTGAGTGTATTGGTGTGACTGTTGTTGTAAAGTTTCTACAGTTATGTTTTGTGGAAGTGTTATAGTGTTAACGTCTGTAATATCATTTGATTCATGTTCTAATTGTTTTCTTATTTCTTCTTTTAACTGTTCTAATTCTTCTTGGGATATAAGTTTATTTCTAACGATAGTTCTTCTCTGATCTGATATTCTTTGTTCTGATACGCTTATCTCTGGGTATTGTCGTGTGAAAAGTTCATGCAGTTGTTTTCTGTAGGTGGTCATATCTGTCTCTAATTTCGTAATGTAGAAGTAAGTTCGCATGATGAATATATTAACATCTTTGCTCCATCTCATGCGAACTCTTGCTTTCCCAGCCTTGGTGGACGCGGGTAAAAAGGTACTTACCTCCCGCGCAACATTCAAGACCGGAGTGGGTGATACTGAATTTAAATTAGTTATTGGGGGTGATGATGGTATGGATGGTGACGAAGTTCTTGAGGGTGTGTATGACACTGTACTTGGGCTATAAGGTTCTATAGGGGTGTCTGTCCTATTTGTCAGTCTGTCACCATCGTCTGGGGTTTCGGCTGTAACATCTTTGTCGGTGGAAGCCCGCCTGTTCAACTCCTCACCGCTGACGGTTCGCATGCTGAGACACCCAGCGTCAGCTCCAGGTGCGCCCCGGCGATCGCCCCCGGGCAGCGGTCCTATGCGTTTCTTCTTTGAACGTGTCTCCATTTTTAAGTGGGTTTCCAGAGCCACGTTAGCCACGACAGTAATTTCTCGCTCGTGTGTCCGCCCCCCACGTGATTTGGATGGTCAATCAGGACGTGTGGTTGTTTAGGGGGCTTTATTATTATTATTTTTATTATTACTATAGATATATTTTCTAAAAAAATCTTTTTACAAAAAAGACAACCGCCTTCAAAAACTAAAAAGTGAAAAATAACTTTAGCACATAACACACATTGACTTTAGTTTCGAAATTCAGTGGGTTTGTTCTGTTTGTTGTTTTGTATTGCCACCGACTTCCGAAACTAAAGTCAATATGTGTTCTGTGCTAAAGTTATTTTTCACTTTTTAGTTTTTGAAGGCGGTTGTCTTTTTTGTAAAAAGCTTTTTATTTTCCGCTTTTTAGTACCTCCTTCTCATCCAAATCTATTAAGAAGAGTATAGTTAACTACTACAAAGATTGATGAAACTAAAACGTCGTCTATGTAAAATTTTTGGGTATTTGTTGATTTTTCAAAAAGTGCTGAATCAATTTCGATAAAATTTATATGGGTCCACCCCTGAAGCATACCCTATCCATAAAAAAAATAATTTTCACAATCGGTTTACGTTTGCCGGAGAAAACGCGTAACAAATCGCGCACATTCTTAATGAAAATTTAAGACTTATACGATTTTCTCATCGATGCCATAACTGGACCAAATTGAAATGGGACTACACGGGAAGCACTAGCTTTCAAATAAAAAAAGAATCATCGAAATCTGTTCACCCAGTCCAAAGAAATCAGGTAACAAACATAAAAAAAAAAACAGACGAATTGATAACCTCCTCCTTTTTTGAAGTCGGTTGATAAAAGTATAAGCCTATATTACTCCTAAACTCCTCCCGTCAAACTTAGACCAGCCGTTTCGGAGAATAGCCAAAACAAAGACACAGACAGACAGATAAAATTAAAAAAAGCAAGTTTTTTGATCTAAGTACAATGTAAACATTGGAAGGATTTTATAGAAAGTTGTTCATTTTATTTAAAAAACACATTTTATTCTTATTGTCTTGTAATAGATGTAAGATAATAAGCGAGCAAGAGAGACACCAAGATAAAAAGAGAGATATAACAGCAACAAACTCTTTAATCAAGTCTGACCACAAAACTACCATTCTCCCAGTGAAAGCATATAACTTTAGAATAGTAATTTTGAAAATTTAAGTGCATATTCTCAAACTTTCTACATGGGTACCCTATCCTCGCTGCATAAAGGCAGGCAACTGCAAACGGAATTGCAGTCGCTTTGTGCTTTCGCGTAATGGGTACTACGTACATACTTGTATGTATGTGTGTATATTTCTGTAGATGAACTGATGTTCTTTGAATTTTATTTGAAAATCTGTTGTGCTGTTTGGAAATAGAGTTTAATATTATGTAGTCTAGAGTATGTAATCGATACTAATATTATAAAAAGGTAAAGTTTGAATATATGAGGTAATCTAAATGCTCATCAGATTTCTATCATTTTTAGGGTTTCGTGCTTCAAAAGAAAAAAACGGAACCCTTATTTATAGGATCACTTTGTTGTCCGTCTGTCTGTCAAGACCCTTTATCTCGGAACAGCGTGGAGGTATCGAGTTGAAATTAAAACCATATAGTCAAGTCTACAATCCCTTGGTGGTTTCAGCTGTGAAATAATCAAACCTCTTAGTTAACGTGAAAAATAGATACCGTTTATGCCGCAAAAACATAAATTTCAAAAGTCTCGAGGGAATCAAAATTTATAGGGTACTTCCCGTTGACCTAGAACTATGAAATTTGACAAGTAATATCATCATATACTACAAGTACAGGGAACAGTCTGAAAACCTGTGAAAGTCTGGAGACCTATGCCCAGCAGTGGGCTTGTAAAGGTTATGTATATGTTATGTGTATGTTATATATATGATGATGATGATGATGATTATATTATTATTATCGTCAATGATAATAAAAATAATATAATGAGTACAGCAATCATTGTGTCGATAGTCGTAATGGCCAATGGAATAATAATTGCCAAGAGGTTCGACCAAAATCCGAGGAGGCTCTTGTTAAGCAGGACAGGGTTTATAGTTAGGAGATTCCGCTCCTAGGAGCCCTGACCACCGGTTGCTTGGACCCTGTTCCTGATCCCTGTGGGCTATACTATCTTTTTCTATATTTTTAAATGTTTATATTTTTTTTTACAAATATTTAAAAATGTAATTGATACCTATGAATAAAATAAAATTATAATGATTCAAGTAAGTAAGCAACCAAAATTTATGTTTGTTTTTTTTAGTTGGTTGATACGAAAATAAGAAGAAAAGTAAGTAAGTAATAACATTGACTACTGCACAAAGTACGTAAGGCTACGGCGAGCCCGAGCAGAGACCACTCAGAACAAACCGCCATTTTTACTTACGCACACATTGACATTACGTTTATAGGCAATCTCAACCAGTTTCAAGCAGACATCAGTCTCCACTGTCACGTTTTGTCTAAATTAATAAATGAGAGACATTGACATTTCATGACAAACAGAAAAAAATTGTTGTAAAAAAAAATGCAAAGAGTTCCAACCAGTGTCAATAAAATTTCATATTGTCACAAATCAAACCTACAGAGTCAATACAGTAGCAGCCCTAGTGAGTCTGTCAAGTTTAGGTAATTATTTTTGAAGATGGCGGGAGCGGTTTTTCTGTACCCTTTATATTTTGTGACTACTGCGACAAATAATATTCTACTCCTGTTTCTGTTTCATTCGTTTTGTTATGTAAAGTTAATTTTGAACAAGATACTTCAACCGCTGTTATTGAAAAAAAAAAAAAATGAAAAAAGTGTTTATTCACATAAATAATTTGTTACACGCTATATTTACCTCTGCCAAACTGCAAAGCAGTCACTTTATTTGCAAGTACAATGAGGACACATCAACGATATATATATTTCAATCTTTATTCAAGAAGTGTTGTCCTTAATCCATACTTCCATACATATTACTTCCATGCATATTATATTACAAATGTGAAAGTAACGCTTTCACGATGAAACGGCTGAAACGATTTTGATGAAGTTTATGAAAGTAGCTTGAATCCTGGGGAAGGACATAGACTTGTCTGTATCCGCGATAACTGACATTCATGCGGACGAAGTCGCGGGCAAAAGCGAGTTTTCTTTAAAAATAAAATAGGTAGGTACTTGTTAGTCCATTTTGTAGTCAAACATTTTAGTAGCAAGTCGATCAAGTTTAAGAATTTATATACTTTAAGTTAGGGTTATGTGGGGCAACCTGAAGTGGGGCGTATCGCTAAATGATACCGCTCGAAAAGGTCAGTTATTCTAGTTCTTCTGTGCGTGTGTATGAAAGTGAACTCCTCCTAAACGGCTGGATCGATTTTGCTGAATTTGTTAGTGTGTATTTCAGTGGATTCGAGAATGGTTTAGATTCACAATTGGACCTGGTAGGTGGCGCTACAGTCGAGTTGTAGGACTTTTTTATTTTAAGGGCAGGACAACGTCTGCCCGGTCCGCTAGTAATGCTATAAAATAAAGAAATAATGTAATATATTGTAAACTATTCCTATTTACACCAATTTTTTTGTAATTATTGATCTATGTGGCAAAGGGCAGGCCACATCACTCGAAGAACCGATAACCGATGGGGAAGAAAGGTTCTCGAGTGGCGACCACGAAACGAAATACGCAGTGTTGGTAGGCCTAGTAAAACCAGATGGACCGACGACATCGTCAAGGTCGCGGTTAACCGGTGGATGCAAGCGGCAGGTTGCCACTCGATTTGGCCTTCTGTTAGTGAAGCTTTTTTTTTTCGTTCAATGTTGGACATCTTTTGGCTGATGATGATGATGATATTGATATAAATAAAAAAATACTTATGTCACAAGTTAGTTATTATAATCCAATATTTAGAAGACATTCGTTAATTCCGTTTATTCTTTTAACGTAGGTTGGTTTAAACTGCTCTGTGGTGGTGTACCTTTTAAGTAGAATACAAAGATATTGGTAATTCGATGCAATTCTTGAGAGCTAATTTGCAAATTCACTAAAATCTAGAAAAATCTTATCTATACCAAAATCGTATACTTTTTCTGGTAATTCATGAACGAATGAATGAATGCTCTAAAAGCCAATTCATCATGAATTTATTGGTTTTCAGTCGCACATACAGTTTTCGGTCGAAAGGCGAAATAAGTTAACAAATGAAGCTCATTGCTCAAAGTAACCTCAGTATCAACCTTAAGTTTTCAGGGTAAAAGGGTTTCCACGACCTCTTCTTACAGTATACGCGCCTAGTACTTTTGAAATCACGTTTCTTAGTACACTGTAAACATTTTTAAAAATTCTTATTTTTAATTAAAATATTTGAGTTGGTTAAAGAATATTCGAAACATTATTGAATCTTATGTTATACGAAGTCTTTTTACAAAGGTAGGTAAGTCCATATTTGTACCTTTGCGCATGAAGTATAAACAAATAAATACAAACTGACTGTAGTCTAGAAAATCTATGAGATGTAATGGATGAGCTGCTAAGTATAAGGTTTGTCAAAGTCAAACTCAGTAAGGTTGCGGTCAGTTAGTAGATGGGTCACCATCCATTTCATACTGAGATTACTCCGTGCCTCGGAAGGCATGTAAAGCTGTTGGTCCCGGCTGTCATTCGTAGATCTTTAACAGTTTTTTTTAGTCAGAAGCCAGAAAGTCTGACAGTCACTCGTACCAAAAGGTATCGTGTTACCCAGTACTTTGGTTGTGTAGGTCATACAAGCAGTCGCTTCATGATAAATAATGGTATTTAGCTGTATACGGTTAGACTGGAAGTCGACCCCAACGTATCAAACAAGCTAATTGGTTTACAGGTAAAAATATTCATGTTTCTACTACACTCACAATATTTTATTTTATTACATTTTCTTATCTCGAGCACGTAGGTACCTAAGTACTAAAGATAAAAATATATAAAAAGCTTTTACAAAAAAGACAACCGCCTTCAAAAACTATGTAAAATTTTTGGGTATTTGTTGATTTTTCAAAAAGTGCTGAATCAATTTCGATAAAATTTATTTGGGACCAACCCTGAAGCATACCCTATCCATAAAAAAAGAATTTTCAAAATCGGTTTACGTTTACCGGAGAAATCGCGTAACAAATCGCGCACATACTTAATGCAAATTTAAGACTTATACGGTTTTCTCATGGATGCCATTGTCAGAACTAGACCAAATTAAATTAATTAATTAAATGGGACCACACGGGAAGCACTAGCTTTCAAATAAAAAAAGAATCATCAAAATCGGTTCACCCAGTCCAAAGAAATCAGGTAACAAACATAAAAAAAAAAAAAAAAAAAAAAAAAAAAAAAAAAAAAACAGACGAATTGATAACCTCCTCCTTTTTTGAAGTCGGTTGAAAATAAATAAATAAATTGTTAGTTTAGTAGAAATATAAATATTTGTGCCTGTAAACCAATTAGCTTCTTTGACTACTTAGAGAAATACTAGGCAGACGATAAGTCTAGATAATGTATCGAATACTTATTCAATCATATTACGTTGTTAAAAGCCCACTCATCTTGCAAAAATAAACTCAATAGCAACACAAATACATTTCCCGCAACAAATTTTAAAGCTTAACCGATAACAAGTAGCGTTGCAAGTACACTGACTCAGTATTGTACTTGACTAAAGATATAAAAGTACATGAGCCGTTCAGAACAAACGGCCTGAATATACGACACCGAGACGTTTTATCTTCTCCAAGAGTTATTGCGTACTCTTTCTTTATCTGAGCTTAGAAGGGAGATGGCATGAGGTATCAAATCTTCAGGTGTTTGATGTTGTAGGTATGTTTGTAACTGGGAATGGAAGGAAGCATTTTTAGGTCGCTGGTGATGGAGACACTACTTATTTGTCAGAGTACGTGGTGTGAAGTGTATTATGCTCATATTTCTTACTAGAGAAGGTAAAGCAAAACTGTGTTGAATATTATGGCACTTTATAGCTTGTTTGGTGGTCTGGTTTTGAAATTTCAAATATTATTTAACTTCTTGCGTCAACTCAGAATTAGTGCTTGACACAAGGTTAAATTACAATATATAATTCTGTCATGCATAATGGGTGCACGTTGAGTTGCACGAAACCAACATTAGTTTAACGGAGACATTAAATTAATGCCATGATCGTTTATATTTTATATCAAAAAGAAAGTGACAGCAGCAATTTAAAGCAAACGGTTCATCAAAAATGCTTGCATAACTGTTCATATCATCGTTTTGTTTTTATTCACGTAAAAAGATAAAAAAAACTACTTCACAAATTGACTTTTAAATACAAATCTACGCGGACTCGCTCTACTAGTTAATTGGAACTGGAAAGCAAAAAGTTACCATTTTTTATAAAGGTATATTTGAGTAGTAGTTAATACTCAAAGGCTTTCGCCATGAGCGCTTTTGCATAAAAACATAACATTCTCCTTTAACCGTCCATTAGGTGTAGTGATGGGAAAAATAATATCGATGGCGGATAAATGGTTTGTAGAAACATTATTTATTTATTTATACTCTATGCACAAAGGACCTAATGAAAAAATAAATAATAATATGATGCGGATAAAAGTAATACACACAGTACCTACTATTTGTAATTGGCTTTCAGTCGATTTTTTGTGGTGTCACATTTTGTTGAATAAATAAACTAATCTTTAAAAAATTAAACTAAATAAAAATACTAGAAAAAGAAGAAGGAAATACAAAGAAGGCACGAGATTTGATCACCACGCTTGCTCAAAACTGACTTCAGACATAAAAATTATAAGTCTGGTGTCCTCACGATGTTTTCCTTCACCGTCCTCAGTGATGTCCAAGATTAACAACAACAGAAAATAATTAAAAAAAACAACAAAACAGCAACAGTAATAATAATACATAAATAAATGAAATGTTTAAATACGATATGAACCAAAATCATAATAATTTTTGAACAAAGATTCCTTCTGACAGTGATTATTTACAAATGAAAATGGTATAAATAATATATGCTATAATGCCATCCACATGCTGTTCGTATAATAAACGAACAAAGTGATAAACTGAAAATACACAAAGGACTGTGTTAACTGTTAAGCCTAAATAATACTTGCACTCACAATCAGGAACTATCCTACTATACTAGCATAAATGCAAAAGTTTGTAGAAATGGATGGATGTTGTTACTTTTGACATTTAAGCGACTGAACGGAATTAACAGGTTTTTTTACATTGGCTTAACTTGCGCACGCAGGCGAAGTCGCGAGCAGAACCTATATTTTTTAAAAGTAAATTAAAATATATTTTGTCTACTCTTATAAGTTTGATCGCCATTTACAAACTGCATTAAAGATCATCTTCAACATACCAAAATTGGAACATGATTAAATTGTAATATTATTATGATTACGTAATATCCGCGGAATATTATTTTTTATTGGATAAGAAAATTAATAAAATCAACACGCACATCCCTAGCAGTCCGGTCTTATTAGAGTCACGCAAAATAACTTCATTGGTATACTGAAGGCAGTACACTGGCGACGTAAGCGTGTTGAAAAAAACTAATTTCACATAATTACTGGCGCGATATTATTGTATTTTTGTTGCAGTGTTTACGTATTACGTTTACGTATAATGACTTAAGCAAGTCGTGGTACAGTCAATGACAAAGTAAATTCACACTGTTCTCCGTTTTAGAATAGATTTATGAATAAAAATGTTCTAATCAATTTTATCACGTGGGAAAAGAATAAAATTTTAAATATTTACTGGTTAGTGTGGAACTCATTGGCCACTCATAGCCACTTTTACAATGGGTTCATTTTGAAAAAAAAAGCTTTATATTTGAATGGGTAAAAGTAAAAATTTGAACATTACGCGAAGAACCAAATATGTTTTTTCTATACATACTAATACTATAAATGCGAAAAAAGTTTATTACGCTTCCACGGTTAAAATACTGAACTGATGTGAATGCAACTTGATACAACCTAAGCTTAACCTACAACGAGGCGATACATTTTAATCCGCAACATCGTCTGAATTTGCCATAGCGGACCTTCACGCGGTCGAAGTCACGGGTAACGAGTGTGTCTGCTCCATCTACCGTCTATCCATCTGCAAACGTCGCCGGCTCACTTCCACTTCAACGTGCTAATTCGACGCGCAATGTCTCGGTGACTTTAGTTCTCTGGCGAATGACTTCATTTGCACCAGAGAAACCCTGAGTATCGCTCTCTCCATAAGTGATCTCTGGGGGAGGCCTATGTTCAGCAGTGGACGGTAATAGGCTGATATATGATATAATAATATGATGATTATAAAATCTGTTTTTTTTATGAGTATTTTCAACCCTGAAAAAATATAAATTCTGTCACTGCCTGTACAGCTAGTGTACATTGATAAGTATCAACTTGGCTAGAACAATCGTAAACTATATTTTTCAGTACTTCTTGCACGTAGCTTCGAGCGTTGCACTTAGCAAACTGTTGTGATAAAAATATGAATAATAAAAAGCTGTTTAAGAAGTGGCGTTTTAAGATAAACGTGGAATGTTTCTTTGTTATGTAAGTAGTAAGCAGTAAAATAAACAATAGGTATTTGAAAGCAAAACCACAAAATATAAAGATTACAGAAGGACCGCTCCCGCCATCTTCAAAAATATTTACCTAAACTTGCCAGACTCACTAGGGCTGCTACTAACTCTATAGGTTTTATTTGTGACAATATGAAATTTTATTGACACTGATTGGAACTCTTTGCAATCATTTTCTAACAAATTTTCCTGCTCGTCATGAAATGTCAATTACATTATTTATTCATTTTGACAACACGTGACAGTCGAGACTGAAGTCTGCATGAAACTGCTTGAGAATGCCTATAAACGTAATGTCAATGTGTGCGTGCGAAAAATGGTGGTTTCTTCTGAGTGGTCTCTCTGCTCGGGCGCGGCGCAGCCTTACGTACTTTGTGGCAAAACTATGATAATGCAAGGAAAGCTGTAGATAAGTTAACTACACAATATTCCAAATTCAAAAATGGCAAAATAAAAACGTAATAAATATTGTAATCTCACACTATAATACATGACACGGGAAACGTCATAGATTTCAAGATTGTCGGTAAACGTCATTTTCGGTTTGTTCGGAGCGCATTTTGACACGCGGGACACAACAAGCTTCTGTTGATGACGACACGACTATGAGTTCAAGTGAGCTAGATAGCATGGTTACAACATAACACTCGCGGATCACTTCTAATCTCTCTAGGTACATCTTTTTAGTTGTATTCAGATTGTATTAAAATGTATGTTTAGTCTTCTACGATTATAGTTACACACACTTTTAGATTTAAGCGTCTTAGTGTTCTATACACAAAATTATCAAAGGTTGTACTGACAATTCTGAAACGACATAAAAATCTAAAACTTCATCCTATTCTAGAATCCCACAACACATTCATTTTAATAGTGATGCGGATGAATTTTATAATACTCTATGATCTACCCTCCACTCTCCTTTTTATGGACCTATTGTTAATGATGGATTTCATCATCAACATGTCAACCTTTATACGTCCACTGCTGGATATAGGTCTCCCCCAAGGTGCAGTTCAGCCGTAATCGCTATGCTTGGCCGATGCATGTTGGCGATCGCAGTAGGTGTTATGGTACTCAGAAGGACATCGTCTGGTCAAAATCCGTTTGTGGCCTTCTACGACACCTACGATTAGAAATAGCGGGTAGTGCTATTCGCGGCCGGCATGGCACCAAACGGCTGCACTAGATCTAAGAAAAAAAAAACATGTTTCATAGGAACCTTTTCGTTATTTGACACGCCTAGCAAAACTAACATGATTGAGAAATACCTTTCAACCTCCAAGAACCTACAAATTTTACAACCCAAGATATAAAAAAAAGCAAACATAAATACGATTGGTACAGGTGGGCCTTACAAACATCCAAGCATCCATACATCCGCGCTAGCCAATAAAAAGCACGCGTTCACCAATATTTGTGACATGCTGATACCGTACGTCGTATTTCACCGCTTCGAATCCGTAATGTGCGTCTCCCACGCGACCCTTGTGGGTTCCTTGTTTTAAGGGCGCTGGAAGTGACACGAGATTTAATATTTAAAGTTTAGTTTTTTTGGTTTCCTATCCATTTGCATACAATTTTAAGACCTAATATAACTTAGCATGGTTTTATTTCTCCTAATTATATTTTTGCATAACATTATTTACGCAAAGCATAACATGCAGCAGGCATGGTTTCTGTCACGCTTATATTACAGGTTAGGCGAGGCTTAGATTGCACTCTAGGTGTAGGGCTATTATACTTACTTCGTGGGTAGGGCAGAGAAGACTGCGTGGCGTCGGTTTTGCAGCGATTCGTTTCTGTCACTAACTTTTGTAGCACATATTGAGTTTTTAAGACCATACTTTGACGTGGTGCAGTAGATTTGCTCATCATACCTAGTAACATTATGCGAATTAAATTTATGCCAAAACAAATTAGCCTTCAAGATAAATATGCCAACATAAACTGTAGGCATAAAAAAAAAATGCCAAAGTATTATTATGGCAAAACAAATTATGCCAAATTAGGTATGCCAAAGTTTATTAGGAAAAAGAACATTATGCGAAAAGAAGGGATCCAGTGTTTTTTTTTAATAAAAAAAGTTAATCTTGGTCAACACTGATATCGGTGAAGAAAATCATCGTGACGTAACTTGGACTTGTAAAAAATATAAGTCTGAAACCGCCAATCCACTGCACGTGCCTTCTAATTAAGAAAAGAGGTCTTTGTCTGTTGAAGCTGGTATTATTTTAAATTTACATAAATGAATTGTCTTTTATTCGCAAGGAGAAAAGCAATAAATTATGTAAAGTCAAAAAAAGTATTTTTTGACGTAACGTCTTATAAATCGATGAACACCGGCTGCACGCACGAAAAAGTGTCACGTTCCGCCTGAGCCTGAGCGTGCAAGCGAGGGCGTGGAACAAGCGATAGCGAGGCACGATCGGCCCAAGCAATAAGTTCTGCCCACCTCGACGGAAGCCATTATTTGCTTATGTTATATGTGTTAGCCATTATGTTTGTTTATGACGTTATCACGTAAAACTATCGTTCGCAAACCGACTTTACAGACAACCGATTTTTTAATCTCATTAAAAAGCATTGAGTCATCATCACCGTCATCATTTCAGCCAAAAGACGTCTACTGCTGGACAAAGGCCTCCCCCAACTGTCGCCACATTGACCGGCGTTGAAACGTTGAGTGCTTAACATAATTCTGTGAATATTCTTCTGCGTTTTTTTTTTTGCGACGGCAATGTGTTTATATGCTTTTGGCTGGTAATCAAGCTTATTACACAAAATATGGTCACCACCTGGTTAAGAACATCTGCAATATTACAAACATCGTAGTTGCTCTGTCATTTCAGACACAAAGCCTTCAAAAGCCGGAACACATCAACGATTCTTGGCGGTACAAATAGATAATAACATGGTGGCAGTTCCTTGACAAAGAACTATTACCTACGTAGTATGCAAGAGTCTTCAAAATAAAATAATACTAAAAGAATTCAAGTTCAGTACTATTTTTCAACGAAAACGTAGCACGTTCTTGCCACATCCAGCAATTCTCACTCCACAGTCCCATGTGAGCGGAAAAATTAATAAAATCGAAATCGGATCTGACATCGAATTAAGCTAATGCTCCTCGATGCCAGACGTTAACCGTTCGTAATTAATATGCGCGGAAAATATATGGAAATCCAGGAAAATTCACCTCCCTACTAGCGGGCGGTAGGTAAGCTTTTAAATTAATTAATATCAATTTCATGGCGTGTTTTTGATGGTACATTATTAAGGACTGACTTGTACATATAATACGAAGTTTATTTAAAACTAGCTTAAATTCTGCCCGCGACTTTGTCTCCTAGAATGTGTTTATAAATTAGTTAGGAAAAGGCTAGGCAGATGACGAACATAAATTTAGCGTGGCGAGGGACTTTAATTTATAGTATATAATGACATTAATCTCGTCGAATAAACACGCAAAAGTAAAAGTGGGCCGGCCACGTCTGCGGACGGACAGACGGTAGATGGAGCAGACACGCACTAGAGTGGAGACTGCGTTTGGGCAAGCGTAGTGTGGGGCGCCCTGCGGCACGATGGACCGATGATTTAAAAAAGGTGGATGGCTACTGATGGTTACGGTTTGCCTAAGACCGGGTTGGTTGGCGATCTCTGGGGAAGGCCTACGTTCAGCAGTGGACGGCTAATGTGTGATGTGATAATCGTGAGAGGCTCATGGTTAGGTTAAAACCGTCAGGATCGATATTTTATGATTAAGCTACATCATCATCAGCCTGAAGATGTCCAATATTGAACAAAAGCCTCACCCATAAATGGAGGGCGTTGCCATAATCCCCACGTTTGGCAGGTGTCTTGGGGATCGCAGTGAGTTTGTTAAGTATACGGAAGCCACTGCTGCCAGACTTCCGGATCTTCCCTTAGTCGCCTTCGACGACACCCTCGGGATGAAATGGGGGGGGGTGCTATTCTAGCCCGGACACCTCACGGGGAGATTAAGCTACTCTTTCTTGCTTTTAATGGGTGACCATTCGATTCATACCGAGACCCTCCGTGCCTCGGAAATTCCTTGACAATTCAATTGTGCCTGTAAATGGTTAATTTGGAATAAATAATTTGAGTTTGAGTTTGGGAAGCCCATACAATGGTTGGTCCCGGTTCTCATTCGTAGATCTTTGACAGTCGTTATGGGTAGTCAGAAGTAGGAAAGTCTGACAATCAGTTTTGCCAAGAGGTATCGTGCTATCCAGTAACTGGGTTGTGGTGGTCCGAAAGGTAGTCGCTCTATGTAGGTATAACACAGGTATTCATCCGCATCTGGTTATACTGGAAACCGACCCTAAAGTAGTTATCAAGAGGCTAGGGACGAAGTGTATACAAAACTCTTAACTCAAAATCTAAACGATTGCTAGAACGGCGTAGCAGCATTGACACACACTAGTACAATACAATGGTCTGTTTGTGTGCATCAGAAAAAAAAAATACGCACGAAATAAGCACGAATCATTGAAATTGATCGGCAAACGACAACGCGCAAGGTTTTACAGTGCTTTTTAAAATAGTTGTCTAAAATAAATGAGTTCCTATAACGAACTGAAAAATATTCTGTATATTAAGTATAACCTTTATTTTAATAAAAAAACTGTACTTTTTCAACATTGTTCTTAATACATAATAGTAATATTTTCGTAATTTTGGCTCTGTAGTAGACTTTTTATCCTGTGCTTGAAGACTGTATAGTGTATATCCTGTTGGAAAAACGCATAAAACATAATATTTTGGCATCCTGTAATGGTTGTATTCATCCTGAAAGTTAACTTTGACGTCTATTTTCGTAAAACGCTAATAATAGGATTGTCTTCGCTTTAAAAAACCATAACTAAAAATTATACTTTTATTCTGTAGTTCCCTAAATCAAGACTTAATCTTTCTAAAACTGTAGTTGTCTTCAAATAATCTGCTCATATCATTACGATATTGCTCTGGGCAAAACGCGAAAATATGAAGTTTTCGTCACAAATCCAAAACACGCTCTTAACACGTCAAAACTTCTTTTGACTACAAAAATCACTCAATAGTACTTTTGACTGGTTTAAATTTATTCCCACTACTTAGAAACCCATTAGATAGGTGGGTGTTTTTTGGGACCCTTTTAAAAACCCTGTCTGTGTTGACCCTGTTTGTTTTGTAGTGATGCCTATAAAAAAAAAATTAACAAAAAAGATCCGCCTTCAAGAAGTATAAAATAACTTTCAATTCGCAAGTCGGCGGCTTTGGTTTTGCTTGTTGTTTTGTATTGCCACCGACTTGCGAATTCGAAGTTATTTTATACTTTTTGAAGCGGTTGTCTTTTTTGTTAAAATTTTTTTTTTCGCTTTTTAGTGCCTTCTCCTCATCATACAAATTAATTACGAAACGGTGACACCTAAAACAATCTGTCATCCCTTAATTTTTACCCGACTACGGCAAAGCCAAAGGAGGGTTATGAGTTTGACAGGCTATGTATGTATGTATGTATGTATGTATGTATGTATGTATGTATGTATGTTCATCTGTACGCGCATAGCTCCTAAACTACTTATCAGAACTGAACAAATGAGGTATCGTTAGAAGCGTCTTGATCGTCCGCTGGTTATAGGCTATATGACGTGTCACCGAATCCAATGTGGCGCCCTCTGGCGGACAACAAAACGAAGATTTAAAAAAAAAATGAAGACAAGCATACCGTGTTTGGTATCATTTTAAAGGGGTTCACTAGTACCATTCAAATATATAATATTTAGTTGTGTTTTGTCACAAATTATTTAAAAAAAGAAAAGATTACCAAATAAATTAAGATACGCATACCGTGTTTAGTATCATTAGAAAGGGGTTCACTAGTACCTTTTAAATATATAATGCTTAGCTGTGACTCCAAAATGGTTTAAATAAAAAAAAATAGTTTAAAAACTAAAACCCGACTACAACAAAAAGTGATCTAAAAAGTACGAAACAAGAAAATATTTCACACCGAAATCAAGACATAGTTACAAAATGGTCAAGGTAAAGCCGTTGTTGCATGCCTGTATCCCATAAGAGTGCGATGAACATGAATTATAATGGCATGCAACCACGGCTTACCTTGACTATTTTGTACCTATGTCTTGATTTCTGTGTGAAATATTTTCTTGTTTCGTACTTTTTAGATCACTTTTTGTTGTAGTCGGGTTTTAGTTTTTTAACCCTTAGGGGTGGAATATTTTCTGGAAATTTATATGGGACCAAATTTGAGGTATACACTATCAATAAAAAAAAGTTATGCGTGGTCAAACATAAAAATAAATATATAATAAATGAAAAAATGTTCATAAAATGAAAACTACTGGGCCAAACTATGTAAATATTTTATGGGACCAAATGGCAACTATTTCGCATCAAACTGAAGAAGAATCACGTAAATCGGATCATAAATCTCAGAGTAATCGATGTACAAATACATAAAAAATAAAAAAATAATCGAATTGAGAACCTCCTCCTTTTTGAAGTCGGTTAACTAGGGTATTCCGTACAAAGAAATGTGTATCGGAAATGCGTTTAATCAAAAAAGGGCTTTCACAAGTAGCCAGTCAACATGATGTGACATACATTCGCATGAATTCAGCGAAGTATAATATTGGTGTGAGTAATTTGCAGTACTGATCTTGAAGCTGTAGGTAGTTAAGTTTTTAAGCTTTGGATGATTGTTTACTTCATACTATATTTATTACTGACTTATTTAACGAATATAAAATTCCTTTATGGAATTAATATCTACGGAGCCACGAATCCAAAAAAGCCACGAATTTTAAATTAAACTTGATTTGCCCGTGACTTAGTCCGTGATTTTAAAATTACAAAATGGGGCCAGCAGTTCCGGAGACTACCTCAAATTAACACAAACTTACCTTTAATCCATATCTTTATCTTTCCATAGTATTAAACAAAGTTGCTTCCGCATGCTTCTGTCTCTCTTCTTCATCAACCTTAAGACGCCCACTGCTTGGCATGGTCTCCTTTAAGGGGGGGGTTCAGCCGTAATCACCATGCTTGGTCGATGCATGTTGGCGATCGCAGTAGATGTTATAGTACTCAGAAGGACGCTGCTGCCCATCCTCTGGTCAATATCCATCGTCATGCTTAGATCTTTTAAACTACGTAACGGATTTTAATGCGGTGTCATCAATAGAGTGATTCAGAAAAAGGTTTAATATTGTTTGATCTACATTGCACCCGTGCCAAGCCGGAGCGGGTCGCTAGTTTATAATATAATGCAGCTTGACAAGAAGAAGAACGAGCCTTTCTTTTTATTATAATATGAATTTTTGTGTTTCGTTACGAATACACATTTTCTGGTTGCAACTAGAAATAAACTACGGATTAGACTTTGAAATAAATGTTCAGTAATTATTTATATATTAATTATTAATGTGGAAACACATTGGCCGATAGTTGCAACATTAAAAAAAAAAGAAGAAAAATGCTTTATATTATTCACTTTTATTTATTTATTGTATTTAATAACTTCTTAAAATTAATAGTTATGTCAGGTTTACATATTACATATTTTTTAGATAAGGTTAGCTTGCATATTTTTGTAGATATTTATTATTACAACTTTTTATTTTATTTTATTTATTTACCTTAAGTCATGACTGTGGCCGCCCGTGGCATCTCTGCAAGGCCCTGTCAGAATACCAGCGCTGCGACATTTCATGTCGTAGCATTGTGCTGAGACAGGGGCCTTTTTGGTCTCGTACAGGTTTCATAAGGCTTTTTTTATGTTTTATTGTTTTATATAACCCTTTTTTATGTTGTGTTTACCTGTACGAGGTTACAAATAAACAATTTTTATTTCTTTCTTCTTCTTTCTTATTTATGTCTGAAAATGTAAATAGCTACCTTGTAATAAATTGGTCAATTCAAACGAGTAGTTTTATCAAAATCTTTTACCAACCGGTATTAAAAGAACACACAAAAAAAATCGAAATGTGTGCTGGGACACATAGCAGAAACACACCCGAGACACTCCATAGAAACGAAACGATATAATTGCCTACACTATCTAATACTAAAATAATATACTATAAATACGTGCGTGAGTGTGCGTGTCTACGCGCCGCGCGAACAAAAACGCAATTTCCAGAGCTAGTCTTCGACGCGGGGAGAGGTGAGGAACAGTTTCAGAGGGAGGCGGAGCGTGTCGCTACTGTACGGTAGTACTAATACTTATACTGTGGTAGAAGTGAAACTTCAACGGACAAGCCGCTGCCACACGCGCACCACGCGATATATCGTCTACCCCCTCCACGCGGCAGTAACGCTTTTTCGTGACAGTAAAATCCTACTACCCCCCGTCTATATAGAAGTTTCACTTCAAAATACACATCACCATCTTTCTGCCCTTCTTTCATATTACTTGAGGTCGAGAGTACACGATTTCTTCTGCCATTGCCTCTCGTCTACGGTCATGTTATCACTGGAAGAAGGTATCTATCTACCTTTGGCCTTTCTCCTCCCCGCCTTCTAAACAAACACATTATGAATTATTCAAAACATTTCACCCCTTTAAAAAAAAACATAACTGTTACTGTACGGTCACCAAAAGAGACAAGTATCCATGTCGTCGGGAATAGTTGAAGGTTACTTAGAAACCGACGTGTATTTATGACTAAAATAAAATACAAACTCCTGCGACCACCATTTCTCCTAACCTGGTCGCCACGAATCCCCGACCACGTATGATGCCCTCGAAAAAGGGGGAATCAGTGGCAGCCCGCAAAATGATAGAGAATAAACAGTTCAATGATTTAATTAAATGCCATTTGAAAGCCTCCATTGGTTTCTAAGTAAACTTCAACTATTCCTGACGACATGGATACTTATCTTTTTCGTTGACTGTACATGCAAACATTTTATTTGCCCTTTACAATACCGATCCAATGAACTGAACATTTCATTTCATAATAGCTTTCCCATCGCCAATAAAAGCCCTTATAAATCTAAAATTCTCGAACGTAAACAAAAACATCATCCAAGTATACACAAACTAAATAAACAAACAGCACTTAATTGCTCAACAAGCAATATCATTCTATTACAAGCTTTCAGGCAGCTTCTGCCTTATATAACTAATATTATAAATGCGACCGCAAATCTGTCTGTCCGTTTGTTTGTTGCCTCATCAAGACAACACCACTGAACCGTTTGTAATAAAATTTGATGTTTAGGAAGCTTAGGTCTGTATCGATTGATCCGTTATGGTTCGCTTACCGCGGTCATTCCATGGATGGGTGACCATCCATCACATACAGAGACCCCACCATGCCTCGAAATGCACGTAAAGCCGTTGGTCCCGGCTGTCATTTGTAGATCTTTGACGGTTGTTATAGTTAGTCAGAAGCTAGAAGCTCTGACCACCAGTCTTACCAAGGGGTATCGTGTTATCCACTAACTGGGTTGTTGAGGTGCTCCGTGTAAAACACTAGTAATACAATACAACAACCCACGCACACTCACGTGTTGAATATATGTTCATTGTTTATACGCGGAAACTTGCCAAACTAACGTTGAAAAATCGATATTTTATCGAACTGTAATTGATTGACACAATTACTTTCACAATTAGCTTCACGGATATAATTCTGGGCACATAACCTATTAATTAAAACAACCGAGCTTGCGTTGCAGTGTCTGTAGACTGACAAGACGTTTATTAACCAGTACATACAGTTTACATTAGGTACATATCTTATACTAGGTGTCGCTTCTGATACTTAGTATTAATACATACACATATACAATTAATAATCTAGTTAGACTGGAAGCCGACCCCAAAATAGTTAGGAAAAGACTAGATTATGTTGAGGTAGCTTGTGATATGAATAAGTACATCAGCTATAATTTTGTTCTCTAACTAATATTATAAATGCGAAAGTAGCTTAGTCTGGTCTTGTTTGTTACCTTATCAGGACGAAAGTACTGAAATGGTCTTTATGAAATACAAAGAGATTTTTTTTTGAGATGTGGAAAAGAACTGCTATTTTTTTAATTCGCGACGGTGTCTGTGTTACTAATTATCGTCATTTACACAAACGAACTCGCGGGAAAAAGCTAATAGATTTATACGATTAATTAACATCTGTTATCGGCGTTTTTCTTCCGTTACTCCCTTAATGGAGCCTTGTAGAAAAGGTCGACTGGCGTTAAATTGAATTTGCCCATTTTCCTTTCGTTAATCTGGCTCTGAAATTTTAATTTGAAATAGTTTTGATGGCAGTGTAAGTTGGTTTATTTCACGTTACATTCTTTCGGGTTCGTTAATGTGCGGGTTCCAGTAATATTGTTAAATTTAATGCAGTCGGTTTTTTTTAATACAATAATTTGTAATCATATATTATGTAGAACATACTGAGAGTCAACGATAAAGTAAAAAGGTGTAGTTAAGTAACCTATACAAAATTCGAATTTCAAAAATGGCGCACTAACACACCAATAAAATAACGTAATATTGAAATTTAAATTTGAAATAGTTTTGATGGCAGTGTAAGTTGGGTTATTTAACGTTACATTCTTTAGGGTTCATTAATGTGAGGGTTCCGGAAATATTATTACATTTTAGGCAGTCGGTTTTTTAATACATAATAATATTGCAATCATATGTAGAACATACTGAGTTTTGAACTATAAAGTAAAAAGGTGTAGCTAAGTTACCTACACAAAATTCGAATTTCATAGATCAGGCACACAACACACCCATAAAATAACGTAATATTATAATGTAGTACTATATTAGGTGACACGAGAAACGTCATTTTTAATTGTTTTGGAACACAATAAACTTCCGTTGACATCGACGCCATTCTGAATTTAGTAAACACCTTTTTACTTGTAATTTTGTTTATGTATATGCCCGAATATTGGTAAATCTACACCAATCGATCGATCGTTAATCGATGCCATCGATCGACATCGATTGACGTTGATCGATTGGTGTGGCAGCTTTGGCTGATCGACCGACACCATTCGACTAACCAATCGATCGACTGCCGGTCGATGGCATCGGTCGATGTTAATCGATTAACCGCGGCTGTAATCCATCAGTAAAAATAATCAAGCAGCTCGATCGACGTCGACTAATCCATTCTACCATCGATAGATGCCGTCGATCGACGATCGATCGATTGGTCTGGTAACACCCTGAGGTTTTACTTGTTAATCTTACAATTTACAAACGTGTGTTGGTAAATGTATATATAATAGCGGTGCGGTGTTGGTGTGTAGTGTGTATGTTGCTGTGTTGCTGTGTTGGTGTGTTGGTCAAGCTACGCTTGCTGCGGTCGTTCCGTAAATGACAATGCCCCACCCATGTACAGAAAAAGTAACCCATGTACAGAAAAGTAAATTAATGAAAATAATTGTAATGAATAAAGAACCTTTCTATACTAAATTGTTTTTCTTTAGAACTTGCGGATTTCGAAATACCTACCCACAAAATACAAACTCATTTTACCTAAAATACAATTTAACCTATAATCAATGTCATTTTTGTTTTTAGATTTAAATGGAAACCGCAAGTTCTACAGTCACTAAAACTAATGTTTAGTTATCAGCAATAAATAAACAGTAAGATGCTACATATTGCACATGACTTTTATTGAGTGGGGCAAAGTTCTATAGAGTTTCTGACATTGTCCTTTTTCCGTGGCTATCAATTTCATACAGAGACCTCTTTGCGTCTCGCAAAGCACGTAAAACCGTTGATCCTGGCTGTCATTTTTGTAGATATTCAATCGTTATGAGTAGTCAGAAGCTAGCAAGTCTGACAACCAGTCTTATCAAGGGGCTCAGATTATCAAACAAAAGGCAGATTGACCGTGTGGAACACTGCGAGTCAAGCCACAAAAGCAAATACAAATTCAATAACGAATACCTACAATCTCATGATTGTATTCGCTTTTGAATTTTTATTTGTATTCGTTTTTTTTTTACAATGCTTCGCTTCGTGCTGTACTGACTCGTGTCAGAAAAGCGCGAAGCGAATTGTAGGTATTCGTTTTTTAATTTGTATTTGCTTTGATGGCTTCACTCTCAGTGTTCCGCACGGTCTATCTGCCTTTTGTTTCATAATCTGAGTCACGGGGTATCATGTTACCCAGTAACTGGATTATGGAGGTAAGACAGACAGTCGCTCCATGTAAAACACTGGTATTCAGCTGCAACCGGTAAGACTGGAAGCCGATCCCAACATAGTTGGGAAAAGACTAGGTAGATGATAATGAGTTGATAAATATAAATATGGTGAGAATTTAAACAAGACAAATTTTCGGTCTACCATAAGGGTCAAATCACACCGTGATGGCAGCGGTCGGCAGCGAAGCGGCCGGTAGTTTTGCTGACAAAACATTTTCAACTTTATCTTTGAACATCCAGGCATAGTATCGTTTAGAGATTGCCGTTGACCGCCGCATAAAACAACGGCTTGCGGCTGATTGCGGGGCCACTGCCGACCGCTGCCATCCCGGTGTGATTTGACCCGAGTTTGACACATGCTAGATTTTACTAAAGATTTTAGTCAAATTTTGATGTTGGGAATAAAACAATATTTTGTAACAGAACCGCAAGTGTGATAATGCGCCGAGCATCTTCTAAACATGACTATTTTTCCACATTTACCAACTACCACCACCACTGCTACCACTGTACTGAATATTTTTTTCTGCCATCTTGCATGCATTAATCCCTGTATGTATACGCGTGTTTTAGCAAATTAAATATTATCTTATCTTCAAGAATGATGGCAGAACAGTTCGTACCAATGAGACTTGATGAACCTTAGGTTTTAAGGGGCTATTAAACGACTTTTACAGATTTTAAACTGACAATCACGTCGAAATGTGCAGTGTAAATGATTTAAAAAAAAATATGTTATACTAGAACATTCTCTTAATCACTTAGTAAGTGAATATTTTTAATTATATTCATATTATATAGTTTAATTAATACGTGAAGTTGTGTCTGACGCGGACAAAACATTGACAATCACACAAAATCTACCAGGTATAATTAAACAAAACTTACACCATCTTACAGACAATTTTATTATCTATCTTTTAGTATACGCCTTTTTTTTTATTTTGAAAGAATACTACTTTTATTTAATTTTTTCGACTAAATGTTGAAAGTTTTGGACGCAGACTGCGTCCGTTCTGCATCAGCTTTGCGTCCAAAACTCTCAAAGTTTAGTCGAAAAAATTAAATAAAAGTAGTATTCTTTCAAAATTAAAAAAAGGCGTATACTAAAAGATAGATAATAAAATTGTCTGTAAGATGGTGTAAGTTTCGTTTAATTATACCTGGTAGATTTTGTGTGATTGTCAATGTTTTGTCCGCGTCACACACAACTTCATGTATTAATTAAACTATATAATATGAATATAATTAAAAATATTCACTTACTAAGTGATTACGAGAATGTTCTAGTTTAACATATATTTTTTTCAAATCATTTACACAGCACATTTTGACGTGATTGTCAGTTTAAAATCTGTAAAAGTCGTTTAATAGCCCCTTAATGGAAAATTTAGCGTAATTTACGCCGGACTTACGAGGAAACGAAAACGCTACTTTATAGTACCAGTTAATACCCTCTCACTTACGCTCAAAATACACTTTTACACATACTCATACCACACACTCACCATAACTGTTTCTGTTTAATTTTTGTTTTTATATTTTTTTGTTTTATCTTGTTTTTAATAAAATGCTTGAATTTGTCAGCGACACGGTAACCTACGATAGCAGAACATGACAAAATGTATATATGTTGTTTTGTAATTGGGTCACCAAGATACCGGCTATGCCTATATTGGGACCCACTGCTACATCTTCTGAATTCCCTCTGTGTTTAAATGTCATTGTGTGTAATTTGTTGGTAAAGAACTTTGTGTGAGTTAAATAAAGAAATTATTTATTTATTAATTATTTGGGCACTAACAGGAACATTTATACCAAAAAATGCAAAACCCATTACCAAAACCGATTCCGTCAATCATCCCACTAAACATCCAATCTACATCGATAAAAAGCCGCCAATAAAATTTCAATACGAACCCACGAGTGCAGTAGAAGTATGAAACGTCTGAATTTCCCATATTTTACGTGCCCATAAAGTTGGGCTCCGAGGTTCCGACGGGTCGAAAAGGCGTGCTCACTCCATCGCCACAATTCTAGAGAGCTGGCACAATTAGCCGGTTGCTTTGCATAAAACACACCGTGTATAGGATGTGGATTAAACGGAAGAATAAGCGGTCAAAAATGTTTTATATTCTTTTTAACATTTAATAGGCATTTAATACTTTTTCGACGGCCTTATGTTTCCTTTTTTCCTTTTAAATATGCTGTTTTTTTATGGTCTCCTATAAAAGCAAACAGGAGAGAGAGATAGATTCATGTTCCCTCTCAATTCGATCTTTCGAAGACTCAAAACATTATAACCTTATAAGATTCAAAAAGTAAATATTCTCAATAAACTTGTACCAAACTTTCACGTGCTCTGATTCACGTTGATTGTAAAGCCTTTGCCGTCACGCGATCCACTGAGACTATAGAGCTATTTTAAACAGTAGGTAGGTACATTTATAAAGCCTAGTATGAGCTTGACCACGTAAAAGTATTTGATTAGAGCTGTTTTTTAATTAGAAATAATAATATAATCCTTTATTTAATACTAGCACCTTGCCCGCGCCTTTGCCCTCGTGAATTTTTTTAAGGATCCCAAATTTTTTGATAACGCAATAAAGCCTATAACACTCAGGGATAACGTATTGGTGAATTTTTGAAATTGGATTGAGTAGTTTTGGAGATTACCCCCTACATACAAACTACAAACTAACAAACAAATTTTACCACTTTATAATCTTCTCTCTAATATATAAAATTCTCGTGTCACAGTTTTCGTTCCCGTACTCCTCCGAAACGGCTTGACCGATTCTGATGAAATTTTGTGTACATATTGGGTAGGTCTGAGAATCGGCCAACATCTATTTTTCATCCCCCTTTCCCCCCCCCCCCCTTTTCATCCCCCATCCAAATGTTCGGTAGATCGGGACAGGACAACGTCTGTCGGGTCAGCTAGTATTAGTATAGATTACATAACATACATAATTATTTTAGTTTAATTTTAACCTTTTCAATTTAAGTTGATAATAATACTAATAATTGATATTGTTAGGGGTGATCAAAGCAAACTCGCTTAATAGTTAAGTTCAACATGTGTGTTTTATAGATTTTAACAAAAAGAAAATAATGTACGCTCCGTTGACGTACCTGTCAAGCCCGGTTTCCTTTCCACTGCAAAAGAGTGATGAGCCGAAAATGGCTAAGCGGAGCGGACTTCGTTTTCATGAAATAGGTTTGCGTGTCTACCAAGGAAGAGTTGAGTCGTCCGATTCCCATCGCAAAAGAGAAATGATGAAACGAGCTAATTTTTATTCTTTTTGCCCGCTGAGTCATTTCCGCTCGACTCTTTGTTGGTGAAAACACATGTAGGCAGTTTACTTTTGCGAGTTAAACTGAGTCCTTAATGGGTCCGCTCCGCTCGCGGTGGAAACCGGGCTTAAGTGCAGAAAAATTTTAATTTGCTGGGCCTTAATATTGACACAAACCTAAATTAGAAATCTCATATAGCACAAATAAGTAATAAAATTTCTAGGTTCTCATATGCTCTATCGGAATTGAAAAAATCTACAGACTTCAAATCTGCTAAAGCAGCCTATAACGCATACGCGCACTCTTGGCTCCGTTACGGTATTATACTTTGGGGTAATAGTATGAACGCCGATAAACTGTTCAAGCTACAAAAAAGATGCATACGAATCCTAACGAATATAGGAGGCATGGACAGCTGTCGACCACATTTTATAGAACAAAATATACTTACACTCACGTCCCTGTATATCTTTGAAATATGTCTTTTTGTCAGGAAAAATATATCACTTTTCCCTTTAAATAAAGATCATTATACCCAGCCACTAAACTTGCGACACCAAAATGATCTAGCATTACCGGTTTCAAAACTCTCTATTTTCCATTCAGGCCCGTATGTAATGTGTATAAAGATTTATAATAAAATTCCAAAATTCTTGAAAGAAATTAAAGGAAACAATTTATTTAAAACAAAATTGTTCAGTTATTTGAACCAGAAGTGCTACTACACTTTGCAAGAATTTTTTGAAGGAAATACATAAACAAACAGTTCGCCATTACTTGAAGACAAATGTAGGTCTATATTTAATTTAATTTATTTTCATTAATTCATTAATTTAATTGATTTTAATTAATTATTTTCTTATTTTGATTGGACATAATATTCTAATTCTTCAATAATAATAATTTTGTAAATCTGGCATGATAATTATAATTATAATGATGAAAATGTATTGACATTACTACCTACACTTTGCAAGAGTTTTTTTGAAGGTCATGCATAATTATATACACCAATTTTTTATTAAGTACATTCACCATTACTTGAAAACAAATGTAGGTATATATAATTTAATTTATTTTCATTAATTAATGTTATTTTCATTTGACATAATATCTGGAATTCTTCAATAATATTAATTTTATTTTGATTTGACATAATATCTGGAAATTTTCAATAATAATAATTGTGTAAATCTGACATGATAATAGGGTAGTACACCCATTTTTGAAAAGTGTTTTAATGAAATTCTGTAGTGCTAATATGCCACCAAAAAAAAACTCAAAATTTTTATTCAATCGATAAGTGCCACAAAAATGCATCTAAATTTTCAATTTTCAAATTTCGCGCGTAGTTTGACGAAAACGTCTCTTACTAGACGCCATATTGCTCAGCGTAAATGATGTCAGTTCGTTTTGTATCAAATGAGCTCATATTAAATATGATTATTGTATATTATTTAAAAATAATTAAAAACATATTTTGTAATAGGTGTAATAATGAAAAAATTACGTTGGTTACGAAAATAATAAAAGTACAAAGCCTATATTACGCCAATCGGTTGACTGACAGTTGACAATTTTTTGTTTACACAGCCGTATGGCGTAATAACATGGCCGCTACTATTTCATGGTGTTTTATAACAGATTAAAAATACTGAAAACTTTGAATTGAATTTAAAAATTTGTTTTGTTATTTTATGAACTAAAACTTACATTTTCCGACTGCTTTATGCCTAAACTGTCTCAATAACATATTTATAGATTTTTTCTCGTATAGAGTAAAATACCCTATTATGAAAATATTTTGAAATGTAAAGTAATTAATTTGTTTATTTAATTTGTTTTGCAGTGCCCTTACAGGGTGCATGTTTGATACTAAAACCATTTTTCCAACCCCTGTACAACATGTTTGCAATAAACTGATTTGATTTGATTTGATTTGAAAATAGCCGCCATACATCGCCGTTTGCTTCGAATTCTGTTAGAGTTCTTGAGCATGATATCAAAATGTTCCTACTCCGTTGCATACATTATAATATGTGTGCAACGGACTTGAAACATTTCGATCAGGGCAAAGGCTTCTTTTCGTGTAGAGAAGAAGACACGAGCATTGATCACCACGTTTGCTCAAGGTGGAATGGAATTTCAGACATTATTACTGTAAGTCCAGTTTTTTCCTCACAATATTTTCGCCACCGATACCAGTGATGCTCAAGATAAACCTAGAAAGTACATATATAAAGTACATTAATAATTAAGCCTACTAACTAGATAAATATTATGCGAAAAACGAGTATTGCCAGTTTAAAAATCGATCGAATTTGTTTTGCTTATTCTGCGCGCTTGTGTAAGGCTCTCAGTTAGTTTTATGCCTAATAGGGACCGTGATATGTGAGAATTCTGTAGCTTTAGGCGTACTAAAGTCGGTGAAATTGTACGCATTCGTTTTAAGAAGTGATTACTTGAAATGTCGTATGAAATTCGCTATGTCATTGTAAGAAAATAGTAGGTAAGTATGTTTAAAAGTCAAGTCAAATCAAATTGTAGCTCTCAATAAGACCAATAAAACGCACATTTGAACGCATATTTAAGTAGTTTGTTGTAATTAGTTTTATTATTAAAATAATTGTGAGTAAGCTCGTTGTAGTGGAACAGAACTGAGGTCAATTTATACGTAAACTGTTCTTGAAATACTAAATATGTTTTCTGATAAAATTTTCGTTTTTCCAAATTAAGCTAAAATTGTATGTCGGCATCCCCTTCTAAATGGTTGTTACCGTAATTGATAACACTAGAAGTTACCTTAGCAACAAACCGAAAAATACCCGTAGAAATAATATACAAAGATTAAAATAAAGCTTCCTCAATTTGAGACAAGATAGAAAAGTATTGATTTCATGGATCTTACCAAGTATACTCCACTGAAATCTCAATAAAACCCATTCAGCCGTTTTAAGTGATTCTATCTTGACATAAATCAACTGCTTACGATGATCGTAAAATATTGGAAAGCTCGAAGACGTTTGCTTGATATTATTATGTATGTTTAACGTTATTATCAGCATACACGACATTTTCTACTACCCATCTTAAATTATGGTTCCAGTTTTCGCGTGACATAATTCTGATCGAAACGTAGACTCCACTCATTCAGGTCGCAATACCCACTATTATTGGTAATACATTTTACATAACGTCCAACATTAAAATTGGAATTCTCGTAATACATAATGTTCTAAATGTAAAGGTGCTCCCTCACCGGGAACTTTCGGTTTTAATGTAAAAGTTCAGATTCGAGCATGAAGGAAAATATATCCATATAAAAACTTTTTACGGCAACACAGTGAAATTATTATTACACTTAAATTATTATTATTATTACAATTATTACACAGTTAAAAATCTATTTAAAACACAGTTCAAACAGAGATTGAAAGTCCTCCAAAGATGGATGAAACGAAAGCGTTTTCAATGTATACTTTTTGGTTTTTGTGATTTTTTTAAAAAGCGCTGAATAAATTTCTATTTATTATATACTTAAAACCTTCTCCAGAATGTAACACACTTTTCGGAAATCTGCATCAAAATCGGTTCAGCCAAACAGGAGATAATCGCGGACAAACATACATACAAACATACGGGTCGAACTGAGAACCTCCTTTTTTATGAAAGTCGGTTAAAAATGAGTGAAGACAACGAGATGGATACTCGTCAGTCAGTGAAGCAGTGCCTTAAGGAGTAATCAAAAAGTGGTTAAGCAAATCGAATTTCACGATACTGAAGACTAAAACATTGAAGAACAGAAGGTCGCAAAACTAAACGGGATCTAAACATGCAAATATTATCAATACGATTATACAGTAACAATCCACAATTTTATGGACCGTAAAATATGTCAATACGGTAATAAAATGTGGCGCTTGAAGACTTTACAGCGCTTTCTGTATCAAAGATATATATAGGTTCATATATATTGGGGTCGATGTCTCATGGTGACCACAACTGCTCAACCAAGAGTGAAACGACAGAGAGAGATACAGAAAGAAGTAGAAAAAAAAATTGTGCGATCGGGGGCCCCCATCCTTACGTACGTGTCCGTACAAAAAACCAAAAAAAAACAAAAATAAAACATTTTTTTTATATAAAAATAATAATAATAATACAGCACATGAGCACACAGCAGCAGCAGCATATGTTTGTAGTAGGCTCGATACATGCACACATACACACACGCATTTCGTTACGTGACGATTTCTACTAATTCGCACTACCCGTAAGCCGCATTAAGGAACTTTGTTCCAAAATATACATTAAAATAAAAATAATAATACAGCACATGAGCACACAGCAGCAGCAGCATATGTTTGTAGTAGGCTCGATACAGGCACACATACATACACGCATTTCGTTACGTGACGATTTCTACTAATTCGCACTACCCGTAAGCCGCATTAAGGAACTTTGTTCCAAAATATATATAAAAATAAAATAATAATACAGCACATGAGCACACAGCAGCAGCAGCATATGTTTGTAGTAGGCTCGATACACGCACACATACACACACGCATTTCGTTACGTGACGATTTCTACTAATTCGCTCTACCCGTAAGCCGCATTAAGGAACTTTGTTCCAAAATATATATAAAAATAATAATAATAATACAGCACATGAGCACACAGCAGCAGCAGCATATGTTTGTAGTAGGCTCGAAACACGCACACATACACACACGCATTTCGTTACGTGACGATTTCTACTAATTCGCACTACCCGTAAGCCGCGTTACGGAACTTCGTTCCAATAATCATCACCTGCCTAGCCTTTTCCCAACTATGCTGGGGTCGGCCTCCAATCTGACCCAATACAGCTGAATACCAATGTTTTACATAGAGCGACTGCCTATCTGCCCCCCAGAACCTAGTTACTCGGTATCACCACAAAGTACGTAAGGCTGCGTCGCGCCCGAGCAGAGACACCACTCAGAACAAACCGCCATTTTTACCACGCACACATTGACATTACATTTATAGGCATTTTCAAGCAGTTTCAAGCAGACTTACGACTCGACTGTCACGTGTTGTCTAAATGAATAAATGAGAGACATTGACATTTCACGACAAACAAGAAAATTTTGTTATAAAAAATTGCAAAGAGTTCCAACCAGTGTCAATAAAATTTCAAATTGTCACAAATAAAACCTACAGAGTCTAAACAGTAGCAGCCCTAGTGAGTCTGGCAAGTTTAGGTAATTAACAAAAATCTACGAATGACAACCAACGGCTTTACATGCTTTTCTGTCTAAAATTGCAAACAGCTCCATCGACGTACCCGAGTTGTTGAGTAAAATAGGACTGCGAGCTTCTTATTCATCCGTGCGCAAACCTCGTCTGTTGTATGCACCAGTGACAAGAACGTACTACAGACAAAACTCGTACATGATTAGGGCGAGTCGTGTGTTCGATTCGATTTGCCAGGACGTTGATATCGATCTTTTTCACACTAATGTGAACAAGTTAAAAAAGACTCTTTGCAATCATTTCTTTGAGAACCTAAAAGAGTCCACGGTTTCAATAGTCAAGTTTAATCTGTCTACTACCTATATAATTATATCTTTGTATACTTTTTATATCTGTGAAAACTTGTAATTGGCCTTCATAATGTTATTAACAATCGAACTATTGTGCATGATAAGCTGTAAGTTTTCCTAAAATTACAAAAATAAATAAAGCACGGAGGGATCTCGATATAGAGAAATAAATAAATAATTTTGTTACTACATACATGCACCACCTTTCTCAGTTATGTGAGGGTGAACTATTCGGAAGGAGCTCCGGCTGTGAATAGAACGACTGCTCGTAAAGTGTTCCGAACGATTAAACGCCTCTGACCCGATGGTTGCTGTTAAAACGATCCTGTTATAAGCTTCGCTTGAAGAATGTCGCGTTTGTTGGATTTTTAGTTAGTAATATACTACATTTTAGCTTTGTGTTACGTTTTCTTTGTCAGGAGCAATGATTTCAAAAGGAAGGATACGCCCATTAGAGCAGTTTGGAACTAGCAAAAGTAGCGACATCTGTCAAAACTCATACAATGTCGACTGAGTCGCATTGCCCGCTGGCCCTAAACTGTCATTTTTAGGGCCAACGCGCTGGTGCCACTTGGTCGTGCGGTTGGCCTGGTCCTTACGCAATAATATATATGTCAATGGTCAGGAGACTCAAATATCTAGTGGTGTTCAGTTAACGTTTTTTTTTGCTACCGTCTAGTGTATATTGAAAAATAATTATATCAGCCTTTTATTGTCCTACTGCAGGGCAAAGGGCTCTTCTCATACAGAGAAGGCACGAGCATTAATCACCACGCTTGCTCAAAGTGGATTGGCGATTTCAGTCATATTGTTTTCCTTCACCGATGTCAGCGATTTCCAAGGTAAACATAAGAAGTAGATACATATTATGAAATTATTATTTTTTTTATTTAAAGAGAACCGCGTTCAAAAAAAAAAAAAATAGTGATAAATAACTTTAGCACAGAACACACATGACTTTAGTTTCGGAAGTCGGTGGCTTTGTTCTGTTTGTTGTTTTGTATTGCCACCGACTTCCGAAACTAAAGTCATGTGTGTTCTGTGTTAAAGTTATTTATCACTTTTCAGTTTTTTTTTGAAGGCGGTTCTCTTTTTTTTAATTTTTTATTTTCCACTTTTTAGTGGCTCCTTATCACCCAAATCCATTAAGGAACGGAAACACAGTTAAAACAGAGATTGAAAATCCTCCAAAGATGGAAAGATGGAAGAAACGAAAACGTCTTCTCGGTTTTAGCTTTTTCTTTTTTAAAGCGCTGAATAAATTTCTGTTTGTTGTACACTCAAACCTTCTCCAGAATTCAACAAACACTTTTCTGAAAACCGCTTCAAAATCGGTTCAGCCAAACGGGAGATAATCGCGCACAAACATACATACATACAAACATACGGGTCGAACTGAGAACCTCCTCTTTTTTTGAAGTCGGTTAAAAAAACCACATTGCTTATGCCCAGTCGACAACCCGCAACCTCGTGCATGAGCGGTGGGTGCCTTAACCACTGAGCCACACTTGCATCTATTATTACAGACGCTGCCTTCACTGCGTCTGTCTGTCTGTCTGCCTCTCTCTCTGTTTGCGTTAAACTCAAAAACTCCTGAAAGGATTTTTATGCCAGTGATTATAAAGGTTTAAGTGTCGTTACAGTTTTGTGTAAATTGACTGAAATATGGACGATGATGAAAACCTCCTAAATTGCCTCAGGGGAACACAAAAACGAAATAAGAATGATGAACGGAATAACTATTTTATGTATTAAGTTAGATCAAAACCTATCTACCAAATTTCAACTTACTCCGTACTGCCGTTTGTACACACGCCTACATATCAAGCTATACATTTCCAGTATAAATTGACGTCGCGTTGAACGGAAATCCTATACAATGCGAGATCAGCATTAACTGGAAATGTATAGCTTGATGTGTAGCCGTGTGTACGTGTAGGAGTAACGCACATCCCTCTATTCTTACCAACTTTCACACTAATAATATTAGTAGGATCTGACAGAAAAAAAATAGCTTAAAAATATAATTACATTTTTGAGGAACTTTTTCGAGAATAGGGAAGAAACTCCGTAAGTGATAACAAAGCAGAGCAGTGAAAACATTGCACTCCTTTTTTGGGCAGTCGTGTTAAAAGCTAAAATTCCATTACAGTACCAAAGCACCCAGCTCGTGGTGCCCAAATTTTACACGCAATCTGCAAGGTGATTTACCGCACCTACAAGTATTATGTCTTGCGCCCAACCTCTCGATTTATGGAGTCGTAATCCGAACTTACCTGCAAATGTTACATTTGGAACCTTATTCACTAAACTCATACAAGATGTACAATGTATTTATGTTGAGGTCTTAGGGCCTGTTGTTAAATGACTATAGGATATATACAGGATAGAACTGACAGAATAATTTAAAATGAATAAAACAATTTTAGATTTTATTAATAATTAATAAAATTTTACCTTAAATTAATAATATTTAGATTAAGTTAGTTTGCATGTATAAATAGGTCCGCTTCCTTCAAAGTTTTGTTTAGCTGTGCCCGACAGGGAAAGAAAGAAAGAAAAAACAATTTTATTTATGAGAAATGGCGGGTCCACCCACGATTGTTACAACAAATGTTTACTTACGAGTTGGTACTCGTAAGTCAATCAACTTAGCCACGAGCTCCTCGTTAACAATATTTAGTATAATTTACTAATGGATATCCAATACTCAATACTCAATTATTTATTGCATTCCACAATGTATATGCCTAGGTGGTCCTAAGCATATACATTGTACCTAAGCATATACATTGTGGAATGCAATAAATAATTGAGTATTGAGTATTGGATATCCATTAGTCATTTATATAATTACTGTAAATTATACAAAATATTGTTAACGAGGAGCTCGTGGCTAAGTTAAAGCCGTACAGATCGACCGGTCAAAGGTTAAGCTACGCTAGCCACGGTCGGTCTGTGGATGGGTGACCATCCCTTTCATAAGAAGTTCCCTCCGTGCCTCGGAAGCACGTAAAACCATTGGTGTCGGCTGTCATTTGTAGATCTTGGGCAGTCGTCAAAGGTAGTCACAAGCCAGAAAGTCTGACAACCAGTCTTACCAAGGGGTATCGTGTTACCCAGTAACTGGGTTGTGGAGGTCCGATAGGCAGTCGCTCCATGTAAAACACTGGTATTCAGCAGCATTCGGTTAGACTGGAAGCCGATCACAATGTGGTTGGGAAAAGGCTAGGCAGATAATGATACAAAATATTGTTAACAATTATTTCAAAAGAGTAAGTGTGGCGTTTCTCTTGCTCATTCTACTCCATCCGAAACCTTTTGGAAGGGGCAACTAGATGAAATTTTTCTTTTATGACGTTCAAAGCTGCTTAGTAATGGTCTAATTGAAATAAATGATTTGGCTTTGCCTTTTTTTAACAGCAATAACTGCTTTTATCACTAAACAACACCACAAAGGACAATGCCAGAAACTCTATAGAACTTTGCCCCACTTAAAAGTCATGTGCAATATGTAGCATCTTACTGTTTATTTATTGCTGATAACTAAACTTTAGTCTTAGTGACTGTAGAACTTGCGGTTTTCGTTTAAATCTAAAAACAATAATGACATTGATTATAGGTTAAATTATATTTTAGGTAAAATGAGTTAGAATGAGTTTGTCTTTTGTGGGTAGGTATATCGTAATACGCAAGTTCTAAAGAAAAACAATTTACTATAGAAAGGTTCTATATTCATTACAATTATTTTCATTAATTTACTTTTCTGTACATGGGTTACTTTTTCTGTACATGGGTGGGGCAGTATCTGGCATTGTCATTGAATAATGTTATTGTTGTGTATTGTTGTTGTGTTATGTTGGTTCCGTGTTTAAAACAGTGAACTTTTCAAATCCCATTATACTCAAACAATACCTAGTAGAATATACTCCAAGAACTATTAGATCGTCTATTACATACATTCTACCACTTCCCTTCCCAGTTTTATTCATTCTCGTAACTCCTGTCGCACATACCCATTTTCTCTCGCACAGGACTATTCTTTCACCATGTGTGAAAATTTAATGAGTACGAAGAAAATGGACACTCCTTTTAGTGGAAAATTTTGTTGCTTTTTATATTTTGTAAGTGTAGCGGTTACACTCTGAGTGTGAAATAGTCGTAAAGTAAATTGTTGTGTGTAGGGTAATTCTTTTACATTTTTATTTTTGCTGGATAATAATATGTTTTTTTTTAGGTAGTTTTAGATGCATTGGTTGTTTGGGAGCCAATGCTATCTAACGCGGCTTACGGGTAGGGCGAATTAGTAGAAATCATCACGTAACGAAATGCGTGTGTGTATGTGTGCGTGTATTGCTCATTTGTATGTATAGTGGATTTCATTGATTATGACCGTCGCGTCGGTCGTAACGACCATCTAAGTCCCGAATGTAAAGCGTACTGTAGTACTAAATTCATGTGGCTATAACGACTTTGGATGTAACGTCCAGTTCGGGTGTAGCTACTGTTTTAATAAACCATTTGTAATAAATTCCAATAAATTCCATGCAGATATTGCGAAGCAGACGGTCAGCAACTGTGGTGTTTTTTTTTTACCTTTTGTATTATGATAATCAGCGTTACAAAGTAATATTCTGAATATCAACTGTGTTCTTTACCTTTGCCGGTAACTACTTCCGGATATAACGACGAAATTATAGTGGTCCCTTCAGCGTCGTTATATCCGAAATCCACTGTATAAACCACACCACCACCACCACCACCACCACCAACAGAATGTCACCTCTTACGTCATCTCATACTTCGCTGACACACTCGCAAGGGTGGCGCTAGTGTAAATTAGAATTATCAACCGAGTTTTTAGAATGCCAATCAAGAAACTCACAGCGGATTCAGATTCAAAGTTTAGAATGAGGTCTTACAGAATCACACCCTTAATGTTAAGTAGTCACTGCTGCCTATGGCTTTGTAGTTGAGTTGCTATCCCAGAAACAAAGTTCAAATGTCGCATATATGTACCTGTACCCTTCAAACCAGAACACAGCAAGGCTGGTATGGTGGTAGTACAGAGGTCAACTCATCAAGCTACAACAATCTGTCCCATTTCTTTGATAGATTTTCAACTTTATAACAAAATTAAAAGGTTCATATTCAATTGGGAAAATATGACAGTTTGGTATGGCTTGATGTGCTGGCGTCGGTAACCCCCTAGACTCCTTCAAAGTCAAATCATTTATTTCAATTAGACCATAAAATGCCACTTTTGAATGTCATATACCTTCACAAAGACCTCTCATAATCATCGTCATCATCAGCTGGAAAACGTCCACTGTTGGACAAAGGCCTCCTCCAAGGGGGGGGGGAGGTTGCCATAATCTCCACGCTTGACAGGAGTCTTGGAGATCGCAGTGAGGTTATTAAGTACACGGAATCCGGCGCTGCCCAACTTCGCCGATTTTCCCTTAGTCGCCTTCTTCGTCACCCTCTGGATGAAATGGAAGGGTACTATTTGGGCATGGCACCAAAAGCTCTACTACAAAGCCGTGTTTTACCACCAAATAGAACGTCAATAAAACTGGCCTAGTTAACCCAGCAAACTAAGGTCTAGGCAGGCCAAGGGTTTATAACCTATAGTAACAAAAATCTAATCTTGACGACTAGATCTAAAACATACCGTACAAACAACAACTCAATTTATTTTTTATGTCCATTGGTTGAAACCTAGTTTATATAGAGTCGTTGTAACTCATAAGCGCGTCGTGTCAAATCGTGTGACTTCTATGTCCTTGCCATAAAGTTTCAATTGCAATGATTGACGCTTGATCGCGCTCATAAAATTCAATAACTATAACAGCTTATTTGAAGATGACCTTTCTAGGACATTGACACTTTTAATAAAAGCTGCTGTACATTGTTCTTTTAATTTGATTTTGTTTTATCGAGAAAAAATATATATTGTTTTTTTTTGTCTACTTTTGTCACATTTTGACGTACCACTTGAGTGGACATTATTTTGTGTACCAAAAACCTTTGATAGATTATTTACTACAAAGCCGTGTTTTACCACCAAATAGAGCGTCAATAAAACTGGCCTAGTTAACCCAGCAAACTAAGGTCTAGGCAGGCCAAGGGTTTATAACCTATAGTAACAAAAATCTAATCTTGACGACTAGATCTAAAACATACCGTACAAACAACAACTCAATTTATTTTTTATGTCCATTGGTTGAAACCTAGTTTATATAGAGTCGTTGTAACTCATAAGCGCGTCGTGTCAAATCGTGTGACTTCTATGTCCTTGCCATAAAGTTTCAATTGCAATGATTGACGCTTGATCGCGCTCATAAAATTCAATAACTATAACAGCTTATTTGAAGATGACCTTTCTAGGACATTGACACTTTTAATAAAAGCTGCTGTACATTGTTCTTTTAATTTGATTTTGTTTTATCGAGAAAAAATATATATTGTTTTTTTTTGTCTACTTTTGTCACATTTTGACGTACCACTTGAGTGGACATTATTTTGTGTACCAAAAACCTTTGATAGATTATTTGTATAAAGGACATGTAGCTGAATTTATTCTTCAAATGAAGACATTGATATATTTTTTTATTGATGTTGTGTACATTATCTGAAGCTTATTGTTTTTTTAAGTTAATAATAATCTCTTTATTTCGAAATAAAATTTAATGTCATGTACAGACTTGTTAGCATGTGACCACTTAATAACTATGTTAGTATACAGATCCAATACAATAATGTTAGTAACATTAAAACTTAAAAACTATGTTAGTGAATCATATTATGTTAGTTAATCATGCTATATTTTGTTTTATTCTTAATCATCTTAACGCTTCTAAATAGTAAAATCGAAAAGTGGTGTAAAAATAATTGTATTAACGTTTGAGCTCAATATTTGGTTGTTGAACTCAAACGTACATTATTTTTGACATCAATTTTCAATTTCATATTCTAGCGAAGTATCGATAAGCAATATAAGTCAATGTACGTCAAATGTTCGCGCTCCCCATTGGGTGATATTGCAACGAAGTCTTTGCTCATAATTTATTTAATAAAATATTGGAAACGAAAATCGTGCTTCTAAAGACGAAACACTCCTTTGAGTTTAGTAGAATTTTCAACCGACTTCAAAAAAGGAGGAGGTTATCAATTCGTCTGTTTTTTTTATGTTTGTTACCTGATTTCTTTGGACTGGGTGAACCGATTTTGATGATTCTTTTTTTATTTGAAAGCTAGTGCTTCCCGTGTGGTTCTTTTTTTTTGGTCCTGTTCTGACAATGGCATCCATGAGAAAACCGTGTAAGTCTTAAATTTGCATTAAGTACGTGCGCGATTTGTTACGCGATTTCTCCGGCAAACGTAAACCGATTTTAAAATTTTTTTATGGATAGGGTATGCTTCAGTGGTGGTCCCATATAAATTTTATCGAAATTGATTCAGCACTTTTTGAAAAATCAACAAATACCATATTCATCAATCTTTGTAGTAGTTAACTTTCAATCTCTTCTTAATAGATTTGGATGAGAAGGAGGTACTAAAAAGCGGAAAATAAAACGCTTTTTACAAAAAAGACAACCGCCTTCAAAAACTAAGAAGTGAAAAATAACTTTAGCACAGAACACACATTGACTTTAGTTTCGAAATTCAGTGGCTTTGTTCTGTTTGTTGTTTTGTATTGCCACCGACTTCCGAAACTAAAGTCAATGTGTGTTCTGTGCTAAAGTTATTTTTCACTTCTTAGTTTTTGAAGGCGGTTGTCTTTTTTGTAAAAAGCTTTTTTGTGCAATACAGTAAATAAACATAACATACATAATTACTAAACAAGTGATACGGAAATAAGTTGAGGAAGGCTCTCCTACCTACTTATTTAATTTTGAATGAGAGGGTGCATATTCCATACTTATCCATATATCCATACTTTTAATATTATAGACGCGAAAGTAACTCCATCTGTTACGCTTTAACGATGAAACGGCTGAACCGATTTTGATAAAATTAGGTATGAAGATAGGACTTTTTAGGGTTCCGAACAAAGAAACAAAACGGTACTCTCGGTCCGGTCTGTCTGTCCGTCCGTCTGTCACAGCCAATTTGCTCCGAATCTACTATACCAAATCAGGTGAAATTTGCTAGGATGGTGTAATTCTATGACCCAAACACAGATGTGCAATTATTATATTTTTTGTAAATAAGGGTCATTCCCGGGGGACCAACTAGGAATTTAAAAAAAAAGTTTTGAATACCTTACTGTGTCATACCTATATCAAATGAAAGGGCTCGTTATGAGGATCTCAAATATATGTTTTATTTATATTTTAAAATAAATAGTTTTTATTTTATTTATGAAAGAAGACGAAAATGATCATTGCCTGATCTCCGAAACTACTGAGCCTAACATTTTGAAAAATATACTAAATATAGTTTATTGCTTGTAGATTACAGGAAAACCTATAAAACTTCTATCAATTAAAAAAGTGGTAAACTCAATATAATACGTTTACACACTTCAGCCGAAGGACGTCCACTGCTGGACATAGGCCACCCCCAAAAGGGGTTTTGCCATAATCGCCACGCTTGGCAGGCGGGTTGGCGATCGCAGTTTGGTTGTTATAAAGGCACAGAGAACGCTGTTGCCCATTCTCTGGTGAGTCCCTTAGACGCCTCTTACGACACCCACGGGAAGATATGGGATGGTGCCATTCTTTACGTCCGACACCATACGTTCACTTACGGAAAATAGTAGTAGATTCAAAATTCACATTTCGTAAAGCTGGGTACTGAGCAGCGTTATGGGGCGTAATGTATCGTGTTTCACAGCGAGCGTTCATGCAGTCAGTACGGGGAAACAAGGCGCTCGTAACGAGTAACGAGCGGCTTGTTACTAGCTGCGAGTGCTCCACCCCGGTGTCGGTTTTTTGGCGAATCCTTTGAGTGTTACGCGCTTCAGTCAGTACGTCGCAGCAAGTCGTCACGAGCGCATGTGGCACAAGCGTCGGTATTCTAGGTACTTCGGGCCTTTATTAGTTAAGACTAGCTTCTGCCCGCGACTTCGTACGCGGATCCTGTTGCTTATGCCAGCGACAACGGGGTCGGCACTTGTCTCTAGAGACCTAGAAGCAGATGCGTAGATACGCTGAGAACTCAAGCGCAATTCTTTATCCGTGCAGTCGTGCATCATATTCTTCACTGGTCTCTAGAGACCTGGATTTAGATGCCTAAATACGCTGAGAACGCAGGCGTTCTTCACGATTTGAAGAGGTTTCCACGGAGCGAGTTGCAGTCTGATGTTCTCGAACAACATCAAGTCTCTCCTGACGCTCTTCGGTAGATTCTTGGGAACTTATGATCCTCAATCTTTTAGCTCCTTTGGAACATTGGGAAAGATTTGACCTCTTTCTAGGCATGGTTATAGTTTTATTGTGATGATACCTGATCAATTAAAATCTAAGTGACTGCTCCCCTGCGTTACCGGGTAGGCTACCGTGTCACGAAGATAAATGGAAAAGGAAATTAAACACTCAAATAACATAAGCCCAAAGGCATATTTATTCAATAAAATAAAAAAATAAATGGGAGTTTTGCCCAGTAGAGTCAAATTTTCAATGATATACCATCGTCATCAAAAATCAGTCCTAAACTGTTACCGCCTTCACCACGTGGAGGTACTCCCACCTTATATTATAATATGCAGCGAAATTATTGATAACTTTACAGTTAAATTTAAAAAATTACAGCTTTGATTTCCACGTCAGATGTTTCTGATCTTCGATTTTTATAAGTCAACAGGAAATGCCCATCAGACCGAACAACTTTTGCTAAGACGTCATTAATGTATGTGTTATGGTGTAGCTGGGCTCTTGGAGTTTCACATCAGGTGTTCCAGATCTTCAAATTTATTCTCTCAGCAGAAAATGCTCATCACGTGGAACAATTTTTGCTACGCTACCATTTTTGTATCTCTTATAGTTTAGCTGGTCTGTTGCGGTTCTGCATCAGGTGTTCAAGTTTCCAAAATAAATTATAGCCTATATGTTGCCCAGACTTAATACCTATACAACAACAAAAAAATCATTCAAATCCGTCCAGCAGTTCCGAAGATTAGCGTGTACAAACAAACAGACAAACAGACAAACAGACAGACTTTTTTTTTGGATTCGTGCTCTATTACTGTTTCTAAACCCCCCTCAATTATTATTTTTTTAATATATTCAATGTACAGACACAGTTTTTTTACTGTTTTATTATATGTATAGATAGATAGTGATTTGTTGTCAAAAAGATGGAATGGGATAAAGAGACAACTCGAGAAAACGTTTCTGTTTTTAAACAACTTGATATCAAATAAAGTTTCCTTTTTTTCTTCTTAATTTGGATTATACAATAATTAAGTAAAATCCAAGAACCCAACAAAACTTCTTCGTCCGACATCTCGACTACGAGTGGCAATGAATCTGGAGCACGGGCGAGCAAAATTCTAAAAGAGCATGTTACACGCAGTTTAGAACACGGCGTAGCACAACATGCTCTTTGCGAATGGTACATTACGGCCCGTAACACCGGTCAGTACCCACCTTTAAGAGTACCTATTGTAAAACATACCACAATTGAATAAAACATTTGACTTTGGCATTCTACGGAACCCTCTCCACGCGAGTTCAACTCGCACTTGGCCGGTTTTTAATCCGCAACTTTGTCTGCATCCGCGATAACCGTCCTAACATTCATCATCATCATCATTTCAGCCGAAAGACGTCCACTGCTGGACATAGGCCTCTCCCAAGTGGCGCCACATTGACCGGTCCCGTGCGACTCGCATCCGGCGGATCCCCGCAACCTTTACCAGGTCATCGGCCCACCTAGTGGGAGGCCTTCCAACGCAACGTCTTCCAGTTCGCGGTCGCCACTCTAGAATTTTTCGGCCCCATCGGCCATCTGTTCTGCGAGCAATGTGCCCTGCCCACTGCCACTTAAGTTTGGCAATTCTTCGGGCTACGTCGGTAGCCTTGGTTCTCTTGCGGATATCCTCATTTCTGATTTTGTCACGCAAGGAAACTCCGAGCATAGCCCTCTCCATTGCCCTTTGGGTGACTTTAAGCCTTCTGATGAGGCCCATTGTGAACGACCACGTTTCGGTCCCGTATGTAATCACTGGCAACACACACTGGTCATAGACTTTCGTCTTGAGACACTGCCTAACATTCACGCGAACAAATTTCGCGGGCAGAAGTTAGTTAATTACGTATATTAGTAATGCACCTGTATGTGTAGGTACATTATGGATTACAATTAAGATTTAAGATTTGTATACCTTAAAAATATTTATTTATTATTGGAACGTTTTTTAACGTGTTTTGGGGTAGGTGTGATTTACATACGCCTTTCTTTTTCTCTCTTTAACCTTCTATCAGCAGGCATAAACGCGCACCTCGCACTATCCCTTTCTTCCTCTTTCTAATGTGTCTCTCTCCGTGTGTGTGTGTTTACGAGAATACAAAATGCGTGAAGAACTTCGTGCTTGACCGTATTCTTTTTTTTGTTATCATTATTTTTGTTTTTTTTTTCAACAACTATATGAGTGAGTACACATAATTCAATTAAAAAGAGTGATCAAAAAATCAAAATATTAAAACTAATTCCTTACACTTTTTGCAATTTGCAGCTCCGTATCAAGTTGTGTGGTAATGAAAAACATATTCGCGGGAATAACCAATATACATTTACAGAATTATCTATCTTCTATATAATAAAAAGAAATCGTTGTTCGTTAGTCTCGCTAAAACTTGAGAACGGCTCGACCGATTTGGCTAATTTTGGTCTTAATATATTTGTGGAAGTCCTGGGAAGGTTTATACGCTAAGTAAATTGAAAAACCAATTGACAGGACAAGGTCTGTCGGTTCAGCTAGTTATAATTAAAATCGTCAACATAATCATTACATTTAAGTGATAACTTTACTTGCGCGATTCAGAACTTTATACTTTGCGTCTTCATAACTCGCTACTCCGTCGCTAGATGGCGGAATTTCAAAGTTTTTCGCCTTTATTGTTATAGAGATTGTTACATGGCCATCTGCGGTTCCCGGAGTATGATGTGGCTGCGATGGCAAGGATATAAACTGGTCGTATCTTTAGTGTGGCGCTAAAGTATATTGCGCTGTATTTTCTCTTGTCTGAGCTAAAATGGCGTCTGCTAAGATGTTACGCTGCTGTTTGGAGCTAAATAAGGCGATTACTTTTTTAATATTCTCGTTTTAAACTTTATTTTCACACTTAAAATTAATTGAGTAGGTATGAAGTTAAGACGAAAGAGGTCCTCGCGAAATTCCTTACGTTTTCTACAGTTTACACCTCAGTATCATGCTCAATGAATTTTAACGGTGGAAGGAATTTTGTAGCAAAAGCTTTTACCACGTTTTCAGTACATATAATCGTCGAAAAATCTCAACACTGAGGTTTCTGTTTTAAAAAGGACATGCCAAAACAAAATAATGACGATATTGATCGCACCACATGCAAAAATCGGTCGGTCGGGTCGGTCGGTATCAAAGTTCTCTGCTTAGCATTTATACAAAATACCGACAACAACCGTCGGGGACAAACACGCTTCACAATTCCCAAACCACTGTAACTTCTGAAAGCCAGAATCAACAGAGGCGGTCACCAGATAAGCGCCGAGGTAATGAAGCTCGACGAGTTCCGGAGAAACGTTACAACTGTCTTGGATCCCGCAGCGAAATTAAACTGAAAAGAACGGCGAAGGAGTCATCATTTGCCTAGCCTTTACCCAAGTATGTCAGGGTGTGCTTCCTTTTTTTTTCCGGGGTGGAAAATACTCTTGGATGTCCTCCGCCATGAGGCGGGTGAAGGGGTGAGTCAGACTGTTACTGACTAAAAACCACCTCGGTGTTCTATCTCACACCTACGTCTGGGGTCGCGGGAACTGGAGATACTTCCGCAACCCCCGACTGGTGCCGGCCACTTCTCAGATCAGGGGGGGAGTGAGGTGTTAGACACCCCCCCGGACCTTGGGTCCTGATGCATGTGGGGGGCGACAGACGTCCCCGAGGCTGTCGTCCCTGGCCTGCTGCGGGCAGAGTGGGAGGTTGTAATCTCCCTCTCCCTTTCCGCAGCCTCCTTCTGCGAAGGGTGTGCTTCCAGTCTAACCGGATTCAGCTGAATACCAGTGTTTTGCATTTGACCTACACAACCCAGCAAATGGGTAATACGATACCTCTTATAGATTAAGAAAAACGGATTAACTCATTGTGTTGCCGGAAACGTCCGACTAGTTTCGATGGCATACGGCCACCTTTCTTAAGGAGTTCTACAAGACCGATTCCGACACCCGATACCTCCGATACCTCTTGGTAAGAACGGATAATCAAAAACATAAATATTTTTCACTTTTCAACCGACTTCAAAAAAGGAGGAGATTATCAATTCGTCTGTATTTTTTTTTTTTATGTTTCTTAACTGACAACTTTGGACTGGGTGAACCGATTTTGATGATTCTTTTTTTATTTGAAAGCTGGTGCTTCCCGTGTGGTCCCATTTTATTTTGGTCTAGTTCTGACAATGGCATCCATGAGAAAACCGTAATAATAATAATAATAATAATAAAGCCTTTATTTCCATGCAATTTACAAACAAGATATTTTAAATTAATTGAGTAGATCACATGGCCCCGCTCTGGGTATAGGCCTCCTCCAATTGTTTCAATTTTTCCCGGTCTTTCGCTGTCTGCATCCAGTCTCTACCGGCTAGTTTTTGAATGTCATCAATCCAGCGGTCTTTGGGTCTCCCTTTACTTCTTTTTCCAGCTGGACCCATCCATTCAGTGACTCGTTTCGTCCATCTTTTGTCTGACATACGGGCGACGTGCCCCGCCCATTTCCATTTAAGCTGCTGTGCGTGTTGTCCTGCGTCTATTAGTTTAGTTTTTTTACGAATATCCTCGCTCTTATGTTTATCAGCAAGCTTAATGCCTAGAATACTTCGTTCCATAGCACGTTGACACGAACGTATTTTGTTTTTTGTTTGTTTTGTTTTGGTTTTGAGAAAACCGTATAAGTCTTAAATTTGCATTAAGTATGTGCGCTATTTGTTACGCGATTTCTCAGGTAAACGTAACCCGATTTGGAAAATTCTTTTTTTAATGGATAGGGTATGCTTCAGGGGTGGTCCCATATAAATTTTATCGAAATTAATTCAGCACTTTTTGAAAAAATCAACAAGTACCCAAAAAATTTACGTTTTAGTTTCTTCAATCTTTGGAGTAGTTAACTTTCAATCTCTTCTTAATAGATTTGGATGAGAAGGAGGTACTAAAAAGCGAAAAATAAAAAGCTTTTTACAAAAAAGACAACCGCCTTCAAAAACTAAAAAGTGATAAATAACTTTAGCACAGAACACACATTGACTTTAGTTTCGGAAGTCGTTGGCAATACAAAACAACAAACAGAACAAAGCTACCGAATTTCGAAACTAAAGTTAGTGTGTGTTCTGTGCCAAAGTTACTTATCACTTTTTAGTTTTGAAGGCGGTTGTCTTTTTTGTAAAAAGCTTTTTATTTCCAAATCAAGCAGGAGACAGAACAGGACTAGATCAATATGCACAAAGGAAGGTTTACAACAAAGGAAGTACAATTACCAAGCACTACGGTTTACATATCATGTCATCAGGTTACATAATCATGCATACTATAAACCAAGATGTAAAATCTAAACATTTGTACGGCTGAAATGCCGAATATAGTAAAACTGTCCTAACTTAAGAACCTATGTTACCTACCTATATTTTTGCAAATAAATATATCATTCATTCAAATAAATATACCATTCAATCATTCATTCATACAATTAACATACCTAATGCTCAAGGGTCTAGAATCATGACCTGGAAAATTTCGTCACGATGTCATTCCACCGTCTTTGTATACAGGTTAGTGTAAACACCTCTGTGCTTCAGATAGCACGTAAACCCGTTGATCCAGCGCCTAACTTCTCTCCGGTAGTATCGGGTTGACGTCCCATCGGACTGTGAGACTGAGGTGTGTTTGACCACACTCTTGCACACGATAATATCACCTGAGTAATTGTCTCTATTGAGATATGTGGTCGAAATTCGCTTGAAAGAATTTTACAGGTAAGTATTAATAAGAATTATCAATATTTAATGTCCCTAGCCGCTTCGGTCTGCCTGACTGTTCTCGATAAACTCTAAAGGTTTTACTACACCAATCGATCGATCATCAATCCATGCCATCGGTCGACATCGACCGACGTTGATCGATTGGTATGGTAGCTTTGGCTGATCGACGTATACCGTTCGACTAATTAATCGATCGATAGCCGGTCGATGGCATCGCTCGACGTTGATCGATTAACTCCAGCTATAATCTATCACTAATAATAATCAAGCAGTTCGATCGACGTCGACTAATCCATTCTACCATCGATCGAGGCTGTCGATCGACAATCGATCGATTGGTCTGGTAACACCCTAAACTTCTGAACGGCTTTTTTGGGAAGTTTTTACCAATAGACGGAGTGGTTCATGATGAAGGTATATAATTTGGTAAGTTTGTGTTTAAATTGGTTGTAAAATGACGATAATATCCGTGCGAAGCCGGGGCGGGCCGCTAGTACGATATAACACATTAATAAAATAAAAGAATGCTTATCTTTTGAAAGAGGCAACTAAATTCTTCATGAGTCTTTTTTTGAACCTAAATGATATTTAAACCTAAACCAATAAAACGCCATTAACACAACACACCACGTAAACAAGACGTCATGCTAATAACCATTCCCTGAACTGCACTAGTTCAACAAACTTGTTCTACTAATTGTTTTATAATTGCCGATGTGTGCATGTCTTTGAGCAGCGACGGTAACTGCTCAAATGGAATGATAAACAGAAAACGCTTTGGTCTTTACTTTGTTGCTGCAGTGTTTTCTTTTTGTTGTTTCAAAATGCAATTTGGGGTTGCAGTTTGAACGTTGCAGTCATTATTTGTACATTATCTTCGGAGGGCCCACGAACTCACTGACGCAAAGGTATTAGCTTGGAGTCGATTTTAAAATTGGAAATACGACTATTCTAAAATATATTGGGTTAATTTTATACGACAAATACAATTATTATTACTCATTGACACGATTAAGCCTTCGAATGAAATCCATCTTATGTGCGAGAAGGAATATTTTCAATTTGGAAATCGATGGTATTCACGTAACTTACGTTTTACCACTCTGGTTAATTTTTGAACCTTAACGTAGAATTTTTGCTACAGCTAACAACTCGATAATTGCTGCATTTAATTTTGTGAATATCTTCTTTCGTGGTTGTCTAATAATGAAACCGGGGCTCATAACCTTTATGCGACTGAAGCCCTACTGTTGTGTCATGTTGACGAAAGCTCTCAGAGTGTCCTGTATGTTTTGCTTTATCTCAGATTGTAAGCAATATCTTGTAGATAGGATGGGGAGCTCATGACTAAGTAAAAGCCGAACATATCTATCGGTCAAAGGTTAAGCTACTCTTGCCACGGTCGGTCTGTGGATGGATGACCATCCAGTTCATACCGAGTTCTCTCCGGGCCTCGGAAAGCACGTAAAACCGTTAGTCCCGTCGATAAGGGTAGTCAGATGCCAGAAAGTCTGACAACCAGTCTTACCAAAAGGGGTATCGTGTTACTCGGTACCTGGGTTGTAAAGGTCCGATAGGCAATCATTCCATGTAAAGCACTGGTATTCAACTGCATCTGGTTAGACCGGAACCCCTACATAGTTGGCTAAAGGCTTGGCAGATGATGATGATCTTGTGGGTAGGTCTGGCTATCCAATTTCTGTTCGACGTACAGGAAAGCATAATTTAATTATAATATTTTTTATACTACTGCAACTCACATGATCTTAAGTTATGATGCGGCCTAAAGTGGAGCACGCTTGCCTAGGATGAACCGGTTCACTTGTGTTTTGAAGAGACCCAGATTATACTTAACGGAGAACAGAGAGCCGAGCAATGCATCTTATTCTATAATTCACATTTTACCTGTAGTATGCATATGAATTTATCGAGGTGAGCTGAGTTCACTTCAAGCTAAGTTCACCTAAAGTCACTAAGGGAGATTTTTACACAATAGGTAGCAATGCAGCTAAATCTAAAGCTAAAGTGTTCAAATATTGGTTAGCAAAACCAGACTTAGCTGATCTTTACCAAAGTGACACACCAAACTCCCTTGCGGACGCCCTGAGAAGACTGGGAAGATTGATCTGCTTCTGAAGGGAGGCAGGCTGGTTAGAGTAATCAGCCGCCATGGCTCACGTACAATGGTCCATATTTAGGGACTAAGTGCGGAAACCAAATCCCCTAACATAGAATATAGAGAACCAAAGTGACATAATTTCAAATAACCAGAAATCCTTTGACACGAGTTATTTAGGTCAATTATTACTAAAATAAAGAGCACTGGAGTGTTCCGGACTTGAAAGTAAAAGCGCTAAATTATATTCGCTGCAAGCGAAACTAAAACGAAATTTCACTTTGTTTGAAATTGTATTTCATGCTTATTTTGCTAAGGAAGACGTGGAAAGAGCTTTAATTACTTCTATACAGTCAGACGATAAAACGTTATTAAAGTGTTAATTGAAATATAAATAGCGTTTTACTTTTAATCTTCGGTATCGTCGTCTCATTTGACTACATCGTCGTCGATGGTTTAGAGGTCGCAGGCACTGCTGCGGAAGAGGTCCCAGGTCCGATATCTTGGTAAAATTGTTAAAGCCGGTTGTTACAAGCGCAATGCGTAGGTAGTTATGTAAAATATTCATACAATGAGAAATAAACACAGAAACATAAGCTTAACTGTGGTCTGTATAAGTTCTATTATTTTATTTCCTACAAATATTGTATATGTTTCCACAAATAAACGATGATTTACTTAAACTTAAAAAGGTTTAGTAAATATAAGTTTGTATTCACTTTTTCAATCAGAAATTTCTCAGTAGCAGAGTTCGAAGGTAGACGAAATGCTATACATTTAATATTATGGTAATTTTACCATAATATTATACAACCAGATTCATGCCTACTAATACAACATGAATAGCAAAGTATTGACTGATTTTTAATTAATTTGTTATGAAAACCAAGCTTTTTTAGATCCAAAAGTACCATTGAAAGCATTATTTATTTACCTTTGAGCGACCGTAGTAGGCACGCGGAAGTACCTGTCCACTGTAAAGGTTACCCGTCTCTATTTACGTAGTGATCCCAAATTTTTGTAACGATAGATATCCCTTGAAGGCCCACGCATATTTGAAAAGCTCTACTTGAAAACTGTTATTAACCTTCATCCATTGTTTTGAATATTTTATGGTAAAATAAGCCAACGAAAATACAACGCCCACTTTAACATTTATTGTAATTCAAGATCAAAAACAGTTTGACAAAAAATATGTCAAGTTCAAATTTCGTTTAGTTACGTAGTATATAAAATTTGATTGAATTCTCCGAAAGCGTAGGCAGGGAACATCTTTACCGTAACGGGTAATGCCTGAAAAATCATATTAAAGAGTTCATGTTATACCCACCCACACGCACAAAACGTTTTGTGAACACATTCATTGTGCGTACTGCTAAGGAGTGGAATTCCCTGCCTGAGTCTGTGTTTCCTGATAGCTACAACCTGGGAGTCTTTAAGTTAAGAGTGAATAGGTTACTTCTAGGCAAGCGTGCTCCATCTGAGACCGCATCATCACTTCTCATCAGGTGAGATAGTGGTCAAACGTATGCCTATCGATTGATAAAAAAAATACTTATCCTTAATAAAGCCTTAACCTTAGCTGACGTCATTCGAAAAGCTGACACGCTAAAGTGGGATTGGGCTGGACATATCTGCATATCAATCATATCATTAGGCCATTAGGCAATGGGTCTCTTCATATGGCAAGCAACATTGCGGCAGGCCCAGGCAGAGATGGCGGGATGATCTCGACTCCTTCAACACAGACTGGTCCCACATAGCCCTTGATAGAGAGAAGTGGAAAGAGAGTGGAAACTCTTTGCCCTGCCGTGGGAAAACACAGGCTGCAAATACCTTAACTCATTCATCATTCGGTCATTAGGTCATTGTACTCATCATTATGAACAACTTTTATAGAAAAACCTACCCTGAAATCGTGAAAATAAAATCGACTTATCCATACACTTATGTTCGCATCATCTACCTAGCCTTTTCCCAACTGTGTTGGGGTCGGCTTCCAGTCTGCAGGTCGGCTTCCGGATGCAGCTGTATTTCACATGAAGCAACTGCTTGCCTGACCTCTAAATCCCAATTATTGGGTAACGCGATACCCCTAGAGCTTGAACTACAAAGAAACTTATTATTCCGCGATTCGGTCTGCATCCGTGATACCACCAACATTCACGCTAGTAAAATATCCTTTTATATAAATATGCACAATGAAATACATCTTGTCACAGTAATCAATAAGCACATGTTTTCTTCAATGAAGAAAATAAGTAGGTAGACAGATCCATCGTCGTTCAATACTTAAAATGACCTGCAAGTAGCAACAGTCAAAACGGTGTCACGTTTTAACTCAAACCCGTGACTAGTCTAAAAGGAAATCATTTCGCAAAAACGTGACCTTTGTCTCTGATATATAAGGCATCTTTTGAACGATAGCGAGAAAATGTTTCGAAAAGTAGCTTGGCAACAAGATACAGGTAAGGCTGAGACTAATAAACGTTACTAAGTGTCAGTATAGACAGAGCAACAAAATACTCAAACAGTTTTCATAGATAAAATGAACTAGAGAGATACGAGCAGAGATACGGCGAAGCGTCATCGATATATGGTTGAAGTTCCACGGTCTTGAACCAAGCGCTTTGCTTCCGTATTAATTGACTATTTGACACCATTAACCAAAAATTTAAAAAAAATATAATAAAAAGAAAACTAAAACCTACCTATATATTCAAAAGTAAATGCTTTCAATAGCAACTGTGATAGGGACTGAGTTTGGATACGTAATATGGACTCAGTCACAACACTTTTTGTAGATTACCTATAACACGAATAATATTTTAAAATTGTATCTTTTTAACTAGATTTATTTTATATGTAGGATCGTCAGTGGGCGATCGAGGAGGAGCGCCGAGTGGTATAGTACATCGTCAGGAGTATGGGCGTTCCCATTATCCCATTATCGATAAACAAGACCTGTAAAAACAATTACACACTATTAGTAAAGAAAACACAATGCAAATGGTAATCGGTAACAAGAATAAAGTAAGTTCAAGGTACAGCAACAATACAGTTAATCGAACAGACCATTAAGGTCCCACAGTTCGTACAGTGGCGAAGCCACCCAATGATAAACGAACAAACCCTTAAGGTTTATAGTTCGTACAGCAGCCTAAGCCACCCAATGATAAACGAACAAACCCTTAAGGTTCATAGTTCGTACAGCAGCCTAAGCCACCCAATGATAAACGAACAAACCCTTAAGGTTTACAGTTCGTACAGCAGCCTAAGCCACCCAATGATAAACGAACAAACCCTTAAGGTTCATAGTTCGTACAGTAGCATAAGCCACCCAAATACAAAGTGTATCGCTCGCTAGCAGCAAGCCTATACAGCTATGTGAATATACAGCAGCGCTGTACCAGGTAAACCGACAGTATTGTCGGGAGCAGGAACTCTTTACTGAGTCGAATCCGAGGATCGACTGCCATACTTACGGAGTGCACGCTCTTTTATAAGGCGATGCCCCCCACCTTGCAACCTCTCCATACAAGTCTGTCCATGCGCACGGAAGTGCGTCACGCGTTTACTTGATACAAAACACTAAAATGTGCTGAATCTAATAAGATCTGTAATCAAATAACACAATGATAATTGTCATGAATAAACAATAGTGATTTCATAAAGTAATTCGTTTTACATTCAAAGTAACATGTCAACAATTGTTTTGAATAAAACCATCGATAACAATTATCGAAATAAAGTAACCACAAATCAGTGTGTGCACATAATAAATCATGTTTCGAATTAATAGACAATAATTGATAGTAAAACCACATAAATTAACAATAAGAAACACAAATCATAACAAATTTAGTTACACCCACAATTGTGATTAATAAACTGTCTCCGACACGGCCAGACTGACATTCTACACGTCCTCGTGTAGTTATAAATTTCTTGGTAAATATCGATCGGCCTTTCTGACAAAAAGCTTTAATTAGCAAAAGGTACGTTGTAAAGAAAAATCCTGAATTAGTCCTGAATTATTATCAATAGTAGTTGCATCACAACCAGTCAAAATAATCATACTGTTACAGACAATACATAGCTCAACAAATCAGCCGAAATCACACCATGGGATTCGACAAGTAACTTGAAGTCGAATAGACAACTCGCATAGGCGTCAACATAGACAACCCGCATAAGCGCCAAGATCAACATTCAAATACAAACAATAGTCAACATAGACATCTCAATTCAGCTATAGTATGTCAGCAGCAGATGAATCATCATCATCATCATCATCATTGTCAACATTGACATCATTAACAGTTACTGATGGACATTCAGGGATTTTTCGTACATTGTTACTCAAAGATTTATCAAATATCATTTTGGATCAACAACCAAAGTCTTTAACAATAAAGTAGCCAACAAAATAAATTAGCCAACAAAATAAATTAGCCAACAAAATAAAGTAGCCAACAAAATAAAGTAGCCATCCAAAAAGTAGCCAATAATAAAATATCCAACTTTAAACTTTCGGCACCCAGGGCTGCTTGTTTTCTTGCACGGGACAGAGTTTAATTTCTTACTCCACATCAACAGTGTTACGGCAGTCCTGCATCTTCACACGTTCTTGAGTGAATAGTTTATCTCATCATCTGTAAACAAAAACAAACACTACAGACCTGATAACACAAAACAAGTTTAGTATCTTACCACACATGTAATTACCTTATTACCACACATGTAATTACCTTATTACCACACATGTAATTACCTTATTACCACACATGTAATTACCTTATTACCACACATGTAATTACCTTATTACCACACATGTAATTACCTTATTACCACACAGATAATTACCTTATTACCACACATGTAATTACCTTATTACCACACATGTAATTACCTTATTACCACACATGTAATTACCTTATTACCACACATGTAATTACCTTATTACCACACATGTAATTACCTTATTACCACACAACACATGTCGACAATCAGGGGGTACACAGTTACTTTTCAGATAAACTATCCCTCAAACCTCAGAATCACGCTACCTATTTGTTTAGCGAAAAACCAACTATTTGACATAGTTGTATTATCACTGATTTATATTCAGATGGAATATCAGTATCAATTTTATTCGGAGTTTCAGGAATAGAGCATAGCTGTTACAATCTCAACTTTCGTAATGGTAACAATACTTTCGGTTATAATAACCCCAAAATCTAAATTTAATCTCTCATGTCATAATATGATACTATGATTTGAATAAGCATTCAGTGTTACATGAAACTTCACTTTATATTGACCATAAAAGTAAGTTTGCCACACATGTATCAGTAATGAAAGTAGGTACATTCAAACCCAGAGTCATAACAAAATGGAAGCGTCTCACCAGATAGTTGTAGAACATCACATCAGTGATGGGTACATCACACTTATCTTATCACGGATGATAAGTCTTTTTAACTTTTTTAATATATTTTTTTTTTTCATATGCACCTGCCATGTTATCTCTTCACCACCCTTGGTTGACTGGTAGAGAATGCCTAAGGCATTAAGTCCGCCTTTGTACCTTTGTGCATGAAGTATAAATAAATAAATAAATAAATAAATAAGTTGCTCGAAGACGGACTCACAGTATCTTCACTCGAACCTCCCGGCTGTTCTCCGGTAGTCACTAAAGTGACATACTATTATTGTACCTGGTTTGAACGATAATTAGGGAAGCCATGCGGAAGCATTAAGAGGCTATCCCACCTCTGATGTAGGATCGTCAGTGGGCGATCGAGGAGGAGCGCCGAGTGGTATAGTACATCGTCAGGAGTATGGGCGTTCCCATTATCCCATTATCGATAAACAAGACCTGTAAAAACAATTACACACTATTAGTAAAGAAAACACAATGCAAATGGTAATCGGTAACAAGAATAAAGTAAGTTCAAGGTACAGCAACAATACAGTTAATCGAACAGACCATTAAGGTCCCACAGTTCGTACAGTGGCGAAGCCACCCAATGATAAACGAACAAACCCTTAAGGTTTATAGTTCGTACAGCAGCCTAAGCCACCCAATGATAAACGAACAAACCCTTAAGGTTCATAGTTCGTACAGCAGCCTAAGCCACCCAATGATAAACGAACAAACCCTTAAGGTTTACAGTTCGTACAGCAGCCTAAGCCACCCAATGATAAACGAACAAACCCTTAAGGTTCATAGTTCGTACAGTAGCATAAGCCACCCAAATACAAAGTGTATCGCTCGCTAGCAGCAAGCCTATACAGCTATGTGAATATACAGCAGCGCTGTACCAGGTAAACCGACAGTATTGTCGGGAGCAGGAACTCTTTACTGAGTCGAATCCGAGGATCGACTGCCATACTTACGGAGTGCACGCTCTTTTATAAGGCGATGCCCCCCACCTTGCAACCTCTCCATACAAGTCTGTCCATGCGCACGGAAGTGCGTCACGCGTTTACTTGATACAAAACACTAAAATGTGCTGAATCTAATAAGATCTGTAATCAAATAACACAATGATAATTGTCATGAATAAACAATAGTGATTTCATAAAGTAATTCGTTTTACATTCAAAGTAACATGTCAACAATTGTTTTGAATAAAACCATCGATAACAATTATCGAAATAAAGTAACCACAAATCAGTGTGTGCACATAATAAATCATGTTTCGAATTAATAGACAATAATTGATAGTAAAACCACATAAATTAACAATAAGAAACACAAATCATAACAAATTTAGTTACACCCACAATTGTGATTAATAAACTGTCTCCGACATATATATTTTGTTTTACTAACATTATAATAAGTTATCGACTAACAATATTGTACTTACTCCTAGTTTCAAACGTACCGTTCCAATACTCGTTCCAAGGAACGCTTAACCAGTGTTTCTCATTCAAGTCGATAATTGTATTATGATTTGAGAAATAAATGCCTTAAACCATAATAAATCCAAGATAAAATATGTATAAATAATCACTTACTAACCTTGATAACCCGATTTACTTTCAATTAACTGCAAAATTAGATTTTTGTTGCTTTGAAATGAATAAATAGTGACGGCAAAAAGTAACGTCACATTTTACTATTCCCATACAAAATCTATGGGGGTTGACATTGACAGTTCTTAAAAGTATGTCAATAGTGGGATGTCAAGTACTATACAAGTACAGTTATGCGAACTGCCCGACTGTGGAATTCACTGCCCGTTTCTCTGTTCCCCCATAATTATTATAATCGGGTATCATCAAGGTGCGAGTGAACTGGTTTGTCTTAGGGTGACCGATGGTAGAATGGATTATTCGACGTCGATCAAGCTGCTTGATTATTATTACTGATGGATTATAGCCGGAGTTAATCGATCAACGTCGACCGATGCCATCGACCGGCAATCGATCGATTAGTTAGTTGAACGGTATCCGTCGATCAGCCAAAGCTATCACACCAATCGATCCACGTCGATCGATGTCGACCGATGGCATCGATCGATGACCGATCGATTGGTGTAGTAAACCAGCATGCTCCACCTTAGGCCTTAAACAATATAGGTAAATAGAAAAAGGGAAGTACTGAGGCATTGAACCTCACCGAGTACAAAACAAGCGATGTCCTGGAAAAAAGATTCACCTATCTTGGACGATAAAAGAACAGCGGAGGTATAAGGAACATGGTATATATAGTTCCTCGTCCTCCATTGAAATTTGAGGATCCTCCGACCACAAGAGTGTTATTTATTCTTACTGCAATGTTTACTGTCAGTATTTTGTATACTTATGTTGCGGAGAACTTTGATACCGTGATTTAGAATCTGGCAGTTGTAGTCCGCATGAGGTACGATGCGATCACTATCGTCGTAAAAGAATAAGAAAAAACGTAATTTCTACTTTCATTCTTAGGAAGACGGAAATAGAACAGAACTAGGCCAATAGGCACAAAGATATGTTTACAACTGCGACAAGGAACTGTTAATTTTATACATCTCTGCATATCTTTTTTAGGAATAAGAGCGTGGTGTTGTATGTTTACTAAGCCATTTTTTTCAGTATAAGTCGAGTTTTCTAAAAAATACATCATCTTCTTTAATACATTTTCTTCTTTCATTCTGTCCAGTCAACCGCCAAAGAAGAGGGAGTGTTACGGTTCCCTCTTCCCTCATATCATTCACAAAATTCGTCCATCTTTCCTTTGGCCTTGTTCCCCTTCTTAATCCACATTTATGGATACCTACACAGTAAAAAAAAAGACAGTGTCTGGCTCAATACGGTTCCGAATTTTCTTAATGAATACCAATAAAATTAACAGAACAAACGAGTAATTCCGTTATTTGAATACCAAATTAATTTTACGGCCGGTCATTGACAAACCATTTTAAAACCGTTTATTGAAAACCTATCAATGAAATGGAATTACTATATTAATTGATACAATTCGAGCATTAAGCCACAGCGTCCGGGAGGCGTTTATTTTATATTTTATTAATTTTAAATACCTTTTGTTAAGTCTGCTTATAAATACCGCATTTTAAATCACTATACTCTTTGCATAGTCTGAGGAGCTCTTGGCTAAGTAAAAACCGTATGCATTGATCGGTCAAGGTTAAGCTACGCTTGACGCGGTCGGTCCGAGGATGGGTGACCATCCAGTTCATACGGAAAACCCTCCGTGCCTCAAAAGCACGTAAAGCCGTTGGTTCCGGCTGTCATTTGTAGAACTTTGACAGTCGTTGGGTTGTGGAGATCAATCAGACAGTCGCTCCATGGAAAACACAGTTGGGGAAAGACAGGCAGATGTTTATTATTTATTTATTTATTTATTAACACTTTAAGCACAATGTACAGAGGCGGACTTAATGCCATAGGCATTTTCTACCAGTCAACCTTTGGGTGACGCAGAGACACACAGTGGTAGGTGTAAAGAAAAAAATAATTAAATTAAGACTAAGCTAAACTACAAGGATATAAAAATAAAAACATAGTACCTACCTAGGAATATTTATACAAAACTTAAATCTAAATAATAATATTATGTACAATTCCAAGAAAAAGGCAGGGAGCTCAAAGGGCATAAAAAATCTCGTCCACATCGTTGTCAACGGGAAACGTGCCCAACAGGCTGGCAGCATTGCCACGTTGTATGGCAATGCTGATTCTTTGACCTATGAATAGACCAGCCTTCGGGTCACGTGAAGAGTCGACCAGCCGCTTGGCGATGTCAAGAAAAACAATATGGGCACTCGGACCCCATGGCCCTAGAGTTTCCACCCCAAACGGCTCAAAAATATAGCTTCCAAGAAGGTTATTATATTTGCGCCGTTTGAGGTTTTCGGCACCCGCAGCAGCCGCCCCAGCACAACACGTAGTGCTAGGAAGATGAGATGGCACAAGGGTGTCGACCCATGTTGCGTCCCACACCAAAGGCCTACCTAACTTCCAAGGCATTATGGTCATCCCGTCTGGTCTCTTCCCATCGTCGCGTGCCAAGCCATTGGGTTCTAAAATAGCAGGCACCCCGGTGGTGGCAAGAGCACGACGGAGGATGTCATTGATACTGGCGTGCCGTGCCATTCGGCCTGCGCTTCTACTGCAGGATAAGCCATGATGTCCGAGGCAGCCGACTGCTTCACCACACTGGCAACTAAATTTTATTAACGCTTTCTGTTGCCAAACTATTGCGTCAAAAATCAACATTAAAAAAATTTCAAACCTACCAATATTCACCCTAAAAACTGAATAATATTCCGACCCAACCAATTTAGGGGGCGCAGACCAAAATTACCATAAACCCATAAATACCGCTCGTTAAAAAAGAGAACAGAAATAAAAAAAATTTTTGAAACTAAATTATTGAAACATTTACACTGTTGAGATACCGAAAAAAAATATGCTGTGCCTGGGGGAATAATTCGCGGTAAGTTGGCCCATTAACTTTTATCTCGCGGGGAGACGGGGCCCTCAGGAAGTAGAGGAGAGAGGGGATACAATGTTGATACATGCCCCTTGCTGCGATGACCCGTAATGGACGAAAATGTTTTGGACGTCCATTTCTAGGATGATCTAGCTAATGGTAAAACATTTACTCGTTTATGACTAAACGCCACCAGTTAACGAAATATGATTGAGGTTATTTCCAACATTTGGGATTTTAACACCGACATTTTTTTTAACCTTTTAGTGTTTCTGCCTCAGATTATAAAACAAAAGGCAGATATACAGCACGGAACACCGAGAGTGAAGCCAAAAAAGCAAATACAAATTCAAAAGCAAATACCTACAACGCGCTTCGTGCTGTACTGAAACGAGTCAATATAGCACGAAACGCTGCATCGTTACAAAAAACAAATAAAAATACAAATACAAATTCAAAAGCGAATACAATCACGAGATTGTAGGTAAGTATTAGCTTTTGAATTTGTATTTGCTTTTTTGGCTTTACTCTCAGTTTTCCGCGCGGTCTATCTGCCTTTTGTTTTATAATATGAGGTTGTATAATCATGAATAAAAACCAATGTCTTCGTCCAAGGAAACATTGGTTTTTATTCATGGTCCTTCGAGCCGGATTGCTGTGACTAAGGCACAAGGCACATAGTCGGCAAGCAAGTTTTGCAAGTGCGACGGTGGCGACTCCTAACGGTGAAAATTGGCGAAGTCGTGAGTTAAGTGTGTATATGTATGTGTGGTAAAAGCATCGGACAAACTGTAAGTACTGAACATTATAAAAGTAGTGATTCAAGCTAAAAAAAAAAAAAAAAAAAAGTGAGTGAAAAATAACTTAGAAAAATTAGCTTGCATCTTACATAGACTTGTAAAATTTCTAACTGTGACCAGACGGGGAATCCATGCCCGATTTTACCTAAGTGTTTAAAAGTTCAAACACTTAGAATATTTTTTGGAAAAATTTGGACTTTCTTGAAAAGTTTCTTTAGAAATTTGGTGACACTTGGACTTGTAAAAATTTATAAGAAAATGGATTCGTTACTAAGATTGCAAGTCGATACCAATAAAAAGATGGAGAGAGGATTCATTAATTTCCGAAAATCTCCTAAAGAAAGAATTACAGTTAGTTATTTGGAAACAAAGCTTGAAAGTTTGGAAAAGCAGTGGTCGGTGTTTGATGAGACTCATACGAAACTTATAACAGAGTACAAAAGGGAAGAGTTTGAAAAATCGGATTATTATTTAAATGATATGTACAGCCAGTCGGAAGATTTATATACAGATTTTAAGATAGCCTTGAAAGAACGGTTGAATGTTAATATTTCAAATAAGAGAACCGTATCGGACGACTGTGCTAGAGATGGCAATCAGATGATCCAGAATGGAGTAAAACTACCTAGAATAGCAATACCGACGTTCTCTGGGCACTATTCTCAGTGGACAACGTTTCGTGATCTCTTTCTTTCACTGATACATAATAACCGGTCCCTAGATAACGTACAAAAACTACATTATTTAAAAAGTTACTTAACTGGCGAAGCTGAACAACTCTTGCGACATCTACCGATTACAAGTGATAACTATTCTACTAGTTGGGAACTTTTGGAGCACAGATATAACAATAAGAAATTCATAACCGATTGTATTTTTAATAGATTTTTTGGTCAAAAAGTTCTAAATATTGAATCATCTAACTGTTTAAAGGAAATGTTTGACACAACTAATGAATGTCTTAATGCTCTAAAAAATGAAGGTATTAACATAGAGAATTGGGACAGCATTGTCATTTTCATTTTGTGTTCTAAATTGGATTGCGAGTCCCGCAAACAGTGGGAAGCAAAAATATGTACCAACAGTAGCGAGTTACCCACTTTAAAATCATTTTTGGAATTTGTGGAGCACCGATTTAGATCTCTTGAATTTTTAACCTCGAAAGTTTTAAAGGGTACCACCACTAAATCACATCATGTCGTCACAAAGGAGAGTAAACCTTGTATTTTTTGTTCTAATAATAGTCATAAAATAGGAAAATGTAAGGAGTTTGCTAAGGAAGATTTGTCATCGCGTCGTATTTTTGTCCAAAACCACGGGTTGTGTTTCAATTGCTTAGGCGCAAATCATTCGGTAATATCGTGTCGTTTGCCCACTAGATGTAGAATATGCAAAAGGAAACACCATTCGTTGCTGCATAACGCAAATAAAAACCAAACAACTGATAATGAACAACAGAAGCAATCAGTTGATAGTACCGATGTTGTTGAACCCACAACAACATCACCAGGCGAGACCGAGGTAAGCAACATAACGAGTTGTTTTTCTAACAAAGATTGTCAGGTTGTTTTACCAACAGCTTTGGTAAAGGCAGAAACCAACACAGGGTATAACATAACGCTGAGGTCACTAGTGGACCAGGGATCACAGGCTTCTTTTATAACGGAGTCTGCAGTCCAATTACTTGCGCTTAGAAGAATTAATTGCAACAGTGTTATATTTGGAGTGGGGGGTGAGGACAATGTCTCACCATGTAAACATGTAGTTTATACCAAACTGCAATCTCTCCAGGACCCTACCTTTACCGTGACGGTCAAGGCATACGTGCTAAGGAAGTTAACTTCATGTCTACCTGAAAGAAAAATTGTGGTCCAGCCGTGGCCGTGGCAATGAAGTTAGCAGATCCGAAGTTTAACATACCAAATAAAATAGATTTATTGCTTGGTGCAGAAGTCTATGGTCAAATTATATCCGATGGGCTGATTCGAGGCCCACCAGGAACACCAATAGCACAGAACACCAAGCTGGGATGGATTTTATCTGGCAAGGTGGGTGGAGATAGTGTAACCAATACTGTGAACTTCCATAGTACTATCATCACTCTGCATACCAATATTTGCACAAAAGAAGATTTTAACATCAAACAATTCTGGGAGCTCGAATCTGATAAATCCACTTTGAATAAAGAGCAATTCACTCTAGGAGAAAAAGTTATCATTTATAGATGACGATCCGAGCTGTAAGTATGGAAATTTACGTAATATTGCCATAAAAATACCATTATCATTATCATTATCTTCACTCGGTCATATACAAAAACACCGAAATCAGAAATCGATAATCCAGAAGAAGTTCATTTACCTTATAGTAAAATAGTTAGACTAGACAGAACCACGACCAAGTTCCGGGTCGTATTTAACGCTTTTAGTCTTGACAATAACGGTGTTTCGCTTAACAGTAATCTTATGCTAGGTTCGACTTTACAAGCCGATCTTATATTATTTTAGGCATGTTACCATGAGGTGGCTTTACTCCATTTGCTTAGTAGCTGACATCGTCAAGATGTATCGACAGGTGGAAGCACGAAGTAAGAATAACTTCGTGGATGGAAGTGACTGACTCAGATGCAGACTATTAACGCTTGGTGTGGAGAGCTAACTGTAAAAAGATACTCAACATTCACGACTAGTAACAGTTTCATTCGGAACTACTTCAGCTTCATATCTGGCAGTAAGAGCACTTCACCATGAATGATCTGCTCACAGGGTCTGAAACTGTATCAGAAGCTAAACAAATATTTACAGAAATTACTAAGATACTAAGCAATGGAGGCTTCGAGCTACAGAAATGGTCAAGTAATGATGAACGATCTAAGGAAATCAACAAAAGATGCAAAACCATACAAAGCCACCTAGCACTAAAAGAAAACGAATTAACAAAGATACTGGGACTTAGTTACCTGGAACCGACGAACTGATAACTTCTAGTACTTCGTTCAGCTACCACCAACCAGTGAACTTGTAACAATTGCCAAGTTGTTTGATCTAATGGGATGCATATCACTAGCAATCATAAAAGCTAAAATTATGCAAATTATTCAAAAGCTTAGACTTGCGGGAATTGATACGGATGATAAACTACCACCTAAGCTCTTAAATGAGTGGATTACTTACCATGCAATACCATGGATGGACTTACCCAATTTAGACTTCGACGATGGATTAACTCAAAGGAGACCAGTAAATTGGAACTGGAATTGATTCGGCGACGCATCCAGTGAAGCTTATACTGCTGCGATCTATATGCGCGTTATAGATGATACATGAAACGAGTACTGTATCCATCTGGTGTCTTAATAACACTTTCTTAGATAAAAGTGCTGCATCACTTCTGGCATAAGTGGTCTGGTGAGTATTTAACTCATTTTTTACATCATTGCAAGTGGGCAAACAAAACTCTGGAACTAGAAATTGATGATAGGATGATCTCAGATAAAATCACTAAGAAACACCCAGGTTTGAACAACATTACGACGACAGTTACTTCTTAAATTAGTTTTGGTTTTATCGTATTGTAGGAGATTTATCAGAAGGTTAAAAAATGCATATTATCTTAACTTATCTTTGTAGACTAGCACAGAATTAAATGAAGCTCTTTACATATGTGTGAAAGAATGTTAAAACAGAAAAATAAAACACTTTTTACATAAACTAAGTTGTGTATATTACCTGATGCTCAATGGAGTAACTTAGCTTATTTTTATGTTTTTGTTAGTATTGTGAAACTTTGAAAACTTGTTTTTGGATTTTTTATCATATTGTTTTTGTTACAGTTTAACAGATTTATTATAAGTGTGTACTGTTCTCAACCACCATGGTATCATCTAAACCTTTACATTTATATAACTATACAGTCCATTTTTTCGAATGAGTTTGGTTCATGGTGGGCGGGAACAATGGACGTTCTGTCCATGGTGGGCGGAATGTATAATCGTGCATTAAACAAATATCACAAACAGATATTGTACCTGAAAATAATTATAGTTCTAAATTTGTAACTAGATGGCGTTGTACAGTGAGCTCGAAATCCTGAATCACGGTATGGTTTCGTTACCAATCATTGCATAAGGTCTCGCGAGAATTATTATTAAATGTCTTCGTCCAAGGAAACATTGGTTTTTATTCAGAGGTTTTTTATCTGCCTAGCCTTTTCGCAACTATGATTATTGGGATCGGCTTAAAGTCTAGCCAGATGCAGCTGAATACCAGTGTTTTACATGGAGCGACTGCCTATCGGTCCTCCACAACCCAGTTACTGGGTAATACATACCCCTATACCCCCTTACCCCACCAACTGGTTGTCAGAATTTCAGTTGTTAGAACGACTGCCAAAGATCTACAAATGACAGCCAGGACCAACGGCTTTACATGCTTTCCGAGGCACAGCTAACTCGGTGTGAAAGGGATGGTCACCCATCCACACACCGACCTCGGTTGGCGTAGCTTAACCTTTGACCAATCTATCTGTACGGCTTTAACTTAGCCACGAGCTACTCAATCTGAGGTTTCTGTCATACCTTTTGTTACAATCAAATGTAACAGCTCACATTTAAGGTCCAATTAACTATGTAAATCTTTGTGTCTATTGGCCCAGTTCTATTCTGTACCATGCTTCATATGGAGTAAAGTGGAAATATTTTCTTACTCCTCCGCTGTATTTTTTAATTAATTTAATTGCGGGGTCAAAACTGTTGAATTGTTTATCCAGGACTCGGCAAGCTTCATTACCTCAGCGCTCTTCTGGTAGTCACCGCTGTTGATTATGTCTTTCAAGAATTGCAGTAGTTTGGAAACAGTCAGCCGAGCTTTATTAATTTGAAATCTATTCTAACCAGTTTTTATGATATATTTTTTTGCGATTGATAAGTTCTATACTGAATAGTAAGCTTATATAGGATATAAGATTACTATTCAGCCGACCGAATTTCAGCTACAACAGCCAATCTCAACCGAGATTAGCCAACTATGCTAAAGATTTATAAACACAGATATAGCCCCCCTCTTCCTTCAACTTCCTTCAATTTAGAGGACTACATCCATGATAAGAATGCAGGAAACATGCTGGTTTGGACTCCAAGGACAATTTACAGTCTAGACAAAATCAAACTGATTGCTAATTAAAACTACTTAGTTTATACTTAACAATAGGTATATAAATTATATTTAATTCTTGCTCTGGTTCACACACTAGTGCATAGTTTGTTGAAATGTAAGGAGTGGTTGACTACTTTTTCAATAATTGTAAATAATAATATGTGAACACTATGTATTTAAGTCGATATCCGTGATTTAATTAAACAACTAAGCTGTAATTCGTTATCTTGCAATGCTTTGATACTCAATATAGTGTTTTTTTATGCAAGGTCTATCGTATTCACGTATAATTATATAACTATAAACTGTGTAAAGTGCAAATTAATGTACACATTTTTTTAATGGAGTTTCTTGCCCATTCTTCTCCATACGAAACTACCTTTTGAAAGGGGCAACTAGAACCAACTTTTTTTAATGACGTTTAAAAGTGCCTTTTAATGGTCTAATTGAAATAAATGATTTGACTTTGACTTTCACTTTCACTCTCATAGTCCAAAGGCACGGCAATCCGACTTGACCTGGGAAGGATCAGGCGCAGGTCTAACGGTTTTACATGCTTTACAAGGAATTGTATTGTCACACCATCAACTCCCAAAACCGGGCTGCTATTGAGAAATTCCTAACGGATCCATATCCATACTAATCCATACTTCCATACAAATGCAACGCCCCCCATTTATGGGGGAGGCCTTTGTTCAACAGTGGACATCTTCAGGCTGATGATGATGATGATGATGATACAAATGCGAAAGTAACTCTGTCTGTTACTCTTTCACGATGACATGGCTAAACCGATTTTGATGAAATTTGGTATGAAGATATATTAAACCCTGGGAAAGGACATAGGCTACTTTTTATTAAGCAACTTCGTCTGCATCCGCGATAACCGACATTCACGCGGACGAAGTCGCGGGCAAAACTTAGTACTATTTATTTTTTAAATACCCACTTACATCTCTATCTAAACATTTAGTTTGTCTGTTAGAAATGCAGTGTGAAAGCAACTGCTTTTCTAAAATTTCTATTAAAAACCTGAATACCGTGGAATAGAAAATTTAGATTTATATCTAAAATCCACTGATCACTTACTTATATAGCACACTCGTTAATAATGCACTAGACAGTCAATGTACGCAGCCAGCCACATTCCCGCTACGTTAGCCAAGCCCAGAGTAATTAATACGCGTATAACTTATCAAAATGTGCGAAAATTACACTAATGGAATGAGTAGTTGAATAATAATGGCGGTCTTCTCGCCAAAAAGTAATGGTAATTTGTTTGATTTACATAAATATTTTGCTCTAGGGAACAATTTACAGAATTAAATGGGTTTTCTCCATACTGTTCTAAAATTTTGCTTGAATTTGTAACAAAAGAAATGCAGATGGTATAAAAAAAAGCTTCTATAGTTAACGTGACGATGATATTATCAAAATTTTCGGGCACTATGGGGTAGCACTGCAACTACCTAATAAAATTTGTAGTTCACATAAATGGTTTTGATTTTGGTTGGTTTGGTTTTGTCATTTATTCATCATTATCTTCCTGCCTTTGTCCCTTGTTACTTGGGGTTGGTGCAACACGTTTTATTCTTCTATTCCGTCTTGTCCGTCATACTCCTTTCTCTTTTTTATCATTCTTCTCACAATCCATCCATCTTCTCTTTTCATTTTGCCTTCATGCTCCATCTTCATTTTAGAATTAAACCCGAAGTCCTAAATGATCTCACGGAAACACATTCAGTCGTTTCAGCGTGAAAGAACAATATAAAACATTCTATTAGTTTATAATAAAAGTAGGATAGGGTGAGATTATTTTTTATCTGGCCTATTCTATTCCACTTCTGGGCAAAGACCTCCCTCCATGCCTTCCATCTTTCCCGAACCTGTGCTTCATCTTTCCAGTTTTGGAGGAATTCGCCAAGCTCGTCCTGCCATCTTCCTCGTGACCTGCCGCGACCACGTCTTACTGTCTCAGGGCACCAGTTCTGTGTCTCGTTTATAATAATAGTAGGATAGGATAGGATTAAATATTATATTTCATACTACACATTTTAACACAAACACGTGCCTACCACAGTTCATGCATAATCTACCCATTTCCTGGCTTCATCAACCCTTCCCCAGAAAAACATGCGCACCCCAGCACTATCCCGTCCAAAACATTCCCACACTCAAAATCACCGAACTGTACACTAAATAGCGAGCCCCTACCATATAAAGGGTACTATACATACATCAGCGTTTCCTCCACAATCAGTTGTTTCCCCTTATCTCCCCGTTAATATCCTCTGCTCGAGTATAGTTCCGGCCGTCCGAAGCCTGATTATCCTGTGTCGTGTGTTGTTGCTTCTAGTTTAGAGATGTGTTGATTATGTAAGAACTGAAGTATATTCTGTTGTTTAGTCTAGCCAGATAGTTGAGTAAAGGTTGTTGTTGGAATTAAAAAAAAAGTCATGTAAAATCCATCTCTCTTACATTATCTTTCAGTTTTCTGGGACTGTAGTCACTAATGTTTTTTGAACTTTTGTATATTAAAACTTTTATAACAGATACTTTAATTAACAGACGGATGGACAGACAGCGGATTCTGTCCCGTTACAACTTTTGGGTACAGAACCCATTTCGATTTTTTTGAGTTCAGCCTCAAAAAATCGAAATCTGAAAAATCTGCTGTGTATCAACATTTTTATACAAAAGCTAAAAAAAAAAATACAGTTGATCGTTTATATCATCGTTGTTGCTTTGACCTCTCTTATCCAAATTCAAGGTTGTAAACAAGTAAGCTGTAGGTAGCTCTAAGGCTAAAAGCTTCACTATTGTTTTTATCGATTCGCTTGGGCTTGTCGTTTACCTTCTACTATAAAATCACATCTTAAAAGTCATCACTGTCATTTTCGTCACGTAGTTTGCGAACACATAAATAGCTTGACTGCACCAGTTTGATTTTAATGTAATAAAAGACTGTACATACTAAGTTTTGTTACCATTGGTTATAAATAAATAAATAAAACAAGTAAATAATTAATCACTGAATCAATAAATCCCTAGCATTGTGGTGTGTCGTAATGGACCACTGGCCTCTCATGCATAAGGTTGTGGTTTCGAAATCTGGCACGAGCAAGTACCAATGTAGCCTTTTCAATTTTATAATGTACTTTCTAAGTTTATCTTGGACACCACTGACATTGGTGAAGGAAAACATCGTGAGGAAACCTTGACTTAAAACTAATGTAAGTCTGAAACCACCAATCCGTCTTGAGCAATCGTGGTGATCTATGCTTCTTTGCATGAGATAAAAAGTTAAAAAAAAAAGAAAACCGCCTTCAAAAACTAAAAGGTGATAAATAACTTTAGCACAGAACACACATTACTTTACTTTCGGAAGTCGGTGGCGGTGGCTTTGAGTTTGTTGTTTTGTATTGAGTTAGTTTTTGAAGGTTGTATAGTTTTTGAAGGCGGTTTTATTTTTTTTGAAAAAACTTTTTATTTTTCGCTTTATAGTGTTGCCTTAACATCCAAACCCATTAAGAAACGGCGACACACTTAAAAGAGATTGTAAATCCTCCAAAGATTGAAGAAACTAAAACGTCGCCTAAGTATTTTTTTTGGGAATTTGTTGGTTTTCTCAAAAAGGGCTAGATCAATTTTGGTAAAATTTATATGGAACCATTTCGGAATAAACCCCTTTTGAACAAAAAAAGAATTTTGCAGATCCGTCTATATATGACAGAGTTGTGCCCGAATATACATAAAAAAAAACAAACATTCGAATTGATAACCTCCTCCTTTTTGAAGTCGGTTAAAAAGGCAAATACTCTGTAGTGGGTCTATTATAGGCTGGCTGGTATTGAGTAATGACAACTCACCTCAATCTCACCTCACCTAAATTCTGAAGACTGACTGTCAGTCTTCTGTAACAATCTTTCTTAGTGAATTTAGGTGAGGTGAGATTGAGGCGAGTTGTCATTACTTAATACCAGCCAGCCTATAGACCCACTGTAGGGCAAAGGCTCTGCAAATCTCTGCAAAGGCTCTGCTCATGCAAAGAAGCATAGATCGCCACAATTGCTATACTACTGAGTACAGAATACGTGTACATTTGTGTACCTCGACTACTCGAAACTAGTCATAAATTGCACTTCTTCAGTTAGATTCTAATATAATTTGAGTGAAAACAAAAACCATAAATTACATTTTCTTACACTCCTAAATGTGTTATGGAGATCCTAATGGATATTTTATTTTAGTAGTAAGAATATTTTTTGCTTACTGTTTCACAATGAACATTAACTTTGAAATATGTGTTCAAAAACCTTACGTCAACGATTTTATTTAGCAAAAATATGAATTCAGTGCTTTTATCTAAAGAATCTTTTTCATTATCAAAGAAAAAAAAATAAGAATAAAAGTGGTTATGTTTATTTATGGTTAAAGACCTTTTTCTTATAAAGAAAATTTTATTTAACTTAACTAACTTATATACGCTTAGTATCCATGTGTAATCTATGTGTTGTAGATTAAACATAGATCTTATGCACTACTATCGAATATCGTGAACCAAAATTGCCTGATTTAGTAAATATGATAATAATATTAACAGAGAAGAGATTAAAGTCTATAAACACACATTCCACAGTTAAGACTTGCAATTACAATTTTAAAAGTATCTTAATGTGTAAAACTATTTTATGCTTAAACAATTTGCTTAATCTTTATTTGGAACTCCGATAAATTACCATTTGTAAAGCTGGACGGTAAAAGTGCGATCCCGATGTCACAATACAAGTAAATCGCATTTGTTCTTTATCTGAACAACATGTGTTTGTATCCCAATAAAAATCAATACTTATTGGTTAGATTCGTTTAACTTTTATAAAATGGCGTTAAGAGCGCCATTATATAAAAGTTAAACACTTTCATTAATTAGTGTTAAGATTATTTGTTAGCTTTTGAATCACACTCAAAAGTTAAAACGTACAGGCACTTTTGAATTGTTAAGGAGTCAGTTAGTTAGAAAGTTGAAGCTAGTTGCTCGTTCCAAACAGTAGGTTTCTTAGTACGGAGAAGAACGTGCAAGAAACAACAAAATATTTTATAATTAGACAAGCTGACCACTGACGGACAACGTCTGTAGAGACGTTGTCCTGTCCCTATCTACCTACCTACCTACCCTACCAACTTACCACCTACCCTACCAATATCCCTACCTACCCTACCCTACCTATACCTACCTACCTACAATGGTAGGTAATGCAAATAACCAAGGAATATAAAAAGTTTCATACAAACTTTATCCACTATTTCACCACCTTGCGGGTTGAATTTTGAAAAATCCTTCTTTAGTGGATGCTTTTGTCATAATTATGAGGAATACGTGTACGAAATTTCAATTTTCTAGCCTTAAGGGTTTGACCTGTGCGTTGATACATCAGTCAATCACTTTTGCCTTTTATTTTATAATTAGATTTCATCATTCATGTTGAATCCACAGGTACAATGTCAAAACAATGTAAACGTGTCTAAATAATGTGTCTAGAGAAAAACTTAATCATAATTCATAATAAAAAAAAAAAAAATGTGTTAGCTAAGAGATGACCAGTTCCACAGACGGTGCCCGTTCAAGATGACGTACGGGTGGCACCATTATAGAATACATACCTATATCATGTAGGTATATTTAGTTGACATTTTCATTATACGATACCTTTGTAAAAATCCAATCCCTCCTATTCATTAAAACCAACCAAAAACCGAACCAATTTGAAAATTCAAAATGTACAAATGAGCGATAATTCCCTTCATTACCGAGTGTCAGTTTATTAAACCCCAAGTAAAAATCTGTTCCGAACAAAAAGGTGAAAGGCAAAAATACGGGGAAATTCGTATTTCGACCCTAAATCATGGCGAGACAAGGTTAATGGGGTTGAAACCCCACGGCCTCGAGACCGGCACGTAGCTTAGACGAAATTTAATAAATTCCATCTCTATTACGATTCTTCAGGCACATTATGAACTTAGCCGTGTTTACTTTTTATATTTAGTAGATTTAATTTAATGGAACTAAAATTGGGAAGCGCTCGTTTAAAGGAGTTTATTGTTCTAATAATTTTTAGAAGTACGAAATATTTGGTTTCCCTGCTAAATATTCAGGGTAGGGATTTTCGTAGGCGTTTCATTATTAATTTCCACTCGACAGTTTAAAGTGCTAAGTGGGTGCTAACGCTGGTCTATAATTAATTACGATTTTTTGTTGTGTATAAAATAATTAAGCGATGGTAAAAAAATCCACTCAGAGTAATTTTCGAAATAGAATCTAATCCTGTTTGTATTGAGTGATTTGGTATTTTAGTGGGTAGGAGGTAATACTTTGATATGATTATAATTAGTAGAAAGTTAGGTTGACATTTGAAATCAAATTGAGTAGAAATTCAAACGGTGCTCGTCTTGTGTGTTTGTACCACGTCGTACATACGTACCATAATGTTGTTAACATTTAACTAACGGTTTAACAATTTTAGTTTCATGTTTAAAGTTTTTTACGAATTCAAACAATAAATTATTCATTTCAATGTTCTTCTTAAAGTCACAAAACAGTTTTTTTAATAATATTAATTATTATTTTTAAAAAAACAAACTGACTTGAAATCTTACAGCGAAGGCATGCAATGATAGAAATGTTTATGAGAGTTATTTACAAAGGAAAAAAATAATAAAATAAATATAAGGAGTTAGTGTACACCGGTGTATACGTGAAAGGTGAGTGCGTGAGGGTTGTACAGTCTACGTTTCTAGGGTATCATTTCGGGTACATATTAGAATTTCGAAAATTAAAATGTCTACGCTATATTGTGTATGTCTTACGTTATATTGTCGAATGGTTAGATAACCTACGTCCAATATTTATCTAAAATCGTATTATCGACAAACGTAATATTGAAAGATAAGGTAAGATAAGGTTTACTAGTCAAATATCGAAGCACAGAATAACTAATTCGACGACACGGTTGGCGCAGTGGCTGAGCGATCGACTGCTGCGCAGCGTGTTGCGGGTTCGATTCCCGCCCAGGGTTAACATTTGTGTGATGAGCACTTGTGTTTGCTTTGTGTCTGGGTGTTGTTTATCTATATATGTATGTATTTACAAAAAAAAATGTATTTGTGTATGTATATCAGCTGTCTGACACCCATAGTACAGGGTCTCCCTTGTTTGGGGTCAGATGGTCGTGTGTGAAATGTCCCCACATATTATTATTATTATTAACTAATGACCTAAATACCGAATGTTGAATGTCGAAAATTAAAATACCGACGGGCAAAATGTCAACGTTCAAAACATTGAAAATTTTAAAATCGATTGTATCGTAATATCGAAAATTGTTTTACCTAAGTCCGAAATGTCTAACATTGAAATGGCTAGTAATCAAAATATCGAATGATTCAAAATGTCGAAGTCATTAAACCTAAGTTCAAAATGTCAACACTTAATCACCTTAGTCCATAGTATTTGCGTTAAAAATACCTACTGGTTAAATTGTCGAACAAATAATGAAATATGAAAAAGTGTAGGGTAAAACACCCAGTAGTCAGCCTTTTAGTGAGAACTAAAATTTGATTCAACTGTATTTTAAATATTAAACACTATGAATAATAACAATAATTATTTTGAGAAAGGTTGTTTATTAAATTTACGAAAAATATCAACAAAACATAAAATTTATAATAGAATAATATAAAAAATCGACATTAAACAAATTATGGCACTTTTCACCAGTAGTCAGCCTCATTTCTCCACAAGTCAGCCATGTCATACCCTGTAGTCAGCCTCTCACTTATTCTTGCATATTTGGCATATAAGTTATTTTATATCAGCCTATTGTCATCCATTGCTGAACGTAGGCCTTCCCCAGAGATCGCCAACCAACTCGGTTTTAGGCAGCCCACATCCATCCGCTGCCAGCCTTCTTCAAATCTTGGCCCATCGTGCCGCAGGGCGTCCCATAATACGCTTGCCTAGACGCAATCTCTAAAGCATGTCTGCTCCATCTACTGTCTGTCCGTCTGTCTATACACATGGCTGGCCCACTTCCATTTTAGCGTGCTGATACGACGCGCAATGTTTTTCTATCCACTAGAGAAACCCTGAGCATCGTTCTCTCCATAGCACGTTGAGCAGCCTTGAATTTGTGGACCAGACCCACGATGAGTGTCCACTTTTCGACTCCCTAAGTCATTACGGGTAGGACGCACTGGTTATCTTAAGGGATTGTGGGATCGAAAAAAATATAAATTGTTTTTAATGCGTAATTAGTTCGGCAAACCACTTCCGAATACCTTCTTCAGTTACAGCGGCTCGACGCTAATGCTAACGCTATGCACCATTCTTTCAAAGCAGTTTCTTCTTTGGTCAGCTCTGACTGCTCTGAATCAGGTCCTATTTTACGGGGAATTTCTGGGAGTCTTAAATGAACCTAATCGATCTTGTAGAGACTCTACAAAAACTCGGCTGCCCTCTAATCTTCATCCCATTTCTATTCGACACCATAGCTTGTGTTAATAACTATATTTGTGTTAGTGGATTGATCTTTTTGATATGATAGAATTCCAAAACAAATATATTTCATGCTTAAATAACTGTGTTAACTTTGACCCTTATTAAAAACGATTTAAGGTACTATTTTGTGCAACCAGGACTAGCGGCTGACTACTGGATTTGTAGACCCATTGGTCGGCCCCTAAATTGTAAGTACATTTTTACGCGGCTGACTACTGGTAAAATACACTTTTCGTCTTATAAGAGTTAAATCCAGATTAATGAGCAACATTAGGACTACTCGCTCCGTTAATTTCAAATAAATTTAAGAAAATCACAAAAATCTAGTAGTCAGCCGCTTATGGCTGAGTACTGGATCTACCTTAAAAAATCAAAACCCAGTAGTCGGCCACCTCAATTTCTACATATTAAAGAAATAAAATGCATGTAATAGTTCATTTTATCACAAAATAAGTATTTTATTGTAACACAGTATATCAATCCACTACAAATTACAGCAAAAACACACAGAAACTTGCCGAAAACTAGAACACGTTTCCTTAAGAAAAAAATAGTAATGGCGACGAATCTAGTCATGTCTTTGGCAGCAGTGCAAATAAACGAGTGTAGCTCATTACCCTGACATGCTATTGGTTCGTAGATATGCGTATTAGTCAATAAGGAGACACTGATTCGATTAAACGTTATTTTAAAGGTGTAAACCAATTTCAACACTATTTATAAGGAAATAATGTCTGTAAAGGCTGAGTACTGGTGCGGGGCTGACTACTGGGTGTTTTACCCTAGGTAGAATGTAATTGATTTAAAATATATTTTTCTATTTGTGTACAAATGATGATGATGTTGATTGTAAGTTAGTTGAGGTTTTTGAACAAAAAGCTGAGTTTATCTGTTTTTGTGTTTTTCAACCAGAAGAAGACGATCGACGTCAGGGGCACCCCGAGGTTCGGGATAAGTATTTATTTATATCTTATGCTACAAAAGTTAGTGACATAACAAATAGCTGCAAAACTAATATGTACTTCTAATAATATGTACCCATCATTTCATGTTGCCCGTAAAATTTTCTATTTCATTGTAATAAGTCATTAGTTTTTGTTTAAAGTTGCTTAATGTTTTACTAGCTTTAGTTGATTAGTTTATCGTGGTAGAATTTGTTATAGATCCGAGGAGTCACTTAGTAATAGTGTTTAAATGATGTAATCCACTGATAAGATATTTGTGAACACGGGACTAACCCCCGGTTTCTCGAACGATAAATTAATATGGCAAAAGGTCAAGCGTCTATAAGCTGCTCTAACTGGTGGTTGATAAGGTTCATTTCCATTTGCATAAAATTTTAAGACCGATTAACTTAGCATACTTTTTTTTTCTAATTATATTTTCGCATAACATTATTTACGCGTAACAGCTTACGTATAATTTTTAAGCATTTAATGATTAAGCATAACATTTTAAGGTATAAAATTATTTACGTATAATGATATTCAAACATATTTTTACTATGCATGCAGCAAGCATGCATCATGCAAACAAGCTTGTAGTAAGCATGCAGCATGCAAGCAAGCATGCAGCATACAACATGCAGCAGGCATGGTTTCTGTCACGTCTTCAGCGCTGTGGGGCTCCGGCGGTCCCACGCGAGCTTGCCTTCGTAGAGGGTTTTAACGCTCACTACCGCAGCTTCGGCTTGCCGGCCAGCCGCGGCTGCGAGCCGCCTAGCCCCTCGCCGCCTGCGTGAGCTTAGGTTACACTCTAGGGGTAGGGCAGAAAAGATTACGTGGAGTCGGTTTTGCAGAGATTCGTTTCTGTCACTAACTTTTGCAGCACAACATATTGAATTTTTAAAACAATACTTTAGCGTGGCGCAATACATTTGCACATTATGCCTAGTAACATTATGCGAATTAAATTTATGCCAAAACAAATGAGCGTTCATGATAATTATGCCAACATAAACTGTATGCCGAAAAAAAATATGGCGATGTTTTGTTATGGGAAATAAATTATGCTAAACTAGTTATGCCAAAGTATATTAGGAAAAAGAACATTATGCGAAATGTAGGGATCTCGTTGATAATTCAGTTAACCAATCATAGTAGCTTGCCTGCTTGGCAATACCTCGTATTAAAAAAGTAGTGTTTAAAAAATCCGATTCAGCCTGTCCCTTTGCTGCTCTTCCCCAGTGACGCCCTAAGCCAAGGCCCTTACTCCACCAGTGCCCTCAGCGTGTAGTCGCTTAGTTTATAAGGTTTTTGCCTTGGCTGGAGGCCTTAAATTCAATTTAGGCACCACAGAAGAGTCTGGTTTAGCAGCAGACCACCCACCTTTTTTTACCAGGGTGAAAAAATCCTCATGGATGTCTTCCGCCTTGAGGCGGTCGAAGGATTTGAAGTATCAGACTCTTACTGACTAAAAACCACCCCGGTGTTCCATCTCACGACTACGCTAGGGGTCGCGAAATGATCGATAGTTCCGCAACTCCCGACTGAGGAGACAACCCCCTAGGTTGACCTGCGAAGTAGTGTTCAATAACCCACAATCATCGTGTTTATCACAAACTTAATGAAACTGCACCCTGACATCGAAAAATGACCGAGCATTAAATGGAACCACGCTCGCGAACTGAATTGAGTTATTAAAATGCTCTTTGAAATGTAATAACGATTTCTGATATCCATTAATGGTTAGTTTACACGGTCGGTTCACGGAAAGTGTGAACCATTAAGATTTGAATGTATACTGTGAAAGGGATAATGACTTGTTTTTTTTTCTGTTATTAGTGGCTATTGATAGGGCTAAGGCTCTTGGCTAAGTAAAAGTTGAACAGATCGATCTTTCAAGGTTAAGCTGAGCTTGCCGAGGTCGGTCCGTAGATGGTAACCATTCATTTCATACCAAGATGGAGGGATCCTGGTATGCCTCAGAAAACACGTAAAGCCGTTGGTCCCGGCTGTCATTCGTAGTCATCTTTGACAGTCGTTATGGCTAGTTAGAAGCCAGAAGGTCTGACAATCAGTCTTACCAGAAGGATATACAGGCAGTCGCTCCATGTAAAATACTGGTATTCAGGCTGCATCCGATTACACTGGAAGCTGACATATGGAAAAGGCTAGGCAAATGATGATAATGTGTTCAACAAAATTAAATTTACCATTCCTCAGGCTAGGCAGAAGATGATGGTGGCTATTGATATGGAATTGAAGGTGAAATTCACACACGTTTGATGCCTACCATATTATATAGGTCAGCTTAGAGGCATTTTCTACTAACGCCTACCTATTGTATTGATTGAGTACCTTTATAAACAACTTGCTTCTGCCCAAGACTTCGTCCGCGCAGACTTAGACTAAAAACATATCTAGATTTATCAATAATGTATCTTTCTTTCAGTGAAATAATTTTACAAACAAACAAATTATCAATTTTACTAATAAATTGCGTATTATACAAAACGACCATGAACCGGCACACGTAGCGTTAGTAAGTCTTCCACCAGATGGACCAGCGACATCGTCAAGGTCGCGAGTAACCGGTGAATGCAAGCGGCAAGTTGCCTCTCGTTGTGGCGATATATTGGGGAGGTCTTTGTTTAACAGTGGACGTCTTTCGGCTGATGATGATGTATTATACAAGCTTCTACCTGCGTCTTCGTCCGCGTGAAAGTCAAAAATACCACAAAACATATGGAACTATGGAACTCGTCAATAGTGTCGCTTTCTGGTAGTGAAACAATTTATTTAATCAGATGAGTTGTTTCGGAAATCAGCTCCTACATACAAGTCTCAGATTATCAAACAAAAGGCAGATAGACCGTGCGGAACACTGCGAGTGAAGCCACAAAAGCAAATACAAATTCAATAACGAATACCTACAATCTCGTGGTTGTATTCGCTTTTGAATTTTTATTTGTATTAGTATTTGTTTTTTTAACAATGCTTCGCTTCGTGCTGTGCTGACTCGTGTCAGTACAGCGCGACGCGAACTGTAGATATTCGTTTTTTAATTTGTATTTGTTTTTGTGGCTCCACTCTCAGTGTTCCGCATGGTCTATCTGCCTATGGTTTCATAATCTGAAATACAAACTTAAAAAGTTTACCTCTTTGTAATATTAGTTTAGATTCATTTATATATCCTTATATTTTTGCACTTATGTGTAGTAACTAGTAAATGGCACATTGTTTTTTTATTTAAATTTACTTTAGGCTTCTTAAGTGCAAGTCCACTCAACACTGATGATCACAGTAGGTACCAAAACTCAATACCACCCACGCCACGCCATTGACGCCACGCCATGCACTAACACTACCACGACGTATTTAGCCACGCCACGCTACGTCGGTTTGTGAATACGAATCCCATACTGCCGTCCGCTGCAATTACTCCTCACCTGAAATCAAAGGGGCTATTTATTGCCAGCAGGACTGTAATCATTCTACCTCAGTGTGTGCTGTGTGTTCAGAACTCGGTCAAAAAAGGCCCTATTCCACGATTCTACTTTGCATGGTGCAGAGAATCATGCATTGAATGTGCAGAGAAATGAGTTTAGTTTACCTAATTGAGACTAAGATCGATCGATATAGGTAAATGTTGTTTAGCACATGCTTTGGCTAAGCATTATTTGTGCCACTGTCGCTGTCGCAATTACTGTCGAACTATCAGTGCAACAGAGACGGAAACACAGGTAAGCCAAATAATGTTACTTTATATCCGCCTGAGATAACCGACCTGATATTTATTTTCTCTTCAACATAATGACACGTATTTTGTCTTCTTCTCAGCCTTTTGTCATCCTATTCTGAGTTTAGGTATCGTTGGTGGGATGCCTACCAACGCTGCGTCTTCCGGTTCGTGGTCGCCACTCGAGAACCTTTCTTCACCATCGGCTATCGGTCCTTCGAGCGATGTGGCCTGCCTTCTGAGAGCTATGTCGGTGATATAAGTTCTCCGGCTGATTTCCTCGTTCTAGATTTTATCGCGCAAAGAAACTCCGAGCATAACTCTAATCTATCTACTCCTCAACTATGCTGTGAATGACACTTCGATACAATTAAATTACAATAGGTTGATTCTGTAAAATTCAAACAACAACTCGCATCTCACATCGCTATTCACTCTCACTTCGCATGAGGTTCAAAATTAACTTAATATATTTGATACTTTGAATCGGGTTCGAGTGCAAAGTGAGCGTCGAAGTGACGGGGAAATTACCTAACCGAATGCCACTTCTTACGTCATCTCATACTTTATCTGTCAAAATCTCCCTGTCAATTCAGTTCAACTGGCTGACACGCTCGCAAGGGTGGCGCTAGTGTAAATTAGAATTAATAACCGAGTGTTTAGAATGCCAATCATGAAACTTACAGCGGATTCAGATTCGAAGTTTAGAATGAGGTCTTAGAGAATCACACCCCAGTACATACAAAATTATACTTGTTGCTGAGTGGCCAGTGAACAGACTGCAATCTGCAGAGTTACGTCGTGAATGCAGCACTAACTAAATATTCACCTAAGATTGATAACCAAGTACGGCTAGAAATTAGGCGGCACTAATAAATGATTCACTCTCCATCGCCGTGTACGGTATCAGGTTAATTACAATTGCCGTAACGCGAATCTTAACGGATGATTTAGCAAGTGAGTTGGGTCGAATGGACCGCCCGCCGCTTTTTACGACCGACGGTGAATGAGTTAATAAATTGCAAAGTGTATCGTGATTTTAAATAGCTCTGAGATTATTTTTATGTCGCGTTATTGTTTTTTAATTCGCGTATTTATTGATCTGGATATGTGTTCAATGGGGTTTAAAAATATCTTCGGCAAGATAAATTGTGTTTTTTTTCATGGAATTGTTAATTGGAATCATTGTCATATCAAAGTACAACGACACCAATAACAAAACAAAAAGTTATCTTCATGCATTCTGCATCTATACTATATAATATTATAAAGCTGAAGAGTTTGTTTGTTTGTTTGGTTGAACGCGCTAATCTCAATATCTACAGGTTTGAATTAAAAAAATCTTTTTGTGTTGGATAGTCCATTTATCGAGGAAGGCTATAGCCCCATGCGAAGCCGGGCCGGGTCGCTAGTATTCCATATTCTAATTTTACCTTGGACATCGCTGTCCTCGGTAAAGGGAAACTTCATTGAGGAGATCAGAAGGATCCGCTTGGAGCAAACGTACTTACGTGTTAAATGTTTGTGTGTGATGTTTGTTTGTGTTTGTGTCTTTGTAAAGGAATATTTTTTCTCGAGAAGGCAACAATAAAAGGCTGGTATTATTTATTTTACACATTTTTGGTTGACACTTCCCGTGATTCAAGAGCTGATTTTTACTTTGGTCAGCGATTAATAAGCATTGCCATTCAATGTGGCAATGCGGTCAATGTCTTCGGCACATTCTCAGATGACGGTGATGTGAAGGAATTTTTTGATGCATTATTGTAATAGTTTTTTAGTATATTTTACTCATTAAATTAACTTTGACACTTTCAATTTTTATTATTTTTTTATTTATTTATTTTTACCATTACAGTTTCCCAATGCGGTAGTGCAGTTATCCCTAACAATTCAAATTTCTTTATAATTATACTAAGTCTATTCTTACTACTAATATAGGTAAAGTACTAAGTTTATTTCTAAAAAATATTTTACACCTCATTACACAATACGTCCAACGTCACTCTTGCGAACTCGCCCCGTAAACACGTAAAAAGGTCTAAGCTATCGACCACCACATTAAGTGTGCGCATTGCTCGCGTGAGAGGGACACTGGTGCCGATTCTCTTGTACCCCGAACTAAACTAAACTATCACTAAAATTTCTTATTTTTAGTTTAGAGATTCCATAAAGTTATTCTGCAAACAAGTTTCTCTAAACTTAGAAACAATCTTTGACACGATTAAAATCGAGTTTGACAGTCACTAAGTTGAGTAGACCATAGACCAAGATATGTTGGAAATTACAATAAAGAGTGAATGAAATTGAACAAAATGATCCAAAGCGCAAAAAAACATATGTGAAATATAATAAGTACTACCTTTTAATTGTTTATCATTAAAATGAACACCTTTAATTATTTATTAATAAATATTTAAATAAAAAACAGGGAGCAAAACCATTTTATTATATTTTGAATTTCAATAAAATATGTATTTGTTTTCGTTATTCTGTGAGTTCTGTGACAGATATGATACTCTGTTTATTCTGTTAAGGTTACGACGGACTACGGTGTGTTTGTTGTGGTTTTAATCAATTTAACTTTTCTTCAAACTTTCAAAGGCAGAAGGAAGAACTTACCTTACATTTTTTACCTTAAATCTCTCTTAATCCCGTGGCGCTATCATGTCATCGTCAAACTCGCGGAAACGAGTCAATAAAAGAGCAGAAGCTGCTAGGCCAGAGGTAAGAAATATAACTTTTATTTTATTGTTATTTCTATCTTATACATCCTAACAAATATTTTATTTCGCGGACAACCTCAATGCATCAATCATAATTATCTATCTATTATCACCTGCAGTGTTTATACCTAATAATTTAATTATTATATCTTCTACTGTGCCTGTCTACTAAAAGTGTCATATCTTTTTTTATTTGTTTAGAAAATCAAGCTGATGCGGAAGTGTTGCAATTATAGGCCAACGTCGGTAGCGAGCTGAACCAACTAGGCTGCAGGAGGACTGTGTAGAGCAGTGGCAACATGTAAGTTATTTATGTCAGATAAAATGTTAACCTGGATTGGTTTTGTACTTGCATAATTTTGAAGTGTGTTATAAGCTATTAAAATTTCAACAGATTTGCAATGTATGGATGGCAAAAGTGAAAACGAAGGCAAGAAAATTGAGACTCCATCAGGGCCATAGGGGAAGGTCTCAATGACACTGAGAAAAAAAATCTTGATGTCAGTGGGTCTGCTTCTGTCAATGAGTTTGCCAGTTTGAAAATGGTAAGTTATATTATATTTTAATTTCTGAATTTTTATAAATATATTACTTACCAAGACTGGTTTCCATTACTTTCAAGCACTGATAAATGAGACAATTAATTATCTATTGTTATTGGAGAGCGGGCGCTTGCGTGAGACTCGGGGAATTAACCGTTTTTTTTTATTTCAGGGTAACCTGTCTTGTCTCCACTGCCCACGTTGGCTAGCCGAAATTCGCCTTCTCTACAGCCTATACTCGAAGAGCAGCTTGTGGAAACTGACAGTGGGACTCCGGCAACATCACTGTAGCAGTCAAGTGGGCGATTTACCCGCCGCAGAAGACTGCCGAGGACTCCCTGCCCGCCAGTGCACCACAATTTGGTACAAGCACTTATGAGAATAGCAAGTCACTCAGGGAGAGCATTGTCCAGAGCATTTAGGCTACAGCCATTCGCTCTTCTGGTATTCCATAATTAACAACAACATTGGACAACCCAAAATGAAGATAATGGGAATAAACCTGATTGATTTCTTCTCCATTACTTCGTCTTGGAGCTTACAAGTCCATCAAACTTGGTATTCTCATTAACTGCTTGTTTCAAAGCCTCTTCTCAGCTCGCTATTGACATTGACGCTAAACCAATATTTCCGTTTAGTTTTAATTTATTTGTTAATTGCTTATTATTTTGTCCATTGTTATATTTTATTTAGTGTTAAGGATAGGTTAAATAATTTCAAAAGTAAATAAGTAAAATGTTAAATTTAATTAAAATGATTCACTAGCGATTGTAGAGTTTCCCTTTCTTTGGACAGGAAATCGGTGCTTGTAGCCTGCACAAACACATTCTGCTCTTTGTCCTCGGAGACATCGATATCTTCTTCATCTGCAAAAGAACTATTATTAAGATTTCTTACTTAGCTAACTTCAATTACATAATAATAATAATATTTATAAGCAACCTTGGCCCAATGTTCCCATAAACATATTGTAAATGGTGCAACATGCCGGGATAATTTTGGCTGCCTTTTCTGGTTTGTAATGCAGACGGTGATGCCTGTGCAGGCATCTAAATTTGTTCTTAAAGCGCCCATTACACATTTCCACTAAATTTCTTGCCCTAGTGTGGCACTCGTATGAAATCTCTGCTTCGGTTTTTGGCTCCATAATGGGAGTCATGAGCCAGGGCTGTAGTGAGTATCCCTTATTTCCAACAATAAATTAAATTTTATAATAAATCCTACTTAGATGAGAGAGACCTCCCCTTGATCTGTGGCTTGGTATTATATGCAGACGTAAATTTTGGCCGTGTCTGTGGCCTGGTATGTCAGACCAAGTGGTATTAGTCATTGGTTTTGACAAGATTTAATACTTTCAACTTGTTGCTATTTCGCTCAAACTTTCACAGAGTCTAGGGGAATAAATGAGATACAAGTATAACATAGGCTAAATGTCACAGCAACACTTTGAAGCGACCAATTTTCGATCCCCCCAGTTGATCATTCTACAGCGCACCGACCGGTTGCTGCTCTGTTCTGTTTGTGCTTTTAAGTATCTAAAAGTGAGTGAATTGTGTGTATTTTATGTGTTACGTGTAATAAAAACGTGCCTGGTTGTGTTAGAAACATTTTAGATTGGAGAAACAGACGATTTCGGCCCGAAATAGTCGTTTCAATGAACATGAAAAACCGTTGCAGAGACGCTGATTCATTTCGAGGTATTTGTAGTTTATAGGATTGTTTTAGAAGCAATCTGACTTTATTACGTGTGTTTTTATGTGTCGTACTATAGATATTAGGCGTTTAATTTGAATATTATAATACTTTTCTTGTGGTCAATTTGAACATCAAAATTACGCAAAACTACCAGAATCGTCGAATCCGCGCTAGCCAATCAGAGAGCCGGAATGCGCATTCAAGGTCATGACATCACACGATTTCACAGATCGTTAGAACTAATGGATAGGGCATCCGTTGAATACTTTTTGTTGACTTTATTTTTTATTCGTGATTTTAAATGTTGAACGTGTTGAAACTGAAAATTTTGTAGGTGTGTGTTCGTGTGTGTGTGTCCGTCAAGAAATACCGACCAATTTTTTTTTTTTTTTTTTTTTTTTTTTTTTAATATTTTTTTTTACACTCCTTATACTTTTTATACACTCTAAAAGACTTCAAATAATAATATATTTTTGATTTCAATGTAATTTTTTATTATTTACATGTGTCCGTATTTGCCGTAACTATATTTTCTGTGATCTGTGTTTTCGTGCTGGTAATTTTTTAGTAAAATTGTTCGTTTTGATTGCTGATTTGTGTAATGTTTTTGCTTCCAGCATGCATTTTTTATTTGCCTACCGTTTTGTAAATATCTTCAACGTGTAGAATATTAAATAAGATTTCAAATTGAGGCAACAGAATTTAAACAGTGATCCAAAGTGTGAGTAGGTGTTTTTTGCGCTAGTTTTCAAGTGGTTACTTTGGAAAGCCAATACTATTAAACTATACATTTTTATCAACTGAAACTCTGTCTGTGTCAAGTATGTGACCCAAACATTATTAATAAAATGTAACCCAAGCCACCAGACGTGTAGCGTTCTTAGAATTGATGTGTAAACAAGCCCATTCTTTTGTTTCGAATGCGGGCACTCGTAAATGACGTCATGGTTTGTTTTGCTTGTGAGATGAAAAAAATGTATGGAGCGGTCTGTTCTTTTGTTTTATTTATGTGAACTAATGTGTATTTGTGGAGATAAAACGAAAAGTTTGTTGAATAAAAGGATTACTATTTTTTTAAAATGTCTGTTACACAAGAAACGGGGAAAAAGTCGCTCACACCGAACAAACATTAAATTTCGAATACATTACAACGTAAAACTATACTTAACCATATATGACCTGTTAGGAAATTTAATAGCGATTCCAATGATATAACTGGAAACGAGCTAACTAACGTAATTTCGGAGATATCGTCGTTTTAATCAGACGCGTCGGAACGGCATGCGTCCACCCGTGCGGCCCCACGGATGCGGCGCTTGCGCGGATTTGGGCTTGCGCGGTTCAAGGGTGGCCTAGGCTTAAAAGTTTACTAGTGACCTACCCAGAAGCCACTGAGATCTTTCCCCACGCACAAACTCATTTCTCAGGGCTACGAATATTTGAATGTCCTTCAAATTGCAGCATCATGGGTTGACCCGGTCAAATTTGAGTTTAATCCAATGATTATGCCTTATTTATAATCTTCTTTTCAGTTTTCAGAAAGTCAACAGAGTAGCCAGGGTTTAAATAAAAGGCCATTCAGAAACCTAGTAGAAATCTTTTAAAACTAAGCAATATTAACTGTAGGTACTTACTCTGTCTTGACCCCTTTTTTTTCTTCATGGGTCATATGAAAAGGAAATCTCAAATGTAGGGGGGGAAATGTTTTTAAAATATCTTCTGCTGTTAGAGAAAGGTACCTGTCATCTGATGATTGGCTGGTAACTGCCATGAGCAAACCAATTGAGTGCCTCTAGAATCTGAATATTAATAAAAGATCTATTATTATACAGGTATGTACAAAGTAATGACTAGGTATAATCTTTCATCCATAAATACAAAAGTGAGACCTACTACTGACTCTGACTGAAAAATCACAAAATCTTAGAAACGGTAGGTAATTCTTACAAACTTTAATGTAGAAAGTAGTTCTTAATATATAAAAAAATACTACACACTCTACACATAGGGTGTAAGGCTTGTGGTTAGGAAAGGATACCAAAGAAAGGTAGGCACCCAAAAAATGTAAAACAGTTCTAACCTTTAAATGTTTAAGGAGAAATCCTTCATCGAACCGAGGATTCCGTAAATTATCCACCAAATAAACTGCTCCTATCTAGGGAGCTTAAAACTGTTTTAAAATTTTTCTTCTGCCTTTTCATCTGGGTTGGAGTGGTCTCATAATTTTCAGTATATTACAAAGTACTCTGTGCTTGTAATCTTACCAAGTGAACTCTCTTGATAGTTCCTGAAAATAAAAAAAAATGTTATTTCACAGAATTTGTACAGCGAACTTGGTCAGTGGGTCGTCGTAAGGGCTATTAATTCTATTTATTCACTTCTGACCCAAATCATAATAAAAAAACCCTTGATTTTTTCTCGAATGCATTTCGTAAAAGTAACAATAATTTTATTAAGTATTTACCTTTCTGTCGAATCGACAACAGCTGCAATCACATACTCTTCCATAAATTATGCTTTTCCAAACTCTCAAGAAGAGAAATGAGCATAATAAAATTTTTGTTGATGACAACTAGTTTTAATCCACACCTTTTTAATCGCGACTAAAAATAGTTTTAATTTGGTTTGACAATCCTAATTTTAGGTGAAAACGTCAAATTCAGAATAGCTAAATTACCATTTTCTCTAAATTGAATAACTAAACCACGGTTAGTGCTGTCAAACTATATTATAGTTTAGATGTGTCACTTTAGTCAATCTCAGAATAGGAAACGTCGTTTGACAGGAATAAACTAAATTTTAGTGATTTTTAGTCTAGTTTAGAGAATTTTGTGACAAGAGAATCGGCACCATTGTCCAACAGTTTAGTTCGACTGCGCGGCACCGCGAACAAGTTGGGCTGTCGTCGGCGCTGCACGTACCCATCGGGCACACTTAAACTTATACTCTGAATTAGATCTGTATTATTATTGATAGAGATAGATCGATGTTTTCAGTGGTGAGATTGACTACCAAAAGTGTTGCTGCTGGTTTTCCAGCGATGTTTGACTTATTTATTCACAATGCAACTACAACAAGTGACAAACACATATATGACAAAGTTTACATTATAGGCTTCGACCCCAAAGTGTAATCGCACAGCTTGACAAGCAAAAACATCTATATTACATATAATAAAACAGTAACAAAACTGTGTCTGTACATTGAATATATTAAAAAAATATAATTGAGGGGAATTTAGGAACAGTAATAGAGCACGAATCCAAAAAAAAAATTCTGTCTGTTTGTCTGTTTGTTTGTACACGCTAATCTTCGGAACTGCTAGGCGGATTTGAATGATTTTTCTTTTGTTGTATAGGTATTATGTCTTGGCAACATATAGGCTATAATTTATCTTGGAAACTTTAACACCTGATGCAGAACCGCAACAGGCCAGCTAAACTAAAAGAGATACAAAAATGGTACCATAGCAAAAATTGTTCCACGTGATGAGCACTTTCTGCTGAGAGAATAAATTTGAAGATCTGAAACACCTGATGTGGAACTCCAAGAGCCAAGCTACACCATGACACATATAGGAATGACGTCTTAGCAAAAGTTGTTCGGTCTGATGGGCATTTCCTGTTGACTTATAAACAGAGATCAGAAACATCTGATGTGAAAATCAAAGCTATCACTAATTTCACTGTATCTTATAAAATAACATATGCTGGGAGTACCTCACGCGGTGAAGGTGGTAACAGTTTAGGACTGATTTTTGATGACGATGGTATATCACTGAAAATTTGACTCTACTGACCAAAATTCCCATTTATTTTTTTATTTTATCGAATAAATATGCCTTCGGGCTTATGTTATTTGGGTGTTTAATTTCCTTTTCCATTTATCTTCGTGACACGGTAGCCTACCCGGTAACGCAGGGGAGCAGTCACTTAGATTTTAATTGATCAGGTATCTTTTTTACAATAAAACTATAACCATGCCTAGAAGGTCAAATCTTTCCCAATGTTCCAAAGGAGCTAAAAGATTGAAGATCCCAAGAATCTACCGAAGACCGTCAGGAGAGACTTGATGCTGTTCGAGAACATCAGGCTGCAACTCGCTCCGTGGAAACCTCTTCAGATCGCGAAGCACGCCTGCGTTCTCAGCGTATTTACGCATCTACATCCAGGTATCTAGAGACCAGTGAAGAGTATAATGCGCGACTGACCGCTGATCGTGAACGTCATACATTGTCTCGCGAGTCGGAGACGTTCACGGATAGAGAATTGCGCTTGAGTTCTCAGCGTATTCGCACATCTACTAACAGGTCTTTTGAACCGAATGATGAACGTGATGCACGACTAACTGCTGATCAAGATTATCATACACTAGCGACCCGACCCAGCTTCGCATTGGCCTATAGCCTTCCTCGGTAAATGGACTATCCAACACAAAAAGATTTTTTTAATTCGAGCCAGTAGATCTTGAGATTAGCGCGTTCAACCAAACAAACAAACAAACTTCAGCTTTATAATATTATAGTATAGATTGTCCCGAACACGCACACAACAAAATATTCATAATCAGTTAGAAAGTGAGAGAAATAGAATTGCTGGAGTACGGCATGAAGAGACAGAAGAAGAGCGCAACGAACGTTTGAATTCTGATCGACTTCGACATTCTCTGAACAGAATGTCGATATCATCTGACGAATCGGATGTGTCTCAAGATATAGCCGTAGATCATGGCGACCTTCCTTGGGTTGGTAAGGAACGGAGTTCATTTACGTATACTCCTATGATTGACTACGCCACATATTCCGCTATCGGAGGTATGATTCAAAATTGTACTTTTTTAACGTCTCGAATCATCTCGCGCATCCCGTTGTTTTCCCGTGCCCGGGCTCTTAGAATTCGACATCAGACGTTTCAGATCTTCGATTTTGCCGACCCCGTTGTCGCTTGCATAAGCAACAGGAGCCGCGCACGAAGTCGCGGGCAGAAGCTAGTCGAAAATAATGATGATAACTATAAAAAAAAACTTTGTTCACAAAAATTAGAGCCACGATTCAGTACCCCTACGTAATCGATGAATGGTAATATAATATTGATTTTAAAAAACTGATCATGGAGTTCCTTCCACGTTCTTCTCCACAAAAACCTACTATTTGGAACGAGCAACTAGCTTCGACTTTCAGCCTGACTGACTCTTTGACAATTCAAAAGTACCTGTAAAATTTTATTTTAAATAAATGGTTTTGTAACTCAAAACCATTTATTTAAAATAAAATTTTATTATTTAAAATTAATATTCTTTTTGTATAAAACTGTGCCCTACACTAGGACGTTCTCCTAAGTCGTCGGTGCGTTTCACAAACATATAAGCTCACATACACAAAACAATCGGACCCAGACACTGTAGGCTATACTATTTTTGTAACCCTGTAGCCTATATTATTAGTTCACAGCAACTAACCATTCAACCGTCAACCGTGTTACTTCGTGTCGTATGTTTCACGTTTCACGTTTTTTCAAAGACATGGATGAATGCTTCAAGGTGACTGTATACATTTCAGCATAATTGAACAAATCGCTTTATAACTAGTAAGTTCAAAAGGAAATCGATACACTCCCAGTAGTTCTCATACAGAATGAGCGTATTGTGGGGCGAAAGACATTAAACTTGCATCTGTTTGTGGTTGTATAGACGTCAGGCCGCGAAACTTGCGCCACTGTGTTATGGAAACATACTGTTTATTGTTGTGAGAGGTACAGCGGTGCGTTAGTTTTTAAAATTTTGAAGAGACAAATTTGGAGTGTGGAGTTGTTGAAGACCTACACCACTTATTGATGGACTGTGTTCGATATGAGTCTGGGAGAAATGAACTGTTTAGGGTCGTGAGGTTGAACAGACTTGAAGTAGGCACATTCCATAAAGCTAATGAGCTCGAGTCTCCTGTGGCTGGCGAGATGACTGTGGCAGCAATCCGCCCCCACCTCGACCGATGGCTCTCCCGCCGACATGGGGCCTTGACGTTTCGTCTTGTGCAAGTGCTTACCGGCCATGGCTGTTTCGGTAAGTACCTGCACCAGATAGCCGGAAGAGAACCAACACCTGTCTGTCACGAGTGTGACGCGCCTGTAGACACACCTTAGAAGAGTGCGCGGCCTGGGCGCCACAACGGTACACCCTGGCCGCAATTACAGGATGCGACCTAACGCTGCCCAGCATCATCAACGCCATGCTGGACAGCGAGACATGCTGGGAAGCAATGGTCTCCTTCTGCGAATCCGTCATATCGCTGAAGGAGGCCGCGGAGCGCGTCAGAGAAGAAGACGTCCATGCAGACGCGCTCCGCCGACGGAGGCCGGGGAGAAGAAGGCGGCGCTTTGCGCATCTTCAACCCCCGCTATAGTGGCCTGGGTGTCCGGGTCGGGGGGACCCGGGCATCCGAAATAGATCCACCTGCCTGAGAGTGCCCCGTGAACCCCGGGGCACCCTGCACTGGCCGAACACCATTCCGCCGGAGCGCCTCAGTGGAATACTAAAGTGATCCTGGGGCGCTCCCTCCACGGCGATGAGGGTTTCCCCTGTGTTTTTAGTGAGTAGGTCTGGGTCGTCTTCCCAGGAGTCTCACATAACGTCCCGAGCTCCCCCGAGCCCGGGCGTATGCATGAGCATTTTCACAGGGACAAAAAAAAAAGGCACATTCCATAAAATCCTGTCTCAACCAAATGGCGATGATGCGAACAGTCTGTTTAGGTTCATGGCCTAGACATGACCAATGTGCATTTAGAGTACGATGGGACTAACATACGCATTGCGATTTTAAATGTCCCTAAATAAAAAGAGTAAAAAAAAGAGACAAATTAAAATTAGTTTCATTGTTCCTAGAGCTTATACTTAATCTGCCTAGCCTTTTCCCAAATATGTTGGGGTCAGCTTCCAGTCTTACTGGATGCAGTTGAATACTAGTGTTTTAGATGGAGCGACTGTCTGCATAGTATTATTATGACCTGCCGTAGCATTGACTGAAATATATCATTTTAACGTAAAAACATTTTCTTCTATCATAGCTACTGTCACAAACCTGCCACACTATTCCCAAAACACTCCATCTCCTGAAATCAAGAATCTACAGTGGTGACAACGAGGAAATCGAAGCATTGAAGCTCGACGAGTCCCGGAGAACAAAATTAAACAGCTGAGGAGTAAAAAAGAAACATAATTTTCATCCCTTCTATTCGAAAAGTGTCGTTTCGTTCCTCTATAAGCGGGAGCAAACTAGCTCTTTTCTCCACTAGACTTTTTAGCGGGCAGTAATGAGATTTGAATTTGGAACATGATTAGTTTCTTGAAATCGAACGCAAATTGTATAAATTACTGGCTGTAAGTGTTGGCTGTACGGTGCGGGGAGGCGCGGTAACTAAAAAAAAAACAAAAGCGCGCGATTTACTTCACTGTTGTTGTAATCGGTACGGACTTTATAAAATTTTGCAAAACAATGAGTTTTACGTCGAGTTCTGAAAGTGATAGTGCATTAACTCCTGAAACAATAAAAATAGAAGCTAATACCGTTATACAAAACTTAATACCTACGAAATCCCGGGAGAAATATTTTCTCACAGAACGAGATGAAAAGTAGAGTATATGACTCGAGAGCAATAATATTTTTCCCTCAGGCGATGTACTTTGAATCCCTCTCTACGTTCGGGATTCTATTTTAAAATCCCTCGCTATGCTCGGGATTCTATTCTAGAATCCTTCGCTTCGCTCTGGATTCAAAATAGCGCCCTCGCCGTAATAAAATTATTTTGCTCCCTTGTCACACAATCTACTATTCCACTTCCCTCCATATCAACCAAGAAATAAAACAGAACTAGGTCAATAGGCACAAAAGGACGTTTACAACTGGGAGAAGTCCAGCCATAAAGTAACACGTATTAGAATTAACATTTGATTTCAATACTAGATATAGCAGAAATGCTACTGTCAATTGTGTAAGTTAGTATTTAGGGAGTTAACGCTGACAAAGAGGAAAAGAATCATAAGAATCTTGGTAGATGCATGGGATCCCATTACTGGGTCCAAATTAATGGATGGACACCGTTTATCTCACGGAATCCTTATCCTCAAATCCTAGTTGATTGAATGAGACAACAGGGGCAATTCTTTGGCTGTTTGTAGAGAGTTTGACCGCCTGGTAAGCCAACGCGATAGGATTCAAAATCGCTTGACATTTTACAAACATGACATCTAGGGACTTTTTGTCAAATATTTGTCTGCTTCAAGGCCTGTTGTGTCCACCAAAATTTATTCACAAAATTATTTAAACAGTTTTATATTTAAAACTAGCTTCTGCCCGCGACTTTTTCTGCGAAGATTTCAGAATTCAACCACAAAGTATTTAATTATCCCTTAGGAATTGTGTTCATATGGTATTAATGTTTCGTGTTAAACTAGATCAACATTTAGGTATATGTGTGTTAAAATTTTAGCTAATTCTGACAAGCAACATACGTCTTTTCATTAGCAATTGTTTATTGTTGTAGCAATAGTTTTGAGGTCCATTATGTAACGAAAATGGAAGAGTGCTTTATAACCCTGATTCGTTCCCGCCAATTATATAACCCCGTGTGTTTCTTTTAAGACGCGATGGGGCCGAAGTTTTGTTAGTGTCATCCAGAGAGAAATTTAGAAATTTAGTAGCTCTTGCCTATTGCTTTGGGCTATATAATGCACAGTTCAGTCTCTGGAGTCAAATTTGATATTTTATTTATGAACACTAACTTCTGCTGTGTATTTTTAAAATTGTCTTTTAACAACCGTTCGACTTTCGAAAGTTTTTTAACATTGTATTGGAGTTTGCACTTAAGTATGTTTTGGAATATTTAGATAAACTAATTTAGCAGATATTTTCATGCTGTTCAATATTTTCAAATATCTGGTAAATTCATATTTTAATATTATAGTTGATTTTTCACTAACAGACATGAAAAAGGTTTAGGTGTATAATTTGTTAAGGTTTTGTGTAAATTGGTTCGGGTATGACGATAATACCCGTGCGATTTCGGGGTGGGTTGCGAAAATGTTATTAATAATAAAATAATGTTAGGTTGGTATTATTACATGCTCGTGCCTTTTCTGTATGAGAAGAGCCAATCCGCCTCGAACGAAGTGATGATGACATCACGCTTGTCCGAGGCGGATTGGTGATTTCAGAGATATCAATTGTACCTAAGTCCAGTTGCAAAAAAAAAAAAAAATAACATTTATTTCGGACCAGTAACATCCATAGTGGCACTATGGATGTTACTGGTCCGAAATAAATGTTATTTTTTTTTTTTTTTTTTTATAAAGCTGTACTAACATAGTCGTAAGATTTCTGTTTACTAACCCACTATGGATGTTACAGGTCCGAAATAAAGGTTATTTTTTTTTTGTTATTTAGTGGTTAAGGTAACGCTACCGGATCCGAGCAAGTACCAATATGACTTTTTCAATTTTATAATAATGTAGTTTCTATGTTTATCTTGTACGTCACTGACATCGTCAAAACATCGTGAGGACAACTGGACTTAGGTACAATTGATATCTCTGAAATCACCAATCCGCCTCGGACAAGCGTGATGTCATCATCACTTCGTTCGAGGCGGATTGGCTCTTCTCATACAGAAAAGGCACGAGCATGTAATAATACCAACCTAACATTATTTTATTATTAATAACATTTTCGCAACCCACCCCGAAATCGCACGGGTATTATCGTCATACCCGAACCAATTTACACAAAACCTTAACAAATTATACACCTAAACCTTTTTCATGTCTGTTAGTGAAAAATCAACTATAATATTAAAATATGAATTTACCAGATATTTGAAAATATTGAACAGAAATCTTACGACTATGTTAGTACAGCTTAATAAAAATAAAAATAAAATAACCTTTATTTCGGACCTGTAACATCCATAGTGGGTTAGTAAACAGAAATCTTACGACTATGTTAGTACAGCTTTATAAAAAAAATAATAATAAAATAACATTTATTTCGGACCAGTAACATCCATAGTGGGTTAGTGAACAGAAATCTTACGACTATGTTAGTACAGCTTAATAAAAATAAAAATAAAATAACCTTTATTTCGGACCTGTAACATCCATAGTGGGTTAGTAAACAGAAATCTTACGACTATGTTAGTACAGCTTTATAAAAAAAATAATAATAAAATAACATTTATTTCGGACCAGTAACATCCATAGTGGGTTAGTGAACAGAAATCTTACGACTATGTTAGTACAGCTTAATAAAAATAAAAATAAAATAACCTTTATTTCGGACCAGTAACATTCATAGTGGGTTAGTAAACAGAAATCTTACGACTATGTTAGTACAGCTTAATAAAAATAAACATAAAATAACCTTTATTTCGGACTAGTAACATTCATAGTGGGTTAGTAAACAGAAATCTTACGACTATGTTAGTATAGCTTTTTGAAAAAAAAAAACAAAAATAAAATAACCTTTATTTCGGACCAGTAACATCCATAGTGGGTTAGTAAACAGAAATCTTACGACTATGTTAGTACAGCTTTATAAAAAAAAAAAATAATAATAACCTTTATTTCGGACCAGTAACATCCATAGTGGGCTAGTAAACAGAAATCTTACGACTATGTTACGAAAATTTTGTGTAATACTAGTTTTACCCGCGACTTCGTCGGCGTGAATATACATATTGATCTCAAAATTTTTGATAATAAAATAAAGCAAGTCATGCACTCAAGGATAACGAAGCTTTCTTTTGGTGCAAAAGTTTTCGAAATTGGATGAGTAGCTCCGGAGATATTTTCGGAGAAACAAACTTACGAACAAACAAGTTTTACCTTTTTATAATATTAGAATATATAGTTAAATAAGAAATTAAGCGTAGATAGTAGTTACTTAATGTGAGGCCTATAAGTGTGGCATGATCATACATGATCAAACTATTATAAATTAAATGAAGTTAAAAAAAAAAAACATTCCGTTTACATTAAACAGATTTAAAATCTGTTTAATTATAATTCACTGAACCAATTTGAATAAAAACATTAACTTTGGTGAATTCTGTTCATAACCCGTGTTTGTCTAAATAAAATATTTGGAGATTCGGTATTCACCCACTGTGGGCGTTAACCGAGAGCCGTGGTTTCACAATTATTTTTGGTATTTCATTATTTATTTATTTTGGTATTTATGTTTGACGTTCTAATTTAGACTTGGAATACTAATAATACTTATTATAATTATTTAATATTTTGAACTGAATATCTCTGTACTAATATTATTAATATTAAAAAAGCAAAGCTTGTTTGCTTTTTTCTTTGTAAGAGGTAGATAGTCTCTGGAAGTACCTACACTGGTCCAATTACTAAAAATAGTTAACTGATAGAAATCCAAAATATGGCCGAGTGCCATAGGCTATGTTTTATGGTATTAATAGTAGATTTCCATTGTTGCACATTTTAATAACAATCAATGTACATTCCATTCAGGTCAGCCTAAAATAGTTCAATGCTGGACAAAGGGATCTTCCAGAACCTTTACTTTGTATATATTGTTCAGTTTCAGGTTTTGTTTTATTTAATGTGAATTTAATTTGTCGCGTATTTCTTAATTCTTTTTTCTGGTTAGAGAAACATACTGCAATACGTTCATACGTTCTTCATACTATTTTCTGTCCGCGAATTCGCCTGCGTAGAAGATATATCATAAAATGTATGCTATAATAGTCGGCAATAATGTAGCTGTCTATGGGTGGAATAATTTTTGAAATCGGATGAGTAGTTTCGGAGATTACCTGCCACATTCGAACTTACAAACTTAGAAATTTTTCCTCTTTACGATATTAGTGAAATAATTGGAACTGCAAACAAAAAATAAAGAATAAGTATCTATATATTATATAAGTATTGTTTATCTATATAAATGTATGTATTAAAAAAAATATATATATTTGTGTATGTATATCAGCTGTCTGACACCCATTATACAGGGTCTCCCTAGTTTGGGGTCAGATGGCCGTGTGTGAAAATGTCCCCACATATTATTATTATTATTATTATTATCTGAAAGAAACGACGAGCGGCGACGGCGACGGCGACGACGTTTCTACGAGTAAAAATCAAATACCAAAAAATTAAATTTAAAATTTAAAAAACCCCCAACGTAAAATATAAAAGCAATTATTTAAAAAGTAAAAAATAATATCTTTTGTTCAGCCATCAAATGTTTGTTCGTTGAAATGGCGCTATAATGTCGCGGCGCGGTACCGCGTAAGTCAAATCTCATTGCAAATCCATGAGTTCACTATTTTACCTATTTAGCTATTGCTGACTTAGCGGTACCCCGCCGCGACATTATAGCGCCATTTCAACGAACAAATATTTAATGGCTCAACAAAAGATATTATTTTTTACTTTTTAAATAATTGCTTTTATGTTTTGCGTTGGGGGTTTTTAAAATTTTTAATTTAATTTTTATTTGAAAGTTTTTAAATGTAATTTAGTCTGGTTTTGAGAAGTTGTAGATACGTCTAAAGTTGTATTTCGTCACATGGATCTTTTTGATATTAAAGATATCACCCTGAGAATGCGTTTGGTATATATATAATTCAATTTTGGAAAAAGTGTGTATTGGATTCTTTTTGCGTAACTACGTCCAATTGGCACAACCGTACTCTGGCACAATCGTACCCAGTCTACCATATGTTTAAACAGCCGGCTGTTTAAACAGCAGGGAACCGGTGCTTTGGCCCTTAGAGTTTATAAAATTAATTTTCAAGTTTTTAGTTTTCATTTCGTTAGTTAATTAATATTCCTCATTCCCTTTCAATACAGTATGCATTATTCTACTAGTCAAGCCCTTTCATTTGATATCCATATTGAGGAAGTCGTGAAAAAAAAATGTGATTCGCCATTTTGTGGTGCCGGTCATCTTGGCTTTGAAATTGATCATAGTGTAAAGTATTCTACTAGTAAAGCCCTTTCATTTGATACCCATATTGATGTGGTTGTGAAAAAATATGTGATTAGCTATTTTGTGGCGGCGGCCATCTTGGACCGATTTTCATCAAACATAGCTAAGAACACTCCCGACTAATTCACCTTTCAAATAAAAAAAACAAAAACAAAATCGGTTCATCCGTTCGGGAGCTACGATGCCACAGACAGACACACACACACACACACACACACACACAGACACGTCAACCTTATAACACCCCGTCGTTCTTACGTCGGGGGTTAAAAAGCCTTACATTGTAAAAATTATCAGCAGGCACCTTATGAAAGCACCATCTTAATAACTACGTAACTGACATATTTTATTTCAAAGTTTCCTTTACCGCTTAACAGTTCCGACACGAAAACCTGCCTCGAGGCGTCTTTTATAATTATTATAGCTACCTTTGTAATAATATAGACGGAGATTGCAAGAGGAAACTGGGTCACTTCGCTATTTCTGCACTAGGTACTCATATAATTATACGGTCTAGTGTTAATGTTGAATGGGAACGAAGTTTGGAAACTGTTTTTTGAAAGGCTAAATTTTAATGTATTTTCTGTTTCGAATTTTCCGCTTTGTAGTTAGCTTCGTTCAAATTTTCCTTAGCTCGTGGGGTGTTCAGGCTAGAATAGCCTGTGGAATGTCCGGGCTAGAACCCACCCATTTTATGTGTCATTGAAGGCGACTAAGGGAAAATCTGGAAGTCGGGCAGCAGCGGGTTTCGTGTAATTAACAGCTTCACCAAGACGGCTGCCAAGCGTGGGGATTATGACAACCCAATCAATCAAATTGTTGTTAAGTTTACTGCTATGTACTAACATAATATGGACATACAATAAGTCCGAAATAAAAAAAATGAATTTGAACTTGAAACGGGTTGAATGGGCAAGAATGGAGTTTCTTGTCCATTCTTTTTCATACGAAAGTACTTTTTGGTAGGGGCAAGTGGATTCAATACTATTTGGCTCTTGTTAATGACGTTCAAAGGTGCCTTTGATTTGATTTTGATTTTACAACACGATTATTAAAATTATGTTTACATTATTATAATTTATTAGAAAAATATTGTCAAAATTACTTGTTTTTTAAACGTAATTGACTTATCTCGCAAAAAAAATACCGTCATACTAAAAGAAAAACTGACAAACTCGCCAACACAAACAAGTAACCAATTCCGACATTATTTACTTATACCCAACAAAAATCACACAACGGAAGCTCTTATGAAATAATAAATAATGTAAGAAAACCGAATATGAACCACATTTCCTAATATTCAGAGAGTATTGTTGTTTGCACATCACTGTGAACGAAATAAAAATGAATAATATAAAAATAAACAAAAGCAAGGACTCACATAATGTGGAGTCGTCGCACAGTACATTATATCCTTAGCAGTGGGCTATGAAAATGGCGGGAATGAAGATGCACTACACTCTGTCCACTGGTTTAATCGTTTTTTGACAGCTGCAACTAGTGAACAATATTTACGTTTTTTGTAAAAACTGATACGCATACCTGTATTATAATGTCTGTAAGAGGTCATAAATAAGATAATCCAACAAGATAAGGCAGTTTATATATTTATTTTATAACACATTTTAAAGTTAACTTAAGGTAATCGGGAATAATTACATTCAATCAATCAATCAATCAGTTTATTTGTGAAACATAGGTGTTTATATAAAATTGTGGGTGCGCTATGTTTTGTCATAATTAAGACATACAAATTTATAAGTGACCCATTAGGTGTCATTACATTATGTGTAATAAGAAACATCAAATACAATATAATTAATAATTAGTCATAGTGCTTCTTATCAAAAGGTAAAAAACTGCATTTTTATTCAAATAATTATTTGAATAAAAATGCAGTTTGCAATTGGTCGTTCAAAAATTCGTCTACATTATAATAACTTTTGTCAATGAATAATTTGGAGCTTTTTTAAATATAAATGATGTCATGTTTTTTTATGTCATCAGGAATTTTATTAAACACTTCACCAACAACATTAAAAGGCAGCTGCTGTCAAAAACCAATAACCCAATGGACAGGGTATAGGATATTATTATTCTTATGTCGTGATGGCCTAAAGGCGCCCACCTTTCATGCATGAGGTTGTGGGTTCGAAACCGGGCAAGTACCAATGTGACTTTTTCAATTCATATGTACTTTTTTAATTTATCTTGGACATCATTGACATCGGTGAAGGAAAACATCGTGAGGAAACATGTACTTATAATATTGGTATAAGTCTGAAATCGCCAATCCGCCTTAAGCGCACGTGGTGATCAATGCTGGTGCCTTCTCTGTATGAGAAGAGGCCTTAGCCCTGCAGTGGGACAATTACCTATAGGCTTTTATTATTATAATATTGTTAGCAGAAGAGTGATGTCACACCCGTCGAAAGGAAGGGATGGCAGATAGTTGCCGCCGCACGCCTATATAAGTCGCTGCACGGCCATTCGGAACAACGAAATCCGATCCAGCCTGTCCCTTTGCTGTCCTCTCCCAGCGACGCCCTAAGCCGAGGCTCGTACCCCACACGGTGCCCTTAGCGTGTAGTCGCTTAGTTTGTAAGCTTTTTGCCCTGGCTGGAGGCCCTAAAAATAATAATTTTTAAGGCACCACAGGAAAGTCCGGTTAAGCAGCCGACAACCTCCTAGGTTGACAAGCGAGATGCCAATCCGAAAAAAAAAAAAAAAAAAAAAAAAATTAGGAACAACGTAAGCTATTTTGGCCTGGCTGGAGGCCCTAAAAATAATAATTTTTAAGGCACCACAGGAAAGTCCGGTTAAGAAGCCGACAACCTCCTAGGATGACCTGCGATATGCTAATCCGAAAAAAAAACAAAAAAAATAATCGTTACAACTTTTTCGTGGAGTGCACTTGCTGCCTCTGCCCGTTTGGATAGCCAATTCTGCCTTTATTAATTAAATTTTGTAATAATTAGAAGTTCGTTATTTTTGTATTTTTCAATTGTGTAATAAAAATTATAATCAACCGTCATTTTCATTCGTTGTCTTTTTTTAACTTATTTTGCTCTATTCTGCTAAGAATATTATAAATAATAATATTATTATTCTGATTCAATGGTGGTTGGCACAATGGGTAAACGATTGGCTGCTATGTTGCGAGTCGTATACGACCTACAGATAGTTTTCAGGGTCAGGTTGCTTGTGTAAATAAGATTTGATGAAATTGGTAGTGAATACACTACGTTGCCAATAGGCAACGTTTAAAAATCCGATGTTGTAACTTTCAATCGGATATCTATGTTTCAATCAAACAATTATTTGACACGACACGACACGGTTGGCGCAGTTGCTGAGCGATCGACTGCTGCGCAGCGTGTTGCGGGTTCGATTCCCGCCCAGGGTAAACATTTGTGTGATGAGCACTTGTGTTTGCCTTGTGTCTGGGTGTTGTTTATCTATATATGTATGTATTTACAAAAACAAATGTATTTGTGTATGTATATCAGCTGTCTGACACCCATAGTACAGGGTATCCCTAGTTTGGGGTCAGGATGGCCGTGTGTGGAAATGTCCCCACATATTATTATTATTATTATATTCAAAATTATTTGTCAAATATTTAAGTTGAAATAAAAAAGCTTTGATTTCTTGAACCACTTCATCATCACCCCAGGTTGCAACTGTAGTTTTGGGTTCGGCTGCCAGTCTAACCAGATGCAGCTGAATACTAATATTTTTCATGGAACGACTGCTTATTCGACCTTCACAAGTCTACCACACAGTAACTGGGTAACACGATACCCCGTGGTGAGACTGGCTGTCAGATTTTCTGGCTTCTGACTAACTATTATAACGACTGCCAAAGATCTACGAATGACAGCTAAGACGAGCGGCTTTACGTGCTTTCCAGGCACGGAGGGGAGTCGGTATGAAATGGATGGTCACCCATCCACTGACCGACCGCGGCAAGCGTAGCTTAACCAAGCCACCATCGTGACCAAGCAATCCGTACAGCTTTTACATAGCCACAAGATTTTTCACAAGTGGTCCCATGCGGCTTGGAGGAAGCCGCATGGGACTACTTGTGACAAAAAATAAGTCAGAATTAGTTGAATAACACGAAGTTGAATGACAAAATGTCACACAAAATGGGCCTGTGTTAAAAATTCGAACTTCAAAAGTTAACCTTGACTAGTGCAAGCGGGCCTTACAAACCCATCCCGCTAACTCCCTGGCCCCTAACTAAGTAAAGAAAACACAAAGCAACAAACAAGCAGTACATTTTGCCCGCCGTCAAAAACAACTTTTATAAAATAAATTGTATTATTCCATTCGGTGTGAGACGCTATCTTCAAGATATTATGTGGTAGCAAATAATACACACGTAGTAAAAAGCCAGGACACAAGAAAGGGAAATATGTATGATATATATACAAACATTCCTTTGCTAGTAAAGTAAAGATATGTTGGGCGTCTCGATGTGATTAAGTATCAAAGGGTCTTATTGTTTTACGATCTACTCTTGTACTACTCTAAAATGCTCAAAGAAGATTTATCTGAAAATGCCTTGGGTTGGTAGGTATTTCTTGTGTTCACAAATTTATTTGGCTTATGTTTAACGAACCTCCAGATAAAGTAAATGACCTCCAAAAATAGTAAATGATCACCAACATTTAATCAAAGTATTGTAGAAATGTATGAGTTTGACTGTAAAAAGCGATTTGGGGTAGGTGGTCACAGTTCTTACCTAACCTAACCATGTCGGATCCGCCCCAGGGGGAACTTAAGGGTTTGGTGACTAAGATTTGGTGATCATTTACAATTTTTGGTGGTCATTATATTTATTCCCATTTTATTTTCAGACTAGCACTTTGCCCGCGATTTCGTCCGCGTCAATTTTCTCAAGGATTCCTATTTTTTTGATAATGTAATATATCCTTTAGCGGTAACGTAGCTTCGTACTGGTGAAAGAATTTTTAAAATCGGAGAAGAAGTATACCCCCTACATATAAATTTACAAACTCACAAACGTACAAACTTACAAACAAAGTTTACCTCTTTATATTATTAGTACCTATTAGACTAGCTTTGCCTTCATCCGAGCCGACCTCATCCGCGTAAATGTCAGTCATCTCGGGTGCAGACAAAGTCGCGAATTAAAAAATTGCCTAGTATATTCTTTGGTTTTAAGCTAAGTCTGTTTTCTTACACTGTTCAACTCACTTTCAGCCTCCTCGAGTACTTGGTTTTATATAGAGAGATTAGGTTTTGGTCATTATCCATCAAATAAGTTTGCATTTTTAATAAAAAATGTTACTTCCCCAATTGTGTTACAGTACGGTCAACGTAACTTGGCGCGTCTGAAGTTAGCCGATTAGCTGCGCAGTAGACAATTTCGTTCCTAAAAGTTTCATTGCGCAGCCAAACAGCAAACTTCAGACGCGCCAAGTTACGTTGACCGTATTGTACGTTGTGATAGGGTGGATGATGTGCAGCATATTCTAGTAGAATGTGATAAATACCAAGGGGGAGAGAGGCAATGATGCACAATTGTGACATAAATGTGGTGACGACACGGTTGGCGCAGTGGCTGAGCGATCGACTGCTGCGCAGCGTGTTGCGGGTTCGATTCCCGCCCAGGGTAAATATTTGTGTGATGAGCACTTGTATTTGCCTTGTGTCTGGGTGTTGTTTATCTGTATATGTATGTATTAAAAAAAATATATGTATTTGTGTATGTATATCAGCTGTCTGACACCCATTATACAGGGTCTCCCTAGTTTGGGGTCAGATGGCCGTGTGTGAAAATGTCCCCACATATTATTATTATTATTCTACGAGTAAAAATCAAATACCAAAAAATTAAATTTAAAATTTAAAAAACCCCCAACACAAAATATAAAAGCAATTATTTAAAAAGTAAAAAATAATATCTTTTGTTCAGCCATCAAATGTTTGTTCGTTGAAATGGCGCTATAATGTCGCGGCGCGGTACCGCGTAAGTCAAATCTCATTGCAAATCCATGAGTTCACTATTTTACCTATTTAGCTATTGCTGACTTAGCGGTACCCCGCCGCGACATTATAGCGCCATTTCAACGAACAAATATTTAATGGCTCAACAAAAGATATTATTTTTTACTTTTTAAATAATTGCTTTTATGTTTTGCGTTGGGGGTTTTTAAAATTTTTAATTTAATTTTTATTTGAAAGTTTTTAAATGTAATTTAGTCTGGTTTTGAGAAGTTGTAGATACGTCTAAAGTTGTATTTCGTCACATGGATCTTTTTGATATTAAAGATATCACCCTGAGAATGCGTTTGGTATATATATAATTCAATTTTGGAAAAAGTGTGTATTGGATTCTTTTTGCGTAACTACGTCCAATTGGCACAACCGTACTCTGGCACAATCGTACCCAGTCTACCATATGTTTAAACAGCCGGCTGTTTAAACAGCAGGGAACCGGTGCTTTGGCCCTTAGAGTTTATAAAATTAATTTTCAAGTTTTTAGTTTTCATTTCGTTAGTTAATTAATATTCCTCATTCCCTTTCAATACAGTATGCATTATTCTACTAGTCAAGCCCTTTCATTTGATATCCATATTGAGGAAGTCGTGAAAAAAAAATGTAATTCGCCATTTTGTGGTGCCGGTCATCTTGGCTTTGAAATTGATCATAGTGTAAAGTATTCTACTAGTAAAGCCCTTTCATTTGATACCCATATTGATGTGGTTGTGAAAAAATATGTGATTAGCTATTTTGTGGCGGCGGCCATCTTGGACCGATTTTCATCAAACATAGCTAAGAACACTCCCGACTAATTCACCTTTCAAATAAAAAAAACAAAAACAAAATCGGTTCATCCGTTCGGGAGCTACGATGCCACAGACAGACACACACACACACACACACACACACACACACACGTCAACCTTATAACACCCCGTCGTTCTTACGTCGGGGGTTAAAAAGCCTTACATTGTAAAAATTATCAGCAGGCACCTTATGAAAGCACCATCTTAATAACTACGTAACTGACATATTTTATTTCAAAGTTTCCTTTACCGCTTAACAGTTCCGACACGAAAACCTGCCTCGAGGCGTCTTTTATAATTATTATAGCTACCTTTGTAATAATATAGACGGAGATTGCAAGAGGAAACTGGGTCACTTCGCTATTTCTGCACTAGGTACTCATATAATTATACGGTCTAGTGTTAATGTTGAATGGGAACGAAGTTTGGAAACTGTTTTTTGAAAGGCTAAATTTTAATGTATTTTCTGTTTCGAATTTTCCGCTTTGTAGTTAGCTTCGTTCAAATTTTCCTTAGCTCGTGGGGTGTTCAGGCTAGAATAGCCTGTGGAATGTCCGGGCTAGAACCCACCCATTTTATGTGTCATTGAAGGCGACTAAGGGAAAATCTGGAAGTCGGGCAGCAGCGGGTTTCGTGTAATTAACAGCTTCACCAAGACGGCTGCCAAGCGTGGGGATTATGACAACCCAATCAATCAAATTGTTGTTAAGTTTACTGCTATGTACTAACATAATATGGACATACAATAAGTCCGAAATAAAAAAAATGAATTTGAACTTGAAACGGGTTGAATGGGCAAGAATGGAGTTTCTTGTCCATTCTTTTTCATACGAAAGTACTTTTTGGTAGGGGCAAGTGGATTCAATACTATTTGGCTCTTGTTAATGACGTTCAAAGGTGCCTTTGATTTGATTTTGATTTTACAACACGATTATTAAAATTATGTAAACAGGAATATAATTTATTTGAAAAATGGGTGGGTGTAGAAGGCGACAGAGGGATATTGACCCGAGGATGGGCAGCAGCGTCCTTCTGAGTACCATAACACCTACTGCGATCGCCAACATGCATCGGCCAAGCATGGCGATTATGGCTGAACCCCCCTTGGGGGAGACCTATGCCCAGTAGTGGGCGTCTAAAGGTTGACATGATGATGATGATGATTTAAAAAGTATTGTCCAAATTATTTATTTTCTAAACATAATTGACTTATCTCGCAAAAAAAATACCGTCATACTAAAAGAAAAACTGACAAACTCGCCAACACAAACAAGTAACCAATTCCGACATTATTTACTTATATCCAACAAAAATCACACAACGGAAGCTCTTATGAAATAATAAATAATGTAAGAAAACCGAATATGAACCACATTTCCTAATATTCAGAGAGTATTGTTGTTTGCACATCACTGTGAACGAAATAAAAATGAATAATATAAAAATAAACAAAAGCAAGGACTCACATAATGTGGAGTCGTCGCACAGTACATTATATCCTTAGCAGTGGGCTATGAAAATGGCGGGAATGAAGATGCACTACACTCTGTCCACTGGTTTAATCGTTTTTTGACAGCTGCAACTACTGAACAATATTTATGTTTTTTACAAAAATTGATATACATTATAATGTATTATAATGTCTAAATACCTGTATTATAATATCTGTATAACTAAGATAATTCAAGAAGGGTCATATCTAAGATAATTCAAGAAGCTAAGGCAGTTTATATATTTATTTTATAACACATTTTAAAGTTAACTTAAGGTAATTAAGAATAATTACATTATAAGGCAGCTGTCAAAATAACCAATAACCCAATAATAATAAAAATATGTGGGGTCATTTCACACACGGCCATCTGACCCCAAACTAGGGAGACCCTGTACTATGGGTGTCAGATAGCTGATATACATACACAAATATATTTTAAATACATATATATATAGATAAACAACACCCAGACACAAGGCAAACACAAGTGCTCATCACACAAATACAATGGACAGGGTATATGATATTATTATTCTTATGTCGTGATGGCCTAATGGTTAAGGCGCCCACCTTTCATGCCTGAGGTTGTGGGTTCGAAACCGGGCAAGTACCATTGTGACTTTTTCAATTCATATGTAATTTCTATGTTTATCTTGGACATCATTGACATCGGTGAAGGAAAACATCGTGAAGAAACCTGAACTTATAATTTATATAAGTCTGAAATCGCCAATCCACCTTGAGCGCACGTGTTGATCAATGCTCGTGCCTTCTCTTTATGAGAAGAGACCTTTGCCCTGCAGTGGGACAATTACCTATAGGCTTTTGCTAATATTATATTATTAATAATAATATTATTATTCTGATTCAATGGTGGTTGTCACAATTTTTATTTTTTTTATTTATTTATTTGTTTCAGACATACCTACTTCCAGTCCATATTTTTCCAAACATAAAAATTAAAATCTATTTTAAATTCTAAAATTTTGGACAGTTATAAACACAAAATAACATTACGATTAATTAAATTTAACTATATAATAAACACCTCCCACCCTTGACGGGCCTGTTGGTCTAGTGGTCACTGACCCTGACTGCTAAGCCGGAGGTCGTGGGTTCGATTCCCACCCAGGACAAACTTTGTGTGATGAGCATGATTGTTTGTTCTGTGTCTGGGTGTTTATCTATAATATGTATGTATTTATAAATTATATAAGTATGTATATCAGTTGTCTGGTTACCATAACACAAGCTCTGCTTAGCTTGGGACCAGATGACCGTGTGTGAGTTGTCCCAAGATTTATTTATTTTATTTATTTATTCATAAAAAAGAAATATTAAAATTATAGATTGAGAACAACGGATTAACTCACTGTGTTGTCGGGTTCGTCCGACTAGTTTCGATGGCATACGGCCTTTTTCAAGGAGTTCCACAGGATGACACACCGCGCATTTATAATGTGTAACAATACTCACGTTTCGTTTAATTAAAAAATATTAAAGTTGACAGAAAATTAAAGAATCAGTAATTATAATGTCTGACCAAACCGATAATAAATTAAAATAAAATTGCGATTAAACAATGGCTAAGCAATTAGCTGCTATGTTGCGAGTCGTGTACGGCCTATATAATGTGGTCCTAGGTCTAGACCTAGAACTGTGGAACTAGTTGCTTGTGTAAAAAAGTTTAGATGTTTGTAATGCACTCACAATACAGGAGAAACCGGTAGTATAGAGGCTTAGTTTAAAAAAAATCTTATCTGGGGTGAGATTCTGAAAGACCTCATTCTAAACATCGAATCTGAGTCCGCTGTGAGTTTCCTGATTGGTATTCTAAAAACTCGGTTAATAATTCGAATTTACACTAGTGCCACCCTTGCGAGCGTGTCAGCGAGTTGAACTAAATTGACAGGGAGATTTTGACAGATAAAGTATGAGATGACGTAAGAAGCGGCATTCTTAATTTCCCCGACACTTCGACGCTCACTTTGCACTCGAACTCGATTCAAAGAGTCAAATATATCGATGTCATGATGAAGCTTATGCGAAGTGAGAGTGAATAGCGATGTGAGATGCGAGTTGTTGTTTGAATTTTACAGAATCAACTTACTGGTAACTTTATATTTTCATAGAAATCAATGATTTGGACAAAATGATCAGACATTTTATATTCAAAATGACTGTAAAATGTTTAAATTGTAATAAAGATGCTATGATTTTTTACAGTATTGCAAGGACATGAGAAACAAAGGTGGCAAAATTACGTGGCACCAATAGCGACAAAAAATAACTCAGAGTTTAAATGTTGAATCACACGAAGTTGAATGACAAAATGGTCCTGTTAAAAAATTCAGAGCTCAAAGATAACCCTGCCTAATGCAAGCGGGCAAACCCATCCCGCTTACTCCCTGGCCCCTAACTAAGTAAAGAAAACACAAAGCAACAAACAAGCAGTACATTTTGCCCGCCGTCAAAAACAACTTTTATAAAATAAATTGTATTATTCCATTCGGTGTGAGACGCTATCTTCAAGATATTATGTGGTAGCAAATAATACACACGTAGTAAAAAGCCAGGACACAAGAAAGGGAAATATGTATGATATATATACAAACATTCCTTTGCTAGTAAAGTAAAGATATGTTGGGCGTCTCGATGTGATTAAGTATCAAAGGGTCTTATTGTTTTACGATCTATTCTTGTACTACTCTAAAATGCTCAAAGAAGATAAATGCTCTGAAAATGCCTTGGGTTGGTAGGTATTTCTTGTGTTCACAAATTTATTTGGCTTACGTTTAACGAACCTCCAGATAAAGTAAATGACCTCCAAAAATAGTAAATGATCACCAACATTTAATCCCATTTTAATGTTTAACGAACCTCCAGATATAGTAAATGACCTCCAAAAATAGTAAATGATCACCAACATTTAACCCCATTTTAATGTTTAACGAACCTCCAGATATAGTAAATGACCTCCAAAAATAGTAAATGATCACCAACATTTAACCCCATTTTAATGTTTAACGAACCTCCAGATATAGTAAATGACCTCCAAAAATAGTAAATGATCACTAACATTTAATCAAAGTATTGTAGAAATGTATGAGTTTGACTGTAAAAAGCGATTTGGTTCTGGCAGGGGGTAGGGGGTCACAGTTCTAACCTAACCTAACCATGTCGGATCCGCCCCAGGGGGAACTTAAGGGTTTGGTGACTAAGATTTGGTGATCATTTACTATTTTTATTCCCTGCAATTCCCGCAATTTCGTCCACGTCAATTTTCTCAAGGATTCCTATTTTTTTGATAATGTAATATACCCAATGTAATATTTAGCATTCAGGGATAACGAGGCTTCGTACTGGTAAAAGAATTTTTTAAATCGGAGAAGAAGTATAACCCCTACATACAAACTTACAAACTCAAAAACATACAAACTTACAAACAAATTTTACCTCTTTATAATATTAGTATAGACTAGCTTTGCCCGCGACCTCATCCGCGTAAATGTCAGTCATCTCGGGTGCAGACAAAGTCGCGAATAAAAAAATTGCCTAGTATATTCTTTGGTTTCAAGCTAAGTCTGTTTTCTTACACTGTTCAACTTCTCTTTCAGCCTCCTCGAGTACTTGGTTTTATATAGATAGATTACATTTTGGTCATTATCCATCACATAAGTTTGCATTTTTAATGAAAAATGTTACTTCCCCAATTGTGTTACGTTGTGATAGGGTGGATGATGTGCAGCATATTCTAGTAGAATGTGATAAATACCAAGGGGGAGAGAGGCAATAATGCACAATTGTGACATAAATGTGGTGACGACACGGTTGGCGCAGTGGCTGAGCGATCGACTGCTGCGCAGCGTGTTGCGGGTTCGATTCCCGCCCAGGGTAAATATTTGTGTGATGAGCACTTGTATTTGCCTTGTGTCTGGGTGTTGTTTATCTGTATATGTATGTATTTACAAAAAAAAATGTATTTGTGTATGATATCAGCTGTCTGACACCCATATTACAGGGTCTCCCTAGTTTGGGGTCAGATGGCCGTGTGTGAAAATGTCCCCACATATTATTATTATTATTATTAAATTGTAGTAGGCGCTATATATTTAAAAAATAAATAAATAAAAAATGACTACGACCAAGGAGTATTTTGAAGCTTATTAGCAGAACCAACATCAGACGGAGCAAAGTTTATAGTAGAAGATATGGTTGGGCATCAATGACTTTTGCCCTTTTCGAAAATATGTATAACTATTTTAGTTTAAGGCTGTTATTTAAGTTTAGGTAACGTTGGGGTTCTCATGTCCAAGGAAACAAGCCAAAAAATAGTTATTTGTTATACAAGAGTGCAAAGTTGCTTTTTAACCGCGTGTTCAATTTTGATGACCGAGCAAGCGAAGGATTCTAAAATTGAATCACGAGCGCAGCGAGTGATTCAAAATTAGAATCCTGAGCGTTAGCGAGGGAATCAAAAGAGCACGAGGTGAAAAATCTTTGCACTCGAGTGCAACACGTAACTTTTCATTCCACCTCAGCGAGGAAATGACTAAATGCAAAAAAAAAACGTTTACAAAGTCTGAGTTTTTAACAAATTTAAAAAAAGTTGTATGATATATTCGGCACCATAGAAGTAGCAGTAAATAGGTTTAATGTTTTTTTTTAATTCACAAACTTAGTGCACACGATGTTCTAAATTTAATTTACTTTATCCTCTAGAGAATAAAAACGGCTTTTCCACTCAGATATTGAAGATAAATTTACTTTATCCTCTAGAGAATAAAAACGGCTTTTCCACTCAGATATTGAAGATTAAAAATACTCTTTCCGAGATGGTGGGATGAAAATAAACATTACTACACTTTCGCATTTTTAATATTAGTATGGATCTAGATACTAGTTTATTACAGGAACTCTACAGATTCAAGAGGTGTTAGTAATTTTCTGAACTTATTAAGTCACAACATATTGTCTTAATATTTTCCTGATTCGACGAACAATAGCGAGCGATATATCAAATTATTGGGCTGAAAAGTCAAACTGTGTCAAAGTTATGTCGAATGGGGTAAGCTAAATTTATTTCCCGTTTCTTAGCAACTAATCACAGTAGCTTGCACGCATGACAATTCGTCACATTAATTTTGCGCAAATTTTTGAGAAATATTTCTTACTAGCTTTTGCCCGCGACTTCGTCTGCGTGAATGTCGGTTATAGTGGATGCAGACGAAGTCGCAGAAGAAAAAGTAGCCTATGTCTTTCCCCAGGGTTTAAGTTATCTTGAAAATCGGTTCAGACGTTTCATCGTGAAAGCATAACAGACAGAGTTACTTTCACATTATAATATTATGTAGTAGTATGGATTAATTTAATTAATTAGAACGTGTGGATATGGCGTTCAACAAAAGTGCCTTATAATAATCTAACCTAGATAGATGATTTGACTTTAAATCTTGTGATATATCCTATCCGACTTTTATTATAAATGTGAAAGTTTGTGAAGATGTTTGGATGTTTGTTACTCAATCACGCGTAAACCGTTGAACAGATTTGCATGAAAATTAGCACACAGGTAGACCATTTCCTGGATTAACACATAGGATACTTTTTTTCCCGATAATGTGTTTCCTTGGGATAATCGTTCTTTTTTACGCGGTCGAAGCCGCGGGCAGAAGCTATTTTATTATAAGACAACTATTTATTAGGCGTCACAAGTATCACAACAATCTAACAATCTACAGTTAATCTAGATATACAGTTCCATGATAAATAATCTTAAAATGGCACCCGATGCCGCGGGCCAGAGTGCTCTTCCAAACTAATTAGTTCCAAGGCCTGTATTGTATTACCAGTTTATAAACCTTTGTTATTTCACTGCTGTGAGAGATGAATCGTCTCTATAGAAACAATAGCAAATTACTGGAAAACAAAAGACTGAAAATTAAATCTGCAGACGTCTTCCGTCGCAAGCAAAGACAGTTTACTAGTTTAATAAAACACACACATACACACACACAAGCACAGTACAAAGCAATTAAGGCTTCAGATGATATTAAGTAGAACGCGCTTCTGAGCTCTTAAATTATTTTGTAGCATCTTTCTCACGTTCACTAAGAAACACTACTTGATACGGTCTTTCCGTATGTACACATCCATTGCAGTTTAAATTCTTAATCGTTCTTCTATCTCTTCGTAAACAAAGCGATGTACATTAAACAAGATTCATTCTAATCTGAAATAATTAGAAGGCAGAAGGAAGGAAGGTTTAGTTAGGGTGAAATCATACTGAAATGTACGGATTAACTTTTTTTTTGCATCTCTATTATTTTGGGCATGTCTGCCGCGGCATCCGGCAGACATACCCCCCAAAAAAAAGTTATTAGTTTAACGAAAAACTCATTATTTCAGAACGAAACGGCTACTGACAGTAACAGTGACACTGACTGCCGACGTTTCGCAGTTCTTACATTGAAATTGCATCGTCTTATGGGAAATAACATCACAAATAATGTATTTTTTTGCACACACTTGTCGCATCACTTGTCTGCCAATTTTATAAATCTATTAACATCGCTTGTCACTTTCTTTTTTTATAAACACAAAATGGACATCAAGATGAAACGAAAAAGCGTTATTTTCATTTCGTAATATTTTAATTATGCTAAGTATATCAATCTACTCCTGGTAATGTATTGTTCACATTGGAAAATATTTTAAACCTTTTTTTTTCATGCAAATGAATGTATGAATCTCGCCATGATTCTTTGCTCATGTAACTTTTTAACGTAACTTAAATCTTTTTAAGCACTTAGGGACAACTTTGCTTCTTTGTAGCACAATAATTTACAGAACTGAACCAACAGTTTCAGAGATAAGCCCTCATACTCAATTTTAATATAAAATATAATTTGTAATTATAGTGATATTCATATTTACAAAGCTTACAGTCTAAGATCTTAGTAAATGACTTAAATTGCTATTCAAAAACTTTCACAAATATGCAATGATTTTAACACTAACCCTTCGTTTCTCAACCAAAAATGTGTATGACAAACTGTTGTGGACAATTTAGTAAACGAATAAAAAAAAAATTCGTGCTCTTGACAACTACTTACTTAGCTTACTTAACAATGAAATAGAAAACTTAATCATGGAAAACAGCACTTTGAAAAAACAGACAGTAGAACAACAGAATGTCATAACCCAATTAAAAAACTTATGTAGCGAACCAACAAATAGTTCTCCTAAATACTCCAACCCAAAAAAAAGGAATGTTAGGGTACAAAATCAAAATTTATTGTACAAAAAGAAACTAGATTTGAGTTTAATCGATCATGAGAGCAAATCGTGCGCAGAAAGTGAAATAGATGGCGCTGCCGGTCGAGTGGACGAGGGCGGGTCGACTCAAGAAATTAGCTCAATTTTGACGAGGTACGACCAAAACAAACTAGATGGCGCTTTATTCAATTTTCATGAGGAGAAATTAACTAACAAAAATCATGTACTGACTAAATGCGACAGAACTGAATCAAATTCTCAGTTATTTATATTTGGAGGACAGCAATTCACAGGATTGGCTACATTACTTATACAATCTAGGAAAAATACTAATTACAAGAAGTACCATATTTCTTCCACTACGAAACCACACGCCACCACAGAAGAGATTCTCAAGCCTATTTACAAATTAGAAGATTCGGAAGATAATTATCTAGTTATATGTGTAGGAGAAAATGATTCCAACCCCAATAAAATAATAATAGAATTAGGGTCGTTGCTCAAATCCTTTCAAAAACTTAACGTGTTAGTATTTAATGTTTTGCAGAACAAATATTTGAATAATAGTTTGTTAAATAACAACTTAAAAATGATATGTAGGAACTTTAAAAATTGTTCATATGTGAATATACAAGGTAACTACCTGTACAAGAATGACTACTATTTGTTAGAAGTATGTAAAAAAATTAACTTTGACATCGACTCCAATTATTATGACAAGACATTTTTATGTTTTAAAAATATTAGGTTATTAATGAATACAACGAAGGCTAAAACAGAATGCACAACTGTTCCTAAGAAAGGCACTATTCCATTCTACTTTCAACGTAATAAGGATACGCGTTTAAGCGATAATTGTCAAATTATTAACTCAGGGAATGATAAACACCGACACCCACAAGAAGGGAACCATTCCATATTATTTTAAAAAAATTACACCGTCTATAAATATGCAATCCGCCAATGAGTTGCCTTTGCAAACACAGAAATGTTTTCGTCCCTAATGCGGATTTTAATTTTAGAATATTTCACCAGAACATTGCGGGCGCTATAAACAAATCTGAAGAATTAACATTTGCAATCCACGAGCTATCGCAACAAGGGCCGAAAATAAACGTAGTGTGTCTGACGGAAACTTTTATTAAAAAAGGTACATAATTGCTTTTAAAAATTCCTGGATATCGATTAGTTGCATCGTACTCACGTGACAATAAACGAGGAGGGGTATGCATACTGCTTAATAATAATATGAAATATAAAATTTTGACCAATATTGACGACTTGATATGTAATTTTAATTTTGAATGTTGTGGCGTAGAAATAAATAAAATTATTATTGTTTGTTTATATAGAACTCCAAATAGTAATCCTCAAATATTTCTCGGAAAACTAGAACAGTTGCTAGTAAGACTAACGAGAAACAAAAAAAAGATTATTCTATGCGGTGATTGGAATTTGGATATCATAAAGACAAACAAAAGCTGCGAAGACCTAAAAAGCCTTTTGAAAAATTATAATATCGAATTGCATGTTAAAACGCCCACAAGACAGTTGTCGTGTTTGGATCAGATAGCAAGCAACATCAAGCAAGCTAAAACTGAGGTGCATCATCTTGCCTTGTCCGATCATGAAACAGGGCAGACGCTTTCGATGAAAACTAATAAATCATACGAAATATGCAGTTGGTATGAGGAGATCAGAGACTTTAGTCAAGAAAACTTGGACAAGTTTTATAGTTGCATAGCATCTCTAACGTTTTCAACCGTATACGAAAAAAATAATTTTCAGGAAGCGTTTGCGGAATTTCACGGTCTTATTAAATTATTTTTTGACTTGTGCTTTCCAAGATACTCAAAAAAGAGGTCATCTCATAAAGGGAACCACAAATGGTTGACAAAGGGCATAAAAAAATCGTGCGTAAAGAAGAGGCTACTTTATCTTAGTCAACAATATAATAAAACTAATAGATTAAAACTAAGCAAAAAATACAAATCATATAGTGACATTCTCAAAAAGTGTATTTATAAATCTAGACAGCTACAAAGTAAAAAGTATATTGTCAATAATAAAAATAAGTGTAAAGCCACATGGGCACTGATTAATGAAAATACTGATGATTTAAACGCCAAAACGCAAATTGACAAAATAATTAAAGATGACCGAACAATTCAAGACCCTAAGGAGATAAGTGACATATTTAATCAATTTTACATACAATCGACAAATAACAATAATTTTAAATACAATGTTGACAAGATAAACAAGACTATCGATGGTAATAATGAACACACAATATTTCTTAAACCTACTGATGCTATTGAGGTATTAAATATAATAAAGAATCTTAAGAACACAAATGCAGTAGGACTGGATGACATAACAATAAAGGTAATTAAATTATGCGCTTTATATATTTGTCAACCTTTAGCTTATTTAATAAACTTTTCTTTTGAAGAAGGTACATTTCCAGAGACTTTAAAAAAATCATTAGTGAAGCCACTTTTTAAAAAAGGTGATGCATCCGACATGAAAAACTATAGACCAGTGACGCTGCTACCAATCATGTCAAAAATCTTGGAGAAAGTCATGCTCAGAAGGCTCCATGACTTTACGAGCAGTCATCGTATACTTAAAGACGAGCAATTTGGATTTAGACCAAGCAGTACCACGTCAATGGCATGTTTCAATTTGATGAAGAATGTCACCGAGGCGATAAATGAAGGGTTACCAGTAGCGGCTATCTTCTTAGACATGAGCAAGGCGTTCGATTTTGTGGATCACAAATTGCTCTTACACAAGCTAGAAAGATATGGAATAAGAGGAAAAGCGAACGACTGGTTGAGAAACTACCTTAAAAACCGACAACAATGTGTGGAAATCTCCAGAAACTATAAGGGCAAAAAAATGTCATATAGAAGTGAGTACCAGGTAAATAATTTCGGAGTGCCGCAGGGCAGTGTATTGGGCCCGTTTTTGTTCCTCCTCTACATCAACGACCTCCCAAATATCACTCGCCATAAAGTGGTTTTATTCGCTGATGACATAACCCTTGTCGTGAAGTGTGAAAGAGTAGACACCTACGAATTTGACATTAATGAAGCTATCAAAAATATAATACACTGGTTGAACTCCAATAATTTACAAATTAATATGGAGAAAACGAAAATGATCCAATTTCAAACATACAGGAGAAAACCTTTAACGCTGACTGTCAAATATAAGGACACTACTGTTGAACAAGTAGTAAGTACTGCATTTCTCGGCATACAATTGGATCAAAATTGCGACTGGAAAAAGCATGTCAACTATGTTTGTGACAAACTAGACAGATTTGTCTATGCACTGAGAAGATTAAGAGCCACCGTTACAACTGAAGCGGCTCTTTGTGCATATCACGGATACGTTTCATCGCTACTCTCATACGGTCTCTTATTGTGGGGTAACTCGGTGGATGTCACTAAAGCATTTATTGTACAAAAAAAAAGTGTGCGTGCAATCTGTGGAGCTCGGTACATGGACATCTGTAAGCCACTGTTTAAAAAGTACAACATTTTACCATTAGCATGTATGTATGTTAAAGAATTATGCTTGTTTGTACGACAACATCCTGAAAATTTTATAAGGCATAAAGACGTAACCAAAAGGAATGTTGCTCCTAGAGATAAACATAGGCTTTGCTTGCCACAATGCAAGCTCGATGTATATAAAAAAAATTCATTTATAATGGCTATTAAGGTCTACAATAAATTACCAAATGCCTTTAAAGAATTACCATTGCCTATGTTTAAAAAACAATTGAACCATTGGCTTAAAGAAAAATGTTTTTACAGCCTTAATGAATTTATGTCATTTAACCATGTACAAAAGTAATGTTTTGGTCATTCTGGTTTATATGTATGTATTTTTTTTTCTATTGTAATTGACATAATTTATTTTATTTTCTATTATTCTGACATTTTAACAATTTCATTTTTTTTATTTTAACTTTAACGTTTAAATTATTAGATAAAATCAGACATTTCTAATAATTTATTGTATTGTGACATTAAATATTTGCACACCACATGTATTGGTAGAATGTAAATGGGCCACATTTATCTATGTTTAACATCATACTTTGTATACCTACATTCTGGCAAATAAATGATTATTATTATTATTATTATTATTATTACTAGCCGAAATAATATAACCAGCCAATAGTTCGAGGAACTGGAGATATTAGAAGCGTTATTTGCTAGACCAAGATATCCAACCACACGTGTAGGTACACGCTTTCAAATCGCGTGCGGTCTTCTCATTTTAGCGAAATACGCTTCTGAATGTCGTCCTTTTAGCTAAGTTGGCTAGCGAAGGCGACATATCGCACACAGTTGTGATTTTTCACTAGCTTTTTACGAAACCGATATCAGTATGTTGACTATAGTGAAAAGCTTTCCAAATCCTACTTTATGAGATCAGGTGTAATCAAGACAGAACCTCTTATCTTAACCTATATAAAACAACTTGCTCAAAGTAGTCAATAAATCTATTACTTATATAATATATCTATACTAATATTATAAAGCTGAAGAGTTTGTTTGTTTGTTTGTTTGGTTGAACCCGCTAATCTTAGGATCTACTGCTTCGAATTGAAAAATTATTTTTGTGTTGGATAGTCCATTTATCGAGGAACGTTATAGGCCCATGCGAAGCCGGGTCGGGTCGTAAGTATATTATATAATTATAGTATAAAGCTGAAGAGTTTGTTTGTTTGGTTGAACGCGCTAATCTCAAGATCTACTGGTTCGAATTGAAAAATTATTGTTGTGTTGGAGAGTCCATTTATCGAGGAAGGCTATATAGGTCCATGCGAAACCGGGCCGAGTCGCTTGTGTATAATAATGAAATAGCGATACATAAAAATTCTAATCACTGTGTGTAAGTGTGATTTCACCCTTAGAATCTACATTTAGGAAGAGGATTCTGGTAGAAACTTGTCTGTACTCCGAGTCTCGGACAACGTAAGCTTAAATTAATTTTAATTCAATCCTTCTTGTTAGTACTTTAGCGCAAGATGCATCTGCTTAGGTAAAGTTTAGACTCATTTGTAGAAAGCTTGAGTTTGTTATCCAAAGTACTGTCTAGACTGGATGCTAGTTTTCCAACAAGACGTGATTATAATGAGAAGTTTAATGGAGAATTATATTCTCTTAAAGTGCAACTCGCGAAAGTTAGTTGCCCAGGTATGAATTATTCATTGGATTTAGTATATTACTCAGTTGCATCGCGTGATTAAATATCTTTTACTGTCTGACTAAACAGTTCAACGAAAGATTTATTAATTCTTTAATTTGAAAAATTCAGGAGGAATATTTTCAGCGTATTTTTGCTAAAGAGTGTCTTTATCTGCTTTGTCCTGTTTGATATAAATAGCTAACTAAATAAAATAAAAGAACTATTATATGCCCTAAAAACCCCGATAACTGGGGTTTAATTTTCAGTTTTAGCAGTTTTAAAGTTTTTTTTTTATCATTTGATAGGCATACGTTTGACCACTATCTCACCTGATGGGAAGCGATGATGCGGTCTAAGATGGAGCACGCTTGCCTAGAAGTAACCTAACCTAAAGTTTACCAAAAACTGCAAATTGTTGAAATCTATTCAACTCTAGACGCAATTCTTATGCTTTTTTGATAACTCATAAATAAATAAATCTTCCGAAAACCAGTTCTTAAAGTATATACAGTTTTGGTCGAATGGCGGAATAAATGGAAAAGGAACTTTAAAGCAACCTAGTTTCATTGGTTGGTCTTTGTTACTAACTTTAATTTATACCTTTCAAGTAATCTATAAATCTTAATTAACTTGTAACCTACAACTTTCCACGATAATCTAGAGGCCAATTCCACTAATTCAAAACGTTAAAAATCTATATTGCAATAGCATCTCAATGACAATCAATGTCAAAATCGTATCAAAAAAAAAACTGATTAAGACGAAGATTTGACTGCAAACTTCACTAAAAGTCGGTAGACTTGCCCCCCAGTTTTATAAACTTGTAAAACAATTTCGATTTTATCAAAATTCCTCAAAACTACAAAATGAGCATTCACATAAACGGAATACTCGTGTGAACGGTAGGTACAAGCAGCGGGGCAGCATATGTGCGATATGTGAAAATTAAAACGTGGGGCGAGTGTAACGTCTGTTTCACACGCCACCAGTAACGGGGTCGAGTGGCACCCCAACAAACATGTACAAAGGGAAAAGTGGATAACTGACAGTACAGTTTTAGAGGCTGTTGTTGTTGACAATTTTCTTCTTACATGAGAGTCATTTTTACTTAAATAAATTAAAAAGGCTTCCAGCTACCAATAAATTTTGCAATACTTTTTTTTATAGGTGTCTTTTTGGTGGGTCAACTGTGCGCGTAGGGCTCTAGAAAAAGACCGCATCCTTAATAAGCAGAATGAGGGCAAGCACCAACAGCATTTTGAAAACCCTAGCTGAGCAACATGATGCACTTATATTAAAACACTCTGTCCGGTTGCTCGTGCGGAAGGGATGAATGTAAATTTTGTCTAATTATTATTAAATACTAACCCTTAGTTCATCAGTTTTTTACTAACCAGTGGACCATTGTTGTCAAGTTAAATAAAATAAATCTATACTTAATATTATAAAGCTGAAGAGTTTGTTTGTTTGGTTGGACGCGCTAATCTCAGAATCTACGGGTTCGAATAGAAAAAATCTTTTTGTGTTGGATAGTCCATTTATCGAGGAAGGCTTTAGGCCCAGGTGAAGCCGGGTCGAGCCGCTAGTTACTAACTCATCTAATCCTAAGTGGTGATGCGGCCTAAGGTGGAGCACGCTTGCCTAGGATAAACCGGTTAACTCGTGCCTAGCACATACCCAGATTATATGTATCGAGGAATAGAGAAGCGGGCAGTGAATTCCACAGTCTAACCTGACAGTTCGTTTAATAAATATGGAAGCAAAGCGCTCATTGGTTCGAGAGCGTGGTGCTAAAATTAGACATCTAGTACTAAATTTATCTTAAGCTATCTATAACTATTACTAACTATTCGGGTTAGGGTTTGGAGTTCTCCTAGGTAAAGGCCTTCTCTATCTTTTTACATAATATCTCTACTTTGCTATTATTAGTTTTTTTACCTGCTTTGTCCCATTTTTGTGAAAAGGTCTTCCCCATAGTTCCATTATGCAGGAGTTTGGACCAAAAGCCGCCGCGCTGGTCAAATGGAATCGTCAGAGCCTCGTTGATTAAAAACAAGGTGTACCACGAACAGTTGAGGTTGGCTTGAGTTCCAAAGCTTTAATGGGGACTTCCTTACACCATTGCCATTATTTGCCATTATTTGCCATTAATTGCCATTATTTGCCATTATTTGCCATTAATTGCCATTAATTGCCATTAATTGCCATTAATTGCCATTATTTGCCATTATTTGCCATTATTTGCCATTATTTGCCATTATTTTTCATTAAAAAAAATCTGGCAAAGAAACGTGACATTATTGACGCATAACTGACTGACTTTTATACAAATGCCTATTACTTAAGCCAAGTAGTTTATAATTCTATATTTTAAAAGTCAAAACAGCAAATAATAAACTTCATTCTACGACATTCATAAAGTTTATTACTATAATTACGCAAAAATAATAAACCTAAAAAGTGCACATCTAGAAGCAACTGGTTTTTAAAGCCATTTTAAATTATACCTACGCATTAGAGTTTATAGAAAGTAGATGACTTTAAATGGGTATTTTACGAACAAACTGTTGGCCTAAGTAGAAAAGAACTGATGCCCAGAGATAGTTATATAATTTAAAAGGTGGTGTGCCAGGAAGGAGACAGCAGAACGACTTGGATTTTTTTAACACTAGAAGCACGGTATCATCGGACGACACGGTTGGTGCAGTGGCTGAGCGATCGACTGCTGCGCAGCGTGTTGCGGGTTCGATTCCCGCCCAAGGTAAACATTTGTGTGATGAGCACTTGTGTTTGCCTTGTGTCTGGGTGTTGTTTATCTATATATGTATGTATTTACAATAAAAAAATGTATTTGTGTATGTATATCAGCTGTCTGACACCCATAGTACAGGTTCTCCCTAGTTTGGGATCAGATGGCCGTGTGTGAAAATGTCCCCACATATTATTATTATTATTATCGCGAAAGATAGAAGAAGGAAGATTACCTAGGAGTGGAATTAAGTGGTGTGCGGCTACAATATCGATGACATTGGAGATTACTTCCTTCTAGGCTAGACTAGACTACGACTAGACTAGATTAATTCCTTCAAAGCTGAAGGAGTGGGACAGAACAGGGTCACTTTTCATTATTTACTTGCTTTTGCCCGCGACTTCGTCCGCGAGAATGTCGGTTATCGCGGATTCAGATGAAGACATGGATTAAAGTAGTCTTTCCCCAAGGTATGATCTATCTTCATACCAAATTTCTTCAAAATTGGTTCAGCCACTGCAGGGCAACGGCCCCCCTTTTTACTTTCCAATCCTTTCTGTCTAGAGCATGTGTGAACTAATTTCTCCTGTAAGCCTCAGGCTTGTCCCGCCATCTTTCCCTGGATCAACCACGATGTCGCTTAACGTTTTCCAGGACCTACACTGTGGTTGTTTTAAGCCATGATCTGTTCAACATGCAGCAGATGTGACCGACCCATTCCCATTTCAGCTTGCTTTTTGATCGATGTCGGCGATTTAATTAAGGTTTAAGTCTTGGAGGAACAGGTTAGTAAAAAATTAAAATTATGGTAAATACACTGAGTTCTGATTACAGAATTTACAAATTCTAATAATTAAAACAGTCATCTCGTTTGTTTACAACCTGCCTGTCTAACTTTTTAAGCACACACTCGACCAGATGTAAAGGTCAAGAAGACAAGTCACTGATCTTGTTATAATTTTAATACTGTTACTGTTATACTTAACCTTATCTTCCATAGTCCTTAAGAGCTTAGCGTGGGATAGTATTATGTTTATTTTAGTCATAAACCTGATATAATACCTTAAAGTGGTATGAGTATAACCTGAAACTTTAGTACTGTTTTCGGTCTTAGATAGACTAATCCCAGATTCTTCATTATATTAGCCTATTACCGTCCACTGCTGAACGTAGGCCTACTCTAGAGATGGTCAACCAACCCGGTTTTATGGTTTGAGGGAGCGCTGCCAGCCATCTTCTTCAAATCTTCGGTCCATCACATCACACTACGCATGCCCAAACGCAGCTCCCAGATTATTATGAAATTAAATTTAAGTAACATTTGTAGAATTAGTTAGATAGTTCTTACCTAGTTTACATCCGAACACGAGCAAGTACCTAACCATACATATTTTCTAAGTTTATCAACATCAAAAACATATTCAAAACCGGACAACTGCGAGTCCTTTACAGGTTTTTGAGTTCTGTTTACCAAAATAATTAAACACCGCAAAGTTTCTTTATCTGGCAGAGTTCACTTCACTTCAGCCGAAGACGTCCACTGCTGGACATATGCCTCCCCCAAAGGGTGGGCTTTGCCATAATCTCCTTGGCGATCGCAGTATGGTTGTTACAAAGGCACAGAGAACGCTGCTGTCCATTCTCTGGTGAGTCCCTTAGTCGCCTCTTACGACACCCACGGGAAGATATGGGATGGTGCCATTCTTTACGTCCGACACCATACGGGCAGAGTTCATCTCACATTAAATCGCCTCGCATCTAAACTAGATAATTTGACACAATAGATTTTTATAAAACACCAATAAAAATAACAAATGCCCACATGTTTAGTTCACCCTTACCGTTCAACTAAATATTTAGATTATTTACGATGTCGTTAACTTGTAAAAGTTGTAAATTACGTCGATTACGATCTTCGGGAAGGCTATAAAATTTTGGGTTATTTAATTAATAGTTAGTAGGTACTTGTTAGTATTATGAGTACGAAGAGGTAGGTACTGTTTGGCTGTGTGACGTCTTGCATGTTGATTACCCATTGTGCATGCATCGCACGCGAACTGGGGAATTTAAAATTAAAGTTGAAATCGTATATCAACGTAGCTACGTTCAATAGCTTTACAGTAAGGTGAATTGTACCAGTTTTACTGGTTTTGCGGTATTAAATCATTTTGATAGTATACATTTTCTCTGTAAGGCGGCTCGTGGCTAAGTTAAAGCTGTATGGATTGTTCGGTCTTGGTTAAGCCACGTTTGTGAATGGGTAACCATCCGATTGATACCTAGACCCCTAAGTGCTTCGGAAAGCACGAAGAGCCTTTGGTTTCTGCTGCTATACTTAGATTTTTGACAGTCGTTATGGGTCAGAAGATCCGTCAGAAGCCAGAAAGCAAGCAATCTTACCACGAGATATCGTGTTACCCAGTAACTGGGTTGTGGAGGTCATATAGGCAGTCGTTCCATGTAAAACTCTGGTATTCACCTGCATCCAGTTAAACTGTAAACTGTAAGCTGACTTCAACATGGTTTGAAAAATATTGATGATGATTAGACTTATTCTAGTCCATACTTCCATACTAATATTACAAATGCGAAAGTAACTCTGTCTGTTACGCTTTCACGATAAAAGGGCTGAACCGATTTTGATGAAATTTTGTACAAAAATACCTTAAGCCCTGGGGAAGAAGCTTTTTATTCCGCGACTTTGTCTGCATCCACTATAACCAACATTCACGCGGACGAAGTCGCGGGCAAAAGCTAGTACGAGATAAGTAGATAAAACATCATGAGGGAATTTGGACTTTTAGCTAGGTAACTAGCTTCTGCCAAGAGCGTCGCCAGCCATCGCCAGCTGATGGCCTAGGGGAGGGCAAGCTAATATATGGAGGATAGGAAAAGTATTAATATTAAAGAAATTCAAAGGCACTTTTTTTTTTTTTTTTTTTTATTTGCTTTTTGCGGCTGTGATATCACTGCGACCAGAGTTGATCTATTGTGATCGCCGCTTGTGTTGATTAGAGATCGCCGCCAAACCCTGCCGCTGTTATGAACTGCAGGATCTGCTTTGGGGCGATCTCCATTAGTTCATCCGGGCTTAACAGGTATTTGCCCAGATGATTGTTGCGCTTGTGCATTAGTGCTCCGCATTCCCCCAGAAGGTGAAGTGGCGTTTCATCAGCCTCATTACAGCGTCTGCAGGTTTGCGTAGCACTTAACCCCAGTTGAAACATGTGCTTGTTTAAGCAGCAATGTCCTGTAGTGGCTCTAGCTACAATGCGCAAGTTGTTCCTACTGAGTGCTAGGACTTGGTTACTAAGCCTTCTGTCATAGGCTTTGATAAGTGCTTTCGAGTGTAACAAGCCCGGAGACTCCTTCCATAACTTTCTGGAAGCTTCGAGGCATGCTTTGGTCAGGGTGCTCTGAGCTAGGCTTTTCGGTATGCCACAGAAGGGCTCCGGACCCTGTTGCGTGATATGCGCCCCCGCCCTTGCAAGCTCATCGGCACGTTCATTGCCAATGATGCCTGCATGCCCAGGCACCCATCTTAATACTACTCTATTCTTATTGCCTAGAGAGTTGAGTTTAGCCATGCATTCCTCTACCAGTTTCGATGAGACTAAATTCGAGTCCAGCGCTAGTAGAGCAGCTTGGCTATCTGAATTAATGTGTATGGTTAGGTTGACGTATTGCCTTTGCAGATTTATTTCCGCACATTCTAGGATGGCGTACACCTCTGCTTGGAAAATGGAGGCGTACTGTCCCAGGTTTACACTTTTGCTGAACCTCGGTCGCACTCCATTTATCCCACAACCTACTTTGGATCCTATTTTGGAACCATCCGTGTACCAGATCATGCAGCCTGCCACCTGAGGAGGCTGGCTTTTGGTCCAGTAGTCCCTTGAAGGGATTTCCACGGAATATCGCTTCTCAAATACATGCCGCACTAGCATGACATCAGTTGTCATGCCGAGAGCTGGCATTTCCAATATTGAGTCCTGTAAGGTCCTCATTTTCTGCGAGAGCCAGCAACCACTGCCCCGGACCTTGGCCCTGTACATGCTTGCTTTCGCCTCTTTGTGTATATATAAATGTAGAGGCGGTAGTCCAAGCAGGGCGTTCAGTGCCATTCCCGGACTTGTTGACATAGCTCCTGCAGCCATTTTACTGACAGTTCTCTGAAGACTGTCTAGTTTCTTTATAGTGGTGGTCTGATGTGCTTTATCGTGCCACACTACTGATGCGTACGTTATGATCGGCCGCACAATAGCTGTGTACGTCCACAGAGTGTTTTTGGGGTTAATACCCCAGTTGCTACCCATCATTCGTCCACTAATACCAATTGCCATCTTGGCTTTTTTTAGCACATTGTCTATGTGAGGGTTCCACGTCAGCTTTTGGTCGATAGTTACGCCCAAATATTTAACCTCCGTGGAGAAAGCTATCTCCTTCCCATTCAGCTTTGGCATTGCCAGTTTGTCCAAACGCCGTTTTTTCGTGAAGGGTACAATAGATGTTTTGTCAGGATTAACAGAGAGGCCACTTCTGTTACACCAATCACTGACAATGCTAAGGCCTTTTTGCATTCTACTAGAGATAGTAGATTGGCAAAAGCCTCTCACAATGATTACCAAGTCATCCGCATAGCCTTGCGCATCAATGCGAGATTCTGCCAATTTGTGCAAAAGTTCGTCCACTGCAAGGGTCCACAGAAGTGGCGACAGGACACCGCCCTGTGGACAACCCTTTGCTGTGGGTACCTGGATTGAAGTCTGATGAAGGGACATTTTTACTCCTCTGCTGGTGAGCATGGATTCTACCCACCTTACCGTAGTCGGGTCGACACTCTTGCCTATCAGCCCATTGACTAGCAAAGGAGTCGGTGAGTTATCAAAAGCCCCTTCAATATCTAGGAATGCACAAAGCGCTATTTCCTTGTCTTCTGTAGCTTTTTCCACTTTGTCTATCAGGCTCGTGAGGGCAGTCTCCGTAGATTTGCCCTTACGGTACGCATGTTGACTGTCATGGATTGGTTTACTTACCAGAGCTACATCTCTAATATACCTATCAAGCACCTTCTCCATCGTCTTGAGGAGGAATGAAGAGAGGCTTATTGGTCTGAAGGACTTTGGCTGGCTGTAATCCTTCTTGCCAGCTTTAGGTATAAAAAGGACTTTGGCTATAGTCCATCGTTCTGGTACATGTCCCCAGGCAAAACTTGCTCTGAAGATTTTGACCAGATGGGGAAGAAGGATATTTACCCCTTGTTGTAACAAGGCTGGTGTTATCCTATCCTCCCCGCAGGCTTTGTTAGGTTTGAAAGAGTCAACGGCCCACTTAACCTGATTGGGTCTTATGATTTTGGCAGCCCTACGCCAGTCCTCGTTCCGAGGTCTATTGGACGCTGGCTGTTGTTGGGGCAAGTCTATGCTCAGAGACCCGGGAAAGTGAGTCGCGGCCAGCAACATTAAGGTCTCCTTTTCATTGTTCGTAAAGGAGCCATCATCCTTTTTAAGGAGTCCAATCTGATTAGTCTTGGTTTTGGAGAGCAACTTGTGAAGTCTGGCTGTTTGAGGAAGGCTTATTACCTCCCCGCATAGCTTCCTCCACGATGCTCTTTTCGCCTTCCTAATCAGTTTACTATATTCAGTTAATTCTTTTAAGTAGACCTCCCATTCGCGAGTCTTTTTAGCCTTATTAAATAATTTCCTGGTTTTTACCCTACACTTTTCAAGTCCAGGGCTCCACCAGGGTACTTCTCTAGTTGAGGTCTTTGTTTTCTCCGGCAATTCAAAGGCATATGAAGCTTTGGAATTTCTAGGGGGGGGGGGGGGGGGGCAACTGTCGCTTCCTGCCCCCCCTTGGCGACGCCCTAGACAACTGCCCGCGACTTCGTCAGCGCGGATTTCAAAGTTCTAAATTATCCTACTGAAACATAAAAACGCCCGGTTTGTGAAAAAATACGTACAACAAGCAACACCCACATTAATGCAACCCATACTATCGTAAACTAGAGACATTAGTATGTCTTTTCCACTTATTTTATTTCTGTACAGGGGGACAGGTATAGTTTCCATACTATGGTGCCCAGTGCTCTTTCAGTAAATTCCGTTCAGAGCCATTTAACCATGAATGAGTATCAAACATTCATCCATCCATTGATGTTACAAGTTTTCGTATAGTAGGATTTAAAATCCAAAATAATATTTATTTCGTGACGATAGTTATTACATTATCCAGTTCAAAATCTCTTTCACATTCTCTCTACACAATACGTCTACATAATACGTGTTAAGTCCGTATATCAATGTAGCTACATCAAAGCTTTGAGAAAAAAAACCAAGCTTCAATCAATGTTAACGAAATGTGTATTTTATACAGTACGGAACTAGAAGCGGAAGCGTGTAACGTTTTACAGATTGGATTACGCGAAATGAAAGAAAAATCCTTTTTCATCCGGTGAAAATTAAGAGCACGGTATGAGCATGGAAATAATCCACCACTGGGCTAGCAAGGATCATTATAACCTGTGGGGTAATTTCAATCTAAGAATATACAATATTTACACGTACAATAAAAAAAAAAGAAAAACCTATAACTATTAAACCAAAAATAAACTAATATAATAAGGCATCAAAAAACTCCTCCACATCGCCGTCATCTGGGAATGTGCCCAAGAGACTGACTGCATTGCCACGTTGGATGGCAATGCTTAACCTCTGCCCAAAGTAAAAGCCAGCTCTTGGATTACAAGAAGTGTCGACTAACCTTTTGGAAATTTCCTTAAAAGGAGATGAGCACTCGGACCCCACGACCCGAGGGTTTCAACCCCAAACGGCTCGAAAATAAAGTTATCACCAAGGTGACTATACTTTCGCCGTTTGAGGTTTTCTGCAGCCGCAGCGGCAGCACCAGCACAGCACGCTGAGCTAGGAAGATGGGATGGCGCAAGAGTATCGACGCACGTAGCGTCCCACACTAAAGGCCTAATCTCAGAATTAGGTAGATGACACCATTATAATCAACTAACTGATGCCCGCGACGTCGTTCGCGTGAACGACAGTACGGTGTGGGGTTTTACAGAATAAGAAACACTCTACAAAAATGATTTTCCATTCAAAGTTTCATCCCCTATTTAGCTCCCATAGGGGTTGAATTACGAAAAATCCTTCCTTATTCCTTGTCTCCTTAGAGAGTTGTTGCGCTGCGAGTGGTCATATCAAAAAAAAAAAAAAAAAAAAACATTATAAAGGGAACTTCTGTTCAAAATTTCAACTTTATAGGTTCAAGGGTTTGGGCTGGGCGTTGATGAGTAAGTCAGTCAGTCAGTTAGTCAGATCTTTTATTTTTTTGTTTCTTTTCCTTTTGTTTTTTTTTCTTTTCTTTTTTTTTCGAAGACGAACCTACTTGACATACTATATAAAAAAACTTGATCTAAATCCTGATAACGTAGTGGCTTTAAAATAGGATAATATTAGTCATACCATTAATTAGGCCATTCAAATATTTGATCTGTGGAAATCTAACGTGCGGAACGCAGCGCAGTAGCCAATCCCACTGGTCCAACCGTTTTGACTATGAAACGGTTGGAGCAGGTATTTCCCGTTTTTGCGTTCCTGTAGAATAATTTGGAACCTTTGCGTCGCGGGCAGAGTATAGTTGCTTTCGATGTTTTAAACGTTCGTCGGCTTGACAACCTGTCAAAATGACAGGCTTATAATTATATTACTATGCCATATGCAAATTGAGCTGCTGAATCCTTAATGAAATATGAATGATGGGACAAAATAGCTCCATCACTAGAAATGCTTAGTATATTAGTAGTTTTCATACCAATTTTGTTGTGATAGGTAAATATTAATATTGTTCAAAGTTTTTCAGTGTAAAAGTCAAATTGCTTATCTTAATTAGAGTCTAATTGAAATAAATACATTAATAATATATATATATTTTTTTGTATATAATTATACAATAATTGAAATAATACAATGCTAATTATTGTAGCACAGCTTATGACTGTGACTTCGTACGCGTGAATGTCGGTTATCTGTGGGGTCTTTTTCATGCAAGGAACCCTAATTTTTTATCAAGAAAAGTCTTAAAAAAGTAGAGAAGAAAAAAGTAAAATCGTACAAGCCGTTTTGGAGATTGGCCAGAATAAACAGACAGCAAAAATGTAAATAAATGGTTGTTTAGTATAAGTACTATGTAAACATTCATGCTTCAATAGAAACTTGAATTTTTATTGATTTGCATGAGTCATTAGAAAGTACTTTTGAACGTCATTTATAAGAAAAAGAAAAGTGTCAACCCCATTCCACTATTTTTGTCTATGTCTCCCGCATTTCTTTTAATAGTTGCAAAGGACGTAATTCTGTGTTGAATAATCGCAGTACCCTTCTTTCGTGAATCCTCATTATTAACCGCCACCTCAGGTGGGGGCCTGAGGTGGCGGTTATGTCAGACTCTGACTCTGATATCAATCTTCAGCACCAATACAGTCCACTCGTAATGTCCTTTATAACCTCCTGGGCTACTTTGGAAAAGTTCATTATTTATAGCAACTCTTAATTTTCTTGGTAAGCCAGCTGGGGGCCAAGTCTGCTATTTTTATAATTTCGTCATTCCAACACGATCCCATGGTCATTTTGCTATAAGTTCGTAATCTGCTAAATTCATAATAGTCGATCATTGGTCGTTCGAGTTAAAAGCAATGACTGCACAATGACGTTCTAATGGTAGGTCACTGATCAAAGGAACTGTCAAAATTTTAGCAGATTACCGCCTAAGTCAGTCATTCATTTGTCATTTTGTTCCACCATTCTTCATATCATTTCTTTCAATGGCGTGTCAGTGGTTGACCAATGGAAGGTCATAATGACGCCATTATATTAGTAGATTACCAAACTTGTCAAAATCAACAATTATGAAATCAATGATAGACCATTCTGACACTATTGTATTATCAGACTTGAGGCCCAGGAATCAAACACCAAGCGCTGACTTGAGTATCCTCTATCAATGCTACGTCGAAGATTTACTTTAGCATCTTGAGATTCAATCAAGATTCTCTCAAACCACCCTACATCTTCAATTAGAACCTAGTTAGTCAACGAAGTTGCCCGAAATCCTTCGTAAAGTCCTAACACCTTCCCAAAGTCTTGTGAGTTCGGAACTTGCAATCTGTTTGTTTCTAGTCCAAGGATTGAGTGGACGAATTTGACGCTCTAGCCGTATGGTCCAAGATCCCAAAGTCGGTAGAGATAGTTTATCTCATCTTTGCACGCTACGCCATGTCTTTTTTGTATAGTCTTATAGGCTTGCGTTTCACCGCAAATCATCTGATCTTAAGTGATGATGTGGCCTAAGGTGGAGCACGCTTGCCTAGGGTAACCCGGTTCACTCGTGCCTTGAAGGTACCTAGAAGGAATAGAGTGGCGGGCAGTGAATTCTACTATACTGTGTGTGATGTGGGTGAATGTAAGGTGATATAGCTTTGTAACTGTAAGGGTGTGCTTGCGTATGTTTATGTGTAGGATGTGTTGTGTGTGGGTAAGTTAACGCAGGGTATTTATATCAAGGAAATCAGGAGAGCTTCAGTCTTGGCATAGTCCTGAGCTGATAGCCACTTCATAATTTTAATTTTAAAATTGTGCTTGGAGCTACCAAGTAAGTCCAGGATTTTGTTCAGTTTTTAATAGACCTACGAATGACTGCTAGGACCAACGACTTTATGTGCTATCCGAGGAACAGAGGGGTCTCGGTATGTAACGTCGAACCATTAAAGGGTCTGGAGGAAGTGCACCGCCTCGTACTATCTTCAAGGCACGAGTGAACCGGTTCATCCTAGGCAAGCGTGCTCCACCTTAGGCCGCATCATCACTTAAGATCAGGTGGGTTGCGGTCAAAGGTAGGGTGTGCTAGTAAATACTCATGAACTAGATATTTCTCTATCTATTCTTAAAATTTCAACCATGTTATAGTGACGTAGATTTGGCGTCTCTTTTATTTCAGTCCAATATACGTCGTTCGATAAATATTTTGTGAACAAATTATGTTTTGATGAAAGTAAGGAAGCTGGAGGCATTTCGTTATTTTCATGAATTTGTATGAGTTCATATGGAATTGTTTGGCTTATTGATGGTGTTTTCTATTGATGTAAGTGGAAATTTAAGCGTAGTTTTCGTAACTGGTATTGGAACGGTCTTTCATTTAAGTACTGTAAGACTTGTTATTCATATTTGCCTGAGACTGGTACTGATACGAGCTCACATGTTTGCACATCAATTCTCGTGAATACCTTGGCACTCATTTGTTTTTTCAACCGACTTCAAAAAGAAAGAGGATTTGTTACGCGATTTCTCCGGGCAATGTAAAGCGATTTTAAAAATTCTTTTTTTGGTGGATAGGGTATGCCTCAAGGGTGGCCTCATATAATTTTTATCGAAATTGACTCAGCACATTTTGAAAAAATCGACAGAAAGCAAAAAAACATACATGGATAATTGTTGGGAATAGAACGCAACCATAAGTATTTTAAAATTAAAATTAGCTCTGTGTGTCTATAGTCTTGTCTATGCTTGTGACAGTTAAGAGTTCACGTTATAAAATAAATTACACGACTGAATATTTAATATTTGCTTTATTACCAATATTCCTACATGGTAGCAGAGCGTGGTTCATTAGCAAATATCAGTACAAATATTCGTGCAGAAATTTTTCCAGTACCAAGTAGTGCACGTGTATCGGAAAATCGGAACAAAAGTGAGGTTATACACGCGCACTGGTGACCGGCCGGCGAATTATACAATTCAAAAAAAAAAAAAAATGAGTTCGTCGCATCACATGTTTAATATCGAGAAGTTGATCGGACGTGAAAACTTTGCAACGTGGAAGTTTAGTGTCAAGACGTACCTAGAGCATGAAGACCTATGGCAATGCGTGGAGCCCAAAGACGGTAAACCTGCAGATTCAGACAAGGATGTCAAGGCGAAGTCCAAGTTAATATTGTTGTTAGATCCGCAAAACTATATACATGTACAAAGTTGTAAAACCGCCAAAGAAGTGTGGGAATCTCTGCAACGAGCGTTTGATGACAATGGATTGACTAGAAGAGTAGGACTTTTGAAGGACCTAGTGAATACAACTCTGGAATCTAGTGGTAATGTGGAATCATACATTCACAAAGTAATGGCAACAGCCCACAAGTTACGTAATATAGGGTTTGAAGTCAACGACGAGTGGATGGGCACCTTGATGCTGGCCGGTCTGCCCGACGTCTACGCTCCAATGATCATGGGGCTTGAGAGCTCAGGCGCGACAATTAGTGCCGATCTTATCAAGACCAAGCTCCTTCAGGAAGTTAGATCAGCAGACACCAGTACCGCTTTGTATGTTGGCTCAAAATCAAAGAAACAACATCAACGTCAGTCAGAACAACAAAAGGCTAAAGGGCCACGGTGCTACAACTGTAATAGCTATGGACACTTTGCTAAGTTTTGTACAAGTGCCAAGAAGGTAAACAAGACTGAGAATGAAAAGGGCAAAAAGGACACAGGCTTCATTGCTGCTTTTTCAGCATTTACTGGGGATAACCATAAGAAATGGTTCATGGACTCAGGTGCATCCATGCATATGACAGGCAATCGACAGCTGCACGTCGAGATCGGCCAGCCCCTAACTGGACCGCTTCACATATTTAGCGATAATCAAAGCGCTATAAAATTGTCTGCTAATGATTGTTATCTGCCCCGTTCCAAACATATTGACATAAGATATCATTTTTTGAGAGAGCATGTTAAAAATTTAGAGATTAAGTTTAATTACTGTAGAGGTGATAAAATGATTGCAGATATACTTACTAAGGGGACAACTGATCATAAAAATCTGTATTGCATTGCAAAAATGGGTTTGCGTTCAGGGGTGGTTGTTGGGAATAGAACGCAACCATAAGTATTTTAAAATTAAAATTAGCTCTGTGTGTCTATAGTCTTGTCTATGCTTGTGACAGTTAAGAGTTCACGTTATAAAATAAATTACACGACTGAATATTTAATATTTGCTTTATTACCAATATTCCTACAATAATGTTGTAATGTTCTCCAGCCTTGTACTTTCAATCTCTGTTTTGACTGTGTTGCGGTTTCTTTATGGATTTGGATGATAAGGAAGTACTAAAAAGCCAAAAATAAAAAGTTTTTTTTACAAAAAAGCCAACCGCCTTCAAAATCTAAAAAGTGATAAATCACTTTAGCACATAACACACATGACTTTAATTTTGGAAGTCGGTGGCGAGGCAATACAAAACATCAAACAAACAAAGTTATCACTTTTTAGATTTTGAAGGCGGTTGTCTTTTTTGTAAAAAAAGCTTTTTTTATCGGAGATTACATGCTAAGTGGCTAACTTTACCTCTTCATAATCTTATCATATATATAAAAATCTTCTGTGCGTGTGTATGAAAGTGAACTCCTCCTAAACGGCTGGACCGATTTTGTTTTTTTTTTGTGTGTATTTGAGAATGGTTTCGATTCACAATTGAACCCGGTAGGTGGCGCTGCAGTCGAGTTGTAGGACTTTTTTATTTTAAGGGCAGGACAACGTCTGCCAGGTCCGCTAGTAATATATAAAGATCTCATATCATAGTGTTTGTTATCAAACTCCTTCGAAACGGCTTGACCGATTTTCATAAATTTTTGGTAGGTCTCAGAATAGGTCGTAGGCTATTCTTTTTAATAATATAGCAAAACACCGTTTGCCGGGTAATAGTATAGATTTATAAACATGTTGTGGCAAAATGTTTGAAGTAGATAACTTTACAAGTCGAAGCAAAAATGCAGCCACACCATAAAAAGTCCATTCGTTCCAACATCCATTGCTTTAAATTTCACACTATCGCTAGTACTTACATACATACATCCAACGTGGAAGCTTTCAAGCGATTGAATTTCACCGTCCGACATCTCGCTCCAGGCCATATGTTGCGACTTGTGACTTTCCTATTGAATTTTATTTATCCCTGAAGCTATATCGATACTAGGTAAAACGATATCGATACTTAAGTGAAGCGATAAATACGGCTATTTTATCAATCTGATTTGTAAGAACGAATTTGGGACTAATACCGCTCCCCTACCTTGATTTGACGTCAATCTGTAAAGCCAATTATATTTATTTCATTTATGTAGAAATTGTGTCTAGACATTACAAATATGTAGGTGGGGAAATGTTCATGGATAAGATTAGACTTTTTAACCACAGTCATATATGTACATATGACAAAATTAAATGTGCCCAGCCCATCATTTGCCGTGACTCGGATGTGATTTGCATTGGCCTACATGGAAACCGCTACAAACCTAGCAAAATGGAGGATAATAGTTCCCACTCATACAGAGTGTGAGTGCGGTGTTTCTAACCAGACGATGGAACCACTTATACATATTAAAAACGCCACTAATGCTGCGATAAACGTGGCCACCTTCTGTTTCACACTATTTTATTGTTTGTTAGAAATATAAGGAGCGATCGTCTACAGTTCCAATATCTATACTAATATTATAAGGCTATTATGGTTGAACGCGCTAATCTCAGGATCTTCTGGTTCGAATTGAAAAATTCTTTTTGTGTTGGATAGTCCATTTATCGAGGAAGGTTATAGGCCGAAGCCGGGTCGGGTCGCTAGTTTGTAATATGTGAACACTATGTACCTATGAAACGTAGCTGTCATTTCTAACTTGTATTATTTTATACATACTCTAATATAGTAGTTTTTATGCAAAGTTCCTAGATCGTATTCACGTAGAATTATATAATTACTGTTACTAGACAAAATATTGTTATCAATAATTTGTTATTAAGATTTTTGCTCATTCTTCTCCATACGAAACTAACTTTTGGAAGGGGCCACTAGATTAAATTTCTCTTTTATGACGTTTAAAAGTGCCTTTTAATGGTCTAATTGAAATAAATGATTTGACTTTGACTTTGGACCTAAGTTCTGTATCAGCGTTGCGTAGCGAACCTATTGTTTTACCTATCGTTATACTTTCACAAAGATATTTATTTACTTAAGTTTTTGACCGACCCCTCGCGCAAAACTACGAATTACGTATAGCAGTCTGTCATATCGTCGTGGGTCCGTGCCCACTCCACCCGCTTCGACTCGACCTGAAGAATAATACCTAAATATTTATATTTTCAACCGACTTCAAAAAAGGAGGAGGTTATCAATTCGTCTGTTTTTTTTTTATGTTTGTTACTTGAGAACTTTGGACTGTGTAAACCGATTTTGATGATTCTTGTTTTATTTGAAAGCTGGTGCTTCCCGTATGGTCCCATTTAAATTTGGTTTAATTTCTGACAATGGCATCCATGAGAAAACCGTATAAGTCTTAAATTTGCATTAAGTGTGTTCTGTGCTAAAGTTATTTTTCACTTTTTAGTTTTTGAAGGCGGATGTCTTTTTTGTAAAACGCTTTTTATGGTAGGTGTAAATACGTCGATGTACAGTCAGACAGAAAAGTGTTAACACTTGCATCACAGAGAGTGTAAAATTTTAATAATGTTTGGATAAATAAATCAATCATTAAACAAATAAGTACTTATCCTTTTTTAATATAATATACGGTTTCTACTTTGTAGTAAAAATCACAGATACACTTTTTTTTCTCATACACTTGCGTTTGTTAATAAACTCACCAGATGCGGCCTGGCAGAGCGTACGCTTGCCTAGAAAACTAAAATATGCATCATAACAAAATATTAATTTTATTGTTCTTTGTATAATAAGCTTTATTTAGAATTACAATTTGACTTTGCCTGACTGTATAAATGGCACTGAATTGGTAGTAAAACATCTGGTAGGTATTATTCTTCGGGTCGAGTCTAATCGGGTGGAGTAGTGTACATGACTGGCCGTCAAAATGTTAAGTTCAAACTTTTACAAAACAACACTAACCATAAAACTGATAATACCTAAAGTAGTTAATTAAAACTTAACAGCTTATTTTCATTACAGTTAATGTACTAGTTAATAAAATAAAATAAAAAATATTATGAACACAAGCATAAAACTTCGCAGCACTATCAGGGAGACCATAAATAACGTCGCGACGTGGAAACATGGAGTGCCAGGTATTCGCCACCATGACTGGATTGATTAACGTCTACCTATTTTTATACGAGTAATACGGCTTTTAAACATTACATTTAAGTTGGTTTCAGTGGCATTTGTGTACGGGTAACCTCGTGACAAAAAATTTTTGCCACGGTATCAATTTTTTTTGGCTGTTGTCGTGGCGACGCGTCGACACATTTGACCCGATTATTCTCAAACTCAAAATCATTTATTTCAAGAAACCATTTACAGGTAGGTACTTTTGAATTGTCAGAGTCATTCAGTCAGAAAGTTGAAGCTAGTTGTTCGATCCAAACCGTAGGTTTCTATGGAGAAGAACGAGCAAGAAACTCCATAAACACTCTTTTGAAATCAATAATAATATATTACAAATTTCGGTTACATCATTCATTTTGATTCTATAGGGGTACAATGTGAGAACAATGTGTACAGTCAGCAAAAGAGATAGGTATGCAGGGTTGTCAGATATAGTTAAAGTTTACTTAGAAACCGATGGATTTTTTTGAATAAAATAAAATAAATTTAATAGAGAATAAACATTTCAATGTTTTAATTAAATTTCATTCGAAAACATCCATTGGTTTCTAAATAAACTTCAACCATTTCCGATGGCCTGCATACCAATCTCTTTTGCTGACTCTCGCTCTAGTTGAAAATATAATCATATTAAACAATTTAGCATAAATTTAGAATATACGAAGCAGCCAAGAGATGACCAGAGATGACCATGACTAACGGCGCCCGTTCGCGAACATGACGCATGGATCGGCATCATTTAGCTCAACCATTTTGAAGGGAACCGAATGATCCAACACATGCGCCACCGTCAGCGGGACATTCAAGTGAGCATGACACACTCCCAACCGCCAGGGCAGTTTCAGTCAATGAAATACATACATCGTAAATGGTAGCTTTAAAGAACATAGTGCTCACATGTTACCTATTAATATTAATATGGATTTTTGTTTTTAATTTTCGCTCGTGTCAACAATCGGATTAATCGGTCAAGGTTAAACTGCGCTTGCCAAGGTCGGTCCGTGGATGGGTAACCATACATTTCATATCGAGAATTTATATTAAGTATGTATTTAAAAAATAATATGCATACCTATTTTATTTGCATAATTCATGTTTTCTGTATGAAATAGTTTCGATGTTTAACGTATGCCAGGCGTCCTGCGATGGCTTATTTATTAAAATAAATAAGCCATCGCGCGCTATTAAAATAACGCTTTAACGGCTAAGCTACTGAACCGATTTAGATGAAATTTGGTACAGACTAGATTTATACAAAAAAAATGAAGATGTTCAGAGAAGTTAAAATTCTAATTCTTCTATTCTTGGGTACCTAAAGAATATCTCCAGGCATATATAATATTTTTAAAACCCCGCAAAAGAAAAGTTAATAGTTTAACGAAAAACTCATTATTTCAGAACGAAACGGCGACTGACAGTAACAGTGACACTGACAGGCGCCGTTTCGCAGTTCTTACATTGAAATTGCATCGTTTTATGGGATACAATAATATCACAAATACTGATTATTTTTTTCCACACAATTGTCACATCACTTGTCTCCCAATTTTATAGATCCGATAACATCGGTCGTCACTTTCTTTTTTTTATAAACACACTAGCTGACCCGACAGACGTTGTCCTGTCCCGATCTACCTACTTACCTGCCTATTTACCTACACCTACCCTACACCTACCCTACACCTACCCTACACCTACCCTACACCTACCCTACACCTACCCTACACCTACCCTACACCTACCGTAGGGTAGGTGTAGGGTAGGTGTAGACCTACCCTACCCTAACCCTTAACATTTGGATGGGGGATGAAAAAGGGTGAAAAAAGGGGATGAAAAATAGATGTTGGCCTATTCTCAGACCTACCCAATATGCACAAAAAATTTCATCAGAATCGGTCAAGCCGTTTCGGAGGAGTACGGGAACGAAAACTGTGACACGAGAATTTTATATATTAGAAAATGGGCATCGAGATGAAACGAAAAAGTGTTATTTTCATTTTATAACATTTTAAATAGGCGGCGGGGGTTTAAAAATATGCTAAATATACCAATCTACTCCTGGTAATGTATTCTTCGCATTGGAAAATATTTTAAACCCTCTAAATTACTTTTTTTTTCATACAAGTGAATGTATGATTCTCGCCATGATTCAAAGTTTACATCCGTGATGACGGATATTCACGCGGATAAAATCGAAGGCAGTAAATAAATAAATTAAAAAAAAATATTCACATTATTAGTCTCCATCTACATAGTTATTTTTGAAGGCATCGTTGTATAAGGACCGCTCATTATAAAAAGCTTTTGATCGTTAGAAAACATTTTAGCAGAATGATATCAGTGACACAAAGCTTCGGTGTCGGCGACGTAGCTTCCAACAATACCTTCAATATATCGCCATGTAACGTTAAGGGATAAACAGGGAGTGAGGATATACGAAATATAGATAGGGATTCACGCGTCATGTTAGTGAACGGGTGCTGTCAGTAGAGATTGGTCAACTCTTAACTGCCATGGTTTTTATCTTGATAATTTTTTATATTTTGTATTGCTAGATTACCTTCATTGTTTTCACATATAGAAGCAACAAGAATAATGTAAGCAGTATTTTGTAAAAACTTGATTTTAAAAGTGTCCGTGGAGTTTCTTGCTCGTTCTTCTCCATAGGGATCTACCCTACGTTTTGGAACGAGCAACTAGCTTCAACTTTCTGACTAACTGACCGACACCTTGACAATTCAAAAGTGCCTGTAAATGGTATAATTGAAATAAATACTTTGACTTTGACTTTGATATTGCATTTATGTTATCGCTAGCAAAAGGGAGGTAGGTATTTAATGGTGCCGATTCCTTTGTTCACAAACTAAGCTAAAATTAGACAATTGGCATCTCTTACTGCCAGGAAGCTGAAGAAAAGGACGGCAAAAGATAATAACTAAGTGAGAGATGTGAAATAAGTTTTTTCTTGAACTTCGCTGTTTATCAATACGTTCTGAAATGACAACTAAAATTATATAAACATTTTAGATCAACTTAAAATTACAGCTCTTTTTTATATCTGTCTCTTTCTTGTTTTATTGGAGAGAAAGAGATACAAATAGCTTAAAATAAGTTTGGCTCGTGCACATTAACAGAATTGACACCAGTATCAATCTAGACGTTGTAGTCGAATAAACCTTTTTAAGGCTTGGTATCTAAAGGTGCTAAAATACTTTCCCTACAACTAAGACTACAATGTCTGTCTGTCTGTTTTGAGAACTGTTAACCGACTTTAAAAAGGAGGAGGTTATCAATTCAAATGTATATATATATATTTTTTTTTATGTATGTTCGGGCATAACTCTGTCATATATAGAAAGATTTGCAAAATTCCGAAATGGTCCCATATAAATTTTACCAAAATTGATCCAGCCCTTTTTGAGAAAAACAACAAAATCCCAAAAAAATTACTTAGACGACGTTTTAGTTCCTTCAATGTTTGGAGGACTTACAATCTCTTTTAAGTATGTCACCGTTTCTTAATGGATTTGGATGTTAAGGCAATACTAAAAAGCGAAAAATGAAAAACTTTTACAAAAAAAAAAGAAAACCACCTTCAAAAACTAAAAAGTGATAAATAACTTTAGCACAGAACACACATTACTTTACTTTCGGAAGTCGGTGGCAATACAAAATAACAAACACAAAGTCACCGCCACCGCCACCGCCTTATTAGAACTGTAATAGGTAGATTGACTGCCTCGTTAGTCTCGTGATTGCAAGCACGATTGCTGAGCGTAGGATCCTGGGTTGGGCAAAGTGTTATTTGAGTTTTTCTATTAAGAATTTCACAGTAACAGCCCGGAGTTTGGGAGTTGGTGGTGGAACATCCCCGTGCCTCGGAAAGCACGTAAATCCGTTGGTCCTGCGCCTGATCTCTCCCCGATTATCCCGTCTGATGTTATAGGGAGTAACTTGGCTACTATTATTTTTAGAAAAAAAATACGCTTCTGCAAACGAAAATTGAAACTGCTGATAACTGACCATCACGCGGACAAGTCGCAGACATGGGCTAGTAATATGAAACGCTCAACAATCAACACACTACGAGAAGAGAAATTATACAGAACTTAGGAGAAAATTTGACAAGACGTTTAAATCATCATCTCAACCTTTAGACGCCCACTGCTGGGCATAGGGCTCCCCAGGGGGGGATTCAGCCGTAATCGCCATGTTGGCTATTGCAGTAGGTGTTATGATACTCAGAAGGACGCTGCTGCCCATCCTCTGGTCAATGTCCCTCTGTCGCTTTCTACGACACCCACGGGTAGAAATGGGGTGGTGCTTCGCAGCCGGCACCGCGACGTTTAAATAGTAGGTACCTATTTGAAATTCGTATATTAGTCAACAGTTCTAGATAAACAAAAACTCAAAACAATGAAATAAATACCCTTACATAAATATTACGTATTGTAACAAGCATCCGCCAAAAAGCAATAAGGCTAAAAAACAAATTTTGTTTAATTCGTTCGCCAAGTGCAATTTGAAGGGAAAACGGTGGAAAGTTTTCGAAATAGCGCCTTTGCTCCACCATTCGTCTCCCGCGCCGCCGTCACGTTCCTTATTTTATTGTTCCCAGAAAACTTGTACAGAAATTTCTCTTCGTAAACAATGTAGATAGATAAATAACGTACAAAAATCGACCTTAATGGAATCTGTTATGTACAAGGGTTTGACACAGTGATGAGTGAGTGAAAGCCCGCGAACACTGTCTTACGAAGTTGGCAGACTCGTCACATAATTAAATTGTTGTGTTGCTCAATTAAATTATGTGACGACTGCAACAATCACGTTTGTTGTATGGGAGCCCCCCTTAAATATTGATTTTATTTTGTTTTTAGTATTTGTTGTTATAACGGCAACAGAAATACATAATTTGTGAAAATTTCAACTGTTTAGCTATCGCGGTTCTTGAGTTACAGCCTGGTGACAGATAGACGGACAGACAGACGGACAGACAGACGGACAGACAGACGGACAGACAGACGGACAGACAGACGGACAGACAGACGGACAGACAGACGGACAGACAGATAGACGGACAGACAGACGGACGGACAGACGGACGGACAGAGAGCAAAGTCTTGGTAATAGGGTCCCGTTTTTACCCTTTGGGTAAGGAACCCTAAAAACGGCGGATTTAGAATTGTGGAAAACTAGCGACCCCGAACCAATAGTGATACAGCGCGAAAGAAACGAAACACAATACTTACCTAAAAGTAATTCCAATATTCCCTTCACACTTTTACGGGTTTAGGACCGTTATATGAGGAGTTGATTTTGTATATATATGTAGGATCGTCAGGTGCGATCGAGGAGGAGTGCCGAGCGGTATAGTACATCGTCAGGACTATAGGCGTTCCCATTATCCTATTAGGGATAAACAAGACCTGTAAAAACAATTACACACTATTAGTACAGAAACACACAATACAAATGGTAATCAGTAACAGGAATAAAGTAAGTTAAAGGTACAGCAACAATACAGTTAATCGAACAGACCATTAAGGTCCCACAGTTCGTACAGTGGCCAAGCCACCCAATGATAAACGAACAAACCCTTAAGGTTTACAGTTCGTACAGCAGCCTAAGCCACCCAATGATAAACGAACAAACCCTTAAGGTTCATAGTTCGTACAGCAGCCTAAGCCACCCAATGATAAACGAACAAACCCTTAAGGTTCAGAGTTCGTACAGTAGCATAAGCCACCCAATGATAAACGAACAAACCCTTAAGGTTCATAGTTCGTACAGTAGCATAAGCCACCCAAATACAAAGTGTATCGCTCGCTAGCAGCAAGCCTATACAGCTATGTGAATATACAGCAGCGCTGTACCAGGTAAACCGACAGTATTGTCGGGAGCAGGAACTCTTTACTGAGTCGAATCCGAGGATCGACTGCCATACTTACGGAGTGCACGCTCTTTTATAAGGCGATGCCCCCCACCTTGCAACCTCTCCATACAAGTCTGCCCATGCGCACGGAAGTGCGTCACGCGTTTACTTGATACAAAACACTAAAATGTGCTGAATCTAATAAGATCTGTAATCAAATAACACAATAATAATTGTTATGAATAAACAATAGTGATTTCATAAAGTAATTCGTTTTACATTCAAAGTAACGTGTCAACAATTGTTTTGAATAAAACCATCGATAACAATTATCGAAATAAAGTAACGACAAATCAGTGTGCACACATTAATCATGTTTCGAATTAATAGACAATAATTGATAGTAAAATCACATAAATTAACAATAAGAAACACAAATCATAACAAATTTAGTTAACACCCACAATGTGATTAATAAACTGTCTCCGTCTGTGTCTGTGTTTTTTTTTTAATAAGTTTAACTCTTCGAATCAATAGTATTATTGAGGAGGTTGATTCCGGAAAATGAACCATTTAGATTTCAGCTTGTATACCTACTTAATTTCCATGGCTTGATTTGTGACAATTTGTTGATGATGTTCAAAATACTATTCTGTTACTATTATAGATCCGTAAGTTTCTGATAAAGGATGGATAGATGAATGGATGTTTGTTCGTCATTCGCCTGTTCCCCCTTCCCCTATTCCCCTAGCATAATATACAACATTGACATGCACGAAGTCGCGGGAGGTAGCTAGTAGGTACTTAATAAAAACATTCCATTTCTATATTAAAACATTTCTGAACCAAAGCCGTTAATAAGTTGAAATTCCTTAATGTGTAACTGCTTACCATGATTGATTTACTTTTCACATTGGTTTCAACAAACTAAACCAACAGTGAGGGCCCTTGAACCAATTAGAAAAGCCTGCCATGAAGTGGTTTTCGTATTATTGACAGTGTAATTGCTCCAAACACTTAATAAGAAAAAGTATTTTTTTGACTGTGTAATGCTACCACTTCACATGGCGTATTTGTGCAAATATTCGCCTTACTTGGATAATACAAAATAGACTTTATTTCAATAACCATAGAGTACACTTTGTATTATCCAAGTAAGGCGAATATTTGTACAAATACGCCATGTGAAGTAAAAATATTTTGTTGCATGTTTACAGTATGCGATGCTTTATTTATCACAATAGCTACATAATATATTCTACATTAAAGTTCAGTTTGTGGCCGTTCGGATCAATCTCTGGAAATAATTTACCAGTAGACCAATAGGGACCGATTCTGTAAATTACTTCACCAATAGGGAGTCAATTCTGAGTTCTGAGGCTACATTTACTATAAAACCATTAGAGATCTGTGAAAAAATTCATGCGAATGAAGTCGCGGAAAATAGGTAGCTAGTGTAATAATGAAGATATTATTATAAAATAAGTTGCGAAAATGATGAAGTAATTAATTATCACGTTACGCTTTTCAGGAACATAGTATGAACAAAATTACAATTAATTATGAAAATGACAGTACTACCGTAATACAACAGCCAATTTGGAATTATAACACAATTGATTTTTTATTCCATTGTGTCGTAACATGCTTCCCCTTCTAAGTGTCACTTAAAAATATTGAAAAAAAAACTATTCTTAAAAATTGAAGAAAAAATACTTATTTTTCACACAAAAAATATATTTCAGCTCCACTAGCATGTGTATTCTGTATCTATATTGCCAAATACGACTATTTGTATAGGTTATAATTCTAGCGTCGAATGCACGAACCGTAAACAGAGTACCCGAACCGCCACGCAAGCATGACGTGGTACAAAAAGCTATCAGAGCTAATTGTGTGCCAACCAAAAGAAAATTTCGATAGAAAAGAACTGATCGCCCCCTCGATAAGGACCCATTATAGTAAACTTGGAGTATTCCAAAGAAACTTGGTGCATACGCCCATATATTTAACAAGTCTTAACGAGTTCGCTTTTTTATTTTATTTTCGCGTGATTGTATTTAGGTAGGTTGGTTTCGACAAGTTTACACCAATTTCGTTCGAGTAATAACCGTAATTTTGAAAACAACAACGGTTTTCTACTGTTAAATTAGTTTTATTAGGTTATATTTTGAGTCGTCGAAAAATGAGGTTGGATTGGCTGGCTGGCTCTTTATGATAATGTCTTATTTGTTGAGGAAATGTTCTGAAGGTCGTTTGGTCAAGGTTGATCTGAGCCTTGAAAAAATATTGAAAACTGACCAGAAAAAATTGAATTGAAATTTGAATTTGAATTTGAATTTGAAACTAACAAACGCCGTGTATGTATAATCGCTTACTGATCAATCTAGTTCAATTTTTTTTAATATTGTCATGAATGTGATTCCTTTATAATCCACATGTAAAAGCAAAAGGTCATTCAACCAATGACAAACACGAAACCTTGAAAATTACTTGACTTATGAAGCTGAAACTTGGCAGGTGGGTAGTTTATTACTAGGAGACTTCAGTTAAGAACGGATTTTGCGACAAGGACGAATTGTGAGGGTCTTTGTCCTGGCGGATAAAGACGCGTGCAAAAACTGGTATTCAATATTTGGTTTTTCAATACTTAAATAACAAAAGCAGTTGGGAACTCGTGACTAGGTATAAGGTATAAGCCGTAAGAATCGATCAGAGTTCTTACGGTACCGGATCGTAGTATGTTCTTGTGTTCTAGTGAATTATGGTGTACTAGGAGTTGAAGGTAGAGGTGTAAGCCACCTCTTAAATTTAAAAGAACCTTTGACTGGAGAGAGAAAAACTGTATTGTATAAATAGCACATCGTCCTCGGACGGTGCCAGGCTAAACAATGTCTTGTTATAAAAAATAAGCCTAACGCTTCTATCTTCAAAATACTTTTTAGAATAAATTAAGGGTGTTTAGACGAAACAGTTAAATGGCTTGACTACCTGCATACTACCTTACCTTTACAGTACACTTGCAGTGGTCGGTCCGTGGATGAGTAATCCATTCATATATACTGAGACTCACACTCTCATAACTCGGATAGCATATGAACCTTTGGGCCCGACTGTCATTCGTAGATCTTTGACAGTCGTTATGGGTAATCAGAAGTCAGAAAGTCTGATAACCAATATTACGAAGGCGTATCGTTTTATCCAGAAACTGGGTTGTCTACATCAGACAGGCAATAGGACCATGTAAAACACTGGTATGGTAATATAGTTTAGGAAAAGGCTAGGCAGATAATGACTTCAAATTTCAAAAGCAATATTATGTTCATTACAGATACATCGGCAATTAAGTAACGTGCTCCCCAAATTAATCAAAATTATTATGTTTCGTTAATCATTACAAAACCCTACATATCTAGGAACTGAATCAGTAATGATTGACATTTTAATAATTAAACGAAAGTAATTATCACGGATTGATGGTCGCGTGTCACTTTGATTGATGACTTAGTTTTCATCGCTCCGACGTAATTTTGTTTTGATGTTTACTAAGTTTGAGTGTTGTCAATGACCTCTGTTATTAGCTTGGGGATGTTGTGTTATGTTATTTAATTGCCCCGTAGGATTTCTAGGTCAGCCAGTGTTTTTGGGTTTCTCGGGAATTTTTGAGAAGCAGCCAGTAGGCAGTAGCACGATTTTTTTGTGTTATCGTCAAAGTTGGGTACTACTTCAACTTTTCTTTCTTCGTTAACGGGTTTTGATTTTGTCATTACTTATGTACCTGCAATGACAAAAATATAATTTACACTTCTGTATACACTTCTGTATTCATTTCATATTGAATATTTCATTAAATTTTATAATTCACTGAGTGGTGCTCCAAGAAAACGAATTGGTAAATTAAGAAACTGGTGTTTACTCTTATCCCTAGCTATTATCCAACTATTTCAAATATATCAGCATCGTCGTCATCATCCTATTGTGCTGAACGTAGGTCTCCCTCAGATATCACCAAGCAATTCGGTCTTAAACCGCCAGCATTCATCCCAAATATACACGCAGCAACTGAAATTGGTCTCAAAAAATATTTCTGTTCGCAATTCTAACCAAAACAATTAGAGACAGCAGCAAACAGAGCAGTACAATCGCAGGAAATATTACGTTTCCACTCCAAAGTAGATTTGCGCGATTTCATGAAGCCCCCTATAAATGGAAGAAGGCAAACAACAATAACAAACGATATTTCCTCTGTAGTCGCGTGCAATGGCGGCGCGAATCTGTTTTCTCTCAATGATTTGTCTCCAAAACGTACCGAATCTCTGCTGGGCGCCAGCCAAATGTGCAATTTCTACAAACATATCTACACCACCAACTGTATCTGTAACTTCTTTATCATAGAGTTCACTATCTTTTGTTTTATCTGTAGCAACAAGTTTGTAAGTATGTAGCTTGAATTCCGTTGGGCTGCTAGGCTAGTGGCAGTTGGGCTACTCGAGTCTCCCGTGATCCTTCCATGAAAATAATATTTTATTATTGTCATAATGTCCGTTTTGATGGTCTTTGTAGGTGTTTACTTGTTTTAGAATATTCGAAATTAAACTACAGTTTTGTTGTTGCGTTTTAAATCTAAGATGACTAATGTTTTATGGAGGCTATCAAATGAAACAGATTAAGTTTTTTCCTTTGTTTGAGCAGTAGTGTCAACATTGAGGCAGTGTGTCAGACGTGAAATTTAACGCCTAGTTTCTGTTTCTTGTTTTTTATTGTAACTTAAATCTCATTATCAATCAATGTACACCTACTCATATTATAAATAGGTAAAGTGAGATACCTTTTAGAGTATTCTCTGGGAGTGCAGGTTCCGTTACAAATATTCTTTCGCTACATTATTGCCGAATACTAAGGTTGTGTTTCATGGTATAGGTACTTGACTTCCAGGAAGACGAAGTCACTAGGCAGAAGCTAGTGATTTACTATTTGTTTGCTTGCAACGCCAATGAAACGAAAATTAAATTCAATAAGTAGTGGTAAAAACTGGTTAAAAATTTTACCACTACTTATTGAATTTCATTTTCTCATTCTCTATTAATGTTGCCATAATATTTAAATTATTAATATCTCTCTTAGCATTACGTCTTTTATTTAAAGCATTGGAAGTTTTTAGTAACAGTGCACGTTTTCTAAGACGGTCTTGTCTGCATAAAATTAAATTGTCGACCTGTCGGCTACACCACGTAGGCTTTTTGCTTCTCAGCTTCGATGGTCGATGTCATTAATTAAAAAGAAAGTAAATTTTGCTTCTTTTTTTAATTATAAACATAATTAAGCTTCTTTGGTGGGGTCGATATTTTTATGGATATAAAAGCTTGGTGGTTTGTGGCGGAGTAGGTACTGTAAAGGTTGCATGCATATTATTATAGCATACCGGTCGAAAGCATTGACTAAATGTTTCGTCTAATGACTTTGGTTACGTTCTAGAAAGGATTTTTCACTTCTCTTGCTCAAAAAGGCCGTCATTGTAGCATACCAGAGCGGGGATAAAATAGCATTTCATCCTCTAAAGGAAAAAGATTTATTTTTTTAGTTTTTGTGTGTCAAATATGACAATGAGCCTACAAAAACGAAAAAGTCTTTAGTCATAAGTAGAATAATCATGAATAAAGACTCGACTTTATTACTGTTTCATAAAAAAGAACCTCATTTTAATTTTGAAAATGGAACTAAAATCGGCGATCTCTGGTAGAATTTTCATATTGTATTGGATTGTTTTATTTGCTCGCAATCGTAGTGAAAAGTATAGTGTAACACACGGCGCTAAAACCCATTAAAACTCGGTTTCTATTTACTCGGGAGTAAAACTACCTCGTATATAATGGGTCATTTTAGCTCCTTGTATAACAATCTACTATTGTATTTAGAAACCTTGTTTTTGTATCAAAGTATTGTTTAGCTAAGCGCATCAGTGGCCGACGTGCTCTATCGATATTTTAAAAGTGCTCCATTGCTTTTCCGTATTTAATTCCAAGAACCTTGACTTGTAAGTCGTCAGATTACGAAAATACATACATCGATACGGTACCGTAGGGGCTCAGCACGGGCTGTGCTCTCTCACTAGGTACTGACCTAGTGAACCAATTACTATTTTTTTAGCCTATGCTTTCCCACTGTTGGGCCGAGGTCTCTTCCAAGTCCTTTCCGGAACTTTTGTCTTGCTCCACCTCGAACCTGTAGTGAACCAACCGTACATAAATTGCAGGAGTTAATATGGTATTAATAAGTGCATTATTTTATAGTGAAAAATGTCTCTAACGCTTTACAAAAATGAATTTTCAGCTAAGACAACATTTTTAGCGACTGTGAAACTTATGAACACCACTTATTTCCCGAGAATACATTTAGGTTCATGTGAACCGCGGGGACATCTAGTGTATCGCACAAATATACAAAGGTTTTAAAAATCGGTTCCCGTTTTCCATTTACTCCAGGATTTGTAAAAACAATAAAGTTCAATGTATTACAAAATATCCTTGCTTCCCCCATTATTGCTGTTTTATTGGGCACTTCGCCTGCTTTAAAGTTCTCGTTCAAACAGAACATAAAACACCACAGGCTGTATTTCACACGTCATTAACAAAGTTGTCGTTTTTAAAGTTATTTACTGTGTTCAACATGCAACTGGAAAAAGCACTAATGAGCCTATTCGAATTCTTTCATCGCATTACGTGGAAAAATGAAGTCATTTCATGAGGCGTAGGGGGTGAACCGAACCACCCAGCATTTTTGCACGACCGCATAATGTCTAGTATTTCAGAACACCAGGTCTAATATAAAGTTGGACATCATTTGACTGTACGAAGTTGCCTCTAAATGTTTGAAAGGGGAACCCATTTCAGTCGAAATGCAGCTTAATTAAAGTTTAGCCGTGCTGTTGAGAGGGAATGGCCCGCCCTCATAATTTATTCCTGCGGGATATAATTCGGCCGGATTTAGTAACAAACGCGCCAACGAAAACGTTTAGGGTTTATCCAGATTTCTATATAAACATGCTGTGAAGGGCTGAAAGTAGCCAGCGATCGAAATTAAATTGAAAGTGGTTCTACATAAAGTTTAAATTTCAGTAGTCTTCCTGTGGTTACAGCCTTTATGTTTGCTTGGAAACGATCCGCATTTTTCACAATTACTTGGACGTTTCTACGTAAATCTATCTTCTTTGTCTTGTGGCTGGATTTCATTTAAGGAACAAATCGCCGCATTGACTCCTTTTGTATTAAATTCAGAGCTAACGCTGACAATTATTCTTAGCTTTAACTCTTGAATCATTTAACCGTTTGGGGACTGTTAATTGATTTTGTGTTTTCGTGTTTGTAGTTGAAGAAAATGGGAAGGAAGCAGCCTGAAGAGTATATGATTAATCTGCATAAATATATAAAATGGAAGTGTCTGTTTGTAATGTACTGTAACATATTTTATGTAGGTACAATAACAGTTTTTTACTAAATGCATATATGAGAGAACGACTGGGCCGATTTTGGGACGAGACTTTCACTGGTAGACTCAGCTAGTTATTAATATTACCACAATAAAATTGAGGGGCACGGTGCTTCGTTGTTAATAACATTAACAACGAAGCTTACACTTTACAGCACACATGAATAGACAGAAATACTACAAACTACCTAATGAATATATACAAATATGGGAGAACATATAAACAATAACCATTACGACCCTCTAAAAAAATAACTAACATGAAAAGAAATAGATAGTACATTACACGAGAAATCGAGCGAAACAATAACAGACTTGGAAATGTCCGCCTATTTTCTGTTGTTCAATATCAATATTGTTATATCAAATAATAATCATGAGGACATAGATAATGTAACAAAAGAAACGTACTTTGTAAATAAGAGTCTTTAACGAAGAATTATTATTATTGTGTAATCTTGGACTATGCTATGCGAGTGACTTGCTTGTTATATAATCGTATATAGATATTGGTTCAGTAAAATAAGGTACGAACGGTAGACTTCAGTCTAAATCTTTGTTAAGGGGCTATTAACGACTTTAACAGATTTTAAACTGACAATCACGTCAAAATGTGTAGTGTTTTGAAAAAAATATAATATGTTAAACTAGAACATTCTCTTAATTATTTAGTATGTGAATATTTTTGATTATATTCATATTAAATAGTTTAATTAACTTGTGGTTGTGTCTGACGCGGACAAAACATTGACAATCACACAAAATCTACCAGGTATAATTAAACGAAACTTACACCATCTTACAGACAATTTTATTATGTATCATTTAGTATACGCCTTTTATTTTAAGTTGAGGAATACTGTCTTTTATTTACTTTATTCGACTAAACTTTGAAAGTTTCGGACGAAGCGCATACGATTCTCTGGTCGCTCAAGGTCGCCGGCGTATATCATTAAGGGCGCTTATTCGATTTAGTGCAACTCAAAATCAAAACGATTGTTAGAACGCCGTAACAGCATTTACACACACTAGTACAATACAATGGCCTGTTTGTGTGCATCAGAAAAAAAAATACGCACGAAATAAGCACGAATCATTGAAATTAATCGGCAAACGAAAGCGCGCGATGTTTTACAGTGCTTTTAAAAATAATTGTCTAAATTAAATGAGTTCGTGTAACGGACTGAAAAATATTGAGTATGTTAAACATAACCTTTAATTTCATAAAATAAATATATCAGTTATGTTTTTATTCAAATACTGGCGAAAAAAAATTGTTAAAGTGAACCGATTTTGTACTTTTTCAACATTGTTTTTTAATACATAATAGTAATATTTTCGTAATTTTGGCTCTGTAATACACTTTAAGACTCTATATCCTGTTGGAAAAACGCATAAAACGTTATATTTTGGCATACTGTTATGGTTGTATTCGTCCTGAAAGTTAACTCTGACGTCTATTTTCGTAAAACGCTATGAAAGGATTGTCTTCGCTTTAAAAAACCATAATTAAAAATTATACTTTTACTCTGTAGCTCCCTAAATCAAGACTTAGTCTTTCTAAAACTGTCATTGTCTTTAAATAATCTGCTCACATCATTACGATATTGCTCTGGGCAAAACGCGAAAACATGAAGTTTTCATCACGAATCGAATACACGCTCTTAAGGTAAGCAAACGTAAAGTGGAACAAAAGAAGTCAGGCTAGTAACTTACTATGCTAGCTTTGGAGTGACTAGTAACTGCGTTATCAGCCAAACAAAGCCAAACAGCAGAAGCAATAGCAGTAGCTAGAGCAACAGCAGTAACAACAGCAACAGCAGTATAAGCTAAACAGTTCTAACATTCTTATAACTCTCACATCAAAGTTAAAGCCAAATAATTTATTTTAATTGTGAACGTTATTTGCAAGAAAAAAGTATCTAGTTGCCCCTTTAAAAAGGTAATTTGGAGAAGAATGGGCAAGAAACTCTATACCTATTTACTCTTTTAAAATAAAATATTACATTTTATGAAAAACGTTTGTTATTTTTACTTATCTTATCGTTTGCTTTTTAGAGCTTACTTCTTATCATCCAAATTAACTAAGAACCGGTAATACTAAAAACATCACTAATAAGCCACAGTCAAGCAAAATACACAATTTCGTAATTTGGATGACATATTTTTTCAGTTGTTTTGATATTGAATAACCAAAATTATAAAAACTGACTTTAGTAAAATGTATGTGGGACGAATTTAGGAATACACACTATAGAACAAAAAAATATTGAAATCGTTTCACAGCTGGCGAAGATATTATGGTCAGATATACATACAAAAAAATACTGTTGAATTGAGATCATCCTACTTTTTTAATCGGTTAAAAATCAATAAGGCATCGTAAACTTTTAGAGGCAATAATAATATCTAGCTTACTATCCTATGCCTTCAATCCTCTTGTGAAACAAACCTAATTTCTGAATTAAGACCAAGTAAACTAGTCTATATAATTCTGTATAATGTTCTAGAAGTTTTCAAATAACAATTAAGATAGAACTATCATGATCTCGGCCAAAGGCCAGATACACAAAAGATAGTTTGATAACTTGTTAAAACTTAGAAATGATGTTAATTCTCTTTAGAATTATTATATTGTTGTGAAATGGAGCAATTTTTGGCTCGTGTATGCGAGATGTAATCTTCTGCCTTCTTTGTTGTTCTTAGTCGTACACTCTTGGCGGAGTGTTCATAGTCAGGATCTTTTGATAGGTATTAGGTCGCGGTTTTTGCGAGACCTGTCTATCTGACCTCCACAATCCAGTTTCTGGGTAACACGATACCTCTTTGGAAGACTGATTTTGACTACTCATAACGACTGCCAAAGATCTAAATGACAGCCTGGACCAACGGCTTTACATGCTTTCCGAGGCACGAAGGGAACTCGGTATGAAATTGATGGTCATCCATCCATAAACCGACCTTGGCAAGCTTAGCTTAATCATGACCTATCGAACCGCATTCTCCTTCGTGTTTGCGAAGATGTATGCTTTTGAATACAGAATTATAGCTTGCCAGTGTTATGTTTACCGTACATTAATCAACATTTTATAATGAATTAATTGGTCTATTAATAAAGTCCATAATTGATATTGGTAAAATTACGGTACCTCTTCATTAATAGCTTTTGTGAAAACAAAAGCTATTAATGAAGAGTTGAAGTTGATAAATCTATTCTAATATCTATTTTATCTGTTATAAACCTGAATATTATGTTGTCGTTTGGTTTTAAACGCTGATCTCTGTAACTGCTGATTTGATTCTGAAAATTCTCTCTCTAATGGAAATTTACGCTATCCCTAAGTGCTGTAATTATGGTATATTTTAATATTAAAAAATAGGGATTCGTATAAAAATCACACGAACATAGTCATTGGCAAAAGGTAAAAGTTTATATGAAGCAAGTTAAAGATTATCTGTTTATTTTTGAAGTAAATAAAGTTTACTTTGTATTAAATCATAAACTACTACACCAAACATAATGGACACTTATAAGAACGAACAACTGCAAAAGGAATTATACAAATCGAAAAAGGATCACATCATACCGAATAAAAGAGTACGTCTCATGAATTGTTAGCAGTAATTTTATTACTCTTCAGACAGACGTCTTCAATTAACGAGTTAATTAAAACATGTAATTGTTATAAAAAGCAAAAGAATTTTTGAAAAAATAACAATCGTAAATTATAATCGTTTTATTTTTCTCTTCCTTGATTATACGCCTTAGTTTGAGCAGTTTTAATATTTTGAAATGCGGCTTCGTTTAGTAAGAGACCTTGAATAATAAAGCATTCATAATAGGGTATTTTACTCTATACGAGATAAAAACTATAAATATGTTATTGAGACAGTTTAAGCATAAAGCAGTCGGAAAATGTAAGTTTTAGTTCATAAAATTACAAAATATTTTTTTTAAATTCAATTCAAAGTTTTCACTGTTTTTAATCTGTTATAAAACACCATGAAGGCCATGTTATTACGCCGTACGGCTGTGTAAACACAAAAATTTACAACTGTCAGTCGACCGATTGGCGTATACAGGCTTTGTACTTTTATTATTTTCGTAACCAACGTAATTTTTTTAATTATTACACCTATTACAAAACAATATGCTTTTAATTATTTTTAAATATATACGATTATCATATTTAATATTAGCGCATTTGATACAAAACGAACTGACGTCATTTCTGCTGAGCAATATGGCGTCCAGTAAGAGGCGTTTTCTTCAAATTATGCGCGAAAGAAAATTTAAAATTTAAATGCATTTTTATGGCACTTATCGATTGAATAAAAAATTTGTGTTTCTTTTGGTGGCATATTAGCACTACAGAATTTCATTTCATTTCAAAAATGGGTGTAGTACCCTATTGTATTACATACTAGCTTTTGCCCACGGTCTATGCACTTGGCTTCCATGTGGAGTCCGCATGGAAGACCACCATCATCTCCCTAACCTTTTTCCAATTATATTGGGGTCGGTTACCAGTCTAACCAGATGCAGTGACTGCCTGTTAAACACTGATATTCAGCTGCTTGGTAAGACTGGTTGTAAGGTTAACTGGCTTCTGACTAACTATCACGACTGTCAAATATCCACGAATGATAGCCGGGACCAACGGCTTTACGTGCTTTCCGAGGCACAGAGGGAGCTCGGTATGAAATGAATAGTCACCCTTCTCGAATAGAAGTCAAGAACCTACCTATACTATAAAACATTATGGCCCTTGGCAATAATGTGGCTTTCTTTCAGTGAAATAATTCTTATAATCGAACCAGAAATTGCAGAGGCTAAGGCTCTTAACAACTAACGAAAAATGTTGTCTTGAATATTTTACTGATAATACCGAGTATATAGTTAATAAGTTTATGAATTAAGTTCCTCGAGTTTACCTAAATGATACAAGGTCTCATTTTGTACGATAAAGGTACCACTGATTTGTGTGCCTATGCAAACGGTACCCGCAGTGAAACCTAGTGACAACTCTAAGAAATGCTGCCAGCCGGATTCGTAAAGCCAATATGAAAGGTCCGGTCTTAGAAAATGTACAATACATAGCAAAGTGAAGGAAGCTTTCCTGAATCGGAGAATATTAATATGATATGAGGATATTATGTTGAAAGTGTGCCAGATGTAGACGCTAGCTACATTTTGTAGTTTCAATATCTAGGTAGATTATGTAGGTACAATCAAGGTTGCACGCATATTACAAGCTGGTCGAAAGCATTTGACTAAATGTTTCGTCTAACACCCTGGATTTGTTCTAGAAAGTATTTTGAAATTAGAAGCGTTAGGTTAGGTTAAACGTTTTTTTCATGCCTCGATGATAATGAAATGTTTGGCCTTCTTACTGCTTACGGATCAAAGACATGCTTTTTATCAAAATGGTAATTCTATCATTATCAAGATTCATACTTACTAAAACAGTAGAGTGCCATGCTATGCGCAACACAACCATGCATAATTACAACAGCAAACTGTACGTTAACATTTTCACGATCCATTTAATGTAATACTTCTCATATTTTATCCTCATAACAAGTTACGGTAAGTACGTTATTTAAAAAAAAACTATCACCAACCAGGGACGGCACTAAATTTGGCGAGTGAAATTAAATTAGGCGCATATGTTGTATATCATATTACGGGCCCGTCCGGACCGCCCCTAATTTAACTGTTTATATTCATAGCGCCAACTCCGTGTTGTATCGCTGGAGAGGCTTTGTTTATCTCGTGAACGACAAATTTGTGGGTGAAAACTTGGACCGACATGGGACTTTCATAGACACTCCATGTGTGTTTAAATTTTTCTTTTTGTAACGACAACTGTTTTATTTTTTGTTTTTTTAATTGAGTTTTAAATTGAATCTTCTGAGTTAAGCAGTAACTGATGATTAGTTCCTTTATTTAATATAATTTTGTATTTTGTACTCAACAAAAATAAAATTGCCTTGGCAAGGAGAAAAATACTTATAAGAGAAAATTTTCTGCGAGAAACATAATATTCCTGTCCATTTTACAAAATTTAAAAATACACCCTTCAACATTAATGTAGGTCGGCCAAATAATTAAAATTCAGAAGGTGAAGGAAAACACCCAGAAATCCCATGCATTAATAACAAATTCTCATCGCGCTTTGTACTCACAAGTAGGGATGTTGGAAGTGTTGTGACGGGCCTGGAATAAAATAACAAATTATACATGTACTTACAAATGGGTTATTTCAATATGTACCTGTGAAGATCCTTATCATAGCAATGCACGTTATTTTGGTAGGTCTCACAAGACATAGTACAATAAAAATAATAGTTAATTCTTTTATTTTAGGCTGCATACACCCATAGATACCCTAAACATACATATTATTTTATAATTTATAACTTGTGTTAAAAGAAAAGACTATGTTAAGGTGTTACTACACTAATCAATCGATCATCGATCGATGCCATCAGTCGACATCGATCGACGTTGATCGATTGGTGTGGTAGGTTTGGCTGATCGACGGATACCATTAAACGAATCGATCGATTGCCGGTCGATGACATCAGTCGACATTGATCGATTAACTCCGGCTATAATCCATCACTAATAATAATCAAGCAGCTCGATCGACGTCGACTAATCCATTTTACCATCGATCGATCGTCGATCGACAATCCATCGATTGGTCTGGTAGAATCTATCGATCGACGTCGACTCATCCGTTCTACCATCGATCGATGTCGTCGATCGACGATCGATCGATTGGTCTGGTAACACCCTTAATAGCACTTCACTAAAATTGCACTAAATTGTCTTTGTGCTGTCTTGTGGCAGTACTCCGTGGAAGCGACGGAACACCACGTCCTGCGGCCAAAAGTCTTCTTCCATGACGAGGGGCAGAAAACAATTCGGTATTTGCACCACGATCGCCGCGCGCGCTACAGTCATTATCATCTAGTCTTTTCCCAACTGCATTGGGGTTTTTTTTTTTTTGGGACAAGCCCGCCACACTATTCCCTAACCACTGTAACTCCTGTAAGCCAGAATCAACAGTGGCGACCACCAGAAAAGCGCCAGAGCAATGAAGCTCGACGAGTCCCAGAGAAACGATTCAACTGTCTTGGATCCCGCAACGAAATTAATCAGAAAAGAACAGCGGAGGAGTAAGAAAAACATATTTTCCACTTCCCTCCAAATCAAGCAGGAGACAGAACAGAACTAGGCCAATAGGCACAAAGGGACGTTTACAACTGGGAGAAACCCAGTTGCTAAGCACCACGGATTATAATTGACATAATTAATGGGCCCTAATAAGTGAGCTGTTACATTAAATTTGATTCCAATAATAGGTATGGCAAAATCACTTGAACGCACGGAAATTAGTTCTAGTTTCCACAAGGTACGCATAATAAATTGCTCCGGATGTAGCCTGAACACTATCCAACATAATATTGCGTTCTTTCTGCCAAAGAATACACTCCCATAAGATATGATGTGCAGATTGTTCGTATTCACAGTCAGATGTAGAACATTGACAGAAAAGCGAAGCAACAAGCTTGAAAGAAAATAATTTACTTTTAAAGTTGCTATGACCTGTTAGAAATTGGGCAACACAGTGGTCCGCCTCCAGCCATGTCCTGGCCAGCCGCTCACGAACGGATGGAAAGAACTGATGAAGGTGACGGCCCTTGCTAGAATCATTCCACCTACACTGCCACTCGGATAAAAGTTCCTCCCAGACATCAGTCTGTGGTTTAAATAATCTAGAGATCTTAGCGCGGTCACGTTGAGTTAAAAAGTTTGCGTCCATGGTCTCTCGCGCGGAATAGTACATTGCAGCACGTCGTTGCACCTCAAGATCGATTGGAAGCACGCCTGCTAGAACCGGAAGGGCTTCAGTACTAACGGTCCTATACGCTTTACATAAAAATATGCATGTGCAATGCATTGGGGTTGGATTCCAGTCTGCTAAATACCAGTGTTTTACATGGAGCGACTACCTATCTGATCCTAACAACCCGTTGACTGGCAAACACGACACCCCTTGGTAAGACTGGTTGTCTGACTTTCTGGCTTCTGATTACCCATAACGACTGCCAAAGATCTACGAATGACAACCGGGACCAACGGCTTTACGTGCTTACTGAGGCACAGAGGGACCTCGGTATGAAATGGATGGTCACCCATCCACAGACCGACCGCGGCAAGCGTAGCTTAACCATCATGGCGGTCGATCTGTATGGCTTTTACTTAACCACGAGAGCCACCGTATTGTATAATATATTATAGTATAACGGGATGGTGTCCACAATTCCACACCACAGCGCGTATTTTGCGTACAAATAGGAAGTTAATCACTCGATCCGCCCCAGCTCCTCAAGAAAGGCCAACAGCGCCTTGATGCTACTGGTGATCTCCTGTAGGTTACCTAAGTATTTTTGCCCTGTATGAAGCGACCTCAGGGCAGTTCTTTTCACAAGAGATACAAATGAAACGATATTAGACTATGATGACACCTAAATACGGAAAGAGACCATGTTCTCACCAATGTCTGAGCTATCTGAGAGCACTAACCTGCTTCTGAAGGGCTATGGCTTACGCATAATGGTTAACTAACAAGGACTAGGTGCGGAAATCATGCCCCCCAAATATATGGCTATGATGTTGGAATCGGAGCGAAATGATAATGAGTAAAATACTCGGATATCTATGATAAATACTGATTAATTATTTTGCTTTTTTTCAGAATTATTCATCCTAATAAAAAAAAAGCGTCAACGACAAATTATTACAATAATTAAAGTATTCTCCTCCCAGATTGACTACTTGACGCTTTGCACTTTGTTAAAACACAATTTAGACTTAAATTAAACAAGTTTCTTATGAATTGATGGTGTAAATCCTTTCATTAAAATTGTTCGGCCACAACGTTTTATAAGATCTGTGAGTGGGATTCGCGAAATAAAACTAATTAAAATGGAGGGAAACCGAAATCCCTTTGCGGATTCGCGCAGAAATTTAGAAATTGGAAGAGGATATCGTTGGACTCATAACGGAAAGGAAACCGGGCTATGGCGATTAAAAATAAAAATGAAGTATTTAAGATAATAAAGAAATAGACTTAAGCAAAACATAGATGGAAAGTGAAGACGAAGGTAGTAAATTTTGAGATGACGACTGAAATTGATGTATAGAAGAAGAACACGTAATGTGCCGAAACGGAATCAATTGTTAGTAATAGGCAAAAGTGTAAGAAGAAAGAAGAAACAAAGAAAAATGATTTATTGTCGCACGTATTTGTGCAAATAAACATACAATATATGGACACGGCTGTTCCGTGTCCATGTGTTGTATTTTTATTAGCAGTATAATCCTATAAGAATTTACCCGCGAATTCGAATCCTGTCTCATTTCCGATTTGGCTTACGTGAAGTGAGAGAAAAAAGTGTTTGGTATTAGCTTAAATAGTTTCGCAACAATAGTCACTTTGTGGTGCTAGAGTAGTTTTCATTGAGTTACAGAATATTTAAAACAGTGTTCACCGCGAATTCAAAAGTGAACACTGAAATGAGTTCTGACAGAAGGAAATGCTGTAGAAATGAGTTGGCAGCTGCACGTCGCAACTAAGACAAGCAGTGGTAACCACCCAGCATATCGTCGTGTGCTACTGTAGATCACAGTACAACGCTGATTTTCATTGATCTCAATTCACCTGATGATGATCAAAATCAAATTGTTCATTATTAAACAATAAGAAAACGGAAAAACTAAAGACGGCGGATGGACGGCGGTGTTAACGGCAGAACTAAAGAGCAAAGTAAAGACACAAAAACATGTTTTGGAGTCAATTGTTGTTCTTACTGGTACTGAGATTTCCAAACACCACATACTTTTTTACAAGCACAACAAGCCAGTACCTAGTCAGACAACGTTATAGCTAGCTAAGTTAATATTTTAATAGAATTTATTATATGAAACAAAGCTTAATGTTATAATTCAAAAACCATGGTTACCACTTCAGAGCATTCCTGAGTAAAGTTTTAGTGGTTATGATCTAAGGGCTATGTGATGGACTTATAGCGGTAGTAGTAAACATTTGATTTTCGTAACTTACCGTTCAGCTAGAGGTACGAACTACAGAAGACCAATTTACTAAATAATAATGTTTAAAACTTAGTCACGCTTTCAATTCAGCGACCACCGATGTCAAAATTTATTGAGATTTGATTGCGAAAGTTTCTAAATTTAGTAGAATTGCTCTAATAAAAACATATTTTCTTACGGAAAAAATATCTGCAAAGACACCTAAAGTGGTCACAAAATCACCTCAATTTACATAAAACGCACAAATAAAATAAAAATGATTTACACAAAATTAATCGATAAAATTAAATAATTGTGTTATCAGCCATGTAGACAAGTAAAATACCTACGTACTAACTCAATCTGCTGCGCCCTAGCAGAGTCCATAAATGTACATTATAAGCTTTTACGTAACATGTCAGAAACACTATGGAATGCAATAAATAAATAAATCAAAGTATTAATATATAACCAATTTCACAATCAAGTATCAAGAAAAGGAAGTTAACACCACGAGTACAATGTCGTCAATTTTCACACATTCAAAAAGCAAAACGTCAAGTAACAAACATTTACGAAAAAATACAAGTACATATCGTATCGTGTAATGTAGGACATGGGGAAAAATGGGGACAGAAAGTGAAAAATATGATACACAAAATCCCATATTGATTGACAAATTGTCTCATCGACTGTGGAGTGTCGTACTACAAGAGTGACGTTTTCAATCTCCGGATGGTTTTTGCGTTGAAACGTTCACACGGATGTTTTTACGGCTTGTTGGATATGACGATAGGATTTGGAAGCTTCCTTGAGTTTAGATGGTTTTGTTTTTGTGTATTTATTTTTGGTTGTAATTTCTTTAGAAGTCGTAGCTTGAATATTTGTTTGAAATGTTGGAGAAATCACGGGTGAAATCGTATGGAATTTTTAAGATTTAACTTGCTATCAAATAATATATGATGTCAAATATAGATTACATTAGATACTGTTTACAGTATTTTTGATATTGACAACTTTGTTAATAATTACGTACAAATTTTTGTTATTCAACAAATTACAATAATCTTATTATTTTTTTCTTGTCGTCCTTATATAAAATCCATGATTAACATCTCTCAACTTGTACTACAAGATGTAACAGGATTCCACCAGCTAGAACCAGTTCAAACCGGCCTTCAACTATTTCGCAAGCCACCCCTTTGATCGGGATTTCGACTGCAACATTCCATTGGCTATAACTGTTGGCGATTCCGCGATAATAAGAACAAACTTTTATTATGAGCTTCGACAACTGTAGGTTTGGATTCTTTGGAACGCACTGTTTATTTATTGGGGCGGATTCAACTAAATGCCATGTTATAAAAGAGTAGTTCATCATTCTTTCATCAACTCAAGAGTAACAAATAGGTACCTAGTAGTGGCTACTCCAGGTTTGCGTTTTATCATCATCATCATCAGTAAAACTAATGAGTAAAGTTATGCATTGATACTAATCCATGCATAAATTTACTCATTAGTCTACTAGGTATTGTTACTCTTGAGTTGATGAATGAATAATGAATCACATTAAGTGCGCGTATTCGATTTAGTGCATCTCAAAATCAAAACGATTGCTAGAACGGCGTAGCAGCATTGACACACACTAGTACAATACAATAGTCTGTTTGTGTGCATCAGAAAAAAAAAAACGCACGAAATAAGCACGAATCATTGAAATTGATCGGCAAACGACAGCGCGCGATGTTTTACAGTGCTTTATAAAATAATTGTCTAAATTAAATGAGTTCGTTTAATGGACTAAAAAATATTCTGTATACGAAACATAACCTTTATTTTCATAAAATACATTATATGTCAGTTATATTTGTATTCAAATACTGGTGAAAAAAAATTGTTAAAGTGAACCGATTTTGTACTTTTTCAACATTGTTTTTTAATACATAATAGTAATATTTTCGTAATTTTGGCTCTGTAATACACTTTAAGACCGTATATCCTGTTAGAAAAACGCATAAAACGTTATATTTTGGCATACTGTAATGGTTGCATTCGTCCTGAAAGTTAACTCTGAGGTCTATTTTCGTAAAACGCTATGAATGGATTGTATTCGCTTTAAAAACCCATAATTAAAAATTATACATAGCTCCCTAAATCTAGATTTAATCTTTCTAAAACTGTCTTTGTATTTAAATAATCTGCTCACATCATTACGATATTGCTCTGGGCAAAACGCGAAAACGTGAAGTTTTCGTCACGAATTGAATACACGCTCTTAAAATAGAAATACAATTGTTTAGAAAGTGGAAAGCAAGATTTTATGTCTACTTAATTTTGTCGGTTTATAATGGTGTCAACTCTCAACGATATTCACCCGAGTTGTCATTGTCGGCTAGTAATGTTAAAATTAGGGATCCGTAAAAACATACACGCAAACGAAGTCGCAGGCAAAATCTAGTAATACATGCAATATGACGCAAGTGGGTTCTAATTAAACTAAACCAATGTTTAAAGCTAAACTTAAGTAATTTAAGCAAAAGCAAAACTGCATACGCCTTTAAATTTTAATTAGACAGACACTAATCGATTAAAGAAACACGTACAAATATTCTACGGTTTAAGACACTATATGTCACTCAAAGAGAATAATACACATTCACTTCTATGAGGAAAAGAAAAACACAATAATAAAAACTTAGGGTAACATATGCAAGTCATGATGGTACTTTAATAACCATTTAAAAGTTGGAAGAGATTTTGATTCCTTGATCAGTTTAGGCAACTGATTATAAAGCTGTGCACCGTCTTACACGACAGCCTTTCTGCTTTTGAAGTCGAAGTCAGAAAAGAAACAAAAATTATTGGTTTAATTGAACCATCATACTGGCAACACGTCACCCCCACGATAATTGGCTAAGTGGGCCAATGTATTAGATCCCGTGGTTGCGGTCACGCGAGCCTGTGGGGGCGAGAGGGATTATACCTTGTGTCAATGAGGTTTTTTGACTTAGAGGCTTTAAGTTAGGGAGGAGTGTGAACAATAGTGTGATGTACTTATCCTTTAACAAAATTCGGGAATAACGCCTGTCAGGTAAATAGGAATTATGGTGTAAAAGAATTTTTATATTTACGAATGTTAGTGCTGTTTTCTGATAAATACGTAAATACGTATATCGTATATCTATTGAAGTTCAACCTGCCAGCTTTTTCATATCAATTTCGGTTACAAATATAAGTAAACTTTAAATATGACGACCCCTGTAGGTACAACGGTAGGTACCGTTGCGTTGGGACCATATACCAGGGGTCATCATTTTAAAGTTTTTTTTTGGTAGCATCCTGCATCCATAAGCAGGATGCTAACATATCAATAGTGATTATTCACAACGAAAAAAAAAGTTTGATTTACTTACGCCATTTTTTTTCGCGAAATTCGAAATGTTAATTTGATTGTTTTTTAATGTTTGTATACAATGTAATTTTGTTTAGGTTTTAGAGATTAGGTATGTTATGATTATGATAAAGTACTTAGTTGCTATTTAAACAGATTATTTTTCAATTAAAGTTGTGTGGTAATAAAAAAATATTAACGTTTTTTAGATAGATTATACAAAAAAATATATAATTATAATTGTTTGAACACTTTTAAAATCATTGTTGAATATCATTTGCAAGGTTTTATAGCTGCTAAAACATTTTTTAATTCGAAATTGCCGTACAATTTGATACATTACATTACTGTTTTACATGATCCTACACATTATTAAATCAAGTGTGTTCGTTATTATTATTATTTATTTATTTATTATAAACAAAGTTTACAAAATCTTAACTTATAACTATGCCCCACAAAACCGTTTTTACGGTTTGTCTGTGGGAACCGAACCATACAGTCACAAAAATACATTTTATTATAATTGCGGACACTAAAGAAAAACTAAAATAAAACTACTTAAAAACTGCCCATTCGTTGGGGCCAATCTCTGGAACCGCTGATCCAACTTTGAAAATTCTTTGATAAATAAAAAACTACGTTATCCTGGTTCTCTGAGTGCTATAAGCTATATTTTACGATCTGAAAATACAGGAATATAAAAAAAAGCACACGGATGAAGTCGCGGGCAAAAGCTAACTTTTGATAATTATAAATCAATATCAAACCATTGAGGAGCTCGTGGCTAAGTTAAAGCCGTACAGATCGATCAGTCAAAGGTTAAGCTACGCTAGCCGCGGTCGGTCGGTGGATGGGTGACCATCCCTTTCAACCGAGTTTCCTCCGTGCCTCGGAAAACACGTACAGTTGTTGGTCCCGGCCAGACAACCAACGAAAGAAAGAAAAAGAAAAAAAAAGAAGAAAAAAGAAGAGAAGAAAGTCTAACAACCAGTCTTACCAACGGGTATCGTGTTACCCAGTAACTGGGTTGTGGAGGTCCGATAGGCAGTCGCTCCATATAAAGTACTGGTATTCAGCTGCATCCGGTTAGACTGGAAGCCGACCCCAATATATTTGGGAAAATCAATATCAAACCATGAACTCAAACAGAAAGAAAATAGCTTTTTTTTCATTTGTCTATTAACTTCAATACCGTAAACTTACATCAGAAAATAACTTCTACGCAATATTAATGAAAAATAACCCTTCGTTAGCTCATATTTCTAAACCAAATGAAAGTATAAAAAAAGAAAAATTGACTTCGTGCAGTTGCGTGCTGCCATACCATGAATAAATTGTAAGTTCAATGTTTAAAGAAAACTTCTATTTCTTACGTAAAGGTATATTATGTAATAAAGTATTTAGGCTTCGTAGACCTTCATGCTCAACCTTTATAAGACTGACATGTTATTTTTTTTACCTGTAATGTTACGAACTTTTGAAATGATTTATGTTTTAATTATTATGGTTGAAGGTTTTAATAACGGAAAATTTTAATTAATTCCAAAAGCTGCTACAGGATTTTCAAGAGTTACGTGAAAAATAAAAACAGTTCATAAGCATAGACGGCGATTATTAGGGAGCGGCCCAATTAAGAGAAAAAAATAAATAAAAGAGAGTTGAAAACAGAGAAAAAGCTATAAACTTGTAGCTAGAAGCTGTTTTGTAGTTCATGAAGAGCTTGAGAGAGAGTCCAGCGACATCGAGGTAGACCTAGGCGAAGATGGCGGGATGAGCTAGACGGTTACAGGAGGGATGGGTCCACACTAGCTTTGGACAGAAAGGGTTGGAAAGAAGAATTGCATTTGCTCTGCTGTTGGACAATACAGGCTGAAAATAAATAAATAAAAATAAGAAGAGCTTATCTAAAATTGAACTACAAGGTTGGACGGAAATGACAACAAAATAGTTTACTAATTTTATAGTTTATGGTACTTATAAGCTGTCAATGGGACCCTTATGTTTGATGTGATATTGTGGTATAATTTTTGTTAGAATCGCCCGTCTATCGGGTTGCTGTAATTTTAACATTACAAACAGACACTTCAATTTTATTTATTAGTATGAGTTATAGATGTATAGAATATAGCCGTCATTGGGACCGCGCCCTTATTTTCGATACAATATTGAGGTGTTACTTTTGTTAGAATCGCCCTTCTGTCCGGTTGCTTAGTGAACTTAAATAATTATGTATTAAATATCAACACTGCAGATTTACGTATAAATGAGGCTATCTAGTTTTTGATTCTATTATATTTAACCGCAATGGCTAAGATTTGAAGTCAAATATTGAATTCTTTATCAAGTATACCATGTCATCATCATCTGCCTAGCCTTTTTCCACCTATGTTGGGGCATCCAGTCTAACAGTCTATAAAAAAAAAAGAAAAAAAGAAAAATGCTATATATTATTCACTTTTATTTATTTATTGTATTTAATAACTTTATATAATTAATAGTTATGTCGGGTTTACATATTACATATTTTTTACATAATGTTAGCTTGCATATTTTTGTAGATATTTATTATTACAACTTTTTTATTTTTTTTATTTGTTTACCTTAAGTCATGACTGTGGCCGCCCGTGGCATCTCTGCAAGGCCCTGTCAGAATACCAGCGCTGCGACATTTCATGTCGTAGCATTGTGCTGAGACAGGAGCCTTTTTTGTCTCGTACAGGTTTCATAAGGCTTTTTTTATTTTTTATTGTTTTATATAACCCTTTTTATGTTGTGTTTACCTGTACGAGGTTACAAATAAACAATTTTTCTTTCTTTCTTTCTTTCTAACCGGATGCAGCTGATTACCAGTGTTTTACATGGAGCGACTGCCTATCGGACCTCCACAACCCAGTTAGTGGGTTAACACGATACCCCTTGGTAAAATTAGAACAGAATAGACATACAGGATGTCTATTCTGTTACAATTTCTCTCGGTGCACACCTAAGTGAAGTGAGCTGTCATCCGTCCATCTGTTTTGTCAATCCCTATACTCCGTTCACAATAAGATTAGATATATACACAAACTTTTTTTACAGTCCCTTTAACCGATTCTGACTTCTATTCCGTAAGCTTAAGGATGACATAAAGGCAAAAAAGTGGATACAATAACAACTGCTTTTTGCAACTGCCATTTGTCATGCTACCAACGCAATATACGTCAAAATCGGTTGAACGGACTGTAAAAAATGTTTGTGTATGTCTAATCTTATTGTGAACGGAGTATAGCATCGGGACGGATGACAGCTCACTTCACCTAGGTGTTCACCGATGGAGATTGAAACAGAATAGCACTGCTGAATCAAGAATATAATAGGTACCTTGTAAAAAAAACAAATATAGTTTTCTGTATTCATTCGGTCACGAACGCACGACCGAGTCAATACACCTTACTACTCAATTATTATGAAGTGAGAAGGTAACGAAACGTAATTTATTTACTACTCAGCGGAGGGCGATTCCGAATATGTAAATTTATTGTGGCACGAATAATTTATTGTTAAATAATCGCTGAGCCTAAAGAAGCGGGTGCTTGCGTGACGGTTAAGTCGTGTGGGGGGTTAGTGATAGGCGGTAGCGGTTTTAATAGAGCTACTTACATTTCTTAGCTAAAAAGAAAATGACTTGCAAATGTACATACATTATGCTACTCCAACTTGTCAAATTTGTTTAACAGATTTCCAACTTTAAAATATAAAAATAAGGTTCATGTTCCATTGGGAAAATTTTACAGATTGCGATAGCTTGATGCGCTGGCGTCTATACATTGACCTGGAGGCCAATTATCGTAATTCGAAATCAATACATCAATTTCATCACAATGTCTCAAAAATATCTTCTCAAAATGACTTTTTGACAGATTACAACTGAGATTAGCATTCAAACTTTCCGAAAAGTTACTAGAATTGGCCCCTAACAATATAGTTTTTTAAAACTAAACGCATTAACTTACGCAGTATGCAAGTTTCTTGGCCTCTAGTAAAACCGATTGGAGACATAAGGCACGAGACAGTGACCTAACACGTCTATCCTGTAGGTACTGTAACACTTATTTTACACTAGTAGCGTGTACGAACTATCGTGAGACTAAGCTACGTTAAATGAAAGATACGATCGACTTGTAGAAGATTATATTAATCAGATTTAGCGAGAGGAACTTTATCAGACCGCAGCTCTCAGCTTAGCCGGGTCTAACTGACATCACATGTCATAGTATAAAAACTATCCTTCTACATTATTCAAATATATTTCCAGAAGGTTCTAACCATAGACTAAATAGTTATGGCGACACGGTTGGCGCAGTGGCTGAGCGATCGACTGCTGCGCAGCGTGTTGCGGGTTCGATTCCCGCCCAGGGTAAATATTTGTGTGATGAGCACTTGTGTTTGCCTTGTGTCTGGGTGTTGTTTATCTATATATGTATGTATTTAAAATGTATTTGTGTATGTATATCAGCTGTCTGACACCCATAGCACAGGGTCTCCCTAGTTTGGGGTCAGATGGCCGTGTGTGAAAATGTCCCCACATATTATATTATTATTATATTATTATTATATGGCTTCATTACATAAAGCCTCTCTGCTGGGCAAGTCTCTACAGTACTATCACACACGTTACCTACTCTGCAACTGCAGTAAAAAGTTTCTGTTTCATTTACTTAAACAGATTTTTTTGCTTTTATTTGCAAATAAAAATACCCTACAAATAAAATAAATTATTCAATTGATTACAACAATCGTTCGGTGTTCAACACTGACCGCTCGCCATCCATCACTTAAACCCATTCGGTAGCCAGTGTTACCTTAAAACGGCCTATAAATGTACGCCAATTAACAAATAATTGCTGCTATAGATAACCGACTATAACTTTTATGGCTTGCTTCCTTAAATATCACTTTTGAATAACGTTTATGGACAAAATATTAAGGTATAATTATGACGCTTTTGAGATAATATATTATTATATTAATTGGAATAGCTGAATCATCAGGTTGGTAGCGTGGTTTAAATTCTAATGTAATGTACAACAACTAAAGTTCTACCCCAAGCATACCTACATTTTACTACATTCTAGCAAATAAGACGACACGGTTGGCGCAGTGGCTGAGCGATCGACTGCTGCGCAGCGTGTTGCGGGTTCGATTCCCGCCCAGGGTAAACATTTGTGTGATGAGCACTCGTGTTTGCCTTGTTTCTGGGTGTTGTTTATCTATATATGCATGTATTTACAAAAAAAAAAAATGTATTTGTGTATGTATATCAGCTGTCTGACACCCATAATATAGGGTCTCCCTAGTTTGGGGTCAGAAGGCCGCGTGTGAAAAGGTCAAAAAAAAAAAAAAAAATGGATATAAACTTACATGATAATTATAATTTTAGTTAATGTATCTTTAATTTTTTTTTGTATACGTATTGTTGTTAACTCCGCACAAACTGTCTAAGCGAATTTACATTAAGAAAGGTATTAAGGCGTATGTTTCATTGTTGTTATATCAATATTTACTCTATTATCAACATTATGTAGTTACAGTACGATGCAAAATTTTTTACTGCTCTGAACACGAGATGAATCGCTGCGCAGTAACAAATTTACGTGTCAGCGGTGGTGAGGGGTGGAAAACGAGTAGCGCACTTCAGAGTGGACTTAGCGCCAGGAAACCATAAATTTCAAAAGTTACGAACGAACTGAAAGGAAAAAATATAGTAAAACGGAACTTCCTTGATCATTGTAAACATAATATAAACATTATTTTGATTTGATTGTCAATATCAATTGATGTCAAGGTAGATTTCTTTTGCAGTCGAGTTTAATTGCTTTACTCGCTAAGAAACTATTTTATTTCATACTTTTAAAAGAAAATAAGGCACTGTTGATGCACCAAATAATAAAAAAGAAGTGTAAAAGGAACTCCTCATAACAGATTTTCGTTATAATAGGTCAAGTAAAACTAAGCTCGATAATAAAATAAAAAAATAACTTCGCTTATTAATACAAAACAAGCGTTCTTTACAAATCGTAAAACCCTACATAAAAAGCGCTTTAAGCGCCCCTTGTAAACTTCGATCCGCTTATATCGCTTAATATCGTATTAAGTAGCAAGCTAACAAGTTAATGGTAAACTTCCACCACAAATAAAACTATTATTCGCGTCGCTTTGTTTTGCTTCAACCGCAGTTAGTGCGGGTTTGAAAAAATGGAATATGTCTGTGAAGTTATGTAACTTTTTTTGAAAAGTCCGTATATTCAATGCTTTTTGTTTTATTTGCCTCATCAATATAGAACATGAATTTGGTTTACCACATTTTCTAAGCGGCTGGTCGACTCTTCACGTGACTGGAGGGTTGGCCTTTTCTTGGGCCAAAGAATTAGCATTGCCATTCAACGTGGTAATGCTGCTAGCCTTTTGGGCACTTGTCCCATTGAGAGCGATGCAAACGAGTTTTTTGATGCCCTGTGAGCCCTCCATTGTACATAATATATATTTAACTAGCGGGCCCGGCAGACGTTGTCTTGCCCTGAAAATCGGTACAAAAATCCTGGTCTAGCCTACCCTACCCCACCTACCTACCTACCCTACCCTACCAAACTGTACCTAGAACTACCTTGCCGTTCTCGAGTTAGCGCATAAATTATGCGCTCCTAGTACCACGGTGACAGTTGTGCGCTCCTAGTACCAGGGTGACATACATCTAAGGAGTCCTAAAACTCGACTGCAGCGCCACCTACCGGGTCCAATTGTGAATCTAAACCATTCTCGAATCCACTGGAAGACACACAAAAAAAATCATCAAAATCGGTCCAGCCGTTTAGGAGGAGTTCACTTTCATACACACGCACAGAAGATTTTTATATATAAGATTTTTTTTTTTAAGCTTTGTACATAATTTAATTCTTTTAAGTGGTTAACAAATGAATAAGTGTTTACCACATTTAATGTATTATTATCTACCTGCTTCGTTGCCCTTGTGGTCGCAAGTGACATTACTGAGCGTGGAGTTTTGGGTTCGTTTCCCAGGTCAGCAAAAGTGTGGAATGGAAAAACTGCGAATGGAAAAACTTAATGTGTTTTTCCATTTCGAATGGAAAAACACAATATGTTTTTCCATTCGAAACTTGTGCACTATAATAATAACTCCTGCGCACTTATCTAATTTCCATTGAGATTGGTCATATTTATTCGTTGAAAATTCATATATTTAAATATTCGTTAAAAAACGAATACATAACACCTAAAAAAAAAATAGTAGCTCGCTGTTTGTTACTTATAAATTATCTTTATCATTATTTCTCAAAAATATGTTGAAAGAAGAAGAAAGAAAGAAAAATTGCTGGATAAACCCTGTTTAATGTTTTTTGTGTGATGAGCACTTGTGTTTGCCTTGTGTCTGGGTGTTGTTTATCTATATATGTACGTAATAAAAAAATAAAATAAAATAAAAAAATGTATTTGTGTATTTAGATCAGCTGTCTGACACCCATAGTACAGGGTCTCCCTAGTTTGGGGTCAGATGGCCGTGTGTGAAAATGTCCCCACATATTATTATTATTATTCTCATTTATTTATTTTATTTACATATTGTATTATATTTTTAAATATTAGTAAAAAAAAACATAAAAACATTTAAAAATATAAAAAACTAGCTGACCCGACAGACGTTGTCCTGTTCTTATCTACCTACTTACCTGCCTATTTACCTACCCTACACCTACTCTACACCTACCCTACACCTACCCTACACCTACCCTACACCTACCCTACAAAAGTTATTATTTTTTTTTTTTTTTTTTCTCTCCGTAAGAACCATCTTCGTATTTCAAGGAATATTATAAAAAAAGAATTATCCAATTTGGTCAAGCGGTTCGCAAGTTATGCGCTTACCAACACATTTAGCGATTCATTTTTATATATAAGAAAATAGTAGCCCACCGGTATCGGGAATAGGGTCCAAGCTACCGGTGGTCAGGGCTCCTGAGAGAGGAATCTCCTGACTATACGCGCCGTGTCCAGGAGAACCGCTTTCTGTATCAAGCCCTTGATCCAGCTGCCCAACGAGAGCCTCCTTAGGTGTTGGTCGAGGCTCTTGGAAATGAGTCCATTGGCCGTAACGACTATCGGCACAATGACTGCTGTATTCACATCCCACATGTCGACAACCTCGCGAGCCAAGTCAAGATAATTAATTTGTTTATCTTTCTCGGTTTTCACGAGGTTCTCGTCATGCGGAACCGCTATATCAACAATCATTGCGCGACGCTCTAATCGATCTATCACCACTATGTCAGGCTTATTGGCAACAATAGTCCTGTCAGTGATGATAGATCGATCCCAATACAATGTGATGTTGCCATTTTCGAGAACTGGGTCGGGCACATACCTGTAGTACGGTACTTCCGATTCCACAAGCCTGTATTTTAGAGCAAGTTGCTGGTGGATAATCCTAGCTACAAGGTTGTGTCTATGCAAGTAGTCTCCGTTAGCCAGACGAGAGCACCCAGAGATAATGTGTCGGATTGATTCTCCCGGTCGGTGGCATGCCCGACAAATGTCAACCGTGCCGTCCTTCACAATATACTTCCGGTAGTTGTTCGTCATCATAACTTCGTCCATAATCGCACAGACAAAACCTTCGGTTTCCCCAAAGAGGTCACCGAATCGCAGCCAGGATACGGACGCCAAGAAGTCTACATCAGGCCCATATAGAGCCCGGTAGAAGCGCCCGTGAAGCTCCTTGCTCTGCCATACCTTCTTACGGTCATTAATATCTAGTACTACAGGTTTGCGCCAGTTCTCGTTCGCTAAGGAGAGCGGGGTGAGGCCCTTGTCCACTGAGACCACATCTCGATGCATCCCCACGTCGGCTTTAAAGAAGTACTCCCTGAGACTGCATACCTCACGGTTGTGCAGGGACTTAGCATTAAGAAAGCCTCGACCTCCGCACTTCCGTGGGATATACAGTCTCATTACCGATGACCGTGGGTGATGCATCCGATTTGCGGTCACAATGCAAAGCAATGTACGGACCCTCCTATCCAGGGCGTCAAGTTCCGTCTGAGTCCACTTGAGTATGCCGAAAGAGTACATCAAAACCGGCATGACCCATCCGTTGAAGGCGCGCACCTTGTTTCCGCCTGATAAAAGACTATTCAACACTTTATTCAGGCGGCCAAAGAAGCGCTCCTTCAGCAATTGTTTCATGTCGATAGCATTGATGCCTAACGCTTCCGACATACCCAAGTATTTGTAGGTTTCGGCTGAAGAGAGGGATCTAAGGTGCATGGAATCCGAGAGTTGTGTGCCCACGGATTCCACAATCTCCCCTCGTTTCACATGCATGACTGCACATTTGTCCACACCAAATTCCATCCTGATGGCGCTACTGAACGTTTCTGTTACTTTCAGTAGCTCCATCAGTCGCAAATTGTTGGGGGCAAAGAGTTTCAGATCATTCATGTAAAGGAGGTGAGATATAACCTGACCTCCTCTTCTCAGCCGATAGCCCAGACCTGAACCCTCCAGCAACGCGCTTAGAGGGTTCAAGGCTAAACAAAACCACAGTGGGCTCAGACTATCGCCCTGAAATATACCTCGCTCGATCCTTATCGGTTCGCTATTCTCCCGGATCTGCCGACATCCTGGATAGCGAAGGACCGTCTTCCATTGCCCCATACATGACATCAAGAAGGTGCGCAGAGTTGTATCAATTTTATACAACTCTAACACCCTCATGAGCCATGTATGTGGCACAGAATCATAGGCCTTCTTATAGTCTATCCAGCATGTCGACAGATCCCTTCGGGAACGACGAACCTGCTGGTTAATGGCCATATCAATGAGGAGGAGCTCCTTAGTACCACGAGACCCGTTCCTACATCCATTTTGAGAGGCAGACATGATAGAATTTTTGTCAATATGTTCGTTAATTTTTGCTCTCAAAATGGATGTAAGAACTTTATAGACCGTTGGTAGACAAGTAATCGGTCTATAATTTTTGGGTTCCGTAGTACCACCGGATTTATGGAGCAGGTGGGTTATTCCAATTGTTAAGAATTGGGGCAACGATCCTGACTCTAAGGCTAACTGGAACTGAGACGCCAAGCGAGTGTGCGATCTTTTAAACCATTTTATCCAAAAGTTGTGCAGCCCGTCCGGCCCTGGAGATTTCCAGTTAGGTAACGGACGGACTGCACGAGCTACATCTTGGGGGCTGATGGTAATTGCCCCCATTTCTTGTATTGGATCACACGCTCGCTCAACCTCGCGAGTCCAATCGCCCTCAGTGTGACTGACAGGCACTGACCAGATGCTGCGCCAAAATGAACACATGGCATCATCATCCGGCAGGCGCGCATCAGCCACACCTTGGTCCGGTCGTTCCCAAGTCCTGTACACCCACCTCTCATCACTCTGGAATATGCGATTCTGAGTGTACCGCTCCACCCGCCGCTTGTACCGTCGAATACGGTTTTCCCATGCACAGATCTTCTGCTTCAGGAAGTCCCTTTGTACCTTTGTGCATGAAGTGTAAATAAATAAATAAATAAATACGCTCTGTGATGCAGGATAAATAATCTCGAGGACTAATATCAGTCCCCGAGAATGCCCGCCTCACAAAGCGCATCACTCTAGGGCGAGTATTGCCCTCCCTGAAGCAGATTAGTTTGCCGATGAGTGCTCTAGCCTCACCAATACGACGCTCAATCCTGCACTGCCATGCTGGTACAGCTGGCTTTGGTCGTGCAGCTCTGTCACAGTTGGGAAATTTGACATGAGCTACACGACATGCCGCTACAGCCGCGCAGTACAAGATCGAGTGGGTATCGGCGAGGTCTTCGCTGTTGTCAAAACAGTTTGACAGCTGCGAATCTAAAGCACACACCAGCGCCTGGTTTTTCTTGTGCATGGGCAAACGGGGTAATCGTGGTCTTAATTCAGGCGGTGTAGAGCGATACTCTCGGAACGCATCCTCCAAAGCACTCCTCAATTGAATATTGCACTGGGAACTCACGGATATAGCCTCACCATTATCCTCTTCACCACCGTCGTCAGATCGCGGTGAAGCACTGGGTAAATCTTGGGATTGTACCGCGACCGCAACCAGTGGCAAAGCAGACGTGACGTGGCTACTCCGTGATTCAAGGCGTAGTCGATCAAGTACTGCGTCGTCCAGCATATGATTACGCTTGATGGCCCGCACCTGATCCGACAATCGCTGCGCCGACACGTTGACAGCTGGCTCAAGCACCTGAAACAGAGAGAGCATCCGACCACGGTACGCAGTCAAGTTACTTCCCCCCTCTGTAGCCCCAAAGTATGAGCGCATGACACTTTCATTAATAGACTGCGTCCATCTCATGCGCTGCACACTTCCACCGAGAGCGGGGGCCCTATCAGAGACCGATGGGTCTCGAGGCCCCAAGCTGTCCGGCGGCCGGCATCGTCCCCGCCGACGCACAGGTGGTGGCGTCGTCGGCGGAGAGAAGTACTCGTCACTCGAGCTCCACGCAACTGCCGAGGCCGGTGTCACAGCACTTACGTTGGGGCTGGGTTCCGGCGGCGGCGAGGCGGAGCTGAGCGACAGGTCCGGAGAAGTTGGGCGTGCTCGGCGTGCTGATCTCAATATCATCTTGTCATCGTTTTTTTGTCCGTTTTTTGTAAATCGTGTTTATAATCATTCTACATTTTTCTTCATTTTATTCATATATTATATTATTATTATAATTATTCTTCATTTTATCATGTATTATGTACTTAATCGACGTTATTTTCGGTTTTGCAATGACATATATATGTCAATTGTATTTCACTGCATAAAAAATATAAATTGTTTTGGAAGAGGTTGCAATATGGTTTAATAATTCGATTAACTGGATGGAATTTTATATTGTGTAGCAAAATTTATACGAAATGTCCAATAACTGTAAAAATTGTTAAAATAAATCAATAAAATTAGGGAGACGACGTATGGTGACATTCAGAGTTGCCAGTTATTATATTATTATTATTATTCTCGTTTATTCATTTTCATATCATATTAAATTACATTTTTAAATATTAGTAAAAAATAAATAAAAACATTTAAAAATATAAAAAAAAATAGTAGCCCACCGGTATCGGGAACAGGGTCCAAGCTACCGGTGGTCAGGGCTCCTGAGAGAGGAATCTCCTGACTATACGCGCCGTGTCCAGGAGTACCGCTTTCTGTATCAAGCCCTTGATCCAGCTGCCCAACGAGAGCCTCCTTAGGTGTTGGTCGAGGCTCTTGGAAATGAGTCCATTGGCCGTAACGACTATCGGCACAATGACTGCTGTATTCACATCCCACATGTCGACAACCTCGCGAGCCAAGTCAAGATACTTAATTTGTTTATCTTTCTCGGTTTTCACGAGGTTCTCGTCATGCGGAACCGCTATATCAACAATCATTGCGCGACGCTCTAATCGATCTATCACCACTATGTCAGGCTTATTGGCAACAATAGTCCTGTCAGTGATGATAGATCGATCCCAATACAATGTGATGTTGCCATTTTCGAGAACTGGGTCGGGCACATACCTGTAGTACGGTACTTCCGATTCCACAAGCCTGTATTTTAGAGCAAGTTGCTGGTGGATAATCCTAGCTACAAGGTTGTGTCTATGCAAGTAGTCTCCGTTAGCCAGACGAGAGCACCCAGAGATAATGTGTCGGATTGATTCTCCCGGTCGGTGGCATGCCCGACAAATGTCAACCGTGCCGTCCTTCACAATATACTTCCGGTAGTTGTTCGTCATCATAACTTCGTCCATAATCGCACAGACAAAACCTTCGGTTTCCCCAAAGAGGTCACCGAATCGCAGCCAGGATACGGACGCCAAGAAGTCTACATCAGGCCCATATAGAGCCCGGTAGAAGCGCCCGTGAAGCTCCTTGCTCTGCCATACCTTCTTACGGTCATTAATATCTAGTACTACAGGTTTGCGCCAGTTCTCGTTCGCTAAGGAGAGCGGGGTGAGGCCCTTGTCCACTGAGACCACATCTCGATGCATCCCCACGTCGGCTTTAAAGAAGTACTCCCTGAGACTGCATACCTCACGGTTGTGCAGGGACTTAGCATTAAGAAAGCCTCGACCTCCGCACTTCCGTGGGATATACAGTCTCATTACCGATGACCGTGGGTGATGCATCCGATTTGCGGTCACAATGCAAAGCAATGTACGGACCCTCCTATCCAGGGCGTCAAGTTCCGTCTGAGTCCACTTGAGTATGCCGAAAGAGTACATCAAAACCGGCATGACCCATCCGTTGAAGGCGCGCACCTTGTTTCCGCCTGATAAAAGACTATTCAACACTTTATTCAGGCGGCCAAAGAAGCGCTCCTTCAGCAATTGTTTCATGTCGATAGCATTGATGCCTAACGCTTCCGACATACCCAAGTATTTGTAGGTTTCGGCTGAAGAGAGGGATCTAAGGTGCATGGAATCCGAGAGTTGTGTGCCCACGGATTCCACAATCTCCCCTCGTTTCACATGCATGACTGCACATTTGTCCACACCAAATTCCATCCTGATGGCGCTACTGAACGTTTCTGTTACTTTCAGTAGCTCCATCAGTCGCAAATTGTTGGGGGCAAAGAGTTTCAGATCATTCATGTAAAGGAGGTGAGATATAACCTGACCTCCTCTTCTCAGCCGATAGCCCAGACCTGAACCCTCCAGCAACGCGCTTAGAGGGTTCAAGGCTAAACAAAACCACAGTGGGCTCAGACTATCGCCCTGAAATATACCTCGCTCGATCCTTATCGGTTCGCTATTCTCCCGGATCTGCCGACATCCTGGATAGCGAAGGACCGTCTTCCATTGCCCCATACATGACATCAAGAAGGTGCGCAGAGTTGTATCAATTTTATACAACTCTAACACCCTCATGAGCCATGTATGTGGCACAGAATCATAGGCCTTCTTATAGTCTATCCAGCATGTCGACAGATCCCTTCGGGAACGACGAACCTGCTGGTTAATGGCCATATCAATGAGGAGGAGCTCCTTAGTACCACGAGACCCGTTCCTACATCCATTTTGAGAGGCAGACATGATAGAATTTTTGTCAATATGTTCGTTAATTTTTGCTCTCAAAATGGATGTAAGAACTTTATAGACCGTTGGTAAACAAGTGATCGGCCTATAATTTTTGGGTTCCGTAGTGCTACCTGATTTATGGAGCAGGTGGGTGATTCCAGTTGTTAGGAATTGGGGCAACGATCCTGACTCTAAGGCCGACTGGAACTGGGACGCCAAGCGAACGTGCGATCTCTGTAACCATTTTATCCAGAAATTGTGCAGCCCGTCCGGTCCTGGAGATTTCCAATTAGGTAACGGACGAACTGCACGGGCTACGTCTTGGGGGCTGATGGTTATTGCCCCCATTTCTGGTATTAGATCACACTTTCGCTCAACCTCCCGAGTCCAGTCGCCCTCAGTGTGACTAACAGGCACCGACCAGATGCTGCGCCAAAACGAACACATGGCAGCATCATCCGGCTGGTGCGCATCAGCCACGCCTTGGTCCGGTCGCTCCCAAGTCCTATACACCCACCTCTCATCACTCTGGAATATGCGATTCTGAGTGTACCGCTCCACTCGTCGCTTGTACCGTCGAATACGGTTTGCCCATGCACAGATCTTCTGCTTCAGGAAGTCGATACGCTCTGTGATGCAGGACAAATAATCTCGAGGATTGATATCACTCCCCGAGAATACCCGCCTCACAAAGCGCATCACTCTAGGGCGCGTGTTGCCCTCCTTGAAGCAGATAAGCTTGCCGATGAGTGCTCTAGCCTCCCTAATACGACGCTCAATCCTGTACTGCCATGCTGGTACAGCTGGTTTTGGTCGTGCAGCTCCGTCACTGTTGGGAAATTTGACATGAGCTACACGACATGCTGCTACAGCCGCGCAGTACAAGATCGAGTGGGTATCAGCGAGGTTTTTGCTGCTGTCAAAATAATTTGACAGCTGCGAATCTAAAGCACACACCAGCGCCCTATTTTTCTTGTGCATAGGCAAACGAGGTAGTCGCGGTTTTAATTCAGGCGGTATGGAGCGATACTCCCGGAACGCATCCTCCAAAGCACTCCTCAATTGAATATTGCACTGGGTACTCACGGATATAGCCTCGCCATCATCCTCTTCACCACCGTCGTCAGGTCGCGGTGAAGCACTGGGTAAATCTTGCGATTGTACCGCGACCGCAACCAGTGGCAAAGCAGACGTGTCATGGCTACTCCGTGATTCTAGGCGTAGTCGATCAAGTACAACGTCATCCAGCATATGGTTACGCTGGATGACTCGCACCTGATCCGACAGTCGCTGTGCCGACACGTTGACAGCTGGCTCAAGCACCTGAAACAGAGAGAGCATCCGACCACGGTACGCAGTCAAGTTACTTCCCCCCTCTGTAGCCCCATAGTATGAGCGCATGACACTTTCATTAATAGACTGTGTCCATCTCATGCGCTGCACACTTCCACCGGTAGCGGGGACCCTATCAGAGACCGGTGGGTCTCGAAGTCCCAAGCTGTCCGGCGGCCGGCGTGGTCCCCGCCGACGCACAGGTGGTGGCGTCGTCGGCGGAGAGAAATACTCGTCGCTCGAGCTCGACGCAACTGCCGAGGCCGGTGTCACAGCCCTCACGATGGGGCTTATTATTAATAAAGAAAGAAAACATGATAACCTTCGTTATATTACCATAAATACAAACAAATATATTTTTTAAATCATATTACCAAAAAAAATTACAAACACGACCTATCAATTCGCGGTGAGCGCAAGAGTGGCCTATCATTTCCAGAAATTATAGGCCACTCTTGCGCCTGAATTATACTCATAAAAAATACCAGACAAGTGCGAGTAGAAATCGCACATCCATCATAATTATAATGAAGGGTTCCGTACCACCGTATAACATAGGATCAAGCAAAAAACGCCAATAACTGCAATGTTTTTTGTATGGAAATACCGAAAGAAACATTGTTGTTTTTCAACTCTTAATTTTTGTTTATTATTATTTGCTGTTATCGCGGCTACAATACTACACTTCCTATGCACGGTTCAAAAGAAATAGCCTACTGACAGACGGACGGACTGACAGCGGAGGGTTAGTGATAGGGTACCCATTGGGCGCCCTTCGGGTACCCTAAAAATTACCTATTTCAAAATAATATCTTTGGATTAATGCGATATTATTTAGTCCATGTATCAACTTAGTCTTCACGAAAATAAGTTAATACAATCAGAATTGTAAGTGTACTTCTAAGGACGTTGGTATTACCTTTCTTCGCGTGACTGCCCTAAAAAAGAATTTCTTGAAGCTTAAATATTAAGCAAGGTTGTTCACTAATCATATTAATTAGGCTAAAAAAAAACTTAATAAAATGGAAATCGTTATGCAAAAAATTACCACGCCAATTAATGAGTTCGACTCGAGATGTAATTAAACCGACCTTTTGTTGCTTGTAAATGTATTCAGGACACGTTTCACAATTTTAACATTGGTACAATTTCGTTGCAGAAGATTCCAACTGAAAAATTTGCTTAAACATACATTGGAATTAATTGATAGCAGTCATGACGATTTTTCCGTGTGGTGTCGGACGTAAAGAATAGCACCATCCCATATCTTCCCGTGGGTGTCCTAAGAGGCGACTAAGGGACTCACCAGAGAATGGGCAGCAGCGTTCTCTGTGCCTTTGTAACAACCATACTGCGATCGCCAACCCGCCAAGCGTGGCGATTATAGCAAAACCCCCCTTTGGGGAGGGTATGTCCAACAGTGGATGTCTTTCGGCTGAAGTGATGACGATAGTCACTCCATGGATGTGTGACCATAAATTTTATACAGAGACGCTGCATTTGGTTAAACTGGAAGCCGACCCCAACATAGTTTCGAAAAGGCTAGGCAGATGATTTATTCATTGACAAATATTCGAGTTTATTTTTACTGATTCATTAATGGCAGGGAAAACTGTTTTGTTTTTTAACATTGGCACACACTGTAACGTAATTCATCCATTGTAAATAAATCAATTGTCAAAAGGTGACATTTGACAGCTCTGGTCTCCTGTCACCAGAGACGTCAAATCTCTACTCTCTGGTTGTTGATTGTGACTAAGCGCTCGACGTATAACAGTAAACCATTTTGTAATATTAATACATTGACTGACGGGCCAAAAACGTTGAAGGTTTCTCCACTAGCGTCGGACACAAGTTGTCCGCCAGGGCGTTCAAAGTGTTAAATAAGTGTTTTGTCTAAAATAAAAATATTAAAAGCTACATTTAATTTTATTAAAACGAAAAACATTACACACACTAGGATTTTCTCCTGTACCTACCGTGAGTTCTTGTACACTATGTAACCTCACATAGACAAACAACCAGACAAAGATCCAGTAACTGTAGGATATACAAATATTTGCTCCGTGTGGGATTCAATCTCGCGATACGCAGTGCAGCACCCAATTGATTAGACACTGCGAAAACCGTGATAATAATATATTTAATTTAATTTGGAAAGGTAATACTTTGTCATTTTAATGTTATTCGAAATAGTAATTACATCGATGGTCCTAATGGGACTACAGGATGTTACTACTGTATTCCCTGGGTTCAAACTTATACCAAACACAGCGAAATTGCTAAACCAGTGAACCGTTTTAACCCATTCAATGAAATCTCATTTCAAGAGATTTTCGGAGGTTTCTCATCACGGAAAATATCTCAAACATCGTCCACTATATACACGTCCGTTAATAATGGACACTGGTCATTGTACTCGGAAGGGTCATCTCGGTCACAACGTGGATGAAATTCACTTCAACACAAGGAACCTTAAACACACACACTGATATTACGCGTTTGCGACAGCTACGCACACAAACACAGAGAATAGTACTCGCAATTCTCGCCTAGATTCCGACAGGTTGTGTCAGTGTGAGTTTCTGCGGGGTTTGCTAGTATTGCCCAAATATTTCTGAATGACCAGCATCCCTCCTTCTCCAGTCGTCAAATTGTAGGAGCACAGGCACACCCATTGTGTTACAAACACTCATTTTTATTATTACTCGGCCGCCATTTAATTTTCTCTGTCCGTGTTCGGATGTTTTAAGTGTCGTACGACTTTTTTTCGCACGGATCGCAACGGACATCAGCGTTAACTTTTATTTGGGGTTTGTTTTGGTGATTTTTAGGGAGGGCTGCCTGCTCTAAGCTGTACTTTTTTTTGTAATGTCAATTCCCTGTCGTTTTTGGAGTCTCTGTTAGGGTGCCTTGATAAAGTGATGATTAAATTTGCTGTAAATTAATTTCAACAGGCCATAATCACTGGTCAGTAGTGAATTGCTTAAGGTAAGAGATCATTACTCTATGGCTTATTACATTTTTTTTTATGTTATCCTATTTCGTCCCACTTCTCGATTCCGTGCTTTATCCCTTTAGTTCAAGCAATCCATCCAATACTTATGTCTAGCTATTATTACGTTTGTATTTATACATCTTAAAGTCCGGAACCAGTCCACTCACCATATTTGTCATCAAACAAATGAACCTCAATCAATTTCCAATTTCAATTCCCCAGATTAATCCAAGCAGTGGTCAAGAGGTTGTCAAAGTGAGTGCACTAAGTGTCTCGGACATTCGGACGTGGAGCACAAACGAGCGACTTAGTAAGTAGGGCGATACCACAATGAGCCCACACGATGACGTCACAGACAATGGACGAGACGCAGTTCGACCCTGTTGATCCTCCTTGAAAAATGAAGGAGGAAATAAAGTCGAAACACAATAGCTTCCACTATGAAGGGAATTATTTCATAAGTACTATTGCGTTAAATGTTGAGATTGAAGAAGTTAATGCGATTTGTGTTTGTGTTAAAAGGAATATGAGTGGTTTTTCCTTGAACAAAGCTTGGTAGCAAGTAGGAAATTGTGCTTAAGTTTGTTTGAGAAAATAGATGACCGGACAACAAAAGATTTTTATAAAATGTCTTATTTCTTTTTTGCGTTTGTAAATACTGGACCAATGTATTTATATGTAAATATATGTGATTTTGGTTTCTTCATTCTTCCACGGTTAATATCAAAAGTTCGAAACCCTGCATGTATAATCAATCCATTAATCTTCTATATAATAAAAATGAATCGTTGTTCGTTAGTCTCGGTAAAACTCGAGAACGGTGGGACCGATTTGGCTAATTTTGATCTTGAAATATTTATAGAAGTCCAGGAAAGGTTTATACGGTAAAAAATTGTCAAATCGATTGACAGGACAACGTCTGTCAGGTCAGCTAGTGTAAAATAAAACTCTTCGTAAAATACACACAGTTTTTCAATTCCATCGAACATTCCAAGTTTTTTCTCGCATTTCCGCTGATGTAACAAAACCCTTATTATCCTAATGTATTACCCAAATATATAATCCTCAAACAGGACCAAAGGACATTACATGACCAACGAAAACAGACCAATAAACATAATATTTTATTAGGAGGTCTGGTAGGTGCTTTTTGCTAACAGATTCTTTATTACATGAAGAATATTTCCTACTTTCGTTTCCTCTATTTTAGACGCATCAGCAGCGGATCAATGGATTGTAATGTTTCTGGTGTTAGCGTTTTTTCATGAATATCTTCATCATAGAATCTGCTATATTGTCTTGAAGTTTGTTGGACATATGCCAGAGTTGATCAGAAATCAGTAACTGTAATAAAGTTTTCGTATTTCCTGTTGCGATAGGTAGTAACTTCTCCTTATTATGACGATGGTTATGACTCTTTATTTTGTGCTTGTTCTTTGATATCTTTCGTATTGTTGGACTGAATCAAGAATTTATTTAACAGAACTAAAAGTAGGTATACATAGTAGAAGGGAGATTACTACATATTTTTTTACCACAGATTCAGTTAGTGACTCTAGACAACCCGGCGAAGAAATATTGCGATGGCTATAAAAAAACAGTTTTTCTGTACTGTATTTTGATCGTGTTGATATTGCATTTTTATATAAAAATTGTTGTTAATGTTCCGTACTTCAGGATGAAAACACGGAACTCTTATACAATCATTTCGTTGTCCGGCAGTCCGTTTGTTTTAAATACCCTGTCACATTTAATACAGATAAGTTGGCCTGCAGAGTTAAAAGTATAGGTGTTGGAGGATTTAAGTTCTCTTTATTACCTACGTATTTGACCTTTTTCATTCAAAGTATCGTGTTGGTTTTGTTTAAATGATTTTATATATGTTTTATAGATAGTAAAGCGCCACGACGATCTATTTGAAGCGAGCCTGTCGCAATTTGTAAAACATTTACTTTCTCACGCTCCTTAAAATTAGTGCTACGTAAACTAAGTATTAAAATGGATTAAATTACATACAAAAAGAAACCTATTTACCCAACTGTCCCTAATCCCCAATTTCGTGTGAAAGCAGAGGTTGGCGAGGTGTCATCGTAACGGGATAATCCTATCGATTCACACCGAGCCCCTTCCACTCTATGGCTTCCGTATCAATTTCAATAGTACCTAATCTATCTCTAGTATTTTGGTTGGCATTATATCGATTAATTAGTTTTCATTGTTTTGTGGTTCTGCTGTGAGTTTCGGATGTTAATAGAGCACCCTGACACCTTCTGGAGACGTCATACGAAAGGATTGTAATTAGAATGTCATGCTTCTGTCATAACATTGTGCTGTGATCAACAATATTGCTGTAAGGCATATATAATTGACGGTACTCCGGGAGGTGTTGCTACTGTGGTTTTGGATGTGAGGTCCATATTATTGTAGTGGTGCATATTAATGCCAAAATAATAACAGGCGAAAGATAACATAAATAAATGATAATTCTGGCCTATTATTGTCCTAGTGCATGGTAAAGGCCACGAGTTTTAATAGTCACGGTTATTCAAGATAGATTTGCAATTTCAGACATGTATTTATTACAAGTTCAGGTTTCCTCAAGATGTTTTTCGTTACCGATGTCACTGAAGATAAACTTCGATTGTTTTGATATACCGCTGTTCTTACGTTTTTTTCCGGATTCTTAACCTTCCGAGGTAGGAGGTGGTAATCTATATAATAAAAATGAATCGTTGTTCGTTAGTCTCGCTAAAACTCGAGAACGGCTGGACCGAGTTGGCAAATTTTGGTCTTGAAATATTTGTGGACGTCCAGGGAAGGTATGTGGACAGGACAACGTCTGTCGGGTCAGCTAGTCATAATTAAAAGTATAGGTACTTTTTTGGTAATAATTGCACTTAACGTCATTGGGACTGTATCAATAAGATCCGGTACTATTACTACAATTCTCAAATAAACAAAAATACTGTTACATTTCTGGATAACGTAGCAGAACAAGACCAAGGAAATAACAATTTTTCATAAGAAAAAACAATAAGACTAGCTCAGAACAAAACCGATTCACACAACACATTAATAAACATTTAGTCACAACAAATTTACTATTGCAAGGAGCCACGAAGTTAGCTGTCGGTGACTCGAGAAAGTTCATTAAACTTGTATGTGTGAGACTTGAGTTACGTCTCAGCAATTTTGCTGGAAGGTACTATGTTAGGTGTTGTATTATGTTACTAGGTTATTTTAGTCAGTTAGAAGTACCTAGTTGTTTTTATATTTTTAACCTACTTAAAAAAGGGGTTTTCAATTCGACACGTTTTTTTGTTATGTTTGACCAAGCATAACTTTTTACAGTGTAGTCCGAATTCAATCATTCTTTTTTTAATGGATAGTGCAATAGTAATTGTAGTAGTACCATATAACAACGATTAAACGGGAAACCAGCTTTGACTTTCAGCTTACAGCTTTGCTAGCAGTGGTAGTAAGTCAAAGTTGGTTCCCTATAAATTCCATGAAAGTCGGTGGGACGAACGGGAATACACCATATTCATCGTTGATTATTAATAATATAACCTAAGTACCGATAAATGTAATACATTTTCAAAAATAAAATGCGAAGCGTCTTTCAAGACATTAAAAATTGTTACCCACGTGGTTAGAAAACAACACATTGATTATGCATCTCATCATCATGCATCATGCAAGCGAGCATGCAACATGCTGCAGGCATAGTTTCTGTCACGGCTCCGGCGGTCCCACGCGAGCTTATCGTCGCAGATGGTATTCACGCTTACCACCGCAGCATCGGCTGCGGCGCATAAGCCTCAGTCGCGGCGGCAGACGTTAAAAGTTAAAACCGACTGCGCCTCAGCTCGCGGGGCGCCTCGCTCCTCCACGCCTACGCAGATTTAAATTACACTCTAGGCGTAGGGCAGATAAGACTACGTGGAGTCGGTTTCGCAGCGATTCGTTTCTGTCATTAACTTTGGTAGCACAACATATTGTTTTTTTAAGACAACATGTTATTGTATATTAATATACATTTTCGTTACTTTTACCGACGAGTTTAGTGAATTATTAATAAGAACTGCTAAAAGTGATGAATTTCAATTTTATATTCACATTTACCAAATCATGAGGTGATTATTAACAATGATGGAAAATTATTATTAACTAGCGACCCGACCCGGCTTCGCATGGGCCTATAGCCTTCCTCGATAAATGTACTATCCAACACAAAAATAATTTTTCAATTCGAACCAGTAAATTCTGAGATTAGCGCGTTCAACCAAACAAATAAACAAACTCTTCAGCTTTATAATATTAGTACTTTCTAATTGAAAATCTATCACACTTACCGTAACATATATACATAAAAAAAACCATCGAATTGAAAACCTCCTCCTTTTTGAAGTCGTTAAAAAAACTAGGAAGTAAAAAATAACTTTAATTTCGCAAGTCGATGGCAATACAAAACCACAAACAGAAAAAAATCCGCCGACTTCCGAAACTGAAGTCATGTGTGTTCTGTTGGTTACGCCTTCACATCTAAAATCCTAAACCAATTTTGCTTTCTTAATTTTCATTTCATTTTACATTTCTATTAAACTCACTTAGGTACATAGTTTTGAAACCCGAAACCAAAGCCGACCTAACTTAATTATGATAATTTTCATAACCAGAACCGAAATCTATTAACGTAATTATTACAGAGTCGCCACCTAAACATGGGCCATATTTTTCCATAAACACACTGTGTCAGTGCCTACTCACGCTTATCTCTTGGCCAAATGCGTCCAAGTTATAAATGATCACAGGTTGTCCAAACATTATGCGACGCCACGCGCCGGTCAAGCCGAGTAATTAATGCTTGCGTAGTCGCTAGCACCGCTTAGCGTTGGCAAAAATCGAACATAAATGAGTGTTTGTTTATTTTTCTGTGTTTGTTTTAGTTAAATTGTTTTTGTTTTATGTTCCTTGTAGTATGAAGCAAAAAAAATATTCGTAAATATGTGTGTATATTGTACTATAAAATTCACACACTAATTAAATATTTACAGCACTTTTTTAAATAACCTGTTATATCCCACTGCTGGGCAAAGACCTACCCAAATCTTCCCAGGTATTCTTTTCTTGCGCCTCCTCGAACCAGTTGTCGCAGTATGCAGTACAAAACTTTTGACTATATTTAATTATACAATGGAGGGCTCACAGGTCATCAAAAAACTCGTACGCATCGTTCTCAATGGGACAAGTGCCCAAAAGACTAATAGCATTACCACGTTGAATGGCAATGCTAATTCTTTGGCCCAAGAATAGGCCAACCCTCTGCCCACGTGAAAAGTCGACCAGCCGCTTAGCATTAATTCTACTTTTATTTTTGTACTTTTGTGAATTTACATCTTTTGTATATTTTTCTCTTTTTTTAACAGCGCAGTGCCATGCTATCAGTCTAGTCACCACCTTTGGTTGACTGATTGAGAATTCCTAGTGTTAAGTTCACCTACAATACGGTCAACGTAACTTGGCGCGTCTGAAGTTAGCTGTTTGGCTGCGCAATGGAACTTTTAGGAACAAAATTGTCTATTGCGCAGCTAATCGGCTAACTTCAGACGCGCCAAGTTACGTTGACCGTACTGTATGTGCCTATGTTGGTACCTTAAATTATTAATAATAAAGTTTATTGTTAGTTGTGAGGTAAATATAGGATAATGATCGCCTTACATCTAGTTAGTGGGAGGATTACTGCTCTCCTAGATAGGCTACAGGGTAGCCTGTGTTTAGAAGAAACAGTTCCGACCCCCTGTCGTAGTGGGTGAATCGTGGTGTGTGGTGTGTGTCTATATTTCTGTGTGGTGTGTGATGTATGAATGTCTGTTGTAATCACTTTTTTTAGAATTGTTGTAGCTTACTGCCACACTCAGAGACGTCACTTAATAATAATGAATCATTAACTTTAATTGACCAACATAATAATATGTAACATAATATATGCATAATATGTCAACAACAATATTTTTGACTGACAGCGTTCGATCGTTCATTATGATTAAGTGACGTCTCTGAGTGTGGCAGTTAGAGTTTTTTTTTTTTTTTAATAAATAAAACTCTTTGGCAGACTGTCACTGCTCTGCCAAAGTGAATCATGTTTTGGACTAGCTTCTACCGGCGACTTCGTCCGTGTGGAAGCTAAAGTCTACCATAAAACATAGCCTATAGCAATCGGCAGTAAAGTAGCTTTTTATCAATGAAACAATTTTTGTAATCAGACTGGTACTTCCTGAGATGTATGTAGTGTATGTATGTTGTACAAAAAAATTTACTACCTAAACAAACCACGGAACAGATAAAAATGTATGGAACAGCTGTTTTTTTTTTCGCGCTGTTTGAGTTGGCTCCATAATGAAAGTTGTTCAGGTTCGTGGTCTAAACAGTCCTTAAAATTTTGCTAATGAATTCAATTTCATCCTGTATAAATAAATAAATAAATAAATTGTTGAGTATTGTATGTGTGTGTACAGGTGTAAACAAACCAACTACCTATTTATATAACTAGCTCATTCCCCGCGACTTTGTTCACGTAGTTGGTTTTACGGATCCCTATTTTTTTGATAATGAAATATGGCCCAAAGCACTCAGTGATAACATAATTTCGAATTGGTGAAAGAATTTTTAGAATCGGACTAGCAGTTTCGGCAATTGGCGTGTTCAAATAGACAAACAATTAAACTCTTCAGCTTTATTATCTTCTAATATATAAAAATCTCGTGTCACAGTGTTTGTCAAACTCCTACGTAAAGGCTTGAACGATTATTATGAAATTTTTTGTGTATATTTGGTAGGTCTGAGAATAGGTCGTAGGCTATTTTTAACCGACTTCAAAAAAAAGGAGGTTCTCAGTTCGACCCGTATGTTTGTATGTTTATCCCCGATTATCTCCCGTTGGCTAAACCGATTTGGTTGCGGTTTTCAGAAAAGTGTTTGTTACATTCTGGAGAAGGTTTTAGTACACAACAAGCAAAAATGTATCCCATGCTTTTTGAAAAAAAAACAACAAAAACCGAGAAGACGTTTTCGTTTCTTCCATCTTTCCATCTTTGGAGGACTTTCAATATCTGTTTTAACTGAGTTGCTGTTCCTTAATGGATTTGGGTGATAATGAGGCACTAAAAAGTTGAAAATACTTTTTTTTTTTTTTTTAAATGGTTGCTTCGTTCTGTTTGTTGTTTTGTATTGCCACCGACTTCCAAAACTAAAGTCATGTGTTCTGTGCTAAAGTTATTTAACACTTTTTAGTTTTTTTTTGAAAGCGGTTCCCTTTTTTTCAAAAAAAAAATTTTGATTCTCTTAGGCGATAAGAAATAATTTATATGGCAAAAAAACGTTTGCTGGGTCAGGTAATATTAGTACCAATATAGATTAGTAGATTTGTGATCAACAGAAAAAAAAAACTATATTTTCCATCAAATCTATTCAAATAAATCTTACAAGTCGGCGACCTACGTGTACAATCGACCTCGTAATTATTTTACCACCCAGTCAAGTGACTTCCTTTAAGTGAAATGTCAAGGTCTATTAAATTTTTGATTTTAATACCAATGTGACAGTTACACAGTTTCTTCCATAGTGGTCTAAGAACCTAGAGCCGTCAGACCGACGTTAGGTAACAATGGCTCAAAATCTATACTAGAAGAGTTTATTTTTTTTGTACGTGCTCATGTCCAGCACTGGATCCGTAAGTAAAATCACTCGAAGTTGCGGGGTAAGTGATAGTTTAAGAACTTTAATAGAATTAAAGTTATTTTGTAGCTTCTGTATACCTGTAACGACTGTCAAAGATCTACGAATGACAGCCGGGACCAACGGCTTTATGTGCATTCCGAGGCACGGAGAGGTCTCGGTATGAAATGTATGGGCACCCATCCACGGACAGACCGCGTTAAGCGTAGCTTAATCATTATGACCCGTCGATCCGTACGGTTTTCATTTAGCCACGTACTCTTCTTCCTTTAAAATTCCATCCTTTATCCATCTTTTTTTTTTCTATCTGACTGTTGTTGTGTCACACGAAATGTGTCTGGCAATGAAGTATGTTGGATTTTTACAATATACGCTAAGTAACTACTAATTTCAGTCATGCTAAATGACGTAAGTCTAGCAATTCTGGGATCTAAGTCCATAGTAATAGAGTTTCAATTTACTGGGAGTTTTTGTCAAAAGTTGTAAAGCATTCGAGGTCGATTTTACGTCGTACTTTCTAGATTATTGATTAGAACCATGTATGGAAAGAACCTTGTATAGTATTCGAAATTAGTCTGATTGGCCAGTGTCATTGTTAGGCGACAATACTTAGAATTGTTTAATGAAAATGTGAGTAGATTTTATTTAATTAACGTTAGCTGAGAATAAAAAATATATACACGAATAATAACAAATGAGGTGCGGAACCCTAAAAACTAATACAATAAGGCATGAAACAATTCTTACATATTATTATCGTCGTTATCTGGAAATGTGCCCAAGACCTCTGACCGAGGTAAAAACCAACATTTGGATCATCGGAAGTGTAAAAATAAATTAAAATCTAGTATGAAAAACAAAATAAAAAAGTGAGCTACAAATTACTAGCCCGTGACTTTGTCCGCGTGCTTAGTCAAGGATATCATGAAAGACAGCCTTATGCCCGTTTTCATCAACAATCCCTAAATTTTAAGTAACCCCTAAGAGATTTTAGGTTTATTCTAACGCAAACGATTCTTGCTTTAAGTGTACCTAATATCTCTTAGGGATTACTTAAAGGACAATGCCAGAAACTCTATAGAACTTTGCCCCACTCAATAAAAGTCATGTGCAATATGTAGCATCTTACTGTTTATTTATTGCTGATAACTAAACATTAAGTCTTAGTGACTGTAGAACTTGCGGTTTCCGTTTAAATCTAAAAACAATAATGACATTGATTATAGGTTAAATTGTATTTTAGGTATAATCAGTTTGTATTTTGTGGGTAGGTATTTCGTAATCCGCAAGTTCTAAAGAAAAACAATTTAGTTTTAGAAAGATTCTATATTCAATACAATTATTTTAATTATTTTTTTTTCTGTACATGTGTAACTTTTTCTGTACATGGGTGGGGCAGGATCTGGCATTGTCATTTAGGGATTGTTGGTGAAAACGGGCATAAGGTACTTCGTGATAAAGTAGCGTACTATTATTGAAAGGAGTAAAGGTAAAGGAGGAGAAGAGCACAGTAAGCCATACCAAACTGACAATTTTTTCCAATTTAATATGAACCTTAGTTACTCTTTTGTAATAAAGTTGAAAATCTTTCGAAGAAATTTGACAGATTGCTGTAACTTGACGTGCTGGCCTCTGTACCTTCAGAGATACCTCTTACAAACATGAAAGATGCATAGGCACGGTATAAATATTAGTACTACCGTACAGTAGCGACATGCTCCGCCTCCCTCTGAAACCGTTCCTCACCTCTCCCCGCGTCGAACGACTGGCTCTGGGAATTGAGTTTTTGTTCGAGCGGCGCGTGGACATGCACATACACGCACGTATCTGTACAGTCAGTTATTTTAGTATTAGTGTAGGCACTGTATTAGTAGGTGTACTCTATGAATTTCTTCTGTGTCGTGGGTGCATTTCATCATCATCATCATCAGCCGATAGACGTCCACTGTTGAAAATAGGCCTCCCCCATAGGACGCCAGAACGACCAGCAACCTGCCGCCTGCATCCACCGGTTACCCGCGACCTTGACGATGTCGTCGGTCCATCTGGTGGGAGGCCTACCAACACTGCGTCTTCCGGGTCGTGGTCGCCATTCGAGAACCTTTCTACCCCATCGGTTATTGGTTCTTCGAGCTATTTGGCCTGCCCATTGCCACTTCATTTTGCATATTCTGAGAGCTATGACGGTGACCTTAGGGGTGCATTTACAAACATATAAACTCACTTGCACAAACCGTCAGACCCGGAACAACTATCTGTAGGTCATAAAAAAGTAAAAAAAAAAGGAAACCGCCTTCAAAAACTAAAAAGTGATAAATTACTTTAGCACAGAACACACATTACTTTACTTTAGGAAGTCGGTGGCAATACAAAACAACAAACACAAAGCCACCGCCACCGACCTCCGAAAGTAAAGTAATGTGTGTTCTGTGCTAGTTATTTATCACTTTTTAGTTTTTGAAGGCGGTTTCCTTTTTTTTTTACTTTTTTTTGAACTATTTAGTTGCCTTAACATCCAAATCCATTAAGAAACGACGACACACTTAAAAGACATTGTAAGTCCTCCAAAGATTGAAGAAACTGAAAGGTCATCTAAGTATTTTTTTGGGATTTTGTTGATTTTTTCAAAAAGGGCTGGATCAATTATGGTAAAATTTATATGGGATCATTTCGGAATAAACCCCTTTCGAACAAAAATAAAATTTTGCGAATCCGTCTATATATGACAGAGTTATGAACGAACATACATAAAAAAAATAAGTCGGTTAAAAAATAATTGTTACGTGCCGGAATCGAACCCGCGTCACGCAAGGCAGCAGTCAATCGCTCAATCACTGCGCACACTTGGTTATCTATGGCGCCAACCATGTCGTTAGTATTAATAATTAGTATAAATAAGGACTAGTATAATTAGTATTGATTCAAAAGGTCAAAATTATCGTATCGTTAGGTGATGACGTTATGTCTAGCCAAAGTACCTACTTTTTGTAAATATCTTTTTCAATATCAAATCAAGGGTACTTACATAACTAAATATATACAAGTGTAGGTGTTACTAATATGGATGTACTTGACCTAAACGGATACCTACGAAAAAAAGCGGTCAAGGGCGAGTCGGACTCGTGCATTGAGGGTTCTGTAACGGTTTTCGGATATTTTCCTTTACTTGTACTACGTGACATTGGTTCGGTTTAAAGAACTTTATTTCTCATTAAGACAATCGTCACTTACATGAGAACAATAAATCTTATTACTAATTTTATAATAGTGCAGGTAGAAGAACAAAAAAGTAAGTATGATTATTGTCAACAAAAATTTGAAGCGAGTTCACTGCATTCCTAAGATAAGGCGGTGGCACAAGTTATAAGATGTTGCCGTTTTAAGCGAAAATTACGGTGATACAATTAATATAATGTTTCGTCATTGCAAATATAAGTAAGTAATTTCTTTTTAAATATGTTCAGTGAAGTCGCTTCTTTTACATCATTTGGAAGTTTATTATATAGCTGCGCTCCTCCATATGTTAGGTTATTTTTCCCGTAGTTAGTTCTTACTCTAGACAATACCAGGTGACAAGCTCGACGAGATGAGTATCTGCTTATTTCACCTTCTGTTATGAATGTAGTGCGTGAGTGAATAAGTTTGTGAATTATTTTATAGATAAGTATGCATGTGTTATATATATAAAGTTGTTTGATGTTTAATAGTTTGGTCTCTTTGTAAATAGTTTTTGACGGTGTTAAGAAGTCATAATTGTGTAGTATTTTAATTATTTTATTTTGTAATATTTGTATTGGTTTTAGACTAGTTTTAGATGAGGTTGGTTGCCAATTTTCATGTTTTTAAGTCAACGGGAAGTACCCTATAGATTTTGATTCCCATGCGTGAGTCAAAATATGCGGCATAAATGGAGCATAAAGGGCCGTATCTTTTAATTGCGTTGACTTAGAAATTTGATTTTTCCCCCACTCCAAGGGATTGTATATTTGAGTAGGTATTTGATATTATTTTAAATTGATGCCTACACGTGTTATTAAGAAAAAGGGTCATATTAGACGGACAACGAAGTGATCGTATAAGGGTTCCGTTTACTCCTATTGAGGTAAGGAACCCTAAAAATAAATAAAAGCTGAAATAAATAATTAATCTTACCACTAGATTATAACCCGATAAAACCTACCTTTTTCTATAATAACCCCCAACATAGACTTTACCTCTAATCAATAATTCGTATACACAAAAAGCAACTCGTGTGAAATGACATTATTAATTCAACAGCATTTATAATACATGTTAGTACTGATAGGCCATAATTGGCTGTCTGTATGTTGTCGAATCTGTCTTCACTCTTACATATTAATAGAGCTATTTAAAGCTAAAACAGGCTATTTTGTTTGATTCCCGTAACAATGGAATTTAAATTATTTAGTGAAATCAATGTTGATTTGGATTGGAATTAAATTGGACGCGTACTACACATACATATCTCTACCAAATTCCACTAGTTTTTGGTAGACTTACTATGTGTAAGTAGATAGGTACTTTAGAGATTCAGCGACTAATTAGGCGATCCCCGTGGGGTGTCTGGACCAGAATACCACCCACCCATTTCATCTCGAGGGTGTCGAAGAAGACGACTAAAGGAAAATCCGGAATTCGGGCAGCAGCGGCTACCGTGTCCGTAACAACCTCACTGCGATCCCCGAGAAGCCTGCTAAGCGTGGACATTATGGCAACCACTCCCCCCCTTAGGGGAAGCCTTTGTCCAACAAACAGTGTACGTTTTACGGCTGATGATAATGATGATAGAGATTCAGACTGGCGGTCCATATACAACCTTATTTGTATAGTTTATTACTTTAAACAACTTAGTCAAGTTTACCCCTATGTCACAAGGCATACCTTTTTCAATACTTTATCTATTTTTGAGAATTTAATAACGCGAAGCATTTAAAAAAATCGGTAGGTTTTGTCCTATCGAAACTTGTTAATGCTTAAAGTGCTTAAAGTATATTCGTAGATAGGTACGACTTTTAGAATTGGGCCACTTTCTGTGGTTCAAATTGAAAGAATTCTTTGCCAATATAACAACCGCGGTCAAACCTTCCTGAAATCATTGCGTAAACAAGATTCCCTTGAAGCAAATACTGAGCTCTGTCTAAAACCAATAATAATCCATAGCAATGAAATATCATCTGGTATCCGTTTCCGACAATCAGGCCAAAATGTGTGGGCCAATTACGAGCTCAGGTGTTGGCTGTTCCGTGCGTTGGCTGTACGCCAGAATTTGGCATCGGATAAACAATTCTGTTTTCCAAAATGTTCTATTAGAGCACGTGACGTGTACTAAGTATGCTTTATGCTGATGTAATCTAGGAGGTAAGAGGTTCCAACATGAGGTGTCTTGCATCTTATGGATTACGTCCAAAGAGAATACTAAGCAATCCTTCTTATATAATCTAAGAGAGTTTTATCTTTGTGTCTTAACTTGAGAACAGTTTTACTATGTACAGTTTCACGTATGATCTATACGGGCTGCACTTTAGTCTCCCTCAAGGTAGAGTTCAGTCGTAATGGCCATGCTTAGTACCATAATCGACCTCTGACCATTTATCTCTAATGGCCATGCATGACCATCGACCATCTGACTCGTTGGTCACTGTGGGCACCCCCACTGCTCCCCCCGCAAAGCCCGTGACTATGAAGGAAGCGAACCGGGCTGATGATGACGGCTTCGTGACGGTGCAAAGGAGGAAGCGCCGGCAGAGCTGTAAGAACTGCTGCGGCAAGGCTCCTACGGAGCCCAACGAAAAACTACGTGCTGCGACACCGAATACCCCGGTGTATATTTCCCGTCTCCACTACACCACTAACGCGGAAGACATCGTGAAGTACGTACGCCAAAGGCTGAAGTACGCGCCGAGAGTACAGTTGCTGAAGTCGCATCGCAACGTCAACTTTAAGGCGTTTGTAGTGCGCATACCAACATGCTACCTGCATCAGGTGTTGGATGAAAGCTTTTGGCCACAGGATGTGGTATTCTGCCGCTTTCGCGAACAAGTGTCACCGGAACGTGCAAAGACTTAGTGCAGCTAAGTGATACTAACATAGTTTTAAGTTTTATTTACTAACACAATTGTTATATTGTTATATGTATACTTAAGTTAAGGTATTTTTCTATGGGTCTTTGTTACCTGAAAATAAATGGTTTTATTATTATTATTATAACACCTACTGCTGAGGATGGGCAGTAGCGTCCTTCTGAGTTCAGAAGGACGCTGCTGCTTATCCTCTGGTCAGTATCCTTCTATCGCCTTCTATGACGCCCACGGGTAGAAATGGGATGGTGCTATTTGCGGCCAGCACCACACGGCTTTTTTTAGAAATTACAAGACATTAAAATCCCATAGCTTTTACCACAATATTCGGATATCTATGAGGTGAATTGACCGACCGACAATTGAATTGAATCTTCTAAGCCTGTCGATGGCAGACACAAATATGTATCATGTGTGGATGTGCATGTATGTGTGTATGTATTGTGTTTGTTTTTGTCACATTCCTTGTTTGGCCCAGTATTTAGCCTCGGCAACGCCATCCGCTAATGCACTCGTTAGGTGAACAGGTGACAGGACATGCGGCGCATAAGATGGCATAGAAGGTGGACCATGGTCTGTGGAAAGAAGATTGGCATTATTTGAGAACCCCCACCTGTGAAGATTCTCCTTGCCGTGGCCGATGGCAAATTCCAGTGATTTTAATGAAAAACCTTGAATGAAATGTGATTTGATTTTTACGGTGATTATTATACAAATAAGGAGGTTTGTCCATCTGAATTGTAACGCTCAACTTAGAGACCTCACATGTTGATCTACTGGTTCAAACTCACAAATTCTAATATTATTCTTGCTTCTGTATTTCGAACACAAAGACTTGAACATACTTCTATAGTTCCTTTTGAATGTAAGAGGTCCGTCAAAGGACAAAGGGTAATCCGTCAGGCTAGACGTTGAAGTTTGTTCAACAGGCATTGTTGACAAAGCTTTCGTGATGTTTCATGCACCTACGATATTTATACCTTATAAAGGATTTTGTACAATTCCGTGGTTGTCTTAGAAATCGTTTTGGAAATACGGCGATTTATGAAAACGATTTTTTTTTTATTCATTCAAATATTGCATTAGTCAAAAACCAAGGATGAATTTCGAACTACACTGCCGACTGCAACTGCATTTGCGGCCTATGACCAAGGTCTTCAATGAAATAAACTTCTCCAATGCTCTCGTGATCACAGTTGCAACCGCTGAGCCTGGAGTCTTCTTTTTTTAGATCCAGAGTGGAAAATCCTCCGAAATGATGTCCTCCGCCCTGGGGTGGGCGTAGGAGTCTGTCAGACTTTTACTGACTACCCCGGTATTCCATTTCACACCTACATCGGGGGTCGCTGGAACTGGAGATACTTCCGCAACCCCCGACCCCAGGCTTCTGCGGCCACCTCGGGTCAGGGGGGAGAGTGAGGTGTTGGACTCCCCCCCGGATGTCTAAGAAGGGCGTGCGTGGAACACTACGCGCCGCCACCTCGGGGAGCCTGCAGTCCTGGTTCAGATTCCCAAAGCGATTTAAGGTTTTTCAATAGAGTTTTCCTATTAGCAGCCCGCAGATTGGGAGTTGGTGATGTGATACCCCCGAGCCTCGGAAAGCACGTAAACGGGGTCCTGGCCTGACCCTTCCCCGGTCCCATCAGTGGCCTATGAGAGTAAAAGAATATCTACTGTTGGTCCTGCACTTAATTCGTCGGTCGTGTTAGATTGCCTACCGTGGGTCGGCAAACACTTTAGCCCTATAATATTTTTGGTGTACTTGGCTAGACTCAATTAGGCTTGACGCCCATGACCAAAACTGGGAGAATATTTTCATTAAATGAGATAAAAACAATGACCGTGTTTACGGATATTTTAGCCTCGCTAACAACACGATAATGTTGAGAATCCTTTTTTGATCAGTAACGAAGACATTAGAGTTTCACCTAAACAAAGTACTTTTATCCCCACGTTACGGAAAATACAGACCTTATCACAATATTAAGTCTGTTTACCCTAATCAGACCTCGTTTTTGCCTTTATACAGTTGTTAGGCATTAGGTTACCGGTCAAGATAACCAAACGTAAACATTTTCAATAATCGCCGACATCGGGGTCCTAATGGCTGCAATGAGGTTATGTGTTTGAAAACATAGTATTGAAGATATTGGTTGTAGACGTTGGTATCAGAATCTTAAGTCCTGGGTTTAGCTGAACCGTCTGTTACAACAATAATAAGTATATTATTATTAGCATCATTGTATCGTAGCCATAGATATCCGATCGTAACTCATACTCATTTGTTTCAAACTAGCGATACGTTTTGCGTGGGTGTATTTTTAACCGACTTCAACAAGGAGGAGGTTATCAATTCGAATGTGTATATTTTTTTTTATGTATGTTCGGGCATAACATATACAGACGGATTTGCAAAATTTTTGTTCGAAAGTCGTTTATTCCGAAATGATCCCATATAAATTTTACCAAAATTGATAGAGCCTTTTTTGAAAAAATCACATCTTCCCAAAAAAAAAATACTTAGGCGACGTTTTAGTTTCTTTAATCTTTGGAGGACTTACAATCTCTTTTAAGTGTGTCGCCGTTTCTTAATGGATTTGGGTAACACTAAAAAGCGAAAAAGAAAAAGATTAAAAAAAAAAAAGAAAACCGCCTTGAAAAACCAAAAAGTGATACATACACACATTACTTTACTTTCGGAAGTCGGATACCATCCAAATTTCTGACCTTCCTAACTAATTTAAAAAAAAAAATCACACAAACTTTGTCTTGACCAATTACCAACACAACAAAAACTAAATCAGCCAAATCGGTCGAACCGCTCTCAATTAGTGCTCCGACATACATGAGGCAATTGATTTTAATTTTTAAAGATAAAGGTATAAATCATTAACAAGCACTTGAATAATCGCGGAGTTGGTCAACGCAAAAATTCCTACTCCCTAGCTTTAGGTTAGGTGTCTTAGGACTCAAAATACTTTTTTACCTACGACCAAAACTAAAACCAAAATAATAATTGTGGACATACTTGATAAAACAAAAACACATGACAAACAACAAACACACATGACAAACACATACACACACACACACACAAATATACATGAAATTTTGTTACAAAGTTTATCAAAATACAGTAAGAATTTCCGCAAATCTTGACACAGTTGCAGCGTATGTAACCACTATAACCCACGCGGTTCCCTTTTTCAACCACCTACATTCAGGCATTCAGAAAGTCTCAACTATCTCTTAAATGCCTGTCTATTTTCTATGTACCATCCTAATGACGTAGGCACCCGACCCACATTTTAACGTGTCGCGGCGTGTTCGTTCACAAAACGGAAACGTACGTATCCTAGCGAAGGTGCGGATGTTTGGCGTCGGGCCAACCGGTCCGATTCCGGTCCGTCAGATTATTGCGTTTTAAACGGAACGTTTTGTATTAGGTTCGCACTTGCTGGAGATTTGACCTGTGATATATTTTTAGATTGTGTTGAAGATTTCATTGAAAGCTGGTACTGAGACTGTCTGTGTGCTTAGTTCAATTTGTTTTGAGGTTCTAAAGACACTACTTCCTTGTTTCGGTCTTTGTGGTAACTGATATTTCTCTGACATTTGAAATAAGAATTCTAGATTCTGCAGGGCATTGTTCTAAAAGTTTTTAACTTTGTAAGGCACGGAACTCACTTCTTTATTTTGAAGCGGATCTAATTTGAAAACATATACGGTGGCATCATTGTGTACTCTTACCAAGGATTCCGTAATGTTTGAATCATGTACTGAATTCCTGTGTATAGCATACAGCATACCACATAAAACATTGTTTTTAGATAAATATATACCGAAACAAATCGAAGTACACAACAGAATTGCTACCTAGTCTCCACATCAGGTAACAAAAGGTAATTCACGTTCAACTAGCAATATTTCTGTCTACCAACCTTAAACTGTGGACAAAGTCGTCCCCGTGTTGTAAACGCCTGCAACTACAAATTAATTGGCTATAAAGGCAAAATATCGTTATTGGTGACGCAACGTTCTATATACAAAAAGCTCTAACTACCATTTAACCAAAAAGTATGACAAAAATCTAAATTGAGGGTGCAATGCGGGTTTTGGCTTAATATATTTCGTCATTATTTTAAGGGGTGTTTTTGTGGGTTTAGGTTAGCAGGACATAAAGGCTGCTATATTGTCTCGTGCAGGTTGTAAAAGTCAGGAAATGGATCGCCCGTAATGGTCCTTTAGAGATGTGTCGCTAATGGCGCATTATTGAAATGGGCCTGACCAGAACATTGGAGGAGGAATTATCGTTTGAAATCCTGTAGTAACTTTTTAATACATATTGTCCCCATTTAATATAAAAGTCATGTAATAGATGTTCCGGATCTAGTGGTTTGTGTATGTGAGCTATACGATTGCAAATGCACCCACGATAAATGAAAAGATCTAGTAAGTTGCCCCATAGTTGGATCTAGGACATAACAAAAACAAAATAAAATTGATTTAGGACTCAAAATTATCTCTGAAGGGAGTAATAACCTGTTGTTAGGTATTTTATTTGAACAAAACAGCAAATGATTGGTCCTTAGAGTCGAAATTATTACAAAAAAGTTGAACCTAATTACAGAATCTTGGCCAACAGAACGAAACAGTATTTCAAGCAAAGTACATCCAAGAAATATCTTGGCAATACGCAAGGAAACAAGATGAAATATTGTTACTATGAAAATTAATCAAATCCCCCAAAACCTCTCTAATTTGTTAGCCAAACGAAGCAAATTTTATACAAATGATTTTAGGAAAGCATTATATAAAATATTGGCGTAATTACCGGTCTAAATGGTTGGCAACAGACGGCATCCGAACGTTTGGAATGACGCCAAGCACACACCTCCGTAACGTATTCATTTCCATTGATTTAATTTGATTATTTTTCATTGATTTTTGGAGAAGTCCTACTAAGGCTTAGGTACTTTTAATTAAGTGCTGTGTCGGTAGTGAGTCATTAGTATGTAGTAAAATGAATGGATGTAAATCTAGTTTCAGTCTTTATCCTTTATTTTTCATGCAAAATAATGGAGTTCACGAAAAATTATTTCAATGTGACTGGCACATATAATTTTGTTAAATGTCTTTGTTTACATTTTCCTACTACTTACCTTTATATTTCAGAAATTCTTTGTCATAATTACTCAACGCAGTCTACAACACACACATAACAGTTTCACAAACCTATCACTCACAAATCTCTCGCAAAACATTCACTCCACAAATTGTAACTTACATAGCTCAGTAGAACGCATTTATTCCTATAACTCTACCGTCGTCGGTTCTCGTGGTCACTTTTTCTTTTCCGTGTTTACAAATAGGTCAACTCATAATAATATATACAATGCTTAATATAAACTGTAACAAAATTTCATCAGAAATCGAGTCTGTAAGTGTATCATCAGCCCATACCTGTGCTCCAGAGAATTGTCATGTTTTTGTTAAAAGTAACGAAACATCTCTGAAGTTGCTACACACAAACATCCGGAGTATTAGCTGCAATTTTGATGGACTCTTGGTTCTACTGAATAAAATAAAACTAAACTGTGACTTTGTGATATTGTCAGAGTGTTGGCTCTCCAAGTCTTATGCAATTCCTCATCTTGAAGGCTACATTCCCTACGCCACAAATAAAATTAATAACCAAAATGAAGGACTAGTTACCTACATAAAATCCTCATTAAATTGCACGGTAACTGAGCCTAGTTTCGATGAAGGCAACTGCTTAGTATGCAAGTACGAACAAGAAGTTGCAATAGTCGCAATATATAGATCCCCATCTTATAAAAACCTCGATAGTTTTCTGAATAGCTTAGAATTAGTTCTTTCTACACTCAATTCTTTTAAAACTGTTTGTGTTATAGGTGACATCAACATAGACATCTCTAGCAGTAACTCTAGTATGAATACTGAGCGTTATCTGGACTTTGTAGCTTATCATGGCATGCTACCTGCCCATCAGCTTGCAACACGCTTAAGCTCATGCCTTGATCATGTTTTATTAAAAACTAATGTTCCCTCCACTACCTTGGTCATTGATAGCTGCATAACAGATCATAACCCTATATTACTTAGTATAAATAGTAACAAGTCAAATCGAAATTCTCGAATAACTTTATCTAAAACCAATTATAACGCTGTTATAAATGACATTAACGATGCAGATTTTTCACCTCTTTTTAATTATCAAAGTGCTCATAAAACTGCAGAAGCCTTAGTTGATACTATCTCTGGCGTTATATCTAAGCACTCGTATTTAGTTAAAACTTCGCGTAAACATATCACCTATAAACCGTGGATAACACCCGGTTTACTCCGATGCATTTTAAATCGTGATAAAATGCATATGGATGTCAATAAAAACCCAAACAATATAATACTTAAAGTCACCTATACCCGGTATCGAAATTTTTGTAATTCTCTGCTAAAAAAACTTAAAAATAATTATGAAGAATCGGAACTACTTAAATCAAAAGATGATATTAAGGCTACCTGGAAAGCAATCAAAAGCATAACCAACTTAACGCGTACCTGTTCTTCGCCAACAGATCTTCTACGAATTTCCGATAACCCCAACGTTTCAGTAAATACCGTAAATAATTACTTTTCTAGCATCGGAAAAAACCTTGCAGACAAATTTGTAGACAGGCAAAGAAACACGGTACCAATACAACCGACGTCTTGCAACTATCCCAACTCCATGGCCACATTTGATGTCGATGAAGATGAAGTTATCACTGAAATAGCGAACCTAAAGGAGGACAGTTCATCCGGATGGGACAAGATACCACCAAGGATAATTAAATCATGTAAAATGAAGTTGGCTCCGCTAATTACCCATCTTTGCAACCTGTCACTTTCTATGGGACAATTCCCAAGGGTCTTCAAAAAAGCAATCATCCACCCAATTCACAAGTGTGGGGACAGAGATAGTGTGAATAACTACCGGCCCATCTCTGTTTTGCCTTGCCTGTCTAAAGTATTAGAGAAAATCCTTAATAAACGCCTAGTATCTTATTTAGATAAATTCAACATTCTATCAAACAATCAATATGGTTTTAGGCGGGGCATGTCGACTGAGGATGCGGTACTTGACCTTACTACCACAATCGTAGATCACCTCGACAACAAACGAAAATGTCTTGGTGTCTTCCTGGACCTGACTAAGGCCTTTGACACTGTCTCTGTTCCCATCCTAATGTTGAAGCTAGAGAAAATTGGAATTCGTGGACTACCTCTAAAAATTTTTGAAGACTATCTTTCTGACCGTACCCAGTGTGTCAAAATAGGTTCGGTTGTGAGTGAATCTACACAGGTCACCTATGGCATACCACAGGGCTCAATTTTGGGTCCTACGTTATTTTTAATTTATATCAATGAGCTCTGTGGGTTGCAGATTCCAAACTGCCACATCATCACCTATGCCGACGACACAGCATTGGTGGTGAGCGGAAAAAATTGGATTGAAACTCAAATGAACACTGAGAATGCACTGAAATTGGTCATGGCATGGCTATATGAGCATAAACTGACACTAAACCCAACTAAAACTCTATTTTTACCATTTGCTCTAAAGAGTAGTAGTTTGCCAAATCCCGACCTATTCATTCTCAAAGCTCATAATTGCCTAAATGAAGCACAGAATTGTACTTGTACAACTTTAACCAGAAGCAATAGTGTTAAATATCTTGGGGTCCTTATTGATAACGTCCTTTGCTGGAAAGCGCACGTCTCCTCCATGACTACCCGTATCCGAAAACTCATGTTTATCTTTAAGAAGTTAAGAACGTGTGCTAATATTAAAACCCTCAAATTAGTGTACTTCTCTTTGTGCCAGTCCCTAATAACGTACTGTATCTGTGCTTGGGGTAGCTGTGCGAAAACTCTAATTTTGAAGCTTGAAAGAGCACAGAGAGGAGTAATAAAGGTCATGACATCAAAGCCGAGGCGATATCCTACGGATAAACTCTATTCTGAATGTGGGCTCCTTACGGTTAGAAAACTATTTATCCTACACATCATACAACGTAAACACATATATAAACACATAGAATACATCCCATCACGACGTAAAGTTACAAACATCTTCCGTCACAAAAAGCATAACACCAAACTGGCCCAAAGATCCTACGACGTTATAGGAAACCATTTGTATAATCAAATTAATAAAAAAATACATATATTCAAACTTACCAGACATAAAATGAAACTAGCCACAAGTGAGTGGCTAATGACCCTAAATTGTGAAGATTGTGAAATGCTTCTACTGACTCCCACTTAAACCCATCAACTGTCGCATGATTTCTCACACACACCGCACATCACCCACACTCACACGCACACTCCTACACACCTCTACACTTACTCACCGAATTTCACACACAAGATACTCTGCACACCCTTGCATGTTTATAATCGTATTATTCGTCAGTTATTTGTTGTTAGAATCTTTATTCATTGTATAAGAGAGCGCCTTGTCCTCCATAGTACAAGTTTTACTTAGTTTGGAGGTCAAGTTATTCACAAAATGTAAAATTCCAATTTGAGCAATAAACGATTTTTTTTTTTTTTTTTTTTTTTTTTTTTTTTTTATTTAGCTTTTTCAGGGGTATTTTCAATAGGGTTGGTTAAAGGTTGACATGATTAACCTTAGACGCTCACTAATGGGCATAGGTCTCTGCCAAAGGGAGGTTCAGTCGTTCCCCTGTCAAGATCCCTCTGTCGCCTTCTACGACTCCTACGGGTAGAAATGCGGTGGTGCTATTCGCGGCTCGCACCGCACGGCATATTTTGCCCTACCACACCCCCATTTTGCCCATACTTGTGTTTGAAATTCTGAGTTGCAAGAGCCTCCACTTAGGCTCTAGAAGAGAGTGTAGATGCCAATGGGCTAGGCATATTGCTCGCGGAGATGACGGACGATGGGGCACAAAGGTCCTAATGGGGCGGGACACGTAGGGCTGGAAGGCCACTAAAGTCATACGTCCCTTTGCGCCGATTGGCCTAGTTCTGTTCTGACTCCTGCTTGATTAAGGGAAAAATGGAAAATACGTGTTTTTCTTACTCCTCCGCTGTTCTTTTCTGATTGATTGATTCGTCGAACTTCATTGCCTCAACGCTTTTCTGGTGATCGCTACAGTTGATTCTGGTTTTTAAGAGTTGCAGTGGTTTAGGAATAGTGTGGAGGGCTGGTTTCATTTCAAAAGGCCACTCGAAGATGGACCAATGACCTAGTTAGTACTAAGAGTCGCGGAAATTCGGTAGATGCGAAAGGCCTATCTGTGGGCGTCTTCCGGTTGGGTTGACACGATGATGGAAGAGTAGGAAAGTACCAAAAAAACATAGGCCCAAGCATTGTATGAGCACGAATACTGATGATAAACCGTATCTACTTATGGTTAGCTAAGTTTATGATTGAGCCGTTGGTGGCAACTCTAGAGCCATAGGGTCCGAGTGCTGATCTTGTTTTTCGGAACAGAAGCGGCTCATCAATTTTTTACGTGGGTTAGACTATTCTTGGGCCAAAGAATCAGTATTGCTATGCAACGTAGCAATGCTGTAAGCCTATTGGGCACGTTTCCCGGCCCCATTGTCAGCGATGTGGCCGAATTTTTTTAATGCCATACGACCCCTTCCCTTTTCATGATATTGTTCATATTTTCAACCGACTTCAAAAAGAAGGAGGTTCTCAATTCGTTTGTATGTTGTTTTTTTTTTGTATATTTGTAACGCGATATCTCGGGCAAATGTAAAGCGACTTTTAAAAATTCTTTTTTTTGACGGATAGGGTATGCTTCGGTCCCATATAAATTTTATCGAAATTGATTCAGCACTTTTTGAAAATATCGACAGAATGCAAAAAAATATACATGGATGATGTTGTAATGTTTTCCAACCTTGTACTCTTGATCTCGGTTTTGACTGTGTTGCCGTTTCTTAATGAATTTGGATGATAAGGAAGTACTAAAAAGCGAAAAATGAAAAGCTTTTTTACACAAAATTAAATAACTTTAGCACGTAACACACATGACTTTAGTTTCGGAAGTCGGTGGCAATACACCGACTTCCGAAACTAAAGTCATGTTTGTTACGTGCTAAGGTTATTTTATCACTTTATAGATTTTGAAGGCGGTTATCTTTTTATTATTAACTTTTGTACATATTTCGTTTCGTTAAGTTGTTATTAAAGTAGTACTTATTAAAGAGATAACTCCTTCTACACTATTTCATCTTGAGTAACCATAAGTATACTTAAAACTAAGTACACTTAAAGTTACCAGGTGCAGTATAAACGTAGCATTATTGCACCAAGTTTTAATAGTAACAAGTTCTTAGCTCAGAAGTATCATAATAATTCACTTGGTTTGGCTAACTCTTATAACTTACCAGCTTTTACCGCTTGCGTGTGAGGGAAGATAGGTACCTAGTACCACTTTGGGACAAAATACATCATGATCATGAAACTAAATGGAGGTAGGTACTTCTCTATTCTATTTGGGTTCTCCGTTATTGTATGCACTCCGATGTTTGAGTGGCTTAATACCTAATTGAAACTGTTTTAACATCAATGAATGCAGAATCAGATTCTGTTATAAATAACCTGACTAAAGGCGCTAACAAGCGACTTTAACAGATTTTAAACTGACAATCCCGTCAACATATGTTGTGTAAATGATTTGAAAAAAAAAATGTTAATTTAGAACTCTTAATAATTTAGTATGTGAATATTTTTGAATAAATTCATATTAAATAGTTTAATCAACTCGTGAAGTTGTGTCTGACGCGGACAAAACATTGATAATCACACAAAATTTACCTGGGTTATTTAAACAAAACTTTCACTATCTTGTAGACCATTTTACTATCTATCTTTAAGTATACGTCTTTTTTTATTTAAAGAATACTATCTATATTTAACGTTTTCGGCTAAAATTTGAGAGTTTTGGACGCAACGCATACGATTCTCTGGTCGCTCAACGTCGCCGGCGTACCTATATCGTCACCTTAAGTGGGACTAGGCCGGCCAGGTCTGCAGCATGTCGATCGGATCATGGGCTTTCATGGGCATTCATGGGAACAACCACAATATGGACCGCGGAAAACGTTCAGCGATGTCATTGCAAACTCAGGCAAAGATGGTGGGATGAGGTTGACGATTAGGACAGAGAGGATTGGAACGGAAAAAGGGTTACCCTGCAGTATGGAAACAGAAGCTAAAAAAAAGACTTGACAAAGATTCACTTGCCCCAATTACTTACTCAAACTTACTAGAACTATATTGGCCATACATTAAATATTTAAACCTTTCGTGGTGCAAGTGGTCCTATATGCATTTACACATTTACACACAAACATGACGAAATATTAACAAAACAAAAAATCATCATAATCTGCCGAACCTTTTCCCAACTACATATGTTGGCGTCGGCTTCGGATGCAGCTGAATACCAGTTTTTCACATGGAGCGACTGCCTATCCGACCTCTAGAACCTACTAAATGGGTAACATGATACCCTTTGGTAAGACTGGTTGTCAGATTGTCTGGCTTCTGAGTACCTGTAACGACTGTCAAAGAGCCGGGACCAACGGCTTTACGTGCTTTCGAAGGCAGGGAGGAGTCTCGGAATGTAATGAATTGTCACCCATCATCGGGAAAAATATGTGTGACAAATTCAAATCTTTATTGCATGTCACATGTTTGTGTAAATTCTTTTCTTTTTCTTTTCTTTTTTTTAAAAAAACGTTGCCCCACACTAGGAATTCCTCCTGTGTCGTGGGTGCGTTTACAAACATATAAACTCACATACACAAACAGCCAGACCCGGAACAACTTACAAATTCCATTCTCTACAAATTGTCAGTAGAGTGCCCTTATTGGTTACCTGGATTATCAAACTTCTTCTTCTTCTAGCGCTTCTCCAAACTACGAAGGTTGAAAGTCAGCTCTGCTTAAGTTTTCTTTTCTTTCGCGGTGCTCGAGAACCAGTTCACTCTCGCAGGTTCCTTAGCCAAGACTTCCTCCTGCAACGGACCTCGCTTTCCAGGTACTTTGCCAATCATATTAAGTTGTAAAAGGGCGTATCGAATTATCAATAACCAATCGCCATAGCTTACACGCGCTTGAAAATATGCAACCTTTTTATTAATTTTTAGATCGAGAAACCTCCACAATATTCTCCATTTTATCAGACAGAACCTTTAAATACCAAATATTATTAATTAAAACACCGGTAGTAACATTGGCTGTTTATTACAACGAACATACCAACTAGTTTCCTACAGTTATAATAACTATTGAACGATCAATAACACAAATTCAATATTGAAGTTATACACGATCATAGCGACCGTCGAAACAAATAACGTAAATTTTAAACCAAACTATAGGCTAATAGGTTCAGTAATATTTGATCTAAATTAACTTGAATATCGCTCATTGCATAGAATTAAACTTAGTGCCATAGATTAAGCCGGACGTTTACAAATAGATGGCAGATGAGACAATTCTTTGTTTCGGTTTTGTAATGGTTGTATCGAGAAGTTCTGAATAGTAAAAATAAAATGGTGAAATGGTGGATATAAATGGAGTTATTAAAAAAAATGACGTGTGGCACTCGGGGACTGCCGCGGTAAAGCTATTGCATAGCATTTTAGCACTCAAAGCCCGCGATAAAAGCTATGCAATAGCTTAACTAGTTTCTAACCGTTTAGTAGTCAAATATAGTTATAGCCTATGACACTCAATTAAAGTGTGGCTTTCTGTTAATGAAATAAATTTTGTAATTAGATTATTAGACACAGAATGCTCTCTTGGTCTTGCAAATAAACAAACAATTTTACCTCTTGATAAATTATTAGTTTAAATAGGTAGGTGAGGCAATCCTAAATAATATACAAAAAAATTAATTGAAGATGTCCACCACTTGTTGGTGGAATGCGTCCGGTACAAAAGAGAGAGAGAAATACTAATGTCTGAGTTACATATTAATAGTTTAGAGTTAGGTGCCTTTCGCACCATTCTTGCGAAACCTTACAGCGATAATGCTATCAAAATTGATGATTTTGTTAATAATTTAAGTAGAGCGTAGTATTTCTCTCATATTAGGCTACGATGAGCCTGGCATAGTCTTTTAAGATTAAATGGCTCTAAATAAAAATAAAGAGAAAAAAAAATGTCTAAAATAAAGACCTATCCTTTTTTTGTTATTTGTACAGCATTGGTCTAAGTTTCCCAATCCAAAAGACTTAATTATTAAAAAAGCGACCAAGTGCGACTCGTACTCGCCCATGAAGGGTTTCGTAGCAGCAAGTAACATAATATAATAAAAGTATTGCGGTTTACGATTTATGACGTATTAAAAAAAAACTACTTACTAGATCTCGTTCAAACCAATTTTCGGTTGAAGTTTACATCATTTATTTTTTTTAGTTTTATCATTCTCTTATTTAAGAAGTTACAAGGGGGGCGGGGACACATTTTACCACTTTGGAAGTGTCTCTCACGCAAACAATTCAGTTTAGAAAAAAATTATATTAGAAACCTCAATATCATTTTTGAAGACCAATCCATAGATATCCCACACGTATGGATTCGATGAAAAAAAAAATTTTGTGTCAGTTCTAAGTATACCCCCAAAAATTGTTTTTTCTATTTTTGAGTGAAAATCTTAATGCGGTTCACAGAATACATCTATTTACCAAGTTTCAACAATATAGCTCTTATAGTTTCGGAAAAAAGTGGATGTGACATACAGACGGACAGAGAGACCGACATGACGTTTTTTGCCATTTGTCTACGGAACCCTAAAAAAACTTTACGTAAAAATAATGCTCGTTGCCTCAACCTTTTGCCATACTTTTCTTTTAAAACAAACTCACACATAATACAAACAATTACGTTAACGCATTACAAATGTAAAACAACTATTCCAATTAAAACCAGTTAGACTCTCTTAGTTTAGACATGTCAAAGGCGACGCGGTGCTAAGTACTCTTAAGATCTAGGCCAGGTGAATCTGAAAATCTTCTGTACTAATAACGGACTTTGGAATACTGCCAAGTAAGGCGATGTCGTTTAGATAAGTCGGACAAAAGAATAGGGGATGTTTTACAAGAATGTTGTTTTTAATCTATGTGAGTGATATGTGGGTTTTTAACCAACTTCAAAAAGGAGGAGGTTATCAATTCGAATGTTTATATATATATATATATTTTTTAATTATGTTCGGGCATAACTCTGTCATATATAGACGGATTTGCAAAATTCTTTTTTTGTTCCAAAGGGGTTTATTCCGAAAAGGTCCCGTATAAATTTTATCAAAATTGGTACGGTCCTTTCTGAGAAAATCAACAAATACCCAAAAAAACTTACTTAGACGATAAGATACCTTTACACAGAATAAACAACAACTTTACACAAAATAACTTTACACAGAACACACATTACTTTACTTTCGGAAGTCGGTGACAATACAAAACAACAAACACGAAGCCACCGCCACCGACTTCCGAAAGTAAAGTAATGTGTGTTCTGTGCTAAAGTTATTTATCACTTTTTAGTTCTTGAAGGCGGTTTTCTTTTTTTTTAAAAAACTTTTTATATTGCAGCCTTGATTTCGAAACAGTTTCTTTTAATGCGTAGGTGAGACCTGCCAAATATCAAAAGTTTAACATCTCGAGTCGCGATGATACTGCATAGGTACACAGGCCAGCACATCAAGCAACGACTATCTGTCAAATTTCTTTGATAGATTTTCAACTTTATTACAAAAGCATAAGGTTCATATTCAATTGGGAAAATTTGACAGTTTTTTACGGCTTGATGTGCTGGCGTCTGTACATAAGTAATTGAAGGAATCAACATATTTGGCCCGACAGGGTAAAATAAAATATTTTTGAATTTCGCGAGTTGTTTTCACGAATTCTTCTTATTAGAATTAAAATATTTACATTACTGTATACTAGATTAATGAGCAGTAACTGAAATAATATAATAATAATAATAATTCATTTATTTCAAGCTGCATAGGCCCATAGATACCTTAACCTAAACTTATATATTTTATAATTTCTAACTTGTGTTAGTAGGGACTTAAGACTATGTTAGTGGCACTTCACTAAATTGCACTAAGTTGCCGTTGAAATGTGAATAGCACCACCCCATTTCTACCCTTGGGTGTCGTAGAAAGTGACAGAGGGATATTGACCGGGCAGCAGCGTCCTTCTGAGTACCGTAACACCTACGCTAATATGCATTGACCAAGCATGGTGATTACGGCTGAATCCCCCCTTGGGGGAGACCTATGCCCAGCAGTGGACGTGTAAAGGTTGAAATGATGAGCTGAAATTGCTCTCTGAGACGGTTACTAAAATTAGCTTTGTACGCCGTAAGACAAAATATCAAAATCCGAAAAGCCAACTTTTAGAATATGTGGTAGGCTAAAAATGCTGAATGCATCATTTAGAGAATTCAGCCTAAGAGCGTGTATTCGATTCGTGACGAAAACTTCATGTTTTCGCGTTTTGCCCAGAGCAATATCGTAATGATGTTAGCAGATTACTTAAAGACAATTACAGTTTTAGATTGTTTAAGTCTTGCTTTAGTGAACTACAGAGTAAAAGTATAATTTTTAATTACGTTTTTTTTTATAGCGAAGACAATCCTTTCATAGCGTTTTACGAAAATAGACGTCAGAGTTGACGCTCAGGACGAATACAACAATTACTGTATGCCGAAATATTATGTTTTATACGTTTTTCCAACAGGATACAGTCTCAAGGTACATCACAGAGCCAAAATTAGGAAAATATTACTTATTAGATATTATAAAACAGTATTAATAAAGTACAAAATCGGTTCACTTCAATAATTTTTTACACCAGTATTTGAATAAAAACATAACTGATATATTTATTTTATGAAACTATAGGTTATGCTCTATGTATAAAAAAAAATCAGTTCCTTGTACGAACTCATTTTATTTTAGACAATTATTTTAAAAAGCACTGTAAAACCTCGCGCGCTGTCGTTTGCCGATCAATTTCAATGATTCGTGCTTATTTCGTGCGTATTTTTTTTTCTGATGCACACAAACAGACCATTATATTGTACTAGTGTGTGTCAATGCTGCTACGCCGTTCTAGCAATCATTTAGATTTTTAGTTGCGCTAAATGAAATACGCGCCCTTAAACAGCATAAAAGCTTTTTTAAAGAAAAAACGAACATCTTTAGTAACGATCTTCTTGTATGCAACCACTATCTGCAACTTCATTTTACTGTTAAACTAGAAACAATGCTCCACATTTTTCTACAATTCATTCTTCTGCCTGCCAAGTTTAGTGAATAATGACCGAGGCAATATTTCCTCACGATCGTTCATTGTAGCAATTTATGCAAAAGCTAGACACTTATGGGCCAGTAAAATGATAATATGGAATGATAAGTATCTTCTTCTAGGCTAGAAAAAAATAGAAGCCTGAATAAAATTATGTTTGGTGACTATTATTGTTCCATTGCAGATTTAACGCATTTTTCTATACATAAATAACTTGAGCGTTGGATATTGGTGCATTTAGGTGAAGTGGACTGTCAATTCTTGTGTCCTAACATTACGTGTGATGACTGCTTAGCTCAAACTTGTTTTACCAAAATGTCATCATCAGATGATGACAGTGGACGTCTTCCGATTGAAGATTTAACCGGAACACTGTTGAACAAATGCCTCCCCCGAGTGGGAAAGGGGTAGTCATAATCTCAACGCTCGCTCAAGTCTTGGGGATCACAGTGAAGCTGTTAATTACACGGATGCCGCTGCTGCCCGACTTCAGGATTTTCCCTTAGTCGCCTTCAACGATACCCTCGGGATGAAATGGGTGGGTGCTATTCTAGCCTAGATTAACCCGGATACCCCACGGGCTGGGGATTTTTTTACTGAATAGACGCACTGCATGCAAATTCACCCTTCCTAAATTTGTTTTGGTCAAGTTTATGCTTTCTCAATAATATGCAGATGTCGCGAGCAATTCACTGGTGTCCTGCATAAACTAAAACATAATGTGGAACACAAAGTTTTAATTACAAAGAAAAATACGCGCAGACTTAAACACCTCAACTGGCCGGTTGTAAACAATTATTATTTGGATTTAGAAATTTTGATCCACACATTTCAAAGCCCTTGCCTATCTCCACCATCGTCCAAACTTGATCTATGGCAGTATTCCGAAATACATATATTGCGTGGCTCATTAAAACTTTAATTAAGTTTCGCGCGGGATTCGAACGTATAATCCTCGGCGCGAACGGCTCAAGATATAACTGGGGTGCCAAATATGGCACTCCATTAACCGCGTGTTACCCGTAGTAGCCATTAAAAGTTACGTTAATAGTCTATTTGTATGGGATTTTTTCCGAGTTCTCTTAATGTTTGGCGTTTAATGAGTTTTTCGGTACATAGTGCTGGGATGTCGTACTGATAAATAAAAATTATTTTATTTAGGTCACGTTTTTTCTATGCGCAAACTATTGGATATCTTCAACTGTATAAGCTTATGCAGTTCTCATCGGACACGTGCTTTCAGAAATTGTATGACAGTCTTCTGATCATGTGCTGGCTTTGACGGATGTTAAACATTACCTCCTCTTTGCGGCTTTTCCCCAAACCTGGGGTTTGTGACCTAAGGGAATCAACTTTTCACGGACAGTGTTGCACCATCTGCCCGGCTTTCAGCAACGTGAACCGATTCGGCAATCTTCATGTTGAGTGTGGTGTGGCCTGGTCTGCCTTTAGGTCGCTTGCCTTCAATTTGAATAGTACAATGGTTTAGTAATTGTTTATATTCATATCACCTAGGACCACCAGGGTTATCGTATTACTTCCGAGTTATTCGTTAACACGTACCCATTTGTAATTATTATGCCGTGTGGTGCCAGCCGCGAATAGCAACACCCTATTTCTTCCTGTAGGTGTCATAGAAGGCGACAGAGGGGTATTGACCAGAAGATGTGCAACAGCGTCCTTCTGAGTAAAATAACACCTACTGCAATCGCCAACATGCATCGGCCAAGCATGGTGATTACGGTTAAATCCGTCCTTAGGGTAGCATAAGCCTACATGATGACCCATTTGTATGACGTAATATTTGTAAGTTAATCTCGTATTAGCAACTAGCTCTGATTAAAGTTTTTGGAGCAAAAGGGCCTAATATTCTCAAGTGAATTAACCTTTTAAGTTACACGTGCGTTAATAGTTTGACCTTGTAAAATCTGAACGATAGAAAGTGGAAGTGTAGGAAGTTTATCTTTGACCTTTTGATAAGCGATTTTGAAAGTCACTTAGTACAAAATGTTACTATCTAACAAGTATCTACATGATTTATGTGTAGAAGGAAATAATATTCATAAAATCTGCATACAGACTTCATTTTAAGCATCTCAGGTTGTGTCCTGCCATTGACTAAAATGTCTCTTCTTTTTCCTTCCAAACCTCTCTGTTCTTCATAACATCCGGCCTCATTTCAGCCCAGACTTCAATCTCATCAAAAAAGTAAAAAAAAACGTCGTCAAACTTCGATAAAGGCTTACACTCATAAAAATAAAGTTACCTCTGCACAGTAATACAATTCTGATGTAACTAGTAAGCAGAAATATAAGTATCTACTAAATTTTTATGAAGCATAAAGGGAGTCGACGACAACGGAATAGAATAACAGTAGCAAAGGTATAATAAAAATAAAATATCTTACATAATTTTTTTTTCTTGTTTTGGCAACAAACGTTTTGTGGAGATATAGTTTCGGTTTGTATGTAAATATGTTATGACGTCATAAGTAAAGTTGTAACGTAGTAAAATGATGTCAGGAAATTATTTTGTATCTCAGTATCATGGCACTTTGTATAAGTTATAGGTTGGAGGCAGGGTTGTCAGATACTGAAAGCGACCAGCCGAACATAGGTATTTAAATTGTTTTGTACTTGAATTAATTTCACTCTACTTACGTAGTTATTTTCTTTCTTTTTAAGGCTCCGTTCTGAAAGGTGTCCAACGGGACCCTATTCCTTAAGTCTCCACTGTCCATTTGTCTGCCAATCAGCGGGCTGTATGATCTTTTGAATCGTATTACGTAGGTGCTAAAAAATTTCAGAGCATGTATTGAGGTCGTAAATAATAAAAATAAAATAGTAAAAAAAATAAGGAGGAGGTGGAGCTTGTGCCTAAGTTAAAGCCGTACAGATCAATCGGTCAAAGGTTTAGCTACGCTAGCCGCGGTCGGTCTGTGGATGGGTGACCATCCCTTTCATCGCGAGTTCCCTCCGTGCCTCGGAAAGCACGTAAAGCCGTTGGTCCCGGCTGTCATTTCTAGATCTTTGGCAGTCGTTATGGGTATAGTCCGAAGACAGAAAGTCTGATAACCAGTCTTGCCAAGGGGTATCGTGTTACCCAGTATCTGGATTGTGGAGGTACGATAGGCAGTCGCTCCATGTGAAACACTGGTATTTAGCTGCATTCGATTAGACTGGAAGCCGACCCTAACATTATTGGGAAAATGGCTAGGCAGATGACAGTTAAAAATTTGAAGGTATAGAGGAAACATGTTTTTGCCGGCGCTTTTTGCTTAATCTTTAGGTACCACAGTAATGGCTGTTTGTTTAATTCGTGGTTTTGATGTTATACGCTCGCGCAATAGTTTCACCTGCCATGATATCTCTTCACCGCCTTAGATTGGTAGACAATGCTTAAGGCATTATAAGCACTCCTTTATACCTTTTTTGCATAATTTTTAAATAAGTAAAAAAACAAACCAGCTGGTTTAGCCAGATTTTTGGATTATTGAGTAAAAACGTCGGACACCATAATTTAATATTAAGGATATTGTCTGAATTTTAAAGTTATTTTATCCTATGTTTTAGATCTTTCATCATAAACTCCTCTTAACTCTAAACTTATTGAATTATCGACAAACTCGATTCAGCTTTCTTTATTAAAAAAATCAAAACAATTACCTCGTTTTTAGTTAACTGATGAAAAGTCTCACAAATACCGGACAGGCCGGACACGCATCCAAAAAGACTAACTATGTCCGGTTTTCCGAACGTCTGTACGTCTGACAACCCTAGTTAGAGTAAATTGAAAGATGCGTATTATTTTGTTCGTATTAGCGTTTTCTGTTTATTAGTTGGGTATTGTTGTCAGATTATTTTATTTAGCGGAATGGGATTGTACTTGTAATTCAAAACGTAATTAATTTTCCGCTAAATCTTTTGATCTTGTAAAAGCTTTGACTTTTAAAGTATTTATACCGCACAGTTTATACAGCTTTGAATTATTTTTAAACAGACCGAAATATAATGTTCTTTAAATATTTTTAAAGCCTAATAAGATAGGTTTACGTTAACAGTTTTAGTATGAAACGTTCAAAGTGGTCCTTTGTTGTACCTCCATCATTCATATTTCGGACCGAAGGACCATTTTTTCCCTTCGCATTTATTTTGAATAAAATAAAATGGCTTGCCCAGATGAAAATTCACAACCATCTTAGAAAGCAAGACAATGGTAGGTATTCGCACCGTATTATTTTAGGGTCCCGTAATAAATAAGCCCAGCGGCAATTTGCCTCAACCGTCTGTTTGTTTGTCCGGCCCCTAATTCAAAGTAACACAGTTTGCACAACAGTGGCGCTTGTATTTGTGTTTGCAATTTACTGTACAACGTAGGTAGATAATAATCTAGCCATTCAGGTGTAAGGTCCTAGGAAAATGTGAAGGGTCCTTGTTGTTAAAATCGTGTTGGCTGCCCCTCCGTTTATGATGACGAGGGAAATCAGGGTGGGATAATTATTTTACATTCCTTGTTTTTTGAACAGATTATGGCATAAAGACAAGCTACCATAATTACAGGTTTGGAAAAGCTGTAGATTATAATGTCATTATAATATTATAATAATTATGATTTTATGACCATTATGTACAAAATTCGGAAAATGTTAAACCCAAAGTCACAATAAAAGTCAAATTATTTATTTCAAATTAACCAATAAAAGACACTTCTGAACATCATTTACAAGAAAAAAAATTGAATCAACGTAATCTCTCCTTGTAAAAGATTGTTTCACATCGAAAAGAACAGGCAAGAAATTTTTACTTTCCTTTTTTATTAGCTGTTTTATAAATTAAGTAACACAGCGATGTTTAGAGATTCACAGTGTTTATATAATTACAGCTGTAAATTACCACTCTAAACATTACAAGAAAGAATGAAATAGTGTGTGAGCCAGAGTAATCTTTTTACAAAAAATACGTTAAAGGGTTTGCTTCTTGAAAGTGTATAGTCATGTTCGGGTTTCCATGCAAAGGATAGGAGTAAACAAAAGTAGCATATTTGTGTATCGCTTCCGATTTTTCTTCTCTTCCAATAATTTGTGTATTTTGCCCTGAGCCTTCTACCGTTGACCCGACCCACGCCATTTCATCTCCATCAATCAGCTTCGTTAAAAACCTATTGTTGGTTGAACAAAATGAAGCATTTCTCGCGGTGGCGAGTTAAAAGCAACATTATATTGTAACATTTTATGCAAATGAATGTTCACTCAGCTTTCAGCCTTTCTAGGCACTTTGCGGGGAAATGTACAATAAAATGGGGCTGCTACAGCTTTGCAAGGATTATACAGCAGCGGCCTAGTACGGCGTGTTTTTATCCGTCGCCCCGCGGCTTTTATGCTCTCTGTCCGTCGTTAGCGGTTTAATGGATCTAAGGCTATTGTAATGGTTTATTAATAATCTGAACTGACTTCCGTGTCCTGATATCTAAGTGAAAAGAGCTGCAAAGAATCATGGGCAAGTTTGTATGAAAGTTGACCAGTCTATGTATAGAATTCAAACGTATACCATATGAAAGGCCTATTTTCTAGCTTCATTTTTGTCCAAGTAACAATTCTAGTCTAAGTTTCGGAGAAGCTAGTAAAGTTGACTCAACTGAAACCTATTCAGCAATTGTCCAGTTAAGCCAAGTATATACGCAGCTAGAGACACTCGTAAACGCATACCACGATATTAGTTTGTAGCCAGATATTGCTCAAAGCTAGCTGCAAACCGTGAGTGGACATAATCTGGGATTAACGGATGGAGAATAGCCTAGTGCAGATCAGTGACTATAATTTCATCTGCCTAGTGCGATGCGCTGGCAATTTGCAGGTGACCAAGCTGTGTTGACATCCGACAGTAGGAATAATGTGCTTTATGCATAAATTATTATGTGCCTGATAAACGTAAATCCGACCTACAGATTACAACTGCATCTCTCATTCTGATCATGAAAGAATAAATAGCCTTGTCTAATTAAAATAAAGAATGCTTGATAAGCTGTTAGACGATCCACGAATACCTTATAGTGTGCCACATACTATAGTAGCGGATGTTTCCAGCAATTTGGAAGGATACGTCCTTAATACACAGCCGGAACACATCAGCGCTATACCACAAGACTCAACGTTTGCAACACGGAAGCATCCAAGGTTCCGAGTGCCGTCGCCTTACGAACTACTCCCAGATTCTGTGATACAAATAAAGCGCAAAACTTTCCTTAAAACCAGATTCTCTTTGTTCCAAAAACACACTTACAAACTGTAATACTCGTACAACTCGAAGGTTCTTGTCCTTATTATGATATCAAAATACACTAGCGAACTGAAATAAAAACATCCAACAGTCGGAAAGTTTAACTCCTCAAACTCGAAGAAAAGAACAAAAGATATCCAGTAATTGACACCCGTCATAAAATAAAAAGGCGTAGGACGGGAAACTTTGGTTCCGAATCACGCAAAGTCCGAGTCGAATCGCTTGAAGTAGAGGGAACTTTTGACTCGGAGTGACAAACTGGCCCGCAAAGTTGGAGTGTTCTGAACACCCGTTAGGTAGACGGCCATTGTGATTGTGTTGTGGAATTTGTACTGAGTATGGAATACCAACCAAGTTTGAGGTTTATATACGTCATAAATGTCGCGGTTGTTTGTAATTTTAGTATTGACCACATAAATAGCAACAAAGTTGCAGTGTAGGTTAGGCGAGTTTATGTGCGAGACGATACGTTAGTAGCAGCGGTGTGGGTACGTACAAATCTTATTCACCCAACTATTTGAACAAAATAATAATTATGCCGAAGTGCGATAATTGTAATAAAACAATTACATCTAAAAGCCCAGGATTAGAATGTTGCAAATGTGGGAAAATCGTGCATGCAAATATAACATGCACCGGGCTCACACAAAAGCAAATACTAGCTATTCGTAACTCGGAAACTTTGGAATGGACTTGCAGCGAATGTCACCGACATACTCCGGTCAGGAAATCATTTATAGTCCCAGAGGAAGATGATGATGAAGTTGACGAACCAACTACAATGTCGACTTCATCGTCTAAGTTTCCGATAGATATGAAACAACTGTTAGCAAATATTTCTAAGGAAGTTCAAAAAATAGTTCAAAAAGAACTGGAGCCCTTACAGTCATCGATTGAATTTTGTACCGGCAAAATAGATGATTTTGTCGAATCGATTAAAATGATGAAACAAAAGCTGAAAGATATGGAAAATAAAAATAACTATCTTTGCAATAAAATCACCCACTACGAAACCAAAATCTCTTCTTTAGAACTGCGATTAAACGAATCAGACCAAGATAAATTGAATAACATTATTGAAATAACCGGAATCCCGTGTATAAAAAACGAAGAACTGTTGCAAATTTCGAATAATATTGCTGAAAAAATGAATATAGATAAGTCGGTGATAAAAAACGTAAAACGTTCGAGCACGCAGCAGAACCCAGACGTTCTACAGTTAGAACTAGGGAACACTAAAGACGTGGAATGTTGGATACGTTCCGCTAAACAATGTAATTTGACAACAGCTGATATATTGTCCAACGTATCTGGTAATCAAGCGTCGGCAAAAGTTTACGTACGATTTGCGTTATCACAAGTAAACAGAAAACTTATGTGGATGGCTAAACAGCAGCTGCGACAGGACTTTAAATACATATGGTTCCAAAATGGAAAAGTACTAGTAAAGAAAGGCGAGGTCGACAGTAATGGAAAAGACAAGATATTTATGATTAGATGTGAAGACGACATCAAACATCTTGTTGTCAAAAATAATTCCAGTAATGCAGAATAAATATAAATACAGATCATTTCTCATGTTTTTAAATAAGTATCATGTCTTTATTTAGCAATATTAAAGAGATATTTGATTGCATTGATTTACCTACCTACTTTAGTAAGCTACCTAAAAACACGGAAAAAATTAATTTACTGCATGTTAACATTCGGTCATTAATAAAAAATTTCGCTAATCTTATGAACTGTCTAATTTCAGCCAAATCACGAATTGATGTTGTGGTACTCACGGAAGTGGGGATATCGGAACAAATTGTATCTATGTATCAATTAGACGGGTATACACTATACAGTATTTTACGTAAAAGCAGGAAAGGCGGTGGGATTATTATCTATGTTAATAATAGGCATAAGTTTCAACCAATTAAGACTCAAACGAGACATTGTGAATGTATAATAGGCAAATTAACAACGCAGCAAAATCGTAATATGTATATCTGTGCAGTGTATAGACCGCCAAAAGAAAGCAAGCATCTGTTTGTTAATGAACTGTCTAGTGTGATTAATATAGACTATGTAAAGAAAAGTGATCTTATTGTGATGGGAGATATAAATATCGACCTGAAATCTATCAATAATGTAAATAGTTATTATCTGAGTAAATTAGCTGAGTGCGGACTTGAATGTGCGATCTCAGACTTCACGCGAGTTGAGTCCAAAGGTAATTTAGTCACTAAAACCTGTATTGACCACATTTTCGTGAGATCACGCCTTGATGACCTGTACTCAGCTGCTCTGGGGACTGTTTTGGCGGACCATCGCATGACGATTGTCACGCTTGCGTCTATGCCTGAAGTTAGAGATCCAAAGTTCATTGAGTCTATTAATTATATAAAATTAAAAACACTTTTAGCTGACACCGATTGGAACAAAATAGATGAGTTAAATTGCGCAAATGATATATATAAGTACATAAAAGAAAACTTTATAAAGTGCTACAATGAATGCAAATACACTAAAAAAATAAATAACTCGAGCAAAAGGAATTGTGAAAAATGGGTTAACAATAAAATTAGGTTAAGTTGTACCAAAAGAGACAAACTGTTCATCACATGGAAAAATGACCCAGATAATAAAACACTTAAGTTAGAATACAATAAGACAAGAAATAAAGTAAATAAAATAATACTAAACACTAGAAATAATTATTACAGAGAAGAAATAGCAGGAAGCAAAAATAATCCTAAAAAACTGTGGGAGATATTAAATAAACTTACCGGTAAAATAGTCAAGTCTGTAGATGAGGTGATAACGAACGCTTTTTTGAATGAATCAAATAATGAATTGAGTATCGCTAATGACTTTGCAGCGGAATTTGAAACCAATGTGTCTAATATTGTGCCTGGGTGTGATAGACCCTTATTGGAGGGATGTAAATTTATGAAGTCACAAGATAAATCGATATTTTTCAAAAAAGCTACTCCTCACAAGATCCTTAAAATCATTAATAATTTAAATACTAATAAATCTGCTGGATATGACACAATAAAAATCGTGGACATCAAAATGATTGGAGATAAAATTGTGAATGCAATAGTGAAGTTAATAAATGCGAGTATTCAACAAAGCAAATATCCGTCAGAATTAAAAACAGGTATAGTTAGACCCATTCATAAAAAAGGTAAATTCAATGACTTTGCAAATTATAGACCCATAACAATATTGCCTGCCGTAAATAAAATAGTTGAAAAATTTATATGCGAACAAATACATACGTTTTATCGGGACAATGACATAATTTCTAAAGCACAATATGGCTTTCAAAGTAAGAAATCTACAGCTCAGCTACTGTCAAATTTTACGGATGAAGTTAATAACTACCTTGATAAAAAACAACATGTAATACTCATATTTATTGATTTTAGCAGGGCATTTGACACACTCAGGCACAATACACTATTAAAAACACTTGAAAATTCGGGTATAAGAGGGAAACTACTCGACTGGTGCAAAGAATATCTTCGTAGTCGAAGTTATCGCGTTAAAATTGGTAATAGCCTTAGTAGACCCGTAAACGTGACGAAAGGTACAGCCCAAGGTTCAGTGTCTGGTCCACTCCACTATCTGTCATACGTAAATGATCTAGAAAATATTATAACACACTGTTCCCTTTATCAATACGCTGATGACACCTGTATACTCTCTGCAAACAATAACCTTAATGTGGCCGCCGAACGTTTGCAAAAAGATTTTACCGCTATGGCTAAGTGGGCCCATGATATGGGACTTGTTCTGAATCCACAAAAAACTAAAATCATACACGTACATTCAAGTCATATAAATACCTCCCATCCCTTTCAAATCATAGCCCATAGTCATGATTGTCTGCATAAAAACGTTCGAGACTGCAACTGTCCGCCTATAGAGCAAGTCCCATATCATACCTATCTAGGACTAATAATTGATAATCGATTCAATTGGAGTTACCAGGTGGAATCTGTATGCAACAAGTTGCGTGCAATACTCACCAAATTTTCCGTGATAAAGCGCAATATACCGTACAGAACCCTCCTACAAATGTACACAGCCCTTGCTGAGTCGATAATCTCCTATGGACTCACCAGTTACGGACGCACATTTAATACTTACCTGGATCAAATACAGAATTTGCAAACACGTTTATTAAAACTTGTAGTACCAAACCATGTAAAGCAAAAATATCGAGACAATTACATAGGCTTATTTAAACATTGCAAGGTATTACCAGTTCAAGCGCGTGCTGAGTATCTGTTCCTCATTGAACAGTTTGATAACAGGGACATTCAGATTCCTGTTAATTATGACGTGAATACGCGACAAGCCAAATTAAAGTTATTTCAAGTGCCACGTAAAAATAACTTTTATGGTAGGCGTACCGCTTCGTTCACTATACCCAATCTACTTAATCAAATACCAGTTGACATTAGAGATTCACTAAACATTAAAAACATAAAGTATAAGCTAAAAAATCATTACATTAACTTGATTAAAACTTAATTGATAATTAGCGCGTTGATCTAATCTCAGGCCATGGCATGCTAAGACAGACCCCAGAAGTCTAATTGTGTGCCTTGTTTTAATGTATGGAAAAACTTTGTACTTAATATTAAATAAATAAAAAAAAAAAAAAAATGTATCTGATTCTACTTTGAATATGAATAAGATTCCAATGATGTATTACAATGTTTTATGCAGGAGACTATCTACAAACAAACACTAATTTCATTCTGGACATGGATGGCTCAATACTACACTGCTGTCTAAACAGCCAATGTAATGTTTTTACAATTCAATAGTATATGAAGCGTTTAGCTTTCACGATCCATTGAACCGAATTACAGTCAAGCATAAATAATGTTTGATTCACCATTGACACGACACAAACCAGTTTTGTCGATTATAGCCGGAGGACCTAAATGCACAGGAATTTGAAATATTGAATTGAATTCGACAGCCAATCAGCGAACCGGGGTTGATTTGCCAAAACATGTAGTTAACTAAACATAGACAGGAAATTCAAACATTATTATTGATTCGGACATTAATTAAAGTTTATTGTTTTCGGAAGCATAAGGATCGACGAGCTTCTAGTAAAGTTGAGATAGTGACTTTTGGAAACATGGATTTCAAATATTTTCCTGAACTATAAATGGATGTGGACCAATAAAAATAAATAAGGAAATACATATTTATTGATAACTAGCTTTAGCCTGCGACTTCGTCCGCGTGAATGTCGACAAATAAAATCGCGGATCAAAAAGCAGCCTATATCTTTTCTTGGGGTTCGAGCTAAGGGTGTTACTACACCAATCGATCGATCGTCGATCGATGCCATCAATCGACATCGATCGACGTTGATCGATTGGTGTGGTAGCTATGGCTGATCGATGGATACCGTTCGACTAACCAATCGATCGATTGCCCGTCGATGGCATCGGTCGACGTTGATCGATTAACCCCAGCTCCATCAGTAATAATAATCAAGCGGCTCGATCGACGTCGACTAATAAATTCTACCATCGATCGATGCCGTCGATCGACGATCGATCGATTGGTCTGGTAGAAACTATCGATCGACGTCGACTAATCCATTCTACCATCGATCGATGCCGTCGATCGACGATCGATCGATTTGTCTGGTAACACCCTTAGTCAGTATCAAATTTCATTAAAAGCGCTTTAAAAAAACAAAAAAGACTAAACATAAACGGTATGAATATTGTAACCCACAACGCTGTCCACAGATTAGCTGCAGAATACTACTTTTTGATAACACGGTTGGCGCAGTGGCTGAGCGATCGACTGCTGCGCAGCGTATTGCGGGTTCGATTCCCGCCCAGGGTAAATATTTGTGTGATGAGCACTTGTTAGACTTGTGTCTGGGTGTTGTTTATCTATATATGTTAGTAAATAAATAATGATCAGTTGTGATTGAAAATTAAATGCTGCGATCAGTTTATAAATAAAGTTCAAATAAAAGTGTTAAAGATATTATGCCTATAGACGCTACTACCTAATCTTTAAGAAAGAGTGAAATAGGTCGCGGTACCAACTCTGTGAGAGTTGTCAAATCACGCGGTCACCTAGAACCGACTTAGATTGATACCTATTAAATAACAAAATTGTTTCCTCCAATTGATTCGTAAGAAGTGCAGGATGATAACCATTATGCTATTTAAGAGATATATTTTTCACTTTTGTTTTTCATGCGAAGATAGTGCTGTTATACGTTGGTTGGATTATGATTTTTATCTTCTATGAGTGACCAGACACGGCTGCGCACGGATGCAATTCACTGATGAAGAAAATAAGTAGTACGCTTAGCAAAAAATATTAAGTACTAAGTTTGGCATTGCGTAGATTTCAAAATTAAACAAAATCTCAAAATTATGCCACGGGAACAGCATAAAAATTATGTATTAAGCTAGAACAATATCTACATCCGTACCTAACTTATTTCGCCTAGCTGCATAAGCGTAAAAAGGTAACAAAAATTCATCCAAACATCCATCCTCACACATTTTGGCGTTTACAATGGGTGTAAAAAACATGTCTTTTACGAAAACAACAAAAACAGCCAATAGGTCGAGTCGTTCTTAAGTTATTATATTGTAATCAAGCGGCAATTGATTATAATTTAAGTATAGAAGAAGAAGGTAGACGATTTTATGTATCATTTATATTACGAACACCCATGAGTGTAGATAATATTTGGCATAATCAGCAACTATACAAAAGCAGAAGGACAAAAATATTTAATCAAACAAAAAACGTCAGTGAAATCACAAACATCTGGTAACAAACAGGCCCTTTATCCCAAACGCTAAAACACCGAAACTTGGATATATCAGATACGCATGTGTCCCAAACTATTTGATTCGATTAGACCAAACGTAGTAGCACATCGAGGGCGTAAAATCCGCAAAATGGCATCGGACCTCAAAGTTTGAATCCTCCGCATTCCATTTGATCAGATTTCACTCCAGTTCGTGGCCTTTGCATACATCCGCAGGATTTACTAAGGCCGTGACCCGACATACGACATCCGAGTTTGTGGTCGCTTTGTCAGTTCAAAAAAAACTGTTTGGTCGTGAATTGAGGTCGTGAACTGCTCTAACTTGTGAATATGTTCTGCGTAACGCAATGTATCTTGTCATCTGGAATTGAGAACATTTGGCATCGTTCACTACGGAGTTTTCAATTTGTGTAATGACTGCACTTCGTTACGCATTTGGCTTGATTTTATTATTAAATTAGCTTTTGTCCTCGATTTGATCTGCGCGAATTTTATAACAGATCCCTATTTTACCTATTTAACAGGGATAACTCAGATTTCTATTGGTGTATGAAGTTCCGGAATCGAACTTGAATCGAAAAAAAGAAATAAAGATATTCTTCAGCTTTTTAATATTAGCATAGATTACGTTAACGTTCAGTGATTCTTTGTTACATGGAAGAGGAAGCAGTGACCGGTCTACAACGTCAGTAGATAACTTTGGCTATAACATGTGTGTACAGTCACCAAAAGAGATAAATAAGTATCCATGTCGTCGGGAATAGTTGAAGTTTACTAAGAAACCAATGAAGGCTTTTAAATGAAATTTAATTAAATCATTGAACTGTTTATTCTCTATTAATTGCATGTTATTTTATTCATAAACACCCATCGGTTTCTAAGTAAACTTCAACTATTTTTGGCGACATGGATACTTATCTCTTTTGGTGACGGTACATTTTAAAATTAAATGTGAATACATTTTCAGAGCTCCTCTTGTAACCATTTCTGCATCTAGATAATTTAATTTTACGGTTATTTCAAGAAAACTAGTATGCAGTAGTTGCTTTTACTCGAAAATGGTATTCAGAATAATATACATTTCAGCACAATTGCAGTAAGTTGTATTAGGAAATTCTATTCATAAAGAACGTCTTCTTTGCCTAGGAACTTGCTTTGAACTGCTTACAAATTCGGTTTACGAAAAACAAAATGGATCAAAAGTAAATCGTGATTTTAATCTGTCGAGACATCGCCAGCACAGCAAATATTGAAAAGCGAAAAACAACATAGCATTTTTATCGTCTGATTTTTAAATAAATTCAACAAAATTTTAGTTGGAGCGTGACTTGGCATGCAAAATGTCTGTATAGCTATATTATTTTACCGCTGAACAGTCAAGTTTTTTACAGACCTAAGAGCAATAGAAAATAATCGTTTCGGCATATTTTTACATAAATTTATTGGTTGAAATGGAAAACGATAAAAGGCTTTTAACGAACACGATTTCGCTCAGCCAACTTTATTAGTGACGTCACGAAAAAATGTCAAATTTTAGCATTCAACAGTTTTGTTCACTTTAAAAAGTATACTTAAAAAGCGTTTATACTCATGCAACTTCTCTTTCTGGAAGGGCAATTTAAAGTAAAACTTGTAAAATATTCCAACAACTCTTTTAAAGTAATCACGGAACCATTAACTTATTTTACAGTACCTCTAATGATAAAGCACCTTAATACTTTTGTCTACACCCCGAGACTGACAGCAGTTGGACTATAAATCACGCGGTAGAAAAAATTGATAGTGCGATTGTTTGCTGGTATTCCAACGTTACATTACCTAGTATCTGTTTGGAAGCAGCGCTGTACATCGTCCTTATCGAAGGACTACAATATTAGAAATTTATAGAGGCCATTGTGTTACGGGGTGCGAAATGGCTTGGATATTCCGGGGAGTTTCCGGGAAACTTAACACATAGGTATGTACTATTGGGGCTTAAAGTTTGGCTTGCAGAACTATCTTCATTATCCAGTGATACACGATAATTTATTCTCTTAATAGGTTAAAAAATAACTGTCATGTCAATTTTTAGGGTTCTACTCGTCCGAATGAGAATCGGAACCCCTTCAGGATTACTCGCGTGTTTGTATGTAGGTCTGTCTGTTCGTCTGTCTTAGCCAATATGCTCCTTTTAAACTAGGAGTGCTTGGTTTTAATTTGCCTACTAGCCTAGGTAAATTATATGACCAAATAGCATACATGTTACGGTTTATCCGAAATACTACTAACCTGGCCTGATTCCAATGGTTTTCTGGTATCGTCGACGTTTTGAGATAAATCTGAACATTTTTTTTAAGCTTTTCCATGCGTGCTTTCCGCTATCGGTGATTTGCTTCGAAAAATCCAACCAGAATTTACTGAAAGCCCTTACAATCTATTACGTTTATATTTGTTTTTCTATCAACGTTGAATTCCAGGCTCTCAATTATTCTGGTAATAAAGAGCTTCTCTAAATCAAGCGCTTTCGTGATGCATAACGTGGTCCCATATTCTCTTGCATTTTCTCAGTTAATATATCTTTTAAACGACTTTCTTTGCTGCCCGCTGCGGGGGTATAAATCGCATACCACTTTTTACATCGTTCTTTCTTTCGTCCCTCGGCTAGATTTAAAAGACTCTATTAACAGAAAGTGTCTTTTAAAAATATTACAATTTTTTTTTATAGCACACACGTAATTTTTGAGACAAAACGCGGTTATGTTTTGCCTTTGTTTTTAAGGCAAAACAGGGGTAATGTTAAACAATTTATTTTTCGTAATATGGTGTATGCTACGTCTGATATTTTGGCGGTTAGTAATCAAGATAGCTATGAAATATTAGTGTTGTTCTTTATCATATTAGCATTATATCATACGTATTTAAGGAAAGTAGGATGATTTGTTACAATATAGCATTATTCAAATCTGATAATACTTCCCGTGGATTACATATCGAATACCAATTTCTGGTCCTACGTTCCGCATATTTAATTCAATAGAATTACATCCCACATTATTCCCGCATTCGATTCATTTATTCACATTGTTCGATAGATTAAAGTATCTGTTGAAAAGAGTATTGATAATCCTGAGATCCTTATTATCATTAAGCCAAAGACCATTTTACTAAACATTGGTTTAAAAAGAAGTTCCTATTGCAATAAAAAACATGAGTTTCATCATTATGCACTGATAATGTCGACAGTTCATTCTTTTTGGAAGAAAAATAAACTCTAAAGCATTTTGTCAACCTACTTTCACTTGATCCGATATAATTTTTAGATTACCCCGTAATGACTACCTTTAGCGTAGCCCATTTATTCACATGACTTGCGAAATGTGTCAACGCGCCCATTATAATATTCATGCCATTGATTATTCCAGATTTTACACTTTTTTCGCGTTTTTTGGGCATGAACATCATATATGTCATCCTAGGTATAAAACATACGAGCTTTAGAGTAGCTTTTATAAATGTAGTATTTTATTTAACTACGGTTGACTTTTAATGAAAACGGGTCAATTATAAAAATAGTATTTTATTAATTGATCCGTTTCACTACTTTAGATTAAGTTCCGATTAAATTACTTGGCATATCATTTCATACAAATTATGTTCTAGATTTAAAAATAACTAAGCTAATAGTATTTCTTGTGACCATCCAATTCATACCGAGTTTCCTCCATGCCTCGAACAGCACGTAAAGCCATTGGTCCGGCTGTCATTTGTAGATCCCTTGTCAACACATATATGAAAACATCATGTACGCTAGAAAAAATCTGCATCTTTTTGATAAAAGAGGTGACAGACATAATTATAATACTAGAAATAGGGACCAACTAGTTCAACCAGGTTTTAGACTGGCTAAAGTAGATTCGTCTTTCATGGGGTACTGTTTAAAGTGTTACAATAAAATACCTCCCCACATTGTTCAACTAAATGAGACAAAATTTAAGTCTTGTATTAAACGCACACTATGCAACCGAGCATATTATAAATTGAGTGATTACATCACTGATAAAAATGCTTGGCTGGATGCTGGTCTAGCTCCACAGCCATAAGGGTTCATAGATTGATTGATTAGCATTTGTAACAATTTTTGGAGCTGCTGAAGATGTAGATCTAAATTATCTTTGCATTGTATAAACTCAATGTGTTAGTATTATATAATTTTTCGTAGCACATACATGTGAGCACTATGTTCTTTAAAGCTACCATTTACGAGGTATACCTCTCATTGACTTGAATATGCCCTGACGGTTGGGAGAGTCATGCTCACTTGAATGTCTCGCTGCCGGTGGCGCATGTGTTGGATCATTCGGTTCCCTTCAAAATGGTTGAGCTTAATGGTGCCGATCCATGCGTCATGTTCGTGAACGGACGCCGTCGGTTGGGACTGGTCATCTCTTAGCTGCCTCGGTTATTTTAAATTTTGGTTTGAATTGTTATTATAACTATATTTGTCTCTAGACCTCTTTTAACATGCAAGACGTGTTACATTGTTCGCACATTGTACCCTTAGATTCAACATGAATGATGTAACCTAAATTTGTAAAATTTATCTGATTTTAAAGGAGTGTTCATGGAGTTTCTTGCTCGTTCTTCTCCATAGAAACCTACTGTTTGGAACGAGCAACTAGCTTCAACTTTCTGACTGACTGACTCTGACAATTCAAAAGTACCTGTAAATGGTTTAAATGATTTTGAGTTTGAGTTTTTGAGTTTGATCTTTGGCAGTCGTTATGGGTAGTCAGACGTATCTGACTACCAATCTTACCAAGGGGTATCGTGTTACCCAGTAACTGGATTGTGGAGGTCAGATAAGCAGCCGTTTCATATAAAACGCTGGTATTCAACTGCATCCAGTTAGACTGGAAGCCAACCCCAATACAGTATGGAAAAGGTTAGCCGATGATGAGTGTTTCTTGTGAGATGGTAAAACGGGTTCTTAACCAGTTACAATGATCGTTCGAGGTGTCAATACCCATGAGCAAAATTAACACCTACTTGGAACTGTTTAACAGGTTCAACATATTAGTTACTAGCAACCCACGTTACTAGCGACCCAGTTTCGCATGGGCCTATAGCCTTCCTCGATAAATGGACTATCCAACACAATAAGAATTTTTCAATTCGAACCAGTAGATCCTGAGGTTTGCGCGTTCAACCAAACAAATAAACGATCAAACTCTTTAGCTTTATAATATTAGTATAGATGTTTTTACTTTCTATATTGTTAGTCAAGAGAAGGGCGCTATTCCAGTACTTGACGTCATTTCAAAGTCGCTTATTTCTACAATTTCTTTTTTTTTTTCTCTTGTGTCGTGGAGTGTGTCGTTTTTTTCCCTTATCCCAAATACCCAGCCCTATTCATATTTCTAATTTTGTTCATTCTTCCTTTCTTATCTAATCCATTTTTTTTTGGAACGGGCTTCCTCTCGATATCAGGACGACCACCAATCGGTATGCATTTAAGTGGAAATTGCGAGGTTTACTCAGTAAGCAGAGTCTTTTCATAAACTTCTTTTATTTTATATACATTAATATAAATAAATATTTACAAAGGTATGTATATGTTATATTAGTTATATAATTGTGTATTAAGTAGTTTACCTATTTTTGTGATTTTTTATGCACTTGCTATTTTTATCTTTTCACCACCCTTGGTTGACTGGTAGAGAATGCATATGGTATTGAATCCGCCTTTGTACCTTTGGGCATGAAGTACAAATAAATAGAATAATATAATAATAAACGATTGTTGCTTTCCCGATACCCTCAGATTCAGTAGATTTAATTTTTCCCGAAGCTCAGGACACAGGACTGCTGAGTGCAGAGATCCATCTGCGCGTCGAATAAGGTATTACTGGATTGTTCCTTTCGGGAATTTCTCAGTTACAGACCAAAGCCGACCACTAACCCCGCCGCTGCCGGCGGGTAGATCTCTTTGAGAAGTGGAAACAAGATGTTTAAGAACATACTACACACTACATGTCATGACAAGCTCTCAGATTCTAAAACAAACACGTCTAACAATACTGGTTGTTTTCGGAAGTGGGTGTCAATCAAAGCTTATTTAGAACTAGCTGTTGCCTGCAACTTCGCTCGCGTGATTTTTGTTACGAATCCTTTTCTTTTTGATAATATAATATCGAAAGAAATTTAACTTCCTATACGCGAAAGAATCAGAATCGGAACAAGCGCTGAACACGCAAATTTCCGGAACTAACGGTCACTGATACTCTAAAACTGGTCGCTGGTACTCAGTAACTGGTCACTGGTACTCTGAAACTGGCCACTGGTCATCTGTAACTGGTCATTGTGTGACGCGGGCCGCGGTAGCAGTGCCCCTGCATCTCCACACCCCGTACTACCTCGACGCAGCCCCCGCAGTCCTATTTAAGCCTCCGCGCGAAGGACGCGGCCTCTTTGGACCGGCCAGTATCAAGGAGTTAAGTGTCTCACCTCACCGGACTGAAGACCACGTTTTCCAAGAGCCTACCACGCCTATCTACCATCTGAGCCCTAAGCCTCTCTTCTAATCTAGTGTAGTAAAAATACTGTCTAAGCTGTATTAAAAGTTGATGCTATTGTTGAAGTCTCCATCTTAAATTCATCTCCAAATCGATAGTTCCCTTGGCCACCTCGTGCCTACCATGAGGCGACTCCGTGGCAACTGGTACTCTGTCACTGGTCACTGGTACTCAGTAACTGGTCACTAATACTCAGTAACATGGTCACTAATACTCAGTAACTGGTCACTGGTAATCAGGACTGGTCACTGGTACTCAGTAACTGGTCAGTGATACTCTGTAACTGGTCAATGGTACTCTGTAACTGGTCACTTGTACTCTGTAACTGGTCACTTGTACTCTGTAACTGGTCACCGGTACCTACTCTGTTACTGGTCACTGATACTCTGCAACTGGTCATCGATACTCTGTAACTGGTCACTGATACTCTGCAACTGGTCACTGGTACTCAATCACTGCATGGTCACTTTACTCTGTAACTGGTCACTTGTACTCTGTAACTGGTCACCGGTACTCTGTAACTGGTCACTGGTACTCTGCAACTGGTCACTAATACTCAGTAACATGGTCACTAATACTCAGTAACTGGTCACTGGTAATCAGGACTGGTCACTGGTACTCAGTAACTGGTCAGTGATACTCTGTAACTGGTCAATGGTACTCTGTAACTGGTCAATGGTACTCTGGAACTGGTCACTTGTACTCTGTAACTGGTCACTTGTACTCTGTAACTGGTCACCGGTACCTACTCTGTTACTGGTCACTGATACTCTGCAACTGGTCATCGATACTCTGTAACTGGTCACTGATACTCTGCAACTGGTCACTGGTACTCAATCACTGCATGGTCACTGTACTCTGTAACTGGTCACTTGTACTCTGTAACTGGTCACCGGTACTCTGTAACTGGTCACTGGTACTCTGCAACTGGTCACTGATACTCTGCAACTGGTCACTGGTACTCAATCACTGCATGGTCACTGTACTCTGTAACTTGTCACTGGTACTCTGTAACTGGTCACTGATACTCTGCAACTGGTCAGTGGTACTCAATCACTGCATGGTCACTGTACTTTGTAACTTCTCACTGTACTCTGCAACTGGTCACCGGTACTCTGTAACTGGTCAATGGTACTCTGCAACTGGTCACTGATACTCTGCAACTGGTCACTGGTACTCAATCACTGCATGGTCACTGTACTTTGTAACTTGTCACTGGTACTCTGTAACTGGTCACTTGTACTCTGTAACTGGTCACCGGTACCTACTCTGTAACTGGTCACTGGTACTCTGCAACTGGTCACTTGTACTCTGTAACTGGTCACTTGTACTCTGTAACTGGCCACCGGTACCTACTCTGTAACTGGTCACTGATACTCTGCAACTGGTCATTGGTTACATATAGTAAACTTTTTATGGTATTTAATCTACTTTATTAATATAGGTATAGGTTAAATATTTCGGGTTAATGATTACAAAATTACTCACCACTTTCTACATATTTACCAAGAACAAAAGCAATATCGGTTACGGTAATGTTAGAACCACTCAACACTGTTAACATTTGCCCTCGTGCCATGTGGGATGTTTGAATGATTTTGAGGAAAATAATATTTGATTTTCTTTAAGGGATTTCATTTATTTTTTTATTTATTTATGCTTCATGCACAAAGGTACAAAGGCGGACTTAATGCCTTAGGCATTCTCTACCAGTCAAAAAAGGGGTGTTGAAGAGATAATATGGTGGGTGCATATCAAATAGTAATAATTAAAAAGTTAAAAAGATGTAAACTCATACACATAATTATATATCTGGATACCTTAAACCTATATAAACATATACATACATACAAGCCAGCCTGCCAGCCAGCCAGCCAGCCAGCTTTATCGGCCAAGCATGGCGAGTACGACGGAACCCCCCTTGTGGGAGACCTATGCCCAACAGTGGGCGTCTAAAGGTTGACATGATGATGATAATGATGAAGAGATTTCTCGTTAACATATAATGTAACGATCCATGGTAGTAGCATTTGAAGTGCTTTTTGTTGAATTATAAACGGTAGAAGGGACTTCGTTGTAGTCAGAAGCTAGAAAATCTTACAACCAGTCTTACCAAGGGTATCGTGTTTCCCAGTAACTAGGTTGTGGGGGTCAGATAGGCAGCCGCTTCATGTAAAACACTGGTATACAGCTGCATCCGGTTATACTGGAAGCCGACCCTAACATAGTTAGGGTAACGTCAAGCAGACGATGAGAAGGAATTGTGACGAACACATGTCGCATGGATTCAGTTGATTCTAGATCAAAGTAGAAAAAAATGCTGGTCCATACAAAAATGCAATATCTTCAGGGTCAAAATGTATGACATAGTAGATTTATTTTTATAATCGATGAAACATTTCATCACTGAGGTTTCCAAAATCATAAATTCAATCCATGGTACAAATTTTCTTCATGACGTTCTTTCCAGCGTGTATAAAAAAAATACAATAGACCTTAAAAACACTCTCACAACAAACCCAAACATAAAAATTGTGTTAGAACAAAATGTCCATTTTTACATTAGCTCCTTGATACAAGTTCAAATACGCCTACAATAAATTAAACATTTTACACAAAGAGCAAATTACCCTAAGAATGTATCTTACCATGATAACGAAAAGTTTCAGAAAGATACCTTCACGGTCTGAAATCGTCAAACTGCTATAAAAATCTGTCCAACGAAGTAACAATGATAATATTATTACAATAACTAGATATAACTATAAAAACAATTTACTAAGTATATAAAATCATCCCACAAAACAACTCATGTGACCACAATTTACTTGAACATTAGGAACAGTCTATTAAGGTCAGGACATTATCCTTGTAAATCACAGGACGGTCCAGAACTAATAACATTAAACTCTGCTGCCTCATAAAAAAAATGGCGGTGTTATTACTGGCCTGTGGGTGTACTTGTTCGGGTTGAGATTTGATATAATAGATGTTACCTACTGCCTGTCTCCGGTGGTCACGTGCACGGGGTCTTGAGTTTGATTTCCATGCCGAGAAAATTGTTAGTATTTGTATTAGCTTCACCTGTATGTTTGTATGTTTGTTTGTAACCGACTTCTTTGGGCGCGATTTTGACCCACTTTAAACGGCCAGATTTCCTATAACCAAACTAAAAAGTAAAAAATAAATAATAGTTAAAAAAAAAACTAAAAACACGCTTTTTATAGAAAACCAAACTAAAAATAGAAAATAAATTTTAATAAATTATTTTATTTTAAAAAAAGCGTGGGGTGCATGGTGTCAATAGTTATAAATATTTTATTGACAGATATGAGTTGAGTGATTATCATTTTGATAATATCTTAAAAAGCACCCCACGCTTATTTTAAAATAAAATAATTTATTAAAATGTATTTTCTATTTTTTAGTTTGGTTTTCTATAAAAAGCGTGTTTTTAGTTTTTTTTTAAACTATTATTTTTCCATTAGTAGTACATAATTATCTCAGTAGTCTGGAGTTGTAGAAGCGACGTTAACGGATCTATCATATTGGCAGAAAAGTGATGTGAAAAGTGTGTGGAAAAAAATAAAAATTATTTGTGATATTATTTCCCATAAAACGATGCAATTTCAGTGTAAGAACTGCGAAAGGCTGTCAGTGTCATTGTTGCTGTCAGTCGCCGTTTCGTTTTGAAATAATCAGTTTTTCTTTAAACTGTTCACTTTTTTTGCGGGGTTTTTAAAATATTATAAATGCCTGAAGATACTCTTTAGGTGCCCAAGAACATAAGAATTAGAATTTCAACTTCCCTAAACATCTTTATTTTTTTTTTACAAATCCTGCCATGATTCAAATATACAAAATAAATAAAATTTAGTTCAGTTTGAATGGTTGGATACTGACTATTTACATTACTCTCATGTAAGCCATTAGAGGTGAAGGTGATGAGCCTTTAGAGCCATTAGTTCAGGGGTGTGATTCTGTAAGACCTCATTCTAAACTTCGAATCTGAATCCGCAGTGAGTTTCTTGATTGACATTCTAAAAACTCGGTTATAATTCGAATTTATACTAGCGTCACACTTGCGAGCGTGTCAGCGAGTTGAACTAAATTGACAGGGAGATTTTGACAGATAAAGTATGAGATGACGTAAGAAGTGGCATAAGGTAATTTCCCCGTCACTTCGACGCTCACGTCAAATATATCAAGGTCATTTTGAACCTTATGCGAAGTGAGAGTGATAAGCGATGTGAGGTGCGAGTTGTTGTTTGAATTTTACAAAATCTACCTACAGCAGTCGATGCTTACAGGCTTGTAGCATCATCTAATGAGAAGATGAAATTAAAAACTGATAAATATAGTACCTGTGTCTATGTCAGTTATCGCGGCCTATGCCTATGATTCCCATGTTTCCCATATGCTTTTGTTCTTCCCCAGGGTTCAAGCTATCTTCATACCAAATTTCATCAAAATCGGTTCAGAAGTTGCAACTTGAAAGCGTAACAGACAGAGTTACTTTTGCATTTATAATATTAGATAGAAGATATAGAATGGATAGATTGCATGTACTGCAAATGGAAATATTCTAGAAATCTAACGATGGAATAAAAAGACTTCTATTCCTTCGCTAGTTCCAAAGATACTTAGCCTCCTATTTCTATAAATAAGATCCTAAACTTGGGTAGGTTCGCTCGACTGGCTGTTAATGGACATCCGAATGAGCACAAACAAAAATCTAAAAGTATCTTCATCGGTTGAAATATATTCAGATATATTTTCGTAAGTAAACACGGTTTTTTAAAACACCTTTCAAAGCTCAGCGTTGACAGCCTATTAAAACCAGTTGTTATTTGATTTAAAAAGTAACTTATTAACATTATTTACATGAATAATAATAAAAAGTAAAAAAAAACTATGTTATACTCGGGCATCAAAAAAATTTTCTCCACATCACCGCCATCAGGGAATATGCTCAAGAGTCTGGCGGCATTGCCACGTTGGATGGCTGCTTATCCTCTGGCCAAGGTAAAACCAGCTCTTGGATCACGGGAACTGTATCGAATTATGAATCAATAATGACTTCTCATTACTAGTACTTTGAACTTTACCTACTATAGCTAAACTGGAGAGGAAAATTACTTAGTGTAGTTTAAAAAGCGCTAGAAATATGATTGGTTTACTCGCTCCAGACATTGATGTCTAAAATAATGAAATACAAAAAGAAACTATTACAGTAAAAAAAAAAATGTTAGCCATTTTACTTTTTTATATTATGCATTAATATTATGATCCAAGCATCGTAGCTTCGGGGGACCCAAGAGGTTTATGAATTAAATAACCACCAGCAATACTTAGCGGTCTTTACATTTTTTTTTTATGTCGAGGTGTTTTTAAATTTACCAATTAATTATATTTTCAAACTTTTTAGATAAGTAGAAGACACACACATTAAGATTAATAATTTAGCTAGAATTACAACTTTTGTGTCAGTAATTCCTTTTATAATAAAGGAAAAAGGCTGATAATTTATCTTCGAATTGATTTACTTATCCGATCTTCATCGTACATAGCTGAGAACCTTCTCCCCAAAATTGGTCTATCCGTTTGGGAGCACGATGTCAAAAACAGACACACTATTACACAGATACATAGATATACAAGTTTAACTTGTAACACCACCCCTCTGTTAACGTTGAGAAGTAAAAATGATAGACATGACATCGATAGACCATGGATAACTAATAACAAGTACACTTTTTCCATCTGGATTAAAAGAAATTTAAATAAATAATAAAGACACCTAACTAATCTTCATAAAAGCCATTTAATAGCGTGTAAATGTTTAGCACTTACAACCATAGTACGTTAGACAAGAAATATTGCTTATTTTTGAGAGCAATTTGCTGTTGGTCACAGATGGGCTTTACAACATGGCCGTCCGAACGTTCGGTGTATGTGAGGTCCTTATTGCAATTGTTGGCTATTTATATCTCTGAATTATTGTTATTGTTGCCACCTTGGTATTGTTTTACAAGGGCATTGACCGTGAGAAGTTACGGGTACAGTTATATGGGCGGAGAAACTTATGAGAAAACTTTTGCATAGGAGTTCTTGTTCCATTATGATTTGAACAAGCTTTTGTTTTATTGGAATTTCTATATTGTTCCGATTATGTTGGGAGTTTATTCAAGGGGTACTTTTATTTTTGACTAGTTTCTGTCCGCGTCTTCGTTTCCGTAGATTTTCTTACGAATTTCTCACTTTTTGATAATATAATATATCGTAGAGCATCAGGAATAACAAAGCTTCTTGTTAGCAAGAATAATTTTTAGAATTAGACCTATAGTTCGGGATATTACCGCGCTCACACAATAAAAACAAACTCTTTAGCTTTGTAATATTAGTAAAGTATATGTCGGATCGTCAGGATTTAGTCCATTAGATTCGGTCATCATGTGGGCAGAAGATGGGTTTCGTGCAATGCGAACACACTGGGTATAGGGGTACATTATAACGGCGTTTATTAAAACCACAATTTAACACAAACTTAATTTAAAATAAACTCTCTAAGATAAGACTCAAATTAAAATAGACATAGTAACACTTAAACACAACGAATCGAGCACAGCTTCGGGTCGTCTTAGCTCCGATGTGATCAGACACTGAATTCTGAATGTCTTCCTCGCTGTGGGCTGAAAACATCACGACTTTGTAGAAGCGCACCAAAAGTTGTGGTAGATCCATAATGGCGGGCTTGCGATTCGTTCCACGTTCGTGCTATTGACCGGATACGACATATAGATAAATTATTCTTATATTAAGTCTCAAGTAGTGATTCGTTGTGGTCCTATCAAGATCTTTGATCGATTTTGTCTTCTTCTAATAAAACATAGCTAAGAATGAAACTGGCAATCAGCAGCATGTGGTCACCTTTAATTAAGGGAGCACATAGATTTATGTTCTTGTCCTTTATAATATAGCATGTAAGGTGTATTCTTTGTTGGAGATTCCAATAAAATAAAATAAAATAAAAAAATCAGGTGATGTGAACTTCAGGTGAGAGGTCGTCCCACTGAAGCTAGGACACAATCTCTCTTCACCTAAAACCGAATTACCTATTCTGTCAAAATTTTTGACAGAATAGGTACAAATTAAAGCAAAGCATACTACAAGCTATTAAGCCATTGCTGAATAAATTATAATGGTCCTTAACAGCTAGCAAACAGCTCTTGCATACTTGACAAGTCTCAAAAGAAATTGGCCGCCATGACAGAAATTCGGTCCAGAAAATATCATATCAATTTTCTTGACATAATTCTTCCTAAGAAATCTTTTACCTTATCAAGTATTTTGGTTGACTGACTATTTAATAAGAATCTATTGGATTTGTCGTTGACAGAACACACCATATGCTATGTTATTGAGGGCACTTAAATATGAGGGTGTTCGCTAGCCAAGCGGAACGTTACCGACAAAATACTGCTTGGAAATAACTGACATTAGTCTTACCGTATACATATTGAAATCATGTGTACTGGTTTAATTAGTTCTTTACATAAACAATTTGTTGTGGCTCTTTTATTGGATTTTCAAATTCTGGTTCCCAATGCACTGTAAAGTTACAAGTTATTTATATCTTAACAAAATACATTGTGTAGAAAGTAGAAAGTGAAAACTTGTAATTGGCCTTCATCACTATTGTGCATGATTAGCTGCAAGTTTTCCAAAAATAAATAAATAAATAAAAAAAGCCTAGTCATAAATTACTGTAATGGGTGATATTTTAAATAACTTAAATATTAGATGAATGATGATTAGATACATTATTAGGATAAACTAGGATTAAAATTCATTAAAAAGCCAAAAAATAACATCATTTTTTGACAATTTAAAAATTAATAGTCATGTAATAAAAATAAATATAATGTAAAAGATAAACGTTATTAAATGAATAGTCACAAATTACTTAAAGAATAGAATGTCAATGATTCACTCAATAAAAATAATAAAAGTAATACTTTACAGATGATGTTCAATGATAGCAAATAGATATTGCATAAAATGATTGTCATTTATTTTGTCAACTAATGACATCTTCAATACTGTAATAGCCCTTCCTCAATAAATATATCTATAAAAATATGTTTGCACTGAAAATCCGTTGCGGTGTTTACAAGACCTATGCGTACAGCAGAGGCACGATATTCTGTAGCTGACCCGACAGGCGTTGTCCTGTCCCTATCTGCCCTTACCTACCCTACACCGTCCCACTTACCTACAAAAAAAAAGGAAAAAAGTATGTGCCTATGTCCTTCTCCTGGTTCTAAGCTACCTCCCCACCAATTTTCATCCAAATCGGTTCAGCCGTTCTTGAGTTATAAATAGTGTAACTAACGACTTTCTTTTACATATATAGATATGTAGAGATTACATTACCACGCGGACGCACTAGCGGGCAGAATTTACATGTCATGATTATAAGAAAAATAATGACTAAATATTAGTATGGAAGTATTTATATATGGTTCGGACATACCTACAAATATTCTTACCCTATCCTAATGACAGCTACGTATTGAAATAGCAAATGATTGACATCTGACAAACATGTTTCAATTAGTGTTTTCGTTTAAGCAGTGGGTTGTGTATTATTGTGTTACTGTAGCACTTCAAACTATTTATATTGCTGTGCCTTAGCAGGGTTCATGTATGAAAACTATATACTGTTACAACTTGTAAACTACATTAATGCAATAAATGATGACTATATGACTATGACTAGGTATAATACAAATAAATATATTAGTTGAACTCATATTCGGCGTGAATGCAAACACTCCCATAGAGTGTAATGGTACATAATTAGTGGTTTCAATAATATCCACAAAATAATAACAAAATCCACCTATTCATATCATAAAAACAAAAGACCATTCCAGTTTAATTTCCATGAAAACAGTACAACCGGTTTTTACAACACTATTCGAAATATATCTTTTCGGATAATATATCAGTGATATTACGCGGAAACATTTTATGGACGCATTACGTAATGGGGTCCGACAATATTTTATTCTAATACATAAATGTCTGTGGTAGCCAGTTAGTAATGGTTCTGTATGCTGTTCGTATTTGGAAGAGTCGTGGTGATGCCAGTTTTTACCTATCCAGGTAAAACTGTTTTACTTTTGTTCTGTATATTGCATACGTGTTCCAGAAACCTATGCAGTGTTTGATCTAGCTATGACCGAAATTATATCTTACGGAAATAATAGATATATTACGTTCTTAAGAGGTTTCCTAACAGTCTAAATGGAAGATGCTATCAGAAAACCATTGTAAGTACCAGAACTGGCAATTTACACCTATTTTTACAAATAAAGTACTCGTCCTCTTGTGACAAAGACGACACGCGTACATCATGCCTCTTCAAAATTATGTTGGGGCCTTTTTCCAGAGTTACCAGATGCAGATGTAGACCACTGTTTTATATGGAGTGACTGCCTAGCTGGTGGTGGTGGTAGTGGAGCTACCCAGGAACCGGCTAACACGATAGTCTCTGGTAAGACTGGTTGTCAGACTTTCGAGCAGATGATATCACTCGTAGATACTCATTTCAATGTATCTCACTATTAAAGGTTTGGTTACTTAAGGTCAACTGCAGTGTCCACTACCTTAATTAGAAAGTACACTAGGCACCTTTATTATTCGACCTCAAACGTACCGGCTATGAAACGATATCAACTCCCAATTAATAAGGGATCACAAACAAAACTTTCACTCCTATCGATTCCAAATTCAAATTTCGTGGCAGTAAGTTTTTTTTCGTTTGTGCGTTTGTAAACCGTGCAGTATAGTGTTCAGCCTACAGGCTGAACACTTTCCTGTTAATACTTTTAATGCTCTTTATTACTTTGGGGATTTTTTCTCGCAACTGATTGCGTTTTGAAGTGATCTCATGAGTAAACGTGTTTGTCGATCAGTTGGCAGATTGAGCTGTAACTTTACGTTAAGATGGACTTAATTATCATTGGTAGGTACACAAAGTATTGCGAAGTCGATTCCTGTTGCACAATTTTACGTGACTACATGTAATGGATCTGTTTTGCAATGACTAATTTTTTTTTTTTTTGTTTATTATTGTTTCCATTTGAATAGGATGTTTTCGAATAGTCGCGTTAGATTAGAAGAAACAACTTTTTTCTTAAAACCTGGATAAATATTATTCTAAGTTACTAACGCGACATTTTGCGAAAGAAACGTTCTGCGAAAGCGACATTAGGAGAAAGAGACATTTTACGACCAGTAGACATTTTGCAAAAGAGACTATGTGCGTTTTATGGGTGTTTTATGGACGTTGCTCAAACGTTTGCGCAGCGTCAACGCTGCTCTGACGCGACGTTGACGTCGCGAGTCCCTGCGCGTCCGCTAACGCAACGTTTATTTATTTATTTATTTTTACTTTAATTACCACGGTATTTTACCAACCACACGCTCCGTGTTCCGTGTACAAACCGGCCTGCGCAGGCAAAACTGTGGTGAAGCTTGTGCGTGTGGTAAGCGCTCTAACGTCACCCAAGCGTTGCGCTCACGTGCCCACTCGGACAGAGCAGGACAGCGTGATTGTACCCGTTGCTAAAAACCGCAACTTTAACGTCGCGTTAGTGCGACGTTAACGTAACAAGGCCGCATCACGAAAGCTTGCCATTAGAAATTTGCGACCCCAACATCGCGTCTGTGCAGCATTGATGCTGCGCAGACGTTGGAGAAGCGCCAACGCTCATATAACGCCCGTGGAATAGAGGCCTAAGTCACCACATTAAATGGGATGTCACGTTGTCAGTTTGTTGTTTAAAAAAAGAACATCTAACTAACTTCCATATTCCTGTCTATTCTACAAAATCGACACAAAAGTATGTCACAATAATCACCTACACATAAAACAACCGACATGGAATCGTGAATAAAAAATACAAACGAAAAAATACCTGACCAACACACGATCTAATAATTTTCGATATCCATATAAAAACAAATGTTAGCCATCAGAAAAATTGCGATGAGCACATAAAACGATGTGCCGATAACACAAATGACAGGTTTACGTCAAGTTACACCATATTCACAGACACAAGCAATAATATCCAGTAGTACAGTTACAATCAGGGACTATTTTTAAATGACGATAAGGAGAGAAGGTTATCATTTCGACGTGCATATGTATTTCTTTTTATGTATTAAAACGTGTGCGACGTGTGCTTTGTGTGTGTGTGTATTTTTTATGCATTGTTTGTGTTATTTTTGTAAGTATGTTTATTTTTGTGTTCACATAACTTTATAAAGAGTATTCCGAATTTGGCTATTTTCTTTACTTTCAATAAGCCATAGGTAGTCTTAAAATATCGCACGGAAACACAAAGATGGGGTAATAATTTTCCTATATTAATAAATGTTAAGCTAAATGCTTAATATTTATCCTAAATTAATAAATGTAAACCCCATATTTGTGTTTCTGTGAAATATTTTAAGACAATGGCTTATTGAAAATGTCTAAGTATAACTACTTAGACACTTAATAACTTTAGGTAACGACTAAAAGATTTATTTCATTTTTCGCTCTCCGATTTCTTTTTCACTAGTTTCACTATTAGTTAACCAGTTTTTTTCTGGTCAGACTTGCTTAGGCATCTGTCTATACCTACCCAGTTGGATACTTCAAGTGAAATTCATTAACAAAAATATTGTTGGCAACAACATAAAAGTAATTTTTGTAAAATTTAAGTACCTATCATTACTTGGCAACAATGCTGTAATATTTTTTGTAGTGGCAACACTGCCACACTTCCTCTTCCTCCCTTAGCCAACTCACAGCTAACTTGCACGGTCACGTATTTTTTCCTCTCGCTAATATTAAAATAAAGTTTATAAATAAAAATAAGATACTGTATTGTGCCAACGGTTTGTGTACCCAAAGCCGTACAATAAATAGTGTGCATCTACCCACGCCTTTGAATTGAAGATTCCCTGGTACGCAGCCCCAAAATTATTCCTGGCGTGGCATAGCAAGACGTGTGCCCGCCAATATGTTACCTACGAGTTGTCTTTGATTGCCAGTTGTTTACATTAAAATAAAAATAATTTTGGCATTCAAAAATATTTTAACAAGATTATATTTTATTATTATTTTAAAAGTTTATGGTCGTTCTATTTGACAGTTATATTGATTACAACAAAGTTCGTGGCGGTAACTTCACTTCCCGATACTGCTAAAAATAGGTCACCAAAGTAAAAACACGAACACAGAGACATAATCAAATAGTATATACCTAGTTGTGTAAGCAGCATTTCATGCATTGGAAACTAACAGAGATTGCACGTTTCTATATACTCATAGATCGTTCGTTGAAAATGAGAAAATTGGACTGCAATGTTAGGTGTGAATTGGAAATATGTTTACTTTAATTTAATATTAGAAATAGAAGCCAGTACAGGACAGCTGTTTATTTCTTAAGGTAGTGCATGGTTGCACTGTATTTATTTTATGATTCATCATCATCATCATTTCAGCCGAAAGACGTCCACTGCTGGACATAGGCCTCCCCCAAGTGGCGCCACATTGACCGGTCCCGTGCGACTCGCATCCAGCGGATCCCCGCAACCTTTACCAGGTCATCGGTCCACCTAGTGGGAGGCCTTCCAACGCAACGTCTTCTGGTTCGCGGTCGCCACTCTAGAACTTTTCGACCCCATCGGCCATCTGTTCTGCGAGCAATGTGCCCTGCCCACTGCCACTTAAGTTTGGCAATTCTTCGGGCTACGTCGGTAACCTTGGTTCTCTTGCGGATATCCTCATTTCTGATTTTATCACGCAAGGAAACTCCGAGCATAGCCCTCTCCATTGCCCTTTGGGTGACTTTAAGCCTTCTGATGAGGCCCATTGTGAGCGACCACGTTTCGGTCCCGTATGTAATCACTGGCAACACATACAACACATTTTATGAATACAGAGATTTTTTCAAGTGCATTGTATTGCGCGCTACTTTAAAAAGTGATTTGTTATGCCTAAAATAGAAGTATTTTTCCAGCAGTAATTTTGGTTCAATGTTACTGGGTTTGATGAGCAGAACACGTAGTTAACAGCTATGCAATGTGACTTTTTATACTTTACTAGCGACCCGACCCGGCTTCGCATGGGCCTATAGCCTTCCTCGGTAAATGGACACAAAACGAATTAGCTCGTTCAACCAAACAAACAAACTCTTCAGCTTTATAATATTAGTATAGATAGAACTAGTTAAAACATTAAGTTGTAATTGTTGTAGTGTAGCAAGTTACGTATTAATTGCATCTAAGACACAGGTAGGTACTCTTCTAATGTCACTGAAACGCAAGCTAAGACATGTGTATTCTCCCCATCTTGACCTATGGAGCACAGACTTGGTCTTTGACTACCAATCAAAAGTCCAAACTCATGGTTAGCCACCGTACTCTGGAGCGCAGGATACTTTTATTTTTTGCGCAGTGGAAATCCTCATGGACTTCCTCCATCGTGGGGGTGACGGAGGGGTATCGACTGTTACCGGCTAAAACCACCGCGGTATTCCACCTCTGTGGTGTTAAATGAACCGACCGCGTTCGAAACTGCACTCCAAAACACATATAGTTGACATAGCTCGAAAGGCTGCCGAGCTGAAATGGGACTGGGCTGGACATGTCAGCCGTATGTCGAACGACCAATGTACCCGTAAATCCCACAGATGTTGGTGCCCCAAAATGGCGAGACGGGGTCGCGGTAGACCACAAAAGAGATGGCGGGACGACTTGAATTGGCAACACATAGAGAAGAGTCGAGACCGATTAAAGGAATGGAGGGAGATGTTTGCTCTGTAGTGGGACAGTACAGGCTAAATAATATTAATATGTGGGGACATTTCACACACGGCCATCTGACCCCAAACTAGGGAGACCTTGTACTATGGGTGTCAGACAGCTGATATACATACACAAATACATTTAAATACATACGTATATAGATAAACATCAACCAGACACAAGGCAAACATAAGTGCTCATCACACAAATATTTACCTTGGGCGGGATTCGAACCCGCAACACGCTGCGCAACAGTGAAACGCTCAACCACTGCGCCAGCCGTGTCGACCAAATAATAAATATTAAAGAAGACACCGATTCAGTTTCTTCTAAAACATTTTTGAAATTGACTCAGTTATTATTTAGACTACAGCTGGTATTTTGATCAAGACGTCTGAAATAGAGCCTAGGTATGTAATTTTCGAACTAGGGTTTTTTGTGTAAATGGCCCATTATGTTTGGTAGCAATTTGACAACACTTTCATTTGTCATTACAATAAATTATTAACTCCTACATAACATGACAGGACGTATCGTTTTTCAAACATCAATACAGGCACATCCCACACAGGAAAGTGTTAAAATATTGACAAAAATATTTTTATTTTTTGGAAGGTTCTGCTCGCAAAGAGGAGCTCGTAGCTAAGTAAAAGGGTATTGTCTCGTTTTCCATAAAATCATTTGTACTATTATTGTTTTCCATAATCGTCCCCCGTCATAATATTTACTTGCACTATTATCATTTATACTAATAACGTTTGTCATATTAACTTATTAGTCATAACTTTCAGTTGCCATAAAATTAGTTGCCATAATAACATAGGTATGTTATAATCATTCGTTTCTATAGGTAACACATTACATAATCGTTATTTGACATAAGCAAAATTTAATGAAATTTAGAAACGTTTATTGTTTTGTACAAAAATTAATGTCAAAAATAATATTTAGACATTTGTTTTGACATAAATTAAATTCGCATAATGTTACTAGGCATAATGTGCAAATCTATTGTGCCACGCTAAAGTATTGTCTTAAAAAAACAATAAGTTGTGCTACAAAAGTTAGTGACAGAAACGAATCGCTGCAAAACCGACTCCACGTAGTCTTGTCTGCCCTACACCTAGAGTGTAATCTAAGCCCGCGTAGGCGCGGAGGGGTGAGGCGGCCCGCGAGCCGAGGAGCAGCGGTGGTGAGCGTAAAACACATCTGCGACGATAAGCTCGCGTGGGACCGCCGGAGCCCCGCAGCGCCGGAGCCGTGACAAAAACCATGCCTGCTGCATGTTGCATGCTGCATGCTTGCTTGCATGCTGCATCCTTCCTGGCATGCTGCATGCTTGCATGCTACATGCTTGCCGCATGCTTGCTGCATGCTTGCTTGCATTCTGCATGCTTGCTTATTGCATGCATGGTGTATGCTTGTTTACATGTTTGCGTGGTTACTGCATGCATAGTAAAAATATGTTTTAATATCATTATGCGTAAATAAATATATGCTTTAGAATGTTAAGCCTAATCATTATTATGATTAGAAAAATTATGCGTAAGCTGTTATACGTAAATAATGTTATTGCGAAAATATAATTAGGAAGAAACAAATGTATGCTAAGTTATATTAGGTCTTAAAATGTTATGCAAATGGATAGAGAAGGTTTATTTTAGGTTTCCTTGTAATTAAAAAATCTGTGTCTGCTATCATGATCATAACATCAACATTGCAAGTGATTGTACTGAACTAGCATTGTTGTACTAGTGTGGGTACTGTTGAATAAATGTTATGGAAAACGAAATTATTGAAAATAAAAGTTATAGCAAATAAATTTATGGATTAACATTATTATGACACTTGACCGATTATGACCAATGAAATTAGTGAAAATGGTTTTATGTCATTTAACGATGATAGCAACTGAAGCATTATTTCTAATGAAATTATGGCAAATAAAAGTATGGCATATGAAATTATGGCATTTTAAATTATGGCAAACATTAGTAAACCAAGTAAAAGGCGTACAGATCGACCGGTCATGAAGCTACGCTTGCCGCGGTCTGTCCGTGGATGGGTGACCATCCATTTCATACCGAGACCCCACGGTGCCTCGGAAAGCACGTTAAGCTGTTGGTCCCGGCTGACATTCGTAGATCTTTGACAGTCGTTATAGGTAGTCAGAAGCTAGAAATCATATTGCCAAGGGGTATCGTGTTACCCAGCAACTGGGTTGTGGAGGTCAGATGGGCAGTCGCTTCATGTCAAGCACTAGTATTAGCTGTATTAACCTAAATTCACCGTGAGACATTTATACAAAATACTTCAGCTTAAATCTCTCATGACCTAAAACCGTTCCTTGAGAAGAATCACAGGAGCCCCTTTTTACCTGTGCAACGAGAACCTCTATCTCGACCCGGAAATCCCCACTATTCAGCAGTTCATGAAACGCACCTCCAAGCGCTTCTTTGACTACTGAAAAGCACCCCAACCCGTTGATCGTATCGGCCGCCCCGTACACCTACACTCCCTACTCCCTCCCGTATTAGCAAAACTCGACGACCGAGACATACACTGACCGACCCTAACGACGCTATAACTCTCCTCCAGGAGAGCATTAGGGCCCCTAGCACACTGAGAAAACACAGACACAAGCCGCCGTCATTCCCCCACCACGATGATCCCGTACGTCCCCTCTCCAAATTTACCTTTGCTCGGGCCAGCCCGAGCCGCTGAGCCTGTAGCTTTAAATTCGTCCTTAATTAATGAAAATCCGATCCAGCCTGTCCCTTTGCTGTCCTCCCCCAGCAATGCCCTAAGCCGAAGCTCGTACGGCGTACCCCACAGGCGGTGCCCTTAGCGTGTAATCGTTTATTTGTAAGTTTTTTTGGCCTCTCTGGAGGGAGGCCTTAAATTCATGTTTAAGGCACCACAAGAAAGTCCGGATAAGCAGTTGAACACTTCCTGGATTGACCTGTGAGATGCCAATCCGAAAAAAAAATGTCTCATAACTTTATTGAATGCCACCTAACTATTACTCATTAACTCAACAGTGAAGCGACTGGTTGAAATGGGAACCTTAACTAGTTAAGAACTGGTCTTAGTTGTGATGAAAAACTGCAGCATAAAACCAACAGTAGCTAATATTCAACAGAAAAGGGTAACAAGCTTTCCGAAACAATCATTCAGGTCACTACCAAACAAATATGTTCACACATTTCGTACTTCATAAAGTTCGGGAATCGAGTATCAACCTCCAAAGTCGTGTATAAGTCTCCGGCGGGTTTGAAGTTAAAACTCCTTGTATCAAGCCAGCCTAGCACGAAACCAACGAAACTTCGCCCATCTTCGCCAACTTTAATACGAGTTTCGTATTTCGGACGTTATCGTTATAAAATCGAAGACGTGTTCTTTTTTCTTTATTGTCTCTTAATAAAGTGTACTTACACTAAAGGTTGTCTGTCTATACAATGTGTCTTTGCAAACCTTAAAATGACTAATAACACTAATACAAACGTTGTAGATTAACATTATATTATTTTCGCTGCTACAAACTCAATAGATTTGGCTTAAAACATGTTCAAAATAAGCCTTTTCGGAGTATTTTAGTCTTGTCAGTGTCTTAATTAAGCCATGATCAACAAAACTGGTAATTCCAGTATTCTGTGACTAGCATAAAGAAAGATATATACAATAATGATAATTCCAGCCTATTTTGGTCCCACTGCAGGGAAAAGGCCTCTTCTCACTACGCTTACTCAAGGCGGATTAGTGATTTCAGATTTATATTTATTATAAGTCCAGGTTTGCTCACGAATGTTTTCCATCATTGATATCGGTGATATCCAGGATATACTTAGAAGGTACAATATGGAATTGAAAAAGTCACATTGATACTTCTTGCTCGTGCCTTGTTGTAAACCCACAAGCTCATGCATGAGAGATGGGCGTCTTGACCGCAGGCCCATCACTAAATGACTACTGTCCTAAAATCACACTTCAACCCGAACAATTTACAAATGGGCGGTTAGCAAAAAAAATGAACTACGACCCATTTATAATTAACAAGAACGCAACTGTTCAATTAAACTCGTTTGAACAGTAGCAGCCAATCAACGAAGTACGACCGGCACTAATTATGTTACATTTAATGACAACAATAAAAATACAAACAGCCGTCGAGCCATTCAGACGAAAATTGACTAAACACGGCACGTGGTGCCCGCTCTTGGAGGGAAATAGCTGTGAGGATACAAAACATTTTGATATCGTCCCTCCCCGCACCCTTGGAGCCTTTACGGCGTGTTCACTTTAGTCGAACGGGACGCTCCGACAAGAGCGGCTGCCTCGTCCGAGAACACGGTCGTTACGAACTTTCAGTTACGTCACACGTACAGCTCGGGGGTGAAATTCTGATCGTAGATAATAGTGTCCCTTCTGAGGGTAATACATAAATTGGTTCTGTGGGATGGTGATTATATAAAAGTGCGATGGTGCGTTGTCGAGGTGTGAAGCGCGTGACTATCATGCATGCCTGCACCACCCTGCTGTGGTTGGTCACCTGTTTCAACGGTAAGTTTTGGAACTCAGGGTCAAACTGTACAAAAAGGGGTTGTGGGTAATTCGGTGCGGTCTACTGGTCTCGACCGTTACGAACTTTTAACCTCGTTATTCTATTTTTGAACAAAGTTTCTGTAGTCCGAATGATGTTGTCGTTTAAAACGTATGTTTTGTAATTTAATTATTATCGTATCGTTGAGGGAATTTAAAACTCGTTCAGCATTTAATTTGATAAAAGCGTTGGGCCTTCTGAATAACCGTTGGACCGGATAGGTTTTCAAAGTTATGCGAATTCAATGATCGGCCAAAGCATGGAAAATTAAATTCTGTTTGCAGTGTACCATTTACATGAAAGGTTTATATTCGTTTACTCTGTAATTGAAAACTTGTTTATCGAGCTTTTCATTTGATGGCTGTCTTTTATGGGCCATTTCGTGTACAGTATAATTTAGTTTATTGAATTTAGTATGCTGTAATGATTTTATATTTATGAACTGCTATTACGAAGTTGATAAGGGAAATAGGTCTGATGATTGTAGAAATGATGTAAATTTTGAGTTTTAGACATTATTATAATAATTTCTTTTGATGATGATAATTTTTCAGTACTTTATACAGACTTGGTATTTTTTATTTGATTCTAAGTCTTAAGTTTTTAAAAGCCATAGATTACTTGCAGCCATAATCTTATGCTTCGATTAAATAGTTGGACAAGTCGAATTTATATAAAAATATTTTCAATCTGATTTGCTATCTGAATTTAAGTAAGTTTTTATGTCTATAAAGATGATTTTACTGCCTCCATCACCATTTTTGAAGAACTCATTTAAAAGTCATCAGTCTCAAATGGCTAATTCTCACTGAAATAACTTGCAGATTAAGGAGTTAGCCAAATTATGAGTTTTATGGTAGCAATAAATTGGTTGGTAAAAACTGAGCTTTAAGCTTTACACTGAGATCTTAATATCGAATGTGGCTTCTAAATGTTATGACGAACATGGAAATGAATGATTTTCTTAAAAAATATATAAGATTGTTTTTTTTACGCTTTAATACTGAGACACTTTTTTCTTTATCTGGAAACTCAAGTGCGTTAAATTTTATAAGCTTTCATTTCTATGTATGGAGGCTTGGAATTAGATATATGTTAACATTATATTCTTTACCTTATTGGTCTGTTAGTCTCTATAAAAAAAATATTGTTTAGAAACTTATTATTGGTAGGTAATTCGTCTGACGTTTTTCTTGTTTTGTTTGAACTCGCTGATCTCCGAAACTGCTACCTAGTCCGATTATGAAAATTATTTCGATAATAGGAAGCTACGCTATCCTTGAGTATTCTAGACTATATTTTTCATTAAAAAAATTTAGGATTCGTAAGAAAATTTTCACGACGAAAGCTAGTAAGTAGGATTTTTTCAATAGCGGTACATAAGGCGAACCTTATGCCACAAAGCATTCTCCGCCAGACAATGTCTGCGTAAAAATATCAAATAACTATTTACCACAAATAATAGGTAGATACTTAAATACCTATTAAATGAAATATATTTTGTATGAATACGAGTAGGTGGTTAGTAAGGTTAGTACCTAGGTTTATCTACATATGTATGTATTTAAAATGTATTTGTGTATGTATATGAGCTGTCTGACACCCATAGTACAGGGTCTCCCTAGTTTGGGGTCAGATGGCCATGTGTGAAATGTCCCCACATATTATTACAAATGTACATACATATAACGTAGGTACTATCAAATATTAAAAAAATATTTCATAACAACTGTTACACTATTACACTGTTATATTATAACTAGCTGACGCCCGCGACTTCGTTCACGTGTCACGTTTTTTTGTTTTTCGACGAACCATAGGTAGGTAATTCCTTTTCTAAAATAAAGTTAGACTGTGTTATTCCTTACAACATCAGCTATGACCAGTGAAAGTCCTGTCAAAGTCGGACCATCCGTTTCAGAGATTAGTCGAAACAAACAGACAGATAAATATGTTGAAATATATATTTTTTTGTTATTTGTAAGATTATGAACCAAAAGACAGATAGACTGTGCGAAATACTGAGAGTGAAGCTACCAAAGCAAATACAAATTCATAAACGAATACCTATAATTCGCTTCGCGCTGTACTGACACGAGTCAGTACAGTATGAAACGAAGCATTGTTAAAAAACAAATATTAATACAAATGAAAAATCAAAAGCGAATACAATCACGAGATTGTAGGTATTCGTTATTGAATTTGTATTTGCTTTTGTGGCTTCACTCGCAGTGTTACGCATGGTCTATCTGCCTTTTGTTTGATAATCTGAGGTGTAAACATTCAAATGCATTCAGTATAGAACTGATAACAGACATTCCAATTTAATTTATTTGTATGTATATTGAAACAGTACATTGCGTAAAAAATATAAAGTAAATAAAAATATAGAACCACTTACGTAATTATTTATATCTTGTAGTCATAATCTAAAATAATATTAGGTTCAAGCACTCAAGCAAAATTGGATGCGATAAAGTTCGACTGAAAATATGAACGAATAGAAAAATATCTGATAGTAATGGAGTACCTAGTACATATATATTTTACATGTATATAATAATGATTTTATTCAATAACACTAGAGTGCCTACTAGACTAGAGTGACTACCAGAGTAGATGGCCACTGTTATCCCAAAAAGACAAAACCCACATCAAGATGTCTCCAATTACCGAAGTAATTCTATTTAACTGAAATATTCAGAGACTATAGGTTGATTTATTTTGGTAACTGAGCCCAGATTTGGTGTTTACTGGCTTGAAAATCTTATCCAAAAAAAAGAAAGAGTTTTATACAGGAAGTTAAATAACAGAATGTGTTCCAACTTGTTAATCTACTTCATTAATAGATTTCATAAGTAAAAAAATCCATAAATGTACAGAGTGTTTCTTTAACGTATCAAATTTTGTATGACATTAAAAAATATATTTTTTACTTTGCATGGGAATATAAGATATTTTTTTAAGTTTCAATAGCGACGTTGTATTATTCTGTTACAGAACGAGTGGTGGCTCGGTAGACGTGTGCAGTTCACACATGTATTTTATTATCCTATCTAAAATGTGGTATTAATTTTTCTTTTCTATGACCCCTGTCGCCTGAAGTAAACTGAACTGAATAAATAAATTATCGTTTAATGGGAACGGCGCCTTTCCTTAATTAACATACTGTATTTGCATAGTGGCTTAGACTACCTTAGTTTTTGCTATCGTACAATTACCTAAATTAAATACATAGAAACACACGGAAGGTATACTATAAGGATACGTCTGAGACTTCCTCTTAAGGCGCGTCCCTGTGCTAAACGCAGCGCTAGCCGTTTTTGTCCAGTTTTTCGGACCTAAATACTCTGTATCCAAAAGAAATATCAACAAATAAAAAATAGATTAAATTTCTACATAATCTTGACTCCAAAATGGTTGATCTCATTTTTGTTTACGAAGTATAGTATTTAACTAATCTCCTCACAACGAAACCACAGAAATGAGAAATAATTATTGAAAACATGCATCTCCTCGGCAAGTAACCATTAATTCGATTTTTTACTAACACTAATGGATAGGCAATTTATTAATGAACATTTTGGTAGAATTTTTTTTTTCAAAATCCCAATATGTGATTTTATAAAGATTTAATTCTAAAATTTGAGCTTATTTTGCTACTGTATCTCTTGCGCGGCGCAGAGGGAAAAAACGCTCAAGGTTATTTGCTCAGGGTACCGCCTTAATAAAATTAAAAACATATAAAAAACAAGCTTGTGCCCGCGGCTTCGTCCGCGTGAATGTCGGTTATCGCGGATGCAGACGAAGTCGCGGATTAAAAAGAAGCCTATGTCCTTGTTCAAGCTATCTTCATACCAAATTCCATCATAATCGGTTCAGCCGTTTCATCGTGAAAGCGTAACAGTGAGAGATACTTTCACATTTATAATATTAAAAAGTAAAACTATGGATAGTATGGATTATGAAGAAAGTATATTTTCATTTTTTCCTACCTGTGGGTGTCGTAGAAGGCGACAGAGGGATATTGACGAGAGGTTGGGCAGCTGCGTCCTTCGGAGTACCATAACATCTACTGCTATCGCCAACATGCATCAGCCAAGCATGGCGATTACAGCTGAACCCCTCCTTGGGGAAGACCTATGCCCAGCAGTGGGCGTCTAAAGGTTGACATAATGATGATATTTACATTAAGTCCGAAATAAGAACCAAATTATGACAACCGTTGACGGAACAATACCAAATAGAGAAATAATACTTAAATACCGACCTCCTTATTTATTCATCCGAACAGAAATGAATAGTCCCTGAAGGTAATAAAATTAGGTACCAGTAAAATATTTCGAAATAAGAATTCCTGCTCGATGAAACATATTAAATAAAATTAAAGCGAGTCCTAGGCAGTACCTACGGTTTTTTATTTCGTGAATTTCATATTAAATTGAAGCTCAAACTATATTAAACAATATTTACTTCAATATTGCTCTCAAGTCGAGTTTTCACTTTAAATATTCATGTTTTTGACAATAAATATCATGGATATTGAAATTGAGCGCTCCAAAACTCTAAAGAGCTCGGCCATTACCTTTTCTTTCGTTGTTCTCTTTGAAATTAGTTGCCAACTTTTTTTTTCCTGCGGAATTGATACGGTCCTGAAAAGGAAAAGACCGATCTTGATATGAATTTCGGGAAATATTTGCGAATAAAGCTGTGAATATTTTAATATTTGTAGGCAAAGAAAAGGTCTGGCAATCTTGTGTTTTGATCAATTGTATTGAAAACATTTTTAAATTACATATCTGTTTACATTATTTTGGCTATCACTTACTAACCAAACATGTGTTTTCAATTTATCGTTACAACATACAAAATTACATAGATACAGAGGTAAAGTTTCAGGTTTGGATTACGAAACTGCCCATTCGATTTCACAGATTTTCGAAATCGGAACAGATGTTCTGGAGAACAGCAAACAAATGAACAATCTCTTCAGTTTTGTAACATTAGTAGATAATCACAGGTTTACCGAAAGTTACATTTCTCATGGTCACTCTTATCAACACACCATTAGTAATATTGCAGTTCCTAAAATAAAACACAGGAAAATACGTTCACAAACTATCAAAAACAAGCGGCACAATAAATCCTTAAATTTTAACTCCACCGTTTGAACAAAATGATTTATAATATCGCGCGGCGGACGTTCCTTCGCTAACGTCCCTCTTCGCCCGTACACTGCCCCAAACAAACGTATCCTACCCTGTTAATCGTAACGTACGTGCATTATGCTAAAACGACGTTCAGCTTACGACTCCCCATAAAGATTGGAAGACCCCAGATTAAGTCTGCTTCATTGACTCCCTGCCTAATTGATGTAAGTGTCGCCTTAACTTCGTGCTAAACTATCGCCATGTTTTATTAAACTTTTGATCTAAGACTTACAGGGTTTTTTTTGTTGGTGTGGTTTTGGCGTTACGATAACTTTGAAATTATCATTGACTTGGTGACCTGTAATACAGGTTTTTTTTTAAATCTACTTCAAGCACCAGGTCTCACAATGTAAATCTATATACCTAGTTTAAATTTCAAAGTGTGTCCGTGTGGTGTTGGACGTAAATAATAGCACCATCCCATATCTTCCCGTGGGTGTCGTAAGAGCAGCGTTCTCTGTGCCTTTGTAACAACCATACTGCGATAGCCAATCCGCCTGCCAAGCGTGGCGATTATGGCAAAACCCCCCCTTGGGGAGGCCTATGTCCAGTAGTGGACGTCTTTCTTCTGAAATGATGATGATGATGATGACGATACCTAGTTTAAAACTGTTAAGTGCTACAAAACCGTTGAGAGAAAATAAATGAAACTATTATTGACTAGCTTCTGCCCGCGACTTCGCCCGCGTGAGTGTCGGTTATCGCGGATGCAAACGAAGTCGCGGATTAAAAAGAAGCCTATGTCCTTCCCCAGGGCTCAAGCTATTTTGATACCAAATTTCATCAAAATCGGTTTCATTGTGAAAGCGTAACAGACAGAGTTACTTTTGCTTTTATAATAATATATTAGTATAGATAATGTAGTGCAGATTAGTATGGATTAAAAAAGTACATTAAAAAAATATTTTTCCTTATTAGCAAATAAATTTTTATACATGAAATTTAAAAAATCTTAGGAGAAATAAAACCTATTGCCTAATATATATTTTAAATGTTTCTTTATTTCTTCTATATAATAACGTCGTTTTTAGTAATACAGATTAAGATGAATCAAATGACGCCTTGTTAGTGCAAACTGATTTAGTATCTATCTTATAAGTAAATAAGATTAAAAATAAGTTTACTTCTTTTAAAAATATGCTCATATTTTATAGTTTCAATATTTACGTATATTTAACATGAAATTTCAAAAATCTTAGAAAAAAAAGACAACCGCCTTCAAAAACTAAAATGTCAAAAAATAACTTGAGCACAGAACACACATTGACTTTAGTTTCTAAATTCAGTGGCTTTTTTCTGTTTGTTGTTTTGTATTGCCACCGACTTCCGAAACTAAAGTCAATGTGTGTTATGTGCTCAAGTTATTTTTTGACTTTTTTGTTTTTGAAGGCGGTTGTCTTTTTTGTAAAAAGCTTTTTATTTTCCGCTTTTTAGTACCTCCTTCTCATCCAAATCTATTAAGAAGAGATTGAAAGTTAACTACTACAAAGCTTGATGAAACTAAAACGTCGTCTATGTAAAATTTTTGGGTATTTGTTGATTTTTCAAAAAGTGCTGAATCGATTTCGATAAAATTTATATGGGACCACCCCTAAAGCATGCCCAATCCATAAAAAAAGAATTTTTAAAATCGGTTTACGTTTGCCGGAGAAATCACGTAACAAATCGTGCACATACTTAATGCAAATTTAAGACTTATGCGGTTTTCTCATGGATGCCATTGTCAGAACTGGACCAAATTAAAATGGGACCACATGGGAAGCACTAGCTTTCAAATAAAAGAAGAATCATCAAAATCAGTTCACCCAGTCCAAAGATATCAGGTAACAAACATAAAAAAAAAATACAGACGAATTGATAACCTCCTCCTTTATTGAAGTCGGTTGAAAATAAAACCAATTGCCTAATATGTATTTTAAATGTTTCCTTATTTTTCGAGTGACCGAAAGATTAAACTTCGTTTTTAGTAAAACAGATTGAGGTAATTTTATTTCCAGATTTCAGAGATCGTTTTATCAAACTGCTAGCGTCCCAGATTAAGATAAATCAAATGACGCCTCGTTAGTGCAAATTGATTTAGTATCTATCTTATTAGGAAATAAGATTAAAAATTGGTTAACTTCTTTTAAAAATATGCTCATATTTTATAGTTTCAATATTTAGGTAGGTATACAGGTATCCTTGTAAATCATTGCATCTTTCAGGGGCTGAAAGTTCCATGCGAAAATGCTGTACATTCAAAATGTATGGACCATCAAATTTTTCTTTTCACATTTGGAAGTGCCATAATGGAGGCGCTCGTAGCTAACTAAAAGTTGTAGGGAATGGGTGATCATCTATTTCATACGGAGACCACTTCGACCCTCGGAAAGCTCGTAAATCCATTTATCCCGTTGTCATTCGTAGATCTTTGACAGTCGTTTTGGGTATTTAAATGACAGAAAGTCTGACAACTAGTGTTACCTAGCGGTATCGTGTTACCCAGTAACTGGGTTGTGGAGATCAGTCAGACAGTTGCTCCATGTAAAACACTGGCATTCAGCTGTCGCTAGACAGATGATGATGAGAGTCAGTCCCATAATAAAAACCGGCCAACTGAGAGTTGAACTCGCATAGAGAGGGTTCCGTACAATGCCAGTTTATAGAATTCTTATAGGTTTTCCTGTAATCTACAATCAATGAACTATATTTTTTTCAAAATTTTAGGCTGAGTAGTTTCGGAGGGAATGATCAATTTTCGTCTTCTTTCATGAATAAAATAAAATAACAAAAATATATTTGAGATTCTCATAACGAGCCTTTTCGTTTCATATAGGTATATGACACAATAAAGATTACGAAACTTTTTTTTTAATTGTCTAATATGTAGCGCGAAAATGACCGTTACTTAATAAAAAGCATCACCTTATTTGGTCCAGTAGATTCAGATTAAATTGGCTGTGACAGACGGACGGGCAGACAGACGCACGAGTGATCTTATAAGGGTTCCGTTTTTTTGTGAGGAACCCTAATTAAATAATAAAACATTTATTATAAGTCCTTTCACCTTCTGAAAGTTAAAAGTCAACCTGTACGGTGGAATTGAAATTCCATTTCCGAAGTATCGAAAGTCAAAAGCGTCATTATTAAAAATAAGCGTAAGTATCTACCTAAGACAAACTTGCTCGTCTATTTTCGAAGTTCTTCAAAACATTTAGTACTTAAGTACTTACGAGTATGTCGAAAATCGTTGATACAATTTCTCGAAAATCCCCTATAATTTTCCTCTCGTCTTCTATTTATCTGATCTCATAAATCACTTCAGTAGGGTTGTAAAAAAAAGAATCTACACTTAATTTCTTTAGTAGATATATCTCACTACTTCGCTGAGATTTACGGCTAATAAAATAACTTGGCTGCTTCTTGCTGTAACTTTTTTATTATATTAATGTTTGAAGTTTTATTTGCTGTCCGTAGGTAGGTACTTTCTTTCTTACTTGATAAAAAATGTTCTACCTCGTAATGTCCCGACTATGTTGGAGTTGGCTTCCAGTCTAACCAGATGCAGTTAAATACCAGTGTTTTACAGGGTGCGACTCCCTATCCGACCTCCACAGCCCAGTTCCTGAATAACACCATACCTCTTTTTGAGATTATTTGGTTGTGAGACTATCTGGCTTCCGAAAGCACTGGCTATGAAACCACTGGTTTTTCTTCTATCTTAATGATCCTTCAGACACAAACTCACAATCCTTCCTCACTCATGCATTGCAGTTTGACATTCCACTAAAGGCTTTCTCTCTTGTATGCTGCGCCATTCTTGATATCGTCTTCGGTGCAACCAATGTTATCTATATGTTGATTTATTGTGAGAATGCCGGTATCCATAACACAAGTTAAATCTTTCTTTGTATACCAGAGTTCATACAAAGACTGCATAAAACACTAATTGTTACAAAACTGTAATACGCTATTATTGTATACGCATGGTGTTGTTTGTAAGTGTTTGACTGTCCCACTATTTTTTGTTCAAAAAATAAATCTTAAATCTTCGGCTTAGAAACCTATATTATGTCAGGTTGTTCAAAAATATTATTATATATCAATTATTTTAAAAGAGTAAGTATGGAGTTGCTTTCCCATTCCTCTCCATACGAAACTACCTTTTGGAAGGGGCAACTACATTTTATTTTCTTTTAAATGCGCCTTTTAATGGTCTAATTGAGATAAATGACTTAACTCTGAATTTGGTTGTGCGTCTTTCCCACCGTGAATTAATTCAAATGACCAGATATACCTACCAACACAATAGTCCTGTAATACAAGCTCTCCTTAGGTATTGTTCACTTAAAAAAACTAAGTAATTGAACTGTAACATTAATAATACTATTAGTAAAAAGTTATCTAACTTACTTCAATATTTAAAATTGTTTCAGCTACTAAACCGTCCATTAAACTGTTTGAAAGTCGTTAGGACAGTCTTTATACTTCCAATCCAATGCCTTACTTAGTTCGGGTAAATAAAACGGTTATTAGTTTCCTGAATAATGACTTTTTTTTACGATGTTCTATATGTTTCGTATCCATGGCGTTTCTTCTTAATAGTTCAGATCTTAGAAACTTAGTTCTAAAAAGCGGAAGGTTAACGCTACTATGTTAAAACTAACATCCCAATAAAAAGCCTTATTACATAACCTTTTTTCTTTTCTATATTTTTTACCAACTACCTATAATAGGGTATTTTACTCTATACGAGAAAAAAATCTATAAATATGTTATTGAGAGAGTTTAGGCATAAAGCAGTCGGAAAATGGAAGTTTTAGTTCATAAAATAACAAAACAAATTTTTAAATTCAATTCTATGTTTCCAGTATCTTTAATCTGTTATAAAACACCGTGAAATAGTAGCGGCCATGATATTACGCCGTACGGCTGTGTAAACAAAAAATTGTCAACTGTCAGTCAACCGATTGGCGTAATATAGGCTTTGTACTTTTATTATTTTCGTAACCAACGTAATTTTTTCATTATTACACCTATTACAAAATATACTTTTAATTATTTTTTAATGATATACAATTGACATATTTAATATGAGCTCATTTGATACAATACGAACTGACGTCATTTACGCTGAGCAATATGGCGTCCAGTAAGAGGCGTTTTCGTCAAACTACGCGCGAAATTTGAAAATTTTAAATTGAGATGCATTTTTATGGCACTTATCGATTGAATAAAAATTTTGTGTTTTTTTTGGTGGCATGTTAGCACTACAGAATTTCATTGAAACACTTTTCAAAAATAGGTGTAATACCCTATTTTTCTAACTAGATACTAACTTTTTTTTTTGAAGCTCCGTAGTATTATAATGCCCGACAATTATTTGTTTTGAAGAGTTTTTATTTTACGTAATGCTATCGCTATTTTCGTGACTTCATGACGGTGTTTTCGTGTTTAATATTAAAACCTCGAATCACGTTTAGTAATTTCGATTTGATGCCTCGACTCGTATCAATCATACAATGTGGGTCAAATTCAACCCAAAAAAATGACAATACCATCAAAAACCTTAACATGAATAATCGAAAATCCTATAAAATTGGAAGGTTAAGTATCTATCAGTCGGTAGGTATACAGCGCCATTTTGTGAATAAAATATTAGTCGGCCAGGGGTCTAAACGAGCGTCGTCCAAATCGGGTCCCATCGATCAAAGAAATCACATCTCATCTATAATGTACCGCAGAGTACCGCGTAACAGTTAAATCATTGTGGAAACATACTGCTGGGACGGCAGCGCCGAAACGATGTTGATCTTACATTTCATGAATCAGAATCAAAATCACAATCAGAATCAGAAAATATAGGAAGACAATATTTACATAGGAATAAAATATAGGAAGAAAACATAGGAAGAAAAAGAGAACTTAGTAATATAGATAGAAGATACACAGCTTGTGAGATGTAACAACATTTACTTTAGGTTCTGTATGTTTTGCCATAAGTCGTACAAATAATAATAATATCAATTTCAAATTTAAATAAATTAAGCTTTATAACAAACAATTTATTGATTTAATCTATATTAATATTATAAAGCTGAAGAGTTTGTTTGTTTGGTTGAACGCGCTAATCTCAGGATCTACTGGTTCGATTTGAAAAATTATTTTTGTGTTGGATAGTCCATTTACCGACGGAAGGCTATAGGCCCATGCGAAGCTGGGTCAGGTCGCTAGAAAATTATAAAAATTAACGAGAATGTTAGTTAGGCTACATAGTTATATATTTCCTAATAAATAAATCAAATATTTCCAGAATGCCCACAATATAATGTTAAGAAAACACATAGATGACAAAAAAAATATATTATAATGTCAATTACATGAAGATTTTGATTAACTTGGTAGTGAGGCAGAGGGCGCCCACATTTCTCTGCCATTGCATTCTGTCTTGAAGATTTTGATTAAAGATAAGTTATACAATCTCACGTGATGGCCCCATGGTTCAGACATACGCGTCACATGCATGAGATGATACGGAAAACTTATCTAGTATGTCTTGGAAATCACTGACATCGATAATAAAAAAAAACAATCGTGAGAAAACCTGAACCTATAATAATATAGGTCTGAAATTCCCCCCAATTCCATGCCTATTTGCCTTAAGTATGGGTGGTGATCAATACTCCCGCCTTCTCAGTATCAGAAGAGGCCTTTGCCCTGCAGTGGGACTTTAAAAGGCTGGTATTATTATTAAACAATCGGTGTTTATTTTCGAACTCAAAGTTAAGACAGACTTAAATACATATAGGGCTAATGTAGAATATACATACTAATACCTATTAGAAGAGTGGTTTTAAATAGGTAATGTTGCCATAAAATAATGTGATTCTAATAAAATTTCAGTTCCTAAAAGAAATGGCTGCTACTGAGATGTAATGACAGCTTACGTTATTTTGATGTAAAGGCTGAACCACTGAAGTCGAGCTTACTTCGAAACCACAACTGCTTTATGTTACATAATGTTTTTTAAATAAACAATTAAAACTATGAAATACTACCACTTGGCCCATCGACCCTATATTTTCCGAAAATACAGCCCATGTTACTTGCTGATGCTGATGAGCTTTTAGTAGATGAAGGATTTTTTAAAATCTGAGTACCGTATTGTTTAAGTTAATCCATTTCAAACAAACCTACGAAAACTTCAAATCTGTTGTCTTTATAATATTATTATAGTTTAAACTAGCTTCTGTCCCCGGCTTCGTCTGCGTAGACATTGTAAGAACATAATCACGCCAAATTACAAAAAAAAATCCAAGGAAACACAAAAACAGGATACAAATTACAATCAATGACTATGTGATAAGCTTCACACATATCTTTAACTATGTGTGCTAATGTATGTGTGCGTAATTCCATTAAAACTTGAGAAGGTAAAAATATCCATCAATCCTCCCTTTCCAAACTTTCTTTTTTATAATGAATGACGTGTGACGACACGGTTGGCGCAGTGGCTGAGCGATCGACTGCTGCGCAGCGTGTTGCGGGTTCGATTCCTGCCCAGGGTAAACGTTTGTGTGATGAGCACTTGTGTTTGCCTTGTGTCTGGGTGTTGTTAATCTATATATGTATGTATTTACAAAAAAAAATGTATTTATGTATGTATATCAGCTGTCTGGCACCCATAGTACAGGGTCTCCCTAGTTTGGGGTCAGATGGCCGTGTGTGAAAATGTCCCCACATATTATTAATGATTGCATTGTTGGATTCTTGCAAATTCAAAAGCATCTTCGGAACTAAAATAAAGCCTTACAAGTGCCAAAAGCAAAAACGCGTCCGCTCACACTGCGCTCACCGTATGTTTCCACTTTTTCTGATCTGTCGCCATCACTACTTCGGGTAATGTCACTTTGTTTATAGTAATAAATTCAATACTACAATACATTATATTTTTATGTGGCACGCACACGCTATGGAGCAGTCTTGTAAAGAATATTACAACTTTATAATCAGTGTAATGGCTGCGTTAAATATGTACGGAATTAACATAGCCATGCCATTTGAATATGAAAAGTGGTTTATGATAAGGTATATTCTTTACATACTGTTGTTGCTCGAGTGTGCTGTGGTCATTTTGATCATTGTAAATTCTGGATTTTGAAAATATTATTTAAATCATTCTTGAGAAAGAGTGTTATGTGTATGGCTCCTCTTATTTATAATCATGTACCAAAAAATATTAAAGAGCAACCAATAGGAAGATTTAAAAAGTACCTTAAAAAATTGCTAATTCAAAAATGCTACTACTCTGTATTAGATTTTTTAAATGACAAGTCTATCTAGTTTGTAATCTTTAAACATACATAAAGCATTTAAATAGTTTTTAGTAAATAGAATAATGTAATTGTAGCCTAAGTTTTAATAAAATTTTGCATGCCTATAAGGCAGAATGTATAAGGACTCAAAATATTGTAACACCTAATTGTAATCACTTACATTCTAAGCAAATAAATAAATCTATCTATATATCTTGATGATTCGTAAATTTGAATTAATTGTGAGTTTTCTGAAATCTGCGTGCCTGTTGTGAATAGGTACCGAATAGTATTTTTTTGCTACGCTTACTACTTCAAATAGCTATAGTTACTACTAGGTACTTAAATTTAACGAGATTATTGGTTCATTGGACATTAAGGGAGGCTTTTGCCCAGGAGTAGGACAGAACAGGCTAACAAAAAAAAAAAAATGGTTCATTGACTTGAAACTATGTCTTGCACAAGTTTAATTGCGTGGAATTGGTGATTTTAATTAATTACCCCAACGAAATATTTTAGGTTCCGGATTAAAACTAGATACGAGTGACCTTGTTTTTTTATTTATATATACGAAAAGGTGACACTTGAGTTTGACAGCATCTCACTTCATCTTAAATCATGATCCGGCCTAACCATAGAAATATAACTATAGGCCTTACGAAGAGCACGCTTGTCTAAGATGAACCGGTTCAGTCGTGTCTTGAAGGTACCCAGATTATATTTATCAGGGAACAAAGAGGCGGGCCACATGAATACCACAGTCTGGCAGTTCACACAATAAATGTGGAAGTAAAGCCCTTTGTGCTCAAATTCTCCCTTTTATTTTCAATGACTCATTTAACATACTTAGGTACCTAGTACCTACCTAAGCACCTACACAATTATTTACACTAAAAACCAACGAACATCTGCAAAACTTTTCTACTTCACCACATACAATTACTTCTAACAGTAGCCACGTCATGACACGGCATTACCTGCTAACTGATGACCTCTACGTTTGAGGTCACTCCTTTTAAATGTATGCTCCTATTCTCAGGTTTAGTGGAATCGATCGTAGGCGAAATAATTGCGTTCCAATTTTGTACCTTAACTACGTAATACGAAGGCACTTTAAATTTTACAGAAAATTAATTAAAGAACAAAACTTTTCTGATCACCCCACTTAAATCGTAATAATAGATTGATGAAGGAAATTAAGGGTTGAGTGTCGGTGATTTAAAGGATTCTTCTTTTCTGTTTCTAGTAAATATTTTTTTAAAGTAGGTACCTAATTACTTTAAAAAAAACTTTAAAAAAATATTTACTAGAATCAGAAAAGAAGAATCCTTTACCACCGACACTCAAATATAAAAGAAATTTGTATAAAAGAAATTACAGTGTTTTAAATTATTCTTTTTTTCTGTTTTGACCATAAAACAAATTGATATTGGAATGCAAAATAAGTTGGTGCTTCAAATGATTCTTCTTTTTTGTTTTAATCAAATATTAGTTTGAAATCAAATAGATACTAGTATAAAAACTGCGGTGCGGACAATTGGGATTAGGTATTATAAAAATACAAGAATTATGACGATAATTTTGATATGAAATCGAAATCGATTCGAATTATACAAAGATAAAAAACCAGTTTTTGTTTATTATAGTTTATGCTTATTTAAAACAAAATTCTGTAAAACATAAAACACAATAACCCGCCGCCGTACTTGGAGGAAAGTGAGTCTTTTATACCTGATACTTCAAAAATACCTTATTGGGGAAAAGCCCTACAATGGGGTTTTTTGGAGCTAGGAAGTAGGTCTGTATACTAACCTTCAACTAAATTTAGCCTAGCCCTTTCCAACAATGTTAGGGTAGTCATCCAGTCTAACCGAATGTAGCTGAATACCAGTGTCTCACATGAAGCAACTGGGATGTAGAACGATTGGTTTAATCTATTGCTTGTCAAAAACTTTACAAAAAAGACAGCCGCCTTCAAAAAGTAAAATATAACTTTAATGTCGCAAGTAGGCTTTAGTTCTGGTTACTGTTTTGTGTTGCCACCGACTTCACCGCAAGTTTTCGACAAGCAATTTTTATTTCGCGGTTTATTTCCTACTAGCGACCCGCCTTGGCTTCGCACGGGTGCAATGGTGATACTAAATATACTACAGAATGTCTTTTTATACAACGTTCACAGCTTTTTTGTCATTAGACAACACAAACATGTAAACAACAAATTAAGCGCCACCCGCTCTACCCCCGCTTTTTAACACTGTGATGTCTTCTAATATATTGATTTTAATGATGAGCTGTAAAACGTAATTTTGATCTACATGAAATGCACAACGTATCTAAGACATTTAATTTGGTAAGGGATAAAACTGTATTGTTTAAAATAGCTAGGTAAATAACCCATATCTTATTTGTAATATGTAAAGATAAAATTGGTTACTGTAGGTTATCCTTAAGAGATAAACATATACCATTGCGGACTTTCTTATCGGTCTTTTTTAGATATACAATTCCGTAGTACATTAATTTAATATATCGCGTAAGGTTTAGCCAGCGTTTGCAATGTAAGCGCACAAAAATATGTTTATTACGACCTCACATTACTCTTGGAATTTCTCGGTTTTCTTCTACTATAATATGCATGTATTATACCTATAAACCATCCTCTTGAATCACTATCTATTAAAAAAAACCCGCATCAAAATCTGTTGCGCAGTTTTAAAGATATATGCATACATAGGGACAGATGCGGCGGGGGACTTTGTTTTATAATATGTAGTGATTTCTTATCATCCAAAATAATACAGAAACGGTAACACGTGGTAACACCTAATAAATCATGTAATCTCTTAATTTTCCAACTTTGGAGACTAGAATTTGACACACATTATCCATTCAAAAAAGACTCATCAAAATAGAACTACACGGTTAAAAGCCATGCGAGGTCAACTTACAAAAAAAAATACGTGTCAAATTGATAACCACCTCATTTAAGGCTTAGTCTGCAGTCGTCAAGCTAGCGTTAAGGTTGGTGACACATCAAAACAATAAACTTATACCAAGAATTTTTTATTTCCCCATTACCTCCCTTAAATAACCAAGTATTTGAGTGTCAATCACCCACGGTACCTATCAATTTGTGGCAAACCATTCATTTTCAACTAGCCAGGTGCTGATAACTGTTATTTCACACAAACTTTATTATTAAATACCTCGAAGGCTTTCTTTAGCTTTGCTGGTAAATGTACGTATAATTGTGTGACTTTCACACCCAGTCGCGGCCATTTTGGATTTAATATCATATTTTAATACCACTAAATAAATTAAATTCGAATTTTATTTTAGGTTTTAATTCTACATGTTTCACTTTACCTACTAATTTTCAAAGATTCAACGCTATAATGAATCGAAAATCGAATGTGTAATCTTGAAATAAGCAAAACTGTATCTTTTGTTGTTCAATTTGACATTTCTTTCCACTTATCAACCTCATACCCATTTTGATAATTTCTGAATGATAATTTTGGATCTTGGGGCATTTTTTGCTTGGCAAAGGAGAATACTATAATTTATTTATTTGTTGATAAGATACATAGACGGTGATAAGCTATGTCTATCCTTTGTCAAAATAATTAAATGAACAGGACCTTTTGTATTTTGTTTCTGTCAATTTAAGTCCTAAAATGGATCACGTTAAGAGCTCGTGGTAGGTCTCCAGTATTGATATCGTACGCGTAGATTTATAAGATCCCAAGTAATTAATCCTGGAATTTTATCTTTCTGTAATTAGATGACATAATATAATTTGAAGAGATTGTTTGTATAATTATGATGAGCTACGAGCGTTCCTAATCTTTTTATTTTGGCAAAGATTTACTAATAACATACATTATGTTATAAAACAAGACACGTATGACCGAATTAAGAAAAAACATTTTTGGTACCTAAAAAGCTGACACGAACAGTTTAATTCTACCTCAAAACAAAACAAAAACCTAGGCAATATATTATAAGTAACAAAACATAAATCCCGTCACATACGTAGCTATAATATATATTATAGCTAGCCACCACACACGGAAGCTATAATAATTATAATAATATATTTTTGCCCATCTTAGGTCTGCGGTAGTCGTTTGTTTCACATTTTTGAAATGTATATTAATATGCCTTGCTACATCTGTCCACATATTTTGGTGACGTAATAAAAATATTTATTATAGCTGCGTCTGTGGTCACTCAAAGATTACTATAGAAAATATATCGTAATATGCCTTGCTATGAATTATATTAATAAATGTTATAGCTACGTCTGTGACGGACTTTAGTCATAAATCTTCGTAACCCAAAACGTTTATTGAAAACAAATTTTTATTATAGACTGTCATCATCAGGCTAGCTTTTTACCAACTGGATGCAGCTGAATACCAGTGTTTTACATGGAGCGACTGCCTATCTGACCTCCACAACCCATGTACGATTACATCGCACAATATTCAGCGCGCTAGCATAAGCACTTTTACATTATTTAAATTCATATAGCAATTAATATTGTTGAGTACACTTTCGACCGTTTTATTGTAAACACCTTTGTTACAATTAATAAATAACTTATCAAGAAGTCAGCAAGAAATAGTTTTTCTTCCATCTCAATTCGTACCAGCAAACAAGTGCTCATACAACCCAGTTACTGGGTAACACTTTGTTAAGACTGGTTGTCAGACTTTCTCGCTTCTGACTACCCATAACGACTGTCAAAAATCCACGTGCTTTCCGAGTCACGGAGCGATCTCACTATGCAATGGATGGGCACCCATCCACTGACCGACCACGGCAGGCGTAGCTCTACCATGACCGATTGATTAGTACGGTTTTTGATTAGTCAAAAGCCTCTCTAAACCCTCTTCAGATTAAACCTACTAAACAGTGTATATTACAGCTTGAGAAAATTGGCCACCGAATTTTGCAGGGTAGGTACTAAAAGTAGGCATTATAAAGACAACGACCGGTGGTCAAGGTCAATAGCCCTGTTGTCCCTACTCAATTGACCCTGAATACCACACGAGCTATGTAAAGGTAGTACCTTAAATAGATAGGGACACAGAATATCTATTCTTAATGACGTACGGTGATGTAATTGTACAAAGAGCTTTATAAAGTAACAAAAAACTTTTTAAAAGAGAACCGCCTTCAAAAACTAAAATGTGATAAATAACTTTAGCACAGAACACGCATACATGACTTTAGTTTCGGAAGCCGGTGGCTTTGTTCTGTTTGTTTTTTTGTATTGCCACCGACTTCCGAAATTAAAGTCATGTGTGTTCTGTGCTAAAGTTATTTATCACATTTTAGTTTTGGAAGGCGGTTCTCTTTTTTTCAAAAACGTTTTTATTTTCCACTTTTTAGTGTCTTCTTATCACCCAAATCCATTAAATCCATCTCATCACACAGTTAAAACATAGATTGAAAGTCCTCCAAGGATGGACCGATGGAAGAAACGTAAACGGCTTCTCGGTTTTTGTTAATTTTTTCAAAAAGCGCTTTCTAATTTCTGTTTGTTGTATACTAAAACCTTTTCCAGAATGGAACAAACACTTTTCTTAAAACCGCATCAAAATTGGTTTAGCCTAACGGGAGATCATCGCGGACAAACATACATACAAACATACGGGTCGAACTGAGAACCTCCTTTTTTTTGAAGTCGGCTAAAAATAAAAACGCGACTGCAGCAAGTATGATAATATCTCGGTCAATCATCATCTTCCTGCCCTTGCCCGATGTTCCTTGGGGTCGAACAACACGTTTTCTTATTCCATTCCGTCCTCAGTCAATCTATGCGTTTAGGATCATCATTATCATCATCATGTCAATCTTTAGACGCCCTTAGCTGGGTATAGTTCTCCCCCAAGACGGGGTTCAGCCGTAATTGCCATTATTATCTTTGAGCGGTTGTGGTATCACTGTGACCAGAGCTGATCTATTGTGATCGCACTGTAAATAAATCGTAATCGCCATGTTTGACCAATACATGTTGGCGATCGCAGTAGGTGTTATGGTACTCAGAAGGACGCTGCTGCTCATCCTCTGATCAATATCCCTCTGTCGCCTTCTAATACGACACCCACGGGTAGAAATGGGGAGGTGCAATTCGCGGCCGGCACCACACGGATTCATAGGATACTGCCCCGTTTCTGTAGTGCGTCAGGGATATTATTATTATTTATTTTGAAACTTTTGAGAACTCCTGTCTTGTGGAAAAACTCAATTATTCATGTACAAAACAGAAGGTAAAACGATTTGTATAAATGGTATTGGTTTCTAGGTATAAAACTGTTTGAAGCTTTTAACTTAAACTGGTATTGTAAAGCGTAAGGTTAATTTGTTAGATAGGAATTTCCATGAAGACAGTCTGCTTGGTATAAAACTGTGGCCATGAACTTGACTTTTTATGCTGTACTTCGGTTTTATTTTACTTTTGAGGGCTAATAAACGAAACCAACGTTTGAAGAAGTCGCTACTAAATCAGTAGATTTGTATTTCCAAATCTTGCCAATACCATTATGCTGGCACTTCACTTGGCGTATTGGTGCAAATATTCGCCTTTTTTGGATTATACAAAATTGACTTCATAGCAATAAGCATAGGGTTTATTTTGAATTATACTGTACGCAAAATACGCGCTGAGACGTGGACGTGCGGACACCAGCCCGTTGTACCATACCATTATCCAAATAATGCGAATATTTACACACAAACGCGAAGTGAACTGCCAGCATTAGATGTAATATTTGACGGTATGGTTGGCGCAGCAACCGAGCGATTGGTTTCAGCACTGTGGAAGCGCATGTAACACATATTTGTTTGGCCACGTACAGGTAGTTGTTCCGTGTCTGATTGTTTGTATAATATGTGACTTTAAATGAATGAAAACATACTCATGTTAAGAGCGCCCAACCCGTCATATTTTCCATACAAACGCTCGTACGCGATTACGTCGCTATAACAAATTATTTTCCAAGTATTTTAACACACACACACCTTGTGTGTGTTAAAATCACCAATCTAGGTTTGTATGAAGTCTTTTTTGAGAAAAAAATTTAGTAAACACGTCCGAAAATCAGCTTTTTTGCACAATTTTATCTGAACTTTGGCCGGACTTATTGCACTCATACATTGAAAAAGTAAAAAAAAACAGCTTCATAGAAACCTTGCACATGTAATGGAGATTCTCTGACAACACGGTTGGCGCAGTGGCTGAGCGATCGACTGCTGCGCAGCGTGTTGCGGGTTCGATTCCCGCCCAGGGTAAACATTTGTGTGATGAGCACTTGTGTTTGCCTTGTGTCTGGGTGTTGAATATGTATTTATGTATGCATTTACAAAAAAAAAATGTATTTGTGTATATATATCAGCTGTCTGACACCCATAGTACAGGGTCTCCCTAGTTTGGGGTCAGATGGCCGTGTGTGAAAATGTCCCCATATATTATTATTATATTATTATTTATTATTCTAAATTACAAACATTATTACCAAAAACTTGTAAGGTTTTTTCAAAAACACGTATTTCCTGGAACAAGTTTTGTGAAATTTCCGCCGGCCAATTTTCCTGTGATGTTATCGCGTTCTCACTCACTCGTTTGTTATCGAGCTTTGCGTTGGTTGAAACAAAAAATTTTTCAATCACGCTCGCGTTGCAGTTAATTCGATGGGGAAGGGCGCTCTTAAAGGAGGATATCACAGTGTGGGGCAAAATAAAAAAACAACTGAACTATTAATCAATATACGTCTGAAAACGCCAAGCGTGGTGATCCAAGCTCTCCCCAAGGGGGGGGTTTAGCCGTAATGGCCATACTTGGCCTATGCATGTTGGCGATCGCAGTAAGTGTTATGATACTCAGAAGGACGCTGCTGCCATCCTCTGGTCAATATTCCTCGGTCGCCTTCTACGACACCCACGGGTAGAAATAGAATCTTACTATTCAATAATAGTGTGGTATTATTAATATTATTACCAGGAACACGTTCAAAGCCCTCACTTATCTTCAAATTTACCATCCACATCAACTAATTAGCATACAATCTCTTTAAAATATTGCACTCCAAATTAACCTCCCAAAAATACTATGTCAGATTGAAAAAGCCTAATATTTTACGGCAACGGTCATTAATGTCAGAAACAAGATGGCCGGTCCGTAAAATATGTTATTATAATGCCGTACAGGGCCCACTTATTCCAAGTACGGTCACTTTACATATCGCTGGGTATTTTAACTTTAGTTAAAGCAAATGAGAAGGTAATGTCGTCAGTATTTTGTGGGGTTTTAGTACCTACCTATGTAGCTAGATAATTATTAGGTTCTTTATCTTGAAGATTATTGCTGTGTGATGATTTGGAATTGAAAAATAATGATGTGAATGTGAGGTGGTGGTGGTGGTGTGACGTTTGTAGTGTATAATAATAATAATAATAATATGTGGGGACATTTTCACACACGGCCATCTGACCCCAAACTAGGGTGACCCTGTATTATGGGTGTCAGACAGCTGATATACATACACAAATACATTTTTTTTTTGTAAATACATACATATATAGATAAACAACACCCAGACACAAGGCAAACACGAGTGCTCATCACACAAATGTTTACCCTGGGCGGGAATCGAATCCGCAACACGCTGCGCAGCAGTCGATCGCTCAGCCACTGCGCCAACCGTGTCAAATGTATGTGTATATAATGTATGTGTGTGTGGTGTGTGGTATGGTGTGTGTGAGTCGTGGTGTGGTGTAGTTTGGCTCTATCCTGGTTTAAATAATAAGTAAAGTATTGCTAAAAGCATCTTTCTTTAAAATGTCGTGACAGGCGCCCGCGTCTCATGCACGAGGTGTGTGGGTTTTGCAATCGGGCACAAGCAACTACCAACGTGATTGTTTCAATTATACATGCACTTTCTAAGTTTATCTTAGATATCACCAACATCGGTGAAAGAAAACATTGTGAGGAAACCTGTACTTACAATTAGTCTATTTTATATAAGAGAATGCCGCGCGGTGCCGGCTACGAATAGCAACCACCACATTTCTACCCGTAAGGTGACAAGGGAATATTGACCAGAGGATGGGCAGCAGGATCCTTCTGAGTACCATAACACCAACTGTGATCGCCAACATGCATCGGCCAATCATGGCGATTACGGCTGAAGCCCCCCTTGGGGCAGACCAATGCCCTGCATTGGACGTGTAAAGGTTGACATGATGATAATGATGATATAAAAGAAAGTTTAGTGATCAAAGCTCGTGCCTTTTCTATTTGAGAAGAGGCGCTTGCCCTGACGTGGGACAATAATAGACTGGTAATATTAGTATTTTATCTTTCTTTACGCTTGCTACAACATACTGGATATACCAGCTGTAGTGGTATAAGTTCATGTAGTATGTATTAGATATATGTGTACATCTATCAACAATCAATATTTTGCTGGCCATTATCGGCCAGTATGTTTAATCGTGGCTCTCCAAATAGGCTTATTTTGAACGTGTTTTTAGCCAAATCCATTAAAGAATCATGGCGAGATCCATACAATCATTTGTATGAAAAAGAAACTCATTTAGAGGGTTTAAAATATTTTCCTGTGTGGTGAATACATTACCAGGAGTAGATTGATATGCTTACCATGACAAAAAAGAAAGTGACAAGTGACATTAACGTATCCATTAAATTGGCAGACAAGTGATGTGAATCGTTGTTTACAATGGTGGAGTTGAAAAAGTACATTGATTAATCATTATTTGTGAGTTTGTGACATTATTTCTCATAAAACGATGCAATTTCAGTGTAAGAACTGCGAATAATAAGGTTTTCATTAAACTATTCACTTTTAACAATCATGTTTATTGCGGGGTTTTAAAATGATTGTAAATGCCTAAAGATACTTTTTAGGTACCCAAGAGTATAAAAATTAGAATTTCATTTACTCTAAATATCTTTGTTTTTTGTACATTTTCTGCCATGATCCTTTTTGGCGTCAAAAATATAGTCGGTATCTACAACATGTTTCTGAGAACTGTGTTGTTTTCAAAACAAATTTGACCTTTCAGTAAAAATATCTATATTAGTGATCAAAATATTATTATGATATCGAAATAACAAAAACGTAGGTAGCATAATATTTATCTTCATGTTATTTATTGCGCGACTTATTTTTGAGTAAATCGATTATTGCCTCATTCTTTATAAGACACTAGCTTTTGCCCGCGACTTCTTTCTCGTGAATGTCGGTAATCACAGATGCAGATGCCCTAGGATTCAAGCTAAGCATAAAAGAAACTATCAAAATCGGGCTAGCTGTTTCATCGTTAAAGTGTAACAGACAGAGTTACTTTCGCATTTATAATAATAAATAACTGAGAAAGATAAACAAATTTAAATATCTTGACTTGGGTCGTGAGGTTGTCGACATGTGGGATGTGAATACGGCAGTCATTGTGCCGATAGTCGTTACGGCCAATGGACTCATTTCCAAGAGCCTCGACCAACACCTAAGAAGGCTCTCGTTGGGCAGCTGGATCAAGGGCTTGATACAGAAAGCGGTACTCCTGGACACGGCGCGTATAGTCCGGAGGTTCCTCTCTCAGGAGCCCTTACCACCAGTAGCTTGCTGTTCCCGATACCAGTGGGCTACTATTTTTCATATTTTTTTTTTTTTTTTACTAATATTTAAAAATTTAATATAATATCTGTATAATATGAATAAATGTGTATATTATAATATTAGTAAGTAATAATTTAAGTGATTTATCTTCATAATATTTATTGCACAACTTTATCATCGCGGCTATCACAGATGCAGAAGAAGTCGCGAATTAAAAAGTAGCCTATGTCCTTCCCCAGAATTCAAGCTATCTGAATACCAAATTTCATCAAAATGGGTTCAGCCGTTTCCTCGTAAAAGAGTAACAGACAGTTACTTTCGCATTTATAATATCAGTTTGGATTACAAACATTGTATTATCTTACTTATCCTCCTAATTTATGTAGTCAGACCGCGTTCCAACAGTTCTCTGCTTCTAAACTAACTTTGTTACCTATTCAATTAAAGAAAAAGACACTTTATGATTGCCAATATACCGTTTGGATTCCTACCATTGCATTTTCCGGTTCGCTATGCACGAATAAATCCGATCTGTTACAAATAACTGCAGTTGCATCCTTCATTCAAGTATCTAGAATAACCATAGCGAGAGATGTCGCGTTTGAATTGGAGCACATACTGCAATGACACGCGAATTTTTATGTGTCTTCCACATCTGTTCCAAACAGGCTCTGTTGAATAATAGAACCTTCCTTCTGATATAAGCTGAGTCATATTCTGGGATACGACATGTATAATGTATTTGAGTAATTATGTATGAGCGTATTGTTTCTGTTTTGTATAGGGAAGACTAGGCCGGTTTCTACCTGTGTCGTAAATGGTTACTTAGTTATAACGTCAAGGGACTGTGAAGCGATCCGAGTAATAGTTTTGCGATAGTAACTCTGTTTGTTTGTTACCTCATCATGGCAAAACTGCTGAATCGATCGTTATGAAACTTGACACAGTGGTACCTTAGGATTTTCATAAAAATATTGGCTACTTTTTATTCCGTGACTTTATCTGCGTTTGCGATAATCAACGTTCATGCGAACGAAGACCCAGGTAAAAGCAAGTAGTACCTTACATTTTTTTTTTTTACTAATTTATGATCACTCATCATCATCTGCCTGGCCTTTTCCCAGCTATATTGGGGTCGGTTTCCAGTCTAACCGGATGCAGCTGAATACCAGTGTTTTACATGGAGCGACTGCCTATCCACAACCAACCCAGTTACTGGGTAACACGATATCCCTTGGTAAGACTGGATGTCAGACTTCCTGGCTTCTGACTATCCATAACGACTGCCAAAGATCTACAAATGACAGCCGGGACCAACGGCTTTACGCGCTTTCCGAGGCACGGAGGGAACTCGGTATGAAAGCAATGGTCATCCCCATCCACAGACCGACCGCGGCTAGCGTAGCTTAACCTTTGACCGATCGATCTGTACGGCTTTAACTTAGCCACTAGCTTAGCAGCGACCAATTTATGATCACTCTCTTAATAAATTATATAAAATACTTCCTGCTGAAATTAGAAAGAAAATAAGTTTATGTCAATTTACCATTAGGTACCTATATCTGTTAATAACTTACCTATACCCACGACTTTGCCTGTCCTGCCACCTTCAGAATTACGCCAAAGTCCAATATATTCCCACGAGAACACAAAATCGGGATAAAAATTACAGGAATTATATAATTATACGTGAATACGACGTATCTTGCATATAAACCACTATATTAGAGTATGTACAAAGTATGACAAGTTAAGAAATGACAGGTACTTTTACTCCTGACAATCTATGAAATCCGATTTGACGTTTCATTTTCCGAACTTTGTACGAACGTCTATATTATCATCATCATCAGCCGAAAGACGTCCACTGCTGAACATGGACCTCCTGAATAGAACGCCACAACGAGCGGCAACCTGCGTAAGAAATTAAAAAGTCAAATTCATAATCCTAATAATTACTATGTGACCCATACACTATAAACAAGTATAGCATTAAGTTTAACTTTATGTTGAACTTAATACTAATATTTACTTATTGCTATATACTATATCAATCGTTGATTAATATTAAAATATGATAATATGTCAAATCCGCCTTTTTAGATTGTCAGGAATTTGAGTTATGTTAACAAACAATGAATCAAACAATGTCTATCCTCAAAACTTTTGTGTTTATGATGATAGTAGAATACTAGACTCAAATACAATAGTAGCAGTAATAGGCCATTGCAAATAAAAAATGAGACATTTCCTGTTTTCAAAAAGCAATTGACAGATCTATTAATTTATAAATGTTATTACTCAATTGGCGAATTTCTGACCGATAAAAAAATTAATTTGATAATTGACATATAATGATTCCTAACATATAATTGACTGTATTTCTGACTCGTACTTAATCTAGATCTAAGATAGTTTTAATTCAACTGTATTGACCTCGAAATTGACAATTTTAAAATCACATTTTTATTAAACTTGACATTATGTATTGTTTTGCTTATTTTAAATTATTTGCTGAATTTCATCTTGACATGGTGAACTCATATTGATTTTATTGAATGTGTTAAAAATATATGTTAAATGAGTATTTACTACTATATTAGCTAAAACTGTTTGCATGCCTTAGATAAAGGTAGTTAGTATAAGGATCTTTCAAAACTAAACATCTGTAACATGTACCTACTTTCAATGCAAATAAAGAACTATTCTATTCTATTCTATTCTTGCAGATATTACGATGAAGTAAAGCTACAGACTTATACTCTGATAGCAATCTATAATATAAAGGGTCATGTCCAACGCCGTTTACGAGCTGACACGGGCAGTTTCCATGTAAATTGGGATTGTAACAAAACCGCAGCGTATGCACCAGCTGTGTGTCATCTTGTGCTAGTAATAAAGGCGAATCCAGAGCAAGAAATAAGCGCTGAAACTAAAAGTGGTTTCATTGGATTTTTAGGAAGATGAATGAAATTGTATGTGGTAGAATGAACACAAAATTCCATGCCCAAAGATTGGGGTTCTAAACCCAGAATAGGGTATTTTACCAAAAACTCTAATTAGTCCGTCAGATAGATTTCCAAAAAAATAGGACACGTATTTTTTCTTTTTTCACGTAAACAAAAAATGAAGACGATGTGCGTGCGTGAAGTGCGTCGAAAACTCGTGTGACATCACTATGTTAGTACACTTTTACTGGCGAAGTGACGTCACAAACTCTCACTCATGATCTTTGATGCGTTTGATGCGAAACAAAAAATACGTATCCAATATTTGTCGATAATCTAACTGACGGACTAATCAGATATTTTTGGTAAAATACCCTATGGTGATATTGAAAGTAGAACATATTTTGTATCACGTCTCTACTCTATGGAGTTGAGGAGCTCGTGGCTAAGTAAAAGCCATACGGATCGACCGGTCATGTTAAGTTATGCTTGCCGCGGTAGGTCGGTGGATGGATGACCATCCATTTTATACCGAAACCCCTCTGTGCTTCAGAAAACACGTAAAGCCGTTGCTCCCGACTGTCATTCGTAAATCTTTGAAATTCGATATGGATAGTCAGAAATCACAAAGAGATCTAGAGGTACAGTATAAGTCTTACTAATGCTACGGCTACATTGTCGCGATAAGGCGAAGATTTGCGTTGTTGCGACACGTCTGACCAAGCAATTCGTCCTATCGCGAATCATCATCCGCGAACAAAAATGCCTTCGCGTCGGTGTCGCGACAACGCGAACTTGAATCTTCGCGTCGTAGTGTACCCGTAGCATAAGAGGTATCGTGTTATCTAGATCATCGTGTTATGTGTCATGTAAAACACTGGTATTTAGCCGCATCCAGTTAAACTGGTAACATAAATGGGAAATGGCTAGGCAGATGATGTCCTACTCTATGTACTTTTGTAGTCTTTAATTTTTTTTTTGTAATGTAATATCACTTAATATGTCTATAAGAAAATATTTTTCTCTTGAATTAAATGTTTTTGAAATTATGTAAAAGCAAATTAAAAAGCAGTTTCTTATGTATAAACGCTTTTATTAAGAGCTCACTAACCTATCACTAACTAAAGGTGACTAATCTTATCTTCTGTCGTGTTAAGTAGATTTTAAGGTAATTTTCGCCGTTGACCTAAAAGGAAATATAAAAACATAGCGTTCTGTAATTTATTCAGAATTAGCCATTACGCGAGTCTTTTTTCAATGAAAAGAGTTTACCACACAAAGGTCAATACAATTAGCTGTAGATCATAGAGATTACGTTTTTTGTTTCCATGGGGCTCGTGGCTAAGTCTTACCAATCGATCGGTCATAGTTAGCTACGCTTGCCGTGGTCGGACCGTGGATGGGTCACCTTTCATTTCATACTGAGACACCTCCGTGCCTCGGAAAGCACATAAATCCGTTGGTCCTGGCTGTCATTCGTAGATCTTTGACAGTCGTTATGAGTAGTCAGAAGAACTAGTCTTACCAAGGGGTATTGTGCTACCCAGGGTCTACGTTGCGGAGGTCAGAAAGGCAGTCGCTCCGACCATGTAAAACGCCAACCAAAACATAGTTACATTTACACATTTCGGGGTACATTTCGGAGAGTGTGCTTTGGAATTACACAATTTCGGTTTAAATATATTTATTCTCATAAAGAACACAAATAGTTCACTTACAAAATATGAGATTATAAATAGATCATGCAGTAATTATACTATTTACATAATGACTCCGTGAGTCGATTAATTGTGAAAAAAGAGCGATAACAAAAATATATATAATATAGAGTTCTAGAGACATTAGGTGTACATGTTTTGTTACAAAAATTTAGATACATAAGCTTTTAACCTTGTTTTAAAGATATTTGTACTTTTGCAATTTTGCAATTGAATCCCCCATCCCCATTCCATCATCGGACGAGCAGAGATACGGCGAAGCGGCACCGCTATATGGTTGAAGTTCCACTGTCTCGAACCAAGAGCTTTGATTCCACATTAATTGTGCGAACTGCCAGACTGTGGAATTCGCTGCCCGCCTCTCTGTCCCCTGATAAGTATAATCTGGGTATTTTTATAGCACGAGTGAACCGGTTCATCCTAGGCAAACATGTTCCAACTTAGGCCGCATCATCACTTAAGATCAGGTGAATTGAAGTCAAACGCAAGCCTATTAGATAAACAAAAAAGTTGAGAAAGGGCCAGGCGGATGATTTTAAGTTTTTTGTTTGTATGTCATTTCAGAATGTACTGGCCTGATTACAAAAAGTATTTTACTGATCGAAAGTCACTGTTGTCTAGTGCCATAGGCTTTATGGTATTGACTTCCACGTGGATGAAGTCGCGGGCAATTGCTAGTTAATTGACCTTTTGACAGTCATGTCAGAAACGTGCCCTCAGCAAAGCTACGAATTAGATAAGATAAGACATTTATTGCAATAAGTATTCGTACAGTGTTGGCCTTTAAGTTCGTAATTAGGTTCCTAAATACATAGTCAGATAAGTAACATGCAAAACATTACAATTTATTTATTTAATGCTACACACAGATTATGAAACAAAAGGCAGATAGACCGCGCGGAACATGAGAGTGAACCAAAAAGCAAATACAAATTCAAAAGCGAATACCCACAATGCGCTTTGTGCTGTACTGACACTAGTCTGTATAGCACGAAACGCCGCATCATCAAAAAAAAAACAAATGAAAATACAAATACAAATTCAAAAGCGAATACAATCACGAGATTGTAGGTATTCACTTTTGAATTTGTATTTGCTTTTTGGCTTCACTCTCAGTGTTCCTCACGGTCTATCTGCCTTTTGTTTCATAATCTGAGATGCTACAATACAATACGAGTATTTATGTCTAGTGGCATTCTTTAATAGTCATATATATTTTACAATACAGTCAATACTAATTATCGTCAAATTAATTTTAAAATGATTCTTTATTACGTATCGAAGTCTAGTCACCACAGTGACGTGCTGGGTCCATTTTGGTTTGTCATTATGACATGACAGTGGCGGTCAAAGGTTAAAACATAGAGTTGGCACAAGGCACATGCAAACTATATTTTTTAAAACCTCCATACGTAACAACTCTTTTTACCACAGATAACAAACGTAAAAAGGGGTTACTGTATCTGTCCGAAAAAAATCGCTAGAGATAACGTGACCGCCGTTTTTAATGTCGTACCGGACACGGGCATCCGGCATGTTGTGCCGGCGTTAACGCCTCGATGGACCCGGGTCCGACTCTGTTCCGGCCGTTGCCCGGTAAAAGTTTTATGTGCTCGCTTTGTTTTCGTTTTTTTTTTCATTTTATTTCGCGCCGAAAGTACTTTTTTACTATCGAATGGTTGGGTTGTGTGATCGGATGTTTTGCCTCTTGTTCTGCTTATGAACTGAGCTCAGATGCATCTGCTTCTGTTAGCGTAATTTATCTCCATAAGGTTCAGAACAAGTAAAAAAAAAACGACCAAGTACGAGTCGGAATTGCAAATGAAAGGTTCCGTACTACCCAATAATATTAATATCGAGCAAAAGACTTTGAAAATTACATGTTTCTGGTTTGGGGCGCTTTTAGTTTTTATTTTAGTATTTATCGTTATAGCATCCTTAATAATACAGTTCAAAAGATATAGCCCTGTGACATAGGACAAACAGACGGACCGACGGATGAGCAAGTTTAATAGGACTCAGTTTAAACTCTCTAAGTATGTAACCCTAAAAAGATTCTACTAGCCAAAGGTTGTAAGTACTTATTACGTCAGAATAAGACACATTTTTATCTAGCTGTAGTGTTTAGGTACAAGATATACTTAAAGGTATGTAGGTACTGTAGGTAAGGTCCAGCGCTAATATAAAAGTTTTCAAATCAACTTAAGGACGCGTATTCGATTTAGCGCAACTCATAATCTAAACGATTGCTAGAACCACGGAATAATAAACTTGTTTTTATTATTCCGTGGCTAGAACGGCGTAGCAGCATTGACACATATTAGTACAATACAATGGTATGTTTGTGTGCATCAGAAAAAAAATACGCACGAATTAAGAAAATCATTGAAATTGATCGGCAAACGACAGCGCGATGTTTTACAGTGCTTTTAAAAAAAAAAATCTAAAATAAATGAGTTCGTATAACGGACTGAAAAATATTCTGTATATTATGCATAACATATTATTTTCATAAAAAAATATATTAGTTATGTTTTTATTCAAGTACTGGTGAAAAACAATTGCCAAAGTGAAACGATTTTGTACTTTTTCAACATTGTTTTTTAATACATAATAGTAATATTTTCGTAAATTTGGCTCTGTAGTAGACTTTAAGACTGTATATCCTGTTGGAAAAACGCATAAAACATAATATTCTGGCTTACTGCAATGGTTCTATTCGTCCTGAAAATTAACTCTGACATCTATTTTCGTAAAACGCTATGAAAGGATTGTCTTCGCTTTAAAAAACCATAATCAAAAATTACACTTTTACTCTGTAGTTCCCTAAATCAAGACTTCATCTTTCTAAAACTGTGATTGTCTTTAAATAATATGCTCACATCATTACGATACCTACTGCTCTGGGCCAAACGCGAAAACATTAAGTTTTCGTCACGAATCGAATACACGCTCTTAATAAATTAGTACAGTCAACACCAAAAGTAGATGATCAAAATCAGAAATTCAATACAAATTTACTAACACTAATTTATATAATTTATTACTAGTTTATTTATTAAAAGTATATGATTGTCACACACATACTTTTGAATCACGTCGATGCCACACAGTTTGACGCGAACTCCGTTCATTAGTATTGAATTTCTGATTTTGATCATCTACTTTTGCTGTTGACTGTACATAGATGTTCTGTTTAACATAACAAAATCCTCCATATTCTACCGTCGCATGGGCATGCAAATAACTTTCCATTCTAAAATTAAAAAAGAATATATAGGTACATTACGAAAGAAAAAGTATTTGATTCGAATTGAAAATACCTACCACTACATAAATTCTATAGCATGATATTATGAATAAAATTTATACGACAACCTTCATATAAATAAAGCCTTCAAACCAATGCTTCAAACTAAATAAGAGACGGAACAGAACCGATAAAATTTTCGTTACCTTTACTCTACTAGGCCCTTTGAAATAAATAACTTATACAACATAGAAACGGTAACCAATATTTATCGAACTGCGAAGAAGGGTTAAATTTTTTATCGACAAAAACAGAACGTACGACAACGCACATGACATTCCGACCAACTGGCCGCCTGGCCGCCTGGCGCTGACAAAATAAGTCAAATGGAACCTCCAATAGGGGAACAGTCAGTGACCTACTTTTCCTTACCTAACTACTGAATCGGAAGGTTATTTGGATCTACAGGAATCTACTATTTGCAGTCACTATACTGTAAAAACCATTTGAAATAATATTGTTTTTTGGGCCGCCGTACTATTCTCTGTCCGTGTGGTGTCGGACGTTAAGAATAGCACCATCCCATATCTTCCCGTGGGTGTCGTAAGAGGCGACTAAGGGACTTACCAGAGAATAGGCAGCAGCGTTCTCTGTGTCTTTGTAACAACCATACTGCGATCGCCAACCCGCCTGCCAAACGAGGCCTATGTTCAGCAGTGGACGTCTTTCGTCTGGCCTTTAAGCCAGAATCAACAGTGGCGACCACCAGAAAAGCGCCGAGGCAATGAAGCCTGACGAGTTAATTTTTTTTTGGCGCTGTCGAAATCCTCATGGACTTCCCCCATCGTGGAGGTGACGGAGTGACGTACTTTTACCGGCTAAACAGCAATTAAATACACGCAGCAGAAACAGACATACATAATAATGTGGGTGAGTGTGCAGTGTATGAGGAGTTGCAAGTGAGTGTATGAGTATGGTGGTGTGTGAAGTTGTGTGTATACATCACCATAGGATAATTATTATTCCGTTTTTTGTGTTCCCGTGGGATATATGTAGTTAAGACTGGCTTTATTATGAGGTGTACGCAGACGGAGTGGCGGGCAGAAACAAGTATTAACATACAACAGTCATAATAGAAAAAAAAACCACTTTAGACAAATTACAAGCACCCGTCAATATGACAGCCAAGATGATAACGAAAACTCGTATGAAAAATACACATCGGTGAACAATAAAGTATACACACATATTCGGTGCCATTAGGGGTGCTAATCACCAAACATAGCCCAACACGTCACACAGTGATAAATTACACAAAATGTAACTGGTGTTTATCGATTATCGATAACAAAGTGACACATTTATTGCGACTACTGTGTTATCAATGTGTTTAAATATTTAAAAATGAAAACTTGAGTTTTCGGTGCTTGGGTTTATTTTTTCGTTGAAGGTTAGGTTAGGTTTAAATACTTTATTCTCTAAGGGCGGGTTGTTTCAAACAGTCAGTTAACGTTACATATGGACGGTTAAAAAGTTACTATGACGTGAGATGTTTAACGTACGTTAAATGTAACGGGTTGTTTCATGACATAAAAATCCGTCAGTTAAATTATTCCATAATATTTTGATGTTTGAAGTACCTGTTTGACAACACAAAATTACGTTGACTGGTCGGTTATGGTAATAGTAACTTTTTGACATATGATTTTGTGAAACAACCCATTTTTTTGATTTGACGATACTTAGCGCCATTTTTTACTATTACCGGTCAGTAATGTATAGTTTAAGCAACCCGCCCTAAAAGACAAAAAAGAGTCACATACATAAAAATTTGAGTATTATGTAGTAGTTTAGAAATATTCAGTTTATATATATTTTTTTTTACTATTGATAGGCATACGTTCGACCGCTATCTCACCTGATGGGAAGCGATGATGCGGTCTAAGATGGAGAACGCTTGCCTATTCACTCTTGTCTTAATTTCTATGAACTGTGTAATTTTGCATTCAAACGTTTGCATTCTAATCACTGAGATTAATTTGCCTTATTTTACGTGCATTTTTGTCAAGATTTTGACATTGGTTGTACTGAGATGATATTGCAACTAGGTTTGAACGTTCTTACTCATACCAATACTAGGTATAATAATAATAATACAATAATCAATATTACGTTTAATTAAAACCTGTTGCCTTTTTAACCGACTTCAAAAAGGAGGAGGTATTTTTTTTTGTATGTACACCGATTACACTGAGATTTATGATCCGATTTACGTGATTCTTCTTGCGGAATAGTTGCCATTTGGTCCCATAAAAATTTAACACAGTTTGGCCAAGTAGTTTTTATTTTATAAACATTTTTTGTAATTTATTTTTATGTTTGATCACGCATATCTTTTTCCAGTGTTGTCCGACTTCGATGATTCTTTAATCGAAAAGAGCCACCGACTTGCTGTTGGAATTAGCAGATAGGCCTTCCGATTGCATAATTTTATCAAACGAAGGGTAAAGAATTAAAAAAAAAAATGTATGTGACCTGACACAGATACTAGCAAAGCAATAAAGAATTTATAGCTCGAATAGGGTATTACACCCATTTTTGAAAAGTGTCTCAATGAAGTTCTGTAGTGCTAATATGCCACCAAAAAAAAAACACAAAATTTTTATTCAATCGATAAGTGCCATAAAAATGCATCTAAATGTTATTTTTTTTTAATTTCGCGCGTACTTTGACGAAAACGCCTCTTACTGGACGCCATATTGCGCAGCGTAAATGACGTCAGTTCGTTTTGTATCAAATGAGCTCATATTAAATATGATAATTGTATATCATTTAAAAATAATTAAAAGTTGTAATAGATGTAATAGTGAACAAATTACGTTGGTTACGAAAATAATAACAGTACGAAGCCTATATTACGCCAATCGGTTGACTGACAGTTGACAATTTTTTGTTTACACAGCCGTATGGCGCAATAACATGGCCGCTACTATTTCACGGTGTTTTATAACAGATTAAAAATACTGAAAACTTTGAATTGAATTTAAAAATTTGTTTTGTTTGTTTATGAACTAAAACTTACATTTTCCGACGGCTTTATGCCTAAACTGTCTTAATAACATATTTATAGATTTTTTCTCGTATAGAGTAAAATGCCCTATTATAAACTAGAACTCACAACCAATATCTGTGATCCCTCCGAACATTATTCTCATGCGAAAATCGAACCCAAGACCGCACACCGCAAGCGGACGCGTCGGCACTGCATTACTTACTCCGAGACACGGTTCAGATATTAAATTGGTTCAAATAGTGACAAATTGTCACACCGAACTGACATATCTCACAGTTGTCTTGTACTAGTGCGGGAGTATAAACATCCGCTGTAAGAAACACCTTGTTATATTTTCCACGCTAATAAAGAAAGTTTGTAATGGCACTCGATGATCGTCGACTGCTAGTCGCCCATGTGATATTTTTCCAGAGAGTTGTGGGTGCTATGGGTATAAAAGTCAAAAAAAGTCAAATCATTTATTTCAATTAGACCATTATAAGGCACTTTTGAACGTCAAATGAGAAAAAAATTGATTCTAGGTGCCCATTCCAAAAGGTAGTTTTGTATGGAGAAGAATGGGCAAGAAACTCCATACTTACTCTTTTAAAAACGATGTTAACAATATTTGCATTTACAGGAATTATATAATTATACGTGAGTACGATGTACCTTGCATAAAAACACTAGGTATTTGAAAATGTGTACAAAGTATCACAGATTAAGGAATGACAGACTAAGTTATATGTACATAGATACACAGTGTTCACATATTATTACAAATGTTGAAACAGTAGACGACCACTCCTTATATTAACAAACAATGAATCAGTATGTGAGTCTGAGCAGTGCATAAAAAAGAGTCAAATATATGTATGTACTTAGTTATACTAAGTATGAAATTAGGTATTTTAAATTAGCAATCGGTTCGATTTTGTCTAGATCTAGGTATACCTGAAGCATTTGAAATTCATTTCTAATGCAATGTTCATAATGATCATATTGAAACACGATCTCGTGATGGTTAAGGCATCCGCCTGTTATGTGTAAGGTGGTTTTGGTCCGATACTGGACAAAGTGCCGATGTGACTTATTCGATTCGCCAGGGCCGAGTCCCCAGTGTGTAATACTTTGAGAATGCTTAAGAGCGCGTATTCGATTCGTGACGAAAACTTTATGTTTTTGCGTTTTGCCCAGAGCAATATCGTAATTATGTGAGCAGATTATTTAAAGACAAATTACAGTTTTAGAAAAATTAAGTCTTGATTTAGACAGCTACAGAGTAAAAGTATACTTTTTAATTATGGTTTTTTAAAGCGAAGACAATTCTTTCATATCGTTTTACGAAAATAGACGTCAGAGTTAACATTCAGGACGAATACAACCATTACAATATTCCAAAATATTTTGTTTTATGCGTTTTTCCAACAGTATATACAGTCATAAAGACAGCTACAGAGCAAAACTTGCAAATATATTACTATTATATATTAAAAAACAATGTTGAAAAAGTAGAAAATCGGTTCACTTTGACAATTTTTTTTACTAGTATTTGAATATAAACATTACTGATATATATTTATTTTATGAAAGTTAATTTTATGCTTAATATACACAATATTTTTCAGTACGTTATACGAGCTCATTTATTTTAGACAATTATTTTAAAAAGCCCTGTAAAACATCGCGCGCTGTCGTTTGCCGATCAATTTCAATGATTCGTGCTTATTTCGTGCGTATTTCTTTTTCTGATGCACACAAACCGACCATTGTGTTGTACTAGTGTGTGTCAATGCTGCTACGCCATTCTAGCAATCATTCAGATTTTGAGTTGCGCTAAATCGAATACGCGCTCTTACGCTCTCCTGACCACCAATCCTGAATGTGATCTGTTTGCCGATGAATGGAGTAGAAATATTATGCGTGTATGTCTGATGTTTTTGTAAGAGGAAGTATGCTAAGGTGTTCTCCATTATATGTTAGTTTTTAAACTATTGTTGTATACCATACCTGTGTTAATTAATGCAATTGGTACGAGTATTACCGTTTTAATTAACAATACAATAAATAAATAATTCATATTATGTACTGTTTAATCTCTTCTTGGACATCATAAATTGACATCGGATAAGGAAAACATCGTGAGGAAACCTAGATTTATAAAGTTAGTAGTCTGAAATCGCCATTCCATCTTGAGCAAGCGTGGTGATCAGCGATCGTGCCTTCTTTGTATTAGAATTGAGGAATAAGAGACTTTTCTCAGATAGGACAGCATGACTTATATAGAATTTTCACGATAAATAGTTTTGTTAAAATTTAATTGAACGAAATTAACTTCAAGTAATGAAAGCAATTAAAATCCTGTAATTTCCGACAGAAAACTTGTAAACAGAATTTCTGAAATTCATTTTTAATAACTGTCGTTTGAATATTACAGTTAAGTTGACTGTAACTTTATTTGATCAATTAAAAGTTATTTCATAAAGGTCACAGCGTTTAATTTTGAATTTTCGTGATTATTAATGTAATTATTTATTTCCTTTGATGAACTTTTAATTTTAGTAATTTGTGCTCTCTTCCTTTTGGGATACGGGCCAAAATAGATTTAGGAGGATTTATGAAAATACTTCCTTTTAGTAATGTTTCGTTTATATTGCTGTATTAGGTACATAAAAGTCTAGCTTAGAACCGTATCAGACAAAAACAAACAAATTATCTTAGTGTACGAAAATTGGGCCAAAATGTGACTGGTTACTCGTAAGGCAAAGGCAAGCGTGCTCTATCTTAGACCGCATCATCGCTTCCCATCAGGTGCGATAGTGGTCAAACGTATGCCTATCAATAGATAAAAAAAAATAGAATTTTTTAATACGCATTCGAGCCAGAAACCGTATCCAATAATCATTTAGGTAGGTGAGCAAAGGTCAAAGTTTAAAACCCTCACAATAAAATAAGCGGTAACTTCTAGTAAGAAACTTTATATGTACATTTTTTAATTCTAACTTTTGATCAGTTTGGTCGCTCTCACTATGTGAAAATTTCATAACTATAGAGTTTGTTAGAATTCCGAACTAGTCAGCTAATACATAAATTTAAAAAGAAACAGAAAATAAATACGAGTGTGCTTTAGACCACATGATTGAAGTAAAACTTCTTTAGCTCCATCTGTATGGATGTATCCGTTTGCAACTGGCTATGAGAGAAAGAGAGAAAGAAATTGTATAGTCGCACCTTTCTCTCTTGCCCCTACAATACACGAAACGTAACTCTCTCTTTTTCTATATTCACTTACTTATATCTCCCTCTCAACTTTCGTTCGCCTCGCCCGATCACACTTTTCCTAACGGTTTTGTCACGCATTCACCAGCTTACTCCTCAAGTCAAGCGTGCGTAAAGAAGTTTTACTTCAAAAACGTTTTAGGTACAAATACTGGATACCAACACTGCTATTTCCACATCCCCGGATTATGAACTAAATCCTCGCATAAAACCCCTTTACAAACATACATTTAATGTACAAATAATCCCAAAATAATTGAGTATCAAAAGCTATTAGAGTTTAACAGAGTTACAGAGTGGCTCAGAGTTATTGATGTTTGTTTTCCATTGTTCCCTCTGTTATCATTTGTTGGGAGGTTTTTTCTGCACCGCAGTGTACGCAGGGTGACGTGAACGGATGACGTCACAGGGCATAATGATTTGTAACTCCTGTTCGTTACAATTTGTTTAACCTTTTATGACATTGGTATGCAAACGTAATATACTTTTTGCGGTGTGAACATGAAAAATTACTTTGTGACGTTTTTATAGTCCTATTTTGTTATTCCCACAGGACAGATAATATTCTAAAATACTGTTCAACCCTGTATTCAAGTAGGTTCTGATTTATTTCACTGTAAGTTCCAATTTATTTAGACTTTTAAATTAAAACCCACATTCAAACACTTCATTACTCACTGCCAGTCAATTGGACCTACATCAATTCATTATACTAATCAAAAACTACAATAAACCCTATTGTACTTTGTATCAAAACAAATATATAGTAAGGTTACCAATCGACCTACAATTGGAATACAATAGAGGAATGAAGACTTCCGAATATTTGAATTCAGAACAGACTGTTGAATGGTCGTGGTCAACCGATTTGCAGTACCAACGCTTAGCTTAGTTATTAATAATGTATCAAGCTTTCCTGCTATGAATGTTGTCTTTTCCCTATAGACGAAACTCCAGCTGTGAGAAACAGATGCAGAGGGAATGCTCGCAGCTAAATGGAACGTGCTAGTTTCCAAGATTGCAGGTGTATAAGTTCCTTATTCTCGCGTTTAGACTGTCAAGTACTCGTACGTCTAGTTTGATATCGGTTGGAGAGCCTTCTGAAATTCTCAAGTTCTTGCAAATTATTATTATTTAGTTTCTGTGATCATTCGGATAGGTTTGACTATAATTGTAATTATATTTTACTCTAGACCTCTTTTAACATACACGACTTGTTACGAATAGTAATGTAATATATAACCTAAACATGACATTTAAACATTAATAATTTGCACGCTTGCTTGCAGGCAGAATACTGTGACTTTGAGGCTGTAAGATCTTCCCTTAGAAACTGCAAATGTGTTCTCTAGCAAATAAACATTTTTGATTTTGATTTTTTTTTACATTGTTCTCACATTGTACTCGTAGATTCGACATGACTGAAAAAAAAAAGTTTTTATGTAGTTTCTTGTTTTGGTCTTCTCCATAGAAGTCTACGTTTTAAGCTATGTTTGCCGCGGTCAGTCCGTTAATGGGTGACCATCAATTTCATACCGAGACCACTCCGTGTCTCGGAAAACACGTAGTCGTTGGTCCCGGCTGTCATTCGAAGATAGATTCGAAGACAGTAGTTAAGTGTAGTCAGAAGTCAGAAAATCCAACAGCCAGTCTTGCTTAAGGGTATTGTATACCCAGTACTTGGGTTGTGGAGGTCAGATAGACAGTCGCTCCTTGTAAAACACTGTTATTCAGCAGCATCGGGTAAGTCTGGAAGCCGACTCCAATATAGTTGGGAAAAGGCTAGGCAGATGAGATCTGTTGATTCTCTAAATCACCGTCTTTCGTGTCGAAACTATTGAGTACACTTATTTCTGAAATTTACCTGTGGTTGATTGTAGCTAAATAAAGAAGAACCAGACACTGAAATAACAGTACTGCTTTGGTAAACAAAATGATTAGGTATTTTCTATCTAGGTGGGTAGAATCCCTATGTCCTTGTGCGACTACGAAGGATACTGTGACATAATTTGTCGCCGAATTCTTTATTATTTTGTTGACGTCAATTAGGTATTAAGCGTCTGAGATTCAGAGCAGCTGAATTGTGATTAATTGAATTTCAGGCACGTGTCAAATTATATACTTATTTACTTACTTTACTTATGTAATTTATATACGTACCTATCTTGTTCTTGTTTATTAGATAGGTACTGGCTTAATGATCGCGATTTCGTCCGTGTACCTACACGGACGAAATGCCGCCATGTACCTACATGGCGGCTATTTTCGGGGTCTTATATTTTTGGCCTCTAAAAAGTGAAAATTCCGTGAAAATCGTACCAGCCGTTTCGGAGATTTGTCAGAACAAACAGACAGACGGACAGAAAGACAATTTTCTTTTAAGTTAGATTTTTGAAATATGTGCTGTAAATATTCACAACATGCATTTAGTAAAAAACTGTTATTTTTACATTACAAACAGACACTTCAGTTTTATTTATTTGGATGACTGAGACGGTGAAATTGACAAAAAATAATAAAAAATGTATAAGCGACGCGAGAATTTCGGTTTTGGAATTGTTGGGTTAATGGCACGGAATATATAAGAAAACAAATGGAAGTGCCCGTAAATATTCCGCGCGTGTCCGAATTATGCGGAAAATATGTGAAATAATAACAACCTTCGTCATTTGTGTTAAGACTTCATTTTGTATGAACAACAAATAAGAGTAATAACAAATAAAGTCATATAAAATTAAGACTTTTTTAAATTCCGTAGTTAATGGTGTCATCTGCCCAATTAACGAATACCATTAAATCCATTGAAATTACTAACATTGCAAGTTGTGTGTATGTGCATCCCGCAGAAAATGAATTATACACAGTGGAATTGGAAAAACTGCACAAACATTTTTTGGAAGACAGCTCTTCACCGGAATTAATCAAAATAGAGAACGACATTTTAATTAAAAGTTCCCACGAAAATGTAGCTAAAATGACCCATTGAGTTACGGATGAAAAACTTTTTGACACGTTACAATTATGACTGAAAATATTTCGTCGAAGTCATTTTTGGGCTCAGTTTACAGGGTAACTGTAATAAAGTAAAAGGTCGTAAAAGACAAGGTATCTCTTGCCAGCTAACGTGGAAATGCCACCATTCTTTTGCGCACATTACCGAGACAGTAATGCGTAATAGTTCTTCTAAGACCTATTTTTTGATTAAAATTAATTTCACGTATGATTCGGGAAAAAATGTAACGTCTCGTAAATTTTTGCATTATACCACTCTATTTACCTTTCTCGTTCTCTCACGCGCGCTCTCTCTTTCTTTCTCATTCCCTTGAGTCTGTGTGTGTGCGTCCCACTGTTGAGATTCAAGCAAACAGATTTTATTTTGAAATATATTTGGAGTTAAATAATGCGCGAGGAACTTTGTTCCTGATGGGTTCCTTGACCGCACACGTTTTTAATTTTTTCTTAATAAACTGTTATGATAGTTTACTGCAATGATATTATATTAAACAGATATGTTATCAGCGCCCATTTTTGAAGATTCAAAAACGTCCTAATTGGGACGTATTGCCTTTAGTCTGCGTCACGCATGGCGACGAGTGATACGCTTTGTTAAAGCAGCTAAAAAAAAAAAACCTAATTTGTGTATTTAGAAAGTGTACCAATTATGATACCAAATTTTAAAAAGCACAAGGGATCTCATACCACATGTAACTACGCAATATATATCGATTTATTTATATATTTCAATTATTTTCCTAATATTCTCATATTTGGAGGTTAGAAAAAAGAAAGAAATGGAAATACATTTTTTCACGTGCGTAAGACAAGGACGCGTTCACTCCGGACATAGAATAAAAGTACAGATGCGATATCGTAGGCAGTAAAGTCATTGTTTACCCACAGTTCTGTTTTTCTTTTTTCTAACCTTTACAAGGTTTATATAATCATTTTGTTTTATTTAATCATTTGTATACTTAATTAGAAATTAATATCACAACAGATATTTATTATCCTTTCTTCGTTATCCAATGAGATCTGGCTTCAAGAATGAATCGCATTTGTTCGTAAACAAAGAAATGAATTTTATTACAAAATAAATATTTTCTACTCTATACATTATTATATATTCTATTATACCTTTAGTCCTGTTAATTAGTTGTTATAGGTACAAACCGCGTGTATAAAATGTACTCGCAGTTTGTACCTTCTGTCTCGTTAAATTTGTTAGTCTATGATGCCAAGACGCAGTGATTGGTGGCCAGGATAATGTCTGTTTACATTCACGCGCAATTGACAACACTAACTGTCTCTTTTTTTCTTGTTGGTTTTTTCAAGTCATCCCTTTTTAACATTTTGACTTGTAGTGAATTGTAAAATGAATGAAAAGTGTGTATGTGTGCTGCCGCTGCTGCGCGGAGCACTTTTTTCGGTGGTTTTGTGAGTGTATAACATATCTGTTTATTAGAATATCATTGGTTTACTGTTTCTTTTTATTGCCAGTTTAAAAGAAAAACCATACGTCAAAATCATGTTATCATGTCTGCCATAGAACGTAGGTAAAACCTACTGTAGTAAGTCCCATCATATTATTACTTATAGTTACATGCAACATTGCTACTGTAATTTCCATTCCTATAGTTGTATGCGAGTCACAGATAATGTAAGGTACAATAATAAGGTGTAAACAAAAAAGAGTGAAGTTATTTCAGTGTCGTCTAGACGTAAATAATACATAAAATAACTTACAAGTTTTTAACTACATAAATCTTTTAAAATCACCTTCCACATACTCTTCACATATTTAATTAATTCTAAGTACAATAAGCTAAAATGATAATAATTATTTAGATTAAACACAAAATTATTCAGCAGATAAATTCAAACTCATTTTCTGTAACATTCAATTACTAGATTATTTAATCAGTCTGGTACGAAGTGAACGCTTTTCATTACGTTATTTATTTACAAGTCAGCTTCTTGCTTTCACAACCAATGAATTATGTGTGAAATATGGTGGCCATGATATTGAGAAATGAGAGACTTTTCAGGATTAGGAACCGCCTCTTGATCTTTATACAAGATTGACATATATTATTATATGCTTCAGATTGACTTCCTTTAAAGTTAACCTAAAGCACAGATGCGTGTCATTTTGTAGCCAGAACTCTAAACATAACGCTTTAAGCATACTTATAGGAGGATCGAGCTCAGTAACGTATATTTTTTCTTCTTCTTTATTTATTCATTCAATTAGAAGACATAGGCTAAAGCGTCCTTTCCAATAGGTATACATAATCCACACGATATTGTGGTCACTTTCTCAAACTAATCTTAGTTTAGGCTCGTACCTAGTGTTTTATGTTTACGTTTATTTTTTCTTTTTAGGTAGTCATAAAGAAGAGGGAATTCAATTTACGAGAAGTTTATTGCTATATAAAACCTGAATAAAGCCTATGCCGTCTTGAATTGAAAGCACAAAAAGTAAAATTGACTTTTCCCACATTGCTATGTACGAAAACACCACCTGCAAAAATTAATCCTAATCAGTCTCTAAATACAATTCAACATGGCGGTCCTACGTTAACGCTGAATATGCTCCGCTCACATGACGTGTATGTAATTACTTAGCGACTCGGAGCAGAGTCATGCCTTGTCATTTTAGCTCGCCCAAGCCGGGGAAAAGTGGAGTCGTTTGTGTTATGAGTGTTGAATACTGATACGCTAAAGTGGTTTTTGTGCTATTTAATTTTATGTCCTTAAAATGTTGTCGGATATTGTGGTCACAGTAATTGTGTTCGTGTTTGTGGTTATTTTTGGTTGTGGTTTTGGACTGTATTGAATTTGTTACATTGAAATGATTTTTTGTTTATTTGTTTTATCTTTTCGTAGTTTTGTCAAAAGGTTAGGAAAGGATTATTTACATGTAAAATTATTACTAGGTTTTAGAATGTAATATTGAAAGGTTTTAAACTGACCTTTTAAGAGTGGGTTAAACGATTAGTACAATTAAGTTTATAAATAAGTAGTAACTCACTAAAAGTCTAATAATTCACATAAATGTTCTTCATTATTAAAAATTCACTCTACTTGAAGTTTCTATTTAGAAAGCAAGATATTCAGCTTGGCTAGAGAAGTTAAATAGAATATTATTAATGCAGTGTATTATCTACACTGCAGAGTACTATTTAATGACCTACTTCTGAATCCAATGTTTGAACTTTGCAATATAGCTTAGTTATTCTCCAATATTTCATATTCCTAAGTACAGTAAATTAACAATTTTTTACCCATTACTAAACATAAACCAGGTTACAGTAACCTATGGGGTGCAAAAAGATAAAGCTTTTGTAGCCGTAACTACACATTCCGACCATCAAACTAAGTAAAATTGAGCTCGAACAATTATTTTTTGCTGGAAAAAGACAATTTAATTTGCTGTCACAAATAACTGTTTAGCACGAAATGTAACACAAAATATGCAATGATACAGTGGCCGTGGATTTTAAGATTATTTGAAACACATTTTTGTAAAATCACATTTTAATTTTGACCTTAAATATCCCGTACCTAAGTTAGAGGTTTCCTGAGATGGTCCAGAAGCAAAAAATGATAGTAAAAATATACAGTAACCTAAAATAACAGTAATTCATACATTCAAAAATATTCCCATAAAAAAATAAGTAAAAAGAAAATCCAAAAATGTACACAGTTTTTCTTACACGTATACGGTTTTATACCTATGATATTAATTATTATTTTTTTTATATCTGGGGACGATGTAATTACGACGATTAAGTAACTAAAGGCGACCCTCTTTAAGGGGAATCCTGATAGAAGAACACCTTTAGTTACATAACATACTGTATAATTTTCTGTATTTTAAGCCTTTTTTTTTTATTTTAAACCCTGTATGTTATAGTGTTTCGGTTCAACTCGTGTTTCGGTTCAACTCGAAAAACTATATTTACTTTTCATAGGCATGAAATCATTAATCGCATGATATGTCTACATTTTATAATATTTGTTGTATGGATTCTTGGAATCTTATAAATAATATATAATGTACCCACAGTTATATGTGCTGGTTTTGTCTGTGTTATAATTGTATTCCTGTATCATCTTCATTTCATAATTATCATTCATTGTTTAATATTTGTTTGTTATTTGTAACTTGGAATCTTATGAATAGAATGTGTTTATCTACTTACGCTTTTTTATGCTGTTCCTGTCGTCATCCTTTGTAATTTATTCCTGTATAATTGGATCAAATTAATATTTACAAACCTGAAAAATAAATAATGTTTTGCTTTGACATGTCTGTCAGTGACAGTCGTCAAATTGACGACCGCAAACATTTCTTCTAAAATAAGTTTTCGGCTACTAACGTAAAACCTCTATGTTGTATATCTTGTAAGCTTGTTTGTCTGTGTTACATAGTAAACGGCTGAACACCCGCTGTATTATCGTGTGTTCCTTTAGATCTGATTCGCACTAATATTATAATAAAAATTACTAAAATAAATGACATTCGACAATTATTGAGCCTGGCCGTTGCTATATAAAAAACGATTTGACCGTTCTAGAAAGAAGATTCATAATTGGATTTTTTATGAATTTTGGAAGAGCGGTCAGAAAAGGAACCTGTCAAATGGGTGAGTCTGGATTTCGGAGCCGTTTGGTAAACACGCGGATTGCTGATACGCTTACGTTGCTGAGTCTAGTTCTTGGAGCCGTTTGTTGGACACGCTGATTGTTCCTACGCTTACGTTGCTGCAGTCTAGATCTCGGAATCGCTGGGGTAACACTCTGATTACCCATATGCGTACGTTACTGAAGACTACCAGTCTACTTACTGAAGTCTACCAGTCTGCAACCGAGAGTCGGTTTAGAGGCTAAGTCGAGCTGTCACGAGCCTCTTGCTGCCCAGGGCTGGTCCTACTGACCGCCTGGGGGGGCCTCCGTCCCCGAGCTGATCGCGTCAGACTTCTCTTCGGCTGATCCTGTGCGCCGGCCAGGCTGGGGATCATAATCCTCCTGGGTACTGCCTAACCTTAGTGCGTTTAGGTCAGTGCTAACTTTTATACTTACAATTGTTTTTGATACTCATCACATTTTAACTTTCGTGTGAGAGCTTATTAAATTCAATACGTACAATTCTGCATAGCCTTTTATTTCTCTTAAACTATCAGAACTGTTACAATGTATACCAACCTAAATGAAAAATAACCACAGCAAACTATCACTGAAAATAATACTCCCACATGTAAACCCAAATCGAGTAACACACGGGAATGTTTTTGTTTTCTTTTATAGGTGTACCTACCTATTATATACCTACCTACCTACCTACCTACCTATATGGTGTACCTACCATGACATAATATCAAGTATATTTCCAGTATAAACTGGCCTCACATCGTATAAATTTCCGTTTAACCAGAGGTCCGCTTGTTCTGGAAATGTGTAGCTAGATTCGTCGCCGTGTGTACAAGCCGCGGTCATCCGATAGTATAAAACGCTCAGCTTTTTAGCCTTTGAGCAAGGAACGGCTTAGCTTCACTTGTATTGCCCGGAGGCAAGCAAGCGTTCCGACTTTTATACAACTTGACGAGTACCTATTACTTGCAAGGTTTTATGTTCACGTACCAAATTCTATTATGAAATGAAGTGGTAAGGAATCTTAGTATCCCGGAATTCATTGTTTTGTCACTAACTGGTTGAGCTACCAAGATACAAACCGACCGAAGAGGAACAACCGAAAGGGTACAACCTTACTGCGATCGCTAATCCGGCTGCCAAGCGTGGCGATTATGGCAATTTGTGTTGTCAAACAGCTACTTCAAACATCAAAATATTGTGGAATCTCTTTTTGAATAACTTAAGGGATTTTTATGTCATGAAACAACCCGTTACATTTAACGTACGTTAAACATCTCACGTCATAGTAAATTTTTAACCGTCCGTATGTAACGGTAACCGACTGTTTGAAACAACCCGCCCTAAATTAACTATAATCCTAGTATTTGGTTTTCCTTTTCACGATAAATCCATCAGTTACACTTTCACTACAAATGTTTACTAACAATACAAACACTGTAATACCATTACCATTCTAGTTTTGTTTTCTCGGTTTCGCTTTTGTTTTACACTTCATTAAATTTTTGCATTTATTTTTAAACTTAAAATTTAAACTTAATTGTTGAGCTACAGACTCTTAAAAATTGTAATTTCACGTTAACCTAAATTGTTAAAGCAATTTTTTTTACTATATAAATGTATCTAGCTGCCAGAGGGTGGAGACCTGGTGACCTGAACCACGGGCCCTTAAAGCCTAACTTAGGCACCAGTCTCCCACAGTAAACTAAACTATTACGTATGAATGTATGAACTGAAATTGTAACAATGTCTGCAATGTTTATTGTGGTGAGAAATAAATACTTATTATTATTATCACCATTTATTAATTATATTTACCTATAAAATACATTTTTAAATATTAATAAAAATAAAAACATTAAAAAATATAAAAAATAGTGGCCCATCGGTATCGGGAACAGGGTCCAAGCTACCGGCGGTCAGGGCTCCAGAGAGAGAAACCTCCTGACAATGCGGGCCGTGTCCAGAAGTACTGCCTTCTGAATAAAGCCCTTGATCCAGCCGCCTAACGAGAGCCTCCTTAGATGTTGGTCGAGGCTCTTGGCAATTAAGCCATTGGCTGTAACAACTATCGGCACAATGATCGCTGAGTCCACATCCCACATGTCGACAACCTCGCGGGCCAAGTCAAGATACTTTATTTGTTTGTCTTTCTCGACCTTCACGAGGTTCACGTCATGCGGAACTGCTATGTCAATAATCATTGCGCGCTTCTCCAATCGATCCACCACCACTTCATCAGGATTATTATTATTATTATTAGTTACTGGGTTACACGGTCCGCCTTGGTCAGTCACTACCTATCTGGCTTCTGATTTCCCAAAACGACTGTTAAATATCTACAAATGATAGCCGGGACTAACGGATTCTATGTACTTTTCGAGAGAAGGACTAGTCTCGGTATGAGATGAATGGTCATCATCTTTTACCTTCCTACTTAAATCACAACACACCACTGTCCTTTAGATTATGATCCAATAAAACACTACTAAATTGCAAAGTTCCTGAAACGTTTAGCTGAAATAATTCAGGTCACGTTACGTAAACTGCGCGGAAGCGAGAAAACGAAACGTATTTTAAAACAAGCTGTCGTAACAAACTATTGCACGAAAGGTTTACTATTACAAGAACGTTTTCAAGCTAAAAGTTACAGGGGTAAAATGTAACAAGGGAAATAAGTTAGACATTATACTTGAACTCCCTTTCATAAACCTGGAGTATAGTTGCATCAGTATTAACGTTGAACACTATACATTTTCCGAGGTTTTAGATTGGCATTACTTTACTCCGGGTTTTTAAATAAGGGGAAAATGTCAAGGTTACAATTTATATCAGTCTAAACTTTACAAAAAGCTACATAGTTTGAATAATTTTAATTTCGTTAGACATTTTGTGGTATACAAAGTTAAAGGTTCTCTTTCTTACAAAGCTGGTTTTACTCTGGTAGAAAAAAAGCCGAACTCGCATACGAAGGGTTTCGCACCATCACACAATATTTATCGCTAAGTATATACAAAGAAACACGATTCCTGTGAGACCCCTTTAATTTTTTATATGTCGATTATTTGTTGGTATAGTTAGTGCAAATTTCAAAACTTACCTATTACCCTTCGAAAGATACAGCTCTATGATAGATAGATGGACAGACAGACAAACAAAAAGACTACTTATATATCTATTTGATATTGATTTGACGACACGGTTGGCGCAGTGGCTGAGCGATCGACTGCTGCGCAGCGTGTTGCGGGTTCGATTCCCGCCCAGGGTAAACATTTGTGTGATGAGCACTTGTGTTTGCCTTGTGTCTGGGTGTTGTTTTTTTGTATTTACAAAAAAAAATGTATTTGTGTATGTATATCAGCTGTCTGACACCCATAGTACAGGGTCTCCCTAGTTTGGGGTCAGATGGCCGTGTGTGAAAATGTCCCCACATATTATTATATTGCGTTTATTTTTTTTTACTGTTTATAGGCATACGTTTGACCACTATCTCACCTGATGGGAAGCGATGATGCGGTCTAAGATGGAGCACGCTTGCCTAGAAGTAACTTATTCACTCTTATCTTAAAGACTCCCACGTTGTAGCCATCAGGAAACACAGACTCAGGCAGGGAATTCCACTCCTTAGCAGTACGCACAATGAATGTGTTCCCAAAACGTTTTGTACGTGTGGGTGGGAGCACTCAGTTAAGGAAAAAGATAACTTTGTCGAATGAACACTCGTAGCTATCGAAAATTTATCCGAAGACCTCAGAAACCGGGCGTTAGTGGGTCCCGTTTGGCATCTTTTGGATACGGAACCGTAAAAAATTAAGGTCTATTTTGAATCCCACTAAAAAGCATTTTAATAAAGCTAGAAATAAGATCACTTTTGTAATACGAAACATTTGTGATACTATTTTTATGAGAAATAAAAAAAAGTAAGAAAAAATAAAAAGCATTTTAACAAAGCTCACAAGAAGATCACTTTTGTAATAGATACGAAACATTTATGATACTATATTTATGAGAATTAAAAAAAAAATAAGTACCAAATTATTATTTGGTACTTATTTCGACGACACGGTTGGCGCAGTGGCTGAGCGATCGACTGCTGCGCAGCGTGTTGCGGGTACGATTCCCGCCCAGGGTAAACATTGGTGTGATGAGCACTTGTGTTTGCCTTGTGTCTGGGTGTTGTTTATCTATATATGTATGTATTTACAAAAAAAAAATGTATTTGTGTATGTATATCAGCTGTCTGACACCCATAGTACAGGGTCTCCCTAGTTTGGGGTCAGATGGCCGTGTGTGAAAATGTCCCCACATATTATTATATTATTATTATATTGCGTTTGTTTTTTTTATACTATTGATAGGCATACGTTTGACCACTATCTTACCTGATGGGAAGCGATGATGCGGTCTAAGATGGAGCACGCTTGCCTAGAAATAACCTATTCACTCTTGACTTAAATACTCCCAGGTTGTAGCTATCAGGAAACACAGACTCAGGCAGGGAATTCCACTCCTTAGCAGTACGCACAATGAATGTGTTCCCAAAACGTTTTGTACGTGTGGGTGGGAGCACTCGGTTAAGGAAAAACATAACTTTGTCGAATGAATAGATAGCTTTCAAAAGTTTATCTGAAGAAGACCTCAGAAACTTGTCATTAGTGGGCCCCGTTTGGCATCTTTTGGGTACGGAACCGTAAAAAAATAAGGTCTATTTTTAACCCCACTAAAAATCATTCTAGCAAAGCTAGAAATAAGATCACTTTTGTGATACGAAACTCTGTGATACCATTTTTATGAGAATTAAAAACAAATAAGTACCTACCAAATTATTATTTTTTCTCGTTTCATTCCACTCGCTCAGATTTGGGCCTTAACAGAACCTGAAAACATTTTATTTAATACCTAAACCTGGTTTAAATTAGTTCATGAATATTCTTTCTTTCTTCACTTTGTCACACTGACAGGACAAAACGGCAAAAGAAAGTTACCCTAATGGCATTTTTAGGTCCTTGAAAGCGGTACCTTTCGATCCTACGCATTTTATTTGAATTAATTTGTGAGATTTCCAATCTCAAACGGAATTGAATGAAAATGGATAGTAGCATTTTTTTTGTACCTTAACGTCATTCAAGAACTTCTGTCTGGATGTTTTTTGGTTGCTGAGTATTGGCCTCCTAAACATGTTTAGGTAAAACCACAAGATGGCAATAGCAGAGCTATTGTTGGCATCAAGATTGTTTTCCTTATACCAAGAACATCCTCCTCCATGCAACGTTTCCCCAATGCACCCAGCATTGGGTTGGGTACCATCAGGGAATCTACTTTCCACGGACGATGATGCGGCATCTACTCCGGCTTTCGGCAACGTGAACCGCTTCGGCGATATTTACGTTGAGTGTCGTGCTGATCTGGTCATTCCAGCTCATTGGACTCCTTCCTCTAGATCGTTTGCCTTCCATTTTCCCGGTAACTATAAGTTTCTGGAGGTTATTACCAGTTATACTAAGAACATACATTTTAATAAATATACAGTTTATTTTTGGAGCTGCCGCGCCCCCGTTGGGTCACTCTGCGCCCCCAAATTCGGACGCGCCCCACTGTTTGGGAACCCATGACATAGATGATTTGCAGTATTTTTTCATGCTGTTGTTTGACACTATGATTTTTTCCTGTACCGTGGGTGCGTTTACAAACATAATGAGGTAATCTGTGGACAGTGCTGTGGGCTGCATTATTACTTATGTATTTATTTATTTATTTTACTATTTATGTACACACAGTAAACATCACAGGAAAAGAACATTATAAAATATGAGTACATAGGTACTGTTTTCCATAATTATGTTAATATCATTTAATGCAGCTGTTTACTGTTCCTCTTATAATAAAATAAAATAATGAACTTAGAAACATAACCATCTGTAGGTCATACAAATTAACTGCAATCATTGTACTTTCTACAAGTTTAATCTTTCCATAAATTCATCTGCCTAGTCTTTTCACAACTGTATTAGGGTCGGGTTCCAGTCTTCTTTCCCACGTCAAAGTCAAAGTCAAAGATCTTTATTGTGAGACAGTGGTTATAGAGTTGTTATTGAATTTTAACGTCTTTCAAACCAGTTACACGATACCCCTCAGTAAGACTAGTTATCAGACTTTCTGGCTTCTGACTACTCATTACTACTAATTTACCTATTATTTGAATCAAATTTAATGTAACAGTTCACTTTTTAGGGCCCATCAATTATGTCAGTTATAATCCGTGGTGCTTAGCAATTGGGCTTCTCCCAGTTGTAAACGTCCCTTTGTGCCTATTGGCCTAGTTCTGTTCTGTCTTCTGCTTGATTTGGAGGGAAGTGGAAAATAGATTTTTCTTACTCCTCCGCTGTTCTTTCTGATTAATTTCCTTGCGGGATCCAAGACAGTTTAATCGTTTCTCTGGGGCTCGTCGAGCCATTGCTTTGAGGCTTTTTTGGTGGTCGCCACTGTTGATTCTGGCTTACAGGGGTTGCAGTGGTTTGAGAATAATGTGGCGGGCTTGTCCAAAATAAAATACCCATTACTACTGAGTGATAAAGCTCTACGAATGACAGCCGGGACCAACGGTTTTAACGTGCTTTCCGAGGGATCTTGGTATGAAGTGAATGGTCACCCATCCACGAATACGAACGATGCGTAGCTTAACCAAGACCGATCGGTTTTACTTAGCCACGAGCCCCTTAGATCCCTTCACCTCTTGATCATTGAATAATTATTTCCTGAAATTGTCAACTACAACGCGGGTGTATACTTACTACAGGTACCTTTGTCGGTAACTGAATACTTGAGGAAGAAGTTTGCCTCTCAAGATATTTCAGGCACTAACTAGAAAGTCAAGCAGCGTTCCTATCATGGTAACAAACTTTGTAGAAATTGTGTCCTTCACGGAAAAGTACCTACTTTACCCAGTTAGTCTAAGTCTTGTAGGGATTATCGGATTTTCAGATTATATTTCATAATATTTTCGTTTAATCATCTTAGGATTTTTTTCTACTGGACATGTACCAATTTCACGTTTTTGATTCATAATAATAATTGTATGTTCTTAGTTTATCTCGGATATAATTTATGTCATTTCGTCCGTCCAGAAGTCAAATATTGGTCGTTTGTCATTGTTTAACTATTGTGTTTCCTAATTGACAGTTGAGCTCAACAACTCAACTAGCTTTTGCCCGCGACTTCGTCCGCGTAAATGTCGGTTATCGCGGATGCAAACGAAGTTGCGGATTAAAAAGTAGCTTATGTCCTTCCCCAGGATTCAAGCTATATTCATACCAAATTTCATCATAATCAATTTAGCCGTTTCGTCGTGAAAGCGTAACAGATAGAGTTACTTTCGCATTTATAATATTAGAAGAAGATAAAGTATGGAAGTATGGATATTAGATAGAAATCTATGTATGGTGATCAAAACTTGTGTCTTCTCTGTATGAGAAAAAGCATTTGTCCTGCAGTAGGACACATAAAGGCCAGTATTATTGTTATTCGGTTCACTAAGTACCACGATAATACTCGTAATCATTCCATATCACGCCAACATTTTTGTTCTTCGGAAAAATGAGAATCATGTAGTCCAATGGCTTCTCTAAATTATAATTCAGGTTTTATTGCCTTTATTGGGTGCTTTCTTGCACCAAAAATTTTACTCAGATTCAGATGCTAAAACGAGGTTAAATCGTACTTCTGACTACTCAAAAGTTTGTAAGGATGAATGGATGGATGGACGCGTGGACGTTTGTAACTCTTTCACGCAATAACGGCTAAACGGAGTTAGCAGAAATTTTGCAAATATCTGTATATTTGCTAAATTTCTGCTAACTCTGTTTATTTAAAGACCAACACCACACACAACAAACCAATTACACCAATTTGTTAAGCTAGATCAATATACAGATACTGATCTAGCTTAACACATAGGATAATTGATGTTCCCATGGGATAATATAGGACTTCGGAATAATTCTGAATTGTAAGCAGATTAAGTCGCGGAAAGTCTGCTGTACAGTATCTAGGAAATAACTGGGGGGTAATAAGAACACACTGGTCTGCAATCTTTCTTCTTCTTCTTGTAGTTCCTGTTCAATTGTTATTTAAGTTACTGAAATCATTTAAGGTTGGCGAGGTGGAACAACTTCACAACCCTTTTTTTTTTTTTTTTTTTTTTTTTTTTTTTTTTTTTTTTTTTTTTTTTTTATCATGGGGAAATCCTCATGGACTGTCTCCCGTCTGGGGAAGACGGGAGGGTGTGCCGGACTCCTACCGGCTAAAACCACCACGGTGTTCCTCGACTGACCTATGGGCGGGGGTACGGGATTCGCTCGCGCATGCACCGCGCCCCCGCCAGGCTATGATCCGCCTACACGGCGGATCCCGTCGACCTCGGCGGTCTGGACGCCGCCGAATCCTCTAGTGTGGCGCGCGCGGAACACGGCGCGCCGCCTACACGGGCCTGCATCTGGTCGGGTGGTGGACTGCCCCTAAGTCGACCACCCGCAGGCCGGCAACTCATGGAGGCCGGAGGTCATTAAGCGCCCTCCGGCGCCCGGTGCGTCTTCTCCTGGAGGGAAGCGAGGCAATTGCTTCCCTCACCCTCTCTGCCGCCTCTTTTGCGTGCATGACATGCTCGCAAAAAGAGGCGACAGCCTCCCACGCACTCTCGCTCTGGACCATCGAAAGAACGATGGGTCCACTCCCGAATATTTTGTAGCTAGTACTTTTTCCGACGTCCAACTCCACGTTAGTCCGCAATATTTACCATCATTTCCAATTGTAATAGGTATATTGTATCTCTCATGTCCAAAGATATGACTATGTCAAACAACTTTTTTTGTTTTAATGGTCTGCATTAAGTTACGGTTTTGACCGACTCCTCTCAAAACATCAGCATTAGTAATTTTAGTCTTCAATCTTTACCGACTTATAAATCCGAGTAAGTATAATTTGTTATTATCTTAAAAAAATCTAGAACTCGTCACAAACCTAATTAAACTTTCGAATAGAGACATGAAAAATGAATTAGCTTCTCATTTCCTGAGGGATCCTTAGCTCCCTAATGTTGGCTATCTGATGTTAATAATTTAGGCTCTGCGGGTAATAGGGATTGGGGTTGCCCCTAACACTGATTTCTCGCTAAAGTTATTTTTGGCTCCAGTAGGTATATAATGTATGAAGCTTATCGACCTACGCAGTTCCTGAATGTATTGACAAAATGTTTGTGTGAATTATGTAATAGTTAAGGAATCTAATAATAGCGTGCAATTTCTAATTTCGCTGTTATTCATACATACAAAAAAAATTGGTTGTCTGTAAAGTCGGTTTACTGACGATAGTTGAACGTGACAACGCGAAAGAATCATTACGTTTATCGCTGTAATTATCGTTGCTATAAACAATTGACACCACATTCACTTTTCACTTGGAACGCCTCAGAGCGAGGTAACGCCGCAGAGCGAGGTGACGCCGCATGACGTCATGTAACGCCGTAACGCCGCATGACGTCATGTTTTTTCGTTCGTGCAGCCGGCTATCGAATTATAAGACGTTGTCACGTCAAAAAATAAAATTGAAATGTCTGTTGTAATATCAAAATTACACCATTTTTTTCTAAATACACAGTACTTTAAAGGAAGCGCCACTGACGCGTGCACTCCGCACTCTCAATCTCATAGCAAGTGACTCGGACCTATTCTGTTGTTCTCTGAGTGAATTCATAAGGAATGCATTGCTTGTAATTAGTTACCAGAATACGTAATGTTAAGTTATACACAGTCGTGTTTAAATTAGTTAGGTAACACTTAGATAAGTACGCTATTGCATTAGGCTTAGCTCTTGTAATGATAGTTGTAAGATGGATAAATAAATAAATACTGATCCCAGAAAACCAATTCTCATTTTTTGTCTGTCTGTCAGTTTGTTCCGGCTTATTTCCGAAAAGCCTAGTCCGATTTTGAAGGAACTTTTCACTCGCTGATGTTATACGAAAGTAACATGGGCTACTTTTATTTCACAAAAAGAATTAGGCACCGCCGAAAAAAAAAGAACTTGTGCGGTCCCCCGTAAGGAACGAAGTTCCTTACGTACGTGTGTGTACTAAAAAAAAATGTAAAAATAATTACATCACGAGTGGGCGAGTGCGCCGCAGCAGCGGCAACACGCACACATATACACACACATTTCGTTACGTGACGATTTCTACTAATTCGCACTACCTGTTAAGCCTCTAAAAGTTTCGTAGAAAACCTAAATTCATGCGGACGTAGTTTCAGGTATAGATTAAGCTTGTACAGTTGTCTATAAAACTGTTAGGTATTAGTAGGGTTCCAGGAATTGCTTCCAAAACGTGGACATTTGTTAGAACAGAACAACAGAACCTCCAGCAGTGTGTGTGAACGTGGACCTGTGTCTCACTTCCTATCATGCCTTCTGTACCACAGAACCGACAGTCCAACTGACCTAGCACTGCCACCGATAGAATATTAAAAAAAGTGGCCAAGTGCGAGTCCGACTCGCCCCTGAAGGGTTCCGTAGCAGCAAGTAACATAATATAAAAGTTCTTGTACTTCGTTGTAACTTTGATCGATGTTTTAATAGTAAATTCCGGTTTACGATTTATGACGTATTTAAAAAAAAACTACTTACTAGATCTCGTTAAAACCAATTTTTGGTGGAAGTTTACATGGTAATGTATGTACATCATATATTTTTTATAGTTTTATCATTCTCTTATTTTAGAAGGTACGGGGGGGGGGACACATTTTACCACTTTGGATGTGTCTCTCGCGTACACTATTCAGTTAAGAAAAACATGATATAAGAAATCTCAATATCATTTTTAAAGACCTATCCATAGATCCCCCACACGTATGGGATTGATGAAAAAACATTTTTGAGTTTCAGTTCTAAGTATGGGGAACCCCCAAAAAAACTTATAGTGTTTATTTGTTTTTGTGTGAAAATCTTAATGCGGTTCACAGAATACATCTACTTACCAAGTTTCAACAGTATACTTAGTTCTTATAGTTTCGGAAAAAAGTGGCTGTGACATACGGACGAACAGACAGACGGACATGACGAATCCATAAGGGTTTTGCCATTTGGCTGTGAACCCTAAAAAATGGAAAAAAAAATTTGAAGTGAAAACTTCTTTATCCTTTTTGAGCGATTTTGAGTAGGGGCAAAACTTTTGGTTTCGCGTCACCGACATGCTATGACCTCATTACGGAAATATCAATTCTATATGTAACGAAACACAGCTTCAAATTAAATGCATTTATTATAGTGACATCTAGAGACGGGTAGCGGAACTTGCTTATTAAACAGTACCTTTTTTTTTTGTTGCGAGGTGGAAATCCTCATGGACTTCCTCCATCGTAGGGGTGATGGAGGGGTATGCCGGACTCTTACCGGCTAAAACCACCGTGGTGTTCCACCTCTGCCTATGGCTAGGGGTGCGAGATTCGCATAAGCATTCACCGCTCCCCCGACAGGCCTTGACCCGCTGTTCCTCTGCGGGTCCCACTTCCCAGTGATTAAACAGTACCTGGAGAAGAACGAAAAGTGCATCAGAAATGACAAAAAAAAAAACAGATATTCCAAAGGTACAAAAGTAACAAATAATAAAGTAGGGGCGCGTTATGTTACTTTACAATTCTATCGGTAGTCTCCATGACTGCCCTATGCCCCTATGCCACGGCCCACATAATGATAAGTGGTCACTATTACTAGACATCTCCAGTACCTACAATAGGCCATGCAAGATGCGTTGTTGTTCAAGAAACAAAGTGGAAGACATTTCCACTGACTACACACACAAGTGCCTGTTATTACTTTATACCCGTTAAGCACACAGTGAACTTCATACTAAAATTATTATCACACTGTGTAACAAAGTATTCCAAGCATACCTAGTACCACTCAAAGTCACTGCGACTAAAAATCGATTTCCAGTCCACTTCTTGCACTGTAGGTAATGACCCATTTCTCTCCGTTGAAACTTAGGTTTTGAGTCGATCGACTGAACACTTTGTGTTAATGGCATTAATGCCCTTTGCAGAATGCCTTGTCATATCTGCTCATAGATGCTTTAGTGGAGAAGATTGGCCTGTGAAATCACCAGCATCAGGGCATATATTTTACTTTGTAAACCAATACTGGTATAGGCATTGAAGAATATTGATACCGTTCTCCAAACACATTGGTGTTTGGAGAACGGTACTCTTTTAGGGCAAAAATAGCCCCGAAATGTTGCATTATTTGTTCATGTTTAGTCAAAAGTATTTGACTCAATCTACAAAATGATACCAAAATATTGACTCTACGACAATTATGGGGATTAATTCAAAATTTTAAGCAAGAAGATAGTACAAAAAATCATCTTTTTACTACACTGACAATTTTATTTTTAATAACTTGTTAAACTTACTCAAGCTTGGAAGAGTAATAATATGCATAAAAGAATTGACTACACAGCAAATTCACAACATTGTTTTTAAAAATTGTTATAAGCTGGCCTGCATACCAAATATTTTACTCGATTGTACTATCAATTTGACAGTATTTCTGTCAAATTTATGGTACAATCCTAGGTTCCTTAAAAAATTTAGTTATGTTTAAAGTATTTGATAAAAATCAGTCCTTACCACTAATACTGACAGCTAATTATCAACATTTACGTTACATTTTTCGTTGTCATCCCGATCGTCTGAAAAAGGGGTCCATTCCTCCACACAAGAACTATTAAACCCGGTCAATACTTATCAAAGAGCATTAGAGTGACCTCGTTTGTATCAAATGTCAAACGAGATACGTCGTGCTTTCAAGAAAATTGGCGAGGCAGTATACGTACGCTATTTTTATACAGCTACGCGAGTGTAATGTGAAATGATGTATCTTTTGTTGCTATGACGGGATAAAATATGTATGAAGTAGGGTTTCATAACTTCTTTTAGTGGTGGTTGACATTTTGGCACCGTTTATCGTGAAGGTCAAGAGTGTGTACCATAACTTTCGATTTTAGTTTTCACCTTTCTGAATTATGTGAAGATCAAATCATCATTTACTTAGCCTTTTCTTGACTGTGTTTGGGTCGGCTTCCAGTGTAACCGGGTGCAGCTAATTAAAAAAACAAAGACTACCAGTATTTTATATGGAGCATCTACCTATCTGATCTCTACAACCCAGTTACTGGGTAAAATGATACCACTTGGTAACCGATTTTTTAAATTCTTTCACCAGTAGAAAGTTACGTAATCCTGGAGTGCTATAGGCTTATTTTATTATAAAAAAATTGGTTGTATGTAAAGTTGGTTTACGGACGATAGTTCTACGTGATAACTTCATAAAGAAACTTATTGGCTAGCATATATAACATAAGCAAATAATGGATTCCGAGGAGGAGGTGGGCGGACCTTATTGCTTGAGCCGATCGTGCCTTTCTATCGCTTGTTCCGCTATCTCGCTTGCACGCTCAGGCTCAGGCGTAACGTGACACTTTTTCGTGCGTGCAGCCGGTGTTCATCGATTTATAAGACGTTATCACGTCATAAAATGGAATTCGTAATAAACCGAGCGCGGTTGAAGTCGCGGGAAGGTGTTACTTTTTTTAAATATTTCTTAACTAGCCGTGCCCGCGGATTTGCTCCCCCGGACCTAAGTGCACCTTTAGGAAATAAGTATTGAATTCTCTTCTTCTTTTTTGTCTTTGCCTCTTCCTATCATTTGGGGTGGGCTCTCCTCGTTACTCGGCGCCAAGATGCTCTATCCTGGGTTGTCTGATTATCAATATGAAGGATCTTCAAATCACGGGTCACAGTTGAGAACCATGCGGCGGGCGTTCGGCCTCTGCCGCGCTAAAGCGCGTAATCGAGCATTAGCAGAAGTGCTAATGCTCGATTTACGATATGGTCGGTTATTAAAGGTTATTAATTCGGATGTTTTTTTTTTTTTATGTATGTTCGGGCATAACTCTGTCATATGTGATGGATTTACAAAATTTCTTTTTTGTTTGAAAGGGGTTTATTCTGAAATGGTCCCATATAAATTTTATTAAAATTGATTCAGTTATTTTTGAGGAAATCAACAAAATTCCAAATACATTACATAGGACGATTTAGTTTCTTCAATCTTTATAGGACTTACAATCACTGTTTTAAGTGTGTCACTATTTCTTAATGGATTTGGATGTTAAGGCAATACTACAAAGTGGAAAATAAAAACTTAAAAAAAAACCGCCTTCATAAACTAAAAAGTGATAAATAACTTTAGCACAGAACACACATTACTTTAATTTTGAAAGTCGGTGGCAATATAGAACAATTTTTCACTTTTTATTATTTATCACTTTTTATTTTTATTAAAGGCAGTTTTTTTTAATGAACACTTTTTTATGTGTCCATAACGTCTCAGACGACTTTATAAGTATTGAATAAAATTCTATGTCATCACAATTCTCCAAGCTAAGATGCCGACCCCTAAACAGTTGGGAAAAGGCTAGGCAGATGTTGATGATAGTTTAATTCCAAAAGCAGTAGTGGTTGCAAGTGTGACTGCTGAAAGTTGTAATTGTGGATTTTTCCTGGTTGGCAATTAGCTAGTTAAGAAATAAGAAAACAAAAAGCAATTAATCATTGTTATTATTATCACCGGAAGACGTAATCAGAACGGCTTCAGACGTGACCCTAGTTCTGATAATGTCTGTTTACGAATGCAGGGGTCAACACACAAAAATATATTGGTAATAATAATTTATTATCTATGACTGTTGTGTGTGGTTTGAATGATAAAATGAAATGTGACCTCAGGCTATCTGTTAGGAGACTTTCGAATAAAAACATCAAAAAAGTTTTATTGACGGATGTTGACACGAAGTGTGGTACTTATAATTTGAAAACAGTTGATAATAAACAAGCAACCCGCAATGTAGATCAAACTATACGTATAAACCTTCCTCTTGAATCCGTTGCGTAGTTTAAAAGATCTTAGCGTACAGACAGTGGCAGTGATGTTTTTTATACTATGTAAAGATATCACTATCACTACTGAGAAACTCCCCACACACCATAGCACTCCCCCATTTCATCTCGAGGGTGTCGTCGAAGGCGACTAAGGGAAAATCCGGAAGTCGAGCAACAGCGGCTTCCGTGTGCTTAACAACTTCAATCCCCAAGACGCCTGCCAAGCGTGAGGATTATGGCAACCGCCCCCCCTTATGGGGGAGGCCTTTGTTCTATAGTGGACGTCTTAAAGCTGATGATGATGTTGATGACTGAGCAACTCGTGACATGTTGGTTAAGCTACGCTTGCCGCAGTCAGTTCGTGGATGGGTGACGATCCATTTCAAGGGTAGTCAGAAGCCAACCACTCTTACCAAGAGGTATCGTGATCATTTTGTTTACCATAGCTGAACTGTTGTGTCATTGCCTGCTTCTCTTATATTTAAATACAATCAAAAATAGGTAAATAAATAAGTGTACTCAATAGTGTCGGTGATTTAGGATTGGATTTACCATCCCTAAATGATCGAATAATGGTTTATGGAATCAGCATGTCTAATCATTAGCGTAGCCTTAACCTTTTTAGGGCCATTTTCCTGTCATGCGGATTATCGCCCGCGCGCGGATCTGGTTCGCATGATAAGATAAGATAAAGATAAAGACTCATTTATTTTCAAAAACATGTGTAGATAACATGACAAACCCAGTTCTCTCTCTTACCTGACTTCTCACTTTCAATATGTATGCTCTGCGCACAACAAGAATCTTCGTTCTTCCAATAATCGTCTTCTACGATGTCCTTCTCACCGCTCTGGTTTTCTTAGATATTCTTTTCCTGTCCAGGCGGTTTTCCTTTGGAATGCGCTTCCCCAGAATATCAGGACGGCCACCAGTCGGTTCACGTTCAAAGTAAAAGCTCGCGAATTCTTTCTTAAAAATTTGGCAGACTCGTCCCACTCTTAATTTGTTGTATTTCTCTATCTATGTATTTTAGCTCTCTACTCTTTATATTTTATTTGTATGTATGTATGTAAGTATTTATTATTTTATTATTATAAATAAGTTTCGTTACGCCTACCATGTTTTGTCTCAGCATCACCCTAAGGTAGACTGGTAGAAAATGCCTAAGGCATTAAGTCCGCCTTTGTACAGTGTTTTTTTATGTACATAAAGTTTAATAAATAAATAAATAATAAATATACATGATGTTTATTATAGGTGTTACAGATTCTTTGGCACAACATGTTTGACCATGGCTGGTGTACAAATTAGGTCGAAAGACCATAAGATTAAAAATTTTTTTTTTATAAAATAAAGAAAATTATACAATGTTACATAATAAAAAAAAAATTCGGGCGGCATGCGGATGGGAAAAACATGTATGAAATGATAAGCGTGTGGACGAGATCCTCGTGCGGACGAAAACACACATGATAGGAAAAGGGCCCCTACTATATTGAGGTCTGTTTCCAGTCTTACTGGATGCAACTGAATACCAGTGTTTTACATGGAGCGACTGCCTGTCTGTCTTCTACATATTATTATATTTAGGTCGTCGCTTTCGCGTGAATAAATTATAATAATAATATCTTTATTTTCTCCCACATAAACAATACTTAATACGATATAAATTAGCAAACATAGTAAAATCAGTTTCAGTCAAGTGTATGTGTGGAGCTGGTGTCTATTATAGGAATAAACCAGTATTACAGATCACCAGGTCCTCACCCCACGGAATCAGGTATAACATAACAAAGAACTTAAATAAAGACACGTATACAAGAGTTTAAGTAAGACAAGATATTAATTTCGTATCTAAACGCTAATTCGCCTCTGAGCGCGAAGGTTTGCATGTTACAGGTGCGGTGTGTATAATATGTGGAGTGTGAGTGTGTGTTGGATGTGTGCTTGTGTGCAGTGTGCGTGTGTGTGTGTGTATGTGTGTGTGTGTGTGTGTGTGCGTATATACCTAGTTTTCTAATTCTGTTAGTCTATATCAGTGAAGTAGGTCCTCCGTGGAACTATAGTCCAAATTTTGCAACCAGTCTCTAACCATCGTCTTACATTTGGTTTTTGGATGGGAGTAAATTGAAATGGATTTTCTTTCTTTCTTTCCTTCAGACTTGACTGGAAACCGACCTCAATATAGCTGGGTAAAGGCTAAGTAGATGATGACTTTCCAAATAATCAGTAAGATCAACAAAAAAAACGACAGTATCACTAACATTTTTATACACCATCTATAAAAGATTTGATACCACCTCTAAAACCAGGTAATAAACATTCTATAAAAAGTCACCTCTGACATGTCGAGACAGCTATAAACAGGACGATAAACGTTGATATAGCTGTTTCTATTATATTAGTATGTGTGTAAACGGTATTAAAATTATTTGAAGTAAACTAACAAGACAAGGGGAAGATTAAGAACTCTGTGGTTGTTTTAGGAGACTTCATGTCCTATAAACATAAATAAAATGAACATTAAATCAATCAATCAATATCTTTACTGTGGATCATAGGTAGTACATAATACAGGTCTTTTATAATACACTTGTAATCAGCTATGTCTCGCCCATAGGGCGTACAATAGTGTTACATGGAAATTTAATTAAATACAATATTATTACATTATTGGTACAAATTACTATTAAAAATACAGAAAAAGAACATAAAAATAACCGAAGGATTTTAGTTAGGTACACATTACTGAGTTACAGAACGCATCATGACTGAGGGAGACGGTATTGTAGCAGTGATTTATCTGATAGAAAGTCTTTTATAGAGTAGTAGCACTTGTTTCTTTGTGGATGTAATCTTGTTCGTTTCAATCAAAGTAAATGTAGCTTTTATTATTTTTATTTGGGACAAAATACTTATTTAATACTAGCTTCTGCCCGCGACTTCGTACGCGGATCCTGTTGCTTATGCCAGCGACAACGGGGTCGGCAAAATCGAAGATCTGAAACGTCTGATGTCGAATTCTAAGAGCCCGGGGACGGGAAAACAACGGGATGCGCGAGATGATTCGAGACGTCCAAAAAGTACAATTTTGAATCATACCTCCGATGGCGGAATATGTGGCGTAGTCAATCATAGGAGTATAGGTACGTAAATGAACTCCGTTCCTTATCAACCCAAGGAAGGTCGCCATGACCTACGGCTATATCTTGAGACACATCCGATTCTTCAGATGATATCGACATTCTGTTCAGAGAATGTCGAAGTCGATCAGAATTCAAACGTTCGTTGCGCTCTTCTTCTGTCTCTTCATGCCGTACTCCAGCAATTCTTGTTCTCTCACTTTCTTACTGATTATGAATATTTTGTTGTGTGCGTATTCGGGACAATCTATACTATAATATTATAAAGCTGAAGTTTGTTTGTTTGTTTGGTTGAACGCGCTAATCTCAGGATCTACTGGTTCGAAATAAAAAAATAAATAAAAAATGTTTGTGTTGGATAGTCCATTTACCGAGGAAGGCTATAAATAGGCCAATGCGAAGCTGGGTCGGGTCGCTAGTGTATGATAATCTCGATCAGCAGTTAGTCGTGCATCACATTCATCATTCGGTTCAAAAGACATGATGCGCGTATTCGCACATCTACTAACAGTAGATGTGCGAATACGCTGAGAACTCAAGCGTGATTCTGTATCGGTAAACGTTTCCGATTCGCGAGACAATGCATGTCGCCCACGATCTGCGGACAGTCGCGCATCACGTTCCGCAGCAGATGCGTAGATACGCTGAGAACTCAAGCGCAATTCTCTATCCGTGAACGTCTCCGACTCGCGAGACAATGTATGACGTTCACGATCAGCGGTCAGTCGCGCATCATACTCTTCACTGGTCTCTAGAGACCTGGATGTAGATGCGTAAATACGCTGAGAACGCAGGCATGCTTCGCGATCAGCTATGTTATTCTGTAAGAACTCACTCCAGTTCTCACTTCTGATTCCGCAGTGAAAACTGTTTTAGGTAGTCTGTAACTCGATGAAAACTACGCTAGCGCAGTAGCGCTAGCGTAGTTTTCATTGAAGTGAAAAGTATTTGGTATTCGCTTTAATAGTAACGAAACACTTAGTAAAGTGTTTCGTTACTATTTAAGCGAATACCAAATACTTTTCACTTCAAGTAAGTGAAATCGGAAATGAGATAGGATTCGAATTCGTGAGTGAATTCTTACAGAATTGCACTGCTGAAGAGGTTTCCACGGAGCGAGTTGCAGCCTGATGTTCTCGAACAGCATCAAGTCTCTCCTGACGCTCTTCGGTAGATTCTTGGGATCTTATGATCCTCAATCTTTTAGCTCCTTTGGAACATTGGGAAAGATTTGACCTCTTTCTAGGCATGGTCATAGTTTTATTGTAAAGATACCTGATCAATTAAAATCTAAGTGACTGCTCCCATGCGTTACCGGGTAGGCTACCGTGTCACGAAGATAAATGGAAAAGGAAATTAAACACCCAAATAACATAAGCCCGAAGGCATATTTATTCGATAAAATAAAAAAATAAATGGGAATTTTTGCCAGTTGAGTCAAATTTTCAATGATATACCATCGTCATTAAAAATCAGTCCTAAACTGTTACCGCCTTCACCACGTGGAGGTACTCTCAGCTTATGTTATTTTATAAGATACAGTGAAATTAGTGATAGCTTTGATTTTGACATCAGATGTTTCTGATCTTCGATTTTTATAAGTCAACAGGAAATGCCCATCAGACCGAACAACTTTTGCTAAGACGTCATTCCTATATGTGTCATGGTGTAGCTGGGCTCTTGGAGTTCCACATCAGGTGTTCCAGATCTTCAAATTTATTCTCTCAGCAGAAAATGCTCATCACGTGGAACAATTTTTGCTATGGTACCATTTTTGTATCTCTTATAGTTTAGCTGGTTTGTTGCGGTTCTGCATCTGGTGTTCAAGTTTCCAAGATAAATTATAGCCTATATGTTGCCCAGACTTAATACCTATACAACAAACGAAAAATCATTCAAATCCGCCCAGTAGTTCCGAAGATTAGCGTGTACAAACAAACAGACAAACAGACAGAATTTTTTTTTTCGATTCGTTCTCTATTTCTGTTCCTAAACCCCCATCAATTATTATTTTTTAATATATTCAATGTACAGACACAGTTTTGTTACTGTTTTATTATATGTATAGATTACAAAATCGTTTATGATCATTAATCCAATTATAATCTGTCTGCGCCCGCGTCTCGGTACCAACCACAGAGTACAATGTCATTTGTCTGTACTCTCTGTTCGTCAGTGTTGCCACTTAAAATTGAATGAAAGTCATGACACAGATTGACGAACAGTTTGATTACGTGGGGTGTAGATGTAATTTATTTTTATTATTAACTTGTTATTTTTTCTTTTCGAATTTATTATACTTATTAATAATTGTTTTATCGTTTACACTTTATTTTTATTTATTTTGTATTATCCGTATCTGACCGTGGCATCACTTTGGGCCCTATCAGAATATCAGCGCTGTGATGTTTTTTTAATGTTACAGCACCATGCTGAGATAGGGCCTTTTGGCCTCATACAGGACCAACTTTCGTTTTCTTGTTTTTTTTATTTTAGTGTGTTTTTGTCCTGGGGGGCGAATAAATAATTTTTCTTTCTTTCTTTCAAACTATAAATTAATTACTTTATGCCCTTAAATTATAATAATGCAATTTTTTTGTTGCCCAAACAATACTTAGTAATTCTTTTTCTATCTGAAAAAAATGGCGTTCTGCAGCGGTCAAGCTTCTTGACGCGAAACAGACTGGTTTAATTTCTTACATTTATTGCAAGTTTTACCATAGGCCGGACACTGTCTCGGACCATGTTCCATATTACATTTTTTACAGCGATAGCAATTTTTATTAAAAGAAATGTTACTTTCTTTTTGAGAACTATTCCTATTAATATACTCAATTTTCTTATCTTCTACGGAGACCCGTTGATGTGGTGACCTCTCTGCTTGAACTGCATGGACTTCCGTGTTATTCAGCATCTTAAGGCTGCTCTCTCGAAAAAAGCTTGAAAGAAGCATGCAGATGACGCAACTTTTTGTCGGTATTTACAAAGAAATTACATCTGAAAAAATTGTTAGTAATCTACATGCTGTAATTTGGTTTAGCCACAATTTTTCTATCCGTATCACATAATAAGAAAAAACAATGTCAAATCACCTCCAAATCATTGAGATGAAACCATTTTACTCCTTAATTTCTTATCAAAAGAGTATAAAAAAAATATCTACTGCTTTGCAATACAAAGGAAAATGATGTGGTTTTGTTACTTTCTACAAATATGTATTATTTTTATTCCAATAAATTAAAAACGCAGCCGATTAAAGATTGCGTCTACATCACCCCCGCACTCGTCCACAAATTCAGTACGGGCCAAATGCTCAAGGTTATTGGCATGTATACAAGCCTTAATCACGAAGTTTATTTGTAAATGTTCTCATTTCTGTTATTAGTCGAATAGGCCCCGGAATATTATTAAAGATGCACGAAGCTGAACAAAAGATTCATAGATTTTTTTATATTTAAAACCTACTTTAAACACGTATCACTCCCGAAATGTTGAAAGGATACTTCTTAGCTCAAAGTCAAAGTCAAAGCATTTATTTCAATTAAACCATTTACAGGCACTTTTGAATTGTCAAAGAGTCAGTTAGTCAGAAAAATGAAGCTAGTTGCTCGTTCCAAAACGTAGCGTAGGTCTCTATGGAGAAGAATGAGCAAGAAACTCCACGGACACTCTTTTAAATCAAGTTTTTACAAAATACTGATTACATTATTCACGTTGCTTCTATATATGAAAACAATGCAGGTAAAGACCAATACAAAGCATTAAAATAAAAGAATCAAGATTTAAAGAAGAAAAAAGCCATGGCAGTTTACAGTTGACCAATCTCTACTGACAGCGCCCGTTCACGAACATGATGCTAAACAGGTAACCACTTGAAATTATTATCTCGATATTATTTTAGTCAGTACTCCAACCAAAGTACAAGTGAGTTATGTAACTCATACACGGTATCCGCAACTCCACGTCTCAGCGCGTATTTTGTATTATTATTATATTTTTTATGCGAAAACCATACTTATCACACTTATTAACTCTCGCAGTTTCAAGTTATTGTTCTACCAGTTGTCGCTTTCCAAGTTTCTGCAGACTATGTTTTCTTTACTCCATTCACTCTTATATAAATGTGGGTATGTATATGAAAAACGGGAACACATAATATTAACAAAATAAGAGACAAACGGAATGGCGCAGACCGCCCCACGTTTTGAGATCACGTAAAATTACACGCCTTGCAGCTTTTAAGTATGGCGCAAGTCTTGGACAAATGACATATTCTTTAACTACTAAATTCATTTTTAAAAATAAATATTTCGTTTATCATGAAACAAAACATGGTTTTTAAATGGTTTTTCTTTTAAATTTTAACTGCAAGGTATGTCTAATAAAACCTACAATTTATAGGTAACAATGTACCTAACTAAATTAAACTGATTTTTAATAGATTTGGGCGAGTTATAGAAATCATTTAAGATTGTTTTGTATTTAAAAAGCTCTTCACTAACCATTTTTATTTCAACTGCGAATAAAAATGGCCAGTGTAATCATATTGAGGTATGTTTATTACAACTTTTTTGTGGTGTGTAGAATTTTGATGTGTCCACCTACTTTTTTGCCGATTAAAAAGTAGGTGAACGCATTAATATTTTCTACACTTATATTATTGATCATTGACCTTTTTATGTTAAATAATTTTAGACTTTTTTAGAACAACCTCCTTTTATTGCACGATGTTACCCTCTTATCGCTCATGACTTAGAGCTCAGTTTTACATCTTTGTAAGTTACTTCACGATGGTCTGACCTACATTTTGTGCTCGTTTCCATCTCACAGAAACAACGATATTTTTGTGTGGCAAAAGCTACTTTGTTCTGCATCCGCCGTTTGGGCCTTAATTAATTAAAACTGTACCTACCGTGTTCCATCTTTGTGCGAACAATTTTTGAGGTGGCAGTTTGAGATGCTTTTGTTTCTTTTTTTAGAAATTAATGGTTCTTAGGATGACAGCAAAAAAATATGTCCAGTCACAATTGAAATACTTTTTTTGTATCAATTCTACTTCGCACAATCCCAATATAATCTCATCATAATCTCAACCAGGCCCACTGCCGGGCATAAGTCTCCCCGAAGGGGAGTTCAGCTGTAATCGCCATGCTTGGCCGATGAATGTTGGCGATCGGAGTAGATGTTTTGGTACTCAGAAGGACGCTGCTGCCCATCCTCTAGTCAAACCGTATGGTGCCACCCCATATCTAAACGTGGGTATCGTAGAAGGCGACAGAGGGATATTGTCCACAAATTATAAACGCGAAAATTTGTGAGGATGAATGGATAAATGAACGGATGAATATTTATTACTCTTTCACGCTTTAGCGGTTGAACAGAATTAACCGAAAATTCGCATGCCTATAGATAGTTACTAATCTAGCTTAACACATTACATGTTATGGCGTGTCTGAGGCGTTTGCGTCTTGCGTCAAAGTCGAAAGCGAAGACTACTATTGAGAATATAGATGACGTTTAAAAGTGGCTATTGAAACAAGTAACTTTATATAATTTAGTCACATTTAAATGTAGCTATACGACTAAAATAGGGGTCATCCAGGCGTTGTCGGTGCGTTGCGTATCGAACCACCATGATTTCGAGCACTGAGCGGTATACGAGTAATGAAGTGTCGCAACGCTGGTTTCTGCAACGTCGCATCGTCTCGATGTTAGATGAGTTAGCCTTTGACCGACAATGCAGTGAATTCCCTGTCTATTGCCGCGTGATCACACCTACGACACTCCATACAAACGAAACGAGTTATTTACCTACACTACTATCAAAATAACAGACTGTACAAATACGTGCTAGTGTGTGCGTGTCGACGCGCCGCTTGAACTAAAAGCAGAGCATGTTCGACGCAGAAAGAGGTGAAGAACAGTGTTTTGGAGAGAGGCGGGGCTTGTCGCTATTGTACGGTAGTACTATAATATAAATACTGTGGCGTGATCTTGCAACGCACCTCTGACCGACCCTGATGATGCTATTACTCTCCTCCAGGAGAGCAATAAGGCCACCAGTACAGTTAAGAAACACAGACACAGACCGCCGTCATTCCGTCCTCGCCGCCGAGGCCCGCCGCGACGACCCCGTACGTCCCCTCCCCGACCCTTGCTCGTGCCAGCCCGCGCCGCTGAGCCTGTAGTTTTAAATTCGTCCCTAAATAATGGAAATCCGATCCAGCCTGTCCCTTTGCTGTCCTCTCCCAGCGACGCCCTAAGCCGAGGCTCGTACCCCACAGGGGGTGCCCTTAGCGTGTAGTCGCTTAGTTTGTAAGCTATTTTGCCCTGGCTGGAGGCCCTAAAAGTAATAATTTTTAAGGCACCACAGGAAAGTTCGGTTAAGTAGCCGACAACATCCTAGGTTGACCTGCGAGATGCCAATCCGAAAAAAAAAAAAAAAAAGAAAAAAAAATTGATCTTGCAACGCACCGTCTGACGTGTTACAACACGGCGCCGGCAGCGGATCGTGTGTCTTTGCCCTAACAGAAGTAAACAGACCAGTGATTTAGGTAGATCCCTCTTCACCGTAATATGTAATTATGTATAAACTTTCACGTCTTGCTCTACTTTATTCTACTTACAAACTTAATTATCTAAAGTCTAAATCAAGTCCTTTATGGGTGTTGTTAGATAGAAACTCAGACTACCCTACCTACTTCTAGTCGAGTGATAGTTATTGTATTAAGTAACTTAGGCAACAAATTAAACGGAGTTGGCTAGAAACCTATCCAGGCAACTAGAGGAATGCTTGAACAATGTCGTACGGTATTGAATTTCTAATTTGTTCTGTGAAATGTGGATGGTTATTTAGAATAAATATTTTGTATCGCTAAATTTCGCTGTGAAGTAAGTTAATGAATAAAAATTTTTGTCTCTGATTTTATGACGAGAATAGATTATACCAAGGTAGATGGGACATCAATAATTATGCTACCAGTTACCATGGATTTAATATAATATGATTGTGGACCATCGCCTTTTCTCTTTTTTATTCAAATAAATATTAGAGGTTCCATATAATAATTCGATATTGTAGTATTACACTTTTATATGAACCAGTTGAATATTTCATAAGCGACAAATAATTTCAACTCTGAGGGGTCTTTGATTTCATGGTAACAATTTGTCAGATTTTCCACTATGTATTGAGCCTTATGTTCTATTCCCAGCAATGATTTCTTACTTTTGAGAGACTTGAAATATGATTTCTGGATAGTTGTTGGTACAATCTATTTATTTAAAAGTCTCCTATAGTCTTAAAGGTTTTTCGCTATGTAACATAACGTCTTTTCAAGGACTTATTCGCGAAACATCTTTAGAAAGAATTCAGTACTACCGTAAAATATACAACGTTTCTTGTAAGTGGTATAGTAATTCTATTATTTATTTATTTATTAAGTATAGTGTTTTTAGTTTTTTTTGGTCTTATATCGGCCATAATAATACACACTGAAAATTTTAAGATTTTGCCTGTTACGGTTTGAATCAAGTAAGAGGCGGTGAAACTCAAGCATGTTAGAATACATAAAAAATTGCTCTGACGGCGGGATTGAAGAACAAGAGGCAGACGGACAGATTGAAGAGCAAGAGCATAGGGCTCTATTTACCCTTTTAGACACGAAACACAAAAAAATATGGTGGATAAATTGACAAGGAACTTCCAAACCATTCGACATCTGAGTTACAGCCTAGTTCGGTCAGCATAGATCGTTAGGCACTCTTGCGGTAACACAAGGACCGTCGTGTCCGATAATTGGTTGAATAGCCTTTGTGTACAGGTACTAATGGTTACGCTGATTTCTCACTGGAACGAGGAGCTGTGTTGTGTTGGGTATAAGCAAGATGCGTGAGATATTGCCAAGCTCAATTATTTGGGTCCTGAATGATGAGTTTAATGTTGCAATGTAATCGTAGAGCCCTGGTAAGACCTCATCAACTGCCTAGCCTTTTCCCAAATTATATTGGGATCGGCTTCCAGTCTAACCTGATGCAGCTGAATACCAGTGTTTAACATGGAACGACTGCCTATCTGACCTCCACAACCCAGTTACTGGGTAACACGATACGAGCGCTAGTAAAACCTAAATAATCTAATTATACTAACTTCAAAGATAGTATTTGCCAAATTAATTAAGTTTATTGTAGCGGAAAAATGTACCTAATGAACACATCAATATATTTTTGAAAAATCCATATTTTATTTATAACTAGTTATCGTAAGTCGCGAATTAAAAAGTACCCTATATTCTTTCTAGGGGCTCAAGCTTAGTGTGTAGGTACCAAATTTCAACAAAATCGGATCGGTTTCGTCGTGAAAATGTAACAGACAGATAGACAGAGTTACTTTCGCATTTATAATAATACTAGTTTTTCCCTGCGACTTCGGCCGCGTGAATGTCTGTTACCGTGGATGCAGACGAAATCGCGAATTAAAACCTATGTCCATCCCCAGGGTTCAACCTATCTTCATACCAAATTACATCAAAATCTGTTTAGCCGTTTCATCGTGAAAGCGTAACAGACAGAGTTACTGTCGCATTTATAATATTATCTAACTAATATTATAAAGCTGAAGAGTTTGTTTGTTTGTTTCTTTGGTTGAACGCGCTAATCTCAGGATCTACTGGTTCGAATTGAAAAATTCTTATTGTGTTGGATAGTCCATTTATCGAGGAAGGCTATAGGCCCAGGCGAAGCCGGGTCGGTTCGCTAGTCTATTATATAAGTTTTAACAAGTCTTCTTTTACTATGCAGTCTCGTTAAGATTAATATTAGGGAACTAAATTGAAACATAAAAAATAGGTCTTATAAAGAAAGTATCTTAAAAAGATAGGCAGTTATTTTTGCAGCTCACTTTATTCTCTTCCATTTTATTTCCACACTCAATCTTAATCTAAAATTCTTCATTCATAAGATTCATTCGCTTCAATAACTACTGTCAAAGCCGAATGGCTGGGCAAATTGTAGTTAATCGCATTCGAGAGACCCACTTATATAATAGAGCTACCTTTGTAAAGTAATCAACGCTTTGGGTAGATTCAACGATGTTGATGGCTTAGGGCTCGGGTATATTTATATTATATAGTTACTGTAAAACATTTTAGAACGTGAAGAAAATAGCCTTCAATTTATTTATTTATTTATTCACAAAATAACTATAATAGGTGACAAACACATATTATGACAAGGTTCACATTTTAGGTTTAGACCAGATTATCACCCAAAGCGTAATCGTGTGCCAATGAAGCGTGTGAGATGTATGTAAAGGCTAATAAAACTAAATGATTGAAGCAAAATAAACTCACTAACACTTTTCTTTCGCCGTGTGGTGCCGGTCGCGAATAGCACCACCCCATTTCTACCCGTGGGTGTCGTAGAAGACGACAGAGGGATATTGAGCATTTGAGCAGCGTCCTTTTGAGTACCTACCATAACACCTACTGCGATTGCCAACATGCATCGGCCAAGCATGGCGATAACGGCTGAATCCCTCCTCGTGGGAGACCTCTGCCCAGCAGTGGGCGTATAAAGGTTGACATGATGATGATGATGATGAAGACTTTCAATACATTATTATTAGGTCGGGGTTCTAACGCCCGTCATAATTAATTTGGTCTAAGGAGGTAGGCGCGGTATGTACTGCCCTGACTTAACGCGAGCCTGGTACGACGCAAAAACCGAGGACTTAACCCTGGGATGAAGACGACCCACAGGGTTGAGCTGGTGAATCTTGAGTCCCGACCGCCAGATGTCGCGGCAGCGGTTTTCCTGTATAATACCCAAATTTGGCACCCCAATACGGGGGATACACTGTTTAATTTGGAAACTTTTAAGAGGTTAAATTTACAAAAAAATAAACGTTAGTTAAGATTCTCACTAAAGTCAGAAATCACACGTATGACGACACGCACTAAGTACCTCTCAGGAGCTACTTTAGGTAATGTAGTGAATGAACATGCGTCGCAGCTGAGAATTTCGAAGACTTTACAAGCAACAACATCAATAATTGATGACACACTTCTACTTACGTAGCAAATGTGTAGGAGCCTAAATACGGCCAAATTTAGTAGATCATGATAGAGTAGCCTAGCCTGATGGCATAGTGGTTCAGGTGCCTGCCTGTCATGTACGAGGTAGTGGATTCGCAACTAGACCCGAGCAGGTAAGAATGTTGCTTTTTTAAATTCATATTCACTTTCGAAGTTTATCTTGAACATCACTGACACCGGTGAAGGAAAACATCATGAGGTAACCTGGACTTCTAAATAATTTAAATTCGAAATCGCCTATACGCCTTTAGCAAGCGTGGTGATTAATGGTTGTGCCACAAAATATAGAGAGTACAGAAGGACCGCTCCCGCCATCTTCAAAAATAATTACCTAAACTTGCCAGACTCACTAGGGCTGCTACTGTATTGACCCTGTAGGTTTTATTTGTGACAATATGAAATTTTATTGACACTGGAACTCTTGGCAATTTTTTTAACAAAATTTTCTTGTTCGTCGTGAAATGTCAATGTCTCTCATTTATTCATTTAGACAACACGTGACAGTCGAGTCTGAAGTCTGCTTGAAACTGCTTGAGAATGCCTATAAACGTAATGTCAATGTATGCGTGGTAAAAATGGCGGTTTGTTCATAGCGGTCTCTCTGCTCGGACGCGACGCAGCCTTACGTACTTTGTGATTGTGCTTTCGAAATGAGAAAAGGGTTTTGCCCTGCTGTGGGACAATTATAGGCTAGTATTATTCCTATACAGCATCAAATGCTTGTTTTTATAGAAATTTGTTGGAATTTTAAACTTCAATATCTCCCTAAGCATAAGGTTCCCAGGTGTGTAGTCCAGTATAAAAAGATTATCGCAACATGTAAGCTTCGATTTCGTCAAGCACCTTTTTATTCCCATTATGTACAGGTTGTACAAATACCCGTCACCAAGCAGTCGTCTACGCTTTCTGTAAATATAACTTAGTACCAACATATTTGTTGGGAAACGACTTCTATTTTAGGAGTGATGAAAATCCGTTTTTTACTGTAGCACGTATTGCAATATCATGCGACTGGTGGTCAGCAGATGTTGATATGATAATTAAAATATTATAATTACTAATAATATTATAATTAATTATTTTTGTCATTTTTTGACATTTTTGATTTATGGAATTGAATTTTATTTTGTTAATGTTTTAAATTCAATTTTATTCTTATTGTAGGTAGCGAATTGAATTAAATTGTAATTTATTGAAATAATAATTTAACATTTCACACACGGCCATCTGACCCCAAACTAAGACATGTTAACGTTAATTAATTGATGTAGGTACTAACATAGGTAATAAGCACGACTAACAATTAATGTGGACTGTAACTGTCTGAATAAATAAATAAATATATGTATATATATTATAAGTAAGGGCAATAATATGGATATGAGATTGCTGAATAACGTCAGTATTGCCATATATCGTGGCAATACTGCATGTCTTTTGGGCACCTCTCCCGTTGATAGCGATGTGGACAAGTTTTTTGATGCTCTGTGAATTCCCTTCTCTTTTTACGGTTCAAACTACAAAAAAACGGAACCCTTATGGATTCGTCATGTCTTTCTGTCTGTTCGTCCGTATGTCACAGCCACTTTCTTTCTTTCTTTTCTTTCTTTTCTTTCTTTTCTTTCTTTTCTTTCTTTTCTTTCTTTTCTTTCTTTTCTTTCTTTTCTTTCTTTTCTTTCTTTTCTTTCTTTTCTTTCTTTCTTTCTTTCTTTCTTTCTTTTTTCTGTTGAATTTTGGTAAGTAGATGTAGTCTGTGAAACGCATTAAGATTTTCACACAAAAATAGAAGAAAAAACAATACATTTTGGGGGTTCCCCATACTTAGAACTGAAACTCAAAGTTTTTTTTCATCAAACCCTTCGTGTGGGGTATCTATGGATAGGTCTTCAAAAATGATATTGAGGTTTCTAATATATTTTTTTCCTAAACTGAATAATCTAAAATAAGAGAATCATAAAACTAAAAAAAAATATATGACGAGATCTAGTAAGTATTTTTTTTAATACGTCATAAATCGTAAACCGCAATTTACCTTACTTGCTGCTACGGAACCCTTCATGGGCGAGTCCGACTCGCACTTGGCCGCTTTTTTGATATTGTATACAATATTATTTTTATTTATAAGCTTTGGATATATTTAATTCTGGTTAAGTTGTAAATATATTTTTTATTGCTAAATTATTAAATAAGTGTAAAAGTAATAGTAGTGTGACGGGCCGGTGTCTGCAACTCCACGTCTCAGCGCGTATTTTCAACCGATTTCAAAAAGAAGGAGGTTCTCAATTCGTCTGTATGTTTTATATTTTTATTTTTTTTTGTATATTTGTTACGCGATTTCTCCGGCAAATGTAAAGCGATTTTGAAAATTCTTTTTTTGATGGATAGGGTATGCCTAAAGGATGGTCCCATATTAATTTTACCGAAATTGATTCTCTCTTTTTGAAAAAATCGACAGAAAGCAAACAAAAAATATACATGGATGATATTGTACGTTCAATCTCTGTTTTGACTGTGTTGCCATTTCTTAATGGATTTGGATGATAAGGAAGTACTAAAAGCGAAAAATAAAAAAGCTTTTTTACAAAAAAGACAACCGCCTTCAAAATCCAAAAAGTGAAAAATAACTTAAAACAGAACACACATGACTTTAGTTTCGGAAGTCGGCGGCAATACAAAACAACAAATAGAACAGCCAAGCCTCCGACTTTTTGCGTACAGTAAATAGGTACTGCACTGTATTATCCGTAGATTTAGACAGTACAAATCGTACCTAATAGTGTTTATATTGTTATTATTTTATTAATAAGAAAAATATGTTCTCCTTTTACTTTCGACTTCCACAACATGCGTTTAGCTTCACACTTAAACGCAGAACAGCTTAATTTGTCTAACTTTGAAATGACATCTACCTAAAAGTCGACCGTTACGAATTTCAAATAAGTCCATAAGCTTCGAGATCTATAGCTTCAAGATATTGATAATGTCAAAAGTTTTAAAAGTTACGGGTGCGCCCACCTTTACTTAAATTTACATAAACCTTTTTTGATTCATTAGAAGTAATCCACTTATCATCTCCCCTGTTTTTGGTACAATCGACCGCAAGTCTTACAGCAAGAGTTTCAATAGAATAATAGGACGGTCAGTATATCATTTTGTTCTTTTGTTCATACAGTCGAGTGTAGTTACCTTTTCAACCGACTTCAAAAAGAAGGAGGTTTTCAATTCGACTATATGTTTTTTTTTGTATATTTGTTATGTGATTTCTCTGGCAAATGTAAAGCGATTTAGAAAATTATTTTTTAATGGAAAGAGTGTGCCTCAGGTGTAGGTGTATAACTTTTATTGAATTTTATTCAGTACTTTTTGAAAAAATCGACATAAAGCTAAAACATATTCATAGATGATGTTTTAAGTTTCTCCAACGTTGTACTGTCAATTTCTGTTTTGACTGCGTTGCTGGTTTAATGGATTTGGATGACAAGGTACTAAAATGCGAAATAACATAGCTTTTTTACAAAAAGACAACTGCCTTCAAAATCTCAAAAATGAAAAATAACTAGCACAGAACACACATGACTTTAGTTTCGGAAGTCGGTGGCAATACATAACAACAAACAGAATAGAATAGACTTCCGAAACTAAAGTCATGTGTGTTCTGTGCTAAAGTTATTTATCACTTTTGAGATTTTGAAGGCGGTTGTCTTTTTTGTAAAAAGCTTTTTTTAAGTATTCAGTTGAATTTGATACTGGCCATTTATTTAACAAACCACAAATACGTTTGTAATATTAATAATTCGCACATCTTATATACATACAAAATATTCTGTACTTTCATACACACGTATGAAAGTGAACTCCTCCTAAACAGCTGTACATATTTGGATGAAATTTGTGTGTGTGTTCCAGTGAATTCGAGAATGGTATAGATTGACAATTGGACCCGGTAGGTGGCGCTGCAGTCGAGTTGTAGGGTTTTGTTTTATTTTAAGGGCAGGACAACGTCTGCCAGGCCCGCTTGTAATAATATATTTATATTCTCTTGACCAATTTCTGATTTCATGAAAACAGAACGAAAGTTATCGACGTAGCCCGAAGAATTGCCAAACTTAAGTGGCAGTGGGCAGGGCACATTGCTCGCAGAACGGATGGCCGATGGGGCCGAAAAGTTCTGGAGTTGCGGCCGCGAACCGGAAGACGTTGCGTTGGAAGGCCTACCACTAGGTGGACCGAAGACCTGGTGAAGGTTGCGGAGATCCGCTAGATGCGAGTCGCACGGGACCGGTCAATGTGGCGACACTTAGGGAAGGCCTATATCCAGCAGTGGACGTCTTTCGGCTGAAATGATGATTATGATGATGACCAATTTCGTTCGTAGTGGCTAATCTTAGTGGAGACGAGAAGTACCCAAGAGATATTATAGTACTCAAGTGTGTGTGTAAATACAGGCACAGGCAGTGCACCCATATTTGCGCACACACTTCCCTCACTCTCATAGTCCGATGGAACGACGAACTGACAGGATCGGGTAAAAATCAGACCCAGGACCAATGGCTTTAAGTAGGTATTTTCGGGGGCACGAGGGTGTCACACCACCAATTTGTAAACTACAGGCTTCTGTTCAAAAATTCTTAATGGAAAAACCGAATTACCCGACCTGAAAAACGAATCCAAGACCCCACGCTCAACAGTCGACGATAGGGCAGTACAAATGAGAATACAAATACACCAATGATTTAAACAACAAACTGATTCGATCATTGCCCTTGAAATCGATCGAGTACCACGAAAACTTTCAACCCTAAATATCTAAATTAATTATCAATATCTTAGACTGTAACTGAAAAGGTAGACCGTAATTTAGCATTTAGAACTAAATTGTAGTACCTAACGTACAAGTATATCTTCCAAACGCTTAACCTAGATTGTACTAACTTAACTGTCACTATCAATTAATTAATTTACCCGCTATAGTGTCGATAAAGTACTGGGAATAGACGAGTAATGAAATTCTACTATCCTACTACCATTATAAACGTGGGAACTTGTGAGAATGGATAGATGTTTGTTATTTTTTCACGCAAAAGCTACTGAATGGATTTTGATAAAACATTACACACACAGTAATATAGCTTATAATGTACATCAGAACAGCACACAGGCACAAAATATAGAGATTACAGAAAGACCGCTCCCGCCATCTTCAAAAATAATTACCTAAACTTGCCAAACGCACTAGGGCTGCTACTGTATTGATTCTGTGGGTTTTATTCTTAATAATATGAAATTTTATTGGCACTGGTTGGAACTCCTTGCATTTTTTTATAACAAAATTTTCCTGTTCGTCATGAAATGTCAATGTCTCTCATTTATTCATTTAGACAACACGTGACAGTCGAGACTGAAGACTGCTTGAAACTGCTTGAGAATGCCTATAAAAGTAATGTCAATGTGTGCGTGACAGAAATGGCGGTTTGTTCTGAGTAGTCTCTGCTCGGGCGCGCTGTCACAAAGTAGCCTGTGTCACAAAATACATAAGGCGCAGCCTTATGTACTTTGTGATACAGGCTATTATTTACAAAGATATTGGCGCCGATTACCTTGTTCATAAACTAAACTAACTGGTAGAGAATGCCTAAGGCATTAAGTCCGCCTTTGTACGTTTGTGCATGAAGTATAAATAAATAAATAAATAAATAATAAATAAATAAACTAAAATAAGACAATTGGCATCTCTTACTGCCAGGCAGCTGAAGAAAAGGACGGCGATAGATGAGAACTAAGTTAGAGATGTCAAATTCATTTTTTCTTGATTTATTTTATCAATACGTTCTGACATTGACAACTAAAATTGTATGAAAATTTTAGATCAATTTAAATTAACAGCTTTTTTTAATATCTGTCTCTTTCTTATTTTATTGAAGACTGACTGAGAAGAATTGGCACCATTGTGTCATCATCATCATGTCAACCTTTAGACGCCCACTGCTGTGCATAGGTCTCCCCCAAGGGGGGGGGGGGGGTTAGCCGTAATCGCCATGCTTGGCCAATGCATGTTGGCGATCGCAGTACGTGTTATTTTACTCAGAATAACGCTGCTGCCCATCTTTTGTTCAATATCCCTTTGTCGCGCTCTGAGAAATGGTGTGGTGCTATTTGCGGCCGGCACCACACGGCTCCATTGTGTAATTTAGCCAAAATATAACTATTTAAGTTTTGTGAGGACCGGGAGAGGTCTATTAATGATTACACAATTATACTTTAGATGACTTCTGCGTATCAGTTATTTCATCTTATTATACATACTAATATTATAAATGCGAAAGTTACTCTGTCTATTACGCTTTCACGATGAAACGGATGCACCGATTTCGATGAAATTCGGTATAAAGATAGCTTAAACCCTGGGGAAGGACATAAGCTACTTTTTATTTCGCAACTTCATCTGCATCCGCGATAACCGACATTCACGCGGACGAAGTCGCGGGCAAAAGCTAGTATTTAATATCTCGACCTGACAGCCCACGGACATCTACATCAGATGTCAAGTTCTTATTTTAATAATGTGGTTATCTCGTAACCACAAGATATATAGGTATAAATTAGGTGAGAATTAATATTTATTATTATATCATTTATGCGTACCGCTTCTATTAGAAACTCGTCATTCATTTCTTTTTTTAAATATGTGCAACGTGCTTGAAAAATATCGTCACGTCGTGACGTGCACGGGTACGTCACGGCGTCGGCCCGGGCACTGAAGCTTTGTCGCCGGCCCGGACACGGACGTGTATAAACGAGTTCATATAAAATGTTCACAACTATATTTTTTTACGGACTCGGACCGTCCCCGTCTCGGTCACGGTCCTGATATGTGTGGATAGAGCTTAAGGCCTCTGCCTCGAATCTTGCGGGCAGCGGGGCGGCGGCAGCGGCGGCGCGGCAACGGCAGGATCTAATGCGTTAAATCAAATGGACCGGCCCTCGAAAACAGCGGAGCGGCAGCGGCGCGGGGGCGGGCAACGAGCGGTGCACTCCAGTCAAGCGGTGACCGCCCGCGCGTCTGCATTGCAGTGTTGTTCAATTTATTTTTAGCGTTAGGAAATAAATTTGAATCAAAAAGATGAAGAAAAAGATGTTGTCGCCGTAGTTCAAACATTTCGTTCGCGAATAAAAACAAATATCTCGACGACACAACCACGAACACAACACTAAGCCGCTATAGTGCCGCGCGTTCTGCCCGCTCGTTTCGAGAACGGGTCTGCGTTGCCCGCCCCGCCACCGCGCCGCCGCCGCCGCCGCCCCGCTGCCCGCAAGATTCGAGGCAGAGGCCTAAGACTGGAAGACCATCCCAACATAGTTGATGATGCTAAAATGAAATGAATCTGACCATTCTGTGATCTCAGTCTTTAAGTCTTATCTAAAAGTTGTAATAGATACCTATTTCATAATTTATGTTCTATCTCTTATACTCGTGCTCCTGTACCTTCACAATAGGTAGGCACTGCGTGGATAATGTTGGATAGGATTATTCAAGTTTAGTTCTGAGTAATATCATATTGAATTCTGTCAATACTGTATTGAGATTATAGGGTGTATCAAATATCTCGATACGCGGATCTTGAGCAACGCAATTCCCTAACTGGCTTATCTATTCACTTTGGCATTTTTTATTATATTAATATATACCTAGATATTACTGGTTTAAAGAAGATAAGGCCTCATATACCATATGACTTAATCCGTACTAATATTATAAATACGAAAGTAACTCCTGACTGTGTAAGTTTTCGCGATGAAACGGTTGAGCTAATCATGATTCACTTTGTGTACGTGTGTCCTAAGGTGAGGCAACGTTTCTTTTAAAAACAGGAAAAAGAAAAATTAATAAAGAAAAATTTTGGTATAAAGATACTTTCAATCCTGGGGAAGAACACAGGCTACTTTTTAATCCGCGACTTCATCTGCATCCGCGATAATTGACACGGACGAAGTCGCCGGCAAAAGTTAGTATATAAATATCGGAAGGTTGCAGCAAAGAAGCAAACTGTCACTGTGGGTAGGTACTATTCAAAGAATCTTTTAATCAAATTCCTCTAATTTATAATTGCCAAGTCTGACAGTATGTTTGTGATCGCCGTCAGAATTTATCCGTAGCTAGGAATATGAGCCTAACTTTATTTTACAAATCCCTTATTTACTGTCCTTTTGTTATTCTTAACCAGCACAAAATGAAAGCAATTTTCATTAATAAAATGTTGTTTTAATTAAAAACAATTTCCAGCTAGTTATGCTGGTGGTCGAGGTGAAGATATAAATCAAAATAAAGCATCAATTTATTGGACTTATCAGCTTTAGAATACGCTGTAGATTATACTTAATTTGCTATCGTGCTATAAAATATTTAAGCCAGCAAAATGTTTGCATAGCATGATACATTTTAGACCCGCAAAATTTCGTTTTTAACGTAAAGGGTTCAAATGGGGGCATCGTTTGGACCCTTTAGATACGGAATATATTGCTCTGGCTCATCCAACCGTCCGTCTGTCTGTCCCTCTGTCACAGGCCTGTATCTTTTGAATTCCATTAGGCAGACACTTTTCACATACAACTTCCAAAAAGATTGTTATTTAATAGTTAAGTTAACATAATATAACTCTGTAACATTCGGCGGTTCGAATTTGTAATAAAACTGTTTAACTTTCTGATCGCTGCTGTCATGTATAGAAGGGAAACCAAAATATGCTAAGCACGCCATGGTCATGACCACATGACCGATTTCCATACATAATTTGTAGCGTCAAAAGGTGAAGAATATAATCTGTAAATCACAGAACACGTAACACCACCAAAAAGTAACTTCTCGACTTTCAATAAAAAAATAGCACTCCACACTGACAAACCCAAACAAATAAAATAAAAGAATTTAAATAAAAAAACTCTACACGATAAATGACTCAGTAAAAGCATTGTCGTTACTGTCACATACATATACCGTAGGCTAAGGAAAGCCGTTATTAATAGCCATGGACTTGCCCAGAGGTTGCCGCTGGGAAATAATATATCGTGACCTTTTGATGCCGGTTGGGACTCGAAAATATTGTCCTAATGTTACTCTGTTTAGTTCCGACTTAATTCTAAAATAATGTATTTGGTTAATATTTTGGTAGTTTCCTTGTAATTTTGTACGGTTGTTTAGTGATGTGCCTGAAAAAAAATCGTTTTCGCATTCACGAATATTCGGATTTTTTTTATGAACGGAAAATAAACACTCACACTAACTTAAAATAAAACAACAACAAAATTTATAACCATCAGCCAACGGCCATCATTTTATTCGGATAAATCAATCAATACCTTTATTGTGGATCATAGGCAGGTAATATAATAATTGTTGTTTGATTTGTTTTCCTTAGATGTAAGAATCTCGGAAATCATTAAGCTTATTTCATCATCATCATCATCATCATCATTTCAACCGAAAGACGTCCACTGCTGGACATAAGCCTCCCCCAAGTGGCGCCACGTTGACCGGTCCCGTGCGACTCGCATCTAGCGGATCCCCGCAACCTTTACCAGGTCATCGGTCCACCTATACTCCATTTATAGTAGTATTAGAAAAAAGAGGCTCATAGAAGCAGGAATGCAAAACATTTTATTTCAAAGATAAGTTAAAACAATTGTAATTAAACTTATTTTAACATAATTTTGATAAATAGATCTAAGATACTAACTAAATATGGACGTATAATAATATAAACAGAATAAAACTATTTTAAAGATTCAGTAACATTTTAAATTTGGTAGGATTACAGTGAAACGAATAACGTTCCGGGTATTGTTCACCCCTGCTTCTGTTAGGTTTTTAGTCTTGACACTGTGATTTTAAATTGGAATTAATTACACAACTAAATTAAAGCCACATAATTGTAGAAGATAAATTAATAAAATGGTTACAAATAGTTGCGACAGCTACTGTAAAAATAGATTATAATAAATGCGGTGTCTATCGTAACTTGAACATGTTAATTGTACTATTGTTACAAAGTGTGCATTAAAAAGAACCTTTTTTTGCTTCTGTCTAATGCTATTGTAAATAGAGTATAGTGGGAGCTTATTTATAGACTGGAAATGGATAAAACCTTTTCTAATGTATTAACATCAGTTCTTTATATTTACTTGTTATTTTATCTCAATACAGTGTTTGTATGTACATATTAAATTCGTTCAATATTCAAGTGGTTCATTATCACGTGACCAGTTAGCTCACATGGTCCAAGATACCAGGGCCGCCAGACATACGTCATTTTAAAATGGCTGTAATTAAGAGAATTGATGGCTCTTCCATCAATTCTCTTAATTTCAGCCATGCATATGCATAATATGTAGTTATAAAGGTGCTGTAACGCTTAATAGGGCGATAAGCTTTACGGTAGGTACCAGTTGTATACTGATATGGTGCGTTATGGTGTGTAGGAGTCGGAGAGTTTCTACAAATCAAAGTGAGAAACAACTTGTATTCCTACAAAATGACAGCACTCCACGAGTGCCAGCAAACAATTAAAAAAAACATAGTACTTTTCAAACTACTTCTTGGTTGGCTCCAGAGTGTTTAGAAGACACATTTAGTCAAATGCTTTTCTTTACTATACTTATTAACTTTAATTCTGGGTTATTTAATCCTTTACTGACTCACGTTCAAGTGCGACGGTTAGTTATAATGTATGTTTTACAGTATTATATTGACATAAGCCGTTATTCAACAATACACCTTGCATGTTACCTCTTCACATTCCTGGGTTGATTGGCAGAGAATGCCTAAGACATTGTTTTGTATAGCCACCGACTTGCAAAAATTAACATTATTTTTTACTTTTTTTGTTTTTAAAGACGGTTGTCTTTTTTGTAAAAAGTATTCTTTTCGTTTTTTACCACCCTTAGAGGTGGAATATTATCATGAAATTTATATGGGATCAGTTTATAGGTATACACTATCAATAAAAAAACAATCATCGAAATCAGACTACACTGCAAAAAGTTACGCGTAATTGAGAGCCTCCTTTTTTGAAGTCGATTAAATAAGCTACGCAGATGATTACCATAAAAAGATGACGCAAAGATGGCCCAGTAATAAAACTTGCAAGTACGCAAACTACACGATTTTTAACTACATAGGTATTTCTCTATCTATTTCCATTTCAGCCACGCTCAAATGATGTAGATCTGACCACCCTAGGAAAGTAAATAAGTTATTTACGTCAAAAACCCAATAAATAAACATTAACCAAAGAGCTTAATACTCAATAATAAACATCTTCAAAATTAAAATTTAAATGTGAACAGTTCCATTGAACCATCAGCAAATACAGTTCCAATTAATTTTCTGCTATAGTGTTGAAAATTGATAAAGTTTAACGTTCTTACTGCTATTCGAAGCCCCAATTCGATTTCAGATACAAATGCGATGCCTACGGTGTTCACCGGACTAAATTAAATATAAATAAGATCGAAGGGTCGACTAGGGATTCAGAATCGAATTAAAAAATAATAACGCCTCTCAATACTACCAATGTTATTCTATCGATAAGGCTTTGGGGGAGTTCATCGGTTTTGGAAGTTTTGTAAAAGAAACGTTCGGATGTCGCTAAGTGTGCTCAAAGATAGAGTAAATGTTCCTTTAGTAAGTTATACTGTGTCAATGTTTCCATTAGAGATTTCAAACGTCAATGCTTAACTAGTAATTAGTATAAATGTTATCATTGCCTTTTACTTTGAAGTTATCTGGTATTCGTGTTGCTTTATCATTTAAAGCAGATATTAACAGACCTACAGAATATTTTTTTTTTATATTTATTTATTTATTTTTGTTATTCCACTTCAGGGCAGGGGCCTCCCTTTTTCCTTTATGTCCTGGGTTAGTGTGGAATTCCTCCAATCAGCGTCAAGCTCATCCCGCCATCTTCCCCTGAGTATACCGTGATATCGCTGACCGTTTTCCGAGACCTACAATTTGGCTGTTTTAGCCCATGACCTGCTTGACCTACGGCAGAAGCTGGCCCAGTGCCACTTAAGAGGAAATACCACGGGCTATAGAATTGAAAATTAGGTATTTGTAAAATCTATTGCTGTCGCGCCATGCCCGAACACGAACCGCAGAGCGCGATAGAGACAACTGCAGCTTTGACCGAAAATACCTATTAAAAGTACACAAAATCAATGATTCGTAGTCCCCTGATTTCTTCTCCAAAACTTAACCGATTTAACTGCTTTTTTCATTAAAAAATAAAGAAAGGCTTTTGCCGTGTTCCTATGTTTTCTATTTTTTATATAATCAAGTCAAATTTGTTTTCTGAATGTTTGAACACAGCGGAAAATCATGCCAATTTTTTAGGTTTTTGAATATTCATATCTCTTTTAATAATAAATTTATGAGAAAAAGGAAACAGGAACATAGGGACATGCCAATAGTAGCCATGGATATTTAAAAAAAATATAATTGATCTACTGGCATTATCCAGGGAGGAAACAGGGGACTAAGTTTGTATGGAAAAACGGCCCTTGTGTTTCCTCTTAAGCTAGGCTGTTTTTGGGTTACGCCGGCGATTTGTGTCTTAGACCGCAGCACCGTGTTCGTGCTAAGATGATTATGTATACAAACATATAAACTCAGACACATAAACAACCGGACCCGGAACGACTATCTAGAGGGAATTCCAATATGTATTTGTTTCGTGCGAGACTCGATCAAGCAACACGTGACGCAACAACTAATCAGTTACTGGACAAACCGTGCCATTAGAGGTCTGAGCCCTTTCAATAGATTTTCTAGAGATATCTGAATTGCTCACATGATTGTGTAAAGAGTCGCTCCGAGTCGACGAAACCTCATATACCGTATATGAGGTTTCGTCAATATCTTGAAATAATGGTTCCTGTTGTGTTCCCGTCCTTTGATGGATTACCAACTGCGAGTGACCGTTTGTGTGCGAATGGAACGGTAGACATTCAAGTGTCCCCAAATGGACCATTGTAAGAAGACCCAATTAAATAAATCCAATTGCCATTACTGCTAACTATTGGAGAATTATAATCAAGATAATAGATCTAAGTAATAATAGGCCTGTGTTCGGAGTATCGTTGTCAAAGTTTACCAATACAAATCGAACATGGCCTTCAATAGTTACACTAATTTTCGCGGACGTGTTTTGCACAAAGACAAAACCGTGGCAAATGAGTTAACCAAGTTTAATTAGACAATCCATGTTACCAGATACAAGAAACAGTACGGCTTGCTCTTGTCCCAGTTGTTTAAGATTTGTGTTCGTGTGTTCACAACTTTGTTGGGTTGGAAATTGTGAATTCCTTTGGGGGTTATGCGTTGTCACAATACGCCTACAATATAATTTTAATAAATTCACTAACTCGCGACTTCGTCTGCGTAGAATTCAGAATTAAGTCAAAGTACTAAATTCTTCCTCTTCTGCTTAGCTTTCATCTATTTACTTAGTGTAGGCCTCTTTCATTTCTCCCCATGCACTCCTATTTTAAGCTCTTTATGGTCTTTATTTCCTGACGTTCTTTTAATGTTATCTCACCAGGTGGTCTCTTTTTACTCCAGGGTCTCTCATCACGAGACACTTTTACGGGCAACGTCTCCGGCCCATTCCCACTTGAGTTTGGCGATATTTTAGAAAAAATTGGTGATTTAACTTTATTGACAAAGCCAGGTGTAGGATTTGTAATCGCAACGACCATTTTTCTCTGTATTGCTCTTTGAGCCACCATAGGGGTGGTTTTAGTGGAATGATTTTGGTAAACACCCACGTCTCGGCTCCATAGAAAAATACACACACTATGCACTGTTAAATATGTGCGCTATCTGGCTGGTAGAGATGTTCATTCAAGACGCAAATTTTATTTCAGAATAGGCAGCCTAAATTATACCACAGAAATACAAAAATGGGATTAAAAATATCATATGTGTTGAGCTAAAGCAATATGTGTGTTAAATTACAGCTAATTCCATTCAGCCATCTAAGCACGAAAGAGTAATAAGTAGGGTAAAATTGGGGTTTCCAGATCAGATAAGATCTGAAAACCCCAATTTTCACTAATTCGTCATTTCATTCATTCTAAAATTGAATGAATGAAATGACGAATGAGTTTTCGTTATTCATATTTTTTTTATTCTGATTAGATCCACAGTTTTCACCATTCATTCATTAATTCAATCTAATGTGGTAATTTATTAAAAATCTAAACAAGTATATCGGGTATCAATGCATTAACTAATTTATCAACGATCATACAACCGATGTTTATGAGCAGTCTTTATATCGATAACTTGAACAAACATACAAGTATCTTTATCATCTTGAATAAAATATGTGTGTTTTCAGTAGACCGTACCAGTGTTAAAGGCTTATTTACATGCAAGTTTTCAATTGTTAGTTCACAGTACCATCTATAAAGCACATTAGAATTCTGATAGTTGAATGCGCTCACATATTTTCCGATGTCATCTGATCTTATATCGGATTTCTGTCGCTGCGATGCGTCGCTGTCTATCAATTGATTATACGTACTTAGGTATGTAAGTATTACTTAGATGAAGTGTAGAATGAATCGAATGTAGATGAAGTATTGATTGTTGTATTAAGAGGTGCATGCCTACATCAACTATTTAATTTTATACGTGTTTTATAATGTAGGTATAGGTCTTTTATCTCACGAAATTATGTGAATTATTAGACTTTCAACCTTACCCTAATAGACTGAAAAGTCACATGACGTCGTTTCGTGATTAAAAGAACTATAGATGTGGGTGCTTATGTGAAAGGTAAAATAAAAATACTTTATAATTTAATAAGGATTAGATTTATTTACGACATATTATTTGATACTTTTCCAACAATTTCTTTAACCGATTTATAAATATCGTCCATGAATATGTTTTTAACTACATGCTGCACACACAATTCGGCGTCACAATTACAGAGCGAACCTATGGCATCAGGAAAATGTTCCACATCATAAACTTCGATCCTGATCACTTTAGCACCACGTGTGAGTTTTTTTACACAGGTGAATGTAGCTGTTGAACATCGCTTGAGCTGTTTGCTGCTGGTGCCCTCCAGATTCAGTTGTTTTTCGTTTTTCTGTCCTACCACAGTATTCATAGGAATGAAGTTGAAGAGGTCGTTCTCGGAGTCCTTAAAACAAAAAATATTAAATGGAATTAATGTCGCGTTGTATTAGGTTTTTGAAAACGAATGAACGAAAAATGATTCGAAAACTCTGATGTCAAGGACCTAAAGTATGTTAGAGCTGCTACAATAATCAATCAATTAATATCGTTTTATATGTAGATAAAAATAATGTAATATTTTAAAAATACTGTTAAATAAAATATTAACACTTACCGACATTACGCAATGATACCGTTGTTAGCCAGTCAGGACTCAGCAGGAGCAGAAAATTTAATAATCGATTATTAATGTATTATTTCAATTTATACATAGTTTAATTTTAATCTATAGAGTTCAAAGTCGTACATTTTTTTGTTAGATGTTGATACCTAGGACAAAAATGGTATGGTGAAATTGAAACCTCAAGACATCGCGGCGCCAAACATTTTATTGTTTACTATAAATACATAATATTGATAAAATAAACACTACTGTACGTTTGTTCACTGTAATTTTTTCATACATTTTATTGAGAATATTCGGCAAGCAAAGCCATCGGATGTAATTGGTACGTCTAATTTGCAATGTAAGTTCTTTTTATATAAGGAGATGGATCAAAACAAAAGAGCAATACGACATACTATTGTAACGCCTAGGTTTGCCTGCTATTATTATTTTATTCTTCAAACTAATAATTGTTAAATCACCAAAAAAAAATAAAGGTAATGTTCACCGGTAATGTCACCGTCTTTTGCTTAACACAGTCGGGTAAATTCTCTTACTGTGTTTTATTAGTATAGAATACATTAATAATAGATAATAATGTAATGTTCTAATAAAATAAATATAATTTAAACGAAGTCGCGGTATTTAACTTATAGTATGTAAGACTTTGACTCTTGTTACTATACCTAGTCCAATAATAATGTAAACTTTAGATCTCATTACTTAAGGTTGAGATTTGTAGATTGGTTATGATTGCAAAGCATTTGTCGTGAAGAAGTCCTGAGTCAGGATTTTCGGGTAACGCGTGCTTTCCATATATGGAAAGCACGCGTGGATCCCCGGCTATTTAAGTGCTGGAGAATGAATTAGGGACATCACTTCAGCTACCAGGAGCTCCAGATTAACATCAAGTACCTATTTACAAAGAAGCAACCTGCAATAAGGAAAATGTAAGTAGTTCTTTAATAAAATATACATTAACTTATTTTTTATTATCGCAGTAGTAGCAATGTATTGTAAGTAGTTGCAGCTACAGCTAAGCGCCAAGGGGTTCGATCCTCCGAATCGGGCAATGAGTTATTATTCCTAATAGCAATAAGTCTGCTCTTCTATTCATTATGTTATACCGTTAATCTAGCACGTTATAGTATTATCGTTTAAAAGAGTGTTATTTCTGCGATGGCTATGTTTCAGTATTCTGAAAAGATGTATTTCTATATAAGATAGATAGATAGAGATTAATAGATAGATATACAATAATAAAATAATAATTAATTAGAGTAGTGTACCAATCTGACAGTGGGATGTGTGCTGGAATAATCATTTGATTGTACATATTAATATTCATTCATTTGTTTCACTTCATTTCAGGTCGCACGAAAACGCTGAGACCCTTTTTCCCTCCGACGTCGAGGAGGAACCTAGGGTTCCTAAAAAGAAGCGCGACGGGCGAAAAAGGACGCACACATCAACTCGCACGACGGAGCCGGCACGAGGGTCATGGTCGTCATCGTCGAGAGCAAGTCCGATGCCAGGGCCGTCCACTTCCGCGACGCCTGCCATGCCGTTGTCGGCGCCACTGCGGTCCCGTCCATCAGCTTCAAAGAAGCCGAAGAAGTGCACGTCATACGATCTGTTTGGAACCGATAGCGAGGACGACGGCAAAGAGGTCCCTGCAGTTACTGGTAAAATACCGTTACCATCTTATATAACACGACGCCTTGCAAACGGTCATTCGCGCCAAACCTACGAAAACAAGCCGGGAACGCATTATATTGATTTAAAAATATACCGGTGCGATGAAATAGAAAAAGTTCCGCCAATGAATAGGTGGCGCCAAGCGATTGTCACGCTTAAAAATCAAACATTTGACAATACAGATGCTTGGCAACATTTGTCTAATTTTATAATAGCTTCTCGAAAAGAGTATGCTAAGTGCCCACCAACATTCGTTAGTAACTACTATTAAAATAGTACTGAATTAAAAAAGCAGGCACTTATCCCAATATAACACATGCCTATTCATTTTTACCCTTTTTTTATTTACTCTCTTGTAATAGGTAACTAATAACATTATTAATATTTTTATATTATTATAGTTATAATCAAATCAATATAAATTATGTAACAACAATAAATAAGTGGATCGCGATTACATTAGGTATTATCTAAGACAGACACTATTGATATACTTAGATGTTTTTAAATAATATAAATATTATATTTTTTATGTTATCTACAAATGAATGAGAATAAGTAGATCTAAGATGTTAATCTCATAAAATGCGATAGCAACCTTAAGCGGTATTTACATATAAATAAATCATGTAATCGGTTATAGAATTAATAGTACCTAATTCATATTACATCAAATGATTTAATGTTCCTTGTTTTATTTTTCTTTCTTTCTTTCTTACAGTTACACCTAGACCAGGAATCAGAACAAATAACAACGATATAATAATATGTCAAAAATGTCACATTGAAATACCAAAAATTGAATATCAGTATCATTTGAGAACGAATTTGCATAAATCTAATTGTATACTAAAAACTGAAATTGAAAATATCGATATAATAGCCACGGCTTTTAAAAAGAGAATAATAAGTTACAAACTGAATCCGTCAATGGAATACCTAACACCCGAGGAATTCCTAATGGATAATCAGCATAAGGTCATAAGACTAATTAACGATTGTTTGTTAAAACATAATTGTGTTAAACTAAACTTTGAGCTTTTCGCTTATTTCATTCTTCCAAAATCTGATGAGCAACAGCTTAAATCATTTAACACAAAATATGAAGTTGTATTTAATAATAATACAGATATACATGAATTATATTTGAAAACAATAAATACATTTGACAGAAAGCTCTCAGAGTTCCAACATCGTGAATCTGGTTGGTCTTGTTACTTTATAAGTCATCTAGAAATTAACATTAACAAATACTCTCCTTTGAAAGGTGGCACTTATATAGATTTGCCGCAAGTAATAAAAAAAACTAGAAGTTGTTTAAATATTAAAAACAGCGATAACAACTGCTTTTTATGGAGTATTGTCGCAGCATTATATCCTAACCAAATGAATGTTTGCAGAACAAGTTCATATCCACATTTTTCAAAAGTTTTAAAAATAGATGGTCTATCAATCCCCCCATCATGTAAAGATATTAAGATATTTGAAAATTTAAATCCCCACATAAGTATTAATATATATGGATTAGATTATAAAAACATGGTCACTGGTCCTCTATATGTGACAAGTTTAAGAAAAAACCAGCATGTCAATTTATTGTACTTTGAACAGAAAGGTAACGGGCATTATTGCTTAATAAAAAATCTATTGAGATTGATCAAAGGTCAAATAAGTAAGCATAAAGGTAAAATGTATCTATGTGAGACATGCTTACAAGTTTTCGCGAGTCAAACGAAATATAGTGCCCATAACAAGTGTCCCAATATTTTGACAATGTTACCTGAAAAAAATAGTATTCTTCAATTTAAGAATTTCGAAAGAAAACAAAAAATTAACTTCGTTATATACGCCGATTTTGAAAGTCTTTTACTAAACTGCAACATAAATGTAACTGAAAATACTCGTACCTATAAGGTTCACGAACCTTCATGTTTTGGTTACTATATTTGTTGTTCACACAATACGGATCTGAATAAGTATGTTTCTTATAGAGGAGCTGATTGTGTAGAAGTATTTATAAAATATTTAATAACAGATTTGGAGTACATTCACAGTATCTTGTTAAATAAAAAACCCATGACACCTTTAACTAAAGATCAAGAAAATGACTACAAAAATGCCACTACTTGTCATATCTGTAATTATTTGCTCTTTGACGATAAAGTAATGGATCATGATCACATCACATCACAATACCGAGGCGCAGCACACTCTCATTGTAATTTAATATTAAGAGTTTGCCCTTTCGTGCCTGTTATTTTTCATAACCTATCCGGCTATGACTCTCACCTATTTATAAAAGAATTATCGAAGTATGAAGGTGCTTTTAAAATTATACCAAAAACCAAAGAAAGGTATATGTCATTCACAAAAGTGCTCCATACTAAGAATGCATTAAAACCGAGGTCTATTCAAGTTAAGTTCATAGACTCTTATCAATTTCTTAATTCAAGTTTAAGCACATTAGTAAATAGTTTAAATGAAACCGACTTTGTTAATTTATCAAAAGGATTTCCAGATATTAGTTATAATCAGTTAAAGTTGTTACGACAAAAAGGAATTTATCCCTATGATTATATGAATGCATACTCTAAATATACCGAGACTCAACTTCCATCGAAAGTTTGTTTCTATAACAGTTTGATTGGTCACCATATTAGCGATGATGAATACGTACACGCACAATCTATTTGGCAGTCATTAAATATTAAATCACTTGGAGAATATACAGATTTATATTTAAAGACCGACGTATTACTTCTTTCTGACGTATTCGAAAAATTTAGACAGACTTGTCTGGATCATTATCAACTTGATCCAACGTATTACATTACTGCACCTAGTTTAAGCTGGGATGCGATGTTACTGTACACAGGCGTTAAATTAGAATTAATTCATAGTTTAGAAATGTATGAATTTTTGGAAAAGGGAATACGTGGAGGCTTGGCACAATGTTCTCTTCGCCATGCTCAAGCTAATAATAAATATTTACCAAATTACGATGCTTCTCAAAAATCAAGTTATTTGGTTTATCTTGACTGTAACAATTTATATGGTTACGCAATGACAAAGAAAATGCCTATTTCAGATTTCCGTTTTTTGACAATCGATGAGATTAATACAATAAATGTGTTATCAATATCAGATGATTCTGAATATGGATATATTTTAGAAGTTGATTTAATATATCCTGAGACTTTACATAGTACGCATAGTGATTTACCTTTTGCGCCCGAGAGGTTCACACCTCCTGGAGGCAAAACACCTAAATTAATTGCTAATTTATACGACAAATTTAACTATGTAATACATTACGTTCATTTAAAGACATGTTTAGTAAATGGACTAATTTTGAAAAAAATTCACCGTATTTTAACTTTTAGACAAGAAAATTATTTACAAAAATATATTGACTTGAATACTACATTGCGCCAAGCTTCAACAACCGTATTTGAAAAGGATTTTTTCAAACTCCTCAATAATGCTATATTCGGAAAAACTATTGAAAATAGACGCAAACAGGTTAATGTCAAATTAGTTACTATGTGGGATGATTACAATAATAAAACTAACAAGCACCACGGTGCAGAAAAATTAATTGCAAAACCAAACCTGAAAAGTATTGCGATCTTTTCAGAAAATTTTGTTGCTATTCAATTATCTCCTGAAAAAATTATTTTAGATCGCCCTATCTACATTGGGTTTACAGTTCTAGAATTCGCAAAGGAACATTTGTATAAATTCCATTACAACTTTATTACAAATAAATATAAAACTCATGCGAGACTGTGTTATACAGACACAGACAGCCTTCTTTATTTTATAAATACAGAGGATGTTTATGAAGATATAAAAAATGATGTCGCAAAATTTGATACAAGTAATTTTCAGATTGATAATTGTTACAGCATGCCAAGAGTAAATACTAAAATTCCAGGACTATTTAAAGATGAACTCGGGGGTGACATCATAAGCGAATTTGTAGGACTGAGAGCTAAACTATATTGTATAATCACTTCAAAAACTCGTATCACAAAAGCAAAAGGAATAACTAAAGCTGTTACTAATCAATTAAAATTATCTCACTACAGTAAAGCTTTAACAAATAATGTCAATTTCAAATGTAAAATGAATATAATTAGATCAGTCAAGCATGTACTGTACTCTCAAGAAATTCATAAAGTAGTATTAAATAGAAATGATGATAAGAGACAAATTCTCACGAACCTAATTGAAACTTTACCTTGGGGTCACTGTGAAACTTTATTTTGAGAATTAATTTATAAATATAAATAATGTTTGAATGGTTAATTGTATTGTTATTTCAGTCTTTCTTTATAATTAGTATAAGTATAGCATACATTTTTAATTTAGTGAGTAGTTGTGTTGATTGTCGTATTTAAATATGTAATATTTAAATAAAACTTTTATAACTGATGCATGATTTTTATTCTTGTTGTACCTTGTGTACCTTAGTGTTCTTCATTTAAATAATCTATAAGATCACTAATCATGAATATAAGTATCATACTAACTTATTATTTACAGCAGGTGGATGGATGCCCTATAATAATAATAATAATAAACCCGCAGGGCAGCTTGTGGCGAGCTGTTGGGCAGTAGCGACCCCACGGACCTGATCTCCCGGGAGAAGTCTTGTTCCTCATCTCTGGCTTGCCTTTCAATAAGGGCATTACAAAGGCCTGGGACCTCTGGGTCCCGAGATACATAAAGTATATAATAATAATAATAATAAGCCAAAGTGCTGAGTAAAAATAACACGTATACGAAAATGATAATAATAATAATACTTTCGCTTTACATTTGACATGAAAATGTTAGGTAAACCAATCTCAATCATTTATTTTTTTTATTATACTTGGGGTTTATATATCTATGTATGGGTAAAATTGAATTACTAGTCAAAATGAAGTTGATTAAACAACACACATCACTTAATGTTAACCATATAAATCTTGGTGACTCTAATAACCACATAAGGCATAGCATTCTGTTACCAAATACGATTCGCTGTATAATATGTGGTCCATCGAATTGTGGAAAAACAAACGTAGTGCTTAGTTTATTGTTACATGAGAATGGTCTAAAATTTCGAAATCTTTATCTGTACTCGAAAACTAACTTTCAACCAAAATACAGGTTCTTACGAGAAGTTCTAAAGAGAGTGCATCAGGTTAAGTTTCATGAATTCAATGATAATAAGTCAGTTATACCCCCGGATGAAGCACTAACAAATTCTGTATTTATTTTCGATGATGTGGCATGTGAAAATCAAATAAATATTCGTAATTACTTCTCTATGGGTAGACATAAGCAAATCGATTGCTTTTATTTATGTCAAACATACTCTAAAATTCCGAAACAGTTGCTGCGTGATAATGCAAACTTTCTTATAATATTCAAACAAGACGATGTAAACTTGAAACATATTTATGAAGAGCATGTCAGTTCTGATATGTCCTGGAATCAATTCAAGAATATGTGTAATACAGTTTGGAGAGAGCCATATAACTTTGTTAGTATTTGCAAAGACTCTTCATTAAACAAGGGAAGGTACAGACAGAATATAGATAGTTTTTTTTAAATTTTAAGCGAAAATGTTTACTTAATTATATAAATCCTTAATATATAAATCTAACTTAGTATTCTATCTTCTTTGCTTGAGTACACTTGTTATAATACAGCATGGAAAAGAATATTAAAATAGAATTAATGAAGTCTGTAGACTCCATAAAGAATAAAATAAAACAAATGAAGAACCAGGAACACTCCATGAACGTGTCACTTGATAAAATGCTAAAAACCGTCACAGATCCCCTTAAAGCACTAGTCGATTCGAATATATCAATGGAAAACAAAATAAAGTATTTAAAAAACACAACATCCTCAAATTCTGATGACATTGAATTGGATGACATTAACACTAGTTCATCTACGAAGTTTGAAGACTGTTACGACCCAAAACTGAATTCTGCACAAGTGTTCAAAAAGTCTCCTACAAAAGAAATACCGGATGATTTCGAAATTTCGCTAGAGGGGCGTGACATCCATGGTATTTATGATGGTGTAAATGTCCCGTTTGGAATAAGAAGTGAAAACAAAACATTGCTAATGGGTAAATCAGTAGTCTCATTTTCTAAAATCGATAGTTTGAATGACGACAGTGTCATTTTAATTAAAGTCGGTGACAAATCCTACAATTTAACTCCTGGCTTGAAAGAACTTTTACTTCGAAAAAAACCTGATTTAAAATTAATATCGAGCAAAGATAGACTTGTCTATAAGGACATGCTGCATTATACAAATGCTCATAAGAGAGATTTTAATCCTGGTGGGCAAATAAGAGGCGATAAGGGAATAAAATATCGTGAAGTAATCAAACCATTATTTACCGAATCGTTAAATGAAAATTTTCACACTGGGGGAAGCTTACCAACCCTAAAAAAATACAAAAATAACACTGACTTGGTATATTGGGATGACCCTAACGAACTGGTTGAGAGATTGAAACTATTAGTTGCTTCCAGAGATGCTGGCAACACAAACCATGATAATGAAATTTTATCGATAGTTGAGGAATTGAAAGAAGCCGGCATAATTAAAGAATAAATACTCGGCATGATAAAACTATCATTCAGTATTATAGATGGATTCAAAACAAATATACTGAATTGTGAACATGAGCAAAACCGATGTAGTAAACGAAATTCATAAAAATGCGAGGGTGAACTTTCCACGAAGATGTGTTATTATGAAAGATATAGATGACCTGTGGCAAGCAGATTTAATCGATATGCAATCAATTTCAAAGCAAAATAAAAATTACAGGTTTATTCTTGCTATTATTGACACATTTTCGAAATATGCTTGGACTTTTCCTCTAAAAAGTAAAACCAAAGATGATGTATGCAACTCTTTTAAGAAATTATTGGATAAAGGTCGTGTTCCTAGAAATCTGCAAACGGATAATGGAACAGAATTTTACAATAATCAATTTCAAAAGCTTATGAAAACTTATCACATTAATCATTATTCAACCTTCTCAACAAAAAAGGCTTCAATAGTTGAGCGATTTATCAGAACATTGAAATCAAAAGTCTATAAGGAATTTAGTTTAAGAGGCAGCTACAATTGGATAGATAGAACGCTTAATAATGTTATTTACAAATACAATCACACTTATCATCGGACAATTGATGAGGTTCCCGCTAATGTGGATAATATTAATAAAAAGCATATATTAGAAAGGTATTCAAGGTTGGTAAAAAATCATAATATTAGAAGCAAATATAAAATTGGTGATTATGTGCGTATCAGTAAGTACAAAGGAACATTTGAGAAAGGTTACACTCCCAACTGGTCTACAGAAATATTTAAAATTCGAATGATACAAAATACAACTCCTATCACCTACTTAATAGAAGATACAATCAGAGGTCAGCCTATTTTAGGAGCATTTTATGCGCAAGAGCTTCAAAAAACCAAACATTTCAATGTCTATTTAGTGGAGAAAGTTCTTAGAAGAAAAGGTAACAGGGTTTTAGTAAAATGGTTAGGTTTGTCTTCGACTGAAAATAGTTGGATTGATAAATCAAATATAATACTATCATAAATGTTATAACATTAGCTAACGACAACTCAAATTATAAGTATTTAATAAAGTGTTCAATTCAAATTCATCAGTCTTATAATGTGTATTGGAGAGCGTAGTCTTCTCAATTGGATTATTAATCACTTACCTTTTGAGATACACTTACCAGGATACAATTATTGTGGTCCTGGTACAAAATTAATTAAAAGGCTAACACAAGGAGATAACGGAATTAATAAATTAGACGAATATTGCAAAGATCACGACATTGCCTACCATAAATCATCAAAGTTAAAGGATCGACAGGAAGCTGATTTAATTTTGTTAAATATGGCGAAAGAACGAGCAGTTGCTTCGGATGCGAGTGTAGGTGAAAAAATTGCAGCACGCTTAGTAAGCCGAGCCATGTCGACCAAAATTAAAACTGGTTCTGGTGTGAAAAGTAGAAGTACAAACTGCTATCTAAAAGTTACACCTGGCAAAGGGTTAAAAAGTAAATTAAAAAATGTTATTGCCAAAACCAAGAGACACATGAAAAAATTCAAGCCAAAAAGTAAAAAAATGGCTATAGAATTGGCTATCGCCGCAGCCAGAGAATTAGTTGATGATTCATCTATTAAACTTCCTCGTGTTATTCCTATACCAAAAACTGGTGGAGTATTGCCGTTGATTCCTATTTTTGCGGGATTGTCAGCGGCAGGGGCTTTAGCGGGTGGTGCAGCTGGTATTGCTAAAACCATTAACGAATTCAAAATGGCTAAAAAATTGTTCGACGAATCGAAGAGACACAATGAAAAAATGGAAGCTCTTTGCATTGGGAAAGGATTACACCTTAAATCGCATAAAGATGGACTTGGAATTTTTGTATCAAAAGAAAAAAACTAAAATATCGGCTACCCAAACGAGCCTTAACTAACTTTGACATTTTGAAATATGGAAATAGTATTCCTTATTTTAGAGGTGTCTTTATGAGAGATGAGCTCCCTAAATGTCCTTTTATAAAAGAATGCGGAGTTATTAATTTAGATAGTTCTAAAAACCCTGGATCTCATTGGGTAGCCTACGCAAAACATTATGATTATATTGAGTATTTCGATAGTTACGGAAATCTTAAACCCCCCAAGGAATTTATAAAATACATAGGGCCTAAAATACAATATAATTATGAAAATATACAACGTGATCACCCCTTTAATTGTGGACATCTATGTTTGGATTTCTTAAAGAGTTTTTGGTCTAGTCAAGGAATAAAATGAACAGGATCTTCTTTAAGACTTCAGTGTGGAAGCATGTCTACTACAGTTACCATCTCTGGAAATAAATCTGAATTGGTTTCGTATTTTCAACCCCCTCTACAACTATCTGAACAATACGAGTGCGGTTTGCTATACTTTTCAGTATTCAATTCTAGGCCGAATGTGAGCATCAATAATAGCAATCTGTCTGTAATCAGAATCGAATGTGATCTTGTTCACGGTTCATACTGCAACGGATTACCAACTCATTTTGTTCATGAATTTGTATCAGGTACTGTTCCAGGTCACCGACACAACAATACGGTTTCACCAAAGGGCGTTGTACAACTGACGCCGGTGTCACCCTAATAAAGAACATTTTTAGCGCTTGGGAGGAATCGCAAGATGCCATTGGAATCTTTTGCGACCTCTCAAAGGCGTTCGATTGCGTTGACCACGAGACACTATTGCTGAAACTGGAGCACTACGGGATTAGTGGAGTATCTCTTGATTTACTAAGGTCATACCTGAGGGATAGACAGGCAAAAGTTCAGGTTAACGGTGTGAACTCATTGGGGTCTAAAATGACTATGGGCGTTCCTCAAGGCTCAATATTAGGTCCATTTCTATTCTTAGTCTATATAAATGATTTACCCCAATTACTTCAAAACCAACCGAAGATGGTGTTATTTGCCGATGACACTTCATTGATTTTTAAAGTAGACAGACGGTCACAACATCTTGACGACGTAAATGACGCTATTCTTCAGGTTCAGAATTGGTTTACGGTAAACAATTTGGTACTTAATGAAAAAAAAACCAAATGTATTCGATTCATTTTACCAAATGTTAGGAATAGCAATTGTGACATCATTCTGAATGGAGAGAAACTGGAATTTAATAGTCAAACGGTTTTCCTAGGAATCACGCTAGACGAGAAGTTGCAATGGGGACCTCACATAACATCTATTGCGGGGCGACTAAGCTCCGCGGCTTATGCTGTTAGAAAGATAAGACAGTTGACAGATGTAGAAACTGCGCGTATGGTCTACTTTAGCTACTTTCACAGCATTATGTCGTATGGTATTTTACTGTGGGGTCGGGCTGCCGACATTGAATCCATTTTTATCTTACAAAAAAGAGCTGTTAGAGCCATTTATAATCTACGTCGCCGCGATTCTCTTAGGGAACTATTTAAAAATATTAATATAATGACAGTGCCTTGCCAATTTATCTATGAAAATATTATGTACGTAAGAAAAAACCTACATTTATTTAATAAGGTTAGTGATAGACATAATTTTAATACTAGAAACAAAGACAAAATAGCTCAACCATATTTTAGATTGTCTAAAGTTCATAAATCTTTTATGGGGTTCTGTGTTAAGTGTTATAACAAAATTCCTAGTGATATATTGCAACTAAATGAAAGAAAATTTAAAACATATATTAAAAGTACACTCTGTAAACAAGCATATTACAGTTTAGAGGATTATATCCATGATAAGAATGCTTGGAAACATGCTGGTCCGGGCTCCATAGGACAATCTACAGTCTAGACAAAATCAAACGGATTGCTAATTAAACTACTTAATTTATACTTAGTATATACATTATATTTAATTCTTGCTTTGGGTCACACACTGGTTCATAGTTTGTTGAAATGTATGGAGTGGTTGTCTACTTTTACAATAATTGTAAATAATAATATGTGAACACTATGTATCTATGTAGGTATACAACTTAGCTGTCATTCTTTATCTTGTAATACTTTGTACATACTTCAATATAGTGTTTTTATGCAAGGTCCATCGTATTCACGTATAGTTATATAACTGAAAACTGTAAATGCAAAATATTGTACACATTTTTTTTAAAAGAGTGAGTATGGAGTTTCTTGCCCATTCTTCTCCATACGAAGCTACCTTTTGGAATGGGCAACTAGAATCAACTTTATATTTTTTTATTATGACGTTCAAAAGTGCCTTTTTAATGGTCTAATTGAAATAAATGATTTGACTTTGACTTTGACTTTGACCGATATATAGAAATACCGCAAAACGTTATTTACTTTCCAGTGAATAAAAATCTAATTTCATCTATAACTGTTAAGATTGTTGATGAACTTGGTTACTGTATTAACTTTGGTGAAGAACATATTCAAATACGTCTTCATTTAAGAAAAACAAAATGATAGTATATTATAAAAACACTCCAGTGAAAATCAAACGTCTTATTCCATCTACAACCATTAAGGTGCATAGACGTAAGAAAAAAGTGAAGAAATTGAGTGAAGCAAATAAAGATTTTCTTAAAGCTCTAGGTTTTAAAGTATGAATATACTACAAATTACTGAATCACCCCACTTCGATAGTTCGATTGAAAGCTATGAAGTCCACTCATACAATCCCTACACTAACAGCTTTAGAGAAAACGATGAAATTAGAATCCCCATACATCAGCAAGACATATACGTGTTACCATCGGCCAGTTCAATTTACATCGAAGGACAGGCAAAGCTGTTCGGAAAGGATGGGAATCCGATCAAGAAAGCTGTTACGTTCACTAATAACCCTGTTATGTCTTTGTTTCAAGACATCAGATACGAAATGAATGGTATTGAAATCGATCGTATAAAAAATTCAGGAATAACGTCAACAATAAAATCGTACATCTCATTAAATGAAGCAGAAAATAAAGTTGCAGCATTATGGGGTTGGAACTTAAACGGCTTTCAAACTGATGGACATTTTAGTGCTGTGATACCGTTAAATAAAATTTTAGGGTTTGCAGAGGATTACAGTAAAATTGTGATAAATTGTAAACACGAACTAATATTGAATAGAAGTAACTCTAACTTAAATAGTGTTGTTCTTACCGATGATGTCGTTCAATTTCAAGTAGACATACAAAGAGTTCAATGGAGAGTGCCACATATAAAAGTCTCAGATCGAGAACGATTGACACTTTTGAAGCATTTAGAAAGAGATAAACCGGTTCAGATGGCTTTCAGAAATTGGGATTTATATGAATATCCTTTACTGCCTAAAACCACAAAACATTCTTGGTCAGTAAAGACTGCTTCACAATTGGAAAAACCTCGATATGTCATTTTTTGCTTACAAACTAATAGAAAAAATAATAAAACTAAAGACAGTTCATTATTCGATCATTGCGAAATGACAAATGTAACGCTCTTTTTAAATTCACAATATTATCCTTATGAACCTTTGGCTTTAAAGTTTTTTGAGAACAAATACAGTATATTATACGAAATGTATGTGAAATTTCGTCAGTCTTATTACAACTGTCCGGTAGACCCGCTGCTTAATCTAAAGGACTTCAAGGAAAAGGCTCCTCTCTTTATTTTAGATTGCTCAAGGCAAAACGATAGTTTAAAAACTGGTCCTGTGGATGTACGATTGGAATTTGAATGTTCATCGCCAATACCAGATAAGACGACTGCATATTGTTTGATCATAAACGATCGACTTATGGAATACAAACCACTCACCAACATTGTACGACGGTTATCATGACTGCTATTGTAGATATTCAAGGATTTCGAACAGAAACAAACGAATTTATATTAAAAGAAATCGCTATATTGTCTAACAAGAAATTACAAGTATTTTTAATTAAGCCACCATTTCCATTTTATGATTTAACGAAAACAGAAAGAAAGCAAGTAAGTTGGATTGAACGTAACAGAAAAATATACTGGCGTGAAGGATTTATACCCTATTGTATTCACCAGCATCTGATTACTGATATCTTAAAAGATAAATGTATCTATGTCAAAGGTTCTGAAAAGATCTTGTGGTTAAAACGTATATTAGAAAATAGTAATAGTAATATATTTAATTTAGAAGACAAAGGTTGTTCTAGTTTACAAAGCCTGTTCAGTCAATATAAATATTCTCCAGATTTGTATAGCTGTATTTATCATGATTCTGTATGTGCTTTAACAAATGTACTTTGTTTATACAAATGGTGCTCTGATAATAAAATCATAAAATAAATGTTTGTTTTTAATTTTGTATTTCATTTTATTAAAAGTATTTACCCCCTCCCCTCCCACTGACCCATATTAAAACGTTTATAAGTTGTTAGCTACAGCTTACACCTTCATTATTATTTCATGTATATCAAGATTTTTAAGTGTATTTTAAAGAACATGTGTAATAATAAATATAACCCGCGATATGACATATACCAAGTAAATAAACGGCGTTTATTTTCATTTAATCATTACTGGGCAACCGCTGATTCAAAGAAAGCAATTGTAGTGGAAATGGCTGACGCTGGATTTTTTTACTGTGGCAATACTGTGAATGATTTAGCGGCTTGTTTTTCATGTGGAGGTGTTATAGAAAACTGGGAAATATACAATGATCCTTGGATGCAACATACAATCAATTTTCCCAAATGTTTATATTTGAATGCAGTGAAAGGAAGTGATTATATTACAAAGTGTCTGACTCAATTTTTGATGTAAATATTGAAATAATAAGTTGATCCGACTGTTAAACCTTTTTTAAAAGTTCTTAATAAAAATCATAAAAATAACGTGTAAGTATTTATTTACAACATGCTATACATTATCCTAACTGTTTTTATTTGAATTTTGTGAACGGAAACGACTATATAATTAATACACGCATCTCCATCGCAGCATTAGACTTTTATCATCGTCGCGCGATAGATCGATCTTAATTATAAAACTAACTAATAAAAAACGTAAATATTTACTTTACCACGAGAGATAATAAATTGATATTACCTATCTACATCATGGTTTGTTCAGAAGAATTTGATTTGGAAAGAATTTCTAAACTTATTTTCAAGAATGCTAAGGGCGAGATAATATTTACTCAAGATATGGCTGATCAGAAAATATTGGACGCTAGTTCACCACACCATCACAACCATACAAACGGAGCAGAGCAAGATTCAGTAAAATCTGCCATTGAAAATAGGCAAACTTTAACACTAAAAACTGCTCATGATGAGTTCCTTACAATAATTCGAAACAATGGTGGTTTTGTATGTCTGTGCGACAATCGAACTGACTTCGTGAGATAAAAGACCTCTACCTACATTGAAATTGCTAGAAAAGTATCAAATAATATGTTGTAAATAAATCTAATCCTTATTAAATTATAAAGTATTTTTATTTAACCTTTCACATAAGCACCCACATCTAATAGTTCTTTTAATCACAAAACGACGTTATGTGACTTTTAAGTCTATCAGGGTAAGGTTGAAAGTCTAATAATTCACATCATTTCGTGAGATAAAAGACCACTACCTACATTATAAAACACGTATAAAATTAAATAGTTGATGTAGGCATGCACCTCTTAATACAACAATCAATACTTCATCTACATTCGATTCATTCTACACTTCATCTCTAAGTAATACTTACATACATTATAATAAAAAAGTAATGAATAGGTAATGTAAAATTGAATTAATGAAATGACGAAGTAATACTTACATACATTATAATAAAAAAAAAAAATAGTGACTAAGTAATGTAAAATTGAATGAATGAAATGACGAATGAGTGAAAATTGGGGTTTTCAGATCTCATCTGATCTGGAAACCCCAATTTTACCCTACTGTAATAAACATTCATCCAACCTCACAAATCTCGCGTTTATTAATATTTTGTATAATATTAGGATGTGGCTCAAAAACTTTCTCAATGGCGATTGAGTCAAAATTTGTTTTAAATTTTACATTATTCAAAATAATGAAAATCAGAATTCACAAAACTTTCAGCTTTCTTAATTGAAAACGTGGCTGACTTTTATCTTTTATTATTTCAGAATAACACAACTTTTTATTATTCTTATATAGTCAGTGTAATATGATGAATACCGCAAAGAAAAAGTGCCGGTCCCGGCTGTTGTCACATGATAACGGAGGCTTTGTGTCATGACAGAGCGAACTTTGCCACAAAAACGTTGAAGAAGTTTAAGATACGACTAGCTGTATAATAATGTTGACCCAAACTTGTTTCTGACACTTTTTAGATCAAGCCACAAAAAGATGAACAATTGAATACATTTTCGTGTAGAATACACAATTGAAAATACTGAAGTTTTGGGTCGAAATAATTATGTATAAGAGATTCCAGTTGCCAGTCCTACATGATGCTAGCAAGGCTGAAATTTTAAAGTTAGAATGAAAACATAAAAAAATATACATTGGAGCTACCAAACATACAAATATCTTTAAACCCAATGCGATGTAACAGTACACTGTAAATAAATAGTTCTACTGTTTATACCATAGCAAATTCTCTAGCTACTATTGTTGAAAATTTACCCAAAACGCAACAGAATATTATGTGGACGTCATCAGTAATGACCCTTTATAGACCAGTCATCACACTTATACGTATGTGAGTAAGATATCTCTTTTATCTGATACCTAAAACAGGGTTCAGCATTCAGGGTAGTAAGTACGCATACCTTCTTAAAACCGCGTTTTCCTCTAACTGTTCTCAATATTTCAACCATCGTAAAATAACAATTATATGTCTAGCTCATCTGTGCTCTCGTACAACATTTTAATATGAAACTAAATCCCAAATCTTGATTACCGAAAAACATCTGCGTTTTATTGAATCCGAAATGGTTGAAAAACATTTTCGTTTTATATTTTTCCGTCGAAACTGTGTGGTTTTCGTGCCGAGTTACTGACGTTATCGCTTCGCAACAATGTTCACTAGAAAGCCTCCCAGACCGCAACACCACTACCCAAACTAGCGTTCTGCTGACCTCACCCTGGCTTCATTCAAATGTGACAACTAGGATAGTCACCTCGATAGTGCGAATTTTGAAGTCCTGTGGTAACCGCAAGTGCTCTTGGACAAGCAGACGAATGCGAGTAACGACGTCACGTTTTGAAGAAATCATTCGAGTTTTGAATTTTTACTGTTTTTTTTTGTTGTGTTTCTAAGTTCTTGGTAGACTTTTTTAGTTCCAACAAATGTTATTATTTTATTTATCATTAATCTATACTTATCTAAAGGTCTATTTCTAAAAAAAATGATTTCTTATAGGATGTTCCTAAGAGCTTTAGGCACGATTTAATTGAAAAAAAAACAATATATTTTTAATGTTCTAAAAAAATATTTATTACCTATTTAAAGTAATCCATATCCATTAGTAATCTCGCATACGAAGTCACGGGCTATAGCTTGTTGCTAATACTTCTTTATCGTATGTAGGTAATATTATATTAAATGCCAAATTCATAAACTGACATAATACAATCACAGACGACTGAATTCAATAACTACTTAGAATTAATATCAACATTTCTACTTAATAACTTCAGTTGCTGAAAGGGAGAAATCTTCAAACAGAACTGTGTTTAAATTATATCGTTTTAATAATACTCACCTTGAAACTGGGACACATAAATAAGCCAACTATGTTGTACGTTATGAGATTCGATGCCGTTGAAAGCTTCAGTCTAACTTGTTGGCAGTTAAGTGGCTATTATGTTATCCTCTTCGTCACCCCTGCCTAACACAAACTTGTCGACTTGCCTTCACACTTCAACAAAACCTGACAACATTTCAAAATATCAAACACCCATATCTTTAGAGGAGCTGTATGTATAGTCTTTATGAATTTGTTATCTAACACCCGGATTTTATTTACTTCGGAAGCATCCACTAATAAAATTTTAAGTGCTACCGAATCAAATTTTTAGGTCGTGCCTACTCTCGCTTTTAAGTAGAACCAAGGATGAATTTAAATGAGCTTTTCAACAGCGTTGACTTGGAATTGCATAAATATTAATGGTTCGCGGACTACAAGACTGATGGATATGGATTAGCCGGAGGGAGTTTTCTTTAAGCAACTTGAGGGGACAACGTGTCTACAGCAAATTGTTTGTTGCTGCCCAATGAATATTAATCATTTACATTACCGAGAAAACGCTTGAATGCCCTCTTTCCGTCAATATTGCGTTCCGATTTATTATTGTTCCTGTCGACGTTAATGCGACGTTGTCAGTCAGAGACTTTGCTGTTCAAGTTTATTATCTTCGAAGTACTCTTGTATTTACTGTTTTAGTAATAATAAATAAATCTGTAAACACGACTTCTAATGCTTCTTCGGTACAAAGCTTGTCTTTAATGAGAAGCCGTTTGTATTTCGTTCCATTTACATTCAACTTGGGTCTAGCGTGAGAATGTAGGCAGATTCCTGAATATTAATAGCTACCTTATTAATGTTTGAACATCGCATTACCATCAAATTATTGAAATTAGTCTTTGTTGCTTTGAAAACATTTTCTAACCATGCTTTCTGCTTTGTTTCAGGTTTACATGCAATAAAAATTGTGAAGTTTGTGGTGCCAGAAATAATTCAGTATGGTGTTCAAGACTCGGTCATATTAGACTGTGATTACACGTATGGGAATAGAACTCCTGGCCTTATGGTGAAATGGTTCTTCAGAAGCAAAACGAAACCAGTGTATCAGTGGATAGTGTCACAAAAACCTCAAGACATAGGCATTTTAAGAGGTCGCGTGGACTTAAATTACAGAGCATCTGACGACCCCTTAAAAATGTATAGAGCTCTTCGAATAGTTAAATTAGATACGGACATTTCTGGTGAATATATTTGTGTAGTGTCAACGTTTCTTGATGAAGATGTTAAGAGTAAACACATGACTGTCTTTGGTGAGTATTTTGATTATTATGCATCAAATTGGCTTTTCCTAAAGTGATAAAGTAAATTTAAAGGTCTTAATTGACCTCTATTTTGATAATGTTAACAGTAGTGATTCTAAATTCGAATTTCTCATTTAAGTACACATCACAGTATACTGTCGATGTTATCTCAAACTTAATGCAGGAACCTGTTCACTCACTTATTTCCATTCCAATAAATTCTACTTCTCCACTTACATATACACGTGCCACGACTGAACACTCGAAAATTCGTGTTAAACTTACATAAAGTTCGAACGCAAGACATCCAATCCATACTAAGAAAACATTGAATTTCATATTTGTAGTTTGCTTCGTCGTAAACCGTTTACTTTCCCGCATAACACGTAGTGGGTCCCTCTGACACAGTTATCAGTGAAGCGGGGTGCAAGGAATATATGAATTTATAGATACTCCTCGTGAATGTCGGTTATCGTGGACGCAGGCAAAGTTTAACCTATGACCTTATCCAGATCCTAAGCTACCACTTGGTCAAATTCCATTACAATCAGTTTAGTGGTTTTGCCGTGATGAGGAAAGAAACAAACCGACAGGGCTACTTATTTGGATAAAGTAAAAATATTACTATGCTTTCATTAAATCTTAGAACTTAAAGTCTCGGTTATTTAGTACTACTATAATCGGCGCGGAATTGCACCACCGCTCAGTGTCGGCCCAGGCCTCATCGAGACGCGAGTCCGCGCCGATTAGTAGTACTGAATAATTCATAGTAAAACAAATTTATAGTAAAATTTAGAACGTAAATGTACTAGGCCTCAAAAATACATAAAATATTACTGATTTCATCCCAAACTGACACGTTTAATAACTCGAAAAGTGGCTAAAAATGGCACTTTTGAGTATACTTTTCTTGTATGAAAACTTACAGTAATATTGTTTTTTTTCAGCCATGCACCAGTAAATGTTATTGCTTTTTTAACAGTAATATTACTATAAGTTTATCGTATATGGTTTTACTATTATCTAGCATCCGCGTAGACCATCGAGCGCTAGTTTAAAAAAAGGCTTAAACAAATACTGTTCTTATGACAAAACTATACGAACATTTGAAAATATTTTTCAGCCATGCACTAGATAATGAAATTCTCAATAATTTGAGGTCAATATCTTATCTACCAATTAAACACATTATCGTTTTATTATCTGTCGGAAATCATCAATTTTGATTCCAGCATGGTTTTAACGGATGAACGCTCTTAATGATTCGATTTTACTAAATGTGCTTCATTTGGTGAAGACTAATTGATTAACCTAACAAGATAAGTGTGTCATGTTTAAGCAGTAAGTTTAGCAACCGTACAATCCTTGCTACTGTTATCTTTTCGTGTTGTCCGTAGATGTCTGGTAGGCGTAAACGTGGGGCGGTCGTTAAACTTTGATGTTATTGGCAGAATAAATTAGGTTCAAATTGCAAGTTTGACATTCTTTTCGTTCTATTAAGGTTAGGTAAACTACTGCTTCTGTTGTTACGATATATTTGTAGATATTATTTCTGTTCGACCTTAACTTTTAGATAAATAATGATGACACTAATATGATATTAGTTAATGTTTTATGACTTTCTTCGAACAGTTGAAAACTTTTAGCTTAAGCACTTTATGTCGTTGCTTAATTATCTGTAGGTCTTGCCTACTGATGTCAATCCAATTTAAACCAAGCCAAGTTTGTCAACATTTATGTCAGTGTTTCCTTTGTAAATCGTTCCTGTATATTTTTAAATCATTCTACTTCATCTTCAAGGCTTCCACTGGCCTTAAATACCCGCTACAGCTTCTCCTTAAATCGGATATCCTTTTTGTTCAACCAAGCTAGTTTTATACATTCAACATCTGCTATCCGTTTCCCGCTTTTTTCAATGACACTTGTAAGCCTTCCAACCCAACAAAACTACCTACCTATATCGAAAAGTTCTATTCCTATTCAACTGTATGCTATCGGGGTTATGGAAGAATAGTGTAGTTTTTCAGATGGGTATTTCTGATACGGTATCTCTAAAGAACGTTCGTATTCAATTTTAGTCTTGATCTCTCAAAAAATTCTATTGTTAACCTTAATTTCTAAAAAGTTTTTGACAATGATTGTCACTGAGAGGACTACAGATAGTGGCTTAAGTACAAAAAAATTTAACACATTGACCTCGAATCAAATCAAGGAGACCAGTGAGATTTAAATAAATTTAAATGCATATCGCACCATGTATATTTGACAAAATTCATTAAAATCACTGAAATAATTATGCTGAAATGCTTTTGAAACATCCTTTTATCTGGAGAGACAAAAACGCGTTATAACTTCATTCTATTATTGCCAAAGGGTAGCAGTGTCTTTGACATATTATACGTGAATTTTAGTAATGTCAACTGCAGTTAGTTGCGACGTGACAACAAAAAATAAATGCAGTTATGCCCTTGCCTTACCGAAGGTGCGATATGGACTGAGATGCAAGAGTAGGCAAACCTACGTCTGAAAATTAGAAAACAGATAGAATAATATGTTCCAATCTAGAACCAATGACACAATCGTCTATTGCATAAGTACTAGAAGTTTAATTTAGGACAATTGCTATTGTTTTAATTTGGAGAAACAACGTTTATATTTTTACAATCACAACTGAGGAACTTGGTCCAATTCCCAACCTAATTCCGAATTGACATGCACTTGGTCAATTCATTTATTAAAAGCAGGAAAAAAAGAAAACGTATCAGCTGCGTGTTCAAAGAAAGTTATATAAGTTAACTGAGGGAAGAATAATTTAATCGAGATCGTTAACGGTTGGTTAACAACCTGTTAGTATTCAGCTACTATTTCTATTTTGTTTTTATTGTGAGCGAGAAATCTTTACAGTATTTCTAGGGAATTTATCTTGCCAATTGCAATTTTGTAGTTTACTTTTAGTAAATTCTGGCTAATCTGAGGGGCGATTCTAGATTTTTTTTAGTACAGTTTACCCAATCTGAGAGGCGATTCTACAAACTTTTTAGTATAGTCTGTGTAATCTGAGGGGCGATTTTAGAAACTTTTTAGTATAGTCTGTCTAATCTGAGGAGCGATTCTTGAAACTTTTTAGTATATTCTGGCTAATCTGAGGGGCAATTCTAGATTTTTTTTAGTATAGTTTGCCCTGTCTGAGGGGCGATTCTAGAAACTTTTTAGTATAGTCTGACTACTCTGGGGCGATTCTTGAAACTTTTTAGTATAATCTGGCTAATCTGAGGGGCGATACTAGAAGCTATTTTGTATAGTCTGCCTAATCTGAGCGGCGATTCTTGAAGCTATTTTATATAGTCTGTCTAATCTAAGAGGCGATTCTTGAAACTTACACATTCAGCAACGTTTACATTCTGTACTACCTACTCTACTACTACCTACTGTCCTACATTAATGACAAGATTTTGACGTTGATTTTTGATGAAATGACAATGTGACTAGATTTTCAACACTTATAATTACGAGAAAACGTGTTGAGTACCACGTCCTCCAATCCCTGAATATTCAAAGGATATTAAACTTAATTACTACTACTGACTAACTAACTTACTTAATTTACTTTATACTAGTATTTCTGTTGCCCTCAGTGCACGATAAACTGATAGAGACAGCATGAGACTTTAAGAGTATTTCAAAGTTACGTTTACCTAAATAGTTAATACGTTTTGTCACTTACAGAAGTGTTACGGCTCTAACATTCAGATCTCTTTCGCAGGTGACCTTTCGGTTAGGCGTTAATTTTTTCGACTAAACTTTGAGTGAGTTTTGGACGCAAAACTGATGCAGAACGGACACAGTCTGCGTCCAAAACTTTCAAAATTTAGTCGAAAAAATTAAATAAAAGTAGTATTCTTTCAAAATTAAAAAAGGCGTATACTAAAAGATAGATAATAAAATTGTCTTTAAGATAGTGTAAGTTTCGGATAATTATACCTGGTAGATTTTGTGTGATTATCAATGTTTTGTCCGCGTCAGACACAACTTCACGAGTTAATTAAACTATTTAATATGAACTTAATCAAAAATATTCACTTTTTATATGATTAAGAGAATGTTCTAGTTTAACATATATTTTTTTCAAATCATTTACTCTGCACATTTTGACGTGATTGTCAGTTTAAAATCTGTAAAAGTCGTTTAATAGCCCCTTAAGTGATGATGCGGTCTAAGCTGGAGCACGCTTGCCTAGGGTGAACCAGTTCACTCGTACCTTAAAGATAGCCAGATTATACTTATCACACGGGAACAGAGAGGCGAGCAGTGAATTCCACAGTCTGGCAGTTCGCACAATAAAATAATGTGGAAGCAAAGCGCTTGGTTCGAGACCGTGGAACTTCAACCATATAGCAGTGACGCTCCGCCGTGTCTCTGCTATTCTGACAATGGAATTGAGATGGGGGGGTTAAGTTTTGCTATTCCAATGCACACTCTCCGAAATGCCGGAGAATGTTTATGTTTTCAATACGTACAACCAAAATGCCGGACCAAATCCGCCTACCCATTTATGTGCATAGCAAACCTTACATAAGCCGTCAACACAAACGTATTGCGTCTCATTACTACCAACTCAACACTCACAGACACAATGCAAACTAAGCTTTAACGTTTTGTACAAAACTATCAAATTGCAGTGCCAGAGACGAGTTTCCGCCTGATTCAGAACAAGACGGATGATGACACGGTAAACGTCATCTGCGCGGCGGACGGAGCCTTCCCTTCGCCGAATCTCACCATAGCAACGCCAGAAAAGTAAGTAGTTTATTATAATACCCGTTAGGGTTCAATTTCATTTGCTTTGTGAACCCAGTATTTATCAGATTATCCTTTCATCAGTTTGAAAAATAAAAGTCCCCTGATAGTAGAAAAATAGAGGTTTTAGACTTTAGTTGTTTTTAATGAATTGTCTTGCCTTCCTGAGAAATTTCAGAAAGTACCAACATAAATGTAGGACTCAGCAGCGATGCGACGTTCTCTGTGTCTTTGTAACAATCATACTGCGAACGCCAACCGGCCTGCCAAGCGTGGCACTTATGGCAACCCCCCCCCCCCTTTTGGGGAAGGCCTATGTCCAGCAGTGGACGTCTTTCGGCTGAAATGAATGATGAAATGTAGGAATGAAACGTTTGATGATGCATGACAAACACGGATATGTATCATGTGTGTGTATGTGTATCTATGTGAGTGTGTATATATGTACCCGCACATATACACACTCACAAACACAACACACACCCGTGTATGTGTGTGTTGTGTTTGTTCTTGTCAGATTCCGGGCCAACCCCCCACTGGCTAATCCCACATAAATATAAAATTTTAATCAAAAATTTATAATTTAAAACCCCTCACTGATACCAGGAATTTCTTTGACATTATTACTGGGACTGTTTCCGCAATGAACCACTCTTAGTAATTAAAGTTTCAAACGGGAATTATTCGCTTTAAAAAGAGAGATATAAAGAGTTGGACACGAGTAAAACCACTCTTTTTCTACTTTTTGCGAGTGAGAAAATTTAAGAGTATCAGGGTTTGTCTGTTTTAATTGTTGGAGTATTTCTGAATGTAGGTTAACGACATGGCAACGGCAGTTATATGGTAAAATAACCGTCCTAGAAATAAAGGTCGTTGAAGCTATAATCTAAACTTATATTATAAAGAGCAAAGATTTGATTGCTTGTATGTTTATTTGTAATAGATAAACTTAAAAAATACTTAACCGATTTTATAAATTCTTTCACCATCCACGAAACCTACATTATCAACGAGTATCCTGAGCTATCTTTTTTTTGAGATACCTGCGTTAAACGCGAGCAAAGTCGCGGACAGGTGCTGGTACTCATTATACTTTATACATACAGTATTAGACAAAAAGCAACCATATTATGATAGTTGGTTAGTTATATAATTGAAATAACTACTTTTAGTGATATTTTTTAAAAGTGAATGACGAATAGTTTACATTGATTGCATTTATTGTAAAGTAATCGGAGCTTATCAAGTTTTACGTGTCCGGGCTTGCATAGTCCGTAATATTATCATATTTAAACATGCATTTTTTTTTATATGTTAGATAGCATCCGTATCTAGCTGTAAACAAGAACATTGGCTTCTGTTTTAAGTAGTTAAGACTAAATTAATTTAACCTATGTTCAAAGAACCTCTGTTCTCTAATTACCGTGGCGTGTCCGCACACCAAATAAAGGTGAAAAATTGCTTGTAATTTTTATAACATACAGATTTACTTTGATCCATTCAACGTTTTAAACGGTATTAAACAACGTGTATCGCATAACAAAATATTGACTCAATAGAACCAGTCTATTAATAATTATCATTAAGTAACCGCATGTCCAATCGAAAGTTATAATTGCCGTGACATTTCGGGTGCACATCCCTAATTAACAGTATTTGGCACATCACTATCGTTCGCGTCGCGTCTCCTCAGTGTGTGCCGCGGCCCATCAGCAGTTGCACATCTCTAGCGTTAGTGTACCGCCAATGAAGCACGTGAGAATATAAATTACCGTATCCATGGTTAAAAAAAAAATCTAATTACCGTTGTACTTATTTTAATACTTGATTTTTTAAGTTAGACCCAAGTTGATCATGTAAATGGAGACAGTAATTTGGCCTCCGTAAGTTGTAGTGTGTTATTATCATTTCATTATGTCATATTTTACATAGACTTGATGATATTTTCTAATTACCGTTGCATTAAATATTAAAATTTTCTAATTACCATACTCATAATTTTTTTAAGTCTCAATAAGTAAAAAAAACACCATAAATTGTTACATGCCTTATTAATTATTAAATTCGTATCTTTGATTTGTTTCATATTTTAATGTGTTTAAGTCAAATCAGTGAAAAATAAAAAAAATGTTACGGTAATTAGGCAAAGAACGCCGAATTAGAGAATGACCGAAACTAGAAATATAATTATGACTACAAAAGTTCATCGTTATCGTGATTCATTGATCGTGTCTTTTCCTATTTTTTCTTAATACACATTTGTACGTTTATAATCTAAGGAAAGAGTGGAGCCTTCAACTTCAGGCATTTACTATGCCTAAATGGAGATTCCTCGACATCTAATATGATATAATAATATAAACTTATTTTATTTTTAATCGTTATAGAGAACAGAATTTTAATTAAACAAACATACTGAAATAACTTAAAGGGTTACTAAAAATAAGTTACATTCACAAGTTTCCTACTAATTCTTAGTAGGGATTCTCTCGTCAAATAGAAATAAACTCAACAAAATTAAGTTACCTTACTTAAACAGCAAAGATAGTAGGCCCTGTTGTTCATGTTCAAAGCAAAATTTAAGACGGTAGGCTTTTCCTCAAGGCAATCTGAGCGTAAAACGTTTAATATTACATAATTAGAACAACAAAATGAGCTTACAAATTAAATCTCTCTTCATTTAAGAAAAGTGTTAATGTAATTATTATTTTTTCAAAGGAACCTTAGTTTTAGGTAATTAGATGTTTCAAGTTTTTTTCTGCGGAGGCCACGCATCTGCAAAGCCACTGGTTTTACAGAAGTCTATACGCAGTGGTAGCACTTAACATCAGATACAAGAAACGTCTATCTATGTCAATTTATTATTTATTCATCGAAATTGTTCCCTATTCTCGATTCCAAATCCGAACTTCAAACCACAATAGTTTGCAAGATGAGGAATTATAGAACAGTCCTCTGATTTCCCTATAATTTCCACCATTTCCAATGTCTTGATAAGGAAACGAGGCGGCCATGTTGGATGGACCTTCCTCACCGCTCTTTGTCGATGAAATTGCTTACGTAGTTACGTCACAAGGGTGGGTAAGGGTAGTATTAGGTGTCTATATAGAATGGTCAGACTCAATGTATGAAGTTACCCGTGGCACATAGCAACCGCATTGCGGGAAGTGTCCATGTAATGTGCTGGGCACAATTTGATATGGAATGTCCCGAACCGCTTGGATTTGAGGTGTTTCACGGTTCACGGTACTTAGTTTCCGTATTGTTTCCTTGTTCTATTGTTAGATCAATTCACCGTAATAGTCTATTTCGTCAAACGTAACATTGTTTGGTAATTTGCCGAATATTTGTTTCTAAAATCTTAGTGGAACATTCTTGAAATTGTATCAACATTCTTTTACCACAAAACAAAATTACATTATTTGTGTCGACGAAAAATAATATTTTAGTGTTGATTTTAGTGTTGATAAAAGTATAAAGTATCAACCGTTTCATTTTAGGTTTTAGTCGTAAAAAGAGCATATAATATTTATGATTTAAAACGGAGCAATGAAATCCACCGATGTGAAATATATTACACACGGTTGTCTAAATTTGACGCTGAAATCAGTAATTTATTTGTTACGGTGATTAGTTCGGTAATACAGATTGAGCAATCATCGTAATGACGTCATCGTACTTCAATCAATAGTTCGGTACTTGACTCTGAACGAGTGAGAATTAAGAATTAGGTAGGTACGTGTCTGAGAATAATGGTTCAACTCACAAATTACTAAGTTTTTAAACAAACTTTTGAAAAGGCAATTTGAAACGTTTTAACAGTTCACTGCTCCCAAAAGTTTACTTTACAATCTTTCAAAAATCCACAGGGTATAGTTTAAAATAATATCACATTTCGAACAATTGATTATAGGGGAATAAAAGAACTTGGCAACGTTCGAGGCCAAGATTAAACTTGGTCGGCTTGGCTACCATCTGGTTCACCTGCCAAGTACTTGGCTATAAAATATGCTTTGCTAAAAATTTTCAATTTGGTCACCGAGTAGGTAGGTATTTATGTGCATAATCAGTACGAGTATGTTCATTTCTTAAAGTGCTAAGTTGAAGTATGAGAAACTCAACGTCGCGCCGGAATGTGATTTGTTAGCCGCGAAATGGATAGATGTGTGTGTGTGAATGTTTGAGATTGTGTGAGATGATGAACGAGTTTCTTTTTGTTAATTTTATAATACCCATTTCTATTTGCTTTTTATTTGTTACTTTTGTTGCTTTTTTTATTTATTTTAGGTTTTTTTTAGTAAATGTTGTACTTTTTCAACAGACTTCAAAAAGGAGGAGGTTATCAATTCGAATTTTTCTTTTTTTTTATGTATGTTTGGGCATAACTCTGTCATAATATATAGACGAATTTGCTAAATTCTTTTTTTGTTCGAAAGGTGTTTAGTCTGAAATGGTCCCATATAAATTTTACCAAAATTGATCTAGCCCTTTTTGAAAAAATCAATAAATTCCCAAAAAAATTACTTATACGACGTTTTAGTTTTTTCAATCTTTGGAGGATTTACAATCTCTTATAAGTGTGTCGCCATTTCTTAATGGATTTGGATGTTAAGGCAACACTAAAAAGCGAAAAATAAAAAGTTTGTTCAAAAAAAAAGAAAACCGCCTTCAAAAACTAAAAAGTGATAAATAACTTTAGCACAGAACACAAATTACTTTACTTTCGGAAGTCGGTGGCAATACAAAACAACAAACTCAAAGCCACCGCCACCGACTTCTGAAAGTAAAGTAATGTGTTTTGTGCTAAAGTTATTTATCAGTTTTTAGTTTTTGAAGGCGGTTTTCTTTTTTTTGTACTTTTTATTTACTGTACAATTATTTAGACACCGTCTGTTATCTATACATGCAAATAAATAAAATTTATGTGTCTGTTTGTAATGACAAAATAACAGCTATTTACTGCCTAAATGCATATCGAAGTATTAATATCAAAAAAACAATTTTTATTTTTTTTGTCTGTTTGTTTGTCTGTCTGTCTGTTTGTTCCGGTTTATCTCTGAAACGGGTGGACCGATTTTGACGGGACTTTCATTGGCAGATAGCTACTGTTATAAGGAGTTACGCTATTATTTCAGATAAAAAATAGGGTTCCGCGAAAAGAAATTAAAACCCCGCAGAGAATGGAAATTCACGCGGGTGAAGTCGCGGGTATAAGGTGTGTGTATATGTGTGATGTATATGTTTCTTGTAAATAAATAAATAACCTGTATGATTGATAGTTATTGTTATGTGTATATTAAGTCGTAATAATCATTATGAAACCTTAAACGCGTAGGCGATTAATAACATAGTTATAGACGTTATCAGATGTCAATAATTATACACAATTGGCTTCGCCCGCGTAAAAAGAACGATTATCCCAAAGGAACATATTACCGTAATAAAAAGTATCCTATATGTTAATCCAGGAAATGCTCTATCTATGTGCCAATTTTCATGCAAATCTGTTCAACGGTTTGCGCGTGATTGAGTAACAAACATCCAAACATCTTCACAAACTTTCGCATTTATAATATTAGTAGGATTAAAGGCTTTACGTTGTAGTACGGTGTGGGTGACAGATTGTTATTTTCGTTTTCTTAATCAAGTTCGGAATATATTTTCCAATTTCAATCATTAATTTCGAGAATCGTTAATCGAAATTCGCCAATTCGATAAAAAGTAGTTCAATCTCTAGTAATGTCAAACACTCACCTGTCATTCACACCATGCTACAATGCAGGAACTATAGAAGCCTTTTATTATTATTTGAATGCGGCTATGGTGTCACTGCCACCAGTGTTGATCTATTGTGATCAAAGACAATAGATAATATAGAACCCTTTTTTTTTATTGGGACAAGCCCGCCACACTATTCTCTAACCACTGTAACTCCTGTAAGCCAGAATCAACAGTGGCGACCACCAGAAAAGCGCCAGAGCAATGAAGCTCGACGAGTCCCAGAGAAACGATTCAACTGTCTTGGATCCCGCAACGAAATTAATCAGAAAAGAACAGCGGAGGAGTAAGAAAAACATATTTTCCACTTCCCTCCAAATCAAGCACGAGACAGAACAGAACTAGGCCAATAGGCACAAAGGGACGTTTACAACTGGGAGAAACCCAGTTGCTAAGCACCAGCATAGAAGCCTTAGACGAAAGTATGATTAAAATTAAGATTGCACCATCTTTGTAACAAAATAGACTTTGGAGTTGATTATAGAAAACTAGCGACCCACCCCGGCTTCGCACGGGTGCAATGTAGCATAACTATACGTATAAACCTCCCTTTTGAATCAATCTCTCTTTTTCTGGAAACTGTATTAAAATCCGTTACGAAGTTAAAAAGATCTAAGCGTTGCGACGGCGGGAACGACTTTGTTTTATACTATGTCAAGATTGGGCAGAGAAGGCACATATACGGGTAAACTTTTCCAAACTAGCCAACGGCACACCCGCGACTCTCCATAGAAACGAAACGATATAATTGCCTACACTTCTTCTTAGCGTGTCGATAGCAAAGACGGAAGTGTTACAATCATGTGTGTGTATGTATGCGTGTAAATGTGCGAGTGTGTATGTGCGAGTGTGTATGTGCCTACATCATTTCAGCCGAAAGATGTCCACTGCTGGACACAGGGCTCCCCAAGGGGGGGCTTTGCCATAATCGCCACGCTTGGCAGGCGGATTGGCGATCGCAGTATGGTTGTTACAAAGGCGCAGAGAACGCTGCTGCCCATTCTCTGGTAAGTCCCTTAGTCGCCTCTAACGACACCCACGGGAAGATATGGAATGATGCTATTCTTTACGTCCGACACCACACGGAACTATGTGCCTACACTAATACTAAAATAATAGTCTATACACATACGTGCGTGAGTGTGCGTGTCTACGCGCCACTCCCGCCGCGCGAACATAAATGCAATTTCCAGAGCTAGTCGTTCGACGCGGGGAGAGGTGAGGAACGGTTTCAGAGGGAGGCGGAGCGTGTCGCTACTGTACGGTAGTACTAATACTTATACTGTGCTAACGGCCTACCTGATATTAGGTTATCACCGCTGCCTTTAGACATATCTGCCATACCAAAGACCTCACAGATTCGTTGCCACCCAGAAACAAAGTTCAAATGTCTCACATACCTGTCCAGATACCATTAGCTTCTTATAATCATTACCCTCCATTTGACATTGCCATCATCATCATCTGCCTTGCCCTTTTCTCAATTTTGTTGGGGTCAACTTCCAGTCTATCCAGATGCAGATGAATACCAGTTTCACATGAAGCGACTGCCTATTTGACCTCCACAATCCAGTTACTGGATAACACGACACCCCATGGTAGTTTTGGTAAGATTGGTTGTTCACATTTTCTGGCTTCTGACTGATGTATACCAGTATTTTACATGAAGTGACTGCCTATTGGACTTCCACAATCCAGTTACTAGATAACACGATACTTCTTGGTAAGACTGGTTGACAGACTTCCAACCTCCTCCGTTCTCTTATTCCTCTCCTCTTTCTTCTTTCTCTTCCTGTTCTTTTGACTTTACCATAACCTGAAGTTTCACACAGGTGGTCTTAGTAGCGACTATAAAACCAAAGTGGTATATAAACTTACTAGTCTTACTACTAAAGTTACTTGGTCTGCATAGATTTTAGAATTAAGATAAAGCCTAAATTATTATGATAGGGGAATACAAAAATGGGATAAATAGTAATCCTATTATGTTAAACTAGATTAGTATCTATAATTGTGCAAAATATCTCGCTAATTCTGTTCAGCCGTTTAAGCATGAAAGACTCACAAACTTTCGCATTTACCTATAATATTATTACTAGTTTATGCACGCGACTTCGTCCGCGTAAACGTCGGTTATCGCTGATGCAGACAAAGTTATGGATAAAAAAGTAGCCTATGTCCTTCCCCATGGATCAAGCTATGTTCATACCAAATTGCATCAAAATCTGTACGGCCATTTCACCGTGAAAACGTAACAAACAGAGTTACTTTTATATTATCTAAATATATATTGGTATGTGTGCCAAATTTTAGCTAATTGCGTTTAGCCGTAGCGTGAATAAATAACAAACATCAGTTTGTCTTCACAATCTTTCGCTTTTGATTCTACAGCGGTCTTGAAGAAACTACACACGAATATTTTTATAATGAATGTACAAACTAAAACGATCTCAACTTTCTAATTTAACTTTGTGTAACCAACATTACAAGCGGCGACCACATATTTGCTAGGAACAATGAAGTTTTCCCTCCTCGGGGAAATATGTCTTGAAACTAACAACAAAATTTAATCAAAAGGGAATGTTTTAAAAACTACGACCATAGAGTCGGCGAGGCTTTGAATTATTTGCGGTGATTTTTTACCGCGTGCGGTGTTTAAAGAACAACATCGCATTCTTTAAGTAAAAAGTCAGAAAATGCATTCTTCTTTTTCTGTTTTTCTTGCCTTAATGAATAGGGGTAGGGAGAAATATTTGTGCAGGGGAATTTAATTATAGCTATCTGCATTTAGAGCCTTGAACGATGTTAATTTTGGAAGTTAAATTAAATGTAATGTCGGCTGTTGTTGCTGCTCCATTATTGTTTTTCATCTGCCTTTGTGACCTCTGTTGAAAAAATATGCTGCATTTATTTTTATTTTTACTGTCCGTGCGGTGTCGAACGTAAAGAATAGCACCACCCCATATCTTTCCGTGGGTGTCGTAAGAGGCGACTAAGGGACCAGAGAATGGGCAGCAGCGTTCTCTGGTGCCTTTGTAACAACCATACTGCGATCGCCAACCCGCCTGCCAACCGTGGCGATTATGGCAAGACGCCCCCTTGGGGAGGCCTGTGTCCAGCAGAGGACGTCTATCGGCTGAAATGATGATGATGATTTTTGTTTTTTAACATAAAAAATTTAATAAGAAGTGAGAATGGTTGCCTTATTTTAAACTAGCTGGCCCGACAGACGTTGTCCTGTTCCTATCTACCCTACCAAACTACCTACGTACCTACCTACCTACCTTACCCTATCTACTCTACCTGCCCTACCCTACCTACCGACCCTCTACTCTACTTACCTACTTAAAATTTTCTTTTATACAAACCTTCCATAAATAACGAACACAAAAAAAGAATTATCCAATTTAGTAATGTGTTAACTTATGCGCTCACATACATTTCGGCGATTTATTTTTATAAATAGATGGGATGAAAAAAACCAGTGTTTATTTCCAAGCGAGATTGTCCAGAATCCAAGTGGTTACATTTGTTATAAATTGGATTTCCACTGTGTCTTTGACAAAACTATATTTCCGAAACTACTTTTGTTCTTTCGAAATAAGATTGGCGTGAAATTGGTAGCTTCGTATTCATACACATGGCGCGTCAATTTTCAACCAAATTGTATAAATAAAATCGCTTGAAAGCAACGAATACTTAAAACAGGATGGAGAATTGTGCTTCTAGGGAACAGAACTTAATTTCAACCTTTATTTTGCTTTTATTATTGATCTGACATAAAATAGTCCTTTTTAAGTTAACTAAAAACCTTTAAGTTAGAATTATATACAGGGTGTTTGGTGCATCGTGTGCCAAATTGAAATGGTTGACTGAAGGGGTCATCTGCTAGCTTTTTGGACCCCTTGACACCTCTCATGCCCTGTGCAATTTTTTTTATTGACTTTTTATTGTTTTACTAAAAAAAGACCCAAATTTTACATTCAAAAACAAATTTAATAGCATAGTATTAGCGCATAGTATTCCAGAATGACGTCGAATTGGCGTATTGCCGTTTGACTGTGAGAGAATATCTCGACAATGTGTTCCCCAATGCGTGGATTGGGCGTGATAGCCCTATTCCATGGCTGCCACGTTCCCCAGACCTAACTCCGTTAGACTTTTGTCTGGGGACGTGCCAAAGCCAAAAATACTTTTTAAATCATAATTTTTTATATTAGCCTTATGCGACTCGATTCACCATTCAAGCAAATTCACATTGTTGTTAAAAGCAAGTCAAAAGTTAAAAGCAATCATTAGCAAGAGGATAGACTAGAGAATTAATGAGAGAGTTGTAAGATCCCGGTCGCTATTGGTTTTTTTTTGTAGCCATGTAAACAGCTGTAACATGTACACCTTTAACTTAAGTTTTACCTTTGCGAGTAAACTAAAAATAAACTAGATGATTAATGTCACTAATTTTGTATTTAAAAGTACTAATAAACAATACACATCTAAATAAAACTAAAATTCAGAGTCTAGGCCTTAAACTTTTTTTAAAATTTGTTTTTAAATGTAAAATTGCACAGGGCATGAGAGGTGTTAAGGGGTCCGAAAGGCTAGCAGATGACCCCTTCAGTCAACCATTTCAATTTGGCACACGATGCACCAAACAGCCTGTATAATGATGTTTGTAATAGTTTACAGAGAAAATTGCATTTAATTTACATAATTAAAATAAGACATATTTTCTAGACTAGAATAGATCTGGATCTCTCCTACTTATTATCATACATTTTGCTGTGCCTGACAGGGTCTATAATTATTTCTATCTGTTATTATATTTTTCCGCCTGAATGTGTAAATTATGGACTTCATAACCAACATACAAAAAACCAAAAGCGTAAAGTTTTTAAGTAATCCATTTATTCCTCCTTCATAGATAAGCAACAAAACTTTCCTTTTATTAAACAAAACTAGCTTCTGCCCGCGACTTCGTACGCGAATCCTGTTGCTTATGCCAGCGACAACGGGGGCAAAATCGAAGATCTGAAACGTCTGATGTCGAATTCTAAGAGCCCGGGGACGGGAAAACAACGGGATGCGCGAGACGATTTGAGACGTTCAAAAAGTACAATTTTGAATCATACCTCCGATGGCGGAACATGTGGCGTAGTCAATCATAGGAGTATACGTAAATGCACTCCGTTCCTTATCAACCCAAGGACGGTCGCAATACCCTACGCTACGGCTATATCTTGAGACACATCCGATTCTTCAGATGACATCGACATTCTGTTCAAAGAATGTCGAAGTCGATCAGAATTCAAACGTTCATTGCGCTCTTCTTCTGTCTCTTCATGCCGTACTTCAGCAATTCTTTCTCTCTCACTTTCGAACTGATTATAAATATTTTGTTGTGTGCGTGTTCGGGACAATATATGATAATCTCGATCAGCAGTTAGTCGCGCATCACGTTCATCACTCGTTTCAAAAGACCTGTTAGTAGATGTGCGAATACGCTGAGAACTCAAGCGTGATTCTGTATCGGTAAACGTTTGCGATTCGCGAGACAATGCATGTCGCTCACGATCAGCGAACAGTCGCGCATCACGTTCCGCACTTGTCTCTAGGCACCTAGAAGCAGATGCGTGGGTACGCTGAGAACTCAAGCGCAATTCCCTATCCGTGAACGTCTCCGACTCGCGAGACAATGCATGACGTTCACGATCAGCGGTCAGTCGCGCATCATATTCTTCACTGGTATGATTCAAAATTGTACTTTTTGAACGTCTCGTCTCGCGCATCCCGTTGTTTTCCCGTCCCCGGGCTCTTAGAATTCGACATCATACGTTTCAGATCTTTGATTTTGTCGACCTTGTTGTCGCTGGCATAAGCAACAGGATCCGCGTACGAAGTCGCGGGCAGAAGCTAGTATTCGATAAAATAAAAAAAATAAATGGGAGTTTTGTTTTGAGTTTGGGAGGCCAGTAGGGTAAAATTTTCAAACCATCGTCATCAAAAATCAGTCCTAGACTGTCACCGCCTTCACCGCGTGGAGGTACTCCCAGCTTATTATAATATACAGTGAAATTAGTAATAACTTTACAGTGAAATTTTAAAAATTACAGCTTTGATTTCTACTTCAGATGTTTCTTATCTTCGATTTTTATAAGTCAACAGGAATTGCTCATCAGACCGAACAACTTTTACTAAGACGTCATTAATATATGTGTTATGGTGTAGCTGGGCTCTTGGAGTTCCACATCAGGTGTTCCAGATCTTCAAATTTGTTCTCTCAGCAGAAAATGCTCATCACTTGGAACAATTTTTGCAACGGTACCATTTTTAACCGACTTCAAAAAGGAGGAGATTATCAATTCGAATGTTTATATATATTTTTTTTATGTATGTTCGGACATAACTCTGTCATTAGATGGATTAGCCCTGAAAAGAACTGTCGGTTAGCTCTGAGAAGAACTTTTGCGTAGGTGTAGTTTTAAGAACAAAATCTAATAAAAACGCACGAAAATAATTAGACTTCGTGCGTAGGGAGCCGACCACGCGACTGAGCCGCGCGGGTACCTTACTCATAGATCTAAACTCCCCTCCCGCACGCGCACCCCCGCCTTGGTGACGCTCACTTCGCAACGCGCCGTGCAGCAGAAATCGTAATATTTTAATTTCGCCATAACTTCAAAACCAAACGTTCAATTTTAATCATTCAAAGGCCAAATATTATCTACATAAACTGTACTTAGTGATGAAAAAAATTATTTTGATAAGGATTAATAGCATGAGTAAAATAAACGCGTTTAAATGTAGTCCAAAAAAGTTCAAGATTTTTAATTAAAAAAATGGTTGTTGTGCCTCACTCGACATAGATAGATATAGTGTGTCGCGGACTTTTTTGTAGATATTTATAGGATCAACAATAAATTAGAACATTTTAGGGTTCTATCTTTTGTAGTTTAGGCAGCGTACGCAAAATAAGTAACTTTTCTGGTTGATTTTTTACACCTTGTGGCCGAAAAACCCAAATATCTTACGGAACCCTATTTTTCTCCAAAATAAAATATAACCTATGTTACTCGTGGATAATGTAGCTATCGAATGGTGGAAGAATTTTTAAAATCGGTCCAGTAGTTTTTGAGCCTATTCATTACAATCAAACAAAGTTTTCCTCTTTATAATATTAAAATGTAGATAGTGCTTATAAACTAAAATGGCTGCTTTTACACAAATAGTTTTCTATAATATAAGATCGAAATGGCTTCGAATGTCGCTGATACACTTAAATATTAGTCCCAGTTGAGTTGGGCGGTATTAACCCTAAATTTATAGTCGTGGCCGACTAAAGTATGGATAATAATATATCAGGATTAAATATAAAAGGACCGTTATAATAATTTAATAGGCCCTTTATAAATATCGGTGACACGGTGCTGCAAAATCTTGGAATAAAAGAATACTTGTAACTTTGTAGTTATTTTGTTTTGATTAGCTGATGCCAGCGAGCCCACAATCCCTAAAGACCAGAGTCTTCAAGCAGTGCTCCCAGTTGTAAACGTCCCTTTGTGCCTATTGGCCTAGTTTTGTTCTGTTCTGTCTCCTGCTTGATTTGGAGGGAAGTGTAAAATATGTTTTTCTTACTTCTCCGCTGTTCCTTGCTGAATAATTTCGTTGCGGGATCCAAGACAGTTGAATCGTTTCTCTGGGACTCGTCGAACTTCATTGCTCTGGCGCTTTTCTGGTGGTCGCCACTGTTGATTCTTGCTTATCGCGTGATTGTCGGGTTTTGGAACAAAGTTCCCTAACGCGGTTTACATGTAGTGCGAAACAGTAGAAATCGTCACGTAACGAAATGCGTGTGTGTATGTGTACGTGTGTCGAGCTGCTGCTGCGCGCACTCGCTTGCTCGTGATATAATTATTTCTATGTTTTGTATTTTTTTTTTCGGTACAGACACGTACGTAAGGAACTTTGTTCCTTACGGGGGTCCCCAGACCGCAAAAGATTTTTTTTCTTAAATAAAAGTAGCCTTTGTTACTCCTTATAACATTAGCTATTTGAGAGAACGTCCCATCTCAGAGAACGTCCCGTCAATATCAGTCTCAACCTTTTCGGAGATTAGCCGGAACATACAGACAGACAGACAAACATTTAAAAAATTCATTTGTTGGTATAGGTACCGTACCTACTTTCATTAGGTATGCATTTAGTAAAAAGCAGTTATTTTGACATGACAAACAGGCACTTCAATATTATTGGTTCCTTATTAAAAAGCACATAATGACACGCGTTTTTTAACCTACATTGCAAGAAAATAATTCTTATTCAAATAAGTTTTGCCCAACTCTGCACAGCTCAACGCTGTTGAGGACTGTACGTTGAATGTGGTATCATAAGAATGTTGTATTTTGAGAATGTTTTGAGATTATGATATTTTGAGAATATGATGTGTTGATAATGTGATGTTCTGATAATATGATGATTTGCGATTATAATATTTTAAGAATATGATATTCAGAGACTGGGCGATTTTATTTGTAGAAATTAAAAAGATTTTTTTTATTTGTCTCATCTTGTTATTTTTCCCTCTAGGCACCTACAAGGAGTAGATCACAGAGTGCATCTAGTCAACGGGAGGTACTCAGCAGTGTCGTCCGTCACCCTCAACGATATGGACCTGCCTTCACCAGCAGAGTTCATCTGTACATTAAGAATACCACAGGCGAAATACGCCGTGAGGAAAGAAGCTATTTATTATCCAGGTAACAGCCCTTATTCCTTTAATGTTAAAACTAAATATTGAATATCCTACGACCCCTGTACTGTTGCATGCCGTTTCCACCAAAGATGTGCGAGAATATGTAGCGAGGGATGTGAGTTAAACTAGGCAATCGCAGCGCTAGCTCAGTACAAGTTAGGGCCAAAGCATACACGCTACTTTTAGCATAGGCGATCGGCGATTTGGTCGCTTTTAGAAACTAAATTGAAACGTGATCGCTCACAGTGGGCCTCATCAGAAGGCTTAAAGTCACCCAAAGGGCAATGGAGAGGGCTATGCTCGGAGTTTCCTTGCGTGATAAAAGCAGAAATGAAGTCATCTGCAAGAGAACCAGGTTACTGAGGTAACCCGAAGAAATGCCAAACTTAAGTGGCAGTGGGTAGGGCACATTGCTCGCAGAACGGATGGCTGATGGGGCCGAAAAGTTCTAGAGTGGCGACCGCGAACCAAAGACGTTGCGTTGGAAGGCCTCCCACTAGGTGGACCGATGACCTGGTAAAGGTTGCGGGGATCCGCTGGATGCGAGTCGCACGGGACCGGTCAATGTCCAGCAGTGGAAGTCTTTCGGCTGAAATGATGATGATGATGATGAGAAGCTAAATGCAGCGACTAAGCATCCCATACCGCACACGTAAAAACGCCAAATGCGGCGACTGAGTCGCTTTTCGGAAGCTTGACGCAGCGACTGATCGCTACACTCCGCACACATTCGGATGCCAGTCGCAGCGATTGGCATCTGCTGGCCGCAGTGTTACCACACGTTACACGTTGTTATACGTGTTCAGTTCCGTGGCAGTTGAAAATTTTATAATCTATAAAACGAAGTAACAGTGCTTGTTGAATCGTTTAAAAAACTACTTACTTACCAATTACACTTTTCTGTTTGTCTTTAAAATTTGTATGACCAATGATACCGCTTCATTGTCATAATTTATATGACAATGAAGCGGTATCATTGGTCATTATCACACACATCCCTCGCTACGCATCCGGTACATCTCTGGTGGAAATGCAGCCTAAGCATAAGGTTTTGTATGCATTACGGATTTTTCACACCATCGTTTCTCAGAAATATTTTTCACTTAATGTTACTGACATTAATGATGGGCAGTAATCATGATCATCATGTCAACCATTAGACGCCTAACTGCTGGGCATAGGTCTCCCACAAGGCCCCGGTTCAGCTGTAATCGCCATGCTTGGCCGATCCATGGTGGTATGGTACCTACTCAGAAGGACGCTGCTGCCCATCCTCTGGTTAATATCCCTTTGTATAAAAATACAATCGCCTTCTACGACAGCCAGGGATAAAAATGGGGTGATGCTATTCTGCCGGCACGACACGGCAGTATGCGTAGCTAATTAACTGCTATGTGATGAGCCTTTTTAACCCACACATTGTCACAAAAATGCACATTTATTCTAAATCCAGGAAAACTTTTTTAGGAAGTTTAAAACACATCCTAAAAAAGATAGCATCACTAGATTTTAAAATTAACGCGAAAAATGTTTTATCACTCCACAGTGAGCGAGCGAATACTAAAATGTTTTTAATTTGCATAATAGTGCCTCAATGAAAAATTTAAGATTCGAAATTTCCAGTAGAATTTTCTTTCCTATAGCTTTATTCACTTTGATTTGCCATTCTGTTGGCGCACAAAATAGTTTCGTGTGACTATAAATAGGCTTTTGTATTGCGACAAAATTGATCAATGAATGAATTTCCATTCACGTCGTCCACACTAACAGTTTGTGCGTGATGTAACTAATACAATACACTTTTTGGAATAAACATGTCATCTGAATTGAGTATGTAAACACATCAAAAAAAAATTGCACATTTAAAAATCGAAATCTTTTTTGTTTCGATGATTTTGATGATTCTTTTTTTATTTGGAAGCTAGTGCTTCCCGTATGGTCCCATTTTAATTTGGTCCAGTTCTGACCATGGCATCTATGAGAAAAACGTATAAGTCTTAAATTTGCATTAAGTATGTGCGCGATTTGTTACGCGATTTCTCAGGCAAACGTAAACCGATTTTGAAACTTCTTTTTTTTATAGATAGGGTATGCTTCAGGGGTGGTTCCATATAAATTTTATCGATATTGGTTCAGCACTTTTTGAAAAATCAACAAATACCCAAAAATTTTACATAGACGACGTTTAAGTTTCATCAATCTTTGTAGTAGTTAACTTTCAATCTCTTCTTAATAGATTTGAATGAGAAGGAGGTACTAAAAAGCGGAAAATAAAAAGCTTTTTACAAAAAAGACAACCCCCTTAAAAAAGTGAAAAATAACTTTGGCACAGAACACACATTGACTTTAGTTTCGGAAGTCGGTGGCAATACAAAACAACAAACAGAACAAAGCCACTGAATTTCGAAACTAAAGTCAATGTGTGTTCTGTGCTAAAGTTATTTTTCACTTTTTGAAGGCGGTTGTCTTTTTTGTAAAAAGCTTTTTTTAGATTCTTTTTATTTCAAACAGGGTATTTCTATTTAAAGAAAACACACAACAAAGAATTATTCTTGTTTAATTTAAAAAAATACAGCTTATGCTAGTGATCACAAACTTTTTTTGTGTAGGTAGTTGCAAGGGCTTGGGCGGATCATAAGCGTGCGGAGTGAAGTAAATGCGTTCGATTTTTAAATCGTTTGAAAATATTTATTTACTTACTTTGAAGGATTTATTGTTTTGTTTTTTTTTTTTATGGCGTCATCAGGAAAAGAGTTGTGTCAAAGTTAGGCAGGTTGCGTAGCACAATTTGAAAATATAGACACAGGGTGCAAAATCAACAAAAAAAAAAAAACAAATTGAACATATACTACCATAAGTTTTAAGTTTTTTTTTGTTACGAACGCTTTAGTTTTTTGACCGAAATAAATATCAATAAGTAATACAAATTGTGCTTGTCGTAGTTGTGTTGCCAATTCAAAAATCAATTTCAATCAAATACTTTTCCGTTATTGCGCTGATGTTAGGCCTAAACTTTGATTTTATTATTGAAACATGATCAAGTTCTCTATACTAACAATGCACGTTAAATAATACAATATTATAAATTGCCATAATTTAAAATCAACTATGTGTTTTTGACAATCATGTGAAAGTGAAAATTAACGTCAAGCCAATCTGATAAACAATTCATTTCCTTAGCTGTACATAGGGCCCATGAAAAACATTTATACTTTATTAAACACATTAAAAGTAGCTGACAAAAAAAAAACAATATGGCGACGAAGCGGTTTAAAAGCTGTTTATTTATTTTAAAAAGCAACTTAACCACTTTGTAAGTCTACGAACGTCATTATTGTGCCCCTCTAGTAGCGCAAAGAATAAGAAATGGCACCTATATTTTTTAACGGGACCCATGAAAATAACAATTTTGCGGAATAATTTTCGAGAGGGGCCATTTTAAGCTTTTTATCAGTAGAAAGTTTGTGTATACAGCTATCTAAAGTACATGAGTCGAACGTTTCCAACAGTCCTCGTGAATAATTTTATGCTTCGTTAAGTCCATTGTGGAGGGTAAATGCGCTTAATAGAATATCGGTGGGTGCTCAAACATTTTTTCTTGGCGTTTGTTCCTTTATTCCTTCTGATCCTAATGAAAAGTCAACAACCGCCGGAACTAAGTTTTACCTCCGAAAAATCTTTTTAGATTGGACATTGAAAGATGGATTATTATGATGGATAGAGTTAGTTACATCAATAGTGACGTCTCGAGGGTACGGGACCAATTTACTGTTGACAAACTATTGGATGGCGGTTGGACGGCTTTTTCATATTTATAATACTTTTTTGGCTATAACGTGATTGGAATTATATCGAAGCTACTGGTATGTTTATGTGATATATCACTTTGAGATGTGTATCGGGTTTATAAATTAATGACGTGAGTGTCATAAATAGTAGTTTGAATATGACGCAACAAAATGGGTTCAAATTCTAGAACAAAAGATTTCAAAAAACGTCACGAGTTTTCAATGAAAGTGAAGTTTAACATTTTAAAATTGGAATCTATTTTGGCTTACTACAACAAAGTTATATAAAGACAATATTTATATAGGTTAAAGAGAAACATTTCATACGAAAAGCAATAAACATGAACATTGTTTGTAATTGTTGATATCGTATAAGCAAATAAATTTTACATACACAAATAATAACGAGAACAAAGCCTTCGACAAGCATAAACACTCGTGCTCAAAAATAAATTATTAACCAATTTGAAATATCTCTGAGCTCCAACAGGGTGATTTAATCCTGAAAAATGTGACTATGAAATCAACCAGTGTGACAGCGATAGTATACGCACGAAATACAAATGGTACAGAAGGACCGCTCCCACCATCTTAAATAATTATCTAAACTTGCCAGACTCACTAGAGCTGCTACTATATTGACTCTGTAAGTTTTATTTATGACAATATGAAATTTTATTGACACTGGTTGGAACTCTTTGTTGTTTTTTTATAACAAAATATTCTTGTTCGTCATGAAATGTCAATTACATCAGTTATTCATTTTGACAACACGTGACAGTCTCGACTGAAGTCTGCTTGAAACGGCTTGAGAGCATTCTCAAGCAGTTTCAAGCAGACTTCAGTCTCAGACTGTCACGTGTACGCCATTTTTTGCACGCACACATTGACATTACGTTTATAGATGCCTCTAAACGTAATGTCAATGTATGCGTGCGAAAAATGGCGGTTTGTTCTGAGTGATCTCTCTGCTCGGGCGCGACTCAGCCTTACGTACTTTGTGGTATAGGACAATGATATTTGAAAATAACACTTCGATACAGAACTTAAGGATGCAATTGGCAGAGATTATGCCCAAGTTAGTGACTATTGCTTTGGGTTGTGAATAAAGAATGTAAAGATATATATCCAAAACTATGATATAAATGCTATACATTCAATAGAAATCCCTAAGAAATCTCATTAGTTTAACCAGCTAAGAAATCATCCACATAAAATACAGCCCTTTTTATAATTTAACTAGCAACCCGGCCCGGCTTGGCATGGGCCTAAAGCCTTCCTCGATAAATGGACTATCCAACACAAAAAGTATTTTTCAATTCGAACTAGTAGATCCTGAGATTAGCGCGTTCAACCAAACAAACAAACAAACTCTTCAGCTTTATAATATTAGTATAGAAGTATAGATTAGTCCAACATGAACACAACACAATGAATACTTTAACATACCATACAAAAACAAAACATAGCATAATATACTGCTATTTTTATTAATGAGTAGTCTCAATATTGCATAAATAGTCTAGGTTTCCATATGAACTTGATCGTAACCCTTCTTGCAATATACACGAAATAATTCGTTAGTTTTATTGATTCACGTAAACAATTCTTCTAGCATAAGTTACACCACTTTTATTTCAGTCGACTTCTAATTTCTAGTAATAATCCTACTGCACTGCAAAGAATTCTTGCCATACAGAAAAGACAGAGCATTTATCACCAAGCTTGCTCATGACTGATTGACGATTTCAGTCTTATAATAGGGTATTACACCCATTTTTGAAAAGTGTCTCAATGAAATTCTGTAGTGCTAATATGCCACCAAAAAAAACACAAAATTTTTATTCAATCGATAAGTGCCCTAAAAATGCATCTAAATTTTAAATTTTCAAATTTCGCGCGTAGTTCGACGAAAACACCTCGTAGTGGACGCCATATTGCTCAGCGTAAATGACGTCAGTTCGTTTTGTATCAAATGAGCTCTTATTAAATATGATAATTGTATATCATTTAAAAATAATTAAAAGCATATTTTGTAATAGGTGTAATAATGAAAAAATTACGTTGGTTACGAAAATAATAAAAGTACAAAGCCTATATTACGCCAATCGGTTGACTGACAGTTGTCAATTTTTTGTTTACACAGCCGTATGGCGTAATAACATGGCCGCTACTATTTCACGGTGTTATAAAACAGATTAAAAATACTGAAAACTTTAAATTGAATTTAAAAATTTGTTTTGTTATTTTATGAACTAAAACTTACATTTTCCGACTGCTTTATGCCTAAACTGTCTCAATAACATATTTATAGATTTTTTCTCGTATAGAGTAAAATACCCTATTATTATAAGTCCAAGTTTCCTCACGATGTTTTGCTCCATCGATGTCAGTGATGAACATTATAAACTTAGAAAATATAAATGGATTGTAAAAGTCACATTGGTACTTCCCCGGTGTGGGTGCGTTTATCACTAGGTTATCACGACACACGATATATTTATCTAATGTCATTTAATTCTTTCTGTTCAGGACCAATAAGCACCACTCCTGAGATGCCTACAGCAGCAGATATGCAACTGGCAGCAGCAGTTAGTTCTACAGGTAATTGATTTTCAATATATTCTTTATTTTCTCATTAACTTTTATTTTGATACCTTTAGTTATAGTTATTTATTTAGGGGTTACCTGGAAATCTGACAACATAATTATCTTATCGAGGGGTGTCGTGTTACCTAAAGTTTATTGGCAGTCGCTCTATGTAAATTACTGGTATTCAGCTGCATTTGATTAGACTGGAAGTCGATACCAACAAAATTAAATTGGGAATTGGGAAAAGGCTAGGCAGATGAGGTTGTGATAGTTTTTGGAGTTCATGAACTTCATTTGGGTACTTATCGATTTCAATTTAATGAAGATCAGCTTATGTCGGGTTTATTAGTAAAATTTACAAAGAATGACAATTAGTTACTTTGTTCAGATTAAACATTTATATTCTGAAAATTTTACAAAGCAATCTACCAGTATTTTGTTAATTATTGCGTGTTTTATTAACCAAACATATTGCAATAATTCCAATATTTCTCGTTTCGAAAAGCAATACCACGCGGAATGTTTTATCGTTTTACTCTGTATCTTATTAGTTGAAAATGAATGAACTGTATTATAATGCTTTGTATTTTTCTCTTTCAGAGGCGAACTTCTGTATGGCACTTACGATGTCCTGTCTAACAGTGCTAGCTCGAATTCTCATCTCATAAACCCGTCAGCGATAAAATTTCATTCAGATAAAAATCTAATATAACAACTTTTTTTTTACTTTGATATCCTGTGTCTCATGGAGAGATATAACTAGTCCAATTGACAACCTTAATATGACGTTTGATAGTCATACACTTTTTCTCGATATCAATGGAAACTGACAAATTCTCAGCATAATTTTCTGAAATAGAATAGGGCTTATTATAACTGACACATTCCGTATAGTTCTAGTCATACCCAAAGTACCAAAACCAAACCAAGTAGGTTTTATGAAGGAACAGCTTACTTAGGTACACAATTACGTAAATGTCATGCAGAAAAAAAAATAGCTTTACTTGTAATACACTTACATACGTGCGTGTTTTAAAGCAACAAAAAAAAATAGAAAATTAAAAAAATAGATTTCGGTGTACGGGTTTGGTAATTTACAAATATTTTCATGATGTAAACCAAAGAAAAATGTGTAAATAAACGTTTCTTTCAAAGAAAATGTACAGACTATGTTGGTAGTTAGCCGTGTGGTCATGGGCCTAAAAAGGGACATTTGAAAAGAATCGTGTGTGTATTGTGGGATGTACATGTGAATCTGTATGTATTACATTTAGTTACAGGAATGAAAATGATTCGTAATAAATGTTAAAACTGAATGTTGGACTATAAGCTACATTTGTTTATTGTATAGAATTTAATGGCAATGGTAAATTGAAGCAAATGGCAATTAACGTTTAAAAATCCAATCGTGTTTTTTATTGTTATCTGTAAATAAAAAGTTTTTAATGTGTTGCTTGCTTGAAAACTTGTTTTTTAGTCACAATGTCAATGTTATGTTTTAAAATAAAAGCAAAAGGTTTTAAAGATTTATCCAATTGATATAATTAAAAATATTAAAAATTGTCATTTGCTTCTACACAATAATTATGTGAATACGCATGAATGGAAAAAATTAGCTTAAATAATTATTGTAGTCTATTCGTTTTCTTTTTACTTAAACATTATAAATAATAATAGTTTACTTTTTATGATAATATTAGTTTATTTTTATCGAAATGCAATATTTTGTTTAGATGTAATTCCAAAGACGATATACGTATGAACTGTACAAAGTCAAAAATAAAGTTTATATTTAAATGTAATAAAGTTACGATAACCGGACTAATTATGAGCATTTCTTGACAATCTGATCCCTATTTAATATAACTGACAATGCGTGATAAATGCAAAACGTGACACGTTTTGAAAGAAAGTAGTGTAATTGTCGAATTGTTGAATGTCACCTGTGGCTTGTCGAATTTACTAAATAGGGTCCTAGAAGTCATGTTTTTAGTTAATTTGTAAAAACATTTTTGAGTGACACATTATATTTCAATCAAATTACAATTAACAAAATAAATACTCGGAATCAAAAGTTACAAAATATACACATTATTTGAAAATACCAACGAAAAAAACTGATTTAAAATATTGGGAGTCATCATTTGAAAATATTTTTTTAATCTTATGCTTACTTCGTGTTTCAAGGAGGGATGCAAAGGTCCTTTCGTAAACAGGGTATCGAATTTAGTTCACTTTAATTTTCAATTTTAGCCACAGTTCGGTATGAATTTTGAACAATATTGTAAAAAAGTTAAGCCCTTATTCGTTAACTTATTTTTTTGGCTTCAATACCAATCTGTTCGATCCTAAACTGACAAAGCACAAAATTTAAAGTTTTTTAATAAAAATGTAATACATAGTTACCGTATAAAGTACTCAATAGGTTAAGATTAAGCTTCAATGAAAATCCGTTCATGAATAAGGGCTATTGTAAATATTTGTATGGATTTAAAATCATAAGTTTCTTTGGTTTGATAATAAGATTAAGGTTTTAGTAATAAATTTGCTGTGCATATTGGCGTTTATGGATAAGATCCAATCAAGACTTTTATTGTGAAATTTCCTAAAATAAAAAGGATCGTTGTGTACAATTGTAGTTTTTATTTGTACCCTATTTTTGGTGCTGGTAGACGGGCAAAGATGGTCATTCACCGGAAAATATTATTATTATTATTATTGCATAATCAAGTAACAAAACTCATAATCAATACAATTACAATAACAATCCAAACATACAAGACATTAAATTAAATAAAACTTATTCAATCACTTTTACATTATTGGTCATAATCAATCTGTTGAAAACTGGTTTTGTTACCTTATTAATAAATTTCACATTTCACATTTTTAATTTTCAATTGCCCAAGTACAGTGTTTATTACATTTTGTGCATAAAGTTTTAATTAATAAATAATAAACAATAAAAAACATTAAAAAACACACAATAATTATAAATTTCTAACCGGCATTGGAACAGCAGCATGTCCTCAACAGCAATGCAACAAGTCCCAGTTCAGCCTGTTGGCGATCATTGCCAGGATAGCATTGGGGCTGGCCCGCACATCGCTTACGCAAAGAATCATGGAAACAATCAGTGCGCTAAAGTCGACCGCAGTGAAGATATGACGATCTATTCATGTTTGCGGGGAAAATGTGGCCAGAGACGATCAGGAAATTTGGGAGGACATAGGCGAGGTCTTTGCCAATCAATGGGACACAAAAATATATGTTTTGCGCTTTCCTACAGCTATTACTGCCACTACCAAAACACGGGATCTTGTTATGAGTTTATTACGCAATACCACTGTAGTGACCTTCCAAGTTATACATATTTATTGAAGCTTAAACCCACCAGGTCCCTTGTAATCCTTTTCGGCTTATTCCTTGACGGAAGTAACAAGTTATTGACGCAAATATACGAAGGTTAAATATGAAATTAATAATATAGTTTGCAAATATTAACACAGTGATCTCATTATTAATGTCAAAATGATTAAAATATCTATGAGTCAAAACATTTATTTGATCTAGATTGTAAATTACTTGATGAAGATAGAGAAATATTCATACGTCTTGTGTCCGTGGAGATTTTTGCTCGTTCTTTTCCATAGAAACTGTCCCTGTGTTTTGGAACGAGCAACTAGCTTCAACTTTCTGACAATTAAAAAGTGACTGAAAATGGTTTAATTGGACTAAACGTTTTGAATTTGTCTTGGTGGGTTTTTACTTAAACGGATTTTAAATGTATTTGACTGCTTCGCGTAAGTTAATGTTTTTCAGTAGTTATGTATAATCTGTGTTGGATTTAATATCAGTCAAATGAGGTACTTTGACTTTTAATAATCAACCATTTTTATAAATTCGTGCATATTAAAAAGACGACTTTATATTACAAAAAAAAATTTATAAAAATCGCTCCCTCCTCTATCTTCAAACCGGCACTAAGCCCGACCTCATTATCATTAATACCTTTGTCTTTGTGAAATTTGAACTTGAAAGGGTTCAGAATACCTACGTATAGTAGGGAAGTCCATTCAGACATTTTTGACAAGGTTTTTAAAACTATTTCGTTGGGAATGGGTAATGAGATTTTGACAATGATCAAATCTTTCCCATGGTAGGTGGACTAGAATCAGGTAAAATAGACTTCATTAGCTATACAGTATTATACTAAAAGTCGCCAAATAACGATAGTTACTCGTATCTATATAGATAGACACGAGTAACTATTACCTATATACTATTAATAGTAAACATTACCCTTATCATACATACAAATTTTACCTCTTTAATATGGATTAAAGAGGTAAAATTTGTTTGTATGATGGGGGTAATCTTCGGAATTCCTCATCCGATTTCTTAAACTTTTTCACCAGTAGAAACCTACGTTTTTTTCTGAGTGGCTATAATTTATTTTTAAAACCATCCATCCAATAAAATTCTACTCAAAAGAAACTAGTCTCTATAGAAAATTGAAATGTTACTCATTCACACTCACTGACGCCGCCACGTCGAGTCGCCTCCACGTCGAGTCGCCGCTACGTCGAGTCGCCACTACATCGAGTCAACGCCATGTCAAGTCGCCGTCACGTCTACTTGTTCTTTTGATATTTCCCTTTGCATTTTATCAAAAAAAATCTGCCTGGTACCACCACGTCGAATGTGACGAAAGGTACAGTCAACGAAATAAATTATTCAAATTATTACAGTCCAAATAAATAAAAATATTATAATAGACTGTATTATGATTTGAATAATTTATTTCTCGAATCAAGCGCTTTGCTACCACATGAAGAAGAACTGGATTCTTGACAAGCATGCTACACCTTAAGCCGCACCATCACTTAAGATCTGGTTTGTTGCGGCCAAACGCAAGCCTATATAAAATAAAATAAAAAATTGAGCGATGGCCATTGAGGGAAGCTGCACGTGAACGAAGTCACGGTCAAAACCTCGTTTATAATATAATTTATCACAAAATGTCAAAAAATAAACTTTTGATCAACATTATTTGGAAACGTTTTCCCCGCTGAGATCAAACGACACATCAATCTTTGAACACGTCCAAACAACGATTGAATCCGAGATTTTTTCGTACAAAATTAAATCATAACAAAATTCGTATGAGCGATCCATCAAACGGTAACTGGGTCAGAAATAGAAAACATTTTCGAATGCATTAGACCATTCCCGCGAGTTTCGGAGTTACCACTGAATAATAGATAGGTTTGCCTCTCTCCTGAACGAATTATCCAGCTAAATTATTGAGCAAGCCACCTCTGACCGACGCCGTCCGTATAAATCGACTTCGTTACCTATTCGGGTATAGCTCATATGGAGTCAAAATCGAAGTTTCCTTAGCACGGTTTGACGCCTAGAAGTAATTTGAGCTTGAATGATTGATCGTACAGTCAACGCGAGGGTAAACAGATAGTCTTTTATGCTTCACTGAATTAAATATAAGCTCGGTTTATATTCTGCTAACATATTTTTCGTGTTCAACGTTACGGTAAATTCGGTACTCATTTGCTCCATATAATATTTAGACTTTTATTCAAAGAGTTATAAATTGTAGGAAGCGGAATCTGGATTACATAAAGTGCGACTGTAAATATATTATCTGGTGTAATGGTTTCGCTTTGAAAAGATGATAGGTAAAGTGTACATTGTTTTTCACTTTAAAAATGTGACACACACCTGACACAGAAATGTATCAAATAGATAATGATAAAGAAAAATCTAAAACGTGATAAATAACTTTTGCATGGAACACATAATATGACTTTAGTTTCGGAAGTCTAAGGTTTTGTTCTGTTTGTTGTTTCGTATTGCCACTGACTTCCGAATCTAGTCATATAATTATGTTCTGTGCTAAAGTTATTATCACTTTTTAGATTTTTGCTTTCTTTCTAATAAATGTGTGTTCATCTGTTAATTATGCGACATCTTCAAGTGTATGTAATAATAATACAAGTCCTAAATCGCCAATGCGCTTTTAGCAGGCGTTTTTATTTTTCACTTTTTAGTAGGTACAGTCAGCAACAGAAGTCGTTGTACATAATTTGTTTGCAATATTTCCTAATCATTATTATTAAGCATAAGTTATTGACTAAAGTAAATTATAAAACCAACTTTTCATAATTGAACTACAAAAGTTGCTGAACTCAGTTAAACCATTAATTGCTACACATTACTACCGACAAAATTGTATGATCTGTATAAATACAAATGTCGCTGAGCATAGCTAATTTCCTACATTCACTGTTTGTTAAACCCGTTTGCTCCAAGGCACTATCTGGCCAAGCGCATTTTTCATAATCAAAACATTGCCAGAATTAAATATAATTAAAAAAATAATACATATTGAAATTAAAAACTAAGACAATATTTATTTATTTCTAGCATAAAACAAATATCAATAATGGGTAGGCACTACATACATAATAAAATATAGAACATAAAAATGTATTAGACAGTAATATTACAATATTTAAAAAACAATTACGAGTTTGCTATATGTTTACATGCGATCTTGTTTTAAACCAACTTGAAAAAGGAGGAGGTTCTCAATTCGATTGGTTCTTTTTTTAAGTATGTACACCGATTACGCTGAGATTTATGATCCGATTTACGTGATTCTTCTTTGGTTTGATGCAATGGAATAGTTAGTTGCCATTTGGTTCCATACAAATTTAACATAGTTTGGCCCAGTAGTTTCCATTTTATGAACATTTGTTTTTATGTTTGACCACGCATATTTATTTTCAGTGTTGTCCGATTTCAATGATTCTTTTTTGATTATGATTTTTGACTAAGTTGTAAATATTAATATGTTAATTTTGGATTTTATATAATCCTAATTGTAGTTTTAAAGTTATGTAAATATTTGTATATGTAAATAATTTTCATTTTTAATTTTACTATTGAATTATTATAAACAAAGTAAAACATCAATAATAAAACACATAAAGGTAGGTCAGTACAAAAGCATATAATTAAAAAGCACATGATCACAAGAAATCAGAACGATGTCAAAAAGGTAAAGGTTTAAAAAAGGTTTTTTATTATCATGTATTCAATTATAAGATTCAACAACTCATGCGATATCAAGTTAAAAAACTCGCGCAAAACATGTTTAGCGACTTACGGCAAAATGATAGTTACCGACTTAAGCTGTAATGATGTTTCAAGTTAAAAAACTCGCGAAAAACATGTTTAGCGACTTACGGCAAAATGATAGTTACCGACTTAAGCTGTAATGATGTTTAGCAACTTACGGCTAAATTATAGTTACCGAAATTATGCTGTAATGATGTTTAGCGACTTATAACATATTAATGCTTAGCTTTTTTTGTAACATTGAAATGATAACCCTATTTTGTACTCTATTCTGGTAACTTATTTATGGTTCGTTTTAATGTTCAGGTGTTTTGTAAATTAGTATTTGTTCATTGACTTTCGTTGCTGACTGTACCTAAATTCATGCGGAAGCAGTAGCACTAAAAAAATTAAGTAATCCCCTGATTTTTGGAGAATATTTACATGAAAATATTGGACCATCCCTGAAGCATCATACCCTAACATTAAAAATAATTTCGAAAATCGATCGATAGGTAAAATTATTAAAAAAATATACGGTAGCGACCTGTTGTAAAGATATAATGATATAGACAAATAGTTTACACCTACACTGCACCAATGCATACTTTTACATAATTACCTATTATCTATACTAATATTATAAAGCTGAAGAGTTTGTTTGTTTGTTTGGTTGGACGCGTTAATCTCAGAATCTACTGGTTCGAATTGAAAAAATCTTTTTGTGTTGGATAGTCCATTTATCTAGGAAGGCTATAGGCCCATGCGAAGCCGGGCTGGGTCGCTAGTTCTATTATATTACCTGTACCTCCAATTTGCATGTCATCATGTTATGATAAAATATGTTTATTAAGCTACTACTATACCTATAAGAACTATTGTAACCATATTTTTCTGCAAATAAATCTTTGACTTTGAATATGTAGTCGTCGATACCTATGTAGTCTTCGACATATACAACAGATTGAGGGGAATTATTCTTCGTTTAATGATAAAAAAAATATTTTATCATTAAACGAAACGTGAGTATTGTTACACACCATAGACTGAGAAAAACGGATTAACTCACTATGAAAATAGCCGGATTCGGGAGGTTCGAGTTGAACAAACCCGGCTACATTCATAGTGACTATATCCGTTTTTCGCAAACTACCCTGGAAATCATTAAATCCATACTTCCATACTAATATTATAAATAACTCTGTCTGTTACACTTTCACGATCAAACGGCTGAAACTTTGATGTATGGTATGATAATAGCTTAAACCCTGGGGAAGGACATTGGCTACTTTTTAATCCGCGACATCGTCTGCATCCACAATAACCGACATTCACGCAGACAAAGTCGCGGGCAAAAGCTAGTTGATATATAAACCTTTCCATGAATAGTAAATACTATTTGAATTGCTCACAGAAATAATTCCTTCAAAGCAACAGTTAATATTGCCTATTTGCTCAAAAGTTGGTATAATAACAACTATACAGGAACTTATGCAATATCCATCGCGTGATTTGCCTAACACATTGATGGATCTTCTAATTACAAATGCAGCAATGGCAGTATTTCACTAACCAACATCCAATGCGTGTAGGCATAATAATGAATCATTTTGTGTGATGTACGGGATCAAGCAAAATGCATTTGGTTCATAAATTGCTCAGTGCATTGCAAACTGTGATTAAGGCTTCAGCATAGTAATGTATTTTCGTTATGCTATTTAGTGAATACACATGGTAATTAAGTTCATTGCTGAAATAATAAATACTCACTATCATCAGAATAAAAACGTGGATGAAGTTGCGGGCAAAAGCTAGTAATCTATACAAATTAAAATGAACGTTTGGATGTTTGTCATCTATGCGTTCCTAACCCATTGATCCAATTATGATGAATCTTTGGTGGAAGATTACAGGCCAAAAAAAAATACACCGGGAAAGACGTCGTAGGCAGCTGCTGAATATGTGAACACTGGAACGTGATCATGGTACCAGTCTCTAATACATTTGAATGCGTGTATGCAGCTTTAACTACATCATCACTAGTAAGAGAAATACCATTCATAACACTCATCTATAATAAATTTTCATTATAAGTCTAAGTTTCCTTACTCACATTACAACTTGCTAATATTGATTTTGGTAAAACCATTCTAACCGTTACGTACTGATCCACGGACCAAGAAAATGTTTCTAAGGTTCTTGTTCTACGAAAATTACAAAAGAAACCACTTGTCATCACAACTGCTTCTCATAAAACAGCGACAACTCAATTCTTTAGTAAAAAAAACACACCCAACCTTTTCAAATTCCAATCAAATTCCAACAGGCGCTCCTACGTCTTCATATTTTCCATATCCGATAACAAAGTAGTTTATGAATGAAAAATATTTCATATCTAAGTGCGATACTTCTCTCACTTGTGATTCAGAGTCAGTCAGTTCTACGTGAGCAGGGCTTACGCACTCACCTGCAACGTTGATATAGAGGCTATGGAACGGCTGAACTTTGGAGCGTAGTGGCTATTGACCTGGATTGAATGTGTTCGGGTTAGGTGAACGGTTAATGGTAATGTTATAGAGGGTTTAAGCTATATGTATGTCTACTTATAGTGACCCTGGTAATTAATGACAGTATACTGTTTTTTTAAACCGACTAAAAAAAAGGAGGTTATCAGTTCGACCCGTATGTTTGTATGTAAGGATGTATGTATGTTTGTCCGCGATTATCTCTCGTTTAGCTGAACCGATTTTTATGCAGTTTTCAGAAAAGTGTTTGTTACATTCTGGAGAAGGTGTATACAACAAACATAAATTGATTGAACGGTTTTTGAAAAAAAACAACAAAAACCAAGAAGACGTTTTCGTTGTTCCATCTTTCCATCTTTGGAAAACTTTCAATCTCTGTTTTAACTGTGTTGCCGTTTTTTAATGGATTTGGGAGGCACTAAAAAGTGAAAATAAAACCTTTTTTGAAAAAAGAAAACCGCCTTCAAAAACCAAAAGGTGATATTTTTTTTATCACATTTTGGTTTTTGAAGGCTGTTCTTTTTTTTTCAAAAAAGTTTTATAGAATAGATGTTGACACAAAAATTAAAGATCATTAAATGTTTTGGATAATTCTATATCCTAACTCCAAATTTTAAACAGGACCATTACGTAAGGATAAGCTCCTACTCTTTTAAACAAAAACTGATACAAACCGGCACATTATATCTGAGCGAATGCGAGAGCATACGTAGAAATGTAATTAAACAAACAAATTGTAAACTCCCTCCTTTTTGAAGTAGATTACTAGCGGTAAAAGTTTTACACCTATTATAATTAAATTAAAAATTAAAAAAAACCCCCAACGCAAAACATAAAAGCGATAATGTAAAAAGTAAAAAATAATACTTTTGTTGAGCCATCAAATGTTTGTTCGTTGAAATGGCGCTATAATGTCGCGGCGGGGTACCGCTTAAGTAAGTCACTCCCTCAATTTCATTCACTGTTTATTAATTTACCAGCATTTCCGACCAACTTGCTTCGATATTATCAAATTTTTGTTGCTAATCTAGTTGTTAATCTTGTTGCAAATCTAGTTACCATCAGTTCGCTATTTTAGATATTTAGTTATTGCTTTAAACTTAGCGGTACCCCGCCGCGACATTATAGCGCCATTTCAACGAACAAACATTTGATGGCTCAATAAAAGTATTAATTTTTACTTTTTACTTAATCGCTTTTATGTTTTGCGTTAGGGGTTTTTTTAAATTTTTAATTTATTTTTTATTTTAAATTTTTTAAATGTAATTTAGTTTGGTTTTGTGTGGTCAGTGTGGTCACCTATAATAATATGTTTGAAAGCAAAGTAAACATCCGGTATGCGTCTAAGATCCCTACCGCAGCAAACAAAAGAGCTGATAACTTTAAAACTGCTGAACCGATTTTGATGAAACATGTCTAAGAACCATCGCTAGAGAATCTACTTTCAAATAAAAAAAACCGCATTCAAATCGGTTCACCCGTTAAAGAGCTACAGTGCCACAGACAGACACACAGACATACAGACACACAGACACACAGACACGTCAAACTTGTAACACCCCTCTTTTTCGTCGGGGGTTAAAAATGACTTATCGATTCTTCCATAGTTAATATTATAAATGCGAAAGTAACTCTGTCTGTTACGCTTTTAAGATGAAACGACTGAACACATTTTGTTTAAATTTGATATGAAAATAGCTTGAACCCTGGGGCTACTTTTTAATCCACGACTTAGTCTGCATCCGCAATTACCGACATTCACGCAGACAAAGTCGCGGGCAGAAACTAGTTTATTAATTTCATTTTCGGTGCTAAAACATAAAGACCAATACTCAATAACTTTATTGCATTTCTATAAATCTAATACTTAGATGGTAGGTGTTTACAAATTAAGATCAAGGATCCTGTCGGGCACAGAAATAGGGTAGGAGAGCAGTAAGACTACTCTAAAAATATCCGTCTCATCCAGAAAAATAGATCCAAGTGAGCCGTCTCATTTGTTTTGCACGACGCACGTAATAACGCGATCAAAACGTATGAGAATTTTGACAGAGACGCGTGATGTGAAAGCTTAAATTGTAAGGGAGAATTTATTTGGAGTGAATCGTCAGCGCTGGAACATTCTTTGAGATGTTTGAGGAGCGTTTGCCCTTGAAGTGTCATCAGTGACAGTTATTGAGGAAGTGGGATATTATTTTGAGACGCCATTTATAAAGACTGATATTAGAAGATATTATAAGATATTTAAGAATTGTGCCTGTTTTATTTTTGGTTGTATATTTTGAGGAATTATTTTTATTCTTTTTTATGGCATTGGAAAAGTCGTATAGATTGGATCGATCATAACTACACTCTGTCCACTGGTTTAATCGATTTTTGACAGCTGCAACTAGTGAACAATATTTATGTTTTTTGTAAAAACTGATACGCATACCAGCTGTATTATAATGTCTGTAAGAGGTCATAAATAAGATAATCCAACAAGATTAGGCAGTTTATATATTTATTTTATAACACATTTTAAAGTTAAATTAAGGTAATCGGGAATAATTACATTATAAGGCAGCTGTCAAAAAACCAATAACCGAATGGACAGGCGGGTGAACATTCATTTTTATACCGAGAACCCTGAGTGCTTTAAGACGAGCGTGAATCTGTTGGTCCCAGCTGTCATTAGTAGATCTCTGACAGTTGTTATGAAGCTGAAACCAGAAAGGCTGCCAACCAGTCTTACCAGGGACATCGTGCTAGCCAATAACAGGGTTGTGGAGGTTAGATAGGCAGTAATTTCATATAGAACACTGGTATTCAGCTAAATCCGGTTAGATTGGAAGTAGACCCTAATATTTATAGTTGGGAATAGGCAAGGCTGTTTGTTTTTAATGGCAAGCAAGTGGGCGGTCCATTGATGTTGAGTGATTGTTGTGATTGAATACATACAGACGGTTTGCGTTACCATTCCAGTAACAAAGTTGAAATGTTTCATGTGCCTGCAATTCCACTGACATCCTTACCCTTCAAACCGGATCGCAGCAACGTTACTTTGCAGCAGAAATCGATTGTGTTTCTACTACTACTGCTAATGACCTACCACATAATGATGAATTTCCGTGTGGTGTCGGACGTAAAGAATAGCACCATCCCATATCTTCTCATGGGTGACGTAAGAGGCGACTAAGGGACTTACCAGAGAATGGGCAGCATCGTTATCTGTGCCTTTGTAAAAATCATACTACGATCGCCAATCCGCCTGCCAAACGTGGTGATTATGGCAAAACCCCCCTTTGGGGAGGCCTATGTTCAGCAGTGGACGTCTTTCGGCTGAAATGATGAATGATGAAGACATATAACGTGAATATTAGGATGATGAAAACATATTGTGTCTGTATAATGTCGTGATGGCCTAATGGTTAAGGCGCCCACCTCTCATGCATGAGGTTGTGGGTTCGAAACCGGGCAAGTACCAATGTGACTTTTTCAATTCATATTTAGTTTCAATATTTATCTTTGACATCATTGACATTGGTGAAGGAAAACATGGTGAGGAAACCTGAACTTATAATTGATATAAGTCTGAAATCGCCAATTCACCTTGAGCAAACGTGGTGATTATGCTCGTGCCTTTTCTGTGTGAGAAGAGGTCTTTACCCTGCAGTGGGACAATTATAGGCTGGTATTATTATAATTTTTATAATGTTGGTACGAGTATAAGAGTAGCAATATGCTAATGTATTTTTATGGAATATTTAAAGTACTAGCAAAAATTAGACAAAGCGTTAATATGGGGCAAACGCAACGTAAATTTTATCGATTTTTAAATTGGAAATATTCGTTTCGCACATTGTTTTTATTATTTATCTTGAAGGCTTAATTCATATTAATGTGTGACACTTATTTTGCTTGTCGCATAAAATTAAAACAAAAAATGCTAAAGGATAGTTGTATTTCGAATTAAAAATAGACTTGTATGCTAGCGTATTCGTGCTTGGCCCACAGGACTTGGAACTTAATTACGAAATGACCAAGTGTTTATTTTTAATTCGTCCCTAATTATAAATTCAAATGGTATAATAGGTCCCTCACTCAGGGTACCTGTGAAACCTTCACTGTAAACCTATGTCAGTGGCTTTTCGTGTCTCTAATAACGTGACCTAAATACTAATTCATACGAGTACTGCGAGGTTTCTAAAAGAATAATAATTAGTACTCTTTGAAGTAGCCACAGTTTCAGGCAGGGATTTCGGTTTGAAATGTTGTTTTATTAAATTAGTCTTTGTGGAACCAAGTTATTACTAAATCCTAGTGCTCTGTGGGACACTATTTTATTGTACTAATGACAGATATGTGTGAGAGATAAATATTTATTCAGTACATAGCCTGGCACAAATTGAGAGACTCCAATTTGCTGACACATATTGGTCTCCTAAGCTTAATTAGGTCTAGAAGAAGAATATGACAAATCTATAGGTATTTTATACTTATTTTAAAAAGTGAAGAATTATTTTTGTGTTTGTAAAAGTAAAATACGGTAGTACTGGACCGATAACTAACACAAAACAAAAAAAAAACCCTAACGCCGAGTACCAAGACATATTTTGAGGTAAACCAGATTTCAACGCGCATAAAGTCGCGGGACCAGTCGTTTATGAAGTAAATGTTGAGACCACTGGCCTAGTAACAACTTCTTGTAAACTGACTAAGTACTAATAATGTTAAATGCAAAATAACTCTGTCTGGCTGTCTGTTAAATACTTCATCACAACAAAATCACTGAACCGGTCGTAATAAAATTTGACAAAGAGATCTAGATATTAATATAGGCTACTTTTTGATGGATGACTTCCTTTGTGTCTGCGATAACTGTAAGAAGTTATGTCATTTCTAATCATTTTATATTTATAGGTTCTAATTTACCTAAGTTCTTGCAATACGTCTTAGGTAGGTATATTTATTTATCTTCATTTTCTGTGCCTCGGAAAACCGTTGGTCTCGGCTGTCATTTGTAGATCTTTAACAGTCGTCAAAGGCCAGAAAGTCTGACAACCAGTCTTCCCACGGGATAGCTTATTACCTATTAGCTGGATTGTGGAGATCAGACACGCAGTCGCTTAATGTAAAACACTAATATTCAGCTGCATCTAGTTAGACTGGAAGCCGACCCCAACATAGATGGGAAAAGGCTAGGGCAGATGATGTATCTTTATTCATCTTGACCTTTCACCTTTGCAAAATAACATGTCCTACCTGAATGTAATTCAGGACAATCCTATCTCTGACAAGTTTTAAGATTAAAGATGGTACTTTTTGTTACCCAGCGTCTATAGTATGATGTTGAGAAAAATAAAGGTTTATGTTCATGATAATAACCAAAATTTTACTCGCCTTTTCCTAAAGCATGTACTAGGCAAACATGCGACGCTAGAGACACACAATGAAAATCTATGAGCTCAAAACGAAAACACTCAATGAAAGGTGGTTCTATTGACATTTGCAGTGACACAGTTGGATTAGCACCCTGACATGACTAACCCCTTTCTAAAGGTCGATGTGAATAGGGAGCAAAATAAAGCTAGTCCTTATTTATGACAAGTATTAGCAGGGTTATTAAGACACGCAAATTGATGGGCTTATATTTTGGTGGATTACGTTAATAGCTTCTATATTTATCCATTATTTTGGGAAATTCCTGACAGAATTTTATCATAACGAGATATTTTTAAATTCTTTTAAGAGGTAATGGAGTTATGTAAGCTTAAAGTTGTCCCAATTTGGCATTTTTCGGCTAAGAATAAATCTTACTTCATATTTTATGTAAGTAACGATATTGAAGGTAAAATCAAGGAAACCAAACCTTAAGTTATGCTGATACAAACGCTATTGTTGGAGTTCTATTAGTAATCTGATACTTGAAGTTACTAGTGACAGAGAACAATGACATTTCACAGAAGTAGAGAATTGTGTTACCCGATGAATTGTTCACAAAAACCACCTCAGAAAATTAAGTATTATTACAACTGCGAAAGTTGTGTGAATTGATGTATGGATGAATGGTTGCTACTCTTTCACGCTTAATCGACACCATGGGCAACTGAAAAGCGCACATAGTATGGATACTGAAATATAATATGGCTTGAATAAAAAATAACAAAAAATATCTTTAATTGATTCATAAGTTGTAAGTGGTTAGAAACAGATTGTGCCCATATGCTATGTTAATATTATTAGAACTTAATTTAATTTAACATGAAACTATAACTTCTTTTAACCAATGCCTTTGGATAGGGTAGTTCGTTCTGTCAACAATCATTTTCACGATGCTGTAACGAGTGATATGCAAGTCTTGCAGTAAATGGACATTTATACATCCGAGATGTGATCTTACTTGGATCGGGATCAGACTAGCGGTCAATGCAGCGACATATGGGGTTGCGTGGGACGCTTTTTTGCGGGATCCTGGTGGCAGAATGGCGGAATAGGCTTACACACTCTACCTATTATACGCCTCATCACCATCGAGCCAGTGCTCAAGTGCTGGCTCGGGAGGTGGCACGACTTCCTGTCGTTTCGAGTGACTCTTGAGGTATGATTGTTTCGGAAAGTACCTATGGTCGCATAAACAAGGAGTCGGACGCTCGGTGTCACCACTGCCGGGAGGACATGGCATACGCAGGCAGAGTGTGCCGCTTAGGAAGAACCGCTCGGTACCTCATCTCAGGAGTAGGCAGTGACCTGTCACTGCTGACCCTTGCTGAGTAGATGTTATCTTGCAGAAAGAGTCTGTGAAAAGAAGGAGGGAGATCACATTTTCTCACCAGGCTCGCAGCAGGCAAACCGGGCGTCGGCGCAGGGCGGACAGCACCCTCTTTCAGCCCCCCCCCCCTGGGTCCAGGGTCAACAGATTCGAGGACGTCCGCCGCCCCCAACACATCAGGAACAACGGGGTGGTATTTAGTCAGTCAAAGTCTAACAGACCCCTTCCCCCCCAGGGCTAAGGAGAATCCATAAGGATGTACCACCACAAGAATTAAAAAAAAGCTGCCAACTGCGAGTCGGACTCGCCCATGAAGGGTTCCGTAGCAGCAAGTAAGGTAAATTGCGGTTTACGATTTATGACGTATTAAAAAAAAAACTACTTACTAGATCTCATTCAAACCAATTTTCAATGGAAGTTTACATGGTAGTGTACGTCATATATTTTTTTTAGTTTTATCATTCTCTTATAAAAGGTTCCAGGGGGGGGGGGGGGGACACACATTTTACCACTTTGGAAGTGACTCTCACGCAAACTATTCAGTTTAGAAAAAAAAAATATTAGAAACCTCAATATCATTTTTGAAGACCTATCCTACCCAAACGTATGGGTTTGATAAAAAAAAATGTGTTTCAGTTCTAAGTATGAGGAACCCCCAAAATGTATTGTTTTTTTTCTATTTTTGTGTGAATATCTTAATGCGGTTCACAGAATACATCTACTTACCAAGATTCAACAGTATAGTTCTTATAGTTTCGGAAAAAAGTGGCTGTGACATACGGACGGACAGACAGACAGACATGACGAATCTATAAGGGTTCCGTTTTTGCCATTTGACTACGGAACCCTAAAAAGGGTTAAATACAAAGGGTAAAAATTTCACTATGTGTTAACATAGTGAAATTTTTATTCCGTTTTTGTGTCCCCAAAGAATAATAGGATTACATTACATTAGCTTAATTCTGAAGTCTAACCAGAAGCAGTTGCAGTCATCAATGAGTAAATAATAAAAATGGAAATGTAAAAGAAACAAAACCAGACATAATAATAAGCGAAGACATAAAATAAAGAGTATTCCGCTTACATTACCGACTTACTCAAATAAAAAACGTAAAGGCACAATCGATGGATTGTCTTCATATGTTCAAAGCGGCGAAATGTTCGGAGTCAACGAACTGTGTAAACTTTCTTTGATCCGCGACGCTATAGTTCGTAACTTCAGTGTTCTTTCATATTTGTTCTTGCTTTTTACTTGTTTTCTATAAAACGATTTGGAAGATGAAAGTGCTTTAGTGTATTATAATCTAGACGTACTCGTAGGAGTCTGCTGATGTAGTCTTTAGAAATATCTCTTTGCGAATTTTCAAAGTTAAGTTAGCTTGAACCTTCATCTTACTATCATCATCATCATGTCAACCTCTAGATGCCCACTGCTAGGCATAGGTTTCCTAATAGGGAGCTTCAGCCGTAATCGCCATGCATGGCCGATGCATGTTGGCGTTCGCAGTAGGTGTTATGGTACTCAGAATGACGCTATTACCCATCCTCTGGGTAATATGAGGGATATTGACCAGAGGATGGATAATAGCGTGTCGCCTTCTACGACACCCACGGGTAGAATTGCGACATAGTCATACCGCTAAATACCCATAGTGAGAAATAGGTTTACTGCGATTTAGTCATTTCGCTAAATGGGCAATATGAGGAATAGATCTATTGCGACATAGACAAAAACTTACTTAGTCCCAACGCTTATTTTAAATGACATTTTAGGCATAATACGAAATTGGCAGACTTCCCTGCTTTGTATGTAACGCCTAAACGTCTGAACGCAATTAGCTAAAATTAAGCACACTAATTATGATATTGATTTAGCTTAAAAAATAGGATAATCTATATCCCGTTTTTGTGTTCACGTGGGATTACTTAGAACTTTAGACTAAAAGCTAGGTCTAAAAGCTAGTGTAATATAAGACTTTCTATTGTAGGTTTTGTCTCCATTTGTAAGCCAAATGAATACGAGGTTTTACCTATTAGGCCAATACAAGGAGCTCTTGGCAAAGTAAAAGCCTTACGACTCGATCAGTCAAGGTTAAGCTCCACAGTCCGCAGTCGGTCCGTGGATAGGTGACCGTCCATATCATACTCAGGCCCCACCGTTGGTTCCGGCTGTCATTAGTAGATCTTTGAAGCCAGAAAGTCTGGCAACCAGTGTTATCTAGGGATATCGTGATACCCAGTAACTGTGTTATGGAGAAGCTTTCCGCGACACGGAGGGACCTCAGTATGAAATGCATGGTCACCCATCCACTGACCGACCGCGGCAAGCGTATTTATATCTTGACAGTTGGATCCAACCGGCCTTTTTTAACGTCTTGTACCAAGTGTAAGTGAGTTTTAATTGTTTGTTACTACACAAACTCAACTGACAAAACTGTAAACAGTAATAATATTAAATGGAACGCAGTTTTAACAAGCAGTTAGGTACCAATAATTAAGTTAAATGATCCTGCAAGTTACGAATTAATATGTGTTGAAATAATAATACTTAGGCTTACACTTAAGCAATTTCATTACAACCCATATTGCTACAACTAGAATTGTGAAACCTAGAGCAATGACAATAAAGTCTGTTTTTATTAGGCAAAACACTATTCAGTTTGCCTTATGAGATTCTGTTTCAACCGTATCTACATAGGAAAATAAAAAAACGAAAAAAAAAATTCAACAACTCGGAAATTCTAAAGCCCACACCACATTACCATAAATGTCACTAAATAATTAAATTTACGCTCTAAAAATGTAATTTACTTGGCACAGGTGACAGAGTACATAACAAAACCCCGTCAACGCAACACTTGTACACAAAATTATTCACTCCGCTCACTTCATTCGTTCATTCGTTCCCCCTGACGTACAAATTGTATTCGTAAGCTTAAATTATTGCGTTACGGCGTCCCGAATACGAAATTATAATTGTGTGCTTACTGGCACCTTACTCACACAGGCTGCGTGTTTGTGAACACAAATGGTAATATGGTTGCCTCGAGAAATTACAAAGTCACGTGACTCACGTACTGTCATTCTATTGTCAAAAACTAACTTGGGCCGTTTTTTAATCCCGCACAGAAAATAGGTAGGTAGTGTCTAAAGACCAATCCCCGCAAATGTAAACGTTCAAAATCGATCTAGACTATATTTTTTTTACATTAATTGGTGCCAATTCTGTTATGCCAGAGCTAAACTAATTTTGAGCTATTTATATCTCTTTCTCTCCAATAAAACAAGAAAGAGATAGGTATTAGGAGGATCTGTCAAATTAAGATGATCTAAAATGTTCATACCATTACAGTTGTCATTTCAGAACGTATTGATTAAAAACACGGCGAAGTTCAAGAAAAAAAACTAATTTGAAACCTCTTAGATATTAGTTCCTATCTGTCGCCGTCCTTTTCTTTTGCTGCCTGAAAGTAAGAGATGCCAATTGTCTTATTTTAGTTTAGTCTGTGAACAAGGGATTCGGCGCTATTGTCACTGAGATGACCCAGTGACAATAAATGTCAAACAAAAGGTAAAATGGAGGCATTTTTGACAGATAAGAATATCTATCTACGAGTGTTCATAATATTTGCTAGCATGGTAAGGAATTTTCTTTGGGTCTTATAATAATATACTGGCCAATTAGAAATGTATGTTTCTAAAGACCAAATTTTAGTCTTAGGTTTTAATTTCGATCGTCAAGCAATTTACTTATCTATACTCCGTTCACAATAAGATTAGACATACACACAAACCTTTTTACAGTCCCTTCAACCGATTTTGACTTCTATTCCGTAGGTTTAAGGATAACATTACAGGCAAAAAAGTGGTTACAATAACAACTGTTTTTTGCAGCTGCCATTAGTCATGCTACAAACGCAATATAAGTCAAAATCGGTTGAGCGGACTGTAACAAAGGTTTGTGTATATGTCTAACCTTATTGTGAACGGTCAGTTTGTTGATACTTAAAAAACTAAAAACAGGTTTCACTTTTGTTAAAAACCTTTTTAAAAACTAACCGTCTAGAAGAATTCTCCTAGACCAGTGTGCACTAAATTAAACTTTCTGTATTTTCTGCAAATAATGGTTGTTTCTTAAATAAAATTGTCGACTGTGTGAGACCGCCCTGTTCTGTGGCTTATTTGTGTGTAACAGAAAATTGTCGAGTCTTTAGGAACCTATTTCTGTTTCTTATTGTAAACGAGTATATTTTTTAGGTACTACGTTATAATTTCGTGCTCGATATTACACCATATATAAATATGTTCCTTACTAGGAATTGTACTTTTTGCTATAGTTATTATGTTCCTGAAATTAATAGGTAAATGTAAAAAAATATATTGTTTTATAAACTTTTGTCTGTTTTGTCATTTATTTGAATATAATTAAGTTTTAAGTTACATTTAAAGCTTAAAAATAATGAATAATAACATTATTTACAGTTCTAACCAAAAGGGAGGAGAGATGTGTCGGTATGGTGTCGGACGTAAAGAATGGCACCATCCTACATCTTCCCGTGAGTGTCGTAAGAGGCGACTAAGGGACTCACCAGAGAATGGGCAGCAGCATTCTCTGTGCCTTTGTAACAACCATACTGCGAATGCCAACCCGCCTGCCAAGCGTGGCGATTATAGCAAAACCCCCCAATTCTTGGGGGAGGTCTATGTCCAGCAGTGGACGTCTTTCGGCTGAAATGATGATGATGATGATGATGGGAGGGGGGAGCTCAAAGGGCATCAAAAACTCATCCACATAATTATTTATCTGTCAACAGCTGGCAGTATTGCTACTTTGTGTGGTAATGCTGATTCTTTGACACAAGAATTATAGACCAGCCTTCGGGTCACATAAAGAGTTGACCAGCCATTGGCAATGTAAAAAAAAAAAAAATGTTTATTGCATGACCATAGTTGTTTACATTTTGTTGTTGAATGGCGCCTCTTTTTAAGCAGATAATGCCTGTGTTATGAGACGCCGCTCTTTCTTAGGTAGACTGATCGGTGATAAAAGACTACTTATTAACTAAAAATATTTTACACAAAAAAATGTGTGATGTGATGTGAGTGATGTGATGTGAGTGATGTGATGTGAGTGATGTGATGTGAATGATGTGATGTGAGTGATGTGATGTGAGTGACGTGATGTGAGTGACGTGATGTGAGTGATGTGATGTGAGTGATGTGATGTGAGTGATGTGATGTGAGTGATGTGATGTGAGTGATGTGATGTGAGTGATGTGATGTGAGTGATGTGATGTGAGTGATGTGATGTGAGTGATGTGATGTCAGTGATGTGATGTGGGGGGGGGGGGTGAGTGTGTGTCCCGGAAAACAACATGGGCACTCGGACCCCATGGCCCTAAAGTTGCCACCGCAAACGGCTCAAACATAAGAAAGAAGCGAGAAGCTAAAATTGGTTCAATTCAATATCATTAGTGTGTGTTTTAATCATTTATCATGTGGTTCCATTAGCGTGGTTTAGCTTATATTCAAATTTAAATTATAATAAGCCTCAATTATGTCCAAACCGTTCTATAATACTATTATCACGCTACAGTTGACATAGAGTGCTTCAAACTGAGTGATTGGAACTCCAACATAATAATAATAACTTTATTCATAACAAACATTATACACAGTAACAAATTCCCTGGCTCCCTGGCTGTCTGTGTATGTGCGTGTGTGATATCCAACAAGTACACGTCAACGTTTTAATGAAAAAGCTTTTTTAACCGACTTCAAAAAGGAGGAGGTTATCAATTCGAATGTTTATATATATATTTTTTTATGTGTGTTCGGGCATAACTCTGTCATATATAGACGAATTTGCAAAATTCGACACAGTGTGACAATCACATACTTTTAATAAACAAACAAGTAATAAATGATATAAATTAGTGTTAGTAAATTAGTATTGAATTTCTGATTTTGATCATCTACTTTTGCTGTTGACTGTACTTACGATCTCTTTTAACTCTGTTGCCGTTTCTTAATGGATTTGGATGTTAAGGCAACACTAAAAAGCGAAAAATTAAAGTCCGAAAGTAAAGTAATGTGTGTTCTGTACTAAAGTTATTTATCACTTTTTAGTTTCCGAAGGCGGTTTTCTTTTCTTTGAGAAAACTTTTTTTTAATGGGACAACCCGCCACCCTTTCCAAACCACTGCAACTTCTGAAAGCCAGAATCAAAATTGGCGACGACTAGAGAAGTCCCGGAGAAAAATTACAACTTTTTTTTTTTTTTTTTTTACTATTTAATAGGCTTGCGTTTGACCGCAATTCACCTGATCGTAAGTGATAATGCGGCCTAAGTTGGTACACGCTTGCCTAAGATGAACCGGATGACAACTATCTTGCATCCCGTAACGAAATTAATCAGAAAAGAGGAGTAAGAAAAACAAAGATATTTTCCACTTTCCTCTAAATCAAGCTGGAGATAGAATTTAAAAAAAGCGGCCATGAAGTCCGTAGGGTTCCGGTTCCGATAATTTAGTTTATTCGTAAAAGTTACACAAAAGTTCAGTTGGATGCTAATCCGCGGTTATAGGGCTACGGCAGCTATTGGTGCCAATTCTGTTGTATACGAGCTTTACTTATTTTAAGCTATTTATATCTCTTTCTATCCAATAAAACAAGAAGGAGACAGATATTAATAAGAGCTGTCAATTATAAAGGCAGACACAAAATATAAAGGGTACAGAAGGACCGCTCCCGCCATCTTCAATAATAATTACCTAAACTTGCCAGACACACTAGGGCTGCTACTGTATTGACTCTGTAGGTTTTTTTTTGTGACAATATGAAATTTTATTGGCACTGGTTGGAGCTCTTTGCATTTTTATAACATTTTTTTTCGGTTCGTCATGAAATGTCAATGTCTGTCATTTATTAATTTAGACAAAACGTGACAGTCGACACTGATATCTGCTTGAAACCGCTTGAGGTTGCCTATAAACGTAATGTAAATGTGTGCGTGAGTACAATGGCGGTTTGTTCTGAGTGATCTCTCTGCTCGGGCGCGCTGCAGCCTTACGTACTTGGTGGTATTGATTAAAAACACAGCGAAGTTCAAGGAGAAAACTAATTTGACATCTCTAACTTAGTTATTGTCTGTCGCCGTCCTTTTCATCACCTGCCTGGTAGTAAGAGATGCCAATTCTCAAAATTTAGTTTATTTTGTGAACAAGGGAATCGGCACCATTGGTTAACTAATTAAAATCATAAAAGTAAATAAAACTAGTAGCGAAAAGTAGGTCGCGGCGTTAGCAATTTGCCTGTACGTGAACCGTACACACGTTACTCCTGAATGCTTTAAGCAATATTTTATAATCAAAAGATTCGTAAAAATAAAACACGCGGACGTTATCGTTTACTTTGCAATTACAAAATTACGCGCAATGATATACCTATCAAAATTCAATAATCACACATAGTCATCATCACCATCATCAGCCGGAAGACATCCACTGTTGAACAAATACCTCCCTCAATGAGGGGAGGAGAGGGATTGTCATAATCCCCATGCTTGGCAGGCGTCTTGGGAATCGCAGCGAAGTTGTTGAGGATTTCCGGATTTTCCCATAGTCGCCTTTAACTGTAGCCTCTACTTGTGGTATGCTACTCACCGGCTGAATAGCAATAGAACATGAGATAATTTACAGAGGTTAACATGAAGCGTTGTTTGAAATAAAACTTTTCATAATTTTGTCTCCTCAATTGCCTTTAATCAAAAGTTGACACGTTGTTAAATACACACCGCTTCAATGCAGTTAACCAACACTTGTCATTTAAAAGAGGTTACATAATTAACATGTGCTTACTTACACCGAGTATTAACCTTACTATAATAATAATAGTTTATTAGGAAAATAAACTACAAGTTTGACACTGTAATGTTTATAGATTTCTTAATAAAACTTCCGTAAATGTTCTTCAATATTTTATATTTTACTTTTCACCTTTTACAAGTGTATCTTAGTTCGACCTTCGTCATAGATCATAGAGAATGTTCATAGACCATCCTCCATTTACAGATTACGTTTCTTTCCACTACAGTAAATCTCTCTACTTTCCCAAAAAAAATTGAAAAAAAAAAAGAATAATGTTTATAAGAAAAAACAGTTTTAAACTTACTTTTACATTAAACTTACTTTTACATTAAACTTACTTTTACATTAAACTTACTTATACATATAATGATATTATTCTGTTCCTGCTTTTACTTCCAAATAAGTTTTAATGGATAGAGAACTAAAAGGCGTAATTGCGTTTCTTTGAAAACCTAAGAAACTACATTTAATGCCAATTATTATAGTTTACAATATTCATCACGTTTTTCTTACACAGATTTCACTTCAACTGTCACCACTGACTAATTAAAAATATGACTGCCACTAGGCGTTGTCTTTCTCTATAAGAGTGCAGTAAACCTCTTTACATACATACACCTTTATTATGGTGTTCATTTTCTTATAACTACACACACTGAGTCTGCACATTCATCCCTTTGATTCACCAGATCATTGAGAGCGAACATGATATGATGTTCTCGTGTATATACATCCATTAGTATCTCTTATGTCATATGATCTGTACTTATTATTTCTAACTATTTGACCTCGACGTTTCTTTCCACTACAGTACAGACACAAAGAAATAGTACACATAATTATCATTAGAGACATAAAATTTACTACAGAATAGTGTGTGAGAGATGGATACAGTACGGTCAATACAAAATTTGGGCCCTGACTTCTAAACTAGAAATCTAACTAACTATGACATCACTGGACCTGGCTCACAGTCAGGATCGCCCTGTGTGGTCTGTAGAAGATGATAAGCAGAGCTAGCTGCTTCAGTTACTAGTACAAACGCTTGACGTCAGAGGGCGCTGCTGGCCTCAGATTTTTAGTTGTAACGACACCCATGGAATGGAAAGGGTGGATGCTATTCTAGCCCGGATAACTCCTTATTTCTATTACACAAAGGTACACAATAATTATTCATCATATTAATTACTAAATTATTGACACTAATAAAATATCATAACTGAATATGAAACTACCACACAGATCGCTAAGTCAACATTAAACAATAACTGAAACCATTGAAACAGTGCGAATTTCATTAAATTCAACTGATATCTACATAGTAAACTCAATGAATACGTTATGAAACCAATATACTAGCTTACCCAATTAATATAGGTAATAATTATTACCATGTCGCTTTGAGCTACTAAATTCCGTAATATTACACCTGTCAGTGACCAGTAATGAATCACATCCTAGCTGTCACATGCATTATGTATAACAAATCAAGGAGAAAATCAGTTGCTGTAATTCGTAATAGTTGCCCCCATTAACTAATAATTCCAATAAACAAAACTATTTACACAAAAAGACAACGGCCTTCAAAAACTAAGAAGATAAATAAAAACTTTTTTGAAAAAAGAGAACCGCCTTCGAAAACTAATACGTGATAAATAACTTTAGCACAGAACACACATAACTTTAGTTTCGGAAGTCGGTGGCAATACAAAACAACAAATAGAACAAAGCCACCGATTTCCGAAACTAAAGTTATGTGTGTTCTGTGCTAAAGTTATTTATCACGTATTAGTTTTTGAATGCGGTTCTCTCTTTTTTTTAAGTTTTTATTTTCCACTTTTAAGTGTCTCCTTATCACCCAAATCCATTAAGAAACGGCAACACTGTTAAAACAGAGATTGAAAGTCCTCCAAAGATGGAAAGATGGAAGAAACGAAAACGTTGTCTCGATTTACCTGCTTTTTCAAAAAGCGCTTTCAAAATTTCTGTTTATTGTATACTAGAACCTTCTCCAGAATGTAACAAACACTTTTCTGAAAACCGCATCAAAATCGGTTCAGCCAAACGGGAGATAATCGCGGACAAACATATATACATACAAACATACGGGTCGAACTGATAACCTCCTTTTTTTTGAACTTTAATTTCGCAAGTTTTTGTTTTTGTATTTTTACTTTTTTTTTGAGGAGCTCGTGGCTAAGTTAAAGCCGGACAGATCGATCGGTCAATGGTTAAGCTACGCTAGCCGCGGTCAGTCTGTGGATGGGTGACCATCCCTTTTATACCGAGTTCTAGGCAAGGCTAGGCAGATGATGATGATTTTTACTTTTAAGATTTTGAAGGCAGTAGTAGGTAGTATATAAGTTTTTTTTTTCGCTTTACAGTTTTTTTTATTTTGGAAGATTATGCATCATCCAAAATAATTAGGGAACAGTAACACCTAACACATTGAGTCATTCCTTAATTGTCCAACACTTAGAGGGAGGTGGAATAAAAATAATACTGGCCTATATTTGTCCCACTGCAGAGCAAAGGATGACAAGTGGAGTTCAAGGGCACGTCAAAATCGCAAGAGAAAAAAAAAAAAAAAAAAAAAAATACACTCTTATCTCTCAAAATACAGTGCTATGTGGTGAATCCTGGGAGATCAAGGGCACGTCTACAACGCAAGAAACAAAAAAAAAAAAAAATACACTCTTATCTCTCAAAATACAGTGCTATGTGGTGAATCCTGGGAGATCAAGGGCACGTCAACATCGCAAGAGAAAAAAAAAAAAAAAAAAAAATACACTCTTATCTCTCAAAATACAGTGCTATGTGGTGAATCCTGGGTGATACTACCTCGTCTCATACAGAGAAGACACGAGCATTGATCACCACGTGCCCTTAAGGCCGGATTAGCGATTTCAGACTTATACAGGGTGGCGATGAGAATAGTACTAAAAAGGATCATGGCAGCATTTGATAATTTGATGTAGGTAATTGTTTTTTTGAGCATTAATAATATGAAAAGATGGCGTCAGAAGTTGCCGCATTTCTCACAAGTTGGTTAACCAATATTTCAAATGGTGGTCTATTTTGGTTACATTTATATGCTCCTTAGAATGTTTGATGTTTTTTTTTATTAATTTCGGTGATAGAATAATAATTTATTTGATAGTTTCAAAATATTCTTAATAACTAGTATTACCAGTATTTTATTTTTTTGTCGTATCGTCATCTCCACCTTGTGTTCATTATATAAGTCCAGATTTTTTTTACCGACGTCAGTGGTGTCCAAAATAAACTTGGAAAGTAGATATGAAATTGAAGAAGTTAAATTTGTACTTGCTCGTGCCGGGTTACGAACCCACAACCTCGTGCATGAAAGGCAACCGCCCTGACCACTGGGCGTCACGTCACTTAAATAATTTCCATCTATCACTACTAATATACTTTACTAGCTTTTGCCCGCGACTTCGTCCGCATGAATGTCGGTTATCACGGATGTGAATTATGTCGTAATTTAAAAAGAAGCCTATGTCCTTTCCCAGGGTTCACGCTATTTTCTTACCAAATGACAATGCCAGAACCTGCCCCACCCATTTACAGAAAATTTAATTTAATAAAATAATTGTAATGATCATAGAATCTTATTATAATAAATTGTTTTGCTTTAGAACTTGCGTTCTTGGTTTATTTCCAAGACAGGCTCGAGTGTGGAGTTGTGTGGAGTTCATTAGCAAAATGCTTCCTTTGTGTCTTATATTTGTTTTTTTTAGAACCTAATTGATAATGTAGACTTTTGTAGATTATAAGGAAATGTAAAGAACTTTTTGTTGGCAAATGAACAACATTATTATTATTACTTGCGTATTACAAATCAATGCTAAAAGGAATGCAAATACAGTTTTTTGATTTAAACAGAAACGGCAAGTTCTGCAGCCATTAAGACTAATGTTTTGTTATCAGCAATGAATAAGCAGTAAGATGCTACATATTGCAAGCTTGTACATGACTTTTACTAAGTGGGGCAAAGTTCTATAGAGTTTCTGGCATTGTCCTTTCATCAAAATCAGTTTAGCTGTTTCATCGTGAAAGAGACAGAGACAGAGAGTAACAGACAGAGTTACTTTCGCATTTATAATATTAGTATGGAAGTATGTATTTACTTGCCTATTTACTTTAGCGTCGTGAAGTCTAAGTTGATTTTTGAGAGGCCATTTTGATCAATGGAGTTTGAACTTAGTCATGTGCAAATAGAGTTTGTTGACAAAGAAACTTGATATTTTCATACCGTTTATGTCAAGATCGATCATAGGACTCTATTTTCTTTTCTTAGGTACTTAATGATTATTTTTTTACCCCACGTAAAAGATAATAACCAATTCGCTCTGAAAATTCATGAGGCAATTATTGCTTAGACAAAAGGCTAAAAATATAATATTAAAAAAAAAATGCCCAACCAAATCTGAAGAGCCATATTCATGGAGAAGAGTCCTATTCTTAGCCCAGGTTCACGCAAACTCATACAAGTGTTTCTCGTAATATAAAGGCGGAATGAGTGTTGAGTACACGCGCGTAAATCGTTTCAAATGAGTGCTTCATGAGTGCAGATAAATTACATTAAATCTGAGAGTTACGTGCCGGAAAATTCACCAATGTTTCACCCGGGACAAGGGTGACTATGAATTTTGGGTGGCAGATAAATTGTTTCCGTTAAATGCTAGCTTCTGCCCGCGACTTTGTCCGCCTGGAAGTCAAGTGTACCATAAAACATAGACTATGGCTCTTGGCAAGAGTATAGTTTTCTATCAGTAAAAATATTTGGTAATCGGATTAGTATTTCCAGAAACTACCCATACAAAAACAAAAAAAAAAACTTTATCTCTATGATATTAAGTATAGAAGTATAGATTGCTGTAAATCAAGATCCATTTACATAACGTACCTTTTTGGCTTACTTAATAAACAAAAACCATAATTTTGTAGAGTTTATAAATAAAAAAGAAGAAAAAAGAAATAGATTAAAATAAAGTGAAAGCCTTCATTACGCCTGTTTTTACCGCTGTTGGATTTATTTTATTTTATTTTATTTATTAGGGACAAAAAACAGTTACATGCAGAAAAAAACAAAGACATACTTAATTAAAAATTAACAAACATGTAACCCACACTATTGTCCACGATTTAACAAAAGGTTAAAAGAAGAGCAAGATAAGTTAAAAAAAAAAAATAAAGAAAATCAAAGATTTATATGCAGAACTACATAATAATATAATTTACTTCGAATTTATAAAAACAAAGAAGAAATCCAGCCAGGGGCAGCTTTCATATGTTATAACATTTTACTACAATATCACACTAGGCTTTCAGATTAGGTCTATGTCCTTTAGGCCCATGCGTCGTAATATTTTATAGAGGCTCAACGTGGCCGACGTTGACACTGACGTATTTTGTAGTGTAATAATTAATGTTATAACATTTAATCTTTCACGAGAAGATATTCAAAATGGTTCTGTTAGCTTGTAACTAAACTAGAGTAGGATAGAAGAAATCCTTTTTACGGAAAAAATATACCACAACAAATACCTAACTTATTAATTACTTCGGACGCCACTTACTAAAACAAGAGTTTTTACTTTATTCATAAAAAAAACCTGTATCGCACTGCCATTTGCCGTTTTTACAAGGCGAACAGAAAACATAATTACAACTTAGAAACTTCGTAGCAAAAAAAAGAGAACAAAAGTTCTGAGAAAGTCCGCGTTCGCAATAAAAGTAAGTACACCGTACATAACAAGTACTTGCTTTCTGAAGTTACTTTAAGTATCTACTCAACAAGAATTATGAGAAGGTACGTGTTTCTCAGACTTTTTATTGAATTAAATTTACGTACTAATGAGTTTTGCTTGTATGTATATGTATGTATTGTTAATTTGTCGAGGCCTCTAGACGTCGGCTGTATTTAGACATATTATCAATATTGTTGCTTGGTTCATTTGACGGTTATACATATTTCACTCACACATACGACTTTGCAGACAGATGCCACGTTATTTGAATGATCAAAAACGTGGCAGTTGTTTTGGAAGCCTAGCATCGGTGGTATGATAACCAGTTCATTCTGTAAAAATCTCCCACAAATCCTAGCATCAGGGGGGCGATTCTCACGCAATAGACATCACGTCGAATTAGAGATATGTCGAAATAAAATGGCGGATGTCGAATGAAACCGATTTTTCGTATTCTCGAAATGTCACATTAGAGAAATGTCTATGCCTAGCGCTCGACTTGCAACGAGTGGTAAATGTCAGTCGACATGAATGTCGCGCGTGAAGTCTATCGAGTTCTCTAGTTGTTGTTGCTGCTTGCTCACGCCAATTCCGTGGAATTCCCATTATTATTCCTGCCAACTGTTGACACATTTCTACACAACAAAAGAAAACATAAAGTCTAACTACGCCAAAAAAATAGGTTAAACTTACCAAGCTCTAAGCTAAAAATGCACTCAACAAGTACACTAGCCATGTCAATTAAAATATGTAATAAATACCCGATATATTTAAAGAACAACAAAATAGTAATTTATACATTCATAAATAAATAAAAAGAGTTTATAATAAACGTAAATGTTATTACATATATCTAATATAAATAAATAAAAAAAATATTAATTTTAAATTAGGTATATAATGTAATTACATTAAAATAATAAAAACATAATAATTAATAATGCAATTATTTTATAATTAATAATACAATAGTAATTAATAATAAAATCATTACCTAATTAATAATACAATAATTGCATAATTTTATTAAAATATGTTCATAATTACATAATAAATAACCAGTTACAATCAACTAAATAGTCAAACAAAAACCTTTTATTCTCTCCTACTTTTACTTTTGCTGTGCCCGACCCGGGTCCGCATTGTTCATTTCTGTAAGTGCACATGTGGATGCAATAAATATATTGAGTGAACAACAAAAAACAATGCCAGACAAAAGATGCAAAAAATTACGTTAAGATTCGTGATAGAGATCCAAAAACCCTGCGACATTTATCTCTATTGATTATGAGAATACGATTATATAAATTTTGTGACATTTTCAGTAGACATTTAAAATTAGACATTATCTCGAATTAGAGATATCTCGAAAGAATTGAGAATCGCCTCCCAGTGGTATGACAACCGGTTAATTCTATAAAAATCCTCCGCAAAACCTAGCATAGGTGGTATGACAGTCGGTTTATTCTGTAAAAATCTCCCTCGAACCCTGGCATCGGTGGTATGACAGACGGTTCATACTTTAAAGATCGAAGAGACGGAAGTAAAGATCTCCTTGTTTCGAGCCTACTGCACTTCATTTTATACGAGCGGCCTGTGCTGCCCCCGATAGTTAAAAAGACGTATCTAACAAAAAGTAAAAACGGAGAAATAAATATTTTAATGAATGAAACGGGAAATCGTTTGCTGTCTTCGAGTAAAAAAAAAATTTACATACTAAAAGTTGAAAATAATACCCTCTAATAATTGGCTTTAACTTGGTTTAATAATAATATGAATTTATTAAATTATTATAATAAAATTAATGAAAAAACAGTTTCATCTTAGCATAAAAAATTAAGGAAAATATTACATACTAAATTGAATAGACGTAAACCGCTAGATGCGTCCTTTAAATTTCAAACGCTTTTGGCTGTACTTTTTTTCTAAGTATTTAGTTTATCTGTCTAGTATTTTATTTTAACAGAAATGGGCGCAAATAGGTATTTCCGCCTTTTTTCTTAAGAATTAGAAAGTATGTAGATAACCCTTGGCTTAGGTAAAATGTTTATAAAATTATTTAATAATCCTTTTATCTAAGGTAGTATATCAGAAATAGTACAGTAGGTTCGTGGTTATCATATAAGCCATAGCCTAATTTATTATTTGTAAATAAAACACAATTGATATAGTCAAGTATTTATTTTAAAATCTTTTGACCCACATAAACAAAAATGTTATCCATGGCACAGTAAAAATCAGAACTATTTATTATACTTGAGCAAAGTTTAGCTTAATCAGTCTTAAATAGATACAGATCTATTATAATTATCTCCTTAATCTTTATTTTAACAAACACGTCTTAAAAAAAATAACATTCTTAGGCTAATAATCACATTACTATAAGTGTTTACACAAACAATATTATGATTATTATGTGACTAAAATATCAAAGTAAAAAACATTATAAAATCAATATCAAAAAATTTAAAAAAAAACATCAGTCTTAACTGCCTCTAGATTCTCTTAAAATCTAACTTTAACGTAAGATCACAGACAATTATTAATCCTTGGACAAATCTTAAAAATAAGTATAAAAATTGCTTTTTTGAAAAAATATTGTCTAATCTAAAAATTCTGTATTTAGAATTTTTACTTCGCTGGTCAATGCTATCTATTGATAGCATTGACCAGTGAAGTAATTGTAGTTTCACTGCCACCAAAGAAAAAGAGCTGCTGTTGCTTTGTGTGCCTATTTGTCAACATCAATGCTGCAACCTAACCAAGACTTCAGCATTAAAGTCCATACGTGTGGCAACGTTGAAAACAAACATTGTCTATGCCCCATGATAAATAAAGTCTCACACACAAAGTATTTGGGTGTTGTTATTGACCAGCGGTTGTCTTGGTACCATCACCTTGAGCAGGTCGCAAACAGAGTCAGAAAACTTTCCTGGGTATTTAGAACACTGAGGCATGTTGTTCCAGCTAATTTTACTCATGATGGCGTATCACACAGAAACATTGTCAGGGAAATATATGTTGCTCTGGTACAATCTGTCCTTGAGTACTGTATTCCCGTTTGGGGTGGTGCAGCTAAATCTCAATTTATAAACTTAGAACGAGCACAGCGTGCCATAATTAAAATTATGTATTTTAAAAAGATTAGGTACTCTACCGAGAGCTTGTATCAGATAAGTGATCTACTCTCGGTGAGAAAACTTTATATTGTAAAAACTGTTTTAAAAAAACATAAAGAGCTCCCTTATAAGCCCAATATCTTATCAAAAAGACGAAAATATGATATAGCACAGATCCCTCGAAAGAAAACAAGGTTTGGTGGTAGGCAGTATGATAAAAGATCATCACAACTCTACAACAACATAAATAAGGAAATATACATATATCCCAAACAGTACAATGAATGTAAAAAGCTTATTATTAAATGGATTAAACCACTCTCATATGATGATTCTGAAGCACTCCTACAGCACACATAATGATTGATGGGTATGTACCTACGTGTATTCCCTCGTCTATTACAGAAACTCGGTTTCACCACACACACATTACACATACACCATACACACATACACACATACCACATAGACACCATACATACATGTCACACACACACACACACACGCACACACAAACACACATCGTATACACATCACATATAGACCTTAATATTCCTTTTGCATGATTTTTAAATCCTAGTTAAGAGCTTTAGTGTTTTATATACCTAATAATCAATTGTTCATCCATAGTTTGTACCATCTATTTTATTTTTATTATATAAAGTAAACATTAGTTCTAGTTTTGTCCATGTACATGACTAAATTATTTTGTTGTTACGGAAGAGCGATGTGACCTAATACAAGCATTTATTGCTTAAAAGGCCGCATCAAACACTATCTATGTTGTACAAAACTTGTTAAAGAAATAAACGAATTTGAATTGAATTGAATTTGAATCTTCCTCATATTCGTTAATCAAATCGACAGAGTTGTCATTAATTGGCAAATTTCGCCAAAACGCCCTTCGGTTCTCCGGCATAAGAGAAAGTAACTGATTTATTATATCAGATTTTCGCTTTTCATTAACTCCTCTGAATTGAGTTTTTATTACTGGTCTTGGAATGCCAATTTTAATATTTTTCACTCTCAGGAAGTCCAGTTCTCTTTCTAAGCCATCAAAATCAGTTCTGAATGCTAATGTATTAATTCCCCTTCGAAAAGTGACTTCGCACATGTTACTCAGATATACTCTTGGTATCATATTTTGAAGTTTATAGGAAGAAGAGCAATCTTCAAATCTGCAAAAGTCGCTGACGACCATTTTCTTCACAGTAATTTTACGATGAGTATCAGAAACCGCGTGATGGAAGTCTTCGAAGTCATATATTCTTTTCTTCTTTTTGAGTGACAACTCGACCTGGTGATGAAATTCATCCGCTGACATGTAAGTGTGTCCTACTTCCAAATATTTCAGAGTGATAGTTTCCAAATTGACATCGCTTGAGTTTATCAGGTACAATAAATAGGAAAAAAGTGTCCAGTTCTTATTTTGAGCGGCACAGTTATCTAGCCACAGAGTTATGTGCTTGACATCACGATAATGCAAAAAAAAGGCTCGGAAACAGCTTATGATGTCGTCTTTTTTCCTGACAGCAATAGCTTCGTGCCAGATACAAGCAAATGTGTCCCTCGCGCCTCGAAATTTCTTGTCTCCCAGAGGTACGAAACTCTCGTTAAATAATATCAGTCTTGGGCAAAATATAGCAACCTTGAATTCATCTAGACGAGGGCACATTATAACCTTTTCTAGGTCTACTGAGTAATACATAGCGTCACTGGTTTGGTCTTGCATACTCATTTGACGAGATTTATCTTCATCGTATTTCTGTCGTGCTAAAATGTATCTTCTGTGATGTAATTCGTACTCCTTACATTCGGTGCAATTTCGATGACGGATCTCCATAATATCAGGGTTATGTAATTTATATTTTTCGCATATTTCGCACTCCTCATTGCCTAGTTTTGCGAAAGAGATATTAAGTTCTTTAATAACTCGTCGGTAGTGATCATAAGATACACAATATTCGGGAGCGGACTGCTCAGTTATACCCATCTTTTCACAAAAGTCATACATATATATAGATAGTTATAGTAGATAGTTGTACATATCACGAATATTTAGCTCTGACGGTAAATATTTTCGATTGGGTGCATGTACCCTTCTGTAGTGTGATACAGCAGGATGAAAAGAATTAATGTGATCAATGATGGGCTTATTATCGATCTTTTTAGGGTTGGGATTACAGCCTCGCATATCCGTTATTTCTTGTACTTGCGCTTGTTTTAAAGCGTTTCGCAGAACCTTGTCGTTATTTTTCTCAAATCCAAGTGTCGTCAAAAAAAAAATCTTGCACACCGTTACTCTCTCATTATTTTCATTCAACATAAAATATGTAATAGTTTTTCCTCGGTTAATTACTTTTGAGTTAGGATTTTTTTTTGTTCGCCTGGCCGGTAAAGTTTGAGATGTGTTGTTAATTATATATATGAATTGTTCTCTCCAGGTGAAATTACGAAACTGCTTATTTATAATACCTCGCTGGTTTTCAGATATATTTGAAGAACACTTTTTTTTTACATTCTTCGCCACAACCTGGTTTAACGCAATACTTGGTAATAGTCTTCAACTCTTTCTTAGCTTTAGTACGCTCTCGCAATGAAGTATCGTAATGTTTGCGTTTACGTACACTTCCTTTCTTCGTAAGTTGGATTACATTTTCAAAAGCCTGGTCAGTCTGATTTTCGGGCTCAAAATCTTCTCGTTCAGGTGACTCTGATACGCGAATGTTGTTTTGTTGTGAATTCTCTATGAAATCAATATCTGAATCTGAGTCGATAACACTACTTTTGTTGTTTTTTCTTTGTGGTGGAATGTAATCTTTATCAAAAACTGAATCATCAGAGTCAAAATCACTTACTGTTGAACTGCTGCTGCTGCTGATAGTAGGTGCAGTGGTGGTATTATCGCAGACTTTATCCGGAAGAACATTGTCAGTTGTAGAGACGTGGTTAATTTCTTCACCATGGCTTATTTGGTAAGGGTGTTGGTCATTAATTAAGGGATACAGCGAAATTCGCTCTGTATTTTCTGCTGCAGTACTATTTGTACTTTCCGTACTTGTGGAAGCTAAAGCTTTAGTAAGTAACTCAAAGCATCGACCTTTTTTCATGTTAGTTTTAGCTGTAACAACAGTAATTAATAGTGTTAGAATACATTATAAACACACACAATTCAATAAGATTTTCTCAATAAAAGCTTACTTCAGTTAGTATCACTAATGTATTATAAATTTTATTCAAGGAAATGATATAATTTCTATCAAAACAAGTCTTATACAATTTGTATTATTATTTGGCACACTACGGTTGAATAAAAATGCACACATAAACAACAAACAAACTTATCAAATAAAAAATACTTACTTTGTTACGACGAATCACGCTGCGAAATATTGCGCGACCGCGACACGTCGTGCTCCTAAACCTCCTCGGGCGCAACTGACATAGAAACTGATCAGGCGCCGTACTAAACATACCCCGCCCGACCCCCGCGCAATCTCCGCTTGATTCACAATTCTAGGAAAAAAGGACGTTTCTGTACACTTGCGCCTTTTTTATTAAGTATCATATTGTAATTATTTATTCAACGTAAAGTATTAAGACGCTTATGGCAAATGCGCCTATGCTAAAACAATTTTACGAAGTAAATAGGGCGCAAGTGGTCAGATGTGGTCTTTTTTCTTAATGTGAAAACAGTTTTTTATTAGCGCGTTAGTCGCAAATACCTATTTGCGTCTTATTATCTTCCTCTTAGAAATAGGGATAAATATGCGTCTTTTATAATACTGAACTAAAATAAAATCTATAAAGTATAAGGACATTATCTACATAAATGCGACTTTTTAATTAAGTTTCACATAAATTCGTCTTTTCATCTTCAATCGGGTGTAAAAAAATGAACAGAAGCGCCCTATTTTGTTGTGCTAAAACCGCACTGGAGGAAGTTAGAAAAATATAAAAAATACAGGCAGATGCGCCTTTTTTTTCTGATTCCGGCAATATATATAACTCAAATCTGGAAAAAATGTTAGATGCGCCTTTTTTCCTATCGGGGGCAGTGTGGGTGTCATACTCGCAAAAATCCTACAGCGCTCTCCGCGTTCAATACAACAATGCGTTGAGGGCACTGTTGCGGCTGCCTCGCTTCTGCAGCGCATCTGGAATGTTCGCCAATGTGCGGGTGGATTGCTTTTATGCCACCATGCGCAAGAGAGCAACCTCGATAGCGGGCAGGGTGCGTGGCAGCGGTAACAGACTGCTTTCAGTCGTCGCTAACAGGTTGGACGGGCCATTTCAGAGGCATTGGCTAGCCCTTCATGCACCCGTATGTAAAGTGTGGGGCAGATAATATCATGTTGCAAGTAGGGTTTTATTTTAAATGTATTTTAAATTAATAGTATGTAAGGAAGCGCTATATTTTTTAATATTCTTGATTTTATTGTTTATAATTTGACTTACTGACATTTATAATTTGATTTTTTGACATTTTTGATCTATAGAATTGATTATAATTTGTTGTTTTTAATTCAATTTTATTCTTATTGTAGGTAGCGAATTAAATATAATTGTAATTTATTGAAATAATAATTCAGCATTTCACACACGGCCATCTGACCCCAAACTAAGACATGTTAATGTTAAGTAATTGATGTAGGTACTTACATAGGTATTAAGCACTATACTAACAATTAATGTGGACTGTAACTGTCTGAATAAATAAATATAATAATAATAATAATTAAAAAAAAATCTTCAAAGTCTAGCATCGGTGGTGTAACAGCCGGTTCATTTTGTAAAAATCTCCTTCAAACCCTAGCATCGGTGATATGAGAGCCGGTTAATTCTGTAAAAATCTCTTTGAAACCTTGCAACGGTGGTATGACAGCCAGTTCATTCTGTAAAAATCTCCTTCAAACCAAGTACACTGCCACCCAAGAGTCAAGCATTCGCTTAGTTTGGGAGACAGTACCAGTCCCTAACGCACAATACATTTCCTTGTGTCTAATTAATTATAAGTCACCTTGTGAACTATATAATGTTTGCGACAAGATTATTACTATGATTATAAAGATTATTATTATTATGATTAAACCCCAGCATTGGTGCTGTCACAGCCAGTTTTTTTTGATAAAATCTTCCTGACAGCCGGTTCATTCTGTAAAAATCTACCTCGGTGAAGTTAGCTTAACAATCACTGAAGTAAATAAGTAATCATGTATCATTTATATATATATCAGCCTATTGCCGTCCACTGCTGAACGTAGGCCTCCCCCAGAGATCGCCAACCATCCCTGTCTTGGACAGCCCGCATCCATCCGCTGCCAGCCACCTTGTTTAATTTGCTTGACTGGGACAAACATCGAGAGTTTCACCCCGATTTTTATAACACCTCATATAGGTGCAGGTTACAGGTTTAGACGTAACATCTTTGGAGAAAGAGACAGCGTCGATAGACCGACTAATTCAATCAGATGATATCTATTCACAGATCCAATTTACGTAAGAGACTCCCAATAGTGCGGATCGGTTCCTATTACCGTGATATTTGGAACAGGTACAAGGAAAATACGATAAATATGTTTTGTTTGGGGAATTAAACGGTAAGAAAACACTGTTGTTGATGGCTTTTATGCCTGTTCGATGAAATTGTTAACCTGCTAAGTAATTACACATAGTAAGAATATTTTAATTACTTACAACTGACTTTGCTTGCGACTTTGGCGGCGTGAATCTTACGGATGCCAATTTTTTTTATGATAGAAAGTGTATTTGAGTACGCTGATATTTTGATTGAATGACAGTGGTCATTCATTATCAAAACCATTTACTTAGAGTCCGAAAGTAGTTCCAGAGACTGGCGCGTTTAAACAAAAAAAACAAACAACTCTTCAGCTTATAATACATTAGTATAGACATTTACACACTTAATAAAAACACAAGAAAAGAATAATGATAAAATCTTATGAAAATTAAACAAAAAGCAAACTAAATGGTATCGAACAAGTCCTCTGCTTTCCTGTCAACTGGTAATGTGGATGCAATGCTGAGCCTCTGCTCAAGAAGCTAGCCTTTGGGTCACTGGAAGTGTCAAGAAACCGTTTTAACATTTCCTAAGCGGCTCGCTCGCTCCTAATATATATATATAGGTACAGTTATTCTATCAATATCAAATTAATTATCTGCATTTGGTCTATTTTACTATCAAGAGCTATTTAAGCCCCCTGCGAGCGTGAATTTGAAGAGCTATTAAATGATTCATCATAAAATATCAGGCCGTAAACGCCAAATTAAACTTGACTTAACAACTGAAGTCATGACAAGCTTTATTTTACGACCAATTGCTAAGGTTCACGCTATACAACGAAACCCAGGATCCAGCATGCTTGTCTGCGTCCAGCATGTATAACATTTTGGGAATAAATAGAGAAACAGTATATTGTTTTAACATTAGTCGATCAAAACAGCACAAACACTCACAAATACACATATCATCATCATCATCATCAACCTTTAGACGCCCACTGCTGGGCATAGGTCTCCTCCAAGGGAGGGTTCAGTCGTAATCGCCATGCTTGGCCGGTGCATGTTGGCGATCGCAGTAGTTGGTATGGTACTTAGAAGGACGCTGCTGCCCATCCTTTGGTCAATATCCCTCTGTCACCTTCTACGACACCCACGGAAAGAAATGGGGTGGTGTTATTCGTGGCCAGCACCACACGGCTTACACACAAATACACACAGGCTTACTTCAAAAATTGGAGTGCATACAGAAACACTATTGTATTTGTCAGCCGTTTCTGAACCTAGGTCGGTGTGCTCAACAAAACGGATCCCGGTTTCCGCTGATGCGATTGTACACTCAATTGCACTTCAATTTTACACAGCAGGCGAGTTATGTCTTTTGTGTTAATATTCGCTTATAGTGCAATTTGCCTCAAAAGCTTTGTTATCCATATTATGAAACAGAACTTGTAGTGTAATGAAGCTATAGGTTATGAAAATTACATTGGAAAAAGAATCAGGAGTATTATAACATATACACATTAAAAGTGACATCACAATATAAACTTTTACCAAAGAAAAAAAAAGGATTATTATATTCATATTCATTTATTTGCATTCTACAAAGTTTAACAAGTTGAATTAACAGGCTTAGAGCTAAGAATCTTTGTAGACCCTGTGAGGGCACAGCATAATTATTGTTATTATATTATTAACTAAAATTAAAATAAAATTATACATGTACATTGAATAGTACCTAATTACTTTTTTCTTGAAATACTATTATTACATTTAGGTTATTACAATTGATACTTATTTTATTATTACAATTATTATAGGTATATATTATTATTAGAATTAATACTTATATATTTAGTTAGGTAATTAATTAAAAAAAGGTACTGACAAGAAATTATGTGTAAGCAATGTGAGCTCGTATCAGTACCAGTTTCACGCATACATGAACAACAAGTCTTACGGTGACGACATCTGACGGTTACGCGTCTGACAGTCGTTTTCTTAGCTAGTTTTACCGTGTACCGAGCGCTAAGATGTTTGTATACCAAAAATATTCAGCGTTTAATATTATCCTAAATCATTAAATGAAAATTCCGAAAATTAGTTTGTAAAATGATACTAATTTTAACGGGGATGCGTATTCATATCAAATATTTTACGGGAACAGTTTTTGGAGTCTTAGTGTTAGTTAGCAGCTACATTAAAAACTGCGTTGAAGCCATTAGTTCCCACCTCAAAGAGGGGAGATGTCGGTATGTTAGTCGGTATGTCTATGTATTTAGCGATTAATATCCAAAATCAATACAATTACGTACCTATTTTATTAAATGGTAGAAATTGTAACTCTGGTGAGTTCATTTTATTGTAGTCATATTAAAATAGGCGCTTTCGTGTTTCACCCCGAGCTTTGAAAAATACATGTTATAAAGCTAGGTACTTAATAAACGACATTTTTATATTTTATATGCTGTTACTGAATAGGTAGGAAGGAAGGTACAAAGCCATAAACCGTGTACTGACAAAGTAACAATGTTATATCCCATTTTTAGGTAAGGGTGTACAGATAAATATTTGTTAGGTCACCACAGGAAACTCTATAGACACACATTTTAGAGGTACACAAAGCCTGACCAAAGCCGTTAGGAGTACAGCCACATAGAACGTGTACTACTATGGTGCATCCAACGTATCGAGTGACAAACACTTACTATACGGCTGCTGTTCGATTTATACCTCTCACTTCGCGAAGTTAGAGCTAAGCGAATCTTATGTAGGCAGGTACATATTTATATTTATATTACGGCTAAAGATGGGTGTAAATATAAACTTAAAGGCTACGTATTAACCGACTTCAATAAAGACGGAGGTTCTCAATTCGACTGTATGTTGTTTTTTGTATATTTATTACGCGGTTTCTCCCCCTTATGTGAATCGATTTTGAAAATTCTTTTTTTTTTTTAGATAGGGTATGCCTCAGGGGTGGCCCCATATAAATATTATCGAAATTGATTCAATACTTTTTGAAGAATGAACAAAATCCCAAAAAGTACTACATAGACGACATTTCAGTTTCTTCAATCTTTAATTGTTTTAATTTTGTGTTGCCGGTTGTTAATGGATTTTGATGATATGAAGGTACTAACAAGTGATAAATAAAAAGCATTTTTAACAAAAAAGACAACCGCCATCCAAATCTAAAATCATAATTTTGTGTATTGTGCTAAAGTTATTTATCACTTTTTAGATTTTGCAGGCGGTTGTCTTTTTTGTAAATAAGCTTTTTTGGGTTACGTTTGACATAATGTTTCACCATCATCATCATTTTATCAACCTTTAGACGCTCAATCGCCATGCTTGGCCAATGCATGTTGGCGATCGCAGTAGGTGTTATGGTACTCAGAAGGACGTCGCTGCCCATCCTTCGGTCAATATCTCTCTGTCGCCTTCTACGACACCCACTGGTATAAATGGGGTGGTGCTATTCGGGCCGGACACCACACGGGGAACACGGTGTCATAATGTTGAATGTGATGCTAGCTTAAGCAAATCGCAAAACTTTGAATTTATGTAGAATATACCCCGAACTGTAGGCATTTAGGTATAATAAGTTCACGTAAGATTTTTGCTCTTGTATCATTTTTATTCTATGACCCAATACAGTGGTTTACCTTTAAATATTGAAGGTAGGTATAAAATCTTTCTATTTACTTCATTTAAATACAGATATCGTGCTTCGCTTCCCTGTTTTCCAATCGAGTTATTCGTATTTCGTTGAGTCGATCGAATGAACCTGATAACACTTCACGATAAAATAACAAAGAGAAAATGGTATCGATATATTTTTTATTTACTTTGCTTGGTAGCTGTAATGAAATAAAAGTACTACAAATTTTTGTATTCACAATTCAAAAATTTGTAGTACTTTTATTTTTTTATGCATTTAGATTTTTTGGTTTTTTAACCGACTTCAAAAAAAAGGAGGTTCTCAGTTCGACCCGTATGTTTGTTTGTATGTATGTATGTATGTATGTATGTATGTTTGTTTGTCCGCAATTATCTCCCGTTTGGCTGACCCGATTTTAACGCGGTTTTCAGAAAAGTGTTTGTTACATTCTGGGGAAGGTTTTAGTATACAACAATCAGAAATTTATTCAGCGCTTTTTGAAAAAAACAACAAAAACCGAGAAGACGTTTTCGTATCTTCCATCCTGCCATCTTTAGAGGACTTTCAATCTCTGTTTTAACTGTGTTGTGTGTGTTGTTTTGTGTGTTCTATAATGAATTTGGGTGATAAGGAGGCACTAAAGAGTGGAAAATATTTTTTTTTTCGAAAAAAGAGAACCGCCTTCAAAAAAAAACTAAAAAGTGATAAATAACTTTAGCACATAACACACATGACTTTAGTTTCGGAAGTCGGTGGCTTTCTTCTGTTCGTTGTTTTGTATTGCCACCGACTGTTGCTGTTCTGTATTGCTGTTCTCTAATATCAAAAAAGATTTTCTTTACAAAACATTCAAAGACAAAGATTTTTTATTTGTAGAACATAGGTAAACAAAAGATGTCAAAATTAATAAAATAAGCTCTATGTCTTGCCGCCAGCGGCATACAAATATTCTGATCATAATTTTAATTAATAATAAAATTTAAAATAATTGGTAAAAAATATAAAAACATTCAAAATTAATACATAAAATCAATTATAACTGCAACAAATTAAAAATGCATCGTCACATACTTAATCATTTGTTTTACATTAATAAAATAAAAATCAACCAAATAACAGAACAGAACAGTAAATTAAATTGAATAAAATAATGAAATTAATAACAAAAAATGATAACAAAAAAAAGGCATTACAATTTATCTTCCAGGTACTCATGACTGTGTAATAAGCTTTCTCGCCTAACAAATTTAGGAGAGCCTTTTTGAAATGGTGCATGTTGTCAAGATCTTTTATTATATTTGGTAATTTATTATATAACTTGGGTGCCATTCCCAAAAAACACTTCGAGTATAATACATTGACCTGACAATAGAAAATTCTCCTGTATGTTGGGGTATACGTTAACAAACATAATAAACTCACATACACAAACAGACCGGCCGGTACGTACAACTACCTGCCATACAAATGTTTATTCCATGCAAGAATCAAAGCCGTGCAGAACTCAATCGTTCAGCCACTGCGAAAAATGGACACAAAAATATCATGTTTCTTGTACGGGGACCTTTCATTTTTAACTTTTGAGCTGTACACACACAGACAGCAGGCTGTAGACACACTTTGTGAATTTCATATACAAAGTTAATTATAAAAAAAAAAAATTAGCAAAAAAGACAACCGCCTTCAAAAAGTATAAAATAACTTTCAATTCGCAAGTCACCGGCTTTGGTTTTGCTTGTTGTTTTGTATTGCCACCGACTTGCGAATTGAAAGTTATTTTATACTTTTTGAAGGCGGTAATCTTTTTTGTTAAAACATTTTTTTTTCGCTTTCTAGTGCCTACTTCTCATCATAGAAATTAATTACGAAATGGCGACACTAAAAAATCTGTCATTCCTTAATTTTCAACCCTTAGGGGTGGACTATTTTCTTGAATTTTTTATGGGACCAAATTTGAGGTATACACTATCAATTAAAAAAAGAATCATCGAAATCGGACTACACTGAAAAAAGTTATGCATGGTCAAACATAAATATATAAAAAATAAAAAAATGTTCATAAAATGAAAACTACTGGGCTAAATTACGTTAAATTTTTATGGGACCGAATGGCAACAATTCCGCATCAAACTAAAGAAGAATCACCTAAATCGGATCATAAATCTCGGAGTAATCGATGTACATACATAAAGTCAAAGTCAAAGTCAAAGTCAAATCATTTATTTCAATTAGACCATTATAAGGCACTTTTGAACGTCAAATGAGAAAAAAAATAATAATAATTGATTCTAGGTGCCCATTCCAAAAGGTAGTTTTGTATGGAGAAGAATGGGCAAGAAACTCCATACTTACTCTTTTAAAAACGATGTTAACAATATTTGCATTTACAGGAATTATATAATTATAGGTGAATACGATGTACCTTGCATAAAAACACTAGGTATTTGAAAGTGTGTACAAAGTATCACAGATTAAGGAATGACAGACTAAGTTATATGTACATAGATACACAGTGTTCACATATTAATACAAATGTTGAAACAGTAGACGACCACTCCTTATATTTTAACAAACAATGAATCAGTATGTGAGCCTGAGCAGTGTATAAAAAAGAGTCAAGTATATATATGTACATATTTATACTAAGTATTAAATTAGGTATTTCAAATTAGCAATCGGTTCGATTTTGTCTAGACTGTCGATCGTCCTATGGAGCTAGACCAGCATGTTTCCAAGCATTCTTATCTTAATATTTATAGAAAAAAAACAACCTAATTGAGAACCTCCTCCTTTTTGAAGTCGGTTAAAAATATCGAATGGTTCATATAATATCAATGGAAAATAAATACGTTTCTTGTGTTATCTTTTGGTGTCATAGGAATACACACTGGAAATCTTCACAGGGCGCGATTTCAAGCATTAGTGTGTGTGTGTTTTGTGTGTGTGTGTGTGTGTTTTATCTATCTATCTACCTATTACAGTTACAATGTTACAACCTTGTGAAAGACGGACGGATAGGATACAGCGGAGTCATAGTAATTTGTTTACGGGACCCAAAATAATGACTAAAAACAAATAACTAAAAAATATAGGTACGTACCTGAGTCACCGCCAAGAAATATAAATTATAAAGATATTCCATTAAAGCGATTCCTAGATCCCGCATGAGATACAGATATGCTTAGGCTATGGTAAATCGATACCCATTAAACGTACTGGATGCAGTGCAACGCCACCTGATGGCTTTAAATGGAACGATATTACTCGGTTTTACGATATTGTAACTATCATTGTCGGTTAAATGTAAAGGGGTTTGTATTGAGTTTGTTCGTAATAGTCGTTTTATGTTTAGAATTTTGAGGTGGAATCTTAGTTTTAGAGTAATTGTTTTTGGAATGATGATGATTGTAAAGTCAAAGTATTCACGACACAGTTGGCACATGGATGAGCGATCGGCCGCTGCACTGCGTGTCGCGGGTTCGTCTCCCGAATGACACAAATATTGGTATGGCCTATAGATAGTTGTTCTGGGTCTGGCTGTTTGTATATGAGAGTTTATATGTTTGTAAACACATCCACAATGCAGGAGAAAATCAAAGTACGGGACAGCGTTATTCAAACAAAAAAAAACACCAACAGCAGTGCAATTCTGTAAGAAATCACCCGCGAATTCAAATCTTATCTCATTTCCGATTTCACTTACCAGAAGTGAAAAGTATTTGGTATTCGCTAAAATCTAATATATACAATTCTCGTGTCACAGTTTTCGTTTCCGTACTCCTCCGAAACGGCTTGACCGATTCTGATGAAATTTTGTGTACATATTGGGTAGGTCTGAGAATAGGCCAACATCTATTTTTCATCCCCTTTTTTCACCCCTTTTTCATCCCCCATCGTAGATCGGGACAGGACAACGTCTGTCGGGTCAGCTAGTAGTTATGTAAAAATTGCTCGTTTCACCTATGTTCTCATTTAGTGGTGCTAGCATAGTTTTCATCGAGTTACAAACCACATAAGACAGTTTTCACGAAGTGAGAACTGACGAGTTCTTACAGAATAGCATAGCTGAACCTTAAACAGGCACTTTGGATTTATCAAGGAGTCTATCAGTTAGTCAGAATAGAAAGAAAAGTTAGTCAAAACAGTAAGGAGTAGGAAATCAGTTAGGAGATGCTTGTGACTAATAAATCGTACGAATATATCAAAGATCTTTGACAGCCGATATGGGTAGTAAGAAAGACTGACAACCAGTCTTACCAATGGCACAGAATACTTAATAGTACTACGTACAGAAGGGACAGTCCCTTCCACGCGCTATATCAGATACCGCACCTCACCCCGCACTTAGAGGTGTTAATCGCCGATTCCTTAGCCTGGGCGCGCAAAATCGTGAGAACTGCAGCGCTGTAGGTACTGCTGACACAAACGCACCATTTTGCGATTTATTTTGATTTAAGTTTTATTTATTAGTTTTAATCTCTATGATTCATTTATTTTCCAAGTTTTCTTCGTTTTATAATACAATTAAAACTTCCGTAATATTATCATACCAACATTACCAACTATTAATATAGCTCTCTCTCTTTATTGTCTTAGTTATGTACTTATGTCTTTCTTTCACGTTCTATTCATTCTTGGAATTGAAAAGTAGTACCCTACGCACTGACTTTGTCGCGTCGCCCCATTGCGTTGCCGCGTAATGGTGCGGGGCGGTCATGAATTCCATATTTTGTAATTAGGTTCCTTAACTTACCATTATTGATGAATAAATAAACCTCTTTACATAATAAATATTGTAATATTACTTTTATGTCATTACAAATTAATCCGAGTATTCAAAATCAAATATCATTTGTTTTATTTCTTTAAGAAATAAATAATTGAACGCTCGGACAAGATCACTTCATAATAATGCTCGAAACGTTCGGGTAGTGTTGTCGTCGTTCGGTTCGCCCGACGCAAAGCGCTGCACTTTTTGCGCCATTTTGTACGCTAGCACGACATGATCCAACTGATTCAACCCTACTAAAATTCACGCACACATTTGCACGTGTACAAACGTCATTTGGTTTTGTAGTAGTAATAGGTATATTTTGCAAGTTTTGTATGAAGTGTCCGAGGTGTGCCAATGGGTATCCAGTAACTAGGTTGTGAAAATCAGACAGGCAGTCACTCCATGTAAAACATTGGTATTTAGCTGAATCCGGTTAGACTGGAAAGAATGGGCAGATGGGGACCGTTACTCAGAAAGTTGCCCTCAGCTATTTGCCTGTTCTAAAACGTAGGTAGGCTCTTCCTGTTATTGAGGGCCGCTTTACGGGGCAATCCTTCCGACTGTCCAAACAAACAGCTACGTGTGGTCACAGCCGCCATAACTGGCTATGGGTCTTTCCAAAAACCTCTTTTTGTCATAGGAGTCACAGTCAGCCCACTGTGCAGAGCCTGCATAGGGGGAGACGAGACAGCGGCCCATGTGCTTCTGAACTGCCCAGAGGTTGCTTCATACAGGGCAAAGTACTTCGGTAGGTAATCCAGGTAACCTGTGGGAGATCGCTAGCGTCGTCAAGGCGCTGCTGGCCTTTCTTGAGGAGCTCGCGTGGATCGAATGATTTACTTCCCACCTGTACGCAAAATACGCGCTGAGACGTGGAGTTGCGGACACCAGCCCATCATACTACTACTAACGTACGTAGGTTTCCTTGGATAAGAACGAGCAAGAAATTCCGCGGTCACTCTTTTCAATCATCATCATTATCATTTCAGCCGAAAGACGTCCACTGCTGGACATAGGCCTGGCCTCCCCCCCCCCCCCCCCCCGCCTCTGGCCCCTGTATTTTGCCATCTACGTTCTACGTTCTACGTTAGGGGGATTTGGTTTCCGCACTTAGTCCTTAAATGTGGACCATTGTACGTGAGCCATGGCGGCTGATTACTCCAACCAGCCCACCTCCCTCCAGAAGCAGATCAGTCTTCCCAGTCTTCTCAGGGCGTCCGCAAGTGAGTTTGGTGTACCAAGGGATTCCCTGCGGATCTGGGTGACACCAGTGCACTCAAGGAGTACATGCGCCACCGTTTCTTCTGCCTCCATGCAGGCTCTGCACAGAGGTTTATCGGTGATGCCTAGGGTGTGAAAGTGTTTGTTCAGTGAGCAGTGTCCGGTGATGGTCCCCGCCACCAGTCGCAAGCTGTCTCTGTCCAGGTGCAGAAGGCGCCTGGTTAGCTTCGTATCCAGGGATGGTATAGCCTCCTTGGATTGCCTGCACCCTGGTGTCGAGGTCCACCATTTTGCCGCCTGTTTGTGTGTAGTCTTTTACCCAACTTCTTAACTGATTAAACGGAATGGGCACAATGGGTTCGGGTCCGAAGGCTTTTGTGCTGGAGCCCCTCCTGGCGAGTTCGTCAGCCGCATCGTTACCTAACGATCCACTGTACCGTGTTGCGGTTTAGTACCGTAATACGTTCTAGTGCATTATGACATTCTAGTATTAGTCTCGACGTGATCTGGTATTTCTCTAAGGATTGAAGGACTGAGGCACTATCGGAGAGTATACGGATGCGCGTATCCGTGACCTCCCTGGCCTCAGTGGCGTGTGCTGCTTGGATGATGCCTACGCATTCTGCTTGGTAGACAGTGCTAAGCATTATTAGGGGCCTGGATATTTTGATGTTTAGGTCTTCAGAGAAGACTCCGACTCCAGTACCTAGTTCGGTTTTTGAGCCATCGGTGTAGATCCTTAGCTCATTTGGGCCTGAGTAGTCACACAGTTCCGCTGTGAGCTCTATGTTGTAGTGTTTCTGGAAACAGTGTATTTTCAGGGTTCTGTCGTTGGGTGATGCCATCAAGGGCTGTCGTTTGATTGCATCCTCTTTTATCCGTGTATGTTTAATGCTGGAATCTCTGCTTATGGTGCCGGATATATCAAGCCTGAAAGTCGCTAGGGTCGCCTCCTCTCTCACGACGAGGTGTAGAGGTGGCAATCCGCAGCCGCAGAGCCGCAGTAGGTGACGTTCTCATACTGCCGGTGATCACTACGCAGGCTAGTCTCTGTAGTTTCTCAAGCTCTTTCTGGGCTGTGCTCAGGTTGGTCTTGGGCCACCAAACTAGAGAACCGTATGTGACAATTGGTCGGATAACTGTAGTGTATATGCCAGTAGGTGATTTTGGAGCTTATTCTCCAATTCCTGCCAAGCAGTCTTTTGCATTGCCATAGGGCTATGCTGGCTTTTGTGGTGATGTAGTCGGTGTGTTTTGCCCAATTCAGCTGTTTGTCCAAATATATGCCCAGGTACTTGGACTCAGTCGATAGGCTTAGCGTGGTTCCAAAGAAGTGTGGTAACTGTAGTGTTGCCAACTTCCTTTTCTTTGTGAAAAGGACAAGTTCGGTTTTAGTAGGATTCACTGCTAATTTGTATTCCTTGCACCAGTCCTCTACTATCTTCAAGGCTTGACGCATAAGGTTGCATAGTGTGTTTTCATGTGTGCCGTTTATTATTATGGTTATATCGTCGGCGTAGCCTGCCGTGAAATAGCCTCTGTCATTTAGACGCCTTATGAGGCTATTTACCACAAGGTTCCATAGGAGTGGCGAGAGAACACCTCCTTGCGGGCATCCCTTCGCCACAATGGCTCTTGTGGTGTCATTCACCGTGACTTGTACGGCTCTCAGTCTGAGCATGTTGGTGATCCATCCTCGCAGGGTCGAGTCCACACCGTGTTCCTCGAGAGCTGCGTTGATGCTGTGGAATATGGTTTTGTCAAAAGCACCTTCTATGTCAATAAAAGCCGCTAGTGAGGAAAATTTCTGGTCTACCGCACATTTGATCTTGGAAATCACACTGTGCAGTGCTGATTCTGTTGATTTCCCTGTGGAGTAGGCGTGTTGTTGTTTGTGTAGTGGCAGCCCTCGAAGAGGTCCGTCCCGTATATGTCGGTCACAGAGTCTCTCAAGGGTTTTCAGTAGGAATGATGTCAGGCTTATTGGCCTGTACGCTTTGGGATCTGTGTAGTCCATTTTGCCTGGTTTGGGGATGAAGATAACTTTCACCTCTCGCCATGCAAGTGGTACGTAGTTGTGTGCTAGGCAGGCACGATAGATTGGGACCAGCCATGATGTGAGGAGATCCACTCCCCACTGCAGTAAAACTGGGAGGATTTCGTCTAGGCCTGCAGATTTGTAGGGTTTAAAGGTTTTAATTGCCCACCTTATTCGGTCTTCTGTTACTATGGTACGGGCTCGGTGCCAGTCCTGGTTGTTTGGTGTGTGTGTTGGCTCACTTGTCCATGTCCTGTCCTCGGAGAGGCTGCAGTCTGGGAAGTGAGTTTCTAGTAGAACTTTACTTGTTTCAAGTCCTGTTTTCGTGTATGTGTTATCTGGGTTTTTCAGAGACCCGAGGGTGCGATTTAGATCGGTAGATAGGATTTTCCTCACCCGCACGGCCTCGCTGTGTGATTCAATATTCTCGCAGAATTTTCTCCAGGTTGCTCTACTGGCAGCTCTGATTTGTTTTTTGAATGTATATTGGGTTTCTTTGTATAACTCCCAGTCTTCAGGTAGCCTGGAATTTTTGGCTCTGTTAAATTGCCTGCGTACCGCTAACCTGAGCTTACTTAGTTCCGCATTCCACCAAGAGTTTCCCTTACCCTTGGCGTCCGGGTCTTTTAGTTTGCAACATGTGTGTTAGGCTTCAATTATATATTCTGAGAGCTTCGTTATGTGTCTTCAAGTTGTTTGGGATCTGTTATGTTTAGAGGTGTTTGGTCCCTGGCTAGTAAGGAGGCCAGGAGTCGCTTGTATCCAGGTACATTAGTTCGGCGCGGGTTGCGCCTTGGTTCGGGTTTTTTTTGTGTTAGCTAATAGTGAGAAACGAATCCTTCTGTGATCAGAACAAGAAGGTTCGTTGGATACGTGCCAATTTGAGATAAGGTTTGCCGCGCTTTCTGAGGCTAGGCTTAAGTCAATAATTGTTTGTCCGCGGGCTGTCACCCAAGTGGGTTCCGAGCCACGGTTTATAATGTTTAGGTTAGTTGAGAAAAGATATGTGCATAGTACCTCGCCCCTGGAGTTGGCTTTGTTACAGCCCCAAAGTGAGTGGTGAGTGTTCAGTACAGAACATAAAAATGTAACTTAAAATTATCATGCAACACATCATGTGAGAATATCAGCGTTGCATTCTGCATTTTGGTATGACAACTCTAGTTGTCTATGGTTTTTTCTATGTTAAATCTATGAAAAATGTCTCCATCCCTTTTTCCTTCGAGTTTCTATTGTGACTCGCTATATTTTTAATGTTGTGGTTAATAAATGGTAAAATCCATATTTTACTTCTATTTTGTTTGATTTCCACATCATTAGTGGTCCTTCGAGTAACTGTAAACTATAGAATCAGTGATTTTCCGGGTTTTTGCCGTGTTCGTGAGCACGCGGTTGTCGGGAGCAAGTAGGTGGGACGAAGTCTCATTGCCCGGCGCCGGCGGCGGAACCTCATCCAGACAATATTCTGGGTATTCACACATCAGGGATTACCTACATAGAAATACAAAGATCTACGCCAGTTTCAAGTCAGATTTCGTTAAAATTTCCAAATTGGTACGAGTTTATAACTACGCCCCGACTATATTCTGGGTGTTCGTTTCAAGCTTCAAGTTCAAAAATTCAACGGCGGTTTTGCGCCAGTGAAACGCGTGAACTATCGCAAAGTTTGGTGCGATTTCGGATCGTCAATCGAAATTCTGTGGATTTGGGTGGACTGCTCAGTCTAATTCCTGCTAACTTGGTATGTACATGAAGTTTTTTACCAATTTTCATCATCTTATTTCGTCGTGATCGTGACGTCGATAAATGGTCGGCATTTCCTGTTCCTGCCTGAGAACCGTGTACGTCATTTGAGTTTGACACTCGTGACGTCTCGCCTCGACTTTGACACTCGTGACGTTTCGTATCAACTTTGACAGTTCATCGAAGTAAACACGAATAAAGTTGTGTAAACAAGTGGTATAAAGTGTTTGTGCGGTTTATTAAGTATTATTACCAGTGAATTACGTACATTTCGATAAAATGTCTGATCTAAAGAAGCTGAAATTGTCGCGAGCTTCGTGCAAAGCAACTTTGACGCGAATACAAAACTTTGTAGAAGATCCATTGAACATCGCTTCCGCTACAGTAGACGTTTTAGAGGCAAGGAAAGATAAACTTATTAGTTCCTTAAAACAGTTTGAATCTCTTCAGTTAGATATATTGAGCTTGGATGGACAGGACTCTGAGGATGTAGGCATATTTGAAGAACGATTCTTTAAAACTCTTGCTAAAATTAACGAAACAATACGTATGCTTACACAATCTGAATCTTCTCGATCCACATGTACTTCATCTTCTAAATTACCGACTGTAGAAATTCCTATGTTTGATGGCAAAGAATTTACAAAGTTCAAACCTTTTTATGAGTTATTTACTGCTGTCATTGATAATAACAGTACTTTGACTGATGTTCAAAAGTTATTTTATTTAAGAAAGTACCTAGTTGATGAAGCTTTGTCAGTCATAGTTAACCTGCCGCTTGTAAGTCACTCTTATAAGGAAGCATTAGATTTATTAAAAAAGCGTTATGATAACAAGACACGCTTAATATGTAATCATATAAATTTAATTTTGGATATACCAACAATGCAAAAGGGAACGGCAGTCTCTATAAGAACCTTTGTCTCTCAAATTAAGCAACAACTTTATGCATTAAAAAATCTTGAGGAGCCAGTAGATAACTGGGATCGTCTTCTATTGTGTTTACTCTCTAAAAAACTAGATTTATATACCCATAGATCATTTCATTTAGACAGAGATCCTAGAGTTTTACCAACTATGACAGAATTTTTAGACTTTTTAGAAAAGCGTGCTATGGCGCTGGAGGATACTATTCCCCTCAAAGGTCATAATCATGAAAACTCATCCAAGGCTACAGTGCGAGTCTCAAATCATACTGCACATTCCAATGTATTGTGTAGTTATTGTAATAAAACTGAGCATCCTATATATGCTTGCCCTAAATTCTATTGAGAAGCCATGTTGACAAATGTAAATTATCTTTTAAATGCAAAAAATGTAAGGGTAATCACAACACCTTATTGCATGAAGATGAGAAAAAAGAAAATGATGCTATATCCTTATATTCTAATATTTCATTAAAACAAGCTAATATTTTGCTACCTACTATGAAGGTTAAGCTTATTGACACATTTGGTAAAGAAATTCAAGTAAAGGCACTGCTTGACTGTGGTAGCCAAGTATGTATTGTCAAACGGTCACTTGTTGAACAACTTAAGTTGACACCCATGTGTCAAGATTCTAATATTATTGGTTTGGGCAATAAACCAAACAAAGTAAGTGAATGTGCTACCATATTAGTGCAATGTTCATCATTTAATATAAAACTTTCAGTAAAATGTCACATTGTGGAAACAATAACCACTAACTTACCTCAACATTATTTTGACATTTCCAAATTTAAAATTCCTGCAAATGTACAACTTGCTGATGATAATTTCAATGCTCCATCAGAAATATCATTGTTGTTAGGAGTTGATTTTTATTCTAAAGTTATCATAGATGGCATTGTCAAATTAGACAATGGACTTATATTACAAAACACACTGTTTGGTCATGTTGTTGCTGGCACGATTGAAAATCAATACAAATTTAATAAATCAAATGTAAATCTTGTCTCAAATTTTGTTATTCAAGAGGAAGTTGATGACAATTTAGAAAGTATTATGAAGCACTTCTGGTTAGCAGAGAAGCTGCCAGAGGAATCTAATTTGCAGAATTCAGAATTTAAGATGTACAGGCCATTACAAAATATTCTGTGGCGGGAAAGTCCTAGTGAGCCCATCGAATGCCTGCAGTTACAGACTGTTACTTACGGCCTTAAAGCCTCAACATTTCTAAGTACAAGGTGTCTTGTTGAGCTGGCTCGATTATATGAGGACAGATACCCTTTGGCTGCCCAGGCTCTGATGCTAAATACTTACATTGATGATGTCATATGTGGGGCTGACAGTTTAGTCCTCTTACAGGAACTAAAAAGACAACTAATAGAGTTGATGAAGTTAGGTAGTTTCAACTTACACAAGTGGTGTTCTAACTCTCCTATGTTGTTAAGTGATTTACCTAATAATATTAAATATTTTGAAAAAGTTGATCTCAATAAAGACAATATAATTAAAACGTTAGGCTTAAAATATGATGTTCATTCTGATAAATTATTATTTTCGTGTCCTATGACCAATAACAATAGCCTCCAAACTAAAAGAGAAGTTTTAAGTTTTATAGGGAAAATATTTGACCCACTTGGGTTAATGGGTCCCGTAGTAGTTGTAGCAAAGTTATTAATGCAAGAAATATGGAAGTCAAAGCTCAATTGGGACTCTCCATTACCTAGTAATTTGCTCATTAGTTGGAGACAATTTTCTGTAAAATTAAATGACATGGGCACAATAAAAATACCTAGGCCTGTTGTAAATGTAGAGTTAATCAACATAGAGTCAGTAGAGTTAGTAGAGTTAGTTGGGTATTGTGACGCCTCTTTAAATGCTGTAGGTTGTTGTCTTTATCTAAGAGTTTTATACAATAATGGGGAAGTAAATGTCAGTTTATTGTGTTCAAAGTCCCGTGTTGCACCTCTTAGTAAAAAACTTACCATTCCCAACCTAGAGCTTAATGGTGCTCTCCTTCTTGCAGAACTCTCTTCTAGAGTCTATAAAACTCTATTAATTAGATATCCAACTACAAAAGTTATTTTATACTCGGACTCCCAGGTAGTATTAGCTTGGCTGAATTCACATAATCCGAGAGGAGCATATGTCTCAAATAGAGTTAGGGACATCAAGGTTCTTACCAAAGAGTTTAGGTGGTTACATGTTAAAGGAGTTGAAAATCCAGCAGACCTTTTGTCGAGAGGTATAGCTCCAAATAAATTACAGGACAACCAGCTATGGTGGTATGGTCCATCTTATCTGTCAGATAAACAATTTCAACATAATAGTTCTAGTTTTTTTAGTAATCATTCAGAACCCTCTGATGAGGCAAAGGAAATTGTGTGCAATGTACAACATCAAAATCCTCATAATGATTTAAATAATATATTCTATAAATATTCTAGTTATTACAAACTTCAAAGACTGATTGCTCTTATCTTGCGATTTAAACACAACAGTTTAAAACCCAATGATAGAAAGACAGGGTCATTATTGCCGCAAGAGCTACAATCTTCTAATTTAATTATTATAAGATATGTTCAGCATATGGCATTCCCGAAGGAAATAGAGTTGCTAGAAAAGGGTTTACAATTAAAATCAAAAATCAAATTTCAATAGTTTGCATCCCTTTTAATTTCAATAGTTTGCATCCCTTTTTAGACGGTAATAGAATCTTAAGAGTAGGCGGTCGCCTTCAGACTTCTACTAAATTGTCCTATGACAAAAAGCATCCGATGATCATGCCTAAATCAAATCACATTACTGATATGATCATAAAATCGGAACATTTAAGGCTTTTACATGCTGGAGCCAAATTAGTTTTAAGCTCTCTTTCACAAAAATTTTGGTTATTAAATGGCATTAGAGAAGTGAAGAAAATTGTTCACAAATGTATTAAATGCTTTCGTCTTAAAGCTGTAGCTGCCAGGCAGTTGATGGGTTCACTACCATCACAAAGAATATCAATGTCTAGGCCATTTCAAATTACTGGAGTCGACTTCTGTGGTCCATTTGACATAAAAGTTGCACGGGTTCGAAAGCCATTAATAAGAAAGGGTTATATAGCACTTTTTGTCTGCTTTGCCACTAAGGCTATCCATGTAGAGCTTGTGAGTGACATGACAACACCAGCATTCTTGGCATGCCTTCAGCGTTTTATAGGTAGACGAGGATTACCATCCTACATACATTGTGATAATGCTAAAACTTTTAAAGGTGCTGATAATAAGCTTAGAGAATTATATAACTTACATTCATCTAAACCTCACATAAATGATGTAGAGAGTTTTTGTTCAAAAAATCTTATAAAATTTAAATACATTCCAAGTTATTCTCCCGAATTTGGTGGCCTATGGGAGGCCGGTGTTAAGAGTGTTAAACACCATATTAAGAGAGTTATTGGTAATATATCTTTAACATTTGAAGAATTTAATACTGTAATTATTCAGATAGAGTCCATTCTCAATTCTAGACCTCTCCTTCCGTTGAGTAGTGATATTTCAGATTTAAATTATTTGACGCCTGGTCACTTCCTAATTGGTACCTCACTAACAAGTTACCCAGAAGTTAATCTCACTGAAACGTCAGTTCACATACTTAGATTCTGGGACTTATGTAATAAATTAAAACAAGATTTTTGGAAACTCTGGTCTTCAGATTATTTAAATTCACTTCAGAATAGACCAAAATGGAAAGATGAGAAGGATAATTTAAAGGAAGGACAGTTAGTAATAATAAAACAAAAAGATATTTCTCCTTTTAACTGGCCCATGGGGCGAATTGTAAAAACCTTCCCTGGACCAGACGGTAGAGTAAGAGTGGCTGAAGTAAAAATGGGTAGTAAAAATAAAACCTATGTTAGATCTTACACTAAGTTGTGTCCTTTACCTCTTAAGGAAAATTAAAATTTGTTAAACCTATCTTTTAATTAATATTAAGTTAAAATTAAGCACTTGTTTAATATTAAGAAAGTGTTGAAATTACACTAGAATTATAATTCTGTTCTATGTTAGATTTAGTTTAACATTAGTTGCTTAACCAATAGTTTAAGGCTAAAAATGTTAGTACAGCTCAGTTTAAATAAGTTTTTTGTTAAGTTGATTCAAGTCTATATAAATTGAGTGGTGCACTTTGCCCGCCCCAACTTATGTTCAGTACAGAACATAAAAATGTAACTTAAAATTATCATGCAACACATCATGTGAGAATATCAGCGTTGCATTCTGCATTTTGGTATGACAACTCTAGTTGTCTATGGTTTTTTCTATGTTAAATCTATGAAAAATGTCTCCATCCCTTTTTCCTTCGAGTTTCTATTGTGACTCGCTATATTTTTAATGTTGTGGTTAATAAATGGTAAAATCCATATTTTACTTCTATTTTGTTTGATTTCCACAACAGTGAGCATAATGAGTCCGTGCAGATGACCAGGCTCAGGTTGGCGTCTTCGCAGTACCTCACCAAGTCGGTCATCTCTTTTGGTGGGCAGTCTTCGTGTTCGCCTGGCATATATACCGAGGCTAAAACAATGTCCGGTGTATCGGCGTCAGTGATGAGCCTGACAGCTGTTAGATTTCTGGAACAGAATTGTGTGAGTGTTGTGGAAGGCATATCTTTGGGTATATAAATACAGGTTCGTGGTTTGTCTGTGCTCTGTGTGTCAAGAATTAGCTTACCTCCGATGTTACTGAGGCCGCATATTCTGTTGTTTCTGATCCACGGCTCTTGGATCAGTGCGATAGTTCGGGGTTTTTCCTCCAGCGCCCTGCGTAAGCAAGCCGTGGCAGTCTGGCTGTGCTGGAGGTTGGTCTGGATAATGTTGAGGGGAGTGGACGTGGTCGACGACAACAGTGGAGTGAGGTTAGGAGGAGATCGATCCATCGGAAAGCTCTTCCCCAACCCATGTCGGTCGTCGCCCGGCGACGAGGCGAGCAGTTGTTCTGTCCACCCCGGTGGGTGGTGTGGGTGGCGCACTTGTAGCTTGTACATCTGCCATCGCCGCTCTAGCCATCTCCTCCTCCAATTCTTCCATTGTCCTGTCGTGCTCTGTAGGTATTTCTTGTGTCGGTGCTGTGCTTGGTGTTCCGGTCTGGGTAGCCGAGGGTTAGGTGTTGGGGTAGAAGCGAACGTATATCGAGCCGAGTACACGTCGCTCCCGCCCCAAGACCTTTTCGACTTCGTCCGGTGGGATACCCAGGGTCAAGTAAGTCCCGTGGTTATCACCACCGACCAATGTCGCCCTGTATAGTGACCATCTCCCGATGTCATACCAGATGTTCTGCCAGCACAGGGCACTCTGGAGCCGCGCTATGTCACCATTGTACCTAGGTACGAAGAGCGCTGCTCGAACACGAGTCGGCACTTCGGACTGTCGCATTACCGTCAGTGTTACATTTGTGCTGGGCAGTTTGATATTCCGCACATTCTGGGTCAGTCAAGTCAGGGCGCTGTCGTCTTCGCACCACATTTGGACGGTGCCGTCCGCTATCCGTGGATAGCCGCGGAAGGCCGGGAGTGGCTTGGAAGGGTCAGCGTCCATGACGAGGTCCTCAAGACTGAGCTTGATGTGTTCGGCTTCATCAGGGGTCATGTCTCGGGACGGAGGCGAGAGACAGATCGCTACGGCGAGTCGCGCAGGAATGTCCTGGGTGGCTTGTGCGTAGGTTCTCTGTCCCCCTTGAGCAGTCTGGATTTTTGCACGCTTGGAGTCCCCCTGGAACGTGCTCGGCGAGGCCGTGTCGTCCGGTCGTTCCCTCTTTGCCGCTCCCTGGCCACTTGGCCCGGGCTGCGGTTCCGAGGGGCTTGGCGTGGTGTTCTGCGCCGCGGACACCTTGTGCAAGAATCCAGATCGCTTGCCCCGTTTCCTTTTTGGTTGTTGTGGGTGTCTGGTAGTGTTGGTGCGGTTCCGGTTGCTGTCCCCGGCTGGCTCTGGTATGGCCAGTGACTTTTCGCGCTGGGTGTCCCCGTCGCGTACTTGCGGCTGGTCGCGTACTCCCTTACAGACAACCGTTTTTGCAACGCGCTGACTTTCGCCTTCGCGGATTTTGCTCAAACGGTTGCTGAGGTCTCTCTCTCTGCTCCGGATTTTTGCGCGCTTTCCTTTCAGCGAGCGTACTTCGTCCACAGAGGTGAAGCCAGAACCATCGGATTCAGCTTCCTTACCCGTCCCGTGGTGTTCTGTGTTGATGTCTCTTAGTCTCGCTTCGATCTTCTCGCGCTGGAGTGCCAGCGCGCGGAGTTCGCCTTCGAGACTAGAGAGTCGCGCGTTGTCAGTGCCATTGTCGGGGTTGTTTGTGATGCTGTTTCGAACGATGCTCTGTTGCCAGGCCGTCGTCGAAGGTACAGCATGTGTCTGTGTAATAGGCGCGTCAGTCGCAGCCGTCGGTGTGTTTGTAGGCGCGGAGATCGCAGCCGTAACTGTGCCATGTGGCGCGTGAGTCGCAGCCAGTGTCGTGGGCGCTAAAGCAGCCGGCCGCGCAAAAGGCGCGGCACTATTTTGCAGAGTTAAGCCCCCTCCCAGATTACGTAGGGGGCAGACCGACGAATCGGTGTGGGATTCCCCGGCATGGCCGGGACCCACCTGGGTAGAACTTTTTTTCATCTGCGACATAGTGGAGTTTTTGGTGGTGGGCTTTTTGGATATGAGGTTGTAAGGCTCATGGACCGAAGGGAAAAATGGGGAAAAGGAGGGAGGGAGTTGGGTTGATTGAAAGGTTGAGTAGGCAGAGGTGCCAAACAGCGAAAATCAGCTCCGAGCGAGCAATGGGCATCCGAAAAGCAGCAAACAAAGCGGATCAAGCGAACCTAGCAGCTCAGCGGATCAAGCGAACCTAGCAGTTGATGCTCTCAATCTCTGGGTATGTTTGTACAAAGAGACTACGAGCCCCAACTGCAAGTCCGCTCGACCATCCGCTGCCCTCAGAACGACCACCACCGACCCAGAGCCTCTCACCAGCCGACACCCCCACTGACTCAACCCTTCAATTGGATGTAGGATCACAGGAAAAGAGGAATTAGGTTACCTTAGGCCTGGGATTTGGCATTCGGGAACTTCTCTTGTCCGGGGCCACACTAGGCACACCGGAGGTGGGATCGACCTCGTCATTCCGGAGGTCGGTCGCACATCCGGTGCTAGGCTAACCGCAACCCGCCATCCCGCTCGGTTGCATGAGAAGAAGTGCCCGGCGGTCCAAGTCTACCCCACACGGTGAGTGCGTGCCCCAGCATGTTGAATAGGCCCCGACCATACGGAACCATACGACCATACCATACGGAATATATTGTTTCAATATATTGTTTTTATTAAGACCTGTATTATGTTATTACCTGCCTATAATTATTCCACTGCAGAGCAAAGACCTCTTTTCATGCATAGAAGGCACGAACATTGATCACCATGCTTGGCGAATTGGCGATTTCAGACTTACATTAAATGTTAGTCCAGGTTTCCTCAAGATGTTTTTCCTTCGCCGATGTCAGTGATGTCCAATATAAACTTTGAAAGTCGATATGTACTTAATTGTAACTAAAAACGTTCAAAATTTAACCGTAATCTCGTGTCAACTATAATCGATGTCAAAAGTGTAGATAAATTACAGACACTTTTTAAAGATCAGAAACGTTCTCAAAGTTACAACTGGTTTCAATCCATGACTGCTGAAATATTTGTAAACATTTCAATCTTAAACTAATATTAAATAGGGAAAAGTTTTATTTTATTTGTAATGGATAAAGTCAAAAAAAATATTCAACCGATTTTTTTTTTTTTTAATTCTTTTACCAATTGGAAGATACGTATTTATTTTTCCGATATTTCATATTGAAGCTGGTTTACATCCATAATACGTCACACACAAAGGTCCAGCTGAAAACCAGCGTCAGACACAAGTAGACTGACTGAACTGGGCCTGTTTGGAGCAGCTGTGGGGCGCATATTAATATTTTTTATTTATTTCTGTTTTTTTTTTTATCGAAAAACACTTTTATTATAACTTTTGTGTGCATATGGTCTAAGTCAATAAACATTGTTTCTTTCTTTCTTTCTATAGGCTATTGATTATTGCCAAAAAATTTGGGATCCATAAAGAAACATGCACGTTGATGAAGTTGCGGGCAAAATCAACTAGTTGAAAATAAATGAAAAACTCTTGAATTTTTCTCTCTGCTTTCAAAGGGAAAAGGCGATAAATTAATAAAAATCCATATTCCAAAAGCAATAATCATAAATCCAAAGATCTCAGCGCGTATCAAGCAGCAAATAAACTAAAAGTATAAGGGCGGACGACAAACGCTATATTTTATTTCCACGTCATTACTTCGTGATATATTGACTCCTAGAATGATTGCAGACAGAGTAAGGGAATGTGTTTGTCTCACTATATTTTTATACTTATAATATTACTATGTTTTATGTGTTTTCTATACTTTTATTTGTTACATTTCATTGGTTTTCTATGTAGCTAAATCTAGTACATTTTTGGATATATCGTGAATCTAATAACTTCTTGTGGGTTACTCGTGCGGTAATTTTTTATTATTTTCTCTTTTGTTCTACTAAAATTATGTTGCTATGGTACCTACTTACTGAAATTTTATTCAACCCAAATTCGGTTTCTTTAAACGAAATTCATGAAAGAAAAATTAATCATACCAACCTACCTTAAACATAACCACAAAAACTTCCTAAAACTTATACAAAAAAGAATTGTTCCAAATAGCTGAAGCTAAACTAAAATAATGAGAACTCAACGTTTGAAAAATGGAAGTGAAAGGCAGAAAAATTCGCCATTAATTTTCTGCAAATGGCGTTTGGTAGGTACCCCAGAAACTTTACCAACAGAAAAGAGTTAACAAACTCTTTGGAAACTTTTGAAATGTTAGCGAAGAAAAACAATTATCGAATTGGATTTTAACTAATTCTCGGATACCCCGTTGTTTGTCCGGGCCCAAAAGTAGAAATCTTCCTAATTCCACGGCTCGGTTCGATTTATTTACCGCAAAACAAGAAAGTTCTGAATTTAAAATAAGTTTACTTACGCAATCTGGGTGTGGGTGATGTGTATTATTGTTAGAGACCATTTTAAGCCAGGTTTTATTCTATTAATAGTTTTACCAGCACAAAATATAATTTAATTAATATCATCATCATCATCATATCAACGAGCAGGTCTCCCCAAATGGGGGGTTCAGCCGAAATCGCCATGCTTGGTTGATGCTTGTTGGCGTACTCAGAAGGACGTTGCTGCCGATCCTCTGGTCAATATCCCTCTGCCGCCTTCTACGACACCCACGGGTAGTAATGGGGTGGTGCTATTCGCGACCGGCACCACACGGATTTATTAATATAAATTAAAACCACAGAACAGATAAAAACTCTTTTATCTGTTCAGTGACTAAAACAATTAATAAATAATAGTAAAACTACGCCTGCCCCGGTCACATCGTGGATGGGTGTCTATCTATTCCAGACCCATCCGTACCTCAGAAAGCACACGACGTAAAACCGTTGGTCCCGGTAATTCGTAGATCTTTGACAGTCGTTATGGGTAGTCAGAAGCCCGAGTTTGACAACTAGTCCTACCAAGGGGTATCGTGTTTTCCAGTAACTAGGTTGTGAAGGCAAGACAGCAAGACAGAGAGTCGCTCCATGTAAAACACTGGTATTCAGCTGCATCTGGTTAGACTGGAAACCGACCCTAACACAGTTGGGAAGAGGCTAGGCAGATGATGATTATATATTATAAATAATAACATTTTGAAACTATGCGTTTATTTAATTCTGTACAAAATGAACTCTCAATCATTCATTAAATTGCGTCAAACAAATTCAATATGCCTAATGTGTTACATATCTTTTCTATCAAGAACAGCGTAATGTACTCATTCCAAACTTAACGGAGCTTAAAATAGACTTAAAATAAATACACTTAAAATCATTTAAATTTCTTAAAAATCGAGAGAATTGTAATCTTGAGATGATTGGTTTGACAGAACTAAACCAATTTAAGAGACGTGTATTCGCGACTCGAAGTTATAGATAGTAAGAGTCATTTATCAAAGATTATCTAAAGTACCAACAAAATATTGCTATTTACACAGCAAAAAAAAAAAGCGTAAGGCCAATGCCGCGTTCTCCATCAAATACGTGTAAGAATGCGTCGCGAGGAATGTGTGCGAAACTAACTAGTTACAACGGTAACTCAAGTGATAAAAATGAAGCAATGATTTTGTCAATTTTCACACACATTTCTCGCAATGCATTCAAGAACATCTCTAGTGGAAACGCAGCCTTACTGCCACCGCCTGAGAACCAACCGCAAAAAAAAATCTGTTTTGCCAAAACAGACCAGAATCCTCTCTAATATTACAATATTCAATCGAGTACTACCAGATAATTTCCCAGTCAAACAAAAAAAAAAATTCAAAAGAGCACTTCGAATCCCGCAATCTGACTCAATTACTTAAATACCCAGCTCAATTCAACTAACGAACCGATGGGAATGTACGCAGTAAAGCATAAAAGTTTTTTGGCACGGGCTAAAATTCCGCACGGTTCTACTTGGAGTATTGTTCGGGCGAGGAATGCCGCATTTCCTTTCAACTCAGCTTGAAAATATTAAAACTATTCTCAACTCAAGTGGCAGTGGGCCAGTCATTTGTGACAGGACAATAGATGAAGCTGGTTTTTAGAGTGGCGACAAAGTACCTATGAAGAAAATACAGGTATTTTGTCATCACTCAATAACCTGCTTTCATAGCTGGAAGGGCATACTTAGGACTAAACTTGGGAAGGTTTTAAACTAGATCAGCAAGTATTAATGATAACAACTTTCAGTTAAAGAGGACTAACATACGACACAAAAAGATTTGTTGATCGTGTCAAGATTCCAAGAAACAGGAATTTCAAAGGATGTTGGGTATAAACGTTGAAATCCGAACACGGGTGCAATCTTCGTACGATGTAAAGAGCACAGACTCACTGAAATTTGAAACCAGAACCTCTAGAATACGTGAAATAAGTTGGTGAAGCTTTATGTCCTACTGGACAATGGAAACTGATGGACGTAGAAAACTATTCTGGCAAGGCAGCGAATTGTTGCAAGCGAGAAACATAGTCACCCTTATTTATTGTCTTCGACGGTACGGTGGGAAACAATTTTCTCGAAACGCCATGAATAGTTTCATTAGTTGAAACTGGAGCGTAAATTAATTTAAAATTTTCTCAATAGCATGATAATTGCGAAAGAGTTGTTTAATGAATGTACGCAAAGTATGGCTAAGATAATGTTCAACATTGTTTATTAGTCTGTAGCTTGAGGGTTTTTGGAATAGTTTCCTCATTATTGTTGTTATTATTCGAACCATTTAGAGCTAGACAAATAAAGGAAACGCAGTAAACGTGACACCATTGGTTTTAATAGTGACTGGTCTAACATTTGTTCACTAAACTGCCACAACAAATAACAAATAAACGGCCTACCTCGCATTTTCCCAATCGTGTTGGGGTCTGCTTCTAATGTAACTGTATGCAGCTTAATACCAGTGTTTTACATAGAGAGACTGCCTGTATGATCTCCACAACCCAGTAACTTATGATACTCCTTGGTAAGACGGATTGTCAAACTTTCTGACTTCTAACTACCCATAACGAGCAAAGATCTACGAAAGATAGCCTGTACCAACGGCTAAACGAGCAACATTAAAAACGATAATAATTCCAAAAGAAGCCTTTAAAAAAACATCGGGATTGTATCATAAAAATTAATCACCATACAAAAGTGATGAAATCATCCACATACACGTTACGGTACTGAAAACCGCGACGTTTCTGAACACATAAATATTCAACAAGGCAGGTTGGAGTAACAGTTTCAGTGGTTCTGCGCCAGAAGGTCATATTTTATTCCAGCAACCCAGTACTTGTTAGCCGAGCTGACGTTTACGTTGTATTCATATTTTAAATGTACTCCAAAGGTATTGATATTGAGGACACTTTTTTGTGTCCACAAACATCGTTTAGCATTTGAAATGAGAGCTGCTTTGCTTTTAAAAGGTGCCACTTTTTTGACGTCACGCAAAATGTTTTTTTGTTTTGGATTTTGGGTAGAAATACAAGTAAGAGCAGACATTGAAATTGTAGCATAGATGTGTCCCCATCGTATTTATGCCAAGCAAAAAAGTGGTATAACAAAGAATACGTGTTTTGTTTAAATAAAATCTACGATTTCATGACAAAACAGCTTAGTGGTTATAATTTGATTTCGTAGAGCATATCTCGATGATTTAAATCTTTGAAAAAAAAAAGGGTAGCAAAATCTTAACGTACTATGGATATATTTTCTGTATATCTCTTCAGAAAATACTGGCATGATGCTGTGTTATGATAGTTGTGGGTTCCAAAGACTCGGTAAATTCGATTCGATTCTTTCATAGTATTGCAGATTTTTTTAGAAACGTGGGAACAGTAACTAGTCATTTCTAGGAATGTAGTATTCAGACTGCCGAGTCCCATTTCAGTTTAGCGGCTGCAACAGTAATTTAAGTCTTGGAGCGTTGGCCCATGTTCCTGACCCTATTAATTAGTTTCAGTGAATCGGGACCGTGTAAAGACCGGGTTGAAGCCTTGTCAGCAGGGGAACATTAAGGACGTAAATGAGATCAGATAAATAGGTAACCATGAACTATTTTAATGGACTATGCTGTAGAACTACGATGGGTTAAATGACTGACATGATAAGGTTCTATGCATTTGATCTAGCTATTGCTAAGGTTCAGTGCACAAAAAAAAAGAAACGAAAAAATTAAATCCAATCTGGATTAATTTTTTTCGTTTCTTTCTGTCTGACTTGAGTTTTATAGAAAATAATTGGTCTAATAAATAAGAGATTTATGAAAAATTGATTTCTAGAAAGCAATAAGTCTCCACGATGACAGGATTATAAAAATGAAATCATATATGCAATGTATTGGATTGGTGTGTACCAGGCGTGCATATAATAAAAGAGCAATCGACTACATTGAATCATTTTTGATTTCTGAATTTAAAATCGTCACCACCCGGCCGGCAGCTCAGTCGCTACAATAATATGAATATAAGATCCCCTATACCGCATTGCGACGGCTCAGTTATTCGCCCGCACCTGTTCACGTTATGCTAATATTGTGATGCATGTGGGGAACTGCAGCGGTGAAAGACAAGAAAGTATTCCATTCAGGAGTTCCAAAGTTAACGACTGGAAAGGACTGTGTTGACAACATTTTCTTAAGTTCATTCATCTGGCATTGTGCCAATGGTTTGTATTAAAACTTCCATGACTGTCCATTCTTGTATTCCATCTTTAGTTGTGAAGTCGTTGGCTCCTATATCGGTTTTCAGAACAACAACCTCAGACGTAGAAATTGCTTTATCACTGTCCTTCTTTTAAAAGTTTCTAATCGAAACCATAGCTTTTGCTTTGTTTTTGTTTAACCTGGTTAAATCTGTGGCTTTGTTTATTTAGTATTATATGTATCTTTTGGAAAAATCTTGCGTTTGAAGTTGCACCTGACTTCTCTTTTAACTTATGGCACATAACTGATGCAACGTCGAGGCGACGTAAGAAAATATTCTTATTCAAAAGTCGACGTCAGCCCGTGACCAGTATATAATATGATTCAATTTTCACTTTGGGCATTACATAAGTAAAATTGAGTTATTTCTTCTCAAGGTTATGTTATACAATTCTCGCTATCGGCGTGATGAAGATCGTATTTTTTGCTCGCACTTGAAGTATATGAGACGTTTTCAATTACGAACTAAAAATATGTTTTCTTTGGAGTATATTGTTACTTTAAATAAAAAGGAAATTGGTTAGTAGCTTGTATAAAGACACTGCCTGGGTTCGATTCGTTATTGGGTTTTTCTATTAAGAATTTCTCAGTAATAGCCCGGAGTTTAGAAGTTGTCTGTGTAATACCCCCGTGCCTCGGAAAGCACGTAAAGTCGTTGGTCTTGCGCCTGATCTCTCCCCGGTCGTGTGTAAATGCACCTGTGTTTGTGCACACACTTGTACACTCAAATATCTTTTGCGTACTTGGCTGATCTCCGTTGAGATTGGCCGCCGTGACCGAAATTTGGTCGGAAGAATTAATGCAATTAGTTCAATGGAACTAAAAATTAAATGTCCTCCTCATTTTTCGTATTTTCTGAACCATATCTTTTGATTACGGAAACATTTGAGGTCAAAGTTTCACCTTTTTATTTTTAAACACACACACACCTTTATATTTACAAAAATAGGTTTAAAATTTTATAGCTCAAACTTTAATTACGCCCACGACTCCTGTTGCATGCAACCGTAACTTTAATGTTATGCATGTGTTACATTGCGCCCTACCGCTACTATCATCATCACTTCAGCTTACTATTGGTTCACTGCTGAACATAAGCCTCCTCCACCACCGCTACTATATACAGTGATTTTTCACATCAAAATTAAAAAGTTTCACAGCAATGATTTTTGCTCAATATTATTTACATAGTTTGCTGAACAGTAGCGTAGTTAATGTGTTGGGTGTTTTAGAACCCGTCTTATGTCACCAAAAAAATAACTAGTGAATTATGTAAAATGTATGTGGCTTCTGCATTTACGTGTATATTTTTGCTTCCTCTAAAACTGGTAACAAGGAAGACAATTGAAAAGTACATGGAGTAATATAAAAAAGAACTGCTGAGTGGGATTTACATAAGTCGACAAAATGTATGGATTAACAATTTTTTTTTTGTAATTTCAGTGTTGTTCCAATAGTATAGGTTGTTCATAATGAGAAGTACAATGAATCCTTTTCGGGTTTTCATTTAAATAAATTACACCTTGTATATTATTTACTCCGTCAATTATTTACTCCTCAAACTCGGATATTTTCTTACTCATCAATTTCTTCTGTCAAATATATAAAAACAGAACAGACATATTGAATCCATACTATAGCAAAAGGACAAAACAAAGGGTCCCGGAGAGACAAATTACTGTCACAAAGAGATAGGATTTGCGTAAACCTCAGAATCTATCAGGGAACCGTCTGAGAATACCCCATATTCTGGATCCATATGAAAATGGGTGAGTCTGGGCGTACGGGGAAATTTATGCCCGTTTCTTATGTATTGGCGTACCTGAGAAACGGCTGTGGGGATTTTCGCAGTATTTGTGTCTATTGGGATGTAAGGAAAAATATTTTTGGAATCCTAGGAAAGAAAAGTAAGTGATTGGTGCACGTAATTTGAAGAGTAACCTGTTTTGGTGTGTATTTGGTGAGCGTAGGTTGATGTTTTAGGACGCCATTTCTCAATGCATGTTGAAAAAAAGGAAGCTTACTCAACATAATACCTATGTTGCGTAAGCATCCTTCTTTTCAATGTGTTGTATGTCATGCTTTACAACGTTGATATAAATCAACAATAGACAGGATCTAAATAGACACGTTACTAAAGGATTTTTGATTATTTTGATCACATTTCCTGTCGGGAACCAGATAACCTGAAAAGTTGATGGTGATGGGCAAAGTAAATGGGAAAAAATCTCGCAGACGGTCACCTGACAGCTGGTCAGCCTGCCCTCACTGGACTCTCTGTTACGACCGCCCTGAGAGAAACAAAGAACCGAACGAGGTGGAAAGCGTCACATTTAAAGCCACAAAGACCTTTCAGCAATGAAGAATACGACTAAGAAGAAGAAGAGAAATAGACAAATGATATAGCCGTTAGCTATGCATACTGCCTATCAAACTAGTAACATTGAGCAATAATAGTTATAGTACTGGGTAACAATGTTTATCTTGTGTGTGGATATTTACTGTTTAAGGTAGCGCGCAATGTAATGCAGGCAAAAGATTATGTGCTTACAGGGGCTTGAAACAGTAGAGTGGACTTGGGGATATTAGTTTAGCTATAACATTAGAATCGTAAAGTTTAGGAACGTAAAAATTATTGAAACTTTGATCTTCAATATCTCTTTACCCAGAAGGTTCTCAGGCCTTGAATAAAAAAATATCATAATGATCTTATTATTTAAAAATGGTCTTAAAATCATGTGATTAAAGTCTAAAATATAAATAAGGAGACTGGACGCTTTTATATACGCACCTGAATAATTATACATTGTGGCATTTTAGTCGTCTTACAAAGGTAGTCCACTCAATGTATCCGACATAAAATACCTCTAGACACGATTAAGAAATTATTAACATTAATTAGAAAAAGGTTTCTGACGGTGCTAAAACCGTAAAAGTATGAAGAAAGATTTGGACTTAAGTGGCTTTTAAATATTTAAAAAAGCGGCCAAGTGCGAGTTGGACTCGCCCATGAAGGATTCCGTAGAAGTAAGTAACACAATATGTTTATATTTGAGTTAATTGAATGAAAGGTAAATTGCGGTTTACGATTTATGACGTATTAAGAAAAAACTACTTACTAGATCTCGTTCAAACCAATTTTCGGTGGAAGTTTACATGGTAATATTATATTATTATTATATTATTACTAGCTGACCCGACAGACGTTGTCCTGTCCCTATCTACCTATTTACCTACCCTACACCTACCCTAACCCTTAACATTTAGGGGGATGAAAAATAGATGTTGTCCGATTCTCAGACCTACCCAATATGCACACAAAATTTCATCAGAATCGGTCAAGCCGTTTCGGAGGAGTTTAACTACAAACACCGCGACACGAGACTTTTATATATTAGAAGATATGTGGGGACGTTTCACACACCGCCATCTGACCCCAAACTAGGGAGACCCTGTACTATGGGTGTCAGACAACTGATATACATATACAAATATATTTTAAATACATACATATATAGATAAACAACACCCAGACACAAGGCAAACACAAGTGCTCATCACACAAATATTTACCCTGGGCGGGAATCGAACCCGCAACACGCTGCGCATCAGTCGATCGCTCAGCCACTGCGCCAACCGTGTCGTCGTAATGTACATCATATATTTTTTTAGTTTTATCATTCTCTTATTTTAGAAGTTACGGGGGGGGGGCACATTTTACCACTTTGGAAGTGTCTCTCGCGCAAACTATTCAGTTTAGAAAAAAATAATATTAGAAACCTCAATTTATCATTTTTGAAGACCTATCCATAAATACACGTATGGGTTTGATGAAAAAATCAATTTTAGTTTCAGTTCTAAGTATGGGGAACCCCCAAAATTTGTTTTTTTTTCTATTTTTGTGTGAAAATCTTAATGCAGTTCACAGGATACATCTACTTACCAAGTTTCAACAGGCTGTGTCAGATGCAACAGGACGGACAGACGGACAGACATGACGAATCTATAAGGGTTCCGTTTTTTGCCATTTGGCCATTTGTCGCCGCTACATTCCGCGCCACCCTAAGGGGCCGTCTCCACGAGCGAGTGAATCGCGACGATTCCGCGCTTCTATCGTCGGGTAATCTCGGTCTTAAGGCGGTACCCTGAGCAAATAACCTTGAGCATTCATTCCCTTTGCGCCGCGCAAGAGATACAGTAGCGAAATACGCTCAGATTTTAGAATTAAATCTTTATAAAATCACATTTTAGCGATTTAAAAAAAAAAATCTACCAAAATGTTCATTAATAAATTACCTATCCATTAGTGTTAGTAAAAAATTGAATTAATGGTTACTTGCCGAGAAGATGCATGTTTTCAATAATTATTTCTAATTTCTGTGGTTTAGTTGTGAGGAGATTAGTTAAATAATATACTTCGTAAACAAAAATCAAATCTACCATTTTGGAGTCAAGATTATGTAGAAATTTAATCTATTTTTATTTGTTGATATTTCTTTTGGATTAAGAGTATTTAGGTCCGAAAAACTGAACAAAAAACGGCTAGCGCTGCGTTTTGCACAGGGACGCGCCTTAATAGACGGCGATACGATGACTTTTCGCTCGGACTCAGCCACTCGTCGCATCGCTGCGATAACATTGCCGTGTGTAGACTCTCTTAGAAAAGAGAGTGTATAGAAATACGTGGCACGACGATAATATCTCAGCGATTCTCTCGCTCGTGGAGACAGCCCCTAAGAAAGCAAGACTCGGACACGTTATTCTTATTGAATAACATTTTTGTGTTTTCAACTATACAAATGTTCATAAATACCTTATTTTAGGGTTCCGTACCCAAAGGGTAAAAACGGAAGACTATTACTAAGACTTCGCTGTCTGTCCGTCCGTCTGTCTGTCACCAGGCTGTATCTGAAGAACCGCGATTGCTAGACAGTTGAAATGTTCACAAATTAGACCGCATCACCGCTTCCCATCAGGTGAGATAGTGGTCAGACATATGCCTATCAATAGATAAAAAAAAATGTATTTCTGTTGCCGCAATAACAACAAATAGTAAAAACAAAATAAAATACATATTGAAGGGGGGCCTCCCATACAACCAACTTGATATTTTGCTGTTTTTTTGCTCGATGTCTAATGTTGTAGATAATGGTACGGAACTCTTCGTGCGCGAGTCCGACTCGCACTTGGCCAGATTATTATGAATGATAAGTAGTCATTGGATACATAAAGTATAGTAGTCATTCGCTATCGTTGTAAGAATTTTAAAATGCCACGATGTATCAAAACTCATAACCAGTCAAAACTACTTTTGACTTCAGAAATCAGTCAATAGTACTTTTGACCGGTTTAAATTTATCCTTAACTAGCGACCCGACCCGGCTTCGCATGGGCCTATAGCCTTCCTTGATAAATGGACTATGCAACACAAAAATAATTTTTCAATTCGAACTAGTAGATCCTGAGATTAGCGCGTTCAACCAAACAAACAAACGAACAAACTCTTCAGCTTTATAATATTAGTATAGATACTTAGAAACTTATTAGGTTGGTAGATTTTTTTAAGTTCTTTTAAAACTTTTGCTTTGTATCGATTCTTATAATTAGGGCGTTCTGTATTTTTGTTTTTGTAACGCAAACGCGTTTTATCTTATTAAGGGTTTTGGCTGAAGCCAGTCAAAGATAGTTTGGACTGGTTAAGTGTTTTGACTGTAACATAATTATACATTCAGCAATACTCAAATCATCTAACTTTTCTCAAAATAAAGAAAAAGACAGTCAAATTACCATGACGGCAAAGTTAATCTACAATGTTTGACTAAACAACGTCTTAGTTGTAAACAATGAATTAAGTGTTGATAAGATTAAGTATTACCTATTTTTATCTTAACTTAATCCGTTGTTTACAACATAGCTGCCGGGTTAATCCTCGTTTTAATGATAAACAGTCCTCAGGAGATAAAGTTAATATGCTTTAGCTCTTTCAGCTATACAGCGAACAAATAAAATCCCTTGGGTAATCTTATAGTAGTTAGTTAATTTAATCTTGCTTCGTTGTTAAGTTAGAATAGAATAAGATGTTTTAAGCAACGTGTTTTGAAAATAAGTATATAAAAAACAGCATACAATCAAAATGGTAACATCATTCTTCGGTTGCTCAAAAAGGAATTTCGGTTTTTGATCATTATTTTTTCGTCATATTTATAACTGCATTAAGAGGGGGTCATTCGGTTTGAAAAAAAAAGGATAATAAATTGAATATAACTCAGAAAAAAAAATGTTTAAAAATTTACTGAAAAATTAATTATAAATTTATCATTTGCACGGAATAACTATTTAAAGCTTTACTTTATTCTATAAGTCACAAATCAATAACAAACTTCTAACAACAAAAACCCATTACTGAAAAACAATCTACCCTACTACCAAGCCATTTTATATTTTACCCAAGAAGCAAAAACCGGAAGATTAAAACTCTTGTCTCGTGGCACGGTTCATTAAAATCCCTTCTCGTATAGAAAATTAAACCGCTGTGTTAAAATTTTAATGAAGCATTATTTCCTTGTGGAAAACTTAATAGCGAGCAGTGATTAAAGTTGCTACTGAAGATGTTTACGTTGCTCAAGTAAATAGATACTTGGCAAGTTTGTGGCACCCTCTGAAAGTTATGTATAACGGTACTTTCAGAAATGTGTCTTAGTTTCTGCTGTTTTGTCATTTCAATTACCTTTTTTTTATCTAGTCTGACAGTGACCGTGTTTAAGCTGTTGTGCCTTAAGTGCATATTTTTTTCTTTAAAAATATGTAAAACTAGCTGACCCGACAGACGTTGTCCTGTCCCGATCTACCTACTTACCTACCTACACCTACCCTACACCTACCCTACACCTACCCTACACCTACCCTACACCTACCCTACACCTACCCTACACCTACCCTACACCTACCCTACACCTACCCTACACCTACCCTACACCTACCCTACACCTACCCTACACCTACCCTACACCTACCCTACACCTACCCTACACCTACCCTACACCTACCCTACACCTACCCTACACCTACCCTACACCTACCCTACACCTACCCTACACCTACCCTACACCTACCCTACACCTACCCTACACCTACCCTACACCTACCCTACACCTACCCTACACCTACCCTACACCTACCCTACACCTACCCTACACCTACCCTACACCTACCCTACACCTACCCTACACCTACCCTACACCTACCCTACACCTACCCTACACCTACCCTACACCTACCCTACACCTACCCTACACCTACCCTACACCTACCCTACACCTACCCTACACCTACCCTACACCTACCCTACACCTACCCTACACCTACCCTACACCTACCCTACACCTACCCTACACCTACCCTACACCTACCCTACACCTACCCTACACCTACCCTACACCTACCCTACACCTACCCTACACCTACCCTACACCTACTCTACACCTACCCTACACCTACCCTACACCTACCCTACACCTACCCTACACCTACCCTACACCTACCCTACACCTACCCTACACCTACTACCGTGTTTTTTTTTTTTTTTTTTTTTTTTTTTTTTTTTGTCCCTGTGAAAATGCTCATGCATACGCCCGGGCTCGGGGGAGCTCGGGACGTTATGTGAGACTCCTGGGAAGACGACCCAGACCTACTCACTAAAAACACAGGGGAGACCCTCATCGCCGTGGAGGGAGCGCCCCAGGATCACTTTAGTATTCCACTGAGGCGCTCCGGCGGAATGGTGTTCGGCTCGGGGTTCACGGGGCACTCTCAGGCAAGTGGACCTATTTCGGATGCCCGGGTCCCCCGACCCGGACACCCAGGCCACTATAGCGGGGGTTGAAGATGCGCAAAGCGCCGCCTTCTTCTCCCCGGCCTCCGTCGGCGGAGCGCGTCTGCATGGACGTCTTCTTCTCTGACGCGCTCCGCGGCCTCCTTCAGCGATATGACGGATTCGCAGAAGGAGACCATTGCTTCCCAGCATGTCTCGCTGTCCAGCATGGCGTTGATGATGCTGGGCAGCGTTAGGTCGCATCCTGTAATTGCGGCCAGGGTGTACCGTTGTGGCGCCCAGGCCGCGCACTCTTCTAAGGTGTGACGCGCCGTGTCTACAGGCGCGTCACACTCGTGACAGGCAGGTGTTGGTTCTCTTCCGGCTATCTGGTGCAGGTACTTACCGAAACAGCCATGGCCGGTAAGCACCTGCACAAGACGAAACGTCAAGGCCCCATGCCGGCGGGAGAGCCATCGGTCTAGGTGGGGGCGGATTGCTGCCACAGTCATCTCGCCAGCCACAGGAGACTCGAGCTCATTAGCCCATTTGCGGACGAGAGCTCTGTGGCTGACCGCCCTGATCCGCTGCACCTCTTCTAAGCTAGGGCGCTCACCCCTGGCCCTCAGCTCCACACGGTGTCGATAGACATCTGCCAGAACTTCGGCTTGAAGCGACCACGGTGGGTCGCCGGCGAGCAGAGTGGCCGCCGTCCACGACACCGTGCGGTAGCCCCGGATGGCTCTCACGTCGATGACTCTCTGTGGCCTTTGCAGCAGGGTCCTGTTCGCAGCGTTTAAGGCACTGACCCATATAGGGGCCCCGTACATGGCCATGCTCCGTATCACTCCGGAGTACAGTTTCCTACAAGTGGAGTCGGGGCCACCAATGTTCGGCAGCAACTTCCCAAGGGCCGCTGCAGTATTTACCAGTTTCGGGGCGAGTTGGATGAAATGCGCCCCGAAGTTCCATTTTTCGTCTAACACCAGACCCAAATATTTCATCTGGGCCTTGATGTCGATTTGCACCCCCTGAACGCGAATGGTGATGTTTGCGCCTCTAGGGGGCCCCTTTCTAGGTCCATGGAAGAGGACGGCCTCTGTTTTAGAGAGGGAGACCGCCAGCCCTAGTTGTTGGATGCGACTCACCACGAGATTCGTGGCGTCCGCACCAAGCCGTACCGCCTCCTCGTAGGACCCAGCCCTGACAGTGACGAGGGTGTCGTCCGCATAGCAAATCACCCCTGCACTGGGTGGGAGAAGTCCCCGCAACAGCCAGTCGAAACCCACGTTCCACAGGTTAGGCCCAATAACTGAGCCCTGTGGAACACCGCAACTCATGCGACGGCGGCAGAGTTCTCCATCTCCGCCTTCCCATACAATCACCCTATCCTCGAGGTATGATTCCAACACCCTCCTGAGATAAAGAGGCACCTCATGGTACCGGAGCGCCTCTCTTAGGGTCTCAAAAGGGAGGGTGTTGAAGGCGTTTTTAACGTCGAGTGAAACCGCCAAGACGACCTCCCCTCGCGCGATCGCTGCCGAGGATAGGGTCTTTAGTGCGGCCAGAGCGTCGATGGTAGAACGACCTGCCCTGAACCCATACTGTGCGTCGGATAGATCAGGTCCGACTTCATCCAAGTGCTTGACGAGACGGTCTGCAAGAATTTTCTCAAACACCTTGCCCACCTCGTCAAGCAGCACGATTGGCCTGTATGCGGAGGGGTCCTCCGAAGGACGACCTGCTTTCTGCAACAGGCACAACTTTCCTTCCTTCCACAGCTTCGGGAACTGTCCGGTAAGAATGCACTGATCGAACAGTTCCCGAAGCTGGCCTTCCAGGTATTCCGAAACAATCAAAAGAATCCGCCCCGGAATTCCATCTGGCCCCGGTGCCGTTTTTTTGCCCCGCAGCCGCAGCAATGCCACACCCATTTCCGCCTCTGTGACGAGAGGGGCGGCAATTATGTCCTCCCTAGCTGAGAAGAGAGGGGCCATAGTAGGAGGTAAGTGTCCCGGATGGTCTGGGAACAGCTCCTCCACTATGCTTTGCAGGAATGCTGGCTGCAGAGACTCGGTGAGTGGAGCACCTAGAGTACCGAGCTTTTTCCTCGCCGCACGGTACGGCCGCCCCCAAGGGTCCCGATTCAGACTCTCGAGGATTTCCTTCCAGGCGTCGCTCTTAGCCCGACTTATTGCCAGCTGCAGCTCCTTTTTTGCGCGACGATAGGCAGACCGCAGCTGGTCCTCGAGGTCTGGGTCATGGCCGTTGCGTCTACGACACCGGACAAACGCCCGACGGGCCCTATTGCACGCTGCCCGCAATTCCCTTATCGCGGGCGTCCACCAGTATACTTGGCGACGGTTTGGCCTCCGTCTGGTTCTGGGCATGGCCGCATTGCACACCGCAGAAAGAGCAGTACGTATTTGAGAGGCTAGCTCATCTACGTTGTTGTTTGGTGGAGCATCTCGCGATATCCACCGTCGTACAATGGCTGCCTCCTCAGCTAATTCCCTATTTAAGCGGCTGAGGGACCACCGAGGGAAGTGACTTTGAGCTCTAGAACCGTTGGTCGTCGTCGTCTCGATGGAGGACACCTCGAAACAGATATAAAGATGGTCCGATAGAGTCTCCGTATCTTCCATGACCCGCCAATTATGGACTCTGCGCGCTATAGTGGGAGAGGCAAACGATACATCCACAACAGAACCTCCTTGCTGACGCACGCAGGTGTGGGTTTTTCCCCTTGTTTAAGAGCGATAGGCCCGTGAGGAGGGCCCACACCTGGACGGCTCTGCCGCGGACATCAGTGGCTGGGTTACCCCAGGCCCGAGATTTGGCGTTAAGGTCGCCAAGGAATACGATTTGCCTTGACGCCAATCGTCCGACCGCCGCCCTGATGGAGTCGAGAAACACCTCGAACTCCGCTAAGCTGCGGTTAGGTGAAAAGTACGCACCTATGATAGCAAGCTCGCCTCGTCCTGCCACCACGTACCCTGAGCCTCTTTCCAACATCGAGAGTGGAGGACCCCCCGCAGTCTGCGCCAAGACAGCCACATCACCATCCAGGTCCCCTATCCAGTTTGTGTGGGAAGGGACATAGTAGGGCTCACAGGCCACGGCCACATCTATGTCCAACTCCACCATGGACTGGAGAAGGAGGTCCTGAGCCCCGGCGCAGTGGTTTAGATTCGACTGGAGGAAGCTAACATGTCGAGACTGATTCATTCCGTCATTACATTAGCCTCCTCCGGCGCCCCCGCGTTGACAGACACAGCTGCGGTAGTCCCCCCCCCCTTTCTTCAGCGGGGGGTTACATTTTCTGCCACCCATAATGTGCCCTGAGGGCTTTCCGGAATCTGCGCATACTGCACAGCGCGGTGCTCGGGTGCAGTCAGCGGATTTGTGGCCGTCCTCGCCGCACCGGAAACAGAGAGTGTCTCGGCTCACTTCGAAGGGGCACTTAGGCCTTGTGTGCCCAATGCCCATGCACTTATAGCAGCGCAGGGCCCGTTGCTCCAGCACATGAACATTTGCCGAGCTCCAGCCGACCATCACTTTGCCCGCATCGGACAGAATCTTAGCCACCGCGATCGGACACTGAACAATCACGGTGCCCATCCCGCGGGGACCCCGCTGCACCTCTAAAGATTTCACCTGGTCAACAGGGCAGCCTCCGGCTTGGGCAACGGCAGCAGCCACTTTCTCCCTGGTGGCGGTGTCACTCAACCCAGTGATACGTATGTCAGCACATTTGGTGGGTCGAATGACATTAACCACCCCGTCAAGAGCCACGCGTAACTTCTCAGCCAGTTGGTCGGCTTTTTCTGGGCCGAGTGCGCTTGGCAACTCCATAATTCTGGCCCCGGTGATGGACTCTCGGAACCTTATACTAGATATGCCGAGTTCTGCAAGGTTTACGTGCTCCTCGGCTTTTTCCAAAACCTGTTTGTAGGTCACCCCCTTCTCGACAGCTTCCGGCTGAAGTTTCATTATAACAGCAGCCGTACGAGGGGGTGACAGTTTCGGCTTGGTGGGTCGAGCGTCCTTTCCCTTACCCTTGTTGGGATGGGTCGTTTTCCCTATAGCGGAAGCCACCGTGTTTGTCCCGCCAATGGGTTCAAGGGCAGCCGTCCCCGATGGATGTGACTGTTGTTTCCCCTTCTTTTTTTTTATCCTCTTCCTTTTGGTGACGTCTGCCCAGGTTTCTTTCCCGGCCACGGAATTATTAGCCGCCGATGAAGGGCCCGCCACTGCCAATGGAGGACTCGACACGTCTGACTGTGATGTGCTCGCAGTCGGTGTTTCAGCTGTCGACGCAGGTCTCGTCTGCGCTGTTGGGGCTGCCTCCTTCCTCTTATCAGCCGCTAGCAGTGGCCGACGGGTGACGGCAGGCAAGAGGCGTTCCTCAAGCCCCTCAAGGCGCGCGTTCACCATATCTCCCACTGAGCATATGATGGATCGCTTTAACTCCTCCATGGTGTTGCTGTCGAGCAGGGGTGGGGGTCCTGAGCTTTCCCCCGTGTTAGCTTTCATTGAGGCCCTCATTTCGCTGAACTCGCGACGATGTGATCTGAGCTCAGCCCTGAGGACCTCAACCTCGCGTCTGAGGCGGTTATTGTCGGCCCTGACACGACGCACTTCATCTGCCTCGGTACGGTCAGCCAGGGCATTCACCACGTCTTGTAGTGAGGCAGCTGCGACTTTTAGCTGCCTAACAAATGTACCTTTCAGGTTGCCAGACTTTGTGGCGACCTCCAGTATGTCCGCCATGTTCTGCCCGGCAACGGCTCGTAATTGTTCTGCGTCTAGGCTCATCGGGTTGGTCGATGGCTCTGACGGGTTTAACTCCGTATCCGAGACAGAGGCAGGGTTCAGTCCGCGGTCAGCCCCGCTCCTTCTCTTAGCTTTTACCCTTCCTGGAGCCCTTCCCGCAATAGCGTCGCTCACGCCCGAAGCGGAGCTGGGGCTGGATGTTCGATGATGACGACGCTTCCTCTCCTTTCCGTCGTTCTGCCAAAATTTACCCTGGACGCAAGGTGCGTCCATAGCGGAGGCCGTCACCGTTGCTGCACTTTTCGCAGCAGCGTTACCGTCGCGCAGGCGCTCTAAGCTCACGTGGAGCACCTTTTCTCGCTGGGTTGTGATTTTACGTGCTCGTGATCTTGTCACGCGCTTCTCCATTTCGGAGTCAGTTGTATCCAGTTGCGCTGGTTGACGCAGGTCGGCGGTGGTCTGCCGGCCTGCAAGACTATGGTTGCCCCCCCCAGATACGACAGGGCAGCCCTCAGAAGAGGGGCGGGATTCCCCCCGAAGGGGACCCGCCTGGGGAATATTTCCGATAGTCTGCTTTTTCATTTTTGTTTTCCTTTTAAAGGGTGTGGTCCCTAACCCCTGATCCCCCCCAAGCGCTAGCGACCGGACACCCTCCGGCCACTCATCCCCTCGGCACGCTAGACCTTAAGATTAGGGTAATTTTTTAAAGAGGTTGTCTTCCTCGCCGCCCGGACCATCCCGTCCACTCTTCGTCCACTCGTCCTACCCTCTGTAAGCAAAGGGGGGGAATGGACGACCGTCGCTTGGTCGAAAGCGTCCCAGGAGCATACTGCTCCCCCCCACGCAGAAATTCGCCACGGTCAATAGTCTCTCCAACTCGGAGAGGGTAATCAGTACCCTCCCCGAATCGGAGAGACCATTGACCGTGCCCAGGGTGCACCGGCCCGACTACTGCTCTTTCCCCCGAACGTATTCGAACAGAACCAGCAGCAATCAGGCACACGAGGAGGTTTTCTGCACGCACCCCACCCTATACCTACCCTACACCTACCCTACACCTACCCTACACCTACCCTACACCTACCCTACACCTACCCTACACCTACCCTACACCTACCCTACACCTACCCTACACCTACCCTACACCTACCCTACACCTACCCTACACCTACCCTACACCTACCCTATACCTACCCTACACCTACCCTACACCTACCCTACACCTACCCTACACCTACCCTACACCTACCCTACACCTACCCTACACCTACCCTACACCTACCCTACACCTACCCTACACCTACCCTACACCTACCCTACACCTACCCTACACCTACCCTACACCTACCCTACACCTACCCTACACCTACCCTACACCTACCCTACACCTACCCTACACCTACCCTACACCTACCCTACACCTACCCTACACCTACCCTACACCTACCCTACACCTACCCTACACCTACCCTACACCTACCCTACACCTACCCTACACCTACCCTACACCTACCCTACACCTACCCTACACCTACCCTACACCTACCCTACACCTACCCTACACCTACCCTACACCTACCCTACACCTACCCTACACCTACCCTACACCTACCCTACACCTACCCTACACCTACCCTACACCTACCCTACACCTACCCTACACCTACCCTACACCTATCCTACACCTACCCTACACCTACCCTACACCTACCCTACACCTACCCTACACCTACCCTACACCTACCCTACACCTACCCTACACCTACCCTACACCTACCCTTCACCTACCCTACACCTACCCTACACCTACCCTACACCTACCCTACACCTACCCTACACCTACCCTACACCTACCCTACACCTACCCTACACCTACCCTACACCTACCCTACACCTACCCTACACCTACCCTACACCTACCCTACACCTACCACTACCTAAGTGCAAAATTGACTCTTTGACGTTAGGAACATACCAACAACAGTGACTGCTTATAATTCAATATGAACTTTATACAATAGCAATAAAGCTCGTTTTAGTTAGAAAACGTTTGTATGGGAAAAAGAAAAGGGCTGTTTTTAGGGTTTTTCCGGCAATTATTCGAATTTTTCTCGCCGTAAAAACCATCTTTGAACTTCAACGAACATTTTAAAAAAAGAATTGGCCAAATTGGTCCAGGCGTTGTTGAGTTATGCGCTTACCAACACATTTTGCGATTCATTTTTATATTATAGAAGATAAACTTGACTGACAGTTTGAAAGGTTCGCTTAGACTAGTGTTCAGTGGCATTAATGGAGACAAAAATATAGAGATGCTTGGTTTTGCCGGCCGCGTGAATGCCTATAAATGCGGATGCAGACAAAGTTGTGAATTAAAACCTTTCTTGCCTTGAGAGCGTAAGGGCCGAGTCACACCGGAATGGCAGCGGTCGGCAGCGGCCGATGCTCGCGCGACCTTCACACCCCACGCGCCTAGTCTTATCAAGGCAACTCTTCCGTAAGAGTTGTATCTACATGGCTCCCATAATTCATAATGCTTTGCCGAAGTCAATTACCCAACTACCCTTTAAAAAGGCACTACGGAAGTGGTTGTTGCAGGAGTGTTTTTACTCAATTCACGAGTTTTTTGTGAAATGTCCGTATAAATTCTTTACTCTTAATCTGACATCAAAATACAGGCATGAATATTTATTTGTTATTGGTGATATTAATTATGTTGATTAATGATTTATCTTATAATGTGTTTAAATTTAAGTGTGAGATATATGAGAATAATTATATAATTTTATAATTGAAATAATATTAAATTCTAAAATAATTGTGATGTAATTGTACCTAAATTTAAAATAGAAATTTGATGTTCTTATAAATTGATTTACATACCGTTGAAACGGTGACACATGCAGCGCTATTGTATTAATATGACCATCTTTGTAAACATACCATGTTTCTGGCAAATAAATAAAATAACAAAATATAGTCTCCTCTTGACTAGTTTAGTTTATACATTTGGCAAGGAAACTCGGTGTGTTTGAAGTGAACATGATGGAATTGGTTTCGCACTTAAAATATAACGTATCCCGTCGCTATACTACAGAGAAATGGTGCGGTTAGTGTCGCGACGGTCGTGAGGAGCGCGCGGCCGCCAGCGGCTGCCAGCGGACACTCGCGTCGCCGCGGGCGGCCTCCCGACCTTTTCAAGCGATACTGGTCTTTTAAGTATAAAGATACATTTTAAAATTATTTCACACTGAAAGTGCTCGCCGCGCCTCTGCCGGCCGCAGCCATTCCGGTGTGACTCGGCCCTAACAGACAGGCATTCTCACTCTTGCATTCATAATATTAGTATGGTATCAACTTGCCCCTACTAGCATACGGGTGACACCTGTCCACGAGGCGCCATGTCAAAATATTGAGTTTTCTATGTCATGTCTAAGTTAGAAACTAATGTATTCTATTTACACATATCTACACTTCCAAAATAAATTCAAAATCTTTTGCGGAGTTTAAAAGATCTAAGGACTCACACATTCAGACACGCGATTTTCTCGTAGCTTAGTTAATTTTTAAATCAGTAAACCATGTTTAGCTTACGAGACCAAAGAAAACAGCTATTAATCAGAAACTGACATCAGTTTTTTTGCATCCAATCACAGGTAAATTATACCTTAATTTAAAAAACCTACATTCAAAACAGTATGCAAAAAAATTGGTATCTGAAAGATAATCCCCATTTACCAAGCATATAGAGTATGCATATCTCCGTTGATTTATTTGTACGGCCCATTAAACGCGATTTAACTGAAAAAGCCAGCTTTTAAACTGAGCTGATACGGATTGCAATCAATCGGGCCCGTGAAAATATTTGCAGGCACACTGATATTCACTGACTTTTGGAAAACACCTTCGTGCGGTTTCGCGGCCGTAAGCGCAACCACGGAGTATGGGGTCTGATAAAGTTACTTTGATTACCAGGTCTGGTAAAGTTCGATTATGTTTTTCCGTTTAAAATATCTCAGTAGCACGGAGTTTGGAAATTGGTGGTGGTACACCCCCGTGCCTCGAAAAGCATGAAAAGCTGTAGGTTATGCACCTGTTCTCATTGGTCGTGTTGGATTGCCGTCCCATTTGACTACCAGTGAGCAAAGAAGGAGCGCACTGCGTACTTAGTCATGCTCATTTTATTATTATTTATTGCATTCCACAATGTTTTAAGTTGTTTATATTTTATCGCTTAAAGCTAGGCACAATCGTGGACCCTGTAGGGCACAGCAACATTCATATTTAATTAGTACACAAAATAAAAAAAAACAATAACGATAATCAATTCAAGTCAAGTCAAGTCAAGTCAAATCATTTATTTCAATTAGACCATTAAAAGGCACTTTTGAACGTCATATTGTAAAATTTGAATCTAGTTGCCCATTCCAAATGGTAGTTTCGTATGGAGAAGAATGGGCAAGAAACTCCATACATACTCTTTTAAAAAAAGGATGTTTACAATATTTCATTCATATTTAATTCATAAAATAATAATTAATTCCTTAAATAGTAATCAATTCATAAAATAATAATCTATTCATAACATAATAATCTATTTATAATTTATAATACTTGGCTAGTCTGCATTGACATTAGCTACAGTTATCGAATTTCGGTCAAGAGTTTTCGCTACTAGAATGCTTTATTCTAGCCGAGGCTTATATTTCTTTCAGCAAGCTGTATGGGAAAGTCGCTAAGCGTTTGGTTCGCTGGTTTTTTCTTCCATAGAACTATTAATGTCGACTATAAATTGACTCTATTGAAAGCCTTTTAGTACAATAGAGTTCTTTGTGAATGTACACGTCAGGGGAAAAACTACCTAGAAGCCTATTTCTGCTGCCAAGCTGCATTACATGATTTTGGTTTTAAGGACAGCAGTAGTAAGCATGTTCTGAGAAGACATTGCAACTTATAGATTGAGAACAACGGATTAACTCACTGTGTTGTCGGGTTCGTCCGACTAGTTAGTGAGTTGTCGAGTTCGTCCGACTAGTTTCGATGGCGCATCGAAACTAGTCGGATGAACCCGACAACACAGTGAGTTAATCTGTTGTTCTCAATCTATAATGTGTAACAATACTCACGTTTCTTTTAATGAAAAAATAGTCAACATTGCAACTTATTTACAAAATCTTTAATATCGTAGATTTTTATGATCACGGAATAGAAAAAAACACAATTATGCTGAAAATATGTAAAATAATAAATCAAATCATCAATATTCATTAGTGTTACTTTTTTATGAACTACTTGTTTTTGCCCGCTACTTTGTCTGCGTGAATGTCGGTTATAGTAGATGCAGACGAAGTCACTGATTATTTTTTTTTTTTTTTTTATTCAAGGGGTACAACAAACAGCAACAATATAAAAAATAGGAACAATAAATAAACAAAACGAAAATACAATATTGCAGCCCACAACGCTGTACACAGATAAACAAAAGAATAGAAACAATAAAGTGAAAATAATCGCTAAGGTTACAAATACGACTTAATCTTACTAACTTACTATACTTCCGAGTGTGAGATTTTTATATATTTAATACTTAAGAAACGTCCATAAGTATAAGACTTTTGAACGTATAAGGTATAGCATTATGTGTGTACTGCTATATTTACTTTTTATAAGGATGCATTCATTCTTCATATTTGCTGTCTAAATATTATAATAATACTTGTTTTTATATTTTAAATGTACTTACAGTCTAGATCTCGCTGTCGCTTGAGTAACACGCTGATTTACTCCTGACTTAACTTACTAAAGTTTACCGGTCCACATCCAAAAGTCGGTAACGGTCCTGAGTCGTGCCGTCGTGCTGTCGCGTGCCTGCTGCTCCCAGGGCGGGTCTTACTGCTAAGATTCCCCGGGGACTTGCGTCCCAAAGCTAGGAGCCGACCGCGGCAGTCTTATCTTCGGCCGATCCTGTTTGCCGGCCAGGCTGTGGAATCAGGAGCCTGGAAATCTCTGCCTAATCGTAGTGCGTCTAGGTTAGTGTTTTTTATTTCTACGTTTTTGATACTCATTACATTAAAATCTTTCTTGTGAGAGCTATTAAATTCTATCGTACAATTCTACATAGCTTTTTATTTCATTAACTATTAGAATTGCTACAAGGGGGAACATGCAAAAATGTCTATATGTTCAAAAGTCCCATTGTAGGAATCGACCATTCTGCGAACAGGCGAATGCAAGCCAGAGATGGACTTGCAAGTACCCACTGCTAATAATCTGTCAGGGCGCTCCTTTCGCTTATGGACTGTTCGGGGAACTGCATAACATATCATGTTGGAGAGTTCAATACAGTCAAATTTGTTTCTGACAATACTATACAAATTCATAGCTTCTAAGTACTTGCGTCTATTTTCAAGTGTTGCGATCTTATACTTTGCAAGTAAATCTTGGTATGGCAAATAATATCCATAGCATCTATAATGCATAGTACGCAGGAATTTATATTGAACACACGCAATCATTTCAACGTACTTTTTGTAATATGGACTCCAGACGGACGCGGCATACTCCAGTTGAGACCGAACTAGTGACTTATATAAGCAAATATAAGAAGAAGGCTTTTTAAAATCAACTGCAGTACAAATCCATATAATTGGTACGCTTTACTAACAATTTTTCTTATGTGTAGGTCTAAACAAAGCTTAGAATCAAGGATGACACCGAGATCTCGAATGAAGTCCACTTTAAGTAGGGGGGCATTGCACAACGCGTATGTATAGTTTATTTTTGTTTTATTCTTTGTAAAGTTTAAGAAGTTACATTTGGGTAAACTTAGTTGCAACTTATTTTTCTGGCAATCATAGGATAGTCGATCTAAATCTTGTTGCAGAGGAAGGCAGTCATTTGTTTGTCGTGTGGCACTGTATACTTTGAGGTCGTCGGCATATATAGTAGCCTATGTCCTTTCCTGGGGTTCAGGCTATCTTCAAACCAAATTTCATCAAAATCGGTCCAGCCGTTTCATCGTGAAAGCGTAACAGACGTTAGTGTGTTAGTTGAGTTACTGTCGCATTTATAATACTAGTATGAATACATTAAATTTTAATGAAAAGCTTACTTTATTGTTCATACAAAATTAAGACTTATAACAACTATCGTAGGTTGTTTTTATTTTATATATTTTTCCGCATAATTCTGACACGCGCGAGATGGCTGCGTCGGTTTTTTATTTTTCTAATTCGTGTATAGACTTGTTCGTTTTAAAAAGCGGTGTCAATTTTACCAATGAGCTAGCAAGTCAGTGTCCCAAGTCTCGCAACTGATATTTAAAAAAATCTTACGTACACAGTACACACATCCAGTCACATCATATTATTAGCCTATTGCCGTCCACTGTTGAACGTGGACGACGACGACATTCTCTAGAGATCACCAACCAACCCGGTCTTAGGCAGCCCGCTTCCATCCGCTGCCAGCTATCTTCGTCCTTAATCGTATCGCAGGGCATCCCACACTACGCTTGCCCAAACGCAGTCTCCACTCTAAAACATGTCTGTTCCATCTACCGTCTGTCCGTCTGCAGACATGACCGGCCCACTTCCACTTCAGCGTGCTAATTCTACGCGCATTGTCGGTGACTTTAGTTCTCTGGCGAAAGACTTCAATCCGAATTCTATCCAGTAGCGAAACACCGACCTCCAGTCTATTATCAAAATTCAATTTAGTAATAACGTTACATTTCGTGCAAAATTATCTACACACCTTTACAATTTCACACTTCAGTTGACTAAACATAAGCTTGTATTACATATGCGGCCAGAATTACGTACAACACTATTAATTAAGGGGAGGCCTCATAATAAACCCTATTAAGTAACGCTTTTATGCGATCTAAGGGCTTTACCGTGTACGCCTTGAACTTGTCGTGCAAACTAAGTTATACATACTTACATAGTTTTATAGGTATTAGTGTAATGTACTTAGTGTATGTACGAGAGGTTTGATGTTGGATTTTTTCTGGATACCAGAGCACTTCAAAGTCTTTGGTATTGTTTTTTACCGACTACCAATATAAATAGGAGGTTCTCAATTCGACCTGTTATTTTAGGGTAAAAGAACTACTACTTGATATTAATAACTTTCACAATACGGGTCTAGAAACAACCACTATCAAATAGAGCGCGGAAACCAATATAAATCTTCAAACAACTAAGCTAATCAGCAGATGCTGTCGTCATGAAAATGAATTATCAGGCGCTGTGTCAATCTATTTTGGTTTATTGTATCTCTTCCTGGGGTGGTGCGGTTAAATAAATAATAAAATCAATAAATAATAAATAAATAAATAAATCTCACAATATTCAGATCGAACGTGCGCAAAGAGCCGTTCTTAAAGTGTGCTGTTTCAAGCCTAGACTTTATCCCACCGTCAAGCTCTATGAATATTGTCAAGTCCTTACGGTTAGGCAATTGTTTGTACGCGGTGGCGGTGGCCATAAAACAACACGCTATTTCCAACTACTCTCAGGAAACCAATCGCCATTGTCAATTAGTTGCCTCATCTAATCCTCTTAACACCTCTTTTAGTCAAAGATTCTTCTTTCTCATTTTTCTTGAACCCTATCTCTACAACAAATTGAACCGAATTCTTTCTCTGCACTCATTAAACAAACATAGTTATGAAACCGCTCTACAAGCTTAGCTCCAAAGACAAACATAGACTGCCACAGAAGCTCTCTTTGAGGTACCAATCTAATCACCAACATCCGGATAAGCGGGGGAACACACAATACACATTTACATACATACACACACACCTACACACCAAACACCTACACCCTCATACACAACCTAACTTACTCCAATGACTTATTTACTCTAGTGATTTTTAAACTCACTAATTGTGTAACTGCAATTGCATTTGTTACTTGCTGTTCAATAAATTAAAGCTATCAAATATGTAACTAGAAATAGGTGGGGACCTGGTGACTTGAATTACAGGTGTTACTACCTACCACAGGCACCAGCGATCCACCAACAGAAATTGTTATTAATAAGAATAAAAAAAAAAAAAAATTGAAACATTTTGGTTGTAGTTTTTGGCTTATGGTGAGAAATAAACACTTTTTATTATTATTACCTATATTTTTTTAATGTGCTGTCCAAGCCCTCCATTGGTTTTGTTTGGAAATATGCTGTTGAGACGTCACACAAGTGCTTTTTTGTGAACTTATTTTTGACATTGGAAAGGGCAACTAGATTCAAATTTCTATGCACTTAAATATAGAGTGACTGGTAATTAGTGTACGATACTTAAACACGTGATTGTGTTCATGATAACAAAGAACTTTCCCGAAGAAAAATTTTTTTTTTGTACTGGTTCACTTTAGGTCACAGCGGTGCGCGCGCGTAAAGAATCATGTCCAGCTTTGACCTGAACATTTTCTAACACGTCTAGTGATGTAAATTATCTTAAAAAAATGCTTTGTTTTTGCTTATTTCATATTGCTTAGTTGAATTTTCAAATAAATCCAAGAAAAAACACTATTATTATGTTTATCATTCTCAGTAGATTTTTGGAAACGGAACGTATGTAAAACACGTTCCGTTTAGTTTTATAGGCTTGCAAACGGAACGTGTTTTACCGACGTTCCATTTCACAGAATACGAAAAACTGGTTCGTTCGTCATGTGGTTAAAGAATGTTCAAAATAACAGATAGATATATTTATTTTACTCTACTAATTAATTTATCAGTACCTATGATTTCTTTATTGTTTTATAATGAGATGTGGGAAGAATAGAAAGTGTACATTTGAAAGGTTACGCGTAAAATGAACTTCTTTGGAGTGACCGGCTGTCATGTCATTTGTTTGACGTTTTGCGTTTTTGCAGTTGTTCGTTCTTGATAAATAATTATTGTACTGTGCTGTGCTAGTTTGAATTTTCTGATACCCTTAAAACTTTTGCATTTCCCACGGACTCACGATACCTACTGCCGATGATTACTTTGGCCAGTGTCATACGGATACCGATTAGTGCGTTTTATTTGGGATCTAAGACGTTATCGCTCTTCATGGAAAGCGCTATAGAGTCGTCTACGAGATTGTTTTGTATAAACCGCAGAATACTCAATAGCACTACGGTATAAACTGCAACATATGTGTATGTGTGTTAATATAATACGCTTTGGCATTATCGGGCCCTTCAGCTTGATAGCAGAGTCATCTCGCTAATTAGCACTTGGATATCTCCAGTAATAGTAAGTATAATAACAATCAAGTAACCTAACGATTTAGTAATCCAACATGATTGTTTTATAAAAAAGGATTTATATACAGAAGTGGTAAAATATTTTTTTTTAAATTACAAAACAAGTAAACATAACTAGTACTACTAGAAATAGGGGATGCCTCTAAGATGACCCACTGACCGAATGTGATGTAGTACATGTAGATTTTCCCCATGTTTAGCTAAAGTGTTCTTTTAGACAGCTGTTGCTTAAGACAAAACATGTAAAAATATACTTATTTCTATCGTAGAAATCAAAATCTCATAATTGATTTGTTTTGCAGATAAAGGCAGAAGGTTACATTTGTTAAGCATGTTTTGACATATCCATGCAGACTATTAATACTCAGATTCATGGAAACAATGGGTGTGATCCATCTGCCGGTTCATCTCACGGTAGTCATGCCCCGTTTATGGACGATCATTGCTCAATCGTCAAAGAGCACACCACATTCTCCGAGCAAACTCATCGAACCTCATGCTATGGATGATTAACTTATTCAAACTAATTTAGCTCCTCGTCAGGTTTGTATTTAAATAATTAAAATCATTTCATGCACTTTTTTCTTTAAATATCACGTTCTAATTCATTACTTTACTAGGTATGTCACTGCATTTATTATAAATATGTTGTTTTTTTGTTGACAGATATCACAATTTCACTGTCTATGCAATGCCTGTTGGTTGCCATTTAAAAGAAACTCTTTCAACAGCAACAGGATAAGAGAAGAGACTTAGACAGTGATGAGACTTTATGGTGATACAATAACAAAAAGTGGAATAGTCTGTTGATCCAGTCCATGTTCCAGAAATACAACCTCCCCCACTTCCTGCAAGCACAGATTAGAGGCATGAAAAGGAATCATCTGTAGAATCAGTTTCAGTTCTAGAGCTTCATTCTCAACAATCTCAAACCCAACCAAAAGTTTTGTGCATTTTATGGGTGTAACAATGACACAAATTGTATACCTAGGTTAGGCAGTGGGGAAAATTCACTTAGAAAATTCGAAAATAACATCAAGACATAATATGTCAAGATGTCAGCACTATGTGTACATTTTGATAGCAAATGGTATTAATGTACGAGAAGGCATTATGGAGTATTGCTGCAAATGCACTGTAGGCCGTCGCACTGTGGCTCTAGCGGTATTTTAGTTGACGTGATTGTGCGAGATTAAATAAATAATAATAAATCAAATCCTGTTTTTAATTTAATTTCATTGTCTTCCCCAAAAACATGTAGGTAGGCAGCTCTTTTCGTTATCTATTTATGTTTATGTCGTGATGGCCCAGAGATTAACACCTCACCTCGCATGCACGAGTTCAATCCGGGCAAGTACCGATGTGTACCAATGTATACCGTCTTGACCAAACGTTGTGATTAATGCTCATGTCTTCTCTTATGAGAAGAGGTCTGCCCAGCAGTGTGACAGTAATAGGCTGGTATTATTATTAACTCTTTCCCTTGTCTGCCTGACTTATAGTTTGTTGGCTAAAAGCAACGTCTGTCACGCCGATTGTTGTAATCTGGTCCACTTTGACGACAGATTTTGACGATACTTCAATGAACTATACGTTAATTGCTTTATTTGCACAAAGTGTAGTGTAGAAAACAGATGGCATAACATCACACGTGAAATGACAAAGCATCGGCGGGATATTACGATTGATGATGCTATTACATTGAAGAAGGATTTATTTTTGAGTGATTGTAACTTGTAACTCCCTCAGGGATTAAGAAATAATTTGATTTTAATTGGTATCGTATAGTTCTGAGGTTTTAAGAGCAGTCAACTTTTATCTGACAGCTGTTTAACCTCAAAAACTTATTTGCATAATAGCATTTTTCCCTGGCCTCTAAATAAAAAGATGATAAGATATTGTGTTATTATAAACAATAATTGTTTTTATACAACACTAGTTGTGAGTAGACGCGACCTGTAAAAAGAATCAAGTGACAGGTCAATCAATGTATGGAAAGTGGGCATGATTCTTTCATACGGCTGTTGTGTTATTGTGATACAAGTGAACCAGTACAAAATACATTTTTTCTTTTCGGGAAAGTTGTTTGTTATTATGAACACAATCACTTGTTTAAGTATCGAACACTAAGAACTAGTCACCCTATATATTTAAAAAATGCCTTTCAATGGTCTAATTGAAATAAATAATTTGATTTCGACAGATCAAAGGTACAATACGCGCCACGAACGATGAGACTTGACAGACCATGGTTAACACGGTCTGTCAAGTCTCATCTTTCGTGGCGCGTATTATACCTTCATACCCCACGAGTGACATACCTTACTGACGCGTGATAATAATCAACAACACTGCATCAATTCACCATGAACATCAAATTCAAAACATTAAAACGACCTTTCGCATATTTTCCTTCCGCCGCTGTCACAAATTATGAAACAATACATCGTATACTTCATTTTCATACTAGCATACACGCAACTAACTTTGACATTGTTTATGTATATCGCGCACTAAGGGCCAGTTTCACCATCTTACGTTTACGTTAACGTTCAAAATGGCGCTGACAGGCCGTCACGTAATTATGAAAGACATTGCTTCATATTTTATAGAACGTTAAAATTAACGACATCCTTCATCGTTGTCTAAAAAGTATTTAAATTATGCAAATTGTAGTTTTTAATTCCGTTAATTAGCTCATCACTGAAATTATAAAATAAAAATCAGTTGATCCTTACATTTGTGTTCACGTAGCTCAACAAAATGTTTGAATCAGCAGTTCATATTATTTTTTATGAGTGTGTTATTTCGAAGTGACGAATTCAGAGACCCCTTTTCCGATTTTCAATTAGTTTTATTACACCTTTTATGCAAAACTTCGAGTTTCATCGGTTTTGGTTCAGACTCACCAGACGTAAGCATACAGCATTTCAGTATAGCTGAAATTTAGAGAAATTTTACCTTCATAATTCCTTATTGTTTTCAGCCATCTAACGAATGGTTTCTTACGATTTTGCAAGCTCAGTCTATGTTTTCAAATCATGTGTTAAAGTCTTATTAACCAGTTTAAATAACTTTAATGATATTTGACAGCATGGTTAACTCTTCAAATACATGATCACAAATTATCATCGAGACTCACGGTGACTGGTATCTCGTAAATGATGCACATGAGTGGACGAAAACTAAAGATCAAAAACTAATTGCAAATTTTAACGAACCTAACTTTTGATTACAGAGGCTTTGAAACCAGCCCTTAGTATGTCAAACTTCCATGGCCTTGTAACTCGCATGATAAACTGCAGGCTAATGTTACCGAACTACAGAGTGATGAATGAATGTAATTTGATCAAATAGTTCTAAACTTAGTTAGGTTAATATAAAAGTTGGACGGATTAGAATACATGTAGCTACTATACCTACAGAGTGAATTTTTGAGAAAAGTCTTTGGCGATTTCCTTAATGGTCCCCTAAAGTCTTTTGATCCCTACATGAAATAGGATCGATAAGCATAATTATATGTTTTTTTGTAGTTGAACATTTTTTTGTTACTGATTTTACATTTTATTTCGAAATCTGTGATAGCAGTTTAAGATATCCCAAAAAGTTTTGGATGATCTCCTGGGAACGTTTTTCTATAAACTATACCGATAAGGTACCTTACTGTCCTGTCTCAAAAGTTCATCCTGGATACTAATAGTTTACTGTTTTTTTTTAAACTAGCTTTTGCCATCGACTTAATCTGCGTAGAATTCAAAATTCCTAGCCTTAAATTATACCACGGGATGAAAATTCAAAGGCAAAAAGTTTGTCCCTTAGCTCGATAGATGGCGTTGTTAGATGGCGAGCCTTTTCTGAATCGCGCTATGGTTTCGTTCACAAATTTGATGTAGTCGGAGGGCGGACTTGTAGACGCCGCGAATACACAAGCTAAGGAGCCAAAACCCAAGAAGGGGGCTCGCAGCTCAAAGGAGCTAGGAATGTAAATATTTTTGTAGAGGGTTGTGCAAACCCTTATAAAACTGAAACAATTGAAGTCACATTATAAGTGATTTCGGTAACATATTTAGTTATATTACGATGTTTTATGGAACTAGCCAAAATTAAAACATGATTAGGTAGACTATACCTATACTACGAGAGATAAATATTAGTTTTATTGTATAACAAACTTTTGGTTATAACATTATAGATTGAGAAAAATGGATTAACTCACTGTGTGTCCGGGTTTGTCCGACTAGTTTGTCGACACGGTTGGTGCAGTGGCTGAGCGATCGACTGCTGCGCAGCGTGTTGCGGGTTCGATTCCCGCCCAGGGTAAATATTTGTGTGATGAGCACTTGTGTTTGCCTTGTGTCTGGGTATTGTTTATCTATATATATATGTATGTATTTAAAATATATTTGTGTATGTATATCAGTTGTCTGACACCCATAGTACAGGGTCTCCCTAGTTTGGGGTCAGATGGCCGTGTGTGAAATGTCCATAAAAAAAAAACAAAAAAAACAAGTTGAATTAATCCAGAGTTCTAAATTATCCCACGGAAACACAAAAACGGGATAAAAATTAAGCCATGTGTTACGCTAGAATAATATCTACATGTGTGCTAATTTTCAGTGAATTACGTATAGCCAATAAAGAGTGACATAGTGACAAAATTCATCCAGATAGGATAGTACTGTAAGAAGTCCAACTGCAGGGCTTTTTATTGGTACCGGGTTGTGGCGTGATGTAAAAGGTTTATTTTATATATACTCAAAATCAAACCACTCCTATTTGGAACTAGTTTATAATCAAGATACTTTTACGTGTGCCCGTGACATGATAAGAACTCCCTTATGTCATATCTAAAATAATACAAATCTACCAATGATATTATATTAAACAGATATGTTATGAGCGCCCAATTTTGAAGATTCAAAAACGTCCTAATTAGGACGTATTGCTTTTAGTCTGCGTCACGCATGGCGACGAGTGGTACGCTTTGTTAAAGCAGCTAAAAAATAAAAAAATGCTATTTTGCGTATTCAGAAAGTGTACCAATTATGATACCAAATTTAATAAAGCACAAGGGATCTCATACCACATGTAACTACGCAATATACATCGATTTATTTATATATTTCAATTATTTTCCTAATATTCTTATATTTGGAGGTTAGAAAAAAGAAAGAAATGGAAATACATTTTATCACGCGAGTAAGACAAGGACGCGTTCACTCTGGACATAGAATAAAAGTACAGATGCGATATCGTAGGCAGTAAAGTCATTGTTTACCCACAGTTCTGTTTTTCTTTTTTCTAACCTTGTAATATTGAATCATTTTGTTTTATTTAATCATTTATATACTTAATTAGAAATTAAACAATATGACAACAGATATTTATTATCCTTTCTTCGTTAAGGTTATCCAATGAGATCTGGCTTCAAGAATGGAACGCATTTGTTCGTAAACAAAGAAATGAATTTTATTACAAAATAAATATTTTCTACTCTATATATTATTATATAATTATATTCTATTATACCTTTAGTCCTGTTTATTAGTTGTTATAGGTACAAACCGCGTGTATAAATGTACTCGCGGTTTGTACCTTCTGTCTCGTTAAATTTGTTAGTCTATGATGTCAAGTCGCGGTGATTGGTGGCCAGGAAAATGTTTGTTTACATTCGCGCGCAATTTTATTGACAACACTAACTGTCTCTTTTTTTCTTATTGGTTTTATCAAGCCATCCCTTTTCAACATTTTGACTTGTAGTGAATTGTAAAATGAATGAAAAGTGTGTATGTGTGCAGCCGCTTCTGAGCGGAACACTTTTTTCGTTTGTTTTGTGAGTGTATAGCATATCTGTTTATTAGAATATCATTGAAATCTACGATTTGAATTTATTCTAGAAGATTGCGGAGTATTCTCTCATAGAGTTTATTATTTAATGGCTATTGCAATATAAACTAATGCAGCCTCCACAGTACCTATACCCTGTGCACAATAAGATTAGACATAAACACAAACCTTTTTTACAATCCCTTCAACCGATTTTGACTTCTATTCCGTAGGCTTAAGGATGACATTAGAGGCAAAAAAGTGGTTACAATAACAACTGTTTATTGCAGTTGCCATTTGTCATGCTACCAACGCAATATAAGTCAAAATCGGTTGAACGGACTGTAAAAAAGGTTTTTGTAAATGTCTAATCTTATTGTGAACAGGGTACAGTTAGATTGAAACTTGATCTAAATAAACATTAATTAATATTGGAAAAGTTGATTAGGAAGTTGTACTTACATACTTTTACCTTTCGACTGTTGTTGATACGACAGGTTTGAGCTTTAACATTTTTCACCCGACAGTCGTTATACATATTGCTATGTTGCTATACAAGTAGTCCCAATTAACTAAGAGTGCCATCAATTTGTAATCATCTTCAAAACAGATCTTTAATTTGATTGTACCTCAGTACTCCGTCATTTATAAACCATCATCTGCCTAGCCTTTTCCCAACTATATTGAGGGTCGGCTTCCAGTCTTACCGGGTGCAACTGAATACCAGTATTTCACAGAGCGACTGCCTATCGAACCTCCACAGCCCAGTTACTGGATAACACAATACCCCTTGGTAAGACTGGTTGTCAGATTTTTTGGCTTCTGACTATCCATAACGGCTATCCGTCTTGGTATGAAATGGATGGTCACCCATCCACGAACTAACCGCGTCAAGCATAGCTTAACCTTGACCGATCAATCCGTACGGTTTTTATTTAAGCCACGAGCTCGTCATTTATTAACAAATTTTGAAAAATCTTTGACATTTGCAAGAATACTTCACAGATTTAGAAATTTCATCAAAATCGGGGTATTTTGGTTTACAAATAAAAACCGGACAAGTGCGAGTCGGACTCACCCACCGAGGGTTTCGTACATATTTATAGGTACATATCCATACTTCTATACTAATCCATACCTACTATCCATACTTTAATCTACTTATATAATTGCGTTTTTTGCGACCTAAACGCCGTATCTTTTTTTCACGCTAACATAGAATTTATTACTGACCCCTGCGGCCGCGCTGCGAATGCCGGTGCGTACGCAGGTTAGGTACATATACATCACATTATCAGGTTGATTTTTTTACAGCATCAAGGGACCGTAGACTTGAGTATATAATTTTAATTTCAACTCGATACCTCCACGCGTTCCCAAAATAAAGGGTCTTGACAGACAGACAGACAGACAGACGGACAACAAAGTGATCTATAAGGGTTCCGATTTTTCCTTTTGAGGTATGGAACCCTAAAAATGAAAAAAAAGTGTCATAGGAGAAAGCAAATAGATTTTTCTATTTACACAGCATATTCGCCAACTGATACAAGATCCTTTCCGATCAGCAGAATCTTACACTTAAACTTCGTATATTCTGTTCACTTTCACATTACGTAGGTAGCTATCGGGATTCAGTTCAAGGGTATTGTGCTAACAATATTGCTGAAAACTTTGACAGCAAACGAGTCGGAAGTGAGATTATCCTTTTAGACTGAGATCTCGGAGCAGTCAGACTTACGTCAATTGAACAAAGATACAATTTTTAGAAATTTTGAGAAATTTTGTGCGTTGGTTTTTCCCCTTTTTAGCACTTGGGACTAGTGTCGAGGACAACAAATTTTCAGGGGTGTTCAAATTGAGGCAAAAGTTGGAAACGGAAGTTGAGAAAAAAAGACTTGCATCAAGCAAAAGCATTTTCCAGCTTTGCTTAACCGGTTGAAAAGGATTACGAAGGCTACGACTGCAGTTGTGGGCGACCTCCCAAGACCACGATCACTATCAAGAATGAATGTCTAAGATGGAAAAATGGCGTAGATCTGACTGGCTCTGGTAACTCGGATCATATTGTACGCGTGAGTTGATATCGTCGTACGCATATCGATTCGTAATTGAAGACATACGGGGAATACTTTGGAGTAACTTTGGAAGTTATTTCATCTGCTGATAATATTGTAAGTTAAGATACTAATAGTCGTTTAGGTACTAAGTAGTGTTAGATAGCATAGTGTAGCATTTAGTAAAAAAAAATTCTTTTGCGAAATTCTGTGAAGCAGAAGTCATCGCTTCGACTTAATAGCTGCACATCAATATTTTGTCACTTTGTGCATTTAAAAGCTAAACTACATAGAGATAAAAATACACGTCAAAGTCAAAATCAAATCATTTATTTCAATTAGACCATTATCGTCGTAAAAATGTAATAGGCCCGTTTTGACATTTGTCATCGCGACGTAACTAGTGAAGTAACCATGCGACTCGGTACTCGATACTCACGATGAATCGATTCAAGTTTATATGAGTATTTGATCGATTTTAATATGTATTGTAAATTGCATTGGATTAAAGTTCTGATTAGAAAATTTAACTTAAAATTTAATATTGTAGGTATTTTGAAATGATACAATGGTACGACAGGTCAATTTGTCTTTAATTTAATATTTTTGGTTACAATAACATTCACTCAATCACAAAAAATTGCCGCTTGGTCAGAGACAAGGCATTCTATAGAAACCACTGTTTTTGAGACGTTCCGTAATAATTATAAATTGCATGCTACTATAAAGTAAGCGCGAAAAGAATACTCGTAATGTATTCTATCATAATAATTAACGCGCCAATATAATGTATGTATTTTTTTAAACACTTTATGTACCAAATGAATTATTATTTTATTGTCTCTTTCAGTTTCGTTCCAAGTTACATTCTAGGGTTTTTCTCAAATGTCAAAACGCATTTCGACCATAATCGCTTCGCGCTGCACCAGCGCCGCACCCGCCAACGGAAAGGCACAAAGTCAAAGTCTCTGGATGGTTATATGTGTGCGTCGTGACAGACCCGTATTTACGTGCCTACAATGGTGTGCTTTTTCTATAAATACTTTGCACACATTGAGACAAACAACGCACACAAACGTCAAAAGTAGACATTGCCTTTTTTAACATTTATTTACACTTTCGACAATGGGTTGTTGACACCAATAACCAATAATTCCAAAATACAACATATCTTTTATTACACTTTATTTTAGCCCGGAAAACCCGATTAATTTTCAATTCACTGTAAAATTCGATTTTAAGTTGCTTTGAAATCAATGAATAGTTAGTCAATTGAATTGGTAAATAAGTGACGTCACAGGCCGCGTCATAAATAAATCTATGGAGGAATCTCGTTTTGATTGGTGGTCAATTGATTGGTGGTTTCAAATAGTCAATTGCGGGGTCTTAAAAGCGAAGTTGGCTACACAAGGACTTGCGACTATTTTAAAAAGTAGCATCTTTTGGTTATTTAGCGCTAAATGAAGCACTATTAGTTTTTACAGTATTATTTTTTTTATTTTTACGTGAGTTATGAGCGGCCATTGTTGATATGGTTTGTCTGACTATTGTGTGGTTTTGTGATATAATTTTATTCTTGTATCTATATTTACGATTTTAACGTTGATAATAGGTGAAAGATGGGTGATAATAGGTGTGTGTGTACAGAAAATTTTAAATGATGCATTTTCAAAACTCTTTTAGTGATAAAAATAGCGACGAACCAAAACAAACAAACAGTAGGTGTTTTTGTTTGGTTAGTAAGCTTTTAAAAATTTCTGCCTACCCTGTCTCAAAACCCTGTGCACGCCCCTGCCCGCAAGTGTTATTTGTTGCAAAGTATTCCAAAGCACAACACCATTAAAAAAAAATAAACGATAAAAAAAATTAATCCTGGTTGGTTTCGACTGTTTTAATTTTTAGGGGTTTACGTCATCAAAAACTTAAAACTTTATTCTTGTTTTAGAAGTTAATTACAAACTAATTTACATTATTTACATTGTAATTAATGTAAATTAGTCAAATCAAAGTAGTTCAAATATCAAAGTTTAAGTCAGTACCTAGTAATGATTCATGAGATCTTAAAAAAAAAAATATTTCTTCATAAAAATAAGGCAGTGTTTTAAACAATATTTAATATTGAATTCTGCGAAATCTGAGCTCCAGTGATGCCATTCAATATAATCCTATTTGTCTTATAGTTTTAATTTTTTTTTTTACCTTTCGAATAAGATCATACCTTTTTTCTTCACAAAATTTTTGTAGCTTTATTTTAGATAAAACTTTTCCAATATGTTGCGAATTTAGCTTTTTTAAGTATAATATAAAATTCTTGGTAGTAACTTGATAGTGTTGTTATTATTGCTTGATAGTGTAGTTATTTTATACATCTCGTAAAAATCTTTGTTTTTTAGGATTCCGTAGGCAATTCTAAATTTACATAATATATATTCATGGTTTTTTTTTATTGGCTTAAAGCGGGTATGGTATCACTGCGACCAGGGTTAATCAATTGTGATCGCTGCTTGCTTGGTTAGAGATCGCCACCAAACTCTGCAGCTGTGATGAACTGCAGGATCTGCTTTGGGGGCAATCTCCATTATTTCATCCGTGCACAACAGACGCCAGGTTTTCATGGGTTAGGTACGGTCAGCAACGAAAGTCGATTAACACTTTAGATTTTTAAATCATAATTCTTGAGCAGAAGGAAATGCGGACAGGATAGAAAATCATGATAAAATAAATTCTTGACTATGACCTGAAATACTGTAAATTATTACTTACATAGTATTTGATTTTGTGTCTTTTTAGAGAATATGAAAATGTAATAGTGTTCATCTACTTTTGTTGCTGACCGTACCTACTTAGTTTATGGTGAAATTTTCGAAAAGAATCGGTATTTTATTTGTAATTTTGGAAATCTATTTGGCGACCCACATAAACGATGCAAAATCCATTGGCCATTTACTACTATGAAGTCTAAAATATCCTAACTTTCATACTTTACTTTCGAAAACGGCAATTCAGTTGCAAAATTCTGCTTGAGGGCGGAAAATGTTCGATAAATTGCTTTCGGCCCGCTTTGCAGGTTGGAACCTTTTACATTACCACAGTCGGACGCATTGCTGTTGATTGTAGATGAACGGACGTAACACCCAAGGAAAATATAGGCGAAAGGTAAAGCGTCCTTGTGATGTTGAGCAGGAAACTATGTATTAGAATTCCATCTGTTGTTGTATTATCAGCAATAATACAGAATCAGCATTACTTAAAATTTAGAAAAATAGTAGTCTGCAGTAGGTTGGTATTAGAACTATTTGTGAAAATGTTCGTCCAGGGAAGTACCCTACCTGTTTCTGCTTCAAAGCTGTGTTGCAGCGTTCTAGTTCGGTGTAGTTACAGTTTACACATAAGACATTTCAACTTTGGTTCTGGGATAGAAACGTATCTGTAAAGCCCTTGATATTGCTTACAATTCATCATCATACATATCATCATCATCATGTCATCCTTTACAACTCCTAAGGGGGCGTTCAGCCTCAATCGCCATGCTTGACCGATGCATGTTGGCGATCAGAGTAGGTGTTATGGTACTCGGAAGGACGCTGCTGCCCATCCTCTGGTTGATATCCCTCTGTCGCCTTCTACGATACCCACGGGTAGATATGAAGTGGTGCTATTCGCGGCCGTTACCACACGGTGTAATAAAAAAAGAATTCAACATATACATAACATTTATCTATATATGTACGTATTTACAAAAAAAAAATGTAAATGTGTATGTATATCAGCTGTCTGACACCCATAGTACAGGGTCTCCCTAGTTTGGGGTCAGATGGCCGTGTGTGAAAAATGTCCCCACATATTATTATTATTATTATTATTCACTTTTGGTAAACAATATACAGGCGGAGATCTTGGCTAACTAAAAGCCATACAGATTAACTGGTCATGATGGGTAAGCTATGCTTGCTGCGGTTGATCCCTGAATGGATGACCATCCATTTCATACTGAGACGTCTTTGTGCATCGGAAAGCACGTAAAACCGTTGGTCCCGGCTGACATTCGTAGATCTTTCCCAGTCGTTATAGGTGGTCAGAAGGTAGAAAATGTAAAAACGAGTTTTACAGAGGGATATCGTGTTACCCACAGCATTTGGGTTGTTGAGGACAGGTAGGCAGTCGCTTCATGTAAAACACTGGTATTCAGCTGCATTCGATAAAACTGGAAGCCGACCCCAATATTGTAGTTGTGACGTAGGGGTTACGTGGAGATGAATGAAAGCCAACGTAACCGGTCAACATAAAATAAATATATTAATAAAAGGAGTGGGTAAGTCTACGGTCACTAATTCCACGTTGTGATGCACTTGATGTCCGCGGATTAATCAAAATCCAGGTGTTCAGCCGGAACTTTGGACCCCAATATGGGGTTACGAATTCACTGAGTTTAATACTTTAGACTATTATTAGTCAATTTAAACTGGTAAATAAAATGGCGAAGAACATTTAATGGGTAACACGTGTACCTCTGTCTATCTTTGCCGATGCCGGAATTCGAAAAAAAGGGCTGTCATGTCCTTCGTTGTGGCTTAAATACGGTAATTGGGATAGATAACATTCCTCATTTCACACGTTCGGATACAACAATTAGGCGGACTTCACTAGTACTAAGTATAGCTAATAGTAACTTAGGACGACCCTAAATAATAATAATCTGTTGTGTGATTTGACATTTATTTGTTATGGTGAGGTTAATTGTTGATATTCGGTTGTGATTTTAATTGTTTTCAGGTGAAGTAACGATACAACGTTACATAGTTGAGAAAAAGCTAGGCCGATGATGGTACAAAATATACAGAACCTTAAACTAAAATTCGAAATCACTCTCTGTCAATTTTACAATATATTCAAATTACATCGGTTAAACACAAAAAAAGCCAATTCAATTATCCATTCCAATTTATTGGTAAGTATTTATTAAGACAGATTTTTGTAAAGCAAGTAAATTTATGAAGGTACTCAAATACCTATTTCTTGACTTTTCTTTGCAACGTCGTAAATTCACTTTTAGACGCAAATAGCACTCGACTCGCTGAAGCGAAGGCGTTAATATAATCTTTGCTGAGTCCGCAATATTCAGGTCACTACCTTCAACAGTAAATAAAATCGGAAATGCATTTTAAATTGAATCATTAAAGTTGTAGTTTTAGTTACGGCATTAATGTTGTTAACTTGGGTTCTTTATATTCACTCTATTAAGTTTTTTTATTGAGACTTCAGGGTTAAGCCGACGTCTTAAATTATCCCGTAATAATGGGATAAAAATTAACCTATGTGTTAAGCTAGTTTAATATGTACATACTTATCGATCCTGTTTGCGGATGAATGGACGAAGATTTTATTGATATGTCAGAAAGTACTCAATGTAAGAGACATTTTTGATTTTCTTTGTAATGTTTGAAATGCTTTCTGTTTTATATTTCTTATAGTGTATTCTATATATTGTAATTGCTTTTTATCTGTTTTATGTTTCTTATAGTATTCTATAAATTGTAATTATTTCACCGTTTTAATTACAGTACCTTTTTTCAAAAACTATTAATAAATAAATATTGTCCATTTTCCCCGTTAGCGCACTAACGGACAGACAGATAGACGTTGCATTTTCTATTACGTAAGGCCACGCTACAGCTCGTAGAAGTGTCCAGTTGGATGGACAATAAATGGCGAGACGTGATAAGCATTCCAAGTATCATTCAAGTTTTAATATAAAACTTTAAACAGCTGTGTTCTTCTTTTACCTGCGCAGCTGCGTCAAATTACACACTAGGATAGAACGGACTCGTTCGAATTACATTGTAAAAATATAGTAAAAAATAATCGTGAAATGTAGTAGGTATTGCTGTTTTATTCCCAGCATCTGCATGATGTATATGTTACTGGAAGAGCCCGAATATGGGTTAATCTTAGGTTTTACCAGTAAATCTTAGAATTTACCAACACGAGTCGGTAAATGTAAGAGTATATAAAAAAAGAAACGGTAGAACGGAACACTAGAATTTAGTACATGCTAGGTAAATGTTGGTTTTTGGAATAAGGCTATGATTACTTCTTCATCATTTATTTCCGACGACGACGTCAGGGGCACCTTGAGGTACGATGTGGTTAGGTTCCTTTAAATCCTTTAGATAGATATAGGAGCCCCGCTGCGCGGGGCTCCATCGACCTGGCATCGATCGTCTTTGTGAAAATTTTTGTTACCGTTGCAGACAGTCGTAAATGGGTATATTCCCTTAATACAGATTCTTACTAATTGTTTTCGACTCTTTATCATTTTGTTATTATTCTGACGAAAGCGGAATCTGACCAAAACTCCGTTTTCTGACATGTTTATTTCAATTTCAATCCTAAGATCTACCAAGTGAGTGATGGTAAAACTTCGAAATAAACGATGATCATAGAACGGTTCTAACTTTTACCATTGAGAGTTGGTAAATCTTAGGTTCTACTGAAAAAACTTAGGATTTACCGTAGTTCGGACTTTTACAGTAACATATACATTATTTATTTGGACTTTAAACGGTATCAAATCGCCGACAAAGGTTATCCTGATGATTTATAATCCAATATTTATTCAAAAAGTTATTGAAACAACATATTTTTTAAAGACATCTCAAAAAAGTAAATCTGTCCGATTCCAATATTATTATTGTATCCTCTCCATGTAAACCGTCCCTTTCATCTGCTCAAAAACTGTCGCCCGTATTAGTTAAAACGAATGACAAAATTAATTGAACTTACCTACCAATCCAGAAATGTATTTTTGATTTATAATCCAATATTTATTCAGAAAGTTATTGAAACAACATATTTTCAAAGGCATCACAAAAAAGTAAATCTGTCCGATTCCAATATTATTATTGTATCCACTCCATGTAAACCGTCCCTTTTATCTGCTCAAAAACTGTCGCCCGTATTAGTTAAAACGAATGACAAAATTAATTGAACTTACATACCAATCCAGAAATGTATTTTTTTAAGAATACCGTCTATTCGCATCTGTACCTTAAATTACTTAAGTTTCGTTTTATTTCTCCTCGTAAGTGATTTATATTATAATCTTTGAGAAACAAATAATTTTTAAACCGTAAATATTGAATTATTTAACAGGTACATTATAAGCTAACAGTAAGACACCAAAAGGTTGTATTCCATTATCATTACATTAGGGATTCAAAAAATTCACACGGGCAATGTCGTGGGCAAAGTGTTAATGTGAAATAGTGCTATAGCCAATTTAGAAATGTGGTTTTGAAATACAAAATTAAACAAAAAAGTAATACAATTCGATTGAAAAACAGCATCCTGACGTAAATAGGTACAAAAGCAATGCATCGTATCTCCGAGTCTCGACTTCACGATATATCAAACGCGTAGTATATTTTCATGGGTCCACGGATCGCATTTGTCACGTAAAACCAATATTTCTCTTGGGACCATCCGCCAAATAAAGCTACTAAATTTTTTATCAAAGAAAGGAGATACATAGACGGTTTTTTATTGAAGACTTTTAAGATATCGAATGTTGGACGTAGCATGAATACATTGATAGGAGTTTTACTGAAGAAGGTAGAATTACATAATTATAATGAACCAACTTTTGCTCGCGATTTTTTCGTCGGCATGAATGTCCGTTATCGCGGATGCAGACAAAGTTCGCTGATTTAAAATAAACCTATATATATGTACAGACTTAACTTTAAGTCGTTGTACTTAAACCAAAAATACCCTATTTTATTTAGATCTCGCACAACAGAGCAATAACGTTGAAAATACGTTCAAAAATAGACAGAAGTTATTATTGCCAAGCGAGTAAATGTTGTTTTCCATTTTCTTGACATAATCTACCTTAGTTCTTCCAACTAGCGAGGCAATGGACAGTTATTTTCAGAGCAATATACAAGGCTATGTTTAAGTTATTTTGGTAGCATCACGAACTGGAGGAAATGCATTATGGAGCTTGTAAATGCTAGACTTATTGTCGGTGCAGTATTGTTATGTACTTTGAAACTGTGAGACGAAGATATTTCTGTGTTTTTTTTGTTTAGTGATAATTTTATTAATTGTGATGATTTTAAATTAACAACTTTTTGACAGTCGTAAATGTATTTTTGACAGTCGTAAAGAATCATGGCGAGATTCATACATTCATTTGTATAAAAAAAAAGTAATTTAGAGGGTTTAATAAAATTTCCAATGTGAAGAATAAATTACTTAGAATATTTTTAAACTCCCGCGTAGTTATAATATTACAAAATGAAAATAACACTTTTTTGTTTCATCTCGATGCCCATTTTAAGTATAAAAAAAAGAAAGTGACAAACGATATTGCCCGCCACACTATTTTGGGAATAGTGTGGCGGACAAGCGATGTTAACGGATCTATAAAATTGGCAGACAAGTGATGTGACAAGTAAAGTAGTAAGTAGAATTCTACACAAAAAGAGAAGACATACAAACTAAAATTACACTAAGACACAAAAACCGACTAAATATTCCAACATCACGACTAAAACTGCATTCCTCAAGTACTTACGTTATGTCTATAAAATTATATAATAAACTACCCGAACAAATTAGGAACGAAAGTAAATATAATAGTTTTACTAATAAATTAAAACAATTTCTACTAAGCAGAAACTACTACAATATAAATGAATATTTGAATGATAAACTGTGATATTATCCTTACTTATAATAATATTAACCATACATGATCTCAATTAAATTATAAATGCAGTTTATTCAAATAAATATAACTAGGTTTATTATATACAAAGCTTAGAAATAAATATAAACACATAATATGTACAATGCTCACAGGGCATCAAAAAACTCGTCCGCATCGCTCTCAATGGGACAAGTGCCCAAAAGGCTAGCAGCATTACCACGTTGAATGGCAATGCTAATTCTTTGGCCCAAGAAAAGGCCAGCCCTTTGGTCACGTGAAGAGTCGACCAGCCGCTTTGCAATGTCCCTAAAAACAAGGTGAGCACTCGGGCCCCATGGCCCTAATGTTTCGACCCCAAACGGCTCAAACATATAACTTTCAAGAAGGTTGTTATATTTACGCCGTTTGAGGTTTTCCGCACCTGCAGCAGCCGCCCCAGCACAGCACGACGTGCTAGGAAGATGGGATGGCGCAAGGGTGTCGACACAAGTTGCATCCCACACCAAAGGCCTACCCAACTTCCACGGCATTATGGTCATTCCATCTGGTCTCTTTCCATCGTCACGTGCCAAGCCAATAGGTTCTAACACAGCTGGCACGCCGGCGGAGGCAAGAGCACGACGGATGATGTCATTAATGCTGGCGTGCCGTGCTATCCGGCCGGCGCTCTTGCAGCAGGAAAGGCCATGGTGACCGAGGCAGTCGACAACTGCACCGCATTGACAGCGATGCGGGGCCCCGCAAGGAGCGCCCAGACGTAGGCATGTAGCGAGCCGGAATGTAGAGTCACCAAGCATAGTACCTATGTTAGGTGACGGCAGTGCCTGAAGCCAGAGGCCCGACTCCCACTCACCCACAGCCAGCAAGCGGGCACGCTCAGCAGAATTGGTGGACGTATTAATGAGTTTATTCCGTACCAACCTGCAGAGCGGCTCATCCCACTGTCTCTGGGAAGATGGGTTCACGGGCCGAACCGTATTTGGGCAAGCCACTTTCCAGGCGTTCACCGCATCAGTCAAGCACGGCACTTCAAAGTCAACCAGTGACGAGGATAAGATTTTTGTGGTTAACTTTTCGGTGCTGTGGACGGAGGACAGGAACGCCGGCAAACTAACACTGGAAATTTTGCGGATCCCGAGACCACCAAAACGAATAGGTAGTGTGGCTTGTAGCCACGCTCGGTCATCCAGGGATACATTGAGAATTGAAGTGAGTGTATTTTTAATAATTTGATCAATTTTGTCCAAAAGGTGTGGCTGCTTCCATAAAGGTGAAGAGCGAAGGTAATACATAAAATTTGGGCCAAAACAACAATATTTGATGAGGGTAAATGCCGAATGTAGATTAATTTTGGAGAGCCTATCCGAAATATCGTCAAATCGTCTAATTTTTTCGTCAATGAAAGGTGCGAAACTATCTTCTAAAACTGGGGAACCTAGGAGGTGCAGTGAGCTTTTTTCTAAAATTTTGATTTCTGGAGCTATGGCATTAAATTTATCTAAAGCTGTTTGTTTGTTGGTAGAGTCGCAAAGAAAAATTTCACATTTGGAGGGATTCAGGTCTAGGCCAATAGATTGAAATTGCTGTTTCAGAAGTTGAAAATCTTTCAAAACGGTGTCTATATCACCTCCTAGAGTTCCGTCGTCCAAATACCATACGTTAAATTTGGAATTTAGTTTTTGTATTATAGGATGAATAGCCAAACTGAAAATAACTGGCCCAAGAGGATCACCTTGTTGACATCCGACTGCAGATTCCAAAACATTGTCCTTATAAAGCAATTTTGAAGGGTGCCTGTAACACTGCCACATAAAACCATAAATTTCGGGTAATTCTTTTTTGACTTCGGTCAACAAAGTGTCTCTATTGACGGAGTTGAAAGCGTTCTTAACGTCAACCTTAAGAATGACCTCACCTTTGTTTGATTTTAAAAAAGTGGAAAGGGCATGTACGGCAGCCTCGCAGCCCCCTCTGGAACCAAAGCCAAGCTGCAGGGGCTGAAACTTCTTGGTTAGGTTTTCGCTGTAAATTTTACAGCAAATTTTGGCTGCCATACGCCTGTAGGTGCACCCCACGGCGATAGGACGAATGCCGCCGTCTTTCTTGCGTAGGGCGCATAAGTTTGCCCCATACAAGACATCGACGACGGCATCGTTCACACCGCCGCAGAGCATAAGTTTAACCAGAGCCGCAAGCTCCTTCAACAGTGACTCACCAGCATCCCCGGCGGCCGAGCTCAACAGGTCCTTTAAGTGCTGTGGAGTTAAGCCGTCGAGGCCGCCAGCGGAACCACTCCGGAAGGAACCCACGGCTGCTAATAACTGGGGAGCTGAAATGTTAAAAAAATTCGAATCCAGATCGGGGAGTTCGGGAGGGTCGGGAAAGGCGAGACCATCCGCAGGCGCTGGGTGTTTACTCTCCAGAGCTGAAAGAGTTTCTGGAGAGTAAGGCGCCACCACATCGCTGCTGAATAATATCCTAGCAGCTCCCCTAATGTCACCTTCGCTCAACTTTGATTCCACAATACAACACACGCCTTTAGATGTGTGGTTATGCAATATAGGAAATTTTGAGTCTAAAATAAGGGTCGAATTGATGCAATTATCTTTAATTTGGTTTGTTAATGTCTTTTTGGTAGCCAAATTTTTTTGGACATGCAGAATCCTATAAGGGAAGGTAAGCAATTGCTCCCAGGCACTTTGAGAATTCTCCTGGGTCGCAAGACGAACACATTGCGCCAAATTTAATGCAACAGACCGTCTGGCGCCCCGGGGAACTCTCTTTAAAACGGGAGTAGAATTTTTTAATTTTGACAATATTTTCCAAAGTGTAATTTCAGAAGGTGTTGGGGAAGTGGCTGCAGGGCACAAAGGTACACTATGTGGTTTGTGAATCTTGCCATAGTGTATCCTCAGTCCCCGTTCACCTTTAAAAAAGCGTGCCTGTGAGCAATGGGGGCATCTCACCAGGGCATCCAGCGATATGGAAGGTTGACTAGCACTGATACCGGCGTCGCTACAGCCGGCTACAAACATAAATTATTAAAACTTAACATTTAATGAATATAATAAACTTAAACACAAGAAAACCAATTCAAAATTAATAGTCACAAAAAAAAAAACAAGAAAAACACCAAAATTCGTCACTTCACGTCAACTGTAGCGTAAACGCGCAGGGAGCCTGGGCTCACGCCGCCCAGTAAGCAAAGCGCAAGCCCGGCAACTATTCCTCGGGCTGCGTCGCGTCAATGCAGGCTACGTGAACAACACAGTCGATTTTATCTGTTGTCACTTCCACATCATCCACTTTGGCAGCCTCGTCCAGCACTTATCTCCCGAGCCAACTAGCCATTTGATCTGATCGAAGAACTTCGCGGCGTGTTTCGATGCAAGGAAACCGTTCTGGTAATCAGCGTGGTCTGAACGACTGATATTTAATTATAAATTAAATAATTTCGATTTTAAAACTATTCTTACTTTTACCAATTTAACGTATAATTTTATGATTCCATTTACTTTCATTTTATTTATAAAATAACATTTTTTATTCTAAGTCAAATAACATTATAAATTCATATAAATACTTTTGCATGATTTTTACGAGTATGACACTGCGATTTAGTAAAGGTTGTGCATGTCTTTATTAGATATTGACTTATTAGATAATATTAGTCCACTGTAATGTTAATGTCTTATCTGTGTTGACGTGCCATTTTTTGTTTTTTTTTTCCTAGTTTTTAATAAAATAAAGAATTTCTAAATTATGAATGTATATCTAAACTAACTAAATGTATAACTGATCTCATTAACCATAATTATGAATTATAAACGTACGTAATTTATAAGTTAACATAAATTTATAAGAATTGTTATTATCTTTGTTTATTCTTAAGTTACTGCTATGTATGTTGCTGTGCCCTAACAGGGTCCATAACTGTACTTTAGCTTTAAGCCTCATGTAACATCTTTACACACATTATGGTATGCAAATAAATAAATATGAAATGAAATATGAACAAGTGTGATGAAAAAAATAAGCATTATTTGTGATATTATTTCCCATTAATCGACACAATTTCAATGTAAGAACTGCGAAACGGCGGCTGTCAGTATCACTGTTACTGTCAGTCGCCGTTTCGTTCTGAAATAATGAGCTTTTCGTTAAACTATTAACTTTTTTTGCGGGGTTTTAAAAATATTGTAAATACCTGAAGATACTCTTTAGGTACCCAAGAATATAAGAATTAGTATGTTAACTTCTCTAAACATCTTAATTTTTTTTCTGTACCAATCCTACCATGATTGTTTTAATCATTGCGATTTTTTGACAACATAGAATTTAATGGATGGTATGGTCCCATTCATTTTATACCCGGACCCCTTCGTGCCTCACAAAGCACGTAAAGCCGTTGATCCCGGCTTTTATTCGTAGACCTAGATTCAGCAATCAGAAGGTCTAGAATCCAGGTAACAAGGGGTGTCGTGTTACCCAATAGGTAACTGGATTGTCGCGGTCAGATAGGCAGTTGTTTCATGTAAAATGAACTGGTATTCAGCTGCATCCAGTTAGACTGGAAGTTGACCCCAATGTATTATTTGGGAAAAGTCTGATGATGGCCTTTAGAAGTAAAAAAAAACACCCAGGATTGATTCATGATCATTGATTATTTCAGGTGTTTTAAATTTAAAGAGTCAAGACCCGATGTAGGTGAAATCTTTTGTTAGTGGCATGCACGTATGATCGTCTTATTAAGTAAGGCGTTTGTCTTGATGTCAGACAATCACAGCTTCATAAAATAAAATACGTTCTTCGTGTCTCACAACGTAGGTATATTCAATTACAAAGGTTGGGATATATCACTTTTTTCTCTAAATTGTTACCACTATATCACTGCTCTTGAACCCATTTAAACTAAATTGACTCAAGATTGAACCCTCAGTATTATATGACCAATTAAACTGCTATCAAAGTCAGCGATATTAACTGTAAAGTTTTATCTAAGAGAGCTTCAAAGTTCTGAAGCATTTAGACCTCTCTGATTTGAATTTCATGAATGTTTAACGTAGCAGAATTGTAAGGAGACACGTGGTTTAAGTCAAAGTGTACCTTATTATGACAGTATTATTTCTTGGAAGCTATAACAGCATTTTTACCGATTGTAAGGAACTGATCATTGAGTTTATGCCACTAACATACAGTTTGGAGTGTTGCAATTTCCACTGGTAGGTACTGTAAAGGTTGCCTGCATATGGCAAACACTCTGCATTCGTTCTAGAATGTATTTAGTTAGTCTTATTTTTATATGACAAGGTATTGATTGACTGGAGCCAGCAGTGGCCGACGTGGTTGCTGTTTTTAACCGACTTCAAAAAGGAGGAGGTTCTCAATTCGGATGTTAGAATTTTTTTTTTTTTTTTAGATTTGTTCGCGTTTAACTCCGTCGTTTGCCAACCGATTTGAAAAATTTTTCTTGTTTCTTCTTACTTACTTAATTCTCCTTACTTCCCAAATGGTCCCATGAAAATTTTATCAAAATTGATACAGCCCTTTTTGAGAAAATCAACAAATTCCCTAATAAATTACTCGGACGACGTTTTAGTTTCTTCAATCTTTGGAGGACTTACAATCTCTTTAAGTGTGTCGCCGTTTCTTAATGGATTTGGATGTTAGGGGAACACTAAAAAGCGAAAAATAAAAAGTTTTTTCAAAAAAAAGAAAACCGCCTTCAAAAACTAAAAAGTGATAAATAACTTTAGCACAGAACACACATTACTTTACTTTCGGAAGTCGGTGGCAATACAAAACAACAAACACAAAGCCGCCGCCACCGACTTCCGAAATTAAAGTAATGTGTGTTCTGTGTGGCTGCTGTTTTCAATAATATAAAGTGATAAATTGCTGTGCCTTCTTTGATTCCAGGAACCACCACTAACGTTAACGTTACGAACATGTACCATAAGGGCTCATCAGATTTGAGCTCTTACTGTACCGACTTTAGAGTGGATATATATATTTTTTTAATATTGGCTCATCATTCATCATCATTTCAGCCGAAAGACGTCCACTGCTGGACATAGGCCACCCCCAAGTGGCACCACATTGACCGGTCCCGTGCGACTCGCATCCATACTGGCTCATACTAGGAATTTCTAGGTCTAGCATAAATTACATAATTAGTTTGACAGCTTTGTTTATCTCGTGTTCGCAAGCGCTACCGAGGGTGGGGCCTTGGGTTGAGGGTTGTTGGGTTTTCTTGACCAGAAATTTCTCAGTAGTAGCCCGGAGTCTGGATGTTGTCCTGATCCTGCTGTCCTGGTCCTTATGTCCTGTTCCTTATGCCCTGGTTCTTATATCCTTGTCCTTATGCCCTGTTCCTTATGTCCTGGTCCTTATGTCCTGATCCTTATGTCCTGGTCCTTATGTCCTGATCTTTATGCTCTGGTCTTTATGTGCTGGTCCTTATGTTCTGGTCCTTATGTCGTGATTCTTCTGTGCTAGTCCTTATGCCCTGGTCTTTTCGGTTGCAATCGTTATAAAGTTAGATTTGTTTTACTGCCTGCTCTTGTGGTCGCAAGCGTGACAATAGAACATGGAGTTCTGGGTTCGATTCTCAGGTCGGGTAAAGTGTTATTGGGTATTTCCCATTACAAATTACTTAGTAGCAGCCCGGTGTTTGAATGTTGGTGGTGTTATAACCCCGGGCCCCGGAAGACACGTAAAGTCGTTGGTCCAAGGACGACCAGATATCTCACCGTTCTTGTCGGCCTGCCGTCCCTTCGGACTATGAGGATGAGGGCAGTGGAAGTGCACTTGTGTTCGCGCACACTTGTACACTATAATATCTCATGCAAACCTGGCTAGTCTCCATTGAGATTTTGTCACTGCGACCGAATTTCGATCGGGAGGATTAAATTAGCTTAAGATACAAAATATCTTTTAACTGGAATAGTTTCAATCATGTAGATGAAAACCCCAGTATCGTTATCACGTCTATCCAATACGAAACAAGTTATTTTTCTAGAGTATAAAACTAATTTTATTACTAAATCAATATAAAAGTGAACAGAACCGAGTGTGATACTAAAATACGTATAACTGTTTCGTCTAGACAATGTTCGAATTATATTACATTGTAAAATAACACTTACATTGATAGTGTTTCGTTATAAGTAAACAATAAAAATTCTAAAAACGTTTTCACGAAAAGAGATGCTTATTTTGTTTGTATTTTGCAAAACCTTATTCAAAACGAAACAATTATTATTATTATCATTATCAGAAATATTTCAATTTTAATATACTATAAGGTGAGGTGGGGGCTATTTGGACTGTGGGCTAATTGTAACGAATGAGATCAACTATAGTTACGGAGCTTTAGCGTCGCAATATCTGTCATTGCTCTTTCCTTAATATTTCTGCAAAGGAAACTGAAAAAGAAACTATTTTATAGTTTTACACTTGTAAATGTTAACAAATTTGATAACGATTAATTAAAAAAAAGAGAACCGCCTTCAAAAAAAAAAACAAGTGGCCAATACAAACCAACCGACATACGAAACGAAAGTCATGTGTGTTCTGTGCTAAAGTTATTTATCACTTTTTAGTTTTTTCTTGAAGGCGGTTCTCTTTTTTCGAAAAAAAAATTTTCCACTTTTCAGTGCCTCATTATCACCCAAATCCATTAAGGAACGGCAACACAGTCAAAACAGAGATTGATTGAAAGTTCTCCAAAGATGGAAAGATGGAAGAAACGAAAACGTCTTCTCGTTTTTTTTTGTTTTTTTCAAAAACCGGTTAATTAATTTCGGTTTGTTGTATACTAAAACCTTCTCCAGAATGTAACAAATACTTTTCTGAAAACCGCATCAAAATCGGTTCAGCCAAACGTGAGATAATCGCGGCCAAACATACATACATACATACAAACAAACGGGTCAAACTGACTTTCCTTTTTTTTTTTGAAGTCGGTTAAAAAGTTAGCAATAAATGTTCTTGTTTTTGAAATGAAGAATCCTAGAAAATGTAGGTGGGTCCATGACCTATATTGCCACGTTGAAACGATTTTCATATTTGCAATAAAGCTTTTTCTACAGTTCGATTCAAACTTAATGGCGGCTGTGTGTGTGTGTTACTGCGCAGCCACCCGCCTCCTGTTCAGAGCCGCCATTAAGTTTGAATCGTACCCATTCTAGTTGTACTTGTCTTTAGAATTGGGCGCCGTCAGTTGGGACTGGTCATCTCGTAGCTGCCTCGATTATTTTTAATTAATTTTAAATTGTTTATGATTGTCTCTAGACCTCTTTTAACATGCACAAGTTGCTACATTTTTCTCACATTTGTGTCCCGTAAATTCAACATGAGTGATGTAACCTAAATTTGTAATGGTCTATTAATTTTAAAAGAGTTTCCATGGAGTTTCTTGCTCGTTCTTCTCCATAGAAACCTACTGTTTCGAACGAGCAACTATCCTCAACCTTCTGACTGACTGACTCCTTGACAATTAAATAGTGCCTGTAAGTTGTTTATTTGAAATAACTGATTTGTGTTTGAGTTTGAATTATGCCACCGTCAAAACTTTTTAGGTAACCCTAATCTACAGTCTACTACAAGATACAGAACAATCATCTTGTGCTACATTCTCCTGCCTATAATAATAGTATGATGTATGTATCAGCCTAGTACCGTCCCGCTGCTGGATAAAAAGCATTTTCAAAACAAAGAAAACCGCCTTCAAATACTAAAAAGTGATAAATAACTTTAGCACAGAACACACATTACCTACTCCTTTATGAAGTCGGTTAAAAACAGCCTCTGCTCACACAGAGAAGTCACAAGCATTGATCACTACGTTTCCTTAAACTGTTTTTGTTTAACTTTAACTGATGTTTGAGTTTTGTGTGTGTTTCTGTCTCCACATATTATTATTATTAGTAAATAATAATAATATGTGGAGACATTTCACACAAGGCCATCTGACCCCTAACAAGGCAGACCCTGTACTGTGGGTGTCAGACAGCTGATACACATACACAATTACATAAGTAAATATATACGTAGATATATAGAAAAACAATAACCAGACACAAGGCAAACACACGTGCTTATCACACAAATGTTAATATTATAAAATGCAAAAGTAATTCCGTTTTCACAACGAAGTGGCTGAAACGATTTTGATGAAATTCGGTATGAATATAACTTGAACCCTGGGGAAGGTCATGTTTTTTAATCCACGACTTTGTCTGTCGAACGAAGTCGCAGGCCATAGCTAGTTATATTTGAAGTGTAAGATTTCTCCCGCCAAAAGGCACAGAATTTTTCCATACATCTAACTTGGCTTTAATAGCACTATTAAAACTGTCAACAAGCTCTTAAAATATGCTCTTAATAGCAGCGTAATCTCGTACATTTGAGATAAAAATTTCACAGCCTCCACCCACATTGTCACATAGGGTATGAAGAGAAACCACAGGCGGGGAAAAGCTTCCAGGGGGTTATGTATGACCTCCATTAACTGCCTAATCTTAAAGCCTTTTCTTATAATAAATTATCAGGGCTGTGGAGAATTTTACACGGTATATTTCAAATACAAACAGCGGGTGTTCTTTTAATAAAGGCGGCTATGTTGTTTTAGTTAAACTAACATTATTTTGGTTGGTATTTAGATTTATATTTTTGGAAATTGTGTTGAAGGTTTTGTACGCAAAATACGCGCTGAGACGTGGAGTTGCGGACACCAACCCATCATACTACTACTACTAGTGATAATCATTTTAATATCAGGCAACTGTAACTCATAGATAAAAAACACAAAATAATCTTAAACAATAACAAACTTATCATCTAGGTATATCCTAATTCACACGTAAAGTCGGCGTCGTGTGTCATGCGATGTCAGCAGATAGCCGGTCTCAGAAGCGCCTGAACACAACACCTTTCAACCAAAATTTTTCCTTCGTAAAGGTCGACAAATAATCAGTTGGTACTCTCCTTACAAAGGAGTTGAAGTTCACATTGTGGCTAGAGGCCAACCACTCGACCCTCAGAGTAAAATTCGGCGGTTTTAGCCGGTAAGAGTCCAGGATGCCCCTTTGTCACCCCCGATGTAGGAAGTCCACGAGGAATCCGACAGCGCAAAAAAAAAAAACCAAAAATGTTAATAAGGTACCTTACTCTATAAATACTACTTACATTATATTTTACAGGATATTTTTCAAATCAACACACATTTTTATCAGACACTTTACGTCGACCATATCTTTAGCCAAACGGTTTTAAGGTCGGAGCTACAATATTTCTATCACCAAATCGTGTACGATCCAAATTATAAGAAGAACGTGTAATTTTCGGCTCCGATAGACAGAAGCGTAAGCTTTGTGAATACTATGCTAGTATTTAATATTCATAATGCAAAGGTGAGTTTGTATTTTATGCTTTCACAGGAAAACTACCAAATCGATTTTGATTTACATACTTAGCTTGAACCCTAAGATAGGATATAGGCTACTGTTTAATCCGTGATTTTTGCATTCGCGATAACCAACATTTACGCAAGAGCTAAAGTAAATAAAGAAATGAAATAATATTACGTTAGTTTTTATATGGCATAGGGGTATGCCCATCGGCCATACAAAAAAATGCCTGAAATGAACAACAATGAAATATACGCCAAATTGTACTACATATCGTAGGAAATCTATTACAATTTCAATAATTATCAAAAAAGTGGGCAGAAGCTAGTTACAATTGTTTTTCTAAAATATAGGTTAAGCCAAGATTAACTACTAATATGCATTAATTAAACATCAAATTAGCATTTTAATGTTTTATTCATAATTAAAAACAACTAATATATCATCAAGAAACTATACAGGAGGATAGATATAATAAAACATAATTTAATTGTTGCTCATCAGTGCGTTCAATAGGCAAAAAAAAAATACTAGGGAATCTCAATACTTACAGCTTGTGACGTTATGCCTGTCATTTTGCACCGATAAGACTTTACGCCTTATTCTTTCAATATCGAGCTAGTTAATTAACACAGTGTAGGTTTCTAACCACATTTAGAGCAGGTTCAGGTCCGTGTTCAAGAAACTTAGTCAGTCAAAAAACCTAATCTAAGTCCGAGTTAAAAAATTGGTACCATGTGCAGAAGTAAAATCAAAATCGTTAGAAATGGCCTAAGTCCTCGTAAAATAATTGTCATAAAAGCAATTTGAACGTAATACAAGTCACAAGTTACATAAAACCATGAACTAAAAAATTAAAACAATGAAATGCAGTAATGTCAAACTGTCAATTAGGCAAAGGAGTGATTCATACAGCCTACGACACGCTTTCTATTTTGAAAATAATTTGAATTAAATTAATATTGACAAGCACATATTATTTTAATTCGATTTACGGTGCTTATAGCTCGAATTATATTAAATTAATGAAAAATATGCATTCATTCTATAAAATAGTTAGTGATAGATTATTTGAAGAGGCTGAATGACATTTACTCGTGCCCAATAAACACTGACATTTAATATAAAAATAAGAATTAATTAGACGGATATCAAGTTAAATATTGTATAAATTGTTATATTTTCACCCTACCTAAACAAACTTGAGAATTATTTTATTATACATGTTTTATTCCAACTAAAATTAAGGACTATTAGTAATTTCTGTACATTTCAGGCATTTTTCGGGCGTTCCCCTTTTGAAAAATTAGTATTTAATAGATGGTGAATGGTATAGCTAGGTAAGTATTCAGTTTTATTATTTTATTGTTTCAATTACTTATTTCACTATATTTTTGTATAGACTGTAATCATGTATTTAAATTGATTGAATGTTGAATATAAATTAATTATTTTCTAATTTAATAAACTATTTTATACGCCAAATATGGCAAAACATGTTGAAACTGCGATATTTAACTCGTTTACATAAATGCCCACAAATGATTGTATTTTGTCTCTAAATTTAACTTTAAAGAACGACATTTTTCGAGAAAAGTTAAGCTTAGGGTGGGTACAACAGTTTTGTAAACCTAGGTTTGTCCGTTTGCTTTCCGTAATTTTCAGTTTTGCTACACGTCCGTCCTGAAAACACGACCAGCTCGTCATGCTACCCACACTGCGGTCGACCTCAACAGCAAAGTCTTCCCTGAGGCATCCAGTGAGTGACAACCTTTTCCCCCATTAATTTTAATTAATAAATAACATATTTCTTTATATTTCAAAGAAGTTTTATTAAAAATAATAAAAGGATCACGCACCAACGCCCACACATGAATACCTATATAAAAGATCGTGGATATACCTACTTAATATTTAAAAAAACCTTTTCTATCCGTCGTGTGATGATAGCTTAGAGGAAAACGGTTCAATATATGTGTTTAGAAGAACCCCGTATTGAATTTGGCCGTGAAAAGGAACACTCGTATGTAAAACGGGATGTAATGAAAAAGGCTTACTTTGTTAGATGACTGTTTGAATGAAGGGAAGGTTCCAGTCTTTTTATTCAATTCTTTGTAGAATTTGAATGGGTAACTGATAGACTTGAATGGGGGAGCGATATTACTATAACAAGCAATTACGTGGATGCCATCTGATACTCCATCTGTTTGTACGAGTATGTACAGGCGATAAAAGAGATAAGCAGCAGGGTCTTCTGATATAGTTGAAATGACGTTTTCAAAAAACGAAATCAATCTTTACCAATATATATAAGAATGAGGTAAAAAAAAGGTTTTGATTTTCTTTTATTAGTCAGTCGCAACCAGGCACAAGCAAATACCACAACTCGCATCTCACTTCGCTATTATTTTTTTTTTTTTTTAAACGTTGCCCCACACTAGGAATTACTCCTGTGTCGTGGACACAGGAGGTAGGTACAAACATATAAACTCACATACACAAACAGCCAGACCCGGACCAACTAGGTATCTGTAGGCCATACAAATATTTGTTCCGTGCGGGAATCGAACCCGCGACACGCAGCGCAGCAGCAGTCGATCGCTCAACCACTGCGCCAACCGTGTCGTCACTCTCACTTCGCATAAGGTTTTTTTTGCCTTGATATATTTGACACTTTGAATCGGATTCGAATGCGAAGTGAGCGTCGAAGTGACGGGGAAATTACCTTACAGAATGCCACTTCTTACGTCATCTGATACTTTATCTGTCAAAATCTCCCTGTCAATTTAGTTCAACTCGCTGACACGCTCGCAAGGGTGGCGCAGGTGTAAATTTGAATTATCAACCGAGTTTTTAGAATGCCAATCAAGAAACTCACAGCGGATTCAGATTCGAAGTTTAGAATGAGGTCTTACAGAATCACACCCCTGTAAGGAGTAAGAGATCAGTTAGGAGATGCTCTTGGCTAAGTAAAGCCATACGAATATATCGTAGATCTTTGACAGCCGATATGGGTAGTCAGAAGCCAGAAAGACTGACAGCCAGTCTTACCAAGAGGTATGGTGTTACCCAGTAACTAGGTTGTGAAATTCAGACAGGCAGTTGCTCCATGTAAAACATTGATATTTAGCTGAATCCGGTTAGACTGGAAAGGATGGGCAGATAAGGGGTGTGATTCTGTAAGAACTCATTCTAAACTTCGAATCTGAATCCGCTGTGAGTTTCTTGATTGGCATTCTAAAAACTCGGTTGATAATTCGAATTTACACTAGCGCCACCCTTGCGAGCGTGGCAGCGAGTTGAACTAAATCGACAGGGAGATTTTGACAGATAAAGTATGAGATGACGTAAGAAGTGGCATTCTATAAGATAATTTCCCCGTCACTTCGCACTCGAACCCGATTCAAAGTGTCAAATATATCAAGGTCATTTTGAACCTTATGCGAAGTGAGAGTGAATTGCGATGTGAGATGCGAGTTGTTGTTGGAATTTTACAGAATCGACCTAAAGGACAGTTACTCAGAAAGTTGCGCTTAGCTATTTCTAAAACGTAGGTATATAGTACAGGTAGGTAATGAGGTTCTACAGAATGGCCCGTGGGCTTAGGTCTCCCCCAGGGGGGGGGGGGGGGTTAACAGTAATCGCCATGCTTGGCCGATGCATATTGGCGATCGCAGTAGGTGTTAAATAGGTAGTAGGTATATTTAATATAAGTTTTAAATCGCCAATCCACCTTGAGACAAGCGTGGTGATTAATGCTCGTGCCTTCTCTGTATGAGAAGAAGCCTTTGCCCTACAGTGGGACAATTATAGTTTGGTTTTATCATTATTAATTTGTAAGAGGTTATATCTCTAGAATCACTGGTTCAGTTACAAAAAACACTGATAGGTTATTTTAAATGGTAAACTTGTAGTACGTAATAAACAGTTGGATAATTAAATTTTGAGAAATCCGATCCAGCCTGTCCCTTTGCTGTCCTCCCGCAGCGACGCCTTAAGCCGAGGCTTGTACCCCACAGGGGGTTCCCTTAGCGTGTAGTCGCTTAGTTTGTAAGTTATTTTACCCTGGCTGGAGGCCCTAAAAATTATATTTTTTAAGGCACCACAGGAAAATCCGGTTAAGCAGCCGACAACCTCCTAGGTTGACCTGCGAGATAACAATACAAAAAAAAAAAAAAACATTGTAGACGTTTCTAAGAAAACTTACTATATTTCACGACCCTGGTTATTTTTCTATTTTGTTGTCCGTACAAATACTTTATTATGACATTCACATTAAACGATTCTCAATTTCATCATCATCATCATCATCAGCCGGAAGACGTCCACTGTTAAACGAAGGACTCCCCAGGGGGGGTTGGGGGTTGCCATCATCCGACTTGCGAATTGAAAGTTATTTTTTACTTTTTGAAGGCGTCTTTTTGTTAATTTTTTTTTTCGCTTTTTAGTGCCTACTTCTCATCATAGAAATTAATTACGAAACGGTGACACCAAAAGAAATCTGTCATCCCTTAATTTTCAACCCTTAGGGGTGCAATATTTTCTTGAAATTTATATGGGACCAAATTTGAGGTATACAATATCAATTTAAAAAAAAATCATCGAAATCGGACTACACTGAAAAAGTTATGTGTTCAAACATAAAAATAAATATTTGAAAAAAAAAAGAATGTGGGACCAAATGGCTACTATAACGCATCAAACCAAAGAAGAATCACGTAAATCGGATCATAAATCTCAAAGTAATCGATGTACATACATAAAAAAAAACGAACCGAATTGAGAACCTCCTCCTTTTTGAAGCCGGCTAAAAATATATGCTTTTAAAAAAATATTCACCCATTCTATTTCTCCTATATCGTGCAAATTTTAATACTTTTATATAAACATCACTCACATTACCAACAATATTGCACTAAGAATCAAGATGTTTTTGTAGCTTACTATTTTTATCTTACCACAGATTGTGTGATTTACTACACACCGCTCTTTGCAAAAGCTCGCAACTCGTAGCACGGTATACTACGGGTGCTACGGCGTAGCAGTATTCGCCAATGGACAATTTTGCTGGACAATTCAGACGCGTCGGAAACCGCGCAGTTTCTTATTTACGAGTACATGAGCGCCTTCTTATTCATCCACCACGCAACCACGTTGTTGTCGCTCGGGTTCCGTCGCGACTGAACCAAAGACCACAAAACATTTTAAGGGATTTTTATTTATTAATTTTTAAATCGCAAAATACCCATAATTTTGTCTATATTGACTTAAACTACGTTAATATACTTAAATAACTACAACACAAACATAACAAATAAATAACATTACGAAATGTTTATACCTCAATTGTTTTCAAAAAATACCACACTACGCTCCAGAGCGCAAATTGTCGACGCAGATCAAACAGCTGCAAAACCAAAATGCGCGGCCCATGTCTGCTGGATGCCGGTTAAGTTGTGAGCCCGCATATCGCAAAACTGGAGCCCTAAAACAGTCAGGCGAGGTCGCGGAAGCCCAAGGAGATGCGGGACGCCTTGGATGACTTCCTCAGGAATTGACGAGATGAGGCACATCATCAGTGTGTTAGTATTATATAATTTTTCGTAGCGCATACATGTGAGCACTATGTTCTTTAAAGCTACCATTTACGAGGTATACATCTCATTGACTTGAATATGCTCTGGCAGTTGGGAGAGTCATGCTCACTTGAATGTGAGCAGACGGTGGCCCGTCAGCGAGACATTAAAGTGCCGGTGTGTTCGGTTCCCTTCAAAATGGTTGAGTTAAATGGCGCCGATCCATGCGTCATGTTCGTGAAAGGACGCCCTCAGTTGGGACTGGTCATCTATTAGCTGCCTCGGTTATTTTAAATTTTGGTTTTAATTGTTATTATAACTATATTTTTCTTCTTTTAACATGCAAGACTTGTTACATTGTTCTTACATTGTACCCTTAGATTCATCGTGAATGATGTAACCTAAATTTGTAAAATATTATTGATTTTAAAAGAGTGTTCATGAAGTTTCTGGCTCGTTTATCTCCATAGAAACCTATTATTTGGAACGAGCAACTAGCTTCCACTTTCTGACTGACTGACTTGATAATTCAAAAGTACCTGTATATGGTTTAATTGAAATAAATGATTTTGAGTTTGAGTTTCAGTTTGATCGCCAGAAATGGAGGGAATGGGGGAAGGCCTTTGCCCTGGATTGGGACAAAAACGGCGAGCAAAAAAATGTTTTCAAAAATTCAAACAAATCAATACAATGTATAACATTAATAAGAAGTGAGGACTTGGATGGAGCAGACACACTTTAGAGTGGAGACTGCATTTAGGCAAGCGTAGTGTGGGCCGCTCTGCGGCATGATGGACCGACGATTTGTAGAAACTGGCTGGAGGTGGAAAGATGCTGGTTGCCCAAGACCGGGTTGGTTGGTGATCTCTTGGGGAGGCCTACGTTCAGCAGTGGAGGACAATAAACTGATATGATGATGATGATGATAAGGACCAACTTTGTTTAGATTTCGAAGTATACTATGTATTCTATGCAGTGCAGAGAAAAATCAATAATCTACAATTACAATGTTGCCTCAACTTACATATTTCCATACAAAGTACAGGAAAACCGATACAATATATTTCAGTATTTCTCTCACTTGAGTTGGTTACCAATCATTTGTTAGAATCAAAAGGTTATGTGTTGGTATGTTAAAGTAAATAAGGGTTTACGAGAGCAGGTAATCACACATAAACACAGAGTAAAATACGATCGTAAGTATATTGGCTGCGATGTATCGAATATCGAAATTGTTTGACGATGATATTCCAAGCTGGAAGAGCCATGTTTTGATGAGATTTTAATAGTCTGTGCAATAAATATCGTTACAAAAAGTACCGTGGTACAATTTTTGCGATCGGTGGTATTTAAGTAGGTGGGTACTTCCATAATGACCTTAACTGTTGATTGTGTCACAACATGTCATAAGAAAAGTCCCCCGCCGCTGTCTGTGTGTCTGTTCACGATAAACTCAAAAACCACTGAATGGATTTTCATGTAGTCAAATATTACAAATAGGCAAAGTGATTCATGTGGAAGGTTTAAGTGTATAATTTCTTAATTTTTTATGTAAATTGGAGGAAATATGACGATACTGCGAAGCTTGCGAAGAATCGGTTGGAATACCAACCTTATCTGAAATAGAAAAGGTTAAAATTGTAATGTGTACTTAATCAACTTACTGTCTCTAGTAAAAAAACAACCCTTGTCTTTGTTTTAGAAAAGGAGTAATATTGTACCGTGTCATCACTTACCAGTTGTTGTGTAAGTGTAAGTGTGTAAGTGTAAGTGTGTAAGTGTTCCTGTAATTATTTTTCAGATTTCTGGTTATTTAATTTTATTATAAACTAATGCTTATCTTCCCATGGGTGTCGTAAGAGGCGACTAAGGGACTTACCAGAGAATGTGCAGCAGCGTTCTCTGTGCCTTTGTAACAACCATACTGCGATCTCCAACCCGCCTTCCAAGCGTGGCGATTATGGCAAAACCCCCTCTTGGGGAGGCCTATGTCCAGCAGCGGAAATCTTTCGGCGAAAATGATGATGATGATGATAAACTTATGTTTGATTGCAAGAGGAATTATGTGTAGCAACATAAGATTTGTGAGAATGATAGAAGAATATATGGTATGATATTACCGTGTGAGTGAGAAAGTGTGACAGGTAAGATAAGGATAAAAGATTTTAGACTAAGATGGACGACGATAATGTAATGACGTGTGTAGTTAGTACTAAAATAAATCAGTAATTATTACTGTTCCGCATTTTGAAGCTCGATCAGAATGTTGTAAAAAAAGATAGTCAAGTGAGAGTCGGACTCGCGCACCGAGGATTCAGTCCAAATCAATGAATTTACGATTTTCGGTTTTTGACGTGACAACGTCTTATAATTCGATAGCCGGCTGCACGCACGAAAAAACATGACGTCATGCGGCGTTACTTCGCCGCATGACGTCATGCGGCGTTACCTCGCTCTGCGGCATACCTCGCTCTGCGGCGTTACCTCGCTCTGAGGCGTTCCAAGTGAAAAGTGAATGTGGTGTCAATTGTTTATAGCAACGATAATTACAGCGATAAAGGTAATGATTCTTTCGCGTTGTCACGTTCAACTATCGTCAGTAAACCGCCTTTACAGGCAAACAATTTTTTTTCTTTTATTTGTGCCACATGTCATTGCTTCTTACCAAATTTTATAATTCTAGGTCAATGGGAAGTACCCTTGTTTTGATTTCCTTGCGTGTGTTAAAATATACGTCATAAACGGGGCAGTAGCAGCTGCTTTTTGATTGCGTTGACATAGAAGTTAATTTTTTTTACTACTTTAAGGAAATGCAGTTAATATTTAATATTATTTCTAACTTGATAGCTCCCCTTTCCCGAAAAAAGGGATACAAGTTCCCGTTTTCCATTTTGCGTTACGGAACCCTGAACAGAAAATAAATGTACCATTTAGGTACATTTATATACGCATTCTAATTGAGTAAAGTATACAACGAAAAATAACAAATTCAACTTGGTCAGGGAATACAAGCTGCACACATCGAGTCTGGCAGCTAAAAATTGGTTACGCAAAATGTAAAGTGTATTCAGCAGCAGAAACTGCAGTATTTAAAAAAACTGTACGTAGATTAGTACATTTGTTCACATATAATATTGATTGTATGTGATCTGGGGGCAATTCCAGTGACTTTGAGGAACGAAAGCTTTGTAATTTCAATCCCAACTTTAAAAAACGACTCACACACACTTTTTTACCAAAATTTTTTGTTATTTGATTACATTGATTATCGCTGAGGGAGATTGCGAGAATTGGCCTACTGGTCCACTTGAGTAAAAGATATCTCAGCGAAAGATATATAAAACATTTTTGCGCACGTGCCCTATTGCGCAAAGTTGTGGTGTTTTAGTCTTCAGTATATTTTTTTGGTTTCCTTTTACATTTGCTATTCCAATTCACTTTTGACATTGGCAAAATTGATGACATCGGTATAATGCTTACTGTTTAGACATAAAAGTAGAAGAACTGACTTTTCGCGCTTGTGGATTCACACAAATATCTTTCGCACTGTTTGGGGGATCCAGGGGAGTCATAGAGATATGAAATTAAAATCTCAATTTATGTTATACCGTACATTTACCATACTTTTTGGTGTAAATTTCAATTGCACTTTGTCTGAGAGCTGAACGCTTACCAAGGGTATTAAGTAATCGCTTTCATTGATAACCATCATTATTTACTATTTAATTGGTAAGGTATTCCATAGCAGACATTTTATTTAATTTTCTCTCTTCCTTTTTTTTTCGAAGCAGTCAATTCCACCATCTCTAACTCCACATTTACACGACACAGCATTCGTCACGTGGCGCGTTTATATCCGCAGGGAGAAACGCGACTAGAGGCGTTCTTAAATTTTCATACTGTATACACATTCCCCCATCCCACCCATGTCACGGCGCAAAGTGAAAATAACAAATTGGCAAATAGAATTTTATGCGTAGCCATAAGTTTCTTCTGTGATGTCATCTGTCATCTGAGATAGCAACTATGGTGTCAGAAGTAATTTTAGATAAGATCTATGTGTGTGCATATTATGTTTGTGCTTGACGGTAGTTTTAGGGTTCCGTAGCCAAATGGAAAAAAACAGAACCCTTAAAGATTAATCATGTCTGTCTGTCCGTCCGTATGTCACAGCCACTTTTTTCCGAAACTATTAGAACTATACTGTTGAAACTTGGTAAGTATTCTGTGAACCGCATTAAGATTGTCACACAAAAATAGAAAAAAAAAACAATAAATTTTGGGGGTTCCCATACTAAGAACTGAAACTCAAAAATTGTTTGTTCATCAAACCCATATTTTGGATAGATTTACAAAAATAATATTGAGGTTTCTAACATAATTTTTTCTAAACTGAATAGTTTGCTCGAGAGACACTTCTAAAGTGGTCAAATGTGTCCCCCCTCCCCCCTGTAACTTCTAAAACAAGAGAATGATAAAACTAAAAATATATGATGTACAGACGCAAGCACATCAAGCCATACTAAACTGTCAAATTTTTCCATTGGAATATGAACCTTATAATTTTGTATTAAAGTTGAAAATCTATCAAAGAAATTTGACAGATTGTTGTAGCTTGATATGCTGGCGTCTGCACATTACTTTTCAGGTGGTCGCCACTGTTGATTCTGGCTTACAGGAGTTGCAGTGGTTTGGGAATATTTTTGCAAACTTGTCCCAAATTAAAAAAGTTGCCGTTTTTAACCGACTTAAAAAAAAAGGAGGTTCTCAGTTCGACCCGTGTGTTTGTATGTTTGTCCGCGATTATGTCCCGTTTGGCTGAACCGATTTTCATGCGGTTTTCAGAAGTGTTTGTTACTTTTTGGAGAAGGTTTTAGTATACAACAAACAGAAATTTATTCAGCACTTATTAAAAAAAGCTTTTTACAAAACAGACAACCGCCTTCAAAAACTAAAAAGTGAAAAATAACTTTAGCACAGAACACACATTGACTATAGTTTCGAAATTCGATGGCTTTGTTCTGTTTGTTGTTTTGTATTGCCACCGAGTTCTGAAACTAAAGTCAATGTGTGTTCTGTGCTAAAGTTATTTTTCACTTTTTAGTTTTTGAAGGCGGTTATCTTTTTTGTAAATGCTTTTTATTTTCCGCTTGTTAGTACCTCCTTCTCATCCAAATCTATTAAGAAGAGATTGAAAGTTAACTATTCCAAAGATTGAAGAAACTAAAACGTACTATGTAAAATTGTTGGGTATTTGTTGATTTTTTTAAAAAGTGCTAAATCAATTTCGATAAAATTTATATGGGACCACCCCTGAAGCATACCCTATCCATACAAAAAGAAATTTCAAAATCGAGTTACGTTTGCCGGAGAAATTGCGTAACAAATCGCGCACATACTTAATGCAAATTTAAGACTTATACGGTTTTCTTATGAATGCCGTTGTCAGAACTGGACCAAATTAAAACGGGACCACCACAGAAAGCACCAGCTTTCAAATAAAAAAATCATCAAAATCGCTTCACCCAGTCCAAAGTTCTCAGGTAACAAACATAAAAAAAAAATACAGACTTATTGATTATCTCCTCCTTTTTTGAAGTCGGTTGAATAACAACAAAAATCGAGAAGACGTTTTCGTTTTTCCATCTTTCCATCTTTGGAGGACTTGGAATGGAATGGAATGGATTTAGGTAAGGTGGTAATGGATTTAAGTTAGGTAAGGCACTAAAATGTAGAAAATAAAAACTTTATTGAAAAAGAGAACCACCTTCAAAAACTAAAATGTGATACATAACTTTAGCACAGAACACACATGACTTTAGTTTCGGAAGTCGTGTCGGTGGCAATACAAAACAACAAACAGAACAAAGCCACCGACTTTCGAACGTTCTCTTTATTTTTCAAAAAAGTTTTATAAGTAGACCGTACTTCATTAAACATACCCACCGTTTGTGACTGCACAGTGCGTCCACAAAACAGTTTACAGAAAATCAAATTAACTGTAAGTATAATCAAACAACGTTAGATCGAATCCTTGTCATCTAATCAAACTATCGTATTACCGAGCTAAAAGTCAACTACATCGTTCCTAGCCGGTACAATTTGCTGGCTCCTGCTGCCTGCAACACTAGACGAAATACAATATTGTAACTGGTATATGCGACTGCCTCATTGGTCTCGTGGTTGCAAGCGTGACTACAGAACGTATGGTCCCCGGGTCGCTTCCTAAGTCAAGTGTTACTGAGTTTTTGTGTTAAGAATTTCTCAGTAACTGCTCGGAGTTTGGAAGTTGGCGGTGTATCACCCCCGTGCTTTGGTCAGTACGTGAAGACGTTGGTCCGGCGCCTGATCTCTCCCGGTCGTGTCGGATTGCCTTCCCACGGGACTATGAGATTGAGGGCAGTGAGAGTGCACCTGTGATTGCGCACACACTTGTGTACTATAATATCTTATGCGTACCTACTTGACTGATCTCCATTGAGATTGGCTGCCGTGAGCGATATTCGGTTGGATACAAATACATTGTCACATAATTAACATCGAACTTCACTTACAGGCAGGTAACTTCGTTTAAGCGCGACTGTTGACCTTGGGCTCCTAAGTTCAAAAACCACGTCAAACCTTTTCGTATGTCAATTTGTGCGTTTAAAACTCAAGACTAACAACTAATTTTCGTAATTTTTAATGCATACTAAAATATTATTTTAACCACACAAATGGAGCCACATGCAGAGCTAGAATAATTAAAATCTTTACTGTAATTATTTTATTTCATTCAATAATATTCGGACAAGGCAATTGGGCTACGGACCACTTGCGCCAAACATAATAATTTAGAGAAAGTTGCTAACATAATGTTATCTTAGTTTAGGTTTCTTTATTATTTATATTTTGACGTGTTCAAAAATTTCAATAAATAAAATAAATAAATAGTTACCAACTTAATTGAGAGTGAAGCCATAAAAACAAATACAAATTCAAAAGCGAATACCTCCAACGCGCTTCGTGCTGCACTGACACAAGTTACTATAGCACGAAACGCTGCATCATTAAAAAAACAAATAAAAATACAAATTCAAAAGCGAATACAATCACGATATTGAATTTTACGCTTTTGAATTTGTATTTGCTTTTTTTGGCTTCACTTTCAGTTTTCCGCAAGGTCTATCTGCCTTTTGTTTCATAATCTGAGGTTTTAATATTGTATTTCTTAGAACAACATAGGTCAAAGGCGGTAGGTGAACTTTTAACTATTAATGCCAGCTTGCACCGACAAAAGTTACCAGGACAATTCTTCATGATGTGGCCCGTACGCTTGCACTTGAAACATTTGGGTTGCTTCCGTGTCATAAGCGCTGATATATTATCATTCTTGTCTTCTCTCCTCCTTGTCTCTTCTAATAATTTGGCCGAGACATGTTCAGTACTTAATTTACTACCAGCATTTTCAATGGCCATAATCAATGGATCGAAGTCTTCAGTTAGACCACTCAACATTATAATAGCAATAAATTCATCATCCAGTGACGACTCAATTTCACTCAACTGATGTGAGACTTCCTTAATTTGGTTGAGGTAGTTCTTCATTGAGCTGCTATTACATAGTTTTGTGCCAAACAAACTTCTAAGAAGACCTAGTCTTCTGCACAATCCACGACCTTCGTACGCCTTCTTCAGGTTGTGCCATGCTTCATAGGCACTCTTGGCGGAGCGAATGTATGGAATTACTGTCGGGTGAACCGATAGGGCAATTCGCGCCAGCGCCTTTTCAGCCTTTTTATCATCGTTCACATCTTTTTCACAACAAATTCCCATAGTTCTTCATGAATTGACAACATTCGCATTGACAATTTCCAAGTAGAATAATTTTCTGATCCCTTGAGCTTCTCAATCGAATTCATATATTGTGTGGTAGCCATTTTACAATATTCGTGGCGTGGTACATACAATAGTATGGTTCCCGCTTACCGTTTTTTTTTTTTGCTGTCCGAAATATCTCTTCTTACAACAATATGTCTTACAACATCCAACCACGCTCTGCTACCATGTTGGATTTATTTCGGCAGATAAAGAAAACTATTAGTCGAGATTACACACGATTTATTAAATACAGTTGGGATAACCAAAAGAAACGCACAACCTCATAGATGGCCAGTCGTTGGAAGGGAGGTTGTCAAAATCAAATTGACAGATGTCACTGCACTATAAGTGACGTTACAGGTTGCGTTTACAAACTTACAATAGGGTATTACACCCATTTTTAAAAAGTGTCTCAATGACATTCTGTAGTGCTAATATGCCACCAAAAAAAACACAAAATTTTTATTCAATCGATAAGTGCCATAAAAATGCATCTAAATTTTAAATTTTCAAATTTCGCGCGTAGTTCGACGAAAACGCCTCTTACTGGACGCCATATTGCTCAGCGTAAATGACGTCAGTTCGTTTTGTATCAAATGAGCTCATATTAAATATGATAATTGTATATCATTTAAAAATAATTAAAAGCTTATTTTGTAATAGGTGTAATAATGAAAAAATTACGTTGGTTACGAAAATTATAAAAGTACAAAGCCTATATTAAGCCAATCGGTTGACTGACAGTTGACAATTTTTTGTTTACACAGCCGTATTGCGTAATGACATGGCCGCTACTATTTCACGGTGTTTTATAACAGATTAAAAATACTGAAAACTTTAAATTGAATTTAAAAATTTGTTTTGTTATTTTATGAACTAAAACTTATATTTTCCGACTGCTTTATGCCTAAACTATCTCATAACATATTTATAGATTTTTTCTCGAATAGAGTAAAATACCCTATTGTTCTAACAATCTCAACAACAATCTATGTTAAAAATGTAAGCAAAATTAAGACGTTTTTGACAGATTTGGACAAAGATTTGTATGCAAACGATCCTAAATGTTAGAATTGCCTTCCTGTTGAGGCTGTGGAAAAAAACAAACTGTCAAAAATACATTAGTACGTTATTAATATGTAAAATGGCCAGTGCGATTCATAACCATTCCCTTTGGCCTTTTGTTGTTGACTAAAAATAAAGTTTGGTCGTACCCTTTACAAAACGTTTAAAATATTCATGTTCCGTCCCATTCCATTTTATCTTAACTACTTTCATATCAGGAGTGAGTACAGTCCATGGGCTTAGTCATAGAATAAGATGAAATTCCCGCTCCAAACGCATCATAAATGCCTACAGCGGTAGGTACGTGTAACCGTATGTCTATCCTGTAACAATCCCCCTCGGTGAAGACCTGGGTGAAGTGAGCTGTCATCTGCCTTGTCAATCCCTAGCATCGGGACGAATGATAGCTCACTTCACCAAGGTGTTCACCGAGGAAAATTGTAACAGATTATCACTGCAGTTCAATATAGTTTTTTTATTGTTTGGTCGAAAGCGACGCCCCGAGTTCGATTTTTAAATAAATTGACAACCGTTAATTTAATAAATTACAACATTTAAAAGAATTATATATGAACAAAGCTTAAAAATAAATTAAAAAATACATATATTATATACAATGGAGAGCTCACAGGGCATCAAAAAACTCGTCCGCATCGCTCATAAAGGGACAAGTGCCCAGAAGGCTAGCAGTATTACCATGTTGATTATTGTCTATTAATTCGAAACATGATTTATTAAAGAAATGAAATAAAGTAACCACAAATAGTGTGCACACACTGAGTACAGTCAACAGCAAAAGTAGATGATCAAAATCAGAAATTCAATAGTAATGAACGGAGTTCGCGTCAGAACTGTGTGGCGTCGAAGTGATTCAAAAGTATGTGTGTGACAATCACATACTTTTAATAAATAAACTAGTAATAAATTATATAAATTGGTGTTAGTAAATTAGTATTGAATTTCTGATTTTGATCATCTACTTTTGCTGTTGACTGTACTCAGTGTGTGCACACTATTTGTGGTTACTTTATTTCGATAATTGTTATCGATGGTTTTATTCAAAACAATTGTTGACACGTTACTTTGAATGTAGAACGAATTACTTTATGAAATCACTATTGTTTATTCATGACTAGCTGACCCGACAGACGTTATCCTGTCGGTATCTTCCTACTTACCTGCCTATTTACCTACCCTACACCTACCCTACACCTACCCTACACCTACCCTACACCTACCCTACACCTACCCTACACCTACCCTACACCTACCCTACACCTACCCTACACCTACACTACACCTACCCTACACCTACCCTACACCTACCCTACACCTACCCTACACCTACCCTACACCTACCCTACACCTACCCTACACCTACCCTACACCTACCCTACACCTACCCTACACCTACCCTACACCTACCCTACACCTATGTCCTACACCTATGTACCCTACACCTACGTCCTAGCGGCGAAAAGGACACTCAAAGACGCAGTCCTGACACCGGTCCACATTCAGATCTTAACTGGACACGGAGGATTCTCAGCGTATCTCCACCGATTCCACCTGAAGGACAGTCCATCGTGCGTCTGTGATCCCAGCTGCGATGAAACAGTCTGGCACCTACTCTTCGAATGTCCAAGGTTTTGCAACGTCAGAATGGAGCTGGAACAAAAGATTGACACCCAGCTTAGCCAGTCCACACTCCATACCATCATGGAGACACCGGCTACCAGGAATCCATTCTTGGCATTCGCGAGTAAAATCGCCACAGTTGCAGCAAGGGCCAACAAAACCGACGCATCTCCACAAAGTCGAGACCGACCACCATCTGTACAAACACAAGCAGAACTCGCCACTACACCACCGACGACAACCACAACAATGACAACACCAACAACTGAAACAACGAACACACAAACAACAACGACACAGAACGCAACCACAGCAACACTACCAACGACAACCACAACAATGACAACACCAACAACTGTAACAACAAACACACAAACAACAACGACACAGAACACAACCACGACAACACCATCAACAACAACAACGACACAGAACACAACCACGACAACACCATCAACAACAACAACGGATACACAAACAATAACTTCACAGAACACAACACGAACGTTACCCATAACAACAATACAGATCACACACGTCAACACCAACATACAGCCACCACCAGCGGCAGTAGCAGCAGCAGCAGAAGCCAGCCCACAGTCGGCTCCCAACACCATGCCCATCACGCAGTTCCTGGCATGCGGAGGAGGCGGAACACCAGGCATCAGATTGCGAAGTGTCGCTCTGTTTATGAACAGGGAAACAGAGAAGCTGGGCATAAGCTTCTGCATAGGATCAAGCCGAGCCAGAGCCCGTATAGCCATATCACCAGGCCTCGCAGCCCTGATCAACGGGAGTACCGCCGAATCGAGCATGAAAGGCAGCAAGTACGCAGCACTGCCTCAAGTGGAAATAGCCTCTCACCGATGCCGTCTAATGCGATCTAAAGGGAAAACAATCGCACTATTCGAGTGGAGAGAGGAAACACCATTCGCACAAGCGAGCTCACTACTCCAAAAGATCAGGGAGGTGGGAGGACACATGGCAGTCACAGCCCGCACCATAAGTGTCGACGCAATGGCGATCGGATGGGATAGAGGAGACGTCGCAGACCGCTTCGGCTGTTTAAAAGCCTCAGAACATCACGAGGTGATCGTCTACGAGGACAGAGGGGAAACTCTGAGTTTCCTCAAAGCCCCACGGGACCCAACAGCCACAACGACGAGCCCCACGACAAGTCCGACCACCCAAAGCGGATCAGAACGGGCCCAGCAAAAGGCAGCCGCCGAAAAAGCTGCGAAGGAGCAGGCCAAAACCACCAGCCCGGAGGACAAAGCCCGGTCGAGGAGTCGCCTAAAAGCAATCGGTACTTTCCTCACCGCACTACTCCCAAGCATCAGTCGCGCATCACCATCTGCAAGGCAGGAAACAGCTGTGGAACGGTTCTTTCAAAAATCACCAAAAGAACCGGCACCAAAAAGACCCACACCCACAAGAGCCGACAAAGGGCAAGTCAGCCCGCCGACCCTCGCAGTAAACTCGGGCACCACGGACCACGTGAAGAGCGCCTTCCTCGAGTACGTGGCAATTGTGAGAGCGACCAAACAGGTTAATCTCATGACATGCAGCAAAATCTGGCAGACCTTTCAACGCAACACAGAGGGTCTGCTTAGAGTACTACTCGAGGAATCCGAGGCAGCCGTATACGACAACGCCACGTCCCAAGTTATTGCTGGGGAAATGACGGGGTCGTACATGGCAGCCTACAGCGGCGCTAAAAACTGTTTCGTGACCCTGGACGAGGAAGAAACGGAGCGCAAGGGGAAAGTTACATTCCACGCTCCAAAGGACGACCCGGTAGTGGTTACCGCCAAATGTACCAAGATCATGCTGGATGACAAGATCCTCGAAATGTCAAAGTCTATTTCGGGGACCTCAGACACCCCGGCATTGCAGGAACATTGGACGGTACCCAGTATCAGGTGGGTAAACGGAGTTCCAGGATGCGGTAAGACAACGTGGGTGGTGAAACACTTCGACGATGAGAAGGACGTCGTTGCCACCACGACAACCGAAGCTGCCAAAGATCTCAGAGAGAAGCTAGCGCACCGCTTAGGAGATCGAGTGAAGACCAAGGTGCGCACTATGGCCTCAATCTTAGCCAACGGGTTCAAAGAGAAAGAGAAATGCTACCGCCTCACGGTAGACGAAGCACTCATGAACCACTTTGGGGCCATTGTCATGGCAGTCAAGTTGTCTGGAGCAAGCGAGGTGGTTCTCATCGGAGACGTGAACCAGTTACCATTTTTGGACAGAGACAACCTATTTGAACTAAGGTATACCCGTCCGAACCTGGTGGCAGGCATCACCCAGGAGTTGCTTTGCACACACCGCAACCCGATGGATGTAGCGTTTGCACTGAGCGAGATATACTCCGGTATATACTCCTCCAAGTCGTCGCTGTCGCGGGTCCACTCCCTGAAGGTGAAAGGTTACACGGGAGCGCAAATACCGAGCACCGCCGAAAACACCCTATTCTTGGTCCATACGCAAGAGGAGAAATCCTCCCTTATGAGCCAGGGGTATGGGTCCGGTGAAGGCTCGCGCACGTTGACCATACACGAGGCTCAGGGGTTGACCTACGACAGCGTAATAATCATCAACACCAAGTCCAGGAGGCTTCAGATCCACGACAGCATCTCTCACGCGGTAGTGGCGGTGTCCAGGCATACAGCCAGTTGCGTCTACTACACCGACGACGCCGATGACGCCACAGGCCGATTTGCGAAGAGAGCGATGGATGCGCCGACTAAAACGGTCGTCGACTACAACCTAAAGACGGCCATGCAGCACCGAGACGCAGCTGTTGTGGAAGCTTTGCTTAGGCTAGCGAAGTCCCTGGTCAGCAAACCTCAACACACCTGACCTACCCATACAAACCCAATCCCCATCCAAACTCCCTCACACCATAAATGACAAACCTAAATCTGTGCGAAAATGTAAAACTGCATGGCAGAGTGAGTCTGTCATACTCACGTAAACGTCCCTCCGGTGGCGGCGGTGCATATCCGGCCGTTAAGTTCCCTAAAATATGGTTGAGCTAAGCGGCGCGGATGTGTATGTCACGTCCGAGAACGGATGCCGTCGGTGGGGGCTGGTCGGCTCACTCTGCCATGTAGTTAAACGGAATAAACTTTGTAACAATTTAAAATAACACCAACACCACGACACGACACTAACATAATATAGGTAAAAAAAAAAAAAAAAAAAAAAAAAAAAAAGAAAAAAAAAACAATGGACTCACTTAGACTTAAGTTAGTTATTTAAGCTACTAACATTAGTCCAGTAGGAACACGATTAACTGTAATAACGATAAGAAAAAATGTAAACAATTGTAACACTGTAAACAACAGCACGGGCATTCCTTGCCTGTGGATATTTTGTAAGGCAGGAGTGTGGTTTTAGCCGGTAAGAGTCCGGCACTACCCAGACTGGCTCACCTGTGACCACCACCCAAAAAAAAAAAAAAAAAAAAAAAAATACCCTACACCTACCCTACACCTACCCTACACCTACCCTACACCTACCCTACACCTACCCTACACCTACCCTACACCTACCCTACACCTACCCTACACCTACCCTACACCTACCCTACACCTACCCTACACCTACCCTACACCTACCCTACACCTACCCTACACCTACACTACAAAAAAAAAAGTATCCTATGTCCGTCTCCTGGTTTTAAGCTACCTCCCCACTAATTTTCATCCAAATCGGTTCAGCCGTTCTCGAGTTATAAGTGTTCACACGACTTTCTTTTATATATTATATATGTCGGAGATGGTTTTTAATCTAAATTAATATTGTGGGTAGTTAACTAAATTTGTTATGATTTGTTTCTCTTATTATCAATTTAAGTGATTTTAGTATCAATTATTGTCTATTAATTCGAAACATGATTTATTGAGTACTCACTGTATGCACACTGATTTGTGGTTACTTTATTTCGATAATTGTTATCGATGGATTTATTCAAAACAATTGTTGACATGTTACTTTGAATGTAAAACGAATTACTTTATGAAATCACTATTGTTTATTCATGACAATTATTAGTGTGTTATTTGATTACAGATCTTATTAGATTCAGCACATTTTAGTGTTTTGTATCAAGTAAACGCGTGACGCACTTCCGTGCGCATGGGCAGACTTGTATGGAGAGGTTGCAAGGTGGGGGGCATCGCCTTATAAAAGAGCGTGCACTCCGTAAGTATGGCAGTCGATCCTCGGATTCGACTCAGTAAAGAGTTCCTGCTCCCGACAATACTGTCGGTTTACCTGGTACAGCGCTGCTGTATATTCACATAGCTGTATAGGCTTGCTGCTAGCGAGCGATACACTTTGTATTTGGGTGGCTTATGCTACTGTACGAACTATGAACCTTAAGGGTTTGTTCGTTTATCATTGGGTGGCTTATGCTACTGTACGAACTATGAACCTTAAGGGTTTGTTCGTTTATCATTGGGTGGCTTAGGCTGTTGTACGAACTATGAACCTTAAGGGTTTGTTCGTTTATCATTGGGTGGCTTGGCCACTGTACGAACTGTGGGACCTTAATGGTCTGTTCGATTAACTGTATTGTTGCTGTACCTTTAACTTACTTTATTCCTGTTACTGATTACCATTTGTATTGTGTTTTCTGTACTAATAGTGTGTAATTGTTTTTACAGGTCTTGTTTATCGATAATGGGATAATGGGAACGCCTATAGTCCTGACGATGTACTATACCGCTCGGCACTCCTCCTCGATCGCTCAGGGACGATCCTACATATAGATAATTATTCTTGTGGTAATTGACTATTTTATAATTAACTCTTATTAGATTTAGCACATTTTAGTGTTTTGTATCAAGTAAACGCGTGACACACTTCCGTGCGCCACTGGACAGACTTGTTATGGAGAGGTTGCAAGGTGTGGGGCATCGTCTTATAAAAGAACGCGCACTCCGTATTACAGTCAGTCTTGTCACTCAAGTGCAAACTGCGCATTTACACGGCATGCATTCGTCCCATCATGACGTACGCCTGTGCTGTATTCGCACACGCGAAACCATACCGTCTCCATAGGATGCAGACCCTCCAAAACCGTTTCTTGCGAAGAATCACAGGAGCCCCTTTTTACCTTCGCAACGAGAACCTCCATCTCGATTTAAAAATACCCACCATCCAGCAGTCCATGAAACGCTCCGCCAAGCGCTTAGACACTGCTGAGAAGCACTCTAACCCGTTAATCGTATCGGCCGCCCGGTACACTCCCTCCCGTATTAGTAAGACTCGACGACCGAGACATTCTCTGACCGACTCTGACGATGCTATTACTCTCCTCCAGGAGAGCAATAAGGCCAACAGTACAGTTAAGAAACACAGACACAGACCGCCGTCATTCCGTCCTCGCCGCCGAGGCCCGCCGCTACGAGCCCGTACGTCCCCTCCCCGACCCTTGCTCGTGCCAGCCCGCGCCGCTGAGCCTGTAGTTTTAAATTCGTCCCTAAATAATTGAAATCCGATCCAGCCTGTCCCTCTGCTGTCCTCTCCCAGCGACGCCCTAAGCCGAGGCTCGTACCCCACAGGGGGTGCCCTTAGCGTGTAGTCGCTTAGTTTGTAAGCTATTTTGCCCTGGCTGGAGGTCCTAAAAATAATAATTTTTAAGGCACCACAGGAAAGTCCGGTTAAGCAGCCGACAACCTCCTAGGTTGACTTGCAAAATGCCAATCCGAAAATAAAAAAAAAATACAGTCGGTCGATCCTCGGATACGACTCAGTAAAGAGCACCAGCTCCCGACAATACTGTCGGTTTACCTGGTACAGCGCTGCTGTATATTCACATAGCTGTATAGGCTTGCTGCTAGCGAGCGATACACTTTGTATTTGGGTGGCTTATGCTACTGTACGAACTGTAAACCTTAAGGTTTTATTCGTTTATCAATGGGTGGCTTATGCTGCTGTACGAACTGTGGGACCTTAATGGTCTGTTCGATTAACTGTATTGTTGCTGTACCTTTAACTTACTTTATTCTTGTTACTAATTACCATTTGTATTGTGTTTTCTTTATGTAGTGTGTAATTGTTTTTACAGGTCTTGTTTATCCCTAATGGGATAATGGGAACGCCTATAGTCCTGACGATGTACTACTATACCGCTCGGCACTCCTCCTCGCTCACTCCTGACGATCCTAAATATATAATTTTTGAACATTAAATAAATCGGAGTAGCGGGGAGCATTTTCATCTCCCTAGCCTTTTCCAACTATGTTCAACTTTCTGACTAACTGACCGAATCCTTGACAATAAATTCAAAAGTGCTTGTAAATGGTTTAGTTAAAATAAATACTTTGACTTTGACTTCGGTTTATAATCTAAGTGGATGCAACTGAATACCAATGTTTTACATAGAGCGACTGTCTGTCTGACCTATACAACCCAGTTACAGGGTAACACAATACCCTTTGGTAAGACCGGTTGTCAGATTATCTGGCTTTTGACTACCCATAACCACTGTTAAAGACCAAAGAATGCTTTCCGAGGCACGATAAAATGGTCACCCATCCGAGAACTGACCGCGGCAAGCGTAGCTTAACCGTGACCAATTGATCCGCACGGGTTTTTCTTAGCTACGAGCTCTTCAATCGCGGGGTATCTGAGAGCAATAGGTAATTATATCGGCACATGTTTCACATCTGTACTGATTTCGTAATCTTTGGTACAGTCCAATGATTTGGGGTCCTTTGCATCGTCATGGTGTTCGCCCTTGTTGGATTGTGTATGCTTTAAAGCGCATTTCTCGCTCATTAAGTTACGAGAATAGGCGCTTTAAAGATAAACAACCCTAGTACCACTCGTATGTAGGTCGTAAATCGATCGCTGTTGAAAAAACGAATGGTTTGTGTACCTATTGGTTTGAATAATAAATTGGAAAATAGAATTAGGGTTAATGGCCAAATTTTATAGTTCACCATTAGTTAAACGTTCTTAGAACACGTATACCTTTAGTGATATTAAGGGATATAATACCGTATTTCTTAAATGGTAGTTGAAAATTACTCACTCAAATTAAAAACAGTTTTACAGTGAAAATGTACTTTTTGGCTTACCAAAACACTATCTTACAGGAAAGATAAAAGTTTGCATATTTGGTAAGATTATTTTGTATCCTAAACGAATATAAAAAAGTAACATTTAATAAGTCAGTCTGGAACAAATCCAATGTAGGTGATACAATACAACCTTTGCACAGTTTTAAGGCTGCATTTCCAATAAAAATGTGCTAAGAGCTGAAACTAAGCTATGATACTGTGTGACACTGATACTGTGTGTATTATCACCTAAATGATTTAGCGGAGCGGGTAAGATGTGCTTTAAAGACGAGCGTTACGTCTCAGATTATCAAACAAAAGGCAGATAGACCGTGCGGAACACTGCGAGTGAAGCCACAAAAGCAAATACAAATTCAAAAACGAATACCTACAATTCGCTTCGCGCTGTACTAATACCATTCAGTACAGCACGAAGCGAAGCATTGTTAAAAAAACAAATACTAATACAAATAAAAAATCAAAAGCGAATACAATCACGAAATTGTAGGTATTCGTTATTGAATTTGTATTTGCTTTTGTGGCTTCACTCGCAGTGTACGGTCTATCTGTCTTTTGTTTGATAATCTGTGCGTTCCGTTTAATATGTAAAAATGAATAGTTTAAAAAACACTAGAAAAACACGCTTTTATAAATGCACGTAAAAACCAAAAATAAATTATGGATCGTTCAAGTTGTCTCTATTTCTATTCTTTATTATAATATTTGATTGTAAAAGCGTGGGGCGCTGCAACAGGAAATACTTTCTTGTAAACAAATACTAATACTAATTTCCTGACGGAAGCTGCATGAGGTCACACAAGAGCATAACGTTACCTACGCCAAAGGTTACCAAAGGGAACCAAAGATATCTCGTCCACGAACAAGAACTCTACATTTTGCCACTGCTGACACATTTATTTATTTATTTATTTATACAAGGTGACTTCACAGCTGACATGTAAGTGTAACATAATTATACAATTAAACGTTACGCCAATGACAAAGTACACAAATAATTTGAAAAAAGAAAGAATTCGATTGGCAGAGAGTGACACAATTATTTATGAAGTAGGTACATATGTATTACTAGCTTCTGCCCGCGACTTCGTACGCGGATCCTGTTGCTTAAGCCAGCGACAACGGGGTCGGCAAAATCGAAGATCTGAAACTTTCTAACTGATTATGAATATTTTGTTGTGTGCGTGTTCGGGACAATGTATGATAATCTCGATCAGCAGTTAGTCGTGCATCACGTTCATCACTCGTTTCAAAAGACCTGTTAGTAGATGTGCTGAGAACTCAAGCGTGATTCTTTATCCGTGAACGTCTCCGACTCGCGAGACAATGCGTGACGTTCATGATCAGCGGTCAGTCGCGCATCACGTTCCCCACTTGTCTCTAGAGACCTAGAAGTCGATGCATAGATACGCTTGGAACTTAAGCGCAATTCTCTATCCGTGAACGTCTCCGACTCGCGAGACAATGCGTGACGTTCACGATCAGCGGTAAGTCGCACATCACGTTCCCCACTTGTCTCTAGAGACCTGAATGTAGATGCGCAAATACGCTGGGAACGCAGACGTGCTTCGCGATCTGAAGAGGTTTTTAGAAGAGGTGAAGAGGTGTTTATGTCTCGCTGATGGTGGCGCATGTGTTGGATCATTTGGTTCCCTTCAAAATGGTTGAACTAAATGGTGCCGATCCGTGCGTCATGTTCGTGAACGGGCGCCGTCAGTTGAGACTGGTCATCTCTTAGCTGCCTCGGTTATTTTAAATTTATTTTGAATTGTCTAATTTCATTGCCACTAGACCTCTTTTAACGTGCACAACTTGTTACATTGTTCTCACATTGTACCTCTAGATTCAACATGAATGATGTAACCTAAATTTGTAATATTCTATTGATTTTAAAAGAGTGTTCATGGAGTTTCTTGCTCGTTCTTCTCCATAGAAACCTACTGTTTGGAACGAGCAACTAGCTGCAACTTTTTGACTGACTGACTCCTTGACAATTCAAAAGTGCCTGTAAATGGTTTATTTGAAATAAATGATTTGAGTTTGAGTTTGAGTTTGAGTTCCACGGAGCGATTTGCAGCCTGATGTTCCCGAACAGCATCAAGTCTCTCCTGACGCTCTTCGGTAGATTCTTGGGATCTTATGATCCTCAATCTTTTAGCTCCTGTGGAACATTGAGAAAGATTTGACCTCTTTCTAGGCATGGTTATAGTTTTATTGTGAAGAGATACCTGATCAATTAAAAACTAAGTGACTGCTCCCCTGCGTTACCGGGTAGGCTACCGTGTAAAAGAAATTAATCACTCAAATAACATAAGCAGGAAGTCATATTTAACTTATTTTCTTAGCAAGTTATACAAAAAGTCTTTCCTGTTCCAGCGCCCCACGCTTTTACAATCAAATATTATAATTAAAAGCACACTTCTGCCCAGAAATAGAGACAACTTGAACGATCCATAATTTATTTTAAGGTTTTTACATGCATTTATAAAAGCGTGTTTTTCTAGTGTTTTTTAAACTATTAATTTATTTTATACTTTTTAGTCTTTGATAACGAAATAGTTTTAACATTTATACATTTATTTCAAGCAGGCAAATGAGCCCGCATACCTTGTGACCTTTCCCACAAGTGCAAACACGACTATGATACGATATTCCATCATGGAATGCCAGTTCCTGTCTTCCGGCTTCATCATCAAACCTTGAAACTTAATCGTGGTCCAAGTTCATTACAAGACCTTTCTAACAAGTCCAAACACGGCTGTGATACGATATTCCATCTTGGAATGCCAGTGCCTATCTTACGGCTTCATTATCAGACCTTGAAACTTAATCGTGGTCAAAGTTAATTACAAGACTTTTCTAACAAGTCCAAACACAGCTATGATACGATGTTCCATCATGAAGTTCCAGTTCATATCTTCCGGCTCCATCATCAGATCAGTTGGACAGTACCATATTATTGTATTGTCACCAGAACTTCATACAGCTGCCAATTTTCATGACGCTAGGATCCTTGGAAGATGGTTAAATTAGTAACCTTAGATTCCATTACATAGTTACATACATACAGGTCGACCTAATAAAAGCTTGTTAAAAACTTAGCATCGCTGAAATCCTATTCAACCAGAAATAAGACAAGCCTTTATGATAATCAAACGATCCTATTGGTTGCTATCATACAGACCCATCATCATAGGACAGCACATCAAGCTATAGCATTCTGTCAAATTTAGTTGATAGACTTTTAACTTTATTACAAAAGTATTAGGTTAATATTCAAATGGGAAAATTTGACAGTTTGATATGGCTTGCTGTGCTGGCGTCTGTACCTATTTTAGCATGCCCGCTGATAAAATATGGCTGCACTTATTCTCCTTTTACCGTGCTATGCTTTTTTCGTATTTGATTAATAAAATATTTTTATCGTTGTCTTTGGACACTTTCACCTGGGATAATTTGCTGTAGAAGGATTCAAGTTCTGATTTGTGTGCTTGTTCTGTAGGCGCATAGGCTTGTATAATTGTCCATATTTTCTTGTAATTAGGTATTTTGATATTTAGTTTTGCTATCCGATCAGTGACTCCGAGAAAATTTTGTATGTATTTTTTGAGGTGTATTTTTACCATGAATCCAACACCTCCTTGGCCTCCCGCTTCTCCTTTATTGAACATTACATAGTCTGAATGTTCATTGATTGCTTCACCAGCTCTTCGCATTTCACTAATTCCTATTATATCCCAGTGTAGATCCTTCAATGCTTCTTCTAATTCTAGCAGAGACTCTGGTGTCCTAAGAGTCCTAGTATTTAATGTTGCAATATATATTTTGTTGTTTATTATTAGAGGGTGATGGTCTGATTCTCCCGCGGTGACAAGCCGTGGTGGGAGAGTTAATTGATTTTTGTTGGTTTGTTTTTTTGTGTATTTTTTGTGCAGTTTGTTGTTGGATTTGATTGTTTGTTGTAGTTAGTAGTGATTTTTCGGCTCCTAATGGTGTAATGTTATTTTTTGTGGGTAATGTTTTTTTTAATTTGGTGATAATGCACCCTTACACTGTTGCAGGTTGGGACCCTAATGCGCGACGCTAAACAGTAGGCCTAGCCAAGTTACAAACGTTTCGTATCGTATCTCTTTCTACAATAATCAACGCTTTTGATTTTTGATCACGTGACTTATCGTTGAGATGACGTCATTTCCATACATTTGATTGGTGTTTTCTATTAGCGTTATCGATTGTAGATTGTCAATTTGATTAATTTGACTAAGCCTGCAGGGCTGCATAATGATCGCCCCTCGCTTTGGCATTCAGTATTTCAAATTGGTTGAATCAACTTCAAACAATAAAGTTAATTCAACTAAAATGAATATTTAGTAGAAAATTTCCGGTTAAAAATTTTCAAACGACTTCTTCAAAGGAATTGTTGGAGAGATTATTCCATAATACCTTAACATAATTACTCAAATTTTATTAGAAGGACCGCGGCTTAATGTGCTTTGTACGGCCCCTCATTGGCGTCTTTTGTCGTCTTCATGGGGTCTAAATTGACGTAATTAAGATATTTAGCTAGAGAATATTAACATTGCTGCGGTGGAATGGAATGACATCAACTTCCACGCTGAGTTAATTAGGTGATATTTACCTTGAAGGGTTTGAGAAACAAAAGAACAAAAGCAAAATTTCAATATCTTTTTTATTTGACAAATAAACATAGATAGTCAAAACGAGTCAGTATGTTTCAATATTTAAATTATTTACGTCAAAATAATGCTAAAATAGTGCTGTGGTCACATCTATCGCACATAATACGAACTACAACTGACATTTCCTAGATCGCGCAAGCAGAGTTATCCGCGACATTAGGATGTATACAAAATCCCGACTACAACCGTCGGGCAATAGCCCACCAGACTCAACACCCGTCTGGTCGGAGGATCCTCCCTTTTCTATGGCGAATGAAGAACTTTACAATCAGTTCCTTATACGTTAGTGCCACCCAGCAATGACAGTTCCAAAGTAATGCTTAGTTCAATTCATCATCTGCCTAGCTTCTCCCCAAGTACGTTGCGGTCGGCTTCCAGTCTAACTGTATGCAGCTGAATACCAGTGTTTTACATGGAGCAACTGCCTATATGGCCTCTACAACCCAGTTACTGGATATCACGATACCACTTAGTAAGACTATTTGTCAGACTTTCTGACTTCTTGCTACCCGTATCGCAATGATCTACGAATGACAGCCGAGAAAATGAATTCACGTGCTGCGTAGAAACGTGTATTCCCTCATTAGTGAAAGAGAAAATCGAAATATTTTATATCACATACATTAAATATTTTATATTTAATGTATGAAATGATGTAATTTTTATCAAATTAAATTAAACACCTTGAAATACAAGTTAAAAGAAATAAATAAAAACTCTAAAAGTATTGTAGAATACTGTGTAAATCATTCCCTCATCAACCGTCATTCCCTCCTAAATGCAATGAGGAAATGACTTTGAGGGAATGACGAATTTTAAGTAAAGCTACACAATTCTTGGTATGTACCTACTTACCTATTTGGAAGTTCGAATTTCAAACCTTGAAAGAATCGAGTACCTATATGAGAGAGAAAAACACTTGTGTTGAGGCCGGTATCGCGCGTGTTATATCTTAATTGATTTACATAAGTAATTAACCTTAAACCATGTTAATGAAATGTGATCATTGTGTAATTTTAAAAATTAATTCATGAAATAACTTGTTTTATCAAAAATGTACTTCGAGAACGAAGTACATATCAGAATGGCCGTGTTATATATTTTGTACTATTTTTAGCACTATTATTTTAATTGTTTAAATGAAATCAAGATACCCAGTTTCTGGAAGTTAGTTTATAGATCTTTCCAATACATTTATATCATTTTATTAAGTAAATACCTAACAATAATAGTAACAATCATTTTATTATTATTACTTAATTATAAACGATGATTATTCAATTTTGTACTAGTTTTCTCTGTACTAACGGCTCGATGACGTCACTTGTTTGTTACTGTTTATAAAAGCGAGGTTCTACCGCTTGACGGGACATTCTTAGTCGAGCCGGTATTATAGTGTATTATCTATGGTCGAGCCGTCGGACCGAGCAGATCCTCAGATAAGTACCTTTCTTGTTCCTCATTGTAGTTGGAGGGAAAAATGTATAATATGAATATACTATAGTTATATAGTATAAGATGTATAGTTATATAGTGGAATTATATGAATATTATTAAAGTCCAGGGAAATTAAAACAATTTGTCAGAATATCACTCACAATATTTATTAAGTTTTCTACAAAATCACTTTACACTTGTGTACACTTCAACTGTTCAGCGTCGACTGCCTAATGATCGTGCGCACTACTTCCCACCACATGTTAGCTTTTACCGGAAACAGCCTAGGTTGACATTTATAATAAAACGTGATGGTACAGTCAACAGCAAAAGTAGATGATCAAATTCAGAAATTCAATAATAATAATAATAATAATAATAATTTATTTATTAAATATTGTTTACAAAAAAAAAAGTGTACATAAGTCAATAGTAGAATATTTTCCATACAAATATATTGCCTAAAAATAAACTAAGACTAAAATAGTTATATACCTAACTGGTGCAAGTTATGAGGAATCGGAATTACAATGTTAGGTAGCGACCCGCCTGAACTAGGTTACTACAAACCCGTGTTTCAGGCCATCACTTTACATTCAAATTATATTGGTTCATTATTATAAAGTTAAACTGATATAAAATAGACTCTTAACAATTTTAAGAAAAAGCATTTTTTAACATTAATATCTAAAAAATTATTATAAATTGCTGGTAAATAAGTCGTCATGTTTACGGAAATTTAGATTGGAGTCAATAGTGACCTAGATTATTTAAATGTCCGCTTTAGCCAAAGTGCTGAAGAGCATGCTGTGTCAGCGTTCTTACGTTTACGTGCTACAATTATTATGTGCGGAAATGTTTGGATAAGTAAGCGGTATGTTATTGTTAAATTGTAAATAAAATGTTTGTCGTATTGACTTTAGTGTAGCTACGCATGCAATATTTTCTAGGTGAACTTATTTCTAATGTTAGTAGAACATCTTGATAATCGGAAAGTGAAGAATTAGTAACCAATGTTTTGAATGGATTTTTTGATTTTACAATGATATGGTCTATGCATGAGTTGTTACGATGCGTGGGGTGAATAGTGAGATGTTAAAAGTTCATTGTCCAATAGGCACCCTTAGGAGCTTTCATAGTCTATAGAGTTAATATAGTTAAGCTCTGCATATTTGCGCGCCGGGCAACTTTCATCACCAGTTGGATGGTCACATTTCCTCTTGAATCGTTTGCACGTCGCACATTGAGCGGGAGAAGATCTGTTGCTGCATTCCTTGAAGGAGTGTCCGGTCTCACCACAGTGATTGCAAGTAGGACTAGTTTCCCGGCAAAACTTGGCTGCATGTCCGAACTGCTGGCAATTGTAGCACCTGGTGACTATCGTGAAATCTCTCACAGCGCATGATGTCCAATTTATAAAAAGTCGGCCTTGGTTAATGACTACTTTTCTTATGCTAGCAGGTAGTTCCAGGATATAGTTACAGGTAGGAATGTCTTTCTTACCCGATTTGTGACTCAACTTAATGCTCTGAAGGAAAGACTCACGAGTTATATTCGGCAACTTGTCTGACAGGTTCTGCTCGTAAATGCAATCAAATACCTCCTTCTCGGTAAGGGCAACGGGAACACCAATGACAGTGACCCTTGGACGACGTTTAGAAGGTTCTTCTATTGTAAGGCCCGATGAAACAAGCTTTTCCGAAGTCTTCAATTTATCAATATCGCCTTTGTTTTCGGTGATGATCAGGACACCCCCATTTTTCACCTTTCTCAGGCCACGGGCATGGAGCTTAAGTTGTTCGGGGGAGATTATCTTTTGAATAAGTGACTTGGTGTCGTCACTTGTTTGGGTTTTATCGCATGGATAAATAGCGACTGACCTCAAATTTGCAGGACGGATGAAGTTATCGGCACCTTTCTTCACCATACTAGCATAAGAATTATTGTCTGGTGAATTCAGCTTAGTTTCTACAACCTCTTTGAACTGCTGGAGAGAGTTCGCAACGTTCTGGTGTTCCTGTAGGTGCTGGATTGTGGTATGGGCTTGGATTGTTTTCTGCTTCAATGACTGGTATAAGACGGCCATCTGAGAAGTTCCACTTGAGACCTTCCGGCAAAGATTGGTTACACGAAGCTTCTGGTCAGAGTTCATTTTCCCTTCACCAACAATAGTGCAAACTTCGTTCACAATGGCATCTATAGATAATAACCATTTCTGGATCTCCGGCGTACTAATGACTTCAGACGGCAATTCATTGACCTCGGGTGTTGGTGGAATTGGGTTGCTCGGGGGCAACGGTGCACAAGGCGTTGGTGGGGGACTACGCCGTAGTAATTGGCTACGACCAAAGGGGCTCGATCCTGGGTTAGACATATTACCCGAAACACTTTATTTATTGTTTATATGAAGTATTTAGTTCATCTTGCAACAACAAACTTGAAAAAACTAGAAGTCACACATGACACACTTTACTAATATACTGACGGCGCAAATAATTATCTTTATTTGTCGTAATTGTTTATTTCATTATACGGAATAAATACAAAAAACACGTCCGCTTAGTCTCGCGTCTCGACAAGCGATTCCAATACTAATTTACTAACACTAATTTATATAATTGATTACTAGTTTATTTATTAAAAGTATGTGATTGTCACACACATACTTTTGAATCACTTCGACGCCACACACGCTCTGACGCGAACTCCGTTCATAAGTATTGAATTTCTGATTTTGATCATCTACTTTTGCTGTTGACTGTACAACCGGAAGTAGTGCGTGCGTAGTTTTGTTTTTAATGCAAACGGTATTTAAATATTGCCATTAAATTTAAATACAGATAATAATTTAATAAAGAATGTCTATGAATGATCCAATTAAATATCTAAAATTTATTGATCGATTCCGGAAATCCGACTATCTAAGAAAGAGTTTCTAACAATATTATTATTATACTAGCTTCTGCCCGCGCTTTCGTACGCGGATCCTGTTGCTTATGCCAGCGACAACGGGGTCGGCAAAATCGAAGATCTGAAACGTCTGATGTTCAATTCTAAGAGCCCTGGGACGGGAAAACAACGGGATGCGCGAGATGGTTCGAGACGTTCAAAAAGTACAATTTTGAATCATACCTCCGATGGCGGAACATGTGGCGTAGTCAATCATAGGAGTATACGTAAGTGAACTCCGTTCCTTATCAACCCAAGGGAGGTCGCCATGACCTACGGCTATATCTTGAGACACATCCGATTCTTCAGATGATATCGACATTCTGTTAAGAGAATGTCGAAGTCGATCAGAATTCAAACGTTCGTTGCGCTCTTCTTTTGTCTCTTCATGCCGTACTCCAGCAATTCTTTTTCTCTATCTATACTTAATATTATAAAGCGATTGAAGAGTTTGTTTGTTTGTTTGGTTGAACGCGCTAATCTCAGGATCTACTGGTCCAAATTAAAAAAATATTTTTGTGTTGGATAGTCCATTTACCGAGGAAGGCTATAGGCCCATGCGAAGCTGGGTCGGGTCGCTAGTGTGTGATAATCTCGATCAGCAGTTAGTCGTGCATCACGTTCATCATTCGGTTCAAAAGACTTGTTAGTAGATGTGCGAATACGCTGAGAACTCAAGCGTGATTCTATATCTGTGATTCTGTGTTCGCGAGACAATGCATGTCGCTCACGATCAGCGGACAGTCGCGCATCACGTTCCGCACTTGTCTCTAGAGACCTAGAAGCAGATGCGTCGATACGCTGAGAACTCAAGCGCAATTCTCTATCCGTGAACGTCTCCGACTCGCGAGACAATGTATGACGTTCACGATCAGCGGTCAGTCGCGCATCATATTCTTCACTGGTCTCTAGAGACCTAGATGTAGATGCGTAAATACGCTGAGAACGCAGGCTTCGCGATCTGAAGAGGTTTCCACGGAGCGAGTTGCAGCCTGATGTTCTCGAACAGTATCAAGTCTCTCCTGACGCTCTTCGATAGATTCTTGGGATCTTATGATCCTCAATCTTTTAGCTCCTTTGGAACATTGGGAAAGATTTGACCTCTTTCTAGGCATGGTTATAGTTTTATTGTAAAGATACCTGATCAATTAAATTCTAAGTGACTGCTCCCCTGCGTTACCGGGTAGGCTACCGTGTCACGAAGATAAATGGAAAAGGAAATTAAACACCCATATAACATAACCCCGAAGGCATATTTATTCGATAAAATAAAAAAAATAATGGGAATTTTGGCCAGTAGAGTCAAATTTTCAATGATATACCATCGTCATCAAAAATCAGTCCTAAACTGTTATCGCCTTCACCGCGTGGAGGTACTCCCAGCTTATGTTATTTTATAAGATACAGTGAAATTAGTGATAGCTTTGATTTTTACATCAGATGTTTCTGATCTTCGATTTTTATAAGTCAACAGGAAATGCCCATCAGACCAAACAACTTTTGCTAAGACGTCATTCCTATATGTGTCATGGTGTAGCTGGGCTCTTGGAGTTCCACATCAGGTGTTCCAGATTTTCAAATTTATTCTCTCAGCAGAAAATGCTCATCACGTGGAACAATTTTTGCTATGGTACCATTTTTGTATCTCTTATAGTTTAGCTGGTCTGTTGCGGTTCTGCATCAGGTGTTCAAGTTTCCAAGATAAATTATAGCCTATATGTTGCCCAGACTTAATACCTATACAACAAACGAAAAATCATTCAAATCCGTCCAGTAGTTCCGAAGATTAGCGTGTACAAACAAACAGACAAACAGACAGAATTTCTTTTTTGGATTCGTGATCTATTACTGTTCCTAAACCCCCCTCAATTATTATTTTTTTAATATATTCAATGTACAGACACAGTTTTGTTACTGTTTTATTATATGTATAGATGTTGTATTTTCCCTGAAATGTTGTGAGAAATCATATATGTGTAATTAGTGATATCAGTTAGTAATGATGAATATAAATAATGATAATGATTAATAAGAAGTAACGATATTTTTGGTATGACTATTTAAGTGTCCTTAAATTGATAATGATATTATAATTTACCCTCTTGGATAATAAAAGTGTTGTTTCGATGATAAAAAAAAAAAAAAAACACGCGCTCGCGGTGACAGCCCTAGCGATGTTAACGCACACACACGCACGTATCTGTACAGTCTGCTATTTTTGTAGTAGTGTAGGCAATTATATCGTTTCGTTTGTATGAAGAGTCGCGGGTGTGTGGTATAGGTAAGAAATAAATGAACAAACGTGACCGTCTTATCCAAGTAACAAAATAGAAAACAAATGAATGCTTAACTAGGATGTACAATAATGCCTTTTACAATTCATGAGAGTAGCCACTATTGTACCTGACGCAGTGGATAAAATAGTAGGCTAACTTACAAAAGGCCATCCATATTGTACACGTGTTCAAATATACCTACCTACTGCAATGTGCAATGACATGTGCCGTGTGACGTCTGTTTAAGTATGTACTGTCGGCTACGCGTCAGTGGTAATAAAACTTGTAAAATATGAACTGGCTTTTGTTGGAACTGTACTACGAAGTGTATTCTTTAGTTATTTTTTTATTCTATTCCACCAGTAGGTACCATGTCAACCTTCAGACGCCCACTGCTGGGCATAGGTCTCCCCAAAGGGGGGTTTAGCCGTAATCGCCATACTTGTCCTTGGCAGATACATGTTGGCGGTCGCAGTAGGTGTTATGGTACTTAGACGCTGCTGCCGATCCTTTAGTCAATATCCCTCTGTCGCCTTCTACAACACCCACGGACAGAAATGGGGTGGTGCAATTTTCGGCCGGCACCACACAGCAAATAATTATTCTAATCGAGTCCAATAGAATTAGTCTTTGTCATTTGGTTTGCCTTTTTAGTAGAAATTGTTTTTTTTCCATAATTAGAGTATTACGATGATTCCTAATTCTATTTCTTAAAAACTCGAAAACTTATGATGAAGGATGGATGGATGGATGTTTGTAACTCTTTCATGCTTAAACGGCTAAATAAAATTAGTTAAAATTTGGCACACGTATAGATATTGATCTAGCTTTACACCCAGGATAATTTGTATCCCGTTTGTGTTCCCGCGGGTTTTCAGGACTTTAGCTTAATTTTGAAATCTATTTGGATGAAATAGTTATAAAATAATTAAGATTCTTTTACTAACCTACTATCGCGCTGTCTCATCTTAGGCTTTAAAGAAATTTAGAAGCAGATTTCTTAAAATTCTACCTAAACAAAAACGATCTACAAAACGTTTTACAAAGAATATTATCATGTAAAAGTAAAAGGAAAAACAGACAACGCCGCGTGGTCGAACGTAGGCTTATTAATATTCATGAAACACAAATTGGAACAGTGTACCAAATGACCGGACTTTCCTAGGGATTAGTTATCGGAATTCCTTAATTTCACTCTCTGATTAGATTTTGCTAAGTTAACGATAACATTTATTAAGTCTTTTGATTTGATGGGCTCAGTTAATAAATTGTGTTTAAGGAATAGTAACATTTGTTAGTGCATTATTCTTACAAAATATTTTTATTCCATTTTTATATTAATTTAATAATGTATAAAAAAGAGATGGCCAATTTACTTATAACACTCAGCCTAGCATTTAAAAATTATTGTACATTAACGAATTTTATCTTATTTAGAATTTAGTATGTTCTAAAATTAACTGTAAAAGTTACATAATCCACTAACTTCAGATTTCTTAGAAATTAACAAAAACATGTCATGTTCAAGAACTATGTTTAATCTAAACGACGACACGGTTGGCGCAGTGGCTGAGCAATCGACTGCTGCGCAGCGTGTTGCGGGTTCGATTCCCGGTGAGCACTTGTGTTTGCCTTGTGTCTGGGTGTTGTTTATCTATATATGTATGTATTTACAAAAAAAAAAATGTATTTGTGTATGTATATCAGCTGTCTGACACCCATAGTACAGGGTCTCCCTAGTTTGGGGTCAGATGGCCGTGTGTGACAATGTCCCCACATATTATTATTATTATTATTTAAACCCTGTGAGAGTAGTGGGACAGTAATGGAATGATTAAGTATTTATTTATTAGGATCTCCTCAAACGAAGGATATTCAGATATACGCCATTCGATACAATGTGTTTATGCTTCGTGTGCTCCTTTAAATACAGAAAAAAAACTGATCTGTGACCGTGATCTGCAGTGCAATTCTGTAAGAATTCACCTGCGAATTCGAATCCTATCTCATTTCCGATTTCACTTACCTGAAGTGAAAAGTATTTGGTATTCGCTAAAATAGTAACGTAATAATAGTTCGCTTCACCTAAGTTGTCACTCAGTTAGCGCTAGCGTAGTTTTTATCGAGTTACAGAATACCTAAAACAGTTTTCACCGCGGAATCAGAAGTGAGAACTGGAGTGAGTTCTTACAGAATAACATAGCTGTGACCGTGTGATCTGTGTCTGGTCTGTGTATCTGGTCTGTGGTCTGAGTGTGTGTCTAACTAATCTGTACATATATAATAATCCTGAAGAGTCTGTTTGTTTGAACGCCCTTTTCCCCGGAACTAACGGTCTGATTTTGAAATTCCTTAGTAGCAGTTCGTAGTTGGAAAATTGGCGGTGTAGGGTGTTACTATACCAATCGATCGATCGTCGGCCATGCCATCGATCGACATCGATTGACGTTGATTAATTGGTGTGGTAGCTTTGGCTGATCGAAGGATACCGTTTGACTAACCAATCGATCGATTGCCGGTCGATGGCATCGGTCGACATTGATCGCTTAACCCCGGCTTAATCCATCAGTTTCTTTCAAAATGTATAATTACAAGAGGGTCGCGTTGGCTAGTTCGATGTTGCTCGTGCTATTATTGCGGAGCCGCAAACGTAGAAGAAACATAAACGCGAGCAGCCAGGTAGTTAGCGCGTGGGGCGCGGGCGGGCAGCAGATGATAATGTGGAGCGGACGGCGCGCGGTTATTCAAGCAGCTCGATCGACATCGACTTTTCCATTCTACCATCAATCGATGCTGTCGATCGACAATCGATCGATTGGTCTGGTAACACCCTATTCATAATATGTGCCTCGGATAGCACGTAAAGCCGTTGGTCCTGCGATTGATCTCTCTCCGGTCGGATTGCCATCCCATTGGACTATGAGGAGAGTGATGAAAGAGGGAGTGCACCTGTTTTTGTGCACACACTTGTGCACCATAATATCTTGTGCGTACTTGGCTGGTTTATATAGTGAGTCTGGCAGCTATGGCCGTTTGGTCGGGAGAATTTTAGTAGGATAATGTAGGAAGAGCCGTACGCACTCCCCCCCTTGACCAGAGAAGTGACATGCACTAGCGGGCCAGCACCAAACGGGGGTCGCAGAAGTATCTCCAGTTCCCGCGACCCCCGACGTAGGTGTGAGATGGAACACCGGGGTGGTTTTTAGTCAGTAAGAGTCTGACAGCAGTCCGCCCGCCCCAGGGCGGAGGACATTCATGAGGATTTTCCACCCGGAACCAAAAAAAAAAAATGGATTAGCCGTAGAGGTATACCGAGCCATGTCGTACCGGTCGCGAATAGCACTACCCCATTTCTACCCGAGAGTGTCGTAGAAGGCGACAGAGGGATATTGAGCAGAGGATGGACACTATGGGCAGCAGCATCCTTCTGAACTAGTGTTCAGAAGGATGCTGCTGCCCATCCTGACCTTCCGACCGATGCATGTCGGCGATCGCAGTAGGTGTTAACCAAGGTTCAGCCGTAATCACCATGCTTGACCGATGCATGTTGGCGATCGCAGTAGGTGTTAACCATAACACCTACTGCGATCGCCAACATGCATCGGTTAAACACCTACTGCGATCGCCAACATGCATCGGTCAAGCATGGTGATTACGGCTGAACCTTGGCAGAGACCTAGCTATGCCCAGTAGTGGGCGTCTTAAGGTTGACAAACCTTAAGACTCCCACTAAAAAAAATAAAAAATAGTAAACAAAAAAAAAAAAAAAAAAAAAAATATAGTAAACATTAGTAACAACGGGCCTGTTGGTCTAGTGGTCACTGACCCTGACTGCTAATCCGGAGGTCGTGGGTTCGATTCCCACTCAGGACAAACTTTGTGTGATGAGCATGATTGTTTGTTCTGTGTCTGGGTGTTTATCTATAATATGTATGTATTTATAAATTATATAAGTATGTATATCAGTTGTCTGGTTACCATAACACAAGCTCTGCTTAGCTTGGGACCAGATGACCGTGTGTGAGTTGTCCCAAGATTTATTTATTTATTTATTTATTTATTTATTTTGGAGGCTAGTCATCGACATGATGATAATAAAAGATTACCACTAACCTTCAAAATGTTTACTATATTTTAATTCTGTCTGTTAACACCTCGCTATTTCATCTAGTAGCTCTCCAAATACTAAAGCATTTGATGAACTGTTCAGTAATAAAATGTGAATATTAACCGTAACTTTACTAACATTATAAATCTGAAAAGTTGGTATGTTTGATTTTTTGTTTAATTGATATAATTTCCTGAAGTACTGATACAATCCTGTAAATTAATTCGCTAGTGGAAAGCCACGTTGTTCCTAAGTGTTATAGGCTATACTCTATTATCAAAAAGAAGCGGCCAAGTGCGAGTCGGACTCGCCCATGAAGGGTTCCGTAGCAGCAAGTTAGGTAAATTGCGGCTTACGATTTATGACGTATTAAAAATAAACTACTTACTAGATCTCGTTCAAACCAATTTTCGGTGGAAGTTTACATGGTAATGTACATCGTATATTTTTTTTAGTTTTATCAATCTCTTATTGTAGGAGGGGGGGGGGGGGGGGGGAACGACGACGACACTCGTTTTACTACTTTTGAAGTGTCTCTCGTGCAAACTATTCAGTTTAGAAAAAAATTATGTTAGAAACCTCAATATCATTTTTGAAGACCTATCCCTAGATACCCCACACGATATATATATGGGTTTAATGATAAATATTGTTTTGAGTTTCAGTTCTAAATATGGGGGACCCCCAAACTTATTGTATTTTTTCCATTTTTGTGAGAAAATCTTAATGCGGTTCACAGAATACATCTACTTACCAAGTTTCAAAAGTATAGATCTTATAGTTTCGAAAAAAAGTGGCTGTGACATACGGACGGACAGACAGACAGACATGACGAATCTATAAGGGTTCCATTTTTTGCCATTTGGCTACGGAACCCTAAAAATTGGCATCGGTTAAATAAACTCAAGCGGACAAAGTAGCGGGCGAAAGCTAGTACTTATTATGATAATTTATTACAAGGCAGACATTCAGACAGTATGTTATAAATAGTACATCTTACGATAATAGGTAGTTTATATACTGTTGTTGCGTATTGTGGGAGTGCGGTCGGTGTCTTTATTCAAATTAAATTTCAGTGATGAGTGTAAACTAGAAAGTAGTACCTAATAAAAAAATTAAAATAATTATGGGTTTATAATATTCTGTCCTAGAATATGAAACACCGAAAATATTTTTCTGAACAAAAAAAAAATTAAGTCTTGAAAGAATCATGGTTTGGAATGGCGTAAATAGTGAAAATAAAATAGAAATAAGTGTTATAAATGTGAAACCAGAAAACAATGAAAATTCAGAAGTAATAATATACGAATATGAAGAAGCTATTGATCTGACAGGTAAAAATATTTATAATTATTTTCAAAAGAAGAAAATACTTTAGCTACACTAAGGGTTTATCTAATCTCCAACGACAAAGACTGATCTTTAAATAGTTCTTGTCAAATGCACCGCATAGGTGCATAAGTAACAGGGGTTCGACCTTCACATTTTTTGCCCGACAGTCATTGAGTTAAAAGAAAGAGTTGAAAAGAGAGTGGAGCTGCAGTGGGTTCTTTTTTATTTTAACTTTGAACTAGGAATTTTCCCTGCATCGTGGGTACGTTTACAAACATATAAACTCACATACACAAACAGCCAAACCCGGAATAACTATCTTTAGGTCATACAAATATTTGTTCCGTGCGGGAATAGAACCCGCTACATGCAGCGCAGCTGTCAATCGATCAACCATTGCGCCAACCGTGTCGTCAACACCTTACGATTTTTTCTAGGCAATGGCTGGTACAATCGTGGTCTTCTCACTGTTCTTAGCATAGGACTGTTGGGAATGGGTGTAGACATCTTCGGGTTCTCAGTTGTAGTCACGGGTTGCAGCTGTGACTTTCAACTTGAACTGTGGCAGAAGAGTATAATGCTCTCCATGCCTTTTGTTGGTAAGTGTTTCTTTGTTATTTAAATCTCCATCAACAGCAAGACTATTTTTATATATCGTAACTATAGTGCCTTTCTTAGTAATAGTTTTAGTTGTGTCTTTCAATACGTTTGTAGCTTTTAATTCTGTTCTGTTTCGCTTTTCAGTGCTTACTTTTTATCATCCAAATCTATTAACGCTAACACGGAAAAATTTGATCATGCACAACACCGATTAAGCGAAATTTTACTAACTTAATCCTATATTTTAGTCAACTCTGGTGACAACATTAAAGAAAATATTGAATCTATTAGCGAAGCCCCAAAGGCCTCCCAAAACCCCATCTCAATTTGGATCAGTAGTTTTTATGAAAACCACAAACATACTTACATTTTTTTTTTCTTCTTTTTATTGCGTTTTTGTGTTTCTCTACCTACTAAGAAAGACTTTATCAATATAATCATAGATGGTTTCATCAAGTACTTTACCAAAATTGTTATTGACTTAACCAACTTTATCATTGCTACATTTGACATTATGTTGACTTTTAATCCCAATTTTATTTCAGGACCCATTTTAATGTCAATACCTTGGGGCTACATATCAGATACAAAAGGTCGGAGGAAAACCCTGCTGATCGCTTTATGGGGAAGTTTTTTGTCTTCTTTTATAAGCGCCTTTTCCGCAAACTGGATCATGTTGGCTATTCTTAAGGTTTTGAGTTCGTGTTTGTGAGTACGTTTCTTTTTCTAAGGTTCCGTACCTTAAATGGATAAGATGGAACCCTTATATGGTCCAATTTTGACCTTCTATCACACGGGAGTTTTAAGATGACAGACAAAATTACAACAATTGAGATTAGAAGCATTATTTAATGTAACACTTTTCAATTTTTTTTCCAAGTTTATTTTAGTGAAAACTTTACGTATCAAATAGTAAACAATTTTATTTAGTGGCAAGTTTTTTTTTTTAGTTGCAGCACAGTTCAATCGGTAGCCTACGCTCTTCTTGGTGAATCTTGTTCAATAAAAGTCAGAGGCTTTTACATGCTCATAATGACAAGTGTTTTGATGTTATTCCTTCTAAGTTATGTTGGTAAGTTTATTCATTGTACCAGTTTTTATTCATTAGAGATTTTCAGTCATCATTATCATTTTCTATATAACAATTACTTTAAATGAAAACGAACGACTCATGTAACAGTTTCCTTTGTTTAAGAAACAGCTGAAAATTATTTTGTGAGCAAATATTTTAAATTTAAATATATTAAATGTCCCCACATATTATTATTTTAATTTCCTTGCACGTGGAATCTTTGTTTGAAATAAGTACACTCGGCCAACGTAATTGATTTACAGGCCACACATACGGGATATTGTCACTGTGTGTGTAAATGAACTAGTCGGTTGGTCGGTTATGAAGTTAAACTGTTTGTGTGCGTATGATATACCCACGTATACCAATTTTAATTGAATTAAGTCCAATATTTCAACCTTTTAAATAAGGACCAGGTAGCCGGCCGGTGAAAGCACTTGGCATAGATAAGCCTCGTGTCGTAAGATCAAACCCCGGCAGGTGTTATGGTTTTGGGTTTTTATTATTCCTTAAATCATAGAGAAAGTAATTTATAATTGCACATATGCGTATTTTGAAAAATTTAGACTATTTTGCAAGGAACAGAAAGGATTTAGAAAAAATATCAATACTAATATGGCGCTATTTGATCTATTATCAAGTGTCTTGACATCTGTCGATAAGAGAAATCGGGTATGTGCTATATATACAGATATGACGAAAGCATTTGATTTTGTTGATCATAAAATTTTACTAGAAAAATTATATTGTTATGGCATTAGAGGGAATATTCTTAAACTTATAGAATCTTACTTATGTAACAGGTTACAATGCACTGAAATCACTAGAATTTGCCCAGTTACTAAGTTAGAAACAACATATATCTCTAAAGCAAGGCAAATTAATTATGGCGTGCCTCAGGGTAGCGTTTTGGGACCCCTACTATTCCTAATATATATTAATGACCTACCCAAAATTACAGATCATGAAATGGTACTTTTCGCTGATGACAGCACGGTTATAATAAAATGCAATAATCCAGACAATTACCAACTTGACATTAATAATACTCTCTCTAAAATAATTAATTGGCTTAATGAGAATAATCTAGTAATTAATCTAAATAAAACCAAAATTATGCACTTCCACCAACGGCTTCAAAATATTCCAGTTAATGTTAGCTATAATAATTCTAGTATAGAAGAAGCCAGCATAGCAAAGTTCTTGGGTGTCACGATAGATAACAAATTAACTTGGAAACCACATCTAGAAGAAGTATGCAAACGATTAAGTAAGTCAGCGTACCTTCTATTTCAACTGTCAAAAAAAGTAAATGTTGAGACACTCTTAACGGCGTATCATGGATTGGTATCGTCAGTTTTACGGTATGGTGTTATTTTTTGGGGACAGTCAACAAATCGAGAAATTGTGTTTAAGATGCAAAAGAGATGTATACGGGCGATGTATGGGTTAAAAAAGACTGATAGTTGCATTCCATATTTTAAAAAATATAATATTTTACCCCTCCCTGCTCTGTACATTTTTGAAACTGCTTTATTTGTAAAAAAGAATCCCCATTTATTTAAAAAACTGGCTGCAGTAAAGAAAATACCCGTACGTTCTCAATACATGAACACATTATGCAATTTGAAATGTAAAACTGCATTAATGAAGAAAAGTTTCTTGGGTATTGCTCCCAAAGTGTATAACAAATTACCAGATGTAATTAAATGTATGCCAGAACAAAAGTTTAAAACTGCCTTACACCAACTGCTACATAAAAAATGTTATTACACTATAGACGAATTTTTTAATGACAAATTTAATTAATAACCTACTTGTGAACTGTGTACTGTATAGTGTACTATATAGAACTGTGTACTATATATACTGTGTGGTGTAAGTAAAATATTTGTGAAAATAAAAAAAAAAAAAACAAACTTAAACAATTTAAAAATTGTCATAAACTATGTTCATATTTGTATGTCATTTGGCAAAACATAGCGCACTATGTACCTACTATTTATAAGATCTATTTAATGTAATTACCTATGTTATACAAATAAATTATTCTGATTCTGATTCTGATTCTGATTTTTGTCCTATAAAACATTAATATTTTGTGTCAAATAAAATTACTTAAACTAAAAAAATAAAAAGGTAATTAAATAAAACCAATAAAATAAATCAAAATATTTTATTAAATAACCTAGGCGTTGGAATCATCGATCACTAATAAAAGATGGAATGCGGAATCCTATTGTTCCTTATCGCTATTGGGTCATTAGTGAATGAGCCAGCTCGTTTCGACTATTATGTTTCTTACAAGAGTTGGCTTAGGGTTCAATTTGGCATGGGTTATAATATTAGCAAATAAAAAACTACGTGTAACCAATACAATTATTTATAGAACGCAAACTATTGTAAAAATATTATTATATCGCTATTGATACCTAACTTTTTTATGATTAGAACACTATTGGCAACTTCATTTAGAGTTTAAAAGACAAGACAAAGTTTTCTTTTTATTGAATATGAATGGACGTAATTGTTTTTTCAATGTATACAAATTTAAACAAAGTGGAATTGAAAGTGAAGTGAATCAACATGTTAGATAGTAAGAAATTAATTTAACTTCTAACTGAATAACAATAACATCACTTACACTTCAAAATATATACTGCAAATAACTGTCAACTACGGACTATACATAATAACTTAGGTGTTTATAAGAGAATCACGGCAACATGAAGTAGCTTTTAAACCTAAGTATATTAATAGTAATTCGGCTTCGTTTACAGTATTTTAACGCCATCCATAAACGACTTTAAACATTTCTCATCACTAAAATAAACACATTGTTCTCCCAATTAAATTAATATAATAATATGACCTAGCGAATAGAATTTGTTTTTGCCGGTGAGCGTTGGACAGAAAAATCTTCCGTGGTGGCTTACTGCAACTTAAACCAGCTTCATGCCGGTCAGCAGGTGATATCGCACTGTTTATTCTCACACATGTCATTATGTGTTGATGCAGTTATGCGGGTGGATAAAAACGGATTAGTCCCGTAAACAGCCTTGCCACGATGTCGTGGTAACGAGCCGAAGTATTCGCCTTCGGTTTTGGCCCACGTCGATGATGGTCTATTTCTTCAGAATACGCACTTCGATGGACACATAACTGCACGGTTCTCCTTAATGAATAAAAACAAAATAATATTTAAAATAATGCAGATAAACAATGGTGAATTGGTGGATAATTAATCATAGATAAATTAACTGACTGTCTTATATTACATCATTGTAATAAAACTTAATACCGTTATTTATTTATTAGATAAATAATAAACGTGTTTCATGACTATTTTAATTGCATAATTTAAAAATTTTTCTTTATTTCGACTAAATGTTTTATGTTAGACAAAAACAGACTGGCATAAGTAAATTTTATCAGAATCAAATTCTGATATATTTAAATATTATTTTACATTAATTTAGTCATAGGTCAAAGGTGAGATAAGTTAAGAATTTGAGTTGGAATATTACTAACGTAATGAAAACATTGTCACGAGTAGCTTTGTTACTCACCGATATTAATAATCACCTTGCAATTTCACTAATGAAAACGTTTTGCTCATGCAAAACAATGAATTGCGTCTTGTTGCATGGTTGGAAGAAGTTGAAGCACAATTGGATCAGAAACAAAGAACGCACAGAAATATGTGTGTTCATCTATATACTTAGGATTGCAATTTATATTCGTAGACTGACAACTAAGAATGTTCATTTTTTATAAACTAAGGTGGAACTATAAAAAAATAAACAAAAATTGTGGGTAGTTATAGCCTAAACGGTCAAAATAAATTGGCTGAGAGTTCCGTGTGCACTTCTCAAACGTTATTTTACTCATCTGTGAACGGAATTGAATTGTTAGCAATTCAACTAGGTAATGAAAGTTTTACGAAAATTATGTTTACAAAACAAAAAGAATGTATTGCAACCGAGATTTGATCTTAAGACTTCTTAATAACTAACCAGATACGTTAGCCATTGCGCCAAACCTGTTACAATGATTGGGTGCGAAATATTATAACTTATTCAATTACACAGATTACTGATGACGATACATACATTAATATTATAGTTACTGCTTAGTGACGCGACATACGCACACTAATAAAAAGCAGAACTCGTTCGTTTTATTTAACGTTTGTGTATGTAACTCTTCATACCGCGTGTGCGTGCAATGTGTAAACTAATTACGTTGTTCCACTGTACAAAGTAGCAACTATTACGTGCCTTTCATAATATATTATGTTAGCATAATATGTCTTTATTAACGCGTTAGTTCACAATGGTAACACAGAAAGAAATAACAACCAGTTTTTATGGAAACAAGTACCTATATTATTCGTAGTTTATGGTAGATAATCGTTTTACACTGACAATTATTGCTGCTTTTGTATAAATCTTTATGTCAAGTTTCACTTATCTTCATCATATTACAATGAATCGTTTAGAGTAAGTTATTATGGACATACATCATATTTATATACCTACAAGGCGTCCCATGACTTTGCCACATGGAGGGAAGGTACCTTAAATACTGTAGATAGAAAAAAATTGCGAATTTCATTCAAAGAGTTTTAAATAATCATCTGTCTGAAACGGTAATCGAACCCGCTAAATGAGTGAAATATCTGTAATTCCATTGTACCAATCGGAAGGTCCTATAATATACCTATATTTATTTGTTCTATATAACAGCACCTGTAAATGATCATCATCATCATCATGTCAACGTTTAAACGCCCACTGCTGGGCATAGTCTCTCCCAAGGGGGGTTCAGCCTTAATCGCCATGCTCGGCCGATGCATGTTGGCGATCGCAGTAGGTGTAATTATCATCATCATCATCATCATTTCAGCCGAAAGACGTCCACTGCTGGACATAGGGGGGGTTTTGCCATAATCGCCACGCTTGGCAGGCGGATTGGCGATCGCAGTATGGTTGTGTTACAAAGGCACAGAGAACGCTGCTGCCCATTCTCTGGTAAGTCCCTTAGTCGCCTCTTACGACACCCACGGGAAGTAAGGGATGGGGCTATTCTTTACGTCCTTACACCACACGGACGTAGGTGTAATGGTACTCAGAAATACGCTGCTGTCCATCCTCTGGTCAATATCCCTCTGTCGCCTTATACGACACCCACGGGTATACATAAAATGATACTGATACGTAATTTTGTATGCACGTTGCAGTAACTAAATTGGGTAACTGCATAAAAAAATGCAATTTATTGTCACTCTACGCAATTACGCGTTCTGTTCACAAGACGTGGAGTTGTGGATACCCGATAGCCCGTTATATTATACTATACTAGCTTTTGCCCGCGACTTTGGAATGTCGGTTATCGTGGATGAATGTTGATAGAAAATGTAGCCTATGTCCTTCCCCAGGGTTCGAGCTATATTCATGACAAATTTCATTAAAATCGGTTCAGTTGTCCCATCGTGAAAGCGTAACAGACAGAGTTACTTTCGCATTTATAATATTAGTATGGATAGTATGGATTAAGTATGGAAGCATGGATAAGTCACTCTAGATTGCAAAAATGTTGTGTTCATGTAAAATTACCTACATCTATTCGAAGGCGACCATACATTTTATGTTTATTAATCCTACCATCCTTGAAATTCTTCTCAGTTCCCGGATTCCTCATTCTCCAACTAAACTTCTCGTCTAATCTGGGTTTAATCACGTTTACACCATGGAGGCTGCTGGTTCTCGTAATGGCATCCCCGCTTGGCATCAGCGCCTTTTTGCTGCATTTCTTCTACGAGAGTCCTAAGTTTCTCGTCAATATTGGTCGAGAAAAAGAGGCATTAGAGTATCTTGAAAAAATGTGGTTGAGGAATGGTGGAAAGGAGCATGGGTATCCGGTATGTATGAGCTGATTAAGAATTACTACTTTTTACATTTCATTAAGCTACATTTTTTTATACGTTTCATATCATGTACGACCTAATTATAAATACAATGTACAACGAGTGAACCGGTTCATCCTAGGCAAGCGTGTTCCAACTTAGGCCGGATTATCACTTAAGATCAGGTGAATTGCGGTCAAACGCAAGCCTATTTGATAATAAAGAAAAGAAAATTGATACGTTGCCGTACAACATCGCAATGTTATCAGCCTTCTGGGCCATTAAATTCGTTCAAAAACATTCATCGGATTCTAAGTAAACTTCAACTGTATCCGACGACCTGCCTCCCTAGTCATATTACCAAAATTGACAATCTACAATCGATAACGCTGATAGAAAACTAATCAAATGTATGGAATTGACGTCATCTCAACGATAAGTCACGTGATCAAAAAACAAAAATGTATTAGGTACAATGCTCAAGTACGACAAAGCGTTAATTATTGTAGAAAGAGAAACGATACGAAAAGTTTGTAACTTGTCTAGGGGGCTGGTTACTTATCTCTTTTGGTGACTGTAGATTTATAACTTAAACTCGGAATATATTTTTTAAATATGAGCGTTAAATATCTAAAATCAATAATCAATTACAATTTACTATCTTAATAAATAGGAGAAATCTTGGCATGTAATGAGGTTACCATAAACGTAGTTTAAAATCTACCACTTTTGGCACCATTTTGGCTAATTTACCTTGTTATAAGAGTTAGTACAATTTGACTAGACTAGACTCAGAGATATGCAATAACGTTTTACTTCTAGAACTCATGTGAATTTATTTTTTCTCAGGTTCGTAGAGTGATATTAAAAGAAGAGGCAGAGGGTAAAACAGTAAATGATGAGAAAACAAACTTGTTACAATCTCTTTGGCGACAAACGATGCCGTTGTTCAAACCACCTTTGTGTTGGAGGACTCTACAACTTTTTTTCTTGACTACCGTTATTTATAGCATGTAAGTATTACAAGATGTTTGGTACACAGGTAATCATATTCATCTTTTTATTACATTGATATTTTTTTGTGTGTGTAATAACGCGATGTGAATAATGAATTTACTTTTCAACACACTCACAGCATTGTTTAGAAGTAGTTGCAAGTTAACTACTGTCTGTATACCGAATATCGAATTCTGTATGCAAAATTAAGTCAAAATCCTAAATTATCCTACTGTTAAGCTAGCTCAATATCTACGGTACCTACATATGTGTGAAAAATTGCAGGTTTTTAAAATTCCATTTAGCTGTCCTCTCAAGTGTCAATGATACCGCGTAGGTGCGTAAGCAGTGGAGGTTTGACGTTCAACATTTTTCGCCCGACAGTCGTTAAGTTAAGCGTGGAAGAGTGACAAACATCCATCCATACTCATAAACTTTCGTGTTATAATCATCATTATCATCATCATCATCATCAGCCGGATGACGTCCACTGGTGAGCATAGGCCTTCCCCATAGAAACCCACAACGAGCGGAAACCTGCCGCTTGCATCCACCAGTTACCCGCGATTTTAACGATGTCGTCGTGTCCAACTGGTGGGATGCTACCTACGCTGCGTATTCCAGTTCGTGGTCGGTACTCGAGAACCTTTCGTCCCTTCTTTATACTAGAAAAGTAAAATTTGTTACTAAACGGTTCAATCTATTTAATTAATTAAATTTTAATATTGTCATTCACAGCAATAACGGTTTTGTGATGTGGATGCCATATATTGTGGACGCCTTCTCAGAAGGCTCGAACTCGAAAACTTCATCAGGAAGTTTATGCAGTATTATAATGAGAATATCAAATCACACCTCTCATTCTGATGACGCAGTAAGTTGTTTTCTGTTGTTTTCGGTTTGTCATCTCGCAGGTCAACCTAGTAGGTTGCCGGCTGCTCAACCGGTGCTCAACCAAGTGAATTTAAGGCTTCCAGCCAGGACAAAAACTTATGAACGAAGCAACTACACACTAACGACACCTCCATGCGGGGTACGGGCCTTGGTTTGGGGCGTCGCTTTGGGAGGACAGTAAAGGGATAGGCTGGATTGGACCTTGATTATTTAGGGATGAATTCAAAGCTACAGCAAGGGTTGGGGAGGGGACATACGGGGCCGTTGCGGTGGGCCTCGAGACAGAATGACGGCGACCTGTTTATAACGTCCTAGAAGAGATTGGCCAATTTTAATGTAACTAATTAAAATTCAGTTCTTTTTTTTTTTAAAAGTTCCCGATGCTTTTCGTACCATAGCTTATAATGTACGACAATTTATTTATATTGATCTGAAGGCTTTATTTTACTAATCAGAGATTATCAAAGATTTTTGATAAATTAAGACAGAGATTTGAATGCAACTTTAATAAATGGTAGTAGAATTGTTAAATTATTGTTTAAACAATGTCTTGTTTAAACAATAATTTAACAATTCTACTACCCTACCTATACCTATATCTGCCCTATTCTATTAATTCTACTACAATTTTACTACTAAAGTGGATTTTCAAATTTTTCTTTCAGATCGCCTGCACGTCATCGATCCCATCACAAACCTTATTATCAGGCGTCACTCACGGAATAGTCTTCGCAGGCATTACCCTCGCGGTATCTAAATTAGCTTCAAAGAAGAAAGCTATAATGATAGCTTTTCTCGTAATACCTTTACTGTCGAGTATAGGGGCAATCTTCAACCAGAATAACATAGCAAGTTTGTTGTTATATGTCGGAATGATGATGACTAATTTGTGTATGGGAGTGTTGTTTGCGTACTATGTGGAATTATTTCCTACATCATACAGGTTAGTACTACTTAGTATTACAGCAACCTTTTTAATGATATTATACAGACAAAGCGCTCCTTACAAAAGTCTCCTTATTCTTCTTGTCGTTCCTCTCCAATCACTGAAGTTCGAACATCATCCTTGAAAATTTCTCCTTATCCCTGGCGAGGTAGAACAACTCCACGGCGCGAGACGCCGGTATACTCTTCAATATTTCGTAGCCAGAACTTGTACCGGTTGTCAACTCCACGTTTGCCTGCAATTTTGACCATCATTATTAAATGTAATAAAACTGTTCGTCCTCGTATACTAGCTAGCGCAGACGCATTATCAGTTTTACCTAAATAGTGTAATTCGGTGCCATATAAAATCTAACCTTGCTACTAAGACAAATAAACTCAATTTCATCATACACCTGTTTGTTTTAAAATAATTGAGCACGGGACAAAGTGCGCGTGTCGCGAGAGTGCGGCCCTCTTCACCCCCGCGAGGAAACAGTGCAGACTATATTTTTAACTCGCTCACATTATTTCGTGCAGTGATATTCGCGTGAGTGCGGCCCCCTCCTCCCCCGTGAGTAAACAAAACAGTGTATTATTTCTCGTTTTTCATCCCTTTTACTCAATACCGGTTTGGCATAAAACTTTGTGGAACAAGTGCTTATTAGCTGGTCGGATAAGATACCTAACCGCCCAGCTGATTATCGCCGAATTGGACGCTTTCATTATGTTACGCTCGCCGAATAGCAGTAAATACCAATCTGTTCCTGATCTATACCACAGTAAAGATATCTATACAGTATTGTAACTCGGCCCTGTCCTTGAAATAATTACCTACACGCGCGCAGTACCTCAACAAGCGATAGGGTTGACACGCGTACAGTTTTTGAATTTCTTCCTAGTTTGTGTTTTATTTTCTTTCTAGTTTTTTGATTATAAATGTGAAAAGTGTTTTATTTTCTTTCTAGTTTTGTGAATGTATATATAATATTTTTTATTTAATATTTTAAAAAAATCCGTAAATGAAATAGGAAGCGTTCAATAAAAATACATTTTATGTTTTTGATTAGATTTAATAAAAAAAAACCACCATTATAAATTTGAGACTGAAAAATATTTGCGCCTCGCCTGAGACGTACGAAAATCAAGGCGTCTGAAAAAAAATGATTTCCTTTTTGATTGATGAAAAAAATGATTCTAGGTAAAAAAAAAAAAACTGCAATCCTTACAAACTTAAACACCTTGAAATAATTGTAATATTCTTTTGTCATCTCAGTTTATTAAGGTCTCCATTACCACTTTTTACCATTTTTTGGTCACCCATCCGATGTCGAACTGCTGCCAGACGTTACTTAATATCAACAATAGCATCGCGTGTGCGGTACCTAAGTTTAGCAACGAAAGCCTCTAACTACCTACTACAAAATCTTACTTCAAAAATAAACAATAATGTAAATCTTACTAAGTAGGTAGGTATACAGTCCAGCACAAGCTACAACAATCTGTCCAATTTCTTTGATAGATTTTTAATTTTATTAAAAAGCATAAGGTTCATATTCAATTGGGGAAATTTGACAATTTGGAATGGCCTGATGTGCTGGCGTCTATACCTATCATTTACTCTCATAATCATTATTTAATGATAGGTATTTCGATTAATTCCACAACATATTTGTGATGACGTAGGTAGATAGCCTAGGCTAAGAAACTACCTACTTATCTGTTATTTTTAACGCGAATGTAGGTAGGTCGCTTTTTTCACCCCATCCACTTTTTTATTTATTAATCCTTACTCAGCAGAAAAAAAAGCGAAGTACTTACATTAACAATACAAATTACGTACTAGTAGCTTACCTTTCGTAGTTTCCAGGTAATTTAAAAAATGCTATCTCTGGGTGCGTTGCTGACGAATTGAAGCAACCAAAAACAGCACAATATATTTTACAATTTCTATTTGCCATATTAAAGAAGCACTTAAGTACTTATACTTATTTTGTTAGAATATTAGTCACAAATCGCACGCTTACTGCTTACAAAATCATCACACCGTCCATTCGCTACTGCGGCGCATCCGAGACTGTCGGTATACTAATTTCCCTACTAAGTCGGCGCGTCTAGGTATAACTCGCGTTCCGACCGTTTGTATGAAGATAGAATACTGTATAGATATCTTTACTGTGTCTATACTCAGGCGACGATGCCGACCCTAATGTGACTCAGAGAAACCCTAAGAGGAAGCAGCCAGATTGCGACTTGCGTAGGGATATCTCTGCACTTTCCGAGGAATTCAAGAGGTCAATGAGCGTTCTGAGCACTGAGATACGCGACCAGTTTTCCAATATCAACTCGAATATTAATAGTCTTCGCAATGAATTTAATAATTTAGCAACTACCTCCTCTCAAATTCAATCAGAGTTGAAAGAATTGCGCTCTGATTTTTCCAATACAAAAATGATATGTCAATTCTAAACACAAAACATCTTCAATTATCGAAGGTTGTTGATGAGTTGAAGTTGTCGGTGGAATTCAACTCTGCAGAAATTATTGATGCCGCAAAACGTACGAAGGAAATGGAGTCGAAGATCGTTGCCTCTGCGTCTGAACCCATATTTACAGTTGTTAATAAAATAGATCGCCTGGAACAACAGGCTAGGCAGTGTAATGTTGAAATTGGTAACTTGCCGGAAAAACGTGGCGAAAATCTGGTGGTTATTTTAAGGTCAATTGCGGCAGCTATCAACACACCTATAACACAGAATGACGTAGTGGCTATTCACCGTGTTCCACATGCACACACGCATAATTCACGTCCGAAAAATATTATAGTAAAGTTTACTTCCCGACTATTCCGTGATAACGTACTGAGCGCTTTTCGACTATCTAAAGGGATTACTTACTTAGGGGATACTTATGAATTTCAAAATGATTGTTATTATGTTTCTGGTTTCTTTTGTTGTACCCTCACATTTGTGTATCACATCGCAGTAGTGTATGACTCGCATATTTTAAGTATACTTAATGAGTTCCGAAGTGAATATTTTTTTGTCTTTGGTTTATTTTTTTGTACCCTCAGATCTTAAAAATGTCTTATGATAACAAAATATCCATTTATCATCAAAACTGTCGAGGAATCAGGACTAAACTGAATACCTTATATTTAAATATTATGTCGAATGCATATGACGTCATTATCTTGACCGAGACCTGGTTGACGCCTGACATATCAGATAACGAATTTATTGATCAACGCTATTTGGTGTTTAGATGTGATCGTTTACCGTTTACTCACCAACAAAAAGAATGGCGGTGGTGTCCTTATAGCCATATCTAAAGAACGAAATCCCTCCTGTATTTCATTTTTGCCCCCGTTAACCTTGCCTGAACATGTAATAATTAAAGTTCCCGCGAAAAACAATAAATATCATATAATTTGTGCTACTTACATACCCCCTAACGCTGTTGATGATACTTACCTGACTTTTCTAAATTCTCTGACAGTGTTGTGTGATGATTCCTCCGTGGAAAATATTATTTTAACAGGTGACTTTAATTTACCCTCACTTGCTTGGGAAAAAAGTTATCTTACATGGAATATGCTGCGAACAACAAACTGACAAATATAACTCGTTCCTTATCAAATTTCTGTTCACAGCATGTTATGATGCAGTACAACCACTTTTTCAATTGTAACGGACGCATCTTAGACTTATTTTTTTGTAATACCCATGCAGTCACACTCTCTTCTGATGTCCCCCTTTTACCTGTTGACACCTTCATAGATTTGGAACAAAAGAGGACCTAGTATTGATCCTTGCGGCACACCACATTTTATCAACTTGGAGCTGCTAATATGGTTTCCCAGTTTGACAACTTGCATGCGATTTTCTAGGTAAGATTCGAACATTTTGAAAAAGCTCCCTGTTATTTTCATAGATGCTAATTTTTGTAGAAGTACTTCTCGACTTACGGTATCAAAAGCCTTTTTTAAGTCTATAAAGACTCCCAGAGCAATTTGCTTTTGATCAATTTTAGTCCTAAGTTTCGTGACCAAATCGTATCAAAAGTAGTATTACAAAAGTACCTCAAATCAAAAGCACCTCAAAGTAGTCAAATCATATTTGATCAAAAGTAGTTATCTATTCTGGTTATTCCACACATCCAATTCTAATAACATCAGTAAATATACAATAATAAGTGAATCCTTAAGTATTTTGTTAATCCTTGGTAACCCACGGGAGATCGCCAGCAACGTCAAGATGTTGCTAGCCATTCTCGAGGATTTGGGGTGGATCGAATGATCTATGTGACTATACTACTACTAAGTGACTCCTTCTAATCCTATGTAATCTTTGTCCAGGGGCATGGCAGCATGTCTAGGCGTGATGGTGGCTCGTATCGGCGGTCTGGGTGGCGTCAATTTCCTCGGCGTGTATTTGATGACAAACTGTACCATGACTTTCTACGTCTGTTTTGCCTACCTTCTGGGTAAGTACACATACTTTTCAATGATTATTAAAAAAAAGTATTCGTGGAGTTTCTTGCTAGTTCATTTTCATAGAAACTTAGCTATGTTTTGAAAAAGGCAGCTAACCTAACTGACCGACTGCCAAAATAAATCTAATTACGCGACCGAAGTTCAGCACAATTACGCCTGCAATGCTATTTAAATTACTGACGACACACTATACCGAAATTACGGCGCGTCATAGCGTACAACCTGCGTTCAGCGGCAACTTATTCTGTGAGCACACATTAATAACAAGATCACTTTGTTTTGCGTCTGTCTATCCAACCGTGTAGATAACACGACACGACACCACGACAGCGCTCGAGACACTGAATACACACACAAAGTTGCGAAACTGAATTTCTGCCGCGTAAATTCGGCACTTATGGTGTGTCATATCAGCCGAATACGTCGGAACGTAAAATCAGCCGCCAAACTTAGGTCGCGTAACTTCGGCATGGTGTGTTTAGACACTAAATAAACACGACCAACTACGGGTCTGGCTGTTAGTGTATGTAAGTTTATATCTTTGTAAACGCACCCACGCTAAGGCGTTGTCCTAGGTGAGCGACCGTACGTGACACGACGCGACGCGATGCAACGTAATGCGACCAATACTTTACGCTTTACGCGACGTGTGTCCTACGTTGTAGGTAGTCATTGTACTTATTTAGAAAGAAATAAGTTTGGAGAGTTTCATTATTTATATCCAAAACTAAATCCACGTTTATTTAAAGAGTATTGTGACTTATTACCAAGTTCTTTCGATTATATCGTTGCAGCTATTAAACCTATTATATAACTATCAATAACTAATTTTCAGAAACCTATTTCTGTTGAGAAGAGGTTGTTATTGACTCTACTTTATTATTATTATTATATTTAACCTGTATTGTCCCACTGCAGGGCAAAGGCCTCCCTCCACTTTTTCTATCGGTCTCGACTTCTAGCTGTCTTGCTAATTCTTAAGGAAGCTATTCAAGTCATCCCGCAATCTCTTGCGTGGTCTACCGCGGCCCCGTTTCGTCATTTCAGGGCATCAATTTTGGGATTTACGGGCCCTTAGGTCGTTCGGCATGCGGCAGACATGTCCAGCCCAGTCCCATTTAAGCTGGGCAGCCTTTTGAGCCACGTCAACAATCTGTGTTTTGGAACGCAGTATGGTATTATGAATGCGATCGGTTAATTTAACACCAAGTATAATGCGCTTCATAGCACGTTGGCAAACCATAAGTTTGGACTTTTGATTGATAGTCAAAGACCAAGTCTGTGCTCCATAGGTCAATATGGGAAGAATACACATGTCCATTAGCTTGCGCTTCAGTGACATTAGAAGTGTACCTTTAAACTGTTATTTCATGGACCAGTAGCTCTTCCAGGCGTTTTCTGTGCGGGTGCTATTTCCTTATCTTGCCTTGCCAGGAAAGAGATTATTTGGCCCAAGTAGAGATATTCTTGGACATACTGTATAATATTCTCCCCACCTGCATGTATGATTCTTGTGAAACTGTTGGTCATGAGCTTAGTCTTCGACATGTTCACTGGCTTATAATAGTAAATATTTAATTATTCATAAACTAATGTGTCGCGTAAAAGTAAACATTTAATTATTAATAAACAACGTAGACACAAGTACAGACAACGACTGTTTGACATTTTTGCGTCGCGTCGCATTATCGCATTTGTCGTTCACCTAGGACTACGGGTAAGAGAGAAATTCGTAGTGAGGGGCAAAGTTTGAAAAAAAAAACCACGTCTAAAGTTCTTCCATTTATCGAAATAATTATAATTTTACATGTCAAGTAGTCTAACAAAAAGGAAAATCATAGATTCAAAAAGAAGAAGAAGCTTGAAACTTATTTCCTGATGTTACACAATTGGTGTATTGATTTAGTTTTACATAGGTACCTAATTAATTGCATTATTAAGTTATTGTGGAAACTAAACTCATTTTTAGTTTTTATTTGTGTTTTAAGAACAACCTATTTATTCGTTTGCAGGTGGCATTGTTGTGGCAGCATATTACTTACCACCGGACAATCCCAAGAACAAATGCTGTTTTACGAAAATATTATGTAAAAATTTACGATTTAAATTTTTAAATAAAAAATAATTACTTATTGTTCACATAGTTGTATAATTATTTTGGATACATCTCATTTTTACCTACATGTCACATTTACCTAGACATTCCTCGCTTGACTTAGTTGCCGTTTCCGTTGGTAGGTACTCCGAAATTACAAAAATACAAAAACACTTGTCTGTCGAACTGTAACGTTGAGAGTAAATGCTGATGATAGTATATGTTACAAAATGTTCTGTTATTATGTAATGTTATTTTTGCGTTAATAATATGACTTTTTAAAACAATTTATATTGGTCCCATATAAATTGTTTTAAAATTGATTTAGCAACCTCTAAGATATTTTAAAATAATTTTAATTAAACTTATTTTAACATAATTTTGATAAATATATCTAAGATAGTACTAAATATGGTTCACTCAAATTTCAGGTACAATACCTAAACAGAGCAAATGCAGGCAAAGTTAATGCTGATTTACTCTGCCTATTATGTTTAGGTATCAGTATTTACACTGCTGCAGTTTAACCGAACTATTGTACCTAACCATAATAGGCAGAGTAAATCAGCATTTACTCTGCCTTTTAAGTTTAGGTATCAGTATTTACACTACTGCAGTTTAACCAAACTATTGTACCTGAAATTTGAGTGAACCACAGTCAGTCATATTTTTAACGCAAAAATTCCATTACATAATAACAGAACATTTTTATCTACAAAAGCAGTTAGACTAATTGACTTTACTATTACAGTGCCTACTACAACAATACGGATTTGGTTCAAACCAACCAAGTCAATATTTTTGCCATTTTTATAAGTATTATTTATTCTGGATTTTAAATTATCTGCCTAAACTTTTTCTAACTATGTTAGGGTCGGCTTCTAGTCTAACCAGCTGCAGCTGAATACCAGTGTTTTACATGGAGCGATTGCATATCTAACCTCCCCAACAACACAGTTACTGGTTTTTGAAATAGTGTCGTAGAAACGCGAAAATCTAATCACAGAGTGAAATTAAAGCAAAGTCGATAACTGATCCCTGGGAAAACCCAGTGATTTGGTCCACTGTTCCAATTTGTGGTTCATGAATATTAATATCGCTTACGATCGGCTTGTGGATTCGCTTGTATTCTTTCTTACCGTTTACGTGTGTGTTTCTATGAAAAGAGTCAACTAACCAATCAGTATCTTTATTGCGGATCATAGAAAGGTACATCAAAAAAATTGTTTGTCTGTAAACTCGGTTTACGGACGACAGTTTTACGTGATAACGTCATAAAGAAACATAATGGCTAACATATATAACATAAGCAAATAATGGCTTCCGTCGAGGTGGGCGGAGTTAATTGCTTGGGCCGATCGTGCCTCTCTATCGCTTGTTCCGCGCTCTCGCTTGCACGCTCAGGCTCAGGCGGAACCTGACACTTTTTTTAGGCGTGGTGTTCACTGATTTATTAGACGTAATCACGCCAAAAACAGATTTTATATAATTAATTTGTGTTCGGCTATGTCTCGCCCATAGGCCATACAATAGTTACATGAAAATTAAAAATAGAAATAATAAAGAATATAAAAGAAGAGAAAAATAACCGAAGGACTTTAGGTAAGTACACATCCGTGGGTTACTTAACGCATCATGACTGAGAGTGTTTTCTACATAGATTTGATATTTAGTATTCGTTGTTATTGAGACTCCTTTTCAAAATATAGGTACTTATACAGCGGTGAAGGAAAACATCGTGAAGAAACCTGCCCCCCTAGCCATATTACCCCAATTGACAATCTACAATCGATAACGCTAATAGAAAACTAATCAAATGTATGGGAATGACGTCATCCCAACGATAAGTCACGTGATCGAGAATTAAAAATGGATTACGATGAAGCGTTAATTATTGTAGAAAGAGAAACGATACGAAACATTTGTAACTTGGCTAGAGGGGCTGGACTTATAAATAAATATAAGTCTGAAATCGCTAGTCCGCCTAGAGCAAGCGTGGTGATCAATGGTAGGCACTCTGAGAGCTGCCTGGTATTATTATAACAATTTAATTGTTAATCCGTAATTGGTTGTAAGTAAGGTAAGTTAAGGAAAGTGTGGAGGAACCGCGACATTACCAAAGCCACCAAAGTCAGGCTCATGCGAACACTTGTGTTCCCCATTTTTCTTTACGCGGCAGAGACGTGGACAGTGCGCGAGTTGGAAAAGGGGAAGATAGATGCTCTTGAAATGTGGTGCTGGAGAAAGATGCTCGGAATATGGTGGACGGAGTTCCGTACCAACGTGTCCATACTCCAGGAGCTCGGCATCAAGCAGCGTTTGTCGACCGTAGTACAGCCGCGCATACTGCAATACTTTGGGCATGTCTCTAGACGAGATAACGACTCCATAGAGCGGTTGGTCGTACAGGGGAAAGTGGAGGGAGTCAGATCGCGCGGAAGATCACCAATGCGATGGACTGACCAAGTGAAAGCCGCAGTAGGAAACCGCGTATCTGAATGCGCCAGGCAATGTGATAACAGGGAGAGATGGCGGGAGATCGTGCGGAGAGCTGTGTCCACCTCTACCACCGGAGTGGACGCCTCGACGTGACCACAACCGCTCTGCCAAGAGCGAAACGACAGTGAAGAAGAGAATTGGTTGTAAGACTAGTTTATATAGAGAAAGATGCTCGGAATATGGTGGACGGAGTTCCGTACCAACGTGTCCATACTCCAGGAGCTCGGCATCAAGCAGCGTTTGTCGACCGTAGTACAGTCGCGCATACTGCAATACTTCGGGCATGTCTCTAGACGAGATAACGACTCCATAGAGCGGTTGGTCGTACAGGGGAAAGTGGAAGGAGTCAGATCGCGCGGAAGATCACCAATGCGATGGACTGACCAAGTGAAAGCCGCAGTAGGAAACCGCGTATCTGAATGCGCCAGGCAATGTGATAACAGGGAGAGATGGCGGGAGATCGTGCGGAGAGCTGTGTCCACCTCTACCACCGGAGTGGACGCCTCGACGTGACCACGACCGCTCTGCCAAGAGCGAAACGACAGTGAAGAAGAGAATTGGTTGTAAGACTAGTTTAATTAAGATTAATTGTCAAAGACCTGTAGATTTTATGAATCTATACTAATATTATAAAGCTGAAGAGTTTGTTTGTTTGTTTGGTTGAACGCGCTAATCTCAGGATCTGAGGTCTGGTTCGAATTGAAAAAATATTTTTGTGTTGGATAGTCCATTTACCGAGGAAGGCTATAGGCCCATGCGAAGCTGGGTCGGGTCGCTAATAATAAATAAATTCACTTGGGAGCTAATAAAGCGAGACTCTTCCATTTTTCAGGTATAATTAATATTATTTTTGGTATTATGGAACGTAAGAATTTGGGACTGTTAAATTGGGGGTTCCTAATAATTTACCCATATTGTCGATTTTATTTTGTTTTTTGATTGTTTCGTTTTGGACTGTTTTATCCCTACCATTTTTCTATCAAAATACTATTTTTTTTTCTAGAGCCAATAATTTATAATTCAATCGATAATCATTCAATAATTTACCCTGATCGTAAAGATTATTTTATAATCTTTAAGACAACATTTATGTATTTTCCAGAACGATATAATTCATGCAAGAAAAACTGATACCTACCCAGGAATCGTAAAAAAGGAAGGGACTCGATTTATTTGCTCCCAAGTGTATATAAGCATAAAAATATACAGGACAAGTTCAGGAAACTAGTTATCCAAAAAATATCTGACGCTTCCCTATTTAAATTTTTATTTACTTTCTTTGTACGTTAAATGTTTTGTAATGTTACCAGTACTACATAAATCACTCGGAACAAAAGAAAGCGGGAGAGTAGCGCGAAACAAAATGCAAAAGAAAAATTTATCTTTTCGTACCTTTTTTTTTCTTTCACTGAATTGCCGCCATTGCTTCAGGAAGTCAATGTCTGTTTTATTTTTTCGTATTTTTATTATTATTCAATGTATTTTCTAAAATATTAACTGTTGTATTTAAACGGACAAATTAAATATACATAATGGAGACTGGCAATTTTATGAGTTATTTAAGTTGTGCGCTTTATTACATTCTGAGTTCAATGCTACGACAAAGAACTTGTTTTTAAAGAATGTATTTTAAATTTGGTACCTCGCTATGTCAAAGGAATCTAGCTCTGCCTGAGCCTGCCGAGATGTCGATTGCCATGTAGAGGGACTTGGGTCGCGTCTTGCATTTGGCTCAATGATAGAGTCCCAAATAGTCCTTAATGATGGATTTATCGTGAAAAGGAAAACCAAATACTAGGATTATAGTTAATTTAATCCATGTATTTGGTTTTCCTTTTCACGATGAATCCATCAGGTTATGGGCCCAGTCTGTTTGTAATTTCGATTACGAGAAAATAAAAATGTATCGTGAGTCAGTTGTTTTTTTATGCACAATGACCATGGCTTATATGGGAGTGCAAATTGAAAAGCTACAAGGTATCGAAGACTACAACCAATGGAAATTCATGCTGAAGAACGTCCTTATGCACGAAGACGATTACGATTGCATAGAGACTGAAAAAAGGAGCGAAGACCCCAAAAATAATCAAAAGGCGTTGGCGAAAATTTTTCTATCGGTTGGTCCATCTGCGTTGCCACATATACGGAACGCGTAGACGGCATACGAAGCGTGGAATTGCTTACAACGTGCTTCCGCAGCTAAAGGTTTGTGTAGGAGGCTAGGATTGTTAAGAGCGCTTTTTGGTGTAAGGCTGAATGAGGCAGAGAGCATGCAGAGCTACCTAGCTAAAGTAACTGAGCTTGGGCAACAGCTTACTGACATTGGGAATGCTTTTGATGATGAGTTTTTAGCTGTAATCATGTTGAGTGGTTTGACTCCAGACTTTGACCCCCTTATCATGGCTTTGGAGAATGCTAATACAAAGTTGACAAGCGATTTGGTTAAGTCTAAGCTTTTACAAGAGCAACAGCGACGCGATGGTAAGCGTGATGATCATCAAGAGTTCAATGCATTGGCGGCATAGAAACTCTACAATACATAATAGGGATAATTGGAAGGAGAGTAGAGAGGCCTTCGCCTTACAGTGAGAAAATTCAGGCTGATGATAATAATAATAATTAAATTCATAATTTTATAAATAAAAAGTTTTGGAAACGTAAAATTGTGAACTTTGAAGCTTGATTGTTAAATAAGATGTACAGACGCCAGCATATCAAGTCATACCTAACTGTCAAATTTTCCCAATTAAATGTGAACCTTATGCTGTTGTAATAAAGTTGAAAATCTATCAAAGAAATTTGACAGATTGTAGTAGCTTGATGTGCTGGCCTCTGTACAATATTCATACATTTTAAATTCAAGTTGGCAGTACTATTTTAAATAGCAACACTAAGTTACTAATAGAAATAATTATTGTCTATTTTTTTTTCTCTCTGGTCACATATATACTTGTAATAACTTGTAACGGTGCAGTGTTCCGTTAAAATAAAACAGCTTGAGTTAGAACAAATCTCTGCATTTCATTTAAAATAACTTCATTGATGATCTATCATCATTATCAGCCAGAAGACGTATACTGCTGAACGTAGGCCTCCCCCAGAGATCACCCAACTTCTTCGTCTTGCGCAGCCCGTATCCATCCTCTACCAGCCACCTTCTTCAAATCGTCGGTCCATCGTGCTGCAGGGCGTCCCACACTACGCTTGCCCAAATGCTGTCTCCACCCTAAATTTTTTTTGTTCCGTCTACCGTATACTTAAAAGTTCCTATAAAAAACCGTTTCACCTACAAACATTAACCGTGCCTCGAGACATTATGGTTCTTGCCTAATTTTTTTCATGCAACAGAAAATGTTGTTGTTAGGGAAACAACACAATAATTAGACCGTTTGTCTGTCCCAAGTCCCCCTGAAGCCGTAAAAATTTCTTGCCTCGTTGGTTACATTGTCCCAAATGTAAGCAAAAAAAAAATGTTTTGTAAATGACCTTTTATGTTTGTCATCTGTCTATGTTTTACGTCAACCGGGGATATGAATATTCTTGATTTGAAATTGTTACTGTGGATGTAAATTAGCCATCTTTTGTTTCAAATGAGAAGTTTGGTTTATATTCGAATAATGCTGTTTTCAGGATTCCGTAGTAAACCAAGGAACCCCGGAAAATAAGCAAAGTGTTTTTTTCTTTTTAGCGGTCGTATTTGGGACTCTACTGGACACTGTACTAACGCCGAACTAATTTTCTAAAACTCTGAGACGTTGTTGTTATAACTTATAATGTATATTCCTTAAACCAAGGAGTTCATAGTATCAAACTAAAACCTCCCTTTTCAGTTTACATAAAACTGTGAGGGGCAACTACGAGACCCTACACTGCGCGTGGCCCGACACGCATTGATCAATTTTGTTTATACTTAGGTTCATCATAAATTTGCTAATCATTCGACTCGTATGGTGTTGTTTGAATAAGTACCAACAGTCTACTGCAACTATATGTCAGTATAATAATAATATTACACACGGAAAGTAATTATAGTGAACAAGTTTGGGTTCAAACACAATTTTACGGGTACATACCCCTTTCCAAAGAAATGTAAGCAGTTGACGACGCTGTCTGTACTACTTCTTCCGTCACTCTCATAGTCCAATGAGACGGCAAATCGACGCGACTAGAGAGAGATCGAGCGCAAGACCAACCACTATGACACGCGGGTGTGATACCATCAACTTCAAACTCCAGGGATGACACTGAGAATTACCTTATGTGCCTACCCGATTATATTCGATTTTCGATTTATCGAATCCAAAACTGAATCCTTGGACCACGAGACCAAAGGAGCAGTGCATACCAGTGTCTAAAACATGTAATTACAAAGTTGAAATAAGCATTTTTTTAATGTAAAACTGACCTTACTTTTGTGAACAGAAACATGTGAATGTGAACTAAATAATGTATCTTTCTTTATTTATAGGTTAACTTGTAATATAAAAACACAGCACCAAAAACTGTATCATATTGATTAACTTCCCGAAGAGCTCCCTAAGGAATACTAAACCCATAGACCAACAATTACATTACCACAAAATCCGTAATACGGATCCATAGAATAAATTAAACAATGTCTACCCTAGTGCACTACCCATTATTTATTACATACAAAACTATAAAAATAGTAATAAATGTTGCAATATTTCACGAATCTCAAAAACTTTACCCGCAAAGAAAACATCTATTGCATCCTTCATTATAATAAAATGGGGGAGGAGAATTATTGCTTTCCTTAAAATATTCAGAGGAAATGTGCAGGAAACAATAATAGACTGGTAGGTATGAGTCGACGAATATTAAATTTATTACCCCGCCATGTTGGTCTCATTCTTGCAAGCTCCCTAGGTTCAATTCTCAAGTCGCGAAAAATGTTTTTGAGTTTTTCCAGGTTTAGAAATTTCTGAGTAGTAAGCTGGAGTTTAGAAGTTGGTGATGAGATACCCCTGTTATATTTCAACCTTGCAAAGTTCTTGAGAAAAGCTCGTTTGTGATGATAGACAAAAAGTGATCTTATGAGGATTCCGTTTTTTCTTTTGAGATAAGGAACTTTAAAAAGACAATTTATTTTTTTGAATTTGGTTACTTTTAGTACCTGTAATGTACAAGTACTTTTGTCAAGAATCATCTGGTTCCGTATTTGTTTTGCATGGGAATCTAATGGAGAAGAAGAAGAAGAAGTTTGGAAGAACTTTAGTAATGACACTTGGAATACGTATTTGTAAACATTTAAAAAAAAAATCGCGACTTTGACATTCAGTTTTTCCAGAACCAGTGGATTCCCAGGTATGTTCTAGAAGAATAAAATGATTCTAGAGATTTGTATAATATATGTGGTTTAAATATTAGTCACTAAGGTCTAAGTTACGCTGTATATTCTGAGATAGCAATAAACACATCCTAGGTACCTGGGCCTCATCATCATGTCAACCTTTAGACGCCCACTGCTGGGCATAGATCTCCCCCAAGGGGGGTTCAGCCTTAATCACCATGCTTGGCCGATGCATGTTGGCGATCGCAGTAGGTGTTATGGTACTCAAAAGGACGCTGCTGCCCATCCTCTGGTCAATATCCCTCTGTCGCCTTCTACGACACCCACGGGTAGAAATGAGGTGGTACTATTCGCAACTGGCACCACACGGCGAATCTGGGCCTCAAGTCTACTATTACAATAATGTCAGAATGATCATTGATTTCATAATTGTTGATTTTGACAAGTTTGGTAATCCACTAACATAATGGCGTCATTATGACACGCCATTGAAAGAAATGATGTGTAATGGTAATCTCGTACAAAATGACAACTGAATGACTGACTTAGGCCGTAACCTGCTAAAATTTTGACAGTTCCTTTGATCAGTGACCTACCTTTAGAACGTCATTGTGCAGTATAATTGCTTTTAATTCAACCGACCACCGATCGACCATTGAATTTACCAGATTACGGCCTTTTAGCAAAATGACAATGGCATCGTGTTGGAATGAAGAAATTATAAAAATAGCAGACTTGGCCCTCTGTTTATTACTCACAATGTCGGTGTGTCATGTAGGCCATTCAATTACCAAATCCTACATTATCTACTACCTTTGATAAAGTGAATCTCGAACGGTCTCAATGCGAGAATGTTCAGCACCCTAATCATGCATCATCGATGGTAATCGGAATCGATTTCATTCGATATAGTAGTCACATTGATTCCATTACCATTGAAGACGCATTAAGCGAGGTAGAACATTGTCGAATGCTATGAATAGTGAATTTGGGTGAAATGAATACTCAGGTAGGCAGATTGTTTAGTTTGATGGAATGAATTAAAATACATTTGTAATTGCGGGCTCTTTAGTCAACTGGTCCCATTCAAACTGGACCGGTAGCTTCAGTTGACTTAGTGCATATTTTGAATTGGTCAACTGGACCCATGGAATAGAGAAATCAAGTGCAAGGGCCCGTGGAGCTATCCGTAGTAAACCACTAATAATAATAAAAATTAAGACTTATTACAACTGAAGAAGGTGGTTTTTATTATACATAATATTCTTTCGCATAATTGTGTGCGGTTTAGTTGCGGGAGGGAGCACTTCGCGCAACTAAAAAAAATAAATAATTATTTGGTTACACTTACGACTAAAAATATCCTAAGGATGGATCTTTAGGACGGTAAATGTAGTCTACAGTAATTAACTATAACTATAATGGACAATCGACTCTGTCAGCTATCATTTTTAGAACCCTATTGCCATACGCAAAATAAGTCTGTTTGGGATGTAGGGTACATTGAAATATTAAGCATTTGAATAACTCTGACGTAATTAATTTAATTACTGAGGCTTTGTGGGTTCTCATGTTTTAGAGGAAAACGCAATTGTTTTATCATTTAAGTATTTTTGTTTTGATTTTTAAGTAAAACAAGAACAAAATGAGTTTTAGAATACTACCAAAATGTAGAACAATTAAAAAAAAACTGCATTCACAGAACCAAAAAGGCTTGCAACGCATTCAAATTAGAAGTCCATCAGTTTGTATTTTGCAAGGAACGTAATCCTTCTGTAGCTACTACTTCAAGAGTATCAAAGTTAATGTAGTGTGCTTGGATTAAGCCTCACTGCCTCAGAGTTTACCGTCTGTGTAATCGTATATCCTGGTAGAGGAAATAATGTTGATACAATATCTTAGCAAAAGGGTTTGAAGCGTCGAGATAACGGATTAAGTTTTGACGAGGTCATTTTCTTTGCTTCTTGTGAGCAGAACGCGTGCGTAATAATTACTAGTTTAGCAAATGCAGTTGTATTGGCATCCGATAAGCTGTGAATATTGTAAAAACATATTGGAGACCGCGTTTGGGCAAGCGTAGTGTGTAACGCCCTGCGGCACGACAGACCGACGCTGACGATTTGAAGGCAGCGGATGGATGCGAGCTCTTTGATCTCTGGGGAAGGCCTACGTTCAGCAGCTGACAGTAATAGGCTGATAAATTATGATGATGATGATGATATTTAAAAAACGGGCAAGTGCGAGCCGGTGGCCATGCCACCGTGTAATAAGTATAGGTGGACCCAAGGTCGTGCACGAATTCCGAAGAAAACAATTTCCGTGTATGGGGATCCCCTTGAAGTTATTACTTCATTTAATCTATATTATTTGTTGTTGACTTATGTTTAACGAACCTCCAGATCTACTAAATGATCACCAATAATAGTAAACCAAATAAAACCAAAAATAGTAAATGGTCACCAAAATGGTGTTTCCTAAAGTATTGTAGAAATGTATGAGTTTAACTGTAAAAAGCGATTTGATTCTGGCAGTAGGGGTCACAGTTCTAACCTAACCTAACCATGTCGGATCCGCTCCAGGGGGGTCAAAAAGATTTTGGTTTTTGGTGATCATTATATGTATACCCTTTGTTGTTATCTCGGCCACAGTAACACTCTTTCTGTGAAAATTGAAAATGTCTACCTATTACCCTACAGTTCAAAAGATACAGTCCGCTGACAAACAGACGGACAGTTAGCGAAGACTTAGTAGTAGGGTCCTCTTTGGATATGGAAATATAAAAATGATCCGCTAGCGTATAATGTCCATCCAATCATCATCATCTGCCTAGGTACCCAACTCTGTTGGGATCGGCTTCCAGTTCAATCGGATGCAGCAGATTATCAGTTTTACATAAAGCGACTGCCAGTCGGACCTTGACAACCCAGTAACTTGGTAAAGCTCTATCTACACATATCAGGGACGTGCCCGGGACGGGGACGTTCCGTTTCCGTGAAAAAATATAGTTGTGAACATTTTATATGAACTTGTTCACACACGTCCGTGTATGGGCCGGCGACGGAGTTTCAGTGCCCGGGCCGACGCCATGACGTACACGTGCACGTCACGGCATCGGCCCGAGCCCTGACGATATTTTCCAAGCACGTTGCGCATATTTAAAACGCGTATAATATGTTATATAATAATAAAATGGTGACTGAGGGGTACAGATTGATGGAAGGCCGCGGCCTGTCCACGGTGCGGTCACGTCCCTGACGCAGCCCTGACGGGGCCCGGCTGCACGGTCTTAGCACGGCCACGGACCGTCCCCGTTCCGGGCAGGACCTGATATGTGTGGAGAGAGCTTAACACGATATCCCCTTGGTAAGACTTGTTGTCAGACTTTCTGGCTTCTGACTACCCATAACGACTGCCAAAGATCTACGAATGACAACCGGGACCAACGGCTTTACGTGCTTTCCAACGTATGGAAGAAACTCGGTATGAAATGAATGGTCACCCATCTATAGACTGACCGCGGTTAGCGTAACTTAACCTTTGATCAATCGATCTGTACGTCTTTTACTTCATCATTTCAGCCGAATGACGTCCACTGCTGGACATAGGCCTGGCCTGGTGGGGTTTTGCCATATTCGCCACGCTTGGCAGGCGGATTGGCGATCGCAGTATGGTTGTTACAAAGGCACAGAGAACGCTGCTGCCCATTCTCTTGTAAGTCCCTTAGTCGCCTCTTACGACACCCACGGGGAGATATGGGATGGTGCTATTCTTTACGTCCAAACCATACGGACACGTCTTTTACTTGGCCACGAGCTAATAGTTCCCATTTCATTATAATTAGGATTGCGAATTGCACCTTATTTGCAATAACAAGCTATGCCTTATTTCCATTTTCCACTCATTTTTATTCCTTGTTTTCGAATTCTAGGCACAGTAACAACCAATTAGCCTCAAGCATGATTAATTATTCGAACTCTGTTATCTTTCTCTAAAACTATGTAAATCTTATCGTAAAACCCCGAATATCAGTAAATCCTAGAATTTAGGTACTTCTAAGTCTTAGGATTTACCAACATAAGTTGGTAAATGTAAAGTTTGATTTACAATAAGACGACCTTTCGGGCTTTTGCTATTGGAAGCTATGCTAAAGAATCATGGCAGAATTTGTACAAAAAAAGTAAAGATGTTTAGAGAAGTTGAAATTCTAATATTTATACTCTTTATACATTTAAAATATAAAAAAAACATGTAAGTGAATTGTTTAACTAAAACCTCATTATTTCAGAACGAAACGGTGGCTGATAGCAACAGTGACACTGACGGCCGTTTTATGGGAAATAATGTCACAAATGATGATTAATCAATGTACTTTTCAACTCCGACATTATAAACGACGATTCACATCACTTGTCTACCAATTTGATAGATCCCCTTATAACACTTGTCACTTTCCTTTTTTTATAAACACAATATGGGCAATGTGATGAAACGAAAAACTGTTTCATTTTCTTTTCAAAATATTTTAATTATACGGGGGTTTAAAAATATGGTAAGTATATCAATCTACCCCTGGTAATGCATTCGCCATATTGGGAAATATGTTAAACCCTCTAAATTATTTTTATTTTTTCATACATTTCAATGTATGGACCTCGCCATAATTCTTATACTATTTTACAGTACTGTTAACTACTATGGAAAACCACAAAGAAGAGATATTTTCAGGGCAATTCGGACTTTTACCATTAAGACTTTATAAAATCTAGGTTTTACTTCAAAATCTTCGTAGTTGGAGTTTTAAATAACCAGCTTCTGCCTACGGCTTTGTCTGCATAAACTTTAGAATTAAGTCAATTTCCGAAACACCACGAAACATCAAAACGGGATAAAATGAATCCTATCAAAGCTAGACCAATATCTATTTGTATGAAGCATATTTAGCTTCAGTTCAACCAATTCATCGTAAAAGAGTAAAAAACATCCATTCATTCATCATCACAAACTTCCGAGTTTATAATAATACTAGCTTCTGCCCGCGGCTTCGCCCGCGTAAAAAGAACGATTATCCCAAGAGAACACATTACCGCGATAAAAAGTATCCTATATGTTAATCCAGGAAATGGTCTACCTATGCGCCAATTTTCATCCAAATCTGTTCAGCGGTTTACGCGTGATTGAGTAAAAAACATCTTCACAAACTTTCACATTAATAATATTAGTAGGATAGAATTAGCTTTTGCCAGCGAATTCAACCAAATTATCATTATATTTTTTAATAAATCTACAACACTCAGGGGTAACACACATAAGAGAAGCAAAGCAAAGAATTTTTAGAATCGAAGAATAGCTCAAAGGAACACAAACTACACTTTAGTAGCAGTAGTGATGATGAGATGCTGATGATATAGTAAGTCAAGAGTTACTTGCATTTTTTTACGGGAATAAATATAATGACCACCGAAAAATACTTTAGCATCTTAAGCTCCCTTACCAAAAAAATAATACTAAATACCAAATGTAGTAAGTAAATGATCACCAAATCTTAGTGACCAAATTAATCTATAGGTACTAATATTATAAAGCTGAAGAGTTAGTTTGTTTAATCTCAGAATCTACTGGTTCGAATTGAAAAAATATTTTTGTGTTGGATAGTCCATTGATCGAGGAAGGCTATAGGCCCACGGGAAGCCGGGTTTGATCGCTAGTGCATTATATACTTAGTGGCTATTTAAAATTTGGATTTTTGCTTACCAAAATGGATGACCAAAATCTTTTTGACCCTTAAGCGGATCCGACATGGCTAAGTTAGGTTAGAACTGTGACCCTCTACGCACGAGGCAAACGAGCGGAGCGAGCGTGCCGCGGCAGCGAACGCAGAGTGCCAGAACCAAATCGCTTTTTACAGTCAAAATCATACATTTCTATAATACTTTAGGAAACACAATTTGGTGATACTCGTGGTCCCTTCCAGGGACTAAGGGACCGGGCCCATGGGCGAAAAAGGTATAATTTGACATTAAAATGGGATTAAATGTTGGTGATCATTTACTATTTTTGGTGATCATTTACTAGATCTGGAGGCTTGTTAAACATAAGCCTTTTTTATTGCAGGAAATCTATCCCCTATCGTAAAAATACAAGCATCTAATTTTCAGCTTACATACAAAAATATTCAGCTTACATATAATTATTATTACAATAATTTTATTATCCGGCAACTGACCCAATAAAATACACATAATAATATTAAAGAAGAACAACCTAATACATATTAAAACTTAACTATATTCTAGTTCAAACGTAAATAATCGTATGTCGTTGTCTTCGTCGTTCGTATCGTTCACTTATTATAATCTACTAGGTATTCATGAATACCTACCTCTCCTCTTTAGGATAAGACCTTACAAGTAGATCCAGCATACATACCTACCAGTTATCCGTCTTGCATCTACTAAGAGGGATTCCAAAGTAATCTGTGCAACGAACCGATCTTGAAGATTTATATGTACAAGGAAAAATAAAGATTTAGCTCTGCACTATCTAAGACTTGTATCTTGAGTGTAGTCAGAATTTGTCGGGGCGTAAACCGCTTGTCTATTTTGCTTAAGTTATAGTTTAGCTGCAACATCTTTTAGTGGCTCAAAAATTTTGCTTAAACTATTTGAATTTATAAAAGACCAGCTTTTGCCCGCGCGCTCATCTGCGTGAATGTCGGTTTTCTCTGATACATGCAAAGTTGCGAATTCAAAGTCAAAGTACGAGTATTTATTTAAATTAAACCATTTACAGGCACTTTTGAATTGTCAAGGAGTCGGTCAGTTAGTCAGAAAGTTGAAGCTAGTTGCTCGTTCCAAAACGTAGGTAGGTCTCTATGGAGAAAGAGCAAGAAACTCCACGGACATTCTTTTAATAATCAAGTTTTTTACAAAATACAGGATACATGATTCTTGTTGCTTCTATATGTGAAAACAATGAAGGTAATCTAGCATTACAAAACATAAAAAAGAAGCAAGACAAAATACATGGCAGTTAAGAGCTGAAAATGAAAAGAACCCTATATCATTTCTTATAGTTCAAGCTTAGAGTGTGCAAAATTTCATCATATTTGGTTCTGTAGTTTAGCTGTTTGGGTTAGGTGTGGTTATAGACAAATGCCTTACTCTATTTAAAATGAATATGAATATGTTGCAGGTGAACAAGCGTGGACATTGTGATGATTATATCACAATTTTTTTGTTATAATTAGAAGATATCTGAACGAAAAAGACCGACTTCCTTTTTGTTAACCTGTGTTGTTTCATTACTGGGAAAAGGTCTCCGACATACCCTTCCACTCTTCCCTATTTATGTCACCCTCACTGGATTGTCCAGAGAAGAAAAATCCAGAGAGGTTAATCTGACAAATGTAAGACGGTAATAGAGACATTTCCTAGGCTACTCAGCACCCTGTATATTCTGTAAAAAAAACCCTCAGATTCCCAGTAAAAAATCTAGCCGACTACAGCAGATTCTGCAAAGCATGCATACAAAAAAGGTTCTAAAAACATTTACATAATGGAACTAAAAAAAGTACAAAAGATCACTACAAAAACCTCGTTTAGAACTTGATTACAAGATTGTACCTTAACACAGAAGTTAAAGAAAGTAAAGAAGTAGAAGCAGCAAAATCGATAGGAAGTACAAATAACCCGTCTTCGAACATTACTGGACGCGTGTCGAGAATCCAAACGGGCCGTTTGGCAGACAGTGAGAAGCTACCTTACACTTTGTACGGACACGAAATAGCATTTTCGTTCAATTACTCGAGACACTTATGTGTTTTCGGCGAAAATTTGTAATTTGAGTGTTCTAGTACGATCAGGTTTTGAGTGTTCGTCGTGAATGTGGGCATCAAACAAGGCTTTTCACTTACGATGTAGGTGATACTTACTACCCTCTTAAGACACGCCTAGGAGCATCTAGGCGTGTTTTAAGAGGGTAGGATCATCATAGAACAAACAATATTGTTACCTTTTGAAGTGAAAATTCTTTTGGAATATTGAGAGCTTCTGCCGGACCTATATTTAAGTACCTATCTTTTTTGCGTTTTTAATGGGAAAGTTAAATTCACCAAACTGTATGGATTGTGGCGTTGTGGAAGATGTGTATCATGTTATAGTTGAGTGTGTCCGGAACGAAGTTGAGAGGCTAAGGTTAAGTCGCGAGAACAATATGAATTTACATGAAGTTGGTACATGTAATCTCATCCTAGCGTACCTTCAATCAGAAGAGGCCAAGACGTTATATAATTTAGTTAAAATAGCAATTAAGCGTAGATAGTAGTTACAACATTGTAAGGCCTATGAGGGTGGCATGATCATGCATGATCAAACCCTCGTTTATTAAATAGAGATTAAAAAAAAAAAAAAAAAAAAGTACCTATCTTGGTATTTTTGTAGTGTCATCTAGCCAACTATATTTGGGTTGGTTTCCAGTCTAACCGGATGCAGCTGAATACCAGTGTTTTACATGGAATATCTATCTGATCTCCATAACTCAGTTACAGTGTAACACGATACCCTTTGGTAAGATTCGCTGTCAGACATTCAGGCTTCTGACTACCCATAACGACTGTCACAAATCTACAAATAACAACTTGAACCTACAGCTTTACGTGCTTTCCGAGGCACGGAGGGTCGGGGCTCGGTATGAAATGCATGGTTAGCCATCCACGGATTGATCGCAGCAAGTGTAGTTTAACCTAAGAACGATAGATTCGTACGGCAATTTTTTGCCTTATTTTAATTAATTCAATAGACACGCTCTTACACGCACTCATTCATCTTGGCACATCACACAAAGAGAGGAACAGACTTCCAATAACATTTTAAATGATAATTATCATGATATCACCTTATGTAACCGTATTTCTGGCAAATAAAAACATTCATTCATTCATTCATTCATTCATTCAATATTATACTTCTGATTACTTAATAAACATTTGCTAATATAACAGTAAAATGCTAGCACTTAGGAAACCTATTTAAATGAACCTCGAGGGCGACAGGTGAATAGCGCTGTAAGCCGAAATACAGGTTTCTCCTAGTTCGGCTACAGAAACTAAAACTTTTGTGTACAACCAACTGTTTTTTTTTTATAGCATATTATTTTGTTTAATGATGTACTCTTGTATAAGAAAATAAAGATTATTATTATTATTGTTAAACTTTCATAAGGAGTATTAAGCAGGGATTTTCGATCCCAATAAAAGGGAATATTAAATCTAAAAAAAACTCTCTTATTAATCTAAAGGCAATTACTTCTTTTTGAAGGATTAAATTCTTTTTTCTTCTAAACTGACCTTCAAAAGTCCTGAAAGCCTTTCAATGGTATTCTTGAAATAAATGATTTGACTTTGACTTTGTCTTTTGTGTATTAGAAGACCTTGCCTTGTAGTGAAACAATTATAGACTGGTACGTTTTATTTTTATTTGACTTTGTTTTGTTTTGTAATTATGCTTTGAATTATGAAATTTTAATATACATTTATGTTTTTTTAAATTTATTCCTACGTATAAATCTAAACAATTAAAAGCAAACAGTGTATCATTTTCATAGTTTTTTTTTTTATTACGATGAACCTAAAATAAGTACTGCTAAAAGAACTAGGTACAAATTAATTAGTTTATACACAAAACACGATCTTGCCGTACAGATCACAAACCATTCAATTAATTCACTCGTAAAGTTTAAGTTTCATCCTAATTTACCCATATTTTTACATGCAACTTAATTGTTTGTAGGTATATTTATACAAAATAACAATAACAATTTACTAATTTCACTTGCATTTTGTACAGTTCAAGTAAAATCTCTCCAATTAAACGACCATTATTCGTGAGTTTTCGGGCAAGGAAACCCAATTAAGAGATCAATTTAAATAAATTTTAAGTGCAGTGTCTTGTACTAACTCCAATGGAACGAATAATCGAAATAGTAAGCGAATGAATGAATATTGCTAAGTGAAGTTAAATTAGGTTCTCGTTAATGAAGACGTAATAAAACAATTTCTGAAAATAACTAATAATTTTGAATTATAAATTAAAGGTGACTGGGGAGCTCAAAGGGCATCAAAAAACTCGTCTACATCGCTGTCAACAGGACACGTGCCCAACAGGCTGGCAGCATTGCCACGTTGTATGGCAATGCTGATTCTTTGATCCAAGAATAGACCAGCCTTCGGGTCACGTGAAGAGTCGACCAGCCGCTTGGCAATGTCACGAAAAACAATATGGGGACTCGGGTCCCATGGCCCTAGAGTTTCCCCTGCCTTTTTCTTGGAATCCTACTAATATTATAAATGTGAAAGTTTGTGAAGATGTTTGGATGTTTGTTACTTAATCACGCGTAAACCGCTGAACAGATTTGGATGAAAATTGGCACATAGGTAGACCATTTCCTAGATTAACACATAGGATACTTTTTATCCCGATAATGTGTTCTCTTGGGATAATCGTTCTTTTTACGCGGGCGAAGCCGCGGGCAGAAGCTAGTTGTACATAATATTATTAGATTTTTAAGATTTGTATATAGGGTGACTGGTAATTAGTGTACGATACTTAAACACGTGATTGTGTTCATGATAACAAACAACTTTCCCGAAGAAAAAATGTTTTTTGTACTGGTTCACTTTTATCACAATAACACAACAGCCGTATGAAATTCACGCGCGCGCACGACCGTGACCTAAAGTGAACCAGTGCAAAAAAAAAAATTCTTCGGGAAAGTTGTTTGTTATCATGAACACAATCATGTGTTTAAGTATCGTACACTAATTACCAGTCACCCTATATAACTAAAATTGTAATTTAATATTTGTTATGATTGAAATAAAGGTGACTTGTACGCTAAATACGCGCTGAGACGTGGAGTTGCAGACACCAGCCCGTCATACTACCTACTACTCATCATGTCAACCTTTAGACGCCCACTGCTGGGCATAAGTCTCCCCCAAGGGAGGTTCAGCCGTAATCAAAATGTTTGGCCGATGCATGTTGGCGATCGCAGTAGGTGTTATAGTACTCAGAAGGACGCTGCTGCCCATCCTCTGGTCATTATCCTTCTGTCGCCTTCTACGACACCCACGGGTAGAAATGGGGTGGTGCTACTCGCGGCCGGCGCCACACGGTTTACTACTACCACTTAGTAGTGGTAGTAGTAAACCGTGTGGCGCCGGTATAGGAGGATAGGTACCGTTAGTACCTAGTGGTACTAACGGTACCTATTCTTTTTAAAAGGATAGGTATTTCCATTATAAAAGGTAGGACTTTCCGTTCGGGCTAATTTTCAGAACTACTGTTCTGATTTTGAAAATTCTTTACCTAATAAGACGCTTCCTTATAGACTAAAAAAAACCGGACAAGTGCGAGTCGGACTCGCCCACCGAGGATTCCTTACATATTTGTAGGTACATATCCATACTTCTAGTCTAAACCATACCTACTATCCATACTATAATCTACTTAATATTATAAATGCGTTTTTTGCGACATTAACGGCCGTATCTTCTTTTTCACGTTACATAGAGGGTTGATTTGTTTACAGCATCAAGGGACTGTAGACTTGAATACATGGTTTTAATTTCAACTCGATACCACCTCGCGTTCCCGAGATAAAGGGTCTTGACAGACAGACAGTCGTACAACAAAGTGATCCTATAAGGGTTCCGTATTTTCCTTTTCAAGTACGGAACCCTGAAAACGAATCAACGAGTGTGCTTTAGACCACACGACTGAAGTAAAACTTCTTTAGCTCCATCTATATGTATGTATCCGTGCATCTGGCTGTGAGAGAAAGAGAGAAAGAAAATGTGTGCTCGCACCTCTCTCTCTTGCCCCTACAGTAATATACGAAACGTAACTCTCTCTATTTTTCTATCTTCACTAACTTATACCTCCCTCTCAACTTCCGTTCGCTTCGCCCGATCACAGTTTTCCTAACGCTTTCGTCACGCATTCACCAGCTTACTCCCCATGTCAAGCGTGCGTAAAGAAGTTTTACTTCAAAAAGGTTTTGACGGGAAAAAAGTGGTCGTATGCCATCGAAACTAGTCGGACGAACCTGGCTACATTCACAGTAAGATTAATCCGTTTTTATCAGTCTATAATGTGTAACAATACTTACGTTGCGTTTAATGATAGACTCTACTTTATTCCTTAGTGCTATAAAAGCGAAAGCCACTTGTACTTACTTAACACAAAATTTGTACCTAAACCTGTAAAACCCAAATTTGGCAGTTTATAGGTTTCTAAACAGACGAAGTAGCGGGTAAAAGCAAATAAAAGATGAAATAATATTAAAACAGAGGGTGTTTTTATTGCGAAGTAAAGAATTTTAACCATATAAAACGTTTTAAACACTAAATCTTCGAAAGTTCAGTGATATTATCACTTTTCTCACATAATAACGTTGCTAATTCAAAATCGAACGGAAAATCTAACATAAATAGAGCCCAATCACTTCCAATGCTGCATCATTTATTGGCTTCGGCCACTGTCCCATTCAGGGCCTTACCATAGAAATCCCAAGCGTCCAACTCATCAACAATAACGCGACTGAACACCAAATTGACTACGTTCGATCTTCCCCATTTGCATTCAGAAAGCGCTGTTTTGAAAGCATCGGCTATTCGAAGGACGAAACAGCCGCTTTCAATTTTGCATTAATATCGTATCGAATCGATTGTGTTTTGTTTGGAAAGGATGAATAATGTTTGTTATTTATACGACTGATATATTTTGGGATTTGCATGCTGGTCGGTTTAATGTTAGTCTCCATATATGTTGTGAAATTCAAGGTAGGTGACGCGGCAAGTTTGTCCTATACTAATTTTCAGTCGTTTTATATGCAATATTATCTATACTTATCTAAATATACAAGATGATTTTTTATGCACGCTCCAAATTTCTCAGGGTGATAGTACCCATGAAATTGAATAACTTTCTCCAAAAAACATGGGTCGAAATATTAAAAAAAAAATCGGACTTCCCATACAAAATCAATAGTCAGCTGATCGATTTTGTATGGGAAGTCCGATTTTTTTTTTAATATTTCGACCCATGTTTTTTGGATAAAGTTATTCAATTTCATGGGTACTATCACCCTGAGAAATTTGGAGCGTGCATAAAAAATCATCTTGTATAATAGCGAAAGGTCACTCACTCACTCATAATATCGAAAACCGCTTGACGTATAAAGATGAAATTTGGCAGTGAGGTAGTTTATAGTTAGTAGATATCCGCTAAGAACGGATTTTGCGAAAGGGCCGGATTAAGGCGACGATATACGCCGGCCGGCGACCTTGAGCGATCAGAGAATCGTATGCGCTGCGTCCAAAACTCTCAAAGTTTAGTCGAAAAAATTAAATAAAGGATAGTATTCTTTAACTTAAAAAAAGGCGTATACTAAAAGATAGATAATAAAATTGTCTGTAAGATAGTGTAAGTTTCGTTTACCTGGTAGATTATATGTGATTGTCAATGTTTTGTCCTTGTCAGACACAACTTCACGAGTTAATTAAACTATTTAATATGAACTTAATCAAAAATATTCACATACTAAATGATTAAGAGAAAGTTCTAGTTTAACATATATTTTAAAAAATTACGCGGACGAAGTCGCGGGCAAGTTGCTAATTTACAATTTTGTCGAAACAGTTCCCACAGTAGCTGAGCGCTGAACTGGTATTTTTTTCATGTTTTTTTTGCGTGTTTTTGTCCTGGCAGGCGAAAAAACGCTCTTTCTTTCTTTCTTTTTTTCTAAAAAATAAATTTTACCTCTTTATAATACTAGTCATCATCATGTCAACCTATAAAGGTTGACAGTTGGTTGGTTGAGCAGTAGGTGTATAAACGCCTACTGCTGGGTAGGTAACCCCGTTTGGGGGACAAACGGGGTTCAGCCGTAATCGCCCTGCTTGGCCGATGCATGTTGTGTGGTGTGTTATGGTACTCAGAAGGACGCTGCTTGCTGCCCATTCTCTGGTCAATATCCCTCTGTCGCCTTCTACGACACCTATGGGTAGAAATGGGGTGGTGCTATTCGCGACCGGCACAACACGGCTCGACCGGCACCACACGGCTAGTATTGGTATAATAGGTAACAAATATATATTTTGTATATGTCATTGACCTCAAATAGCTTTCTTCTCTGCATTTGGTTCAGTTCTTTTCAGCTATCAATAAAGCTGTACTTTTATTCAGACCACCACTCAATATAAATAGAGGAAAGAAACAGAGAAAAATCGAGCCAACAAAAGATATCGTTTTAATTAAATTTTGGCAAATGTAAACGGTTTCTCTCTTCCTGGCCGGTTTTCAAATGCTAAAGTCGAGCTTTCATAACTTTTCTAAAAATAGGTTTCAGTGTGCAGATTTCTTTTGTAAATGTCTTGATGGTCTATTGTTTTTCTACACACACATGGGTCTTGTATCTAGTAACTTCGCTTATTTTTGTATTTTTTAAGTAAAACTTCTTTACGCACGTTTGACTTGGGGAGTAAGGTGGTGAATGTGTGAGGAAAGCGTTAGGAAAAGTGTGATCGGGTGAGGCGAACGGAAATTGAGAGGGAGATATAAGTTAGTGAAGATAGAAAGAGAGAGAGTTACGTTTCGTAAATTACTGTAGGGGCAAGAGAGAGAGGTGCGAGCACACATATTCTTTCTCTCTTTCTCTCATAACCAATTGCAAACGGATACATACATACATAAAGACGGAGCTAAAGAATTTTTGTTTTATTTTATTTATTTATTTAATCACAAACACAACTAACTTTACAGGTTACAACCCAATGCGATAGCGTGGTACTTAATTAAATCTTATTACGTACAGCATAGTACATACAATGTAATCCTCGTGAATTCATTCAGAGAGCAAGAAAACAAATCAATTCTGTCGGCAGTGTCATTGAGTGCATGCAAGGCGCGCGTCAGTGGCGCTTTGCTGAGCAAGTTGGTTCGTGCGCGCGGCACTGCTAGTAGCCGTGGCCGCCGGCGTCGTAATAATTATCTGGCACATCAAAATGTATCTCCTTTAAAACACCAGGATTACATGTCTTACCACGAAGAACGAGAAGTTTTATTTCAGTAGTGTGGTCTAAAGCACACTCGTATTTTTTGTATACATATGTCGATTTTATTGGGTACATTTCAAGCGCATTATTTCCACATTTGTGAGAAATAATTCACTGCCCTCCTCTCTGTACCCCGATAAATATAATCTGGGTATCTTCACAGCACGAGTAAACCGGTTCATCCTAGACAAGCGTGTTCCACCTTAGGCCGTATCATTACTTAAAATCAGGTGAGTTGTGAGCAAATGTAAGCCTATTAGCCTTACGTTATTTAGCTTTATGTTCTGCTAGACTTATAAAGGGTTTAAAAAGACTTAATGACGTCCAAATTTACATTCTTCCCAAAATTGCGTTCATTTTTAGAGTTCCGCACTTTAAAAGGAAATAATGGAACCGATCACTTTGTTGTCCGTCTGTCTGTCAAGACCCTCTTTATCTTGGGAACGCGTAGAGTTACCGAATTAAAATTAAAACCATAGGTATACCTACTCAGGTCTACAGTCCCTTGAAGCTGTGAAAAAATACTAAGTAATCAAAAAAAAGACACGGCCGTTGATGCCACAAAAAAACATATAAGTATTTCGACAATCTCAATGAAATCAAAATTTATAGAATACTTTTCGTTGACCTAAAACTATGAAAGGGGAACGCCCGAAAAATGCCTGAAATGGACAGAAATAACTAATAGTCCATAATTTTATTAAGAATAAAATATGTATAATGAAATAATTCTCAAGTTTGTTTAGGTAGGGTAAAAATATAGCAATTATTAAAATATTTAACTTGATATCCGTCTAATTCATTTTTATTTTTATATTAAATGTCAGTGTTTATTGGGCACGAGTAAATGTCATTCAGCCTCTTCAAATAATCCCTCACTAACTATTTTATAGAATGAATGCATATTTATAATTAATTTATTATAATTCGAGCTTTAGGTACCGTAAATCGAATTAAAGTAATATATGCTTGTCAATATTAATTCAATTCAAATTAATTTCAAAATAGAAAGCGTATCATAGGCTGTATGAATCACTCCTTTGCCTAACTGACAGTTTGACATTACTGTTTTTCATTATTTTGATTGTTTACTTCATGGTTTTGTTTGTGACTTGTATTACGTTCATATTACTTTTATGATACTTATTTTACGAGGACTTAAGCTATTTCTAACGATTTTGTTTTTACTTCTGCACATGATACCCATTTTTGAACTCGGAATTAGATTGGTCCCGCATAAACGGCGACTAGGTTTTTTGAACACGGACCCTGAACCTGCTCTGAATAATATATTATGGTTAGTAACCTACACTGTGTTATTTGAGTATCTCGATATTGAAAGAATGAGGCATAACGTCTTATCGGTGCAAAATGTCAGGCATAACACCACAAGCTGTAAGTATTGAGATTCCCTAGTATTTTTGCCTATTGTACGCACTGATAAGCAACAATTAAATAACGTTTTATTATATATTATCTATCCTCCTGTACACTTTCTTGATGATAAATTAGTTGTTTTTAATGATGAACAAAACATTAAAATGCTATTTTGATGTTTAATTAATGCATATTAATAGTTAATCTTGACTTAACCTATATTTTAGAAAATTGTTTGTAACTAGCCTCTGCCCACTTTTTTGATAATTATTGAAATTGTAATGGGTTTCCTACGATATGTAGTACAATTTGGCGTATATTTCATTGTTGTTCATTTCAGGCATTTTTTTGTATGGCCGATGGGCATACCCCTTTGGCTAGTACCTAATATCGTCCTGAAATATGTATAATGATGTACCTACAAAGGACATGTTATGAAATGGGCTTAAAATATTTTTTTTTTCGAACAGCTATCATGTGTGGTTTTTCTGATAGGGAAAATTATTCATGATGGCCTAACAAAAACAAAAATAAAATTAAAAGCACCATTATTGAATAAATAAATATTTTAAATCCAGATTTTTTTTGTATCGTAATATTATTTTTGTACATTGAAACAAAGAAAAAAGGGTTAAATATCATTTTTTAAAGTACATTAAACACCTTATTGTTATTTAAAATATTTTTAAACATTATTAGATGGCTATAAAACCGACGAATTATCTCCATGATTTGTATGCATGGCATTGATTCCGGAATTTATGAAAACATTGACTGTGTTGTGTCAGTAAGGTTGTCAGTGTCGCACCACACATGTCAGACGTCATGTCGGTCCCTTGTCTCATTGTTAGAATCGCTATTTTTCCGTTTGCTTATGAATATTTAGGTTTAATATTTGTAATTTCTACTTGATATTAGTAAAATCATCATCTGAGGTGTGTAACGGTTTATGATAAGGATATGTAAGGACTTTATATAAACTTATATTGTCACATAGGGGATATCTTCCGTGATTGTTCATTGTTTTGAGCTCCCGATATTTCGACGCTGGCAAGCGCCATGATCGCGTATCACGGAAGATATCCCGTGTGACAATATAGGTTTAGTTTTAAACCGTGAAAGCTTAAAACAGTGTATGAATTTATTTGTATCAAATATCCTTATTTTCTCCTACAATTTGGGACTTTATGACTTTATCATCATGAATTCAATAAATTGCAAAATGATTACTGATGGTTTTACCTCTCCTCCAAGGCAGGCCAGTAAACCAAACAGTCCAGATACAGACAGACTTTTAAATGGATTGGACCTGTTCACCTTTTGTAAATAGTCGCTCCAGCAGGTCAGAACAGGTGAACATTTTTGAGTATTAGGTAGAGAAATAAAAGTAATGCATTTACTTATATTTGACTGTATTTATTCTACCTCTTCATTTTCAACATCATCCCTTATAATTATATTATCAAGATACTGTGCAGGAAAGAATCCAAATTAAAAGCCAGGTCAAATAAAGATAACTTAAAGATTACAAGAAACTTGAACATAAATAACACAACAAAAACAAAAAAAAATCAAATCACTTGTGTTCGTTCCGTTGTTGTAACGCAAACCACAGACGCATACGCAGAGTATATTAATAATAGGGCGCGCATAGGTACGCAATTATAAATGAATTTGACACTTGATTGACGTTTACACTTTTCATAATGACAATAATGACATCCAACCGAAAAGTGTTGCCAAAATCAATAATTACCGTGGGTTGCAATTTATTTTTTAAATTACATTAATTAAAAATATAATAATTTAGGAAGGGTGATTTAAAAATCAATAAAAAATATACACAAAGTCGTCTTAATTTATGTACTTTCATAAAAATATAATCTCTTCCCTGTTCACAGCAGCTCCGAATTAAAGCCCAGCCTCCATACAAAAACCTAACATGTCCTTTGTATAGATCTCTCGGTAGGCGAGTCCGACTCGCACTTGATGGTTTTTTTTGGTTACAGATATATTGAAGGAAAAAATTCACTTTACGACTCTTGTGCTACTACATGCACCAGTCAGCACAATAATTTACTTGCGTTATGAAAAAATACTGTTTTTCACAACAGAACAAAAGTCGATTCCCAGCGATATCATTTTGCTCTATGTTACTTAAGAGCGGGTATTCGATTCGTGACGAAAACTTCATATTTTCGCGTTTTGCCCAGAGCAATATCGTAATGTTTTATGCGTTTTTCCAACAGGATATACAGTCTTTAAGTGTACTACAGAGCCTAAATTACGAAAATATTACTATTATGTATTCAAAAACAATGTTGAAAAAGTACAAAATCGGTTCACTTTGTCAATTTTTTTCACTAGTATTTGAATGAAAACATAACTGATATGTTTATTTTTTGAAAATAAATATTTATGTTTAATTTACAGAATATTTTTCAGTCCGTCATACGAACGCATTTATTTTAGACAATTATTTTAAAAAGCACTGTAAAACATCGCGCGCTGTCGTTTGCCGATCAATTTCAACGATTCGTGCTTATTTCGTGTCTATTGTTTTTCTGATGCACACTAATAGACCATTGTATTGTTCTAGTGTGTGTCAATGCTGCTACGCCGTTATAGCAATCGTTTTGAATTTGAGTTGCGCTAAATCGAATACGCGCCCTTAACGTAGTACCGGCTATGTGTTAGTTGCACAAAACGAACATTAGTTTAACAAAGACTCTAAATTGATGCTGACACTTTCATTCTGATACAAAATGTAAAGGACGTCATGAATTTAAAATATCTGTTAAACTAATGTTGACTTCCTGCAACTCAACGTATATGATATCTTTTCAACCAACTTCAAAAAAAGAAGGAACTTCTCAATTTGACACAAATATTTTTATATCATCATCTGCCTAGCGTTTTCCCAATTAAGTTGGGTTCAGTGTAACTGGATGCAGGAATACCAGTGTTCTGTATGGTTTGACTGCCTGTCGGACTGCCACAGCCCAGTTACTGGGTAACACGATATCCGTAAGACTGGTTAAAGGTTCCCATAACGACAGTTAAAGATTTACGAATGATAGGAATGATGTGACGTCATTTTACACAACGCAATATTACCCATATTTACTTGTTAAAAGAAATTCCAACGAAAAAGCCTTACAAATGTGTTTTATCCAACTTTAAGTGCTAATTTAATCCATTTTAGTCAGTCTTTATTCCAGAATGGACTAAAAGCAAATTCCGTGTTAAATAGCATGCAACGTGAAGCAAGGAAGTTTTAGTCACGCGAAGGCCCGATGGGCGGTTAATGACCGATCAGCTGCTACATCGCTGTCAAAGTTACCGTAATGGCTGTTATACATCGCGCGTTCTCTTTTATTGGTTGGAAAGATTATTTTGTATAAATGGGAAATGCACTACGAAGGTTGTTTGTTAGACAGGAGGTTTTGATTCAATGAAGATGGAAGTGAAATTAGAATCCAAAATCATAGCTTAGTACTTCTTTCTAACTATGACTTTTCGTGCGTCAGGTTTGTGAACGCGCAGTTAAATGGCTTGTAGCCTTTATAAGTAGGTTATGTAATAAAAATCGTTTTTACAACACGTTCGTATAATTGTGCGTTTTTTTATCTATACGAGTATTACATCCTAAGAATTATTATTTCTAATTCACTTTTCGTTAATTATTGAAGAGAAATCAAAAACAAAAAGCGTTGAAACGTACATTTTAATAATATAATTGAAATAAATAATTTGACTTTGTGTTTATATAAAGCCTATCATTTTGTAATCAACTCTAATTTAACAGACACAAGAGCCACAATACACTGACCATTTTCTTTTTAATTTACTAAGCCAGTGCACACAAATAATGTTAAGCCCACTGCCGCAGTGATACAAGTATTTTGTTTTCATGTTTTCAGGCTAATAGGAGGTTATAGTGTAAAAATAACCAGTATAACAATGAATTAATTGGCCAATTAACATCTTTATACAGTTTTTTTTAAATAAACAGCCAGCTCGCTTTAATTGGATACGTTTTGAATAAACAGGACCAGTAATTATGTCGATTTTGCCCTTTTGTTTCGTAGCAGTAGATACTGTAGCGACTAGGCTACACTTTGTAACGTTGTCGTTACAGTACCGGATCTAGGATACGTTAAATGAAAAGTATTAATGACTTTCAGAAGACTATATTAATATAATTAGCGAGAGGTAAGATATACATGACCTTCAGCTTTTCGTAGAGCTATCGGTCTCCCTGACATCACTTGTCATAATATCAAAGCTATATTCTACTTCGTTCAATTAAAATAAACAACTATTAAAATAGATACCTTTACATCAAATTTAAATTTATCGTAATTTTTAGGGTGCCGTACCTCAAAAGGAAACAACAGAACCCTAATAGGATCACTTTGTTGTCCGTCTGAAGACCCTTTATCTCGGGAACGCGTAGAGGTATCGAGTTGAAATTAAAACCATATACTTAAGTCTATGGTCTCTGGAAGCTGTGACAAAATCAACCTTCTAAGGTAACGTGAAAAAAAATACGGCCGTTTATGTCGCTAAAAACGTACATTTCGACACTCAAGGAAATCAAAACTAGGGTACACAAATTTGTACGGAATCCTCGGTGGACGAGTCCGACTCGCACTTGTCCGGTTTTTTTTTCAGTACGTACCATTTAGGAGGGATTTTTAGAATTCGTGATGTGATGCTTTGGTGCATCGCAAGCACGTAAAGCCGTTGGCTGTCATTTGTGGATCTTTGACAGTCGTTACGGATAGTCAGAATCCTGAAAGTCTGACCTTCTGTCTTACCGGTATCTTGTTATCCAGTAACTGGGTTGTGGAGGTCAGATAGACAGACGCTCCATGTAACACATTGGTATTCAACTGCCTCTGGTTGGACTGGTAACCGACTGGGGCATAGTTGGGAAAACATTCATATTTTATTTTGGTTGGCGCAGTGGTTGAGCGATCGACTGCTGCGCAGCGTGTTGCGGGTTCGATTCCGCCCAGGGCAAATATTTGTGTGATGAGCACTTGTGTTTGGCGTGTGTCTGTGTGTTGTTTATCTATATATGTATGTATTTAAAATGTATTTGTGTATGTAAATCAGCTGTCTGACACCTATAATCCTGTATTGTCTCCCTAGTTTGGGGTCAGGTGGCCATGTGTGAAATGTCTCCACATATTATTATTATTATTATCACCATTTATTAATCGTATATACCCATAAATTCCATTTTTAAATAATAATAAAAAATGAAAACATTTAAAAATATATAAAATAGTAGCCCACCGATATCGGAAATAGGGTCCAAGCTACGCTATTATTATTATTATTATTTTCAATCCCAAACAAAGGAAGAAGGTGTGATAAAAATTATAGAGGTTGTTTTTTTTTGTATGAGGGGTTTATCTCTGAAAGTATCCTATTTCAAATATTCTTTACAATTATTTTTTTTTTTTTTGCTTTCTTTTATCTTTTATTTCTTTTTTTTTTGTTTCTATATACTTTATCCCCGAGTGCATTATTGAATTATCAAAAATTAATAAAATTTACCGCGGACGAAGTCACGGGCAAAGTACTAGTGTATCATATTCCCAAACGAAAGTAATCACATTCACAAAGCATAAAAGAACATAATATTTATGTTTCCTTTGTCCTCGCATTCGTTCACCCACTGATTTCATTTACTCTGTATTAGAGTTTAATTAGATTCCGCCTTTCAGACTGATTAAGAGTGAATGGCAATCGATGGCCCACATTCGTAAGCCGAGGGATAAACGACGCGATACCTTTGCTACTATTTAAATTAACTACATAATGTAGTAGTAAACGTCGTTGGATGTACTTACAACCAGTTTGTCTAATTTGCTTTGAGCGTTTTTTGTTTCAGGCGTTCATGCTCGGTTCATACTCGGTACACAAAACAGGGGGCAATGCTAGTAACTTTCTGAAACGTTGGTATTCTTATCTCAAAAATTCTTTTATTTTACATAATATTACTTTTATGACAAGATTTTGAACGTTTTTTTAAAGCCTTTAGATGTTTGCGACCTTAACCTTGAATATTTAAAGAAGCAGACACGAGATCTTTTGAGACTTTTAAACTACCTATAAAAAAAACAAAAAAAAGGTTTATTCGAATGTATAGATATCCTTTTTAGAGTACTGTAGGTACTCAATACTCAACATATTTATTGCTTCAACATGTGTCAAAGTCAAAGTCATAGCATTTATTTCAATTAGATCATTAAAAGGCACTTTTGAACGTCATATTATAAAATTTGAATCTAGTTGCCCATTCCAAACGGTAGTTTCGTATGGAGTAGAATGGGCAAGAAACTCCATACATACTCTTTTAAAAAAAATAATTGTTTACAATATTTGCATTTACAAAAGTTAAGAAATGACAGCTAAGTAATAGGGTATTTTACTCTATACGAGAAAAAATCTATAAATATGTTATTGAGACAGTTTAGGCATAAAGCAGTCGGAAAATGTAAGTTTTAGTTCATAAAATAACAAAACAAATTTTTAAATTCAATTTAAAGTTTTCAGTATTTTTAATCTGTTATAAAACACCGTAAAATAGTAGCGGCCATGTTATTATGCCGTACGGCTGTGTAAACAAAAAATTGTCAACTGTCAGTCAACCGATTGGCGTAATATAGGCTTTGTACTTTTATCACACGGTCACACGGTTGGCGCAGTGGCTGAGTGATCGACTGCTGCGCAGTGTGTTGCGGGTTCGATTCCCGCCCAGGGTAAACATTTGTGTGATGAGCACTTGTGTTTGCCTTGTGTCTGGATGTTGTTTATCTATAAATATGTATGTATTTACAAAAAAAAAAAAAAAAGTATTTGTGTATGTACAGTACGCAAAGGAGATAAGTATCCATGTCGCCGGAAACAGTTGAAGTTTACTTAGGAACCGATAGGTTTTTATGAATAAAATAAAATACAATTTATAGAGAATAAACAGTTCAATGATTTAATAAAATTTCATTTGAAAGCCCGCATTGGTTTCTAAGAAATCTTCAACTATTCCCGACGACATGGATACTTATCTCCTTTGCGTACTGTACATCAGCTGTCTGACACCCTTAGTACAGGGTCTCCCTAGTTTGGGGTCAGATGGCCGTGTGTGAAAATGTCCCCACATATTATTATTATTATTTTCGTAACCAACGTAATTTTTTCGTTATAACACCCATTACAAAATATGCTTTAAATTATTTTTAAATGATATACAATTATCATATTTAATATGAGCTCATTTGATACAAAACGAACTGACTTCATTTACGCTGAGCAATATGGCGTCCAGTAAGAGGCATTTTCGTCAAACTACGCGCGAAATTTGAAAATTTTAAATTTTGATTTTTATGGCACTTATTGATTGAATAAAAATTTTGTGTTTTTTTGGTGGCATATTAGCACTACAGAATTTCATTGAGACACTTTTCAAAAATGGGTGTAATACCCTATTATGCACATAAACACATAGTGTTCACATATTTACAATTAATAATGTGAACTAAGATGGTAGGTTTACAACAATGAGCATTGTAAAAGTAAAAGTAGAAGAGAGGAAGATCGAGGGTTTTGGTTTTATTTTTAATTGATTGTAACTGATTATTTATTATGACTTTTATTTTATTATTAAATATTTTTACTTGAAGGGTCCAAACAGAACCCAATTTAATTGTTGTTGCCGTATTTTCTGCCATATGTCTGTCCCTCTGTCACAGGGCTCTATCTTTTGAACCATATTATGAGGCACAGTGTGTGTATTTCTATAGTCACTATACCAAAAAGTAATAAAAATAAAACAAAATTAAATATTAAAGGGCGTCTAAACAAGAAACGCGTTTCGTTTGGCGTTTTTTGTTCAATCTTAAAATATATGGTGGTACGGAACTCTTTATGAGTGAGTGTTCAACTCGCATTTTACAGGATTTTCAGCCAAGGTGACTGTACTGTCTGTTCGAAACATGCTTATATATAAATTGAAAACAGAAAATAAAACGTAATTTTTGCTCTAACAGAACTAAAGTTGTGTAATTCAATATAATGGTACGAATGTAGACATCGAGGTGTGAGAGTCCTCAAAGGGAATTGTGGTTGCCTTAACACATGACCATTATTTCGTAGAACACCTCCTCTCTGCGATACCTGCATTGAGATTTGATCTCTTACAATTGTGTTAAATTGAAACTGAAACAAAGATCACTATATTATGGAAAGTCTAAATTTCACATGGTTTGGATATCAATGTACGCTTTCATAAAATGTCTCAAATATTTATGGTACAATTATGGCATTTACATTTAAAGCCAATAGTCTTCTCTTTAGTTATTAAAATAACAACAAATTATCTTCTCAACCATGTAGTCATTTAGAGCGACACTGCGTGACAGTTCATACTATAACTTAATTAAACTTAATAAGTTTAATTGTAATAAAGGTGTAAATCCTTACCTTAAATTCTTACCATTATTGTTATAATACATTTAGGACTTTGGGGCTTCATAATGTCTATTGTAGACGCAGAATCTTCTATTGTATAAATAAATAATTGTCTAATAAATGGACGATTAGAGTTCTATAAATTGTGTGGTTCCGTCGAAGACAAAGAACAAATATGTGCCAACCGTCAATATAATTATTGCATCCAAACAATGAAAGAAACTCATAAAGTGATCATCCTTTCTTCAGCTATCATCATCTCCCTCGCTTTTTCCCAACTATATTGGGGTCGGCTTCCAGTCTAACCCGATGCAGCTGAATACCAGTATTTTACATGGAGCGACTGCCTATCGGACCTCCACAACCCAGTTACTGGGTAACACGATATCCTTGGTAAGACTGGTTGTCAGACTTTCTGGCTTCTGACTACCCATAACGACTGCCAAAGATCTACAAATGACAGCCGGGACCAGCGGCTTTACGTGCTTTCCAAGGCACGGAGGGAACTTGGTATGAAAGGGATGGTCACCCATCCACAGATCGACCGCGGCTAGCGCGGTTTTAACTTAGCCACGAGCTCCTATCTTCAGCTATATGTATTTGAAATAAAAACCATTAAAAAAACAAACAACGTGCTTCATTTTACTCACTTAACCCTGTAATACTTGCGTAAAGCAAAAGGTGGCCCAACCTGTCGCCTTTGTAAGCCTATAAAAACCATTTCATTTTATAACCTAGTTGATTTTGTCAAAGTTCAGTAACAAGCTACTGACGGACATCGGCTTTACTCGTTAAAATGAAACGGAGGCTGTTAAAATTGACGACTGTTAAAAGGTTTAAGGGTAGCTTTAAAATAAAATAAGCCGTACACGCGGACAGGCCGGATGATTTTTATTGGTAGCTCTGACTTTGTGCCTTGCGTGGCAAACGATTGTGATTCACGATAAAGTCAATATTTTTGTGTTCAATGTGAACGAATCGAAACCGTTCGTTTATTAAGTTGTTAAATAATATAATAATTTACAAACATGACAAAGAGTTGTTGGCTTATATTTTATTACTAGAAAGAGAGATGTTTCCATACTCTTTATATTTACATTCAGTTTTTAAATATAAAGTTTAATAGAGGTGGTAAGACCTAAGCAAATAGTGTTTTGTGATCAAGGGTAAAGAACCTCCTTACAATGTTTCCCATGTTCCAGATGACTAATTAGTATACACTTGTTATTATTATAAATCGACAATATACATAATACCTATGCCAACACTCGCTGGGCCGAGTTATGGATTACGGTCCACTCTCCAACAAGGGGCCTGTTTCCACCAATCAGCAGTCATTATGGGCTGTTTATGTTATGCTACATGAGCAAGTAATTGGATTAGATACTGTTACAGCAAAAATTATGGCAACAAATTATTTTTCCCTCTTGTATCCCATAAATAGCACCATCCCTTTTTTCACAATCAGCTCCTGAAAACCCTAAAGAAAACCACACAATCGGCAAAGAAGAACAACCTTCAAGAAAAGCAAGCAATTACAAGTCTAGCCAATCCTCGTTAGCCGGCACACGAATTAGACCAAACGTGACCCTAGAGCAATAACTCAAGCGTAATTAAGGACTTCATAAATAACATCCTTATCTCGTATGGAAAGAAGACTAATTTGAAAAAATGCCAGTACACCTTAACGTTGAACACGAGCGTGGAATAATGGCCACAAACATCCATTATGGTAAAAGCAGCGGCGTTAGAAATAGTGACTCCTGTTGTAGCAGCTTCGCCTCATTTTTCTTGGCTGGCCGTTGGAGAGCTAAAGTTTGGATGGATGTTCCATAAAAACTGAAGAATAGGGTTTTATATACACCCATTTTTAAAAAGTGTCTCAATCAAATTCTGTAGTGCTAATATGCCACCAAAAAAAAAAACACAAAATTTGTATTCAATCGATAAGTGCCATAAAAATGCATCTAAATATTAAATTTTCAAATTTCGCGCGTAGTTTGACGAAAACGCCTCTTACTGGACGCCATATTGCTCAGCGTAAATGACGTCAGTTCGTTTTATATCAAATGCGCTCATATTAAATATGATAATTGTATATAATTTAAAAATAATTAAAAGCATATTTTGTAATAGGTGTCATAATGAAAAAATTACGTTAGTTACGAAAATAATAAAACTACAAAGCCTATATTACGCCAATCGGTTGACTGACAGTTGTCAATTTTTTGTTTACACAGCCGTATGGCGTGATAATATGGCCGCTACTATTTCATTGTGTTTTATAACAGATTAAAAATACTGAAAACTTTGAATTGAATTTAAAAATTGGTTTTGTTATTTTATGAACTAAAACTTACATTTTCCGACTGTTTTTTGCCTAAACTATCTCAATAACATATTTATAGATTTTTTCTCGTATAGAGTAAAATACCCTATTGTACACCCAACTATAACACACGATCGAAATCTAAGTACTATTATAGACATTGGAGGTCGAATCTACTAGATTGATACGCAATTTACGATATTACTTTGTACCAACACCACCATGTCAACCTTTAAACGCCGACTACTGGGCATAGGTCTGCCCCAAAGGGCTGTTCAGCCGTAAAATCGTAACATGTTGGTGATCGCAGTGGGTGTTATGGTACTCAGAAGGACGCCAAATACCCATCCTTCGGTCAATATCCCTCTGCCGTCTTCTACGACACCCACGGGTAGAAATGGGGTGTTGCTATTCGCGGCCGGCACCACACGGTTCACTACTACTTTGTATAATTAATTCATCCACACCCTCGTGGTGGACAGTCAAGTCTCATTGTAATCCTCATTGTATATTAGACATTTAAATTGGGTTTGTTGGGGCTAACCTCCAGAACTACTAATCTGATTATGTAAATTCTTTCACTAATGGAGCTACGTTACTATTTTATCAAAAATATTAAAAGATTAAAAAATTAAAAGTCGCTAGCAAAAGTTAGTATTACATAAACTAAGGCTATTGTTGACCGCTCGCTGCAATTAATTTCGAAGTGGAATAGTTACATTATTAATAAAGCTTACCAGTCCCTACATTCTATTTAAAGATGCAGATGTCACAATATTATTTTAAAACCTTACATTTCAATAAATAAAACCCATTCTTGACAGCTGCATTAATTTGAAATAACTACTTTAAAGTTAATCGTTGTAATAATAAATCGTCTGAAATTTTCATTGTCGTTTATCGGACGGCAGAATTTTTGGCTAAAGGAATTATCCAAAGCATTTGTTCCATAATGCGTATCGACATGGTACTGTCAATACAATGAAACATGGTGTTGTTTACGCAAAATTTCAATCTACTAATTGGTAGATGCACTTTATCCATATATTTTCAGATCAACAAAGCGATCGCAAACTTTTAGTGCAAGAAGAACAAAAGAATTAAGAATGAATGGAGCAGTATCATTGTATTTGTATTGTATCATCGTTTTTCTTTGTTTTAGTTTATATGTTTGTTATTTATTTGAATCTGGTAAATTGAACTCTACTCTCTTTCTATTTTTCTCTATTCAATTGGACAATACAGGCTCTTAAAAATTGGAATTTGACCTATCAAACAAGCAGTTCAAATAATGTCCTAACCCCTGTGTCCTCATTATGTCCTAGTTTATGTGACTAACAAAAACTGTGTTTGAGTACGAAATTAGTCGGAAAATCTTGCAATATTATGTCATTAAAACACACTTTTGCCATGATTTTTGAACTTTCATTTTGTGTAATCAACAAAAAAAAAGCAAACTAATTCCTCTTCATTTCTAGGAACTTTTAAGAACATTTGCAATCTAATCTCAATATATAAAAATGCCACTACATTACCTACATTTTTGATATCACTTTAACATTTATTGTCACTTAGATGAGATGGTGACTTTGTGTGACTTTAATTAGTAGAAGTTGAGTTTTACACAAAACAGTTGAACAGTTGAACACCTACTGCGATCGCCGACATTCATCGGCCAAGCATGGCGATAACGGCTACACCCCCTCTTGGAGAAGACCTATGCCCAGCAGTCAGGGCGTCTAAAGGTTGACATGAAGACAATGATGATCTTCTAATAGATACAATACACAATATTTATGTCACTTCCATTTGGTCAGTGTTCTTACATCTGTGTCGAATGCAGTAACGCTGAACTGATGCCGTGCGCTGCGCGTCGCAACAAATTACACTTTTAGCAAATTGTGTCCACTACTGACGCCATTGTGGGGTAACGACGCGATGATGAAACATTTAGAAGGGAATTTAACAAGGACAATTCTCGACCTACTACTACGACTATTTCCTATCTTACTAGTATTATAAACGCGAGTGTTTGAATTGATGGACGAATGGTTGTTACTCTTTCCCGCTTATTTGACTGAATGGACTTAGCTGTTTAGTATACGATCATAATTATAGGTACAAGGAGTAATTACGCTCATATCGCTAGCATAGTTTATTATCTGTCTTGGGCCAGACATCAGGAAGCAACAGACGCACCTGCTGCCTTCTTAAATGATCTTATGCTTGATTTGGATCAAATTGAATAAAAATATTTTAATGAACTAGCATTTTATTCATATTTCTCATATCAGTTTATAATAACATTTCAATTTTTCAAGATTCCCGTGGCTCACATTAATGTGACTAATGCCATAGTAAATCAGAGCTATCATTACACTCTACTAATTTCATTTGTGTCCGCCATGGGTATGGTTTCCATACTAAGGTGCCCAATGACCTTTAATGAAAACCCGAAAACTAATTTCTGTGCCTAAACAAATCTGCTGATCCATTCATTTCGTTGACTACGTGTGAAAATATGATAATTTTTTAAAGATTTTTAGAAGCATGAAGACCAAAGTGTAAAGTTCTTCATCCTCTATTGAAAAGGGAGGATCCTCCGACCAGACGGGTGTTATATCTGGTGACGGTTGTAATCGGGATTGTTTTGTATATTATGCTAATGTCGCGAATAACTCTGCTTGCGCGATCTAGGAAACGTCGGTTGTAGTATGCTTCATGTGCGATAGATGTCGCTACAGATTTTTTGTAATAAGGTGCTTAAAAAAAATCTTGTTCTAGAAAGTTCTAGGCATTACTGCTATGAATGCCGCTATTCTCGAACGAAAGCCACCGCAAAATTAATGTTATAAAGGTGTTTATGGAAAATCTTGTTCTAGAAAGTTATATGTACCCCTTGGCAAAAGTGACCACTTACCAATATACTTTACTATCAAGCAGGTTGTGTACGAAATTCAACGCAAAATTAATGTGATAAAATGTCAAAAGAGCGCAAGCTGCTGTACTTTTTGGTTCGAGTTTCCGCCTCTGGTTTCATATCGGCATAGAAAGTTATTCAACATAGTTTTGAAAACAAAAGCACTTCAAAACAACTTAAAACTGACTGTAGTGTTGAACAGCAAATTAATTTCAAGCTGACTAAGAGATGAAAAAAAGAAAACTAATGAAACCACAAAGGCAAAGATAGTGACAGAATAATTAATTGAAAACACAACAGCAAACTTCAATACAATGAACACTGAGTCTCCCGACCGATCATTCCTCATAACAGAAGCCAAAGTTATAATGTAAAAATTGAAGGTAAAATCCAAAACATTATATTTTTCGCGTATTGTAAACGAATTTTCAGGTCTGTATACCAATACGAATCGTAATAGCAGGTCCTCTTGACATTTTTATTAAATTGGCAGCAACGATAAAAGTGATCGCAAACGGTATTCCCTGTTCAATATTGAAGTTAATTGGATCGGATGGAACTTGAATTTGTAATTGAAAGATTACAGGTTCGTTCCTCGTTCGTGGTATTGCCAAGATTAGTACGTAGATGTTGGGTAGAAAAAATATAATGATGTTTTGATGAGATTCCGAAATGGCTTTAAGCCGATTCGAATTAATGAATGTTTCTCTGTTTGCGGTTCCGGTTTTTAATTAAGTATAAATCTTTTTTTCTGGGAATTGTTGAGCTTTCTATTTGCGTGAGCCTGCGTGGGGTTGTCGTAATTTTGACGTTCCTTTTATGAAACGTAATTTTTCTTCCGGAAACCATTAATTATGTTTCTATTAATAGATATACAAAACACATATTTTTGGCCCTTATCTAAATAATTATAATGAATATACTTAAAATGTCATTGGTTACGTACATTAGGAGAAAAAAATAATAATACCAACTTATTTTTGTTACACTGTAGGGCAAAATATGTCTCTTCTCATACAAAGATGACACGAGCACTAATCACCACGCTTTTTTAATACGGATTGGCGATTACAGACTTGTATTAAATTATAAGTCCAATAGTTTCCTCATGATGTTTTCCTTCACCGATATCCAATATATACTTAAAAAGAACATAATGCATTGAAAAAGTCACATAAGTACTTACTCGGTATCGTCCCCGATATTATATAAGTTATTTCAAATAAAAATCAAAATAATAAAATTATTTACAATTCTAGAAAAAAGGCAGGGAGCTCAAAGGGCATCAAAAAACTCGTCCACATCGCTGTCAACGGGACACGTGCCCAACAGGCTGGCAGCATTGCCACGTTGTATGGCAATGCTGATTCTTTGACCCAAGAATAGACCAGCCTTCGGGTCACGTGCGGAGTCGACCAGCCGAATTGCATAAGTAATATAATATCTAACAAGTCTAATAAATAAGGCGTGCTACTCTTTAAATGAGTACACGTCAGACAAGAACTTAGGATGTTTATTGGGATTGACATGAATGTTTTATGAGTCCGATTTATTATCTAGGTGATGTGTCAAACGTCAAATCAAAACATCAATTATTTTTCTGAATAAAATTAAATAAATTAATAATCAATGGAGTTGTAATTGGCAGAAAGTAAGATTCGTGCTGTACCAGAAGTGATTAATAACTGTACACTGCACTCTGCGGGCCAACTTCTAATTCCACAGAGTACAATATATATATACAGAGAACCCAACACCATCTTTAGAATCCTCCCGGTCAAGTGCACTGTGCGCCAACACATTGCAAAGAAGTGAGCTCACAAAAACGGCAGTGAACGTGCGTAGTACATTTATATATCGATGCAGTGAACTGAGTCGGCGCGTGGCGTTGAACCTCACCATTCCAATTACTTTATAATAAATTATTATTAATGACAACTTCGCGAAGACGGCCTGTCTCTTGGCAATGGTTGCTAGGGCTACAAGGAAATGACTGCTACAGTGGCGCTGTGCCCTGGGCAGCCACCGCGACTGCGCTGCGCGTCACGAAGTGTAGTGTCAAATATTGTTTATTCATTTTCAAAAACTGACAATTAGTATATTGTATATTCATTTTTAAGTTTAATTTATCTAGTTACATAAGTGGTAATTTTAATGATTAGTGGAAGCAGCGATGGAGATCGAAGTGCATGCCAACCTTCTGCATCACTACATATCCTGGAGAGATGCCCCCTATGCACCCAGGTCCGGTATTTTAAAGGTAAGCGGGGTCTGAATGTGCATATTGGAAAGGTCCACAAACTGACAAGTGCTCTCTCTTCAGACCCTGTTATTACTCCTACTTCTTCTACACAAGATACATCCAGTTTTGATCCGTTTTGGAAAACCCTTTCCAAATTCAAAAACTCTTTTCCTGTCTTGAAACGAGTTCCCCGTGGCGCTAGGCCACTAGTTGCACAGAATTTAGCCGGTTGCATCCGCCTTGCCGCCCGGGAGAACTCGCAATGTGCCTGGGAACAACTACTCACCTTCCCTTACAGAATTCTCCATGTGCAAAAGAATTTGGCAACTAAAAAGACATTAACTGCACAAATTAAAGAAAATTGTAATGATTCGGCTCAACTTTTGGATCCAAATTTTACGTCACAGGGATATTCCTCCTCTAGAGGTATATCCCATCTGGTAGAAACTAAGTTAGGGGAAGGTGACATTAGTGGAGCGGCTAGGATCCTTTTTAGTAGTGATGTGGTGGCTCCGTGTTCTCCAGAAACGCTCTCCGTTCTGGAGAGTAAACACCCTGCCCCAGCAGATGGCCTTTCTTTTCCCGACCCTCCCGACTCGGTTAATCACTCCCTCACCGTCACAGGTCGAGAGTTGGTCGCAGCCGTTTGCTCCTTTCGAAGCGGTTCCGCCGGCGGCCTCGACGGCTTGACTCCTCAACACCTAAAGGACCTTATTTGTTCAGGTGCCGGGGTAGCTGGTGAGTTGCTCTTGAAGGAGCTTACGGCTCTGATTAATCTTATGCTCTCAGGCAAGGTGAACGAGGCCGTCATCGATGTTTTGTACGGGGCTAACCTATGTGCCCTACGTAAAAAGGATGGCGGCATTCGTCCCATTGCCGTGGGTACTACATACCGTCGTGTGGCAGCCAAGATTTGCTGTAAATTTTACGGTGAGATTGTTTCGAAAAAATTTCAGCCCCTTCAGCTAGGTTACGGCTCTAAAGGGGGCTGTGAGGCTGCCGTACACGCCTTGTCGACCTACCTAAATTCTGGCAAAGGAGAGGTCATCTTGAAGGTTGACATAAAGAATGCCTTTAACTCAGTAAATAGGGACACCTTGCTGGCAGAATCCAAAAAAGAAATACCCCAAATCTATAGTTTCCTTTGGCAATGTTACAGACATCCTTCGAAATTACTGTATCGTGACAAGCTTTTAGAATCCGCTGTTGGTTGTCAACAAGGTGACCCTCTTGGGCCAGTGATTTTCAGTTTAGCCATTCATCCAATAATCCAACAACTAAATTCCAAATTTAACGTTTGGTATCTCGATGATGGGACCCTGGGAGGCGATGTAGACTACGTTTTAAAGGATTTGATTATCTTAAAAAATGAACTAAATTCAATAGGCCTAGAACTCAATCCTTCGAAATGCGAATTGTATTTAGCGGACCATACTGACAGACAATCGACACTTGCAAAATTTAACGCAATAGCCCCAGAAATCAAAATTATAGAAAAAAGTACTCTTCGTCTTCTTGGGTCTCCAATCTACGAGAATTCGTTTTCCAGTTTCATTGAGGAAAAAATACAACATTTTAATGACATTTCGGAAAGATTGCTTCAAATTAATATGCATTCGGCCATCACCATAATTCGGTACTGCTGTTTCGGCCCAAAATTAAATTACTTCCTGCGCGCTTCCCATTTGTGGAAGCACAGTCACCTTTTAGAGAAAATGGACCAAATTATTCGTCAAACATTAACCTCTATTTTAAATTTGGCAATGGACGACCGTGTGTGGGCCCAAGCTACTCTACCAATTCGTATGGGGGGTCTCGGCGTCCGCAAAATCTCAAGTATCGGTTTGCCTGCATTTATATCCTCGGTCCACGGCACTGAAAAGTTAATCAGGAATATTCTAGCTCCTACACTGGTTGATTTTGATGTGCCGTGCATTACCGAGGCCATAGATGCTTGGAAACTTGCTTGCCCACGTACTGATCTACCTGACAACCCGTCTTCTCAGAGACGGTGGGATGAGCCGCTCTGCAGGTTAGTACAGAATAATTTACTTACCACTTCTGCTAATTCTGCTGAGCGAGCGCGCCTGCTGGCTGTGGGAAAGTGGGAGTCGGGTCTATGGCTTCTGGCACTTCCGTCGTCAAACCTAGGAACTATGTTTGACGACACTACTTTTCGCCTCGCTGCTTCCTTACGTTTAGGAGCATCTTGTTGCTCCCCTCATCGCTGTCGCTGTGGGGAAGCTGTCAACTGCCTTGGACACCACGGCCTGTCGTGCAGCCGGAGTGCGGGTCGCATAGCGCGGCACGCGAATATTAATGACATTATCCGTCGTGCTCTCGTCGCCGTCGGCGTTCCGGCTGTTTTGGAACCCAACGGCTTGGCACGCGACGATGGCAAGAGACCGGACGGCATGTCATTATTTCCATGGAAGTTGGGTAGGCCCTTAGTGTGGGACGCTACGTGTGTCGATACTCTTGCGCCATCCCATCTTCCTAGTACGGCGTGCTGTGCTGGTGCTGCTGCTGCGGCTGCAGAAAACCTCAAACGGCGAAAGTATAGTATCCTAAGCGATAACTTTATTTTCGAGCCGTTTGGGGTTGAAACCCTCGGGTCGTGGGGTCCAAGTGCTCATCTACTTTTTAAAGAAATTTCCAAAAGGTTGGTTGACACTTCCCGTGATCCAAGGGCTGGTTTTTACCTCGGACAGAGGTTAAGCATTGCCATCCAACGTGGCAATGCCGCCAGTCTCTTGGGCACATTCCCAGTTGACGACGATGTTGGGGATTTTTTTGATGCCTTATTGTCTTAGCTTTTCTTTTTGTTTTTAATAGTTATAGGTTTTCCTTTTTTATTTTTAAATGTAAATATTGTATATTGAGATATTAAAATAGTTTGTGTTACTATATTGTTAATTTTACCTTGTTTGACCAATATATATGTTTGTTTATTAAACATGTTATACATACTATTGTTTGACGAAACTAATACTCTGATATCTAATTTATTTGACATCTGAATCATTTCGCTCACATTGTGTAATTTAGACCACAATACTTTTTTGTGACACGATTATATTTGGCCAATTTGTATGTAAGTAATGAAATGTAATTTATTTTTTTGTTTCTTTTTGACATTTCCGATCTTTTGAATGTATTTAATTTAATATTTATCTCTTGCTGTTTAAATTAATAACCAGAAAATAATATTTTACATGCCTTAATTGGTAGAACATAATGAACTGCGCATTTACTCAACATCGTCAAATGTATATGTATACATAAGTTCAGCAATAAATAAATTGCTTTGAAAAAAAAAAAGAATCATATCTAAGTAATTACTTAAAATGTTCACAGTTAATATACCTACACTACAAGACCATCGTCTACTTGTTCTTGTCCCATGTCACTTGGGTACGGCGCAACATGATTTCTTCTTTCATCACGTCTTGCCAACCGTCATTGTACCTTTGACTACCTTCTACTTAAACTGAAAATTAAAAAATAAACATGCCGTAATTCCGTAACACATTTGCAAACTCAGTACTTGCCTACAGGTACTGTAATACTCCAGTGTGTATCAAAACCAGGAGTGTCTTTCCGGAAAACAGATACGCCCAGGGGCTCAAAGCAAAAACTGCCTTTGATGTTAAAAAAGCCACTTGAATGGTGTCTCGTGGAGCACAATGCGATATCGCTACCGACACACGGCGACGCCTATCAGCGCCATACCAAAGTAGGTAAAGTGTTCCCATTTTCTACTCAGGGGAATTTTTTGTTCCTATATTTTTCTGTATTGTTCTGTTTTAATGGCTAGATTCTGTATTGTTGAGTACAAATGGAGACTTTGTATGCCTATTTTTTTGTGACGTTAGAAATGCGTCGTTGTCAGTATTTAGTGCTTAATTTGAGGAATAATAATTGTAATAAGTGATATAAAATTTAGTATTATGTATTGTAAATGTATACTGTAGATTTATCTGTAAGTCTTGTATCTATAGATACTATAGAAATAAATAAAATTGAAGTGTATGCTTGTAATGACAAATTAACATCTTTTTTTTTTTAATGCAGATGGATGTTTACTAAACATGCTATTAATTAATGATAAAATAAAAATTTTAAAAGAATTAAATATGCACAAAGCTTAAGAATAAATTAAAAAATATCTATATATATTGTGTACAATGGAGGGCTCACAGGGCATCAAAAATCTCGTCCGCATCGCTCACAATGGCACAAGTACCCAAAAGGCTAGCAGTATTACCACGTTGAATGGTAATGCTAATTCTTTGGCCCAAGAAAAGGACAGCCCTCTGGTCACGTGAAGAGTCGACCAGCCGCTTAGAAATGTCTCTAAAAACAAGGTGAGCACTCGGACCCCATGGCCCTACTGTTTCAGCCCCAAACGGCTCAAGCATATAACTTTCAAGAAGGTTGTTTATATTTACGTCGTTTGAGGTTTTCAGCACCGACAGCAGCCGCCCGAGCACAACACGACGTGCTAGGAAGATGGTATGGCGCAAGGGTGTCGACACAAGTTGCATTCCACACCAAAGGTCTACCCAATTACAATTCTGAATTTGTTTGTTCTGGCTAAGCGAAGCGACTGGTGCGATTTTGACGCTACTTTCCCTGACAGATAGCTAATGTTAAGAAGTAACATAGATTTTAGAAAAATAATTAGGGTTTTACGTTAAAAAATTAAAACCCCGCAGATAATCAACAATCAGCTAGTACAGACATAAAATTAAGAAGAAAAAAACAAAAGTTAAGTTTGTATCACAAGCATGAAGTCATCAGTGGATTTCAGGTAACCCAGAAAAAAAACTAAAAAAAAACAAAAGTTTGTTTATATTTCCAACTAAACGTTAGAAAGCGGCCCTCTGACGCTCATACTTTGTTTTTTTTTTTGTATATTTTTTTTCCGCCTGTTTTTTCCAACTGCAGCGCAAGGTCTATTTCAGGCCAGTCTTTGTCAAAAGAGTCTAGATCATCCCACCACCTCCGCCTGGGCCTGCCGCTATGTCGTTTGCCATGTAAAGGGACCCATTGGGTCACGCGTTTGGCCCTGACGCTCACTTGCGCTAAAAAAATAACTCAGTATTTGTTGTTAACACGAGGTTATAAAATAACATGTTACAGATAATAGGTCCGTATAATTAGTAACTAGCTCAGTCAGTCTCATCAATATTCCTTTGCTCACCTGCTTCAATCCTATATTTGGCCTATAATCCTATACGGATGTGAAACTTAAGACTTTCAAAGAGACCTACAAAAATGGATAGTCTTTCAAAATATAAACACATCGGTACCTGTTTTCTATTAGCTGGACTCAAAAAATTACAAATATTAATGTTTTATGGCGAGTCGCAACCATAACCACAAGTTTATGCTGACCATGAAGACAAGATAGATACGATATATTTCAATGAATAGTGTTGGGCAAAATTGCGGTAAAACATGTTACGAAATATTCGGGAGAGAACCAGAATCACGAATGCTGTAGAGTTGTTCCACCTCGCCAGGAACTAGGAGAAGTTTTCAATGTTGATGTCCGACCTTCACTAGTTTAAAAGGAACAACAAGAAGAAGAAGCAAGTAACGCGGAGTTAAAAGATTTCCTTGGCTGTCTGAAGCAAACCCCAGTGTTCATCTCTTGAGAAGAAAATACCTACTGTAAAAAAGATACCTGTTTTCTTTTTAACAACATGGCGTCATTATATAAAACAGGTCAAGTGCGAGGTGTACTCTTATATGACGAGTTCCGTATCACCGAATAATATTAAGATCGAGCAAAAATGCCGAAAATGTTAGTGCTAAAGGCCATAATACACCCGCTGTGAAATTTTGAAGTATCTAACTATCGAGAGCATAAGACTAGGTTTCGACGCTTTGGATACAATCATCATCAGCCTAGCCATTTTTCAACTATGTTGGGGTCGGCTTTCAGGATGCAGGTCCCATTTATACATGGATTACCAGTGTTTTATATGGAGCGACTGCCTGTCTGTGTCCACAATACAGTAACTTTGTAACACGAAACTCCTTGGTAGTCAGACTTGTGCCTCGGAACTATAAGTAAATAATAATAATAATAATAATAAACATATATACATATACATATACATCTAAGGAGGCTCTCGTTAGGCGGCTGGATCAAGGGCTTGATTCAGAAAGCAGTACTTCTGGACACGGCCCGCATTGTCAGGAGGTTTCTCTCTCTGGAGCCCTGACCGCCGGTAGCTTGGACCCTGTTCCCGATACCGATGGGCTACTATTTTTTATATTTTTAAATGTTTTTATTTTTTATTAATATTTAAAAATGTATTTTATAGGTAAATATAATTAATAAATGGTGATTATAATAATATGTGGGGACATTTTTCACACACGGCCATCTGACCCCAAACTAGGGATACCCTGTACTATGGGTGTCAGACAGCTGATATACATACACAAAAATTTTTTTTTTTTTGTAAATGCATACATATATAGATAAACGAAACGAACTATAAATAAATGATATTTATTTATAGTTCCGAGACAGCGTCATGCCGGCCAACGCGGAAAACCAGCGCCGTGGTTCGTGCCTTGCTGCGCGGGCCAAGGCATTTATGCTGAGAGTGGACCGTCTCGCGCGGTGGTGACGCGTGGTTCCGACTAGGGACATATTTGTACTTTTACTTTTTTTTTTAGAATTTAATTGTTTAATAATAATAATAATACGATTATTAATTTGACTACTTAGGTCCAATTGTTAGTAACATTAGAAACTTAATCTACGGGTTAGTAACATAAACAGAACCACACACAACAGACATATAAATTATGAACGACAAGGTTGTCCTGTCCCAAAATTGGTGCCCTGAAATGACAAGACGTGGCCGTGGTAGACCACGTAAGAGATGGCGGGATGACTTGGATATCTTCCTTAAGAATTGGTAAGAAATAGCTAAAAGTCGAGACCAATGGAAGGGGACAGTACAGGCTAAATATAATATAATAATATAAGGTTGTCCTTGTCGCACCAAAACATTTACAAAATGCCTTAAAATTGGGGCATCCAGCTGATCTGCTAGGGCCTGCAGAATGCTATTGGAAGTTTAGATTTAATTTTTTTTTTGTTATGTGTCACTTCCGTGTGTATAAATGTTTTTTTTTTCCTTTCTTTTCTTTCTTTCTTTCTTTACTTGGCTGACTTCTTAATACCCACACCACTGTCAAAAATCTACGTATGACAGCCGGACTTTTTATACGGAACCTTGAAAAACGTAAGTCTGTCAAACATTAAAAATAACTTACAACTTTGTATACTGGATGAGACATTAATCCATCTTGAAAAATTGCAAGTGTACCGTTTGTTTAAACTTTTCCATCAGAAGTTAGCAAGCTAAGTTCTTCGTAATTTGATTTTAAAATGAGAACAGAATATCTTTTTAAAAGTAAACTAGAAGCCATCGCGATGGACAAAAAACAGATTTTAGTAGTTATGCTGATGAATATTGATATACTTTTCGCTTGTTTTCTTCTCGAATTAATAATGTTGTCAAAGTATCAAAGAATCAAATAAGTTTCGTAAGAAATGAAACTTATTTTGGTATAGGTATACCTAGTTATTTAGGTTTCGGCACATCTTGGTAAAAGCCGTACGAATCGATCGATCGTGGTTAATCTACGCTTGCCGCGGCTGGTCTGTGGATGGGTGACCATCCATTTTATACCGTGACTCCTGCGTGCCTCGAAAAGTACGTAAAGCCGTTAATCCCGGCTGTCATTCGAAAGATCTTTGACAGTCTTACCAAAGGGGTATCGTGTTTCCCAGTAACAGACTGGGTTGTAGAGGTTAGATATTAGACTATGTAAAACACTGATGATAATAATAAAACCATTTATTTTCAGGTGACAAAAACCCATAGAAAAATACCTTAACTTAAGTATACATATAACAATATAACAATTTGTGTTAGTAAACAAAACTTAAAACTATGTTACAATTGCTTAGTTGCATTAAGTCTTTGTGCGTTTCGGTGGCACTAGTCCGCGAAAGCGGCGGAATACCACATCCTGTGGCCAAAAGCTTTCTTTCATCACCTGATGCAGGTAGCATGTTGGTATGCGCACCATAAACGCCTTAAAGACGTTGCGATGCGACTCCAGCAGCTGCACACGGCGCGTACTTCAGCCTTTGGCGCTCTTACTGCACGATGTCATCCGCGTCGATGGCGTAGTGGAGACGGGAAATATACACCGGGATATTCGGCTTCGCAGCACGTAGTTTTTTAATCAGCTGCATTCGGTTACACTTGAAGCCAACTCCAATATAGTTCGGAAAAGGCTAACCAGGTGATGAATAATTTTAATTATCTACTTAAAGAATTAAGCAATATTTGTTTCGGCTTTCCTCTTATGAATATTGACCCTTCTCCACCTGCTATACACAACCTTTACGGCAGTCAATGTATGGCATTAGACAGATCTGCTGGTTGAGCTGTTATCTCACTTCACATGAATTCAAAGAAAAAGCGTGGGTAGCACCGATGACATCGTCAACGTCAGTAACCGGTGGATGTAAGAGGCAGGTTGCTGCTCGTTGTAGCGTTCAATGGGAGAGGCCTTTGTTCAACAGTGGACGTCTTTCGGTTGATGATGATGATGATTAAGGGTGTTACCAGACTAATCGATCGACCGTCGATCGACGGTATCGATCGATAGTAGAATGGATGAGTCGACGTCGATCGATAGTTTCTATCAGACCAATCGATCGCTCGTCGATCGACGGCATCGATCGATGGTAGAATGGATTAGTCGACGTCGATCGAGCTGCTTGATTATTATTAGTAATGGATTATAAAAGTCAAAGTCAAATCATTTATTTCAATTAGACTATTATAAGTCACTTTTGGACGTTAAACGATAAAAATATCCCCGGTATCCGTCGATCAGCCAAAGCTACCACACCAATCGATCAACGTCGATCGATGTCGACCGATGGCATCGATCGGTGATCGATCGATTTGTGTAGTAACACCCTTATGCAGAATAGCACTTCATGTGAATATATATAAAAAGAGGCACAGAACTGAATAATAAAACAGGCTATAGATTAATTCAGACAAAACTGAGAAATCCCAAGTGCCTTAAATAAAGTTAGTCGATCATTGTTATTTTTGTCGCCAAAAGAAAAATAAATGATTTAAAGAATTTACTAGGTATAAACCTAGCTACTTATAATTATATAATGCGTCAACGTCGTCATTATTCATTCTGCCACTTTGCAGATCAGTGGTAAAGCAGTACAAATCCTACTCGAATTTATAATACAAATCAAACTCGAGCAATTCATCTAATAAGAGAGACTCATTGTTAACAATAGTATTAGGTTTACTTTCCTTAAAATCAACAGCAAACATAATATGGTGTAACCCCCAGTGATGTATTGATGAAACAAGAATTTGTTTCAGTTATACTTTTTTTGCGAATGTGAAGGTAATCCAAATTGAATTTGGTGGCGAAATTCAATTTCCATTTGGCGGGAGTGTTTTATATTTTGTTTCTAATTTGCAATGTTGCATGCTTTTAGCTGTTTATCGGCTGTGTGTGCCTAACGACTCAATGACTTATAACTGTTGCAATAACACTGAAAGTACTGCAACTTTCGTATGGCAGATATAACACCACCAAATGAAAGTGTTGTTTTACCATTTACCTGTGTGTGCTCAACGATTGCGGTAACTTATTTCTGTGGCAATAAGAATGAAAGTAGGTACTGTAACTTTCGAATTATGGCACGTCCAAATCAGTGTTTGAAAAAAAAAAACAATTTGAAGAGGTAAAATTAACTTAGGTATCTACTGTGACGTCTCATTAGCTGACACAATAGTTTATTTTTGTACAAGCTGCTAACCAGGATTTATTTTAGAATAGTTTGTTTTGCTAACGTTACCTGTAATAAGTTAACTAGCTTCAAATGCACCGTTCGGATACTCGTTTCAAGGAACGCTTAATTATAAAACCAGTGTTTCTCTTTTTGTATTTAGAAGTAAATTAAATGTTTAACAATTACAAAATTTGGTGAGCCACAAATTTTTTTTTTATCATAAATAGGGAGATTACAATAACATGAGTTTGCATAATAAACATTCAGTCCGCAAAACAACTACTTGATCAGCAAGATTTCATGATTGATCAGCAGAAAAAACATGTCTATAAGCAGTGTATTTGATTGGTATGCATATTTAAAACATGGTGAGCAAAATAACTCATTGGATTGCGTTTTTGTTGAGTCGAGTGGCAAGATCAATATGTAGACAAAGAAAGTTAGTAAAAATCGAAATGGGTAGGTTAGGTTAGGTTAGAACTGTGACCACACAACGCACGAAGGCGAGCGTGCCGCGGCAGCGGCCGCCGAGCGCCAGATGAGCGCTTTTTGTTACTTTTATATGCAAAATGATTTTTTTTGCTTACCCTCTAAAAGCTTACCAAAATTTTATTAAACAGGAGCAGCACATTGCAGCTTATATATTTAATATGCTGTATAAAAATAATTACAGCCATCTAGAATGGCATAAATTGCTGATTGATTTTGGAATGTTTGCTGGCCATGAGTTGATGATCAATTAGCTTTTTCTGCTCACAAAAATACGAATACTATGCTAACCATTTAAATAACACCCATTGTATCTATACATATAGGTAATAAAACAGTAACAAAACTGTGTCTGTACATTGAATATATTAAAAAAAAAATAATTGAGGGGGGTTTAGGAACAGTAATAGAGCACGAATCCAAAAAAAATATTCTGTCTGTTTGTCTGTTTGTTTGTACACGCTAATCTTCGGAACTACTGGGCGGATTTGAATGATTTTTCTTTTGTTCTATAGGTATTAAGTCTGGGCTACATATAGGCTATAATTTATCTTGGAAACTTGAACACCTGATGCAAAACCGCAACAGACCAGCTAAACTATAAGAGATACAAAAATGGTACCATAGCAAAAATTGTTCCACGTGACGAGCATTCTCTGCTGAGAGAATAAATTTGAAGATCTGGAACACCTGATGTGGAACTCCAAGAGCCCAGCTACACCATGACACATATAAGAATGACGTCTTAGCAAAAGTTGTTCGGTCTGATGGGCATTTCCTGTTAACTTATAAAAATCGAAGATCAGAAACATCTGATGTGAAAATCAAAGCTAATAACTAAAATAAAAGCTATCACTAATTTCACTGTATCTTATAAAATAACTTAAGCTGGGAGTACCTCCACGCGGTGAAGGCGGTAACAGTTTAGGACTGATTTTTGATGACGATGGTATATCATTGAAAATTTGACTCTACTGGCCAAAATTGAACCGAATTCGACATCAGACGTTTCAGATCTTCGATTTTGCCGACCCCGTTGTCGCTGGCATAAGCAACAGGATCCGCGTACGAAGTCGCGGGCAGAAGCTAGTTTAGAATTAACGTCTAAAACTATAAGTGAAAGAAAGGGAGGAGGACGTTGCTCAGCAGTGGGATAGTGCAGGATAGCAAAATAAAAATAAAACAAACATATTTCTATAAAGTATACAACACTAAGCTTTTTTACCGCGGTCGAAGTCGCGACTTCGACCGTGTGAATGTCGGTCATCGTGGATGCAGAGGAACTCATTGATTAAAAAGCCTATTTTCTTTTCCAGGGTTCAACTATATTCATGCCAAATTTCATGAAAATCGGCTCAGCCGCTTCGTCGTGAAAAGGTAATAGAAAGAGTTACTTTCGCATAAAATTTATAACATTAAAGTATGGATAGAATGGATTGTGGATGTGGATTTCATTCTTGAATGGCTACAGCAAGAAAACCAAAACTTAGGCACAGTATAAATAGTAGTACTACCGTACAGTAGCGAAACGCTCCGCCTTCCTCTGAAACCGTTCCTCACCTCCCCCCGCGTCGAACGACTGCTCTGGGAACTGCGTTTTTGTTCGAGCGGCACGTAGACACGCACACACACGCACGTATCTGTACAGTCTGTTATTTTAGTAGTAGTGTAGGCAATTACATCGTTTCGATTCTATGGGGTATCGCGGGTGTGGCTTAGGTAGCAAAACATGATGTCTTGAATGAAATTTATACCACAGTAATATGTTTCCACAACTTAAGACTTTTTATGGGCCAAACAATAATTCTCTATGTAATAACATTCCGTAGCCAAGGATAAGATAGATTGCTACTATAGTTATGAGCGCCTGGTATCTTATTTTGAATGGGAGCCAATTTTCTTGAATAGTTCGCTAATAACGTTTGTTCCATTTTAATGTGTTTTGGTGAATAGTGTTGTAATTATGAATTAGTAGTCTGGTATTTTGCCAATAATAATACGCGTAAATTGTCTACGGGTCCATAATTTATTTTGAATTTTGACCGTAAAATATAGTCGAATACAGCCTTAGCACTGCGGATAACGAAGCTTCCTAAAGAATTTCCAAAATCGAACCTGTAGTTTCAGGGATTACTCAGCGCGTTCGAACAAAAAAAAACAAACAAATACCAATTTTTCTCTTCTCTCTCTTCATCAACCTTAAGATGCCCACTGCTGGGCATGGTCTCCCTCAAGGGGGGGCAGCCGTAATCGTCATGCTTGGCCAACGCATGTTGGTGAGCGCAGTAGATGTTATAGTACTCAGTAGGACGCTGCTGCCCGTCCTCAGGTCAAAACCCCTCTGTCGCCTTCTACGACACCCACGGGTAGAAATGGGGTGGTGCTATTCGCGGCCGGCACCACACGGCTGGCCTATTTTTTTCAGCTTTATTATATTACTAGCTTTTGCCCGCGACTTCTTGGATGAGACGAAGTCGCGTATTAAAAAGTAGGTTATGTTCTTCCCCTGGGTTAAAGCTATCAAAATCGGTTTAGCTGTTTCATCGAAAGTAACTCTGTCTGTTACGCTTTCATAACAGACAGAGTTACTTTCGCTTTGATTGTATTAGTATGGATAGGGATTCCTAGTACTTTTTCTAATTTTTGGGCATTACATTTAACCTATAGCATTTAGCGATAATGTAGCTCCGGTTCCAGACATAACACCCTATATACAAGCAAACATCATCTGTCACCTGCCGCCGTGTAATGCCGGCCACGAATTATACCACCACCGCATTTCTCTACCCGTGGGTGTCATGGAAGGCGACAGAGGGATTTTGACCAGAGGATGGGCAGCAGTGTCCTTCTGAGTACCCCAACATTTACTGCGATTGCCAACATGCATTGGCCAAGCATGGCGATTACGGTTGAACCCCCCCTTGGGGGAGACCTATGCCCAGCAGTTGGTGTCTAAAGGTTGACATAATGATGAAGATGACAAAAAAACAACCTCCTTATAATATTATTAGTATTTATTAAGAGTATAAACTAGCTTTTGCCGACGGCTTTGTCCGCGGGAATTATCTTACGGATTCTATTTATTTTTATAATAAAGTTTAGCCTATTCTATAGTACTCAGGCGTAAGTAAACAAGTAGTTTCCTATTGGCTATCCGACACTTCAATTATACTCAGATCACCAATCCCTAACAGTAACACAGATGTTCATTCTCCGCACAGTCATTCGTAAACACGCTACTCTTTCACATCCAGACACCTCCAGGCCCATTCGAAGAAGACCAATTCCTGCTTGTCCTAAAGTCCTAGTAAACTCAACTTTTGCACAACGTCACAGTCGATTCTTGAGTTCTCTGCTTTACAACAAATTGCACACAAAAATTAACATCCACTCGCTAAACGCTTATCAATGCAAACCCAAAGTCAAGGAATACCTAATGTCGCTTGACTATGATGATACAGAGGAGCTGATCGAACCCTTATTTATGTAATCGTCAATCATTATAACTATTATACCTAGCGTACCCATTACTTTTATCTCATTGGTCTCCTAATACCAATCTACACAACTCTACATCACACACCACACATCTCACTTCACTCACCTCCTTACACACATTTCACTACTCTCACGCAAATACAATTTACATTACACTAAGTTTGTTGGTTTCAGATTTTGGAATTATTTAACTAGGTATCGTTAGTACAGTACCAGAATTTTGCTTGCATATATCTACTTTTAAAAACATCCTTGTATAACACACCAATTGGACGGTTGGATGCCCCCCATAACACAGGATTTTCCTAGCATGGGGAACATTAATGTATCTGCTTGACCTTAGTATTTATAAGTGCTATGTCTGTGTTTACATTACTCTTGTATGTACTATATGATGACAAATAAAAACTTATTATTATTATTATTCTCATTTATTCATCTTAAATACACATAATTTACATTTTTAAATAAAAATAAAAAAAATAAAAACATTTAAAAATATTAAAAATTAGCCCACCGGTATCGGGAACAGGATCCAAGCTACCGGCCGTCAGGGCTCCAGAGAGAGAAACCTCCTGATAATGCGGGCCGTGTCCAAAAGTACTGCCTTCTGAATCAAGCCCTTGATCCAGCCGCCTAACGAGAGCCTCCTTAGATGTTGTTTTTGATTGCGTGAATCACGAAACACTACTCTTAAAGCTTGAGCATTACGGACTGGGTAAACTAGCGCTTAGCTTAGTAAAATCATATTTGACTGATAGACTGCAACAAGTTCAAGTAAACGGTGTAAATTCATCGGGCTTAAAAGTAAAAATGGGGGTACCGCAGGGCTCAATATTGGGTCCGTTCCTCTTTTTAGTTTATATAAACGATTTACCTTATTTGTTGAAAAATCAACCACAAATGGTGTTATTTGCTGATGATACTTCCTTGATATTTAGAGTTAATAGACGGGCACAGCACCATGACGACGTAAATGACGCTATGCTTAAGGTTCATAATTGGTTTACTGTAAATAATTTAGTATTAAATGAGAAGAAAACTAAATGCATAAGATTCGCTTTACCGAATGTTAAAAGTAGTGAATGTAACGTTGTATTGAATAAGGATATACTTGAATTCGTCGAAAAGACTGTTTTCCTAGGGATTACGCTTGACTCAAAGCTGCAATGGGGTCCTCACTTAACATCTCTTGCAGGGCGGTTGAGTTCGGCCGCTTACGCTGTCAGAAAAATCCGGCATTTGACAGACGTGGATACCGCTAGGCTAGTATATTTTAGTTATTTTCATAGCATCATGTCCTACGGTATCTTGCTTTGGGGGCGGGCTGCAGATATTGATTCTATTTTTATTCTGCAAAAGCGGGCTGTCAGAGCCATCTATAATCTCAGCAGTCGCGAGTCTCTAAGAGAATTGTTTAAACAGATTAACATCTTGACGGTACCTTGTCAATACATATATGAAAACATTATGCATGTTCGAAAAAACCTTCATCTTTTTAATAAAATAAGTGACAGACATTGTGTTTATACTAGAAATAGGAACAAATTAGATCAGCCAAGATTCAGATTGTCAAAAGTTCATACTTCTTTTATGGGGTACTGTGTAAAATTTTATAATAAAATACCTCTTGATATTCTTCAACTAAATGAAAGACAATTTAAAACATGTATTAAACGCACACTGTGTAGACAAGCATATTATAAATTAGAAGACTACATCAATGATAAAAATGCTTGGCTAAATGCTGGTCCTGCTCCACAGGCAGTTTAGGGAATTTCCTAATTGGAGGAATGTTGTTTCCTACCCCTTTTTTTTATTGACATGAGTAACGAGTATCGTTATTATTATACACAAATATATATTTTAATTACTTTTTCGACATTTTAGAAACATTGGAAACCTTAGTTTTGTATAATTTAGCAGCATTATTTCAATTTTGTAAATGTGAGTACCATGGAGCCATATTTTAAGTAAATTATTATGTGTTTGACTTAAATGAGCATGGCGGTTGAGAGAATTGTCATGCTCACTCAAATGTCTCGCTGGTGGTGGCGCGTGTGTTGGGTCATTCGGCTCCCTCTAAAATGGTTGAGCTGAATGGTGCTGATTCACGCGTCATGTTCGTGAACGGGCGCTGTCAGTAGAGATTGGTCAACTCTTAACTGCCATGGTTTTTATCTTGATTATTTTTTATATTTTGTATTTCTAGATTACCTTCATTGTTTTCACATATAGAAGCAACAAGAATAATGTAAGCAGTATTTTGTAAAAACCTGATTTTAAAAGAGTGTCCGTGGAGTTTCTTGCTCGTTCTTCTCCATAGAGACCTACCTACGTTTTGGAACGAGCAACTAGCTTCAACTTTCTGTCTAACTGACCGACTCCTTGACAATTCAAAAGTGCCTGTAAATGGTTTAATTGAAATAAATGCTTTGACTTTGACTTTGACTTTGACTTTGTTGGTCGAGGCTCTTGGCAATTAAGCCATTGGCTGTAACAACTATTGGCACAATGATCGCTGAGTCCACATCCCACATGTCGACAACCTCGCGGGCCAAGTCAAGATACTTTATCTGCTTGTCTTTCTCGACCTTCACGAGGTTCACGTCATGCGGAACTGCTATGTCAATAATCATTGCGCGCCTCTCCAATCGATCCACCACCACTACATCAGGCTTATTGGCTACAATAGTCCTGTCAGTGATGATAGATCGATCCCAGTACAATGTGACATTGCCATTTTCAAGAACTGGATCGGGCACATACCTGTAGTATGGTATCGTATTCCTCCTCGTATTCCACGAGGTTGTATTTTAGAGCAAGTTGCTGATGGATAATCCTGGCCACAAGGTTGTGCCTATGCAAGTACTCTTCGTTAGCAAGACGAGAACATCCAGAGATAATGTGACGGATTGATTCCCCCGGTCTGTGACATGCCCGACAAATGTCAACCGTGCCATCCTTCACATAAATCTCCGGTAGTTATTCTTCAAAATAACTTCGTCCATAATTGCACAGACATTATTGGTGGAAGAATATTTGAAATCGGTTGAGTAGTTTTGGCGATTACCTGCTACATTCAAACTTACCACTTTATAATATTAGTCTAGTATAATTCATCATGTGAACCTTCAGATGCCCACTGCTGGACACAGGTCTCCCCCAAGGGGGGGTTCAGCCGTAATCGCCATGCTTGGCGTGCATGTTGGCAATCGCAGTAGGTGGCAGTACTCAGAAGGACGCTGCTGCCCATCCTCTGATCAATATCCCTCTGTTGCCTTCCACGACACCCACGGGTAGAAATAGGGTGGTGCTATTCGCAGCCGGCACGTACCTAGTATACCTAATTAGTATTAGCATATTATTGTATTAGGGTAGATCTACACTATCTAAGTACAGAGAAATATCAAGCTACAACAATCCATCAAACTTTGATAGATTTTTAACTTTTTTACAAAAGAATAAGATTTAAATTCAATTGGGAAAATTTGACAATTTAGTATGACTTGATGTGACGGCGTCTGTATTCTGAGTATATCTCCATTCTGTTCTGAGTTACGTATGTAGGTATACGTTTAATTACGTCACGCGTCAAATTGACAAAGAAAGGATTACACGAATCTTACAAGGTATTAAGATAATAGAATATACGATGTACTTAATTTTAATCATTTAATTAAGATGATATTAAGACCTTAAGCATCTACACATTTAGAGCAGAAATGAATTATGGTCGCTTTTCTAACTAATTGAGTGTGAAATTAGGTCGCGCGTTTATGAAATATAGCTATACCCCGCGGTTTTGCTGGCGTTAAGTCTTTAGCCAAGCCATGGCGTGGCTTGGGTGACTGTGATGTGTTCGCGGACGAATAGAAGACGATCTTGTATGTATGTTTGGAGTATTGTGAGAAGCCGCGTGATGCCGGCTGCGAATAGCACCACTTCATTTCTACCCGTAGGTGTCGTAGAAAGCGACAGGGAGACATTGACCAGAGGACAGGCAGCAGCGTCCTTCTGAATACCATAACACCTACTGCGATCGCCAACATGCATCGGCCAAGCATGGTGATTACAGCTGAACCACCCTTGGGGGAAACCTATACCCAGCGGTGGGCGTCTAAAGGTTGACATGATGATGATGATGATGATTGTGAGATGAGCGGGTCTTTCTCTAATGTAATTGGCCAATGGCCGTTTTATGTCAACCTTCGTTTTATGTGGCCTTCTCAAATTGAAATAGTACTCGTAGTTCCTTAGACTAATCTAAGGAACTACGAGTACTATAACAAGCAAATCAACTCTTTAGCTTTATGACATTACTAGCTTCTACCGACAACTTTTTTCGTGTAGTGTCTAATATAACATAATAATTATCTTTTTACACTCAGCAACAGTGTATCTTTTATATCAGTGAGTAGTAGTAGTACTGTGACAGGCCGGTTACCGCAACTCCACATCTCAGCGCGTATTTTGCGTGCCTACAGCTGGGGAGTGAATCATTTGATCCACCCCAGCTCCTCAAGAAAGGCCAGCAACGCCTTGACGTCACTGGTGATCTCCCGTGTCTTCAATTAGTGAACAAATTTCTTGACTTCGCCCGACTTTGACTTCGTCCACGTGTAAGATAAAGACGGCCGTGTCACAAAATCCGTTCCTAGTTGACATCTGCAACCTTTAAACTATCAGCAAAACACGAAATCTTGAAACCTACTGGATCTAGGAAAGATCCAGTAGCTTTCGAGATTTCGTGTTTATTTCAGTTAGCAAATGAATTTGACTACACGGTTAACGCTGTGGCTGAGCGATTGGATGCTGCGCTGCGTGTCGCAGGTTTGATTCCCGCACGGAACAAATATTTGTATGGCCTACAGACAGTTTGCCCTAGTCTGGCTTTTTGTATATTTGTGTTTACGCTTGTATACATGTACTAGTGACCCGCCCCGGCTTCGAACGGGTGCAATGTAGATACTAATGCGATGTCACACAAAACAATATCAAACTATACTTAAAAACCTTTCTCTTGAATCATTCTGTAGCGACATCTATCGCATATGGTACGAACTACAACCGACGTTTCCTAGATCGCGCAAGCAGAGTTATCCGCGACATTAGCATTATACTAAATCTTAACTACAACTGTCGGGCAATAGCCCACCAGACACTACACCCGTCTGGGCGGAGAATCCTCTCTTTTCGATGGAGGATAAAGAACTTTACACACTGTTCCTATGTTAGGGGGGTTTGGTTTCCGCACTTAGTTCTTAAATATGGACGATTGTACGTGAGCCATGGCGGCCGTTACTCCAACCAGCCCACCTCCCTCCAGAAGCAGATCAGTCTTCCCGGTCTTCTCAGGGCGTCCGCAAGGAAGTTTGGTGTTCTAAGGGTTTCCCTGCGGATCTGGGTGACGCCAGTGCACTTAAGGAGTACATGCACCACCGTTTCTTCCGCCTCCATGCAGGCTCTGCACAGAGGGCTATCAGTGAAACCCTAAGGTGTGAAAGAGTTTGTTCAGTGAGCAGTTTCAGAATCATTCTATTTTTTTATGAAAACCGCATTAAAATTCGGTGCGCAGTTTAAAAGATCTTAGCGTGGAAGATAGTCAAGCGACTTTGTTTTATACTATGTAAAGATATAGATCATCATGTTATCATGTCAACCTTTAGACGCCCACTGCTGGGCATAGGTCTCCCCCAAGGGGGGTTCAGCCGTAATCGCCATGCTTGGCCGATGCATGTTGGCGATCGCAGTAGGTGTTATGGACTCAGAAAGACGCTGCTGCCCATCCTCTGGTCAATATCCCTCTGACGCCTTCTACGGCATCCACTGGTAGAAATGGGGTGGTGCTATTCGCGACCGACTCCACACGGAAGATAGACAGAAGAACGGAAAATGTAGATATTAAAACTTAAATGCATTTTGCTATGATTATTGTGCTTAGTCAATTGATTTCACGTTAAATACGTGAACGAATACAGTTCAACGGTCTATATTAACAGGTTTACATTATATAATCACTGAACCGAGAACCATTAGTAATCAAAATAGATCGCATCAGTGAAATAAAATACCAAAATTTAAATAGGAATATCCCACACATTTAAAGTAAACAATTGTTTTATTTAGGTTAAAACCCACTTAACACTAATTGGCAAAGTTACCGCCACAACAGAACGCGGCTGCTTTTAAAACTTATTAAGTAACCGTTGGGTATGTTCTAGTTTTGAGTGGACGGTATTTGGTGGTAAAAGTCCTGTGAAGGATGAATTTAAGTATCATCCACCATTTTAGATATGAATGAAAATAAAGATTTTGATGTGTTTCTAATTGTATTTGCATATTTGCCTAGATTTTTAGATATACTTTATTAATCTAAAGTTTTATGTACAATCACGAGCATAAATATGTACGTATATAGATTGCAAAATTCAAAGCAATTTTCTCGTGAAATAACTATTTCCACTTATAGATTTTTTTTTAAATTTATTTTGGTTTAGGGTTTTTTACAAAATAGCATATCAAACCCATTGTTCCTTATTACTATGGTCTACTTCTACTTACTTATACTATTAATCTTAACGAAGGCTCAGGCGGCCGGTGCTAGGTCGGCGGTATTATCAAATATAGTGCTTGTACTAAATCTGATGCAGGGCCACTCAAAGCACTCTATGATTCCTACGTCCATCCTTGCAATACCCTTTCCACCTCATTCCTGACAAACTCCATCAGCAAATGTTGCACATCCTCAATCTTTCCACAAGTTGAACAATTCGGAGTGTTAGCTTTTCTCATTAGGTGTGCAAACTTTGTCGATGGATAGTGCCCTGAACGAACTCTAAATGCCAACTTAACTTATGGATAAAACCTGTTTTAAGTTTAAATACTTTATTCTCAAAAAAAGACAAAAGAGTCACTTACATGAGAATATAAGGTAACATTGTTATACATTTTCTAAGTAACGGTCACCGATACAATAAAAAAAATAAAAAACAATACAATAATAACAACAATTAATCGTTGGATTACACTTTCAACGGTTTTATTACTAATAAAACTAGTCGGTTGGTAACACTTTTTTTTTTTTTTTTAGTGGGTGGTTTCCATTATGTACTGTGATAGTCGTGATTTAAAACCGCTGAAAGAGCTTACACTTTTTATATATGATGGTAAATTATTATAACATTGCGCTCATTCATATGTGATATCCCTTTTCGCATAATTTGTACGTGTCTTTGGTATGACAAGTAAGCTAGGTCGTCGAAGACTGCGATTACTCACTTGAGATTTTTTGACAAACTTTACGTTTGTGCGAATGGTTCCATCCATAATCTTTCTTATCAGAATACTGGTGCTATACATATAAATTTGTCTTATGTTCATTAGTTTTGTTTCCTTAAAAATTGTGTATGTTGGTGTCAAATACGGATAGCGAAACAGTGTCTTAATAATCTTGTTCTGCATTCTTTACAGTTTCTGTAGCTTTGTTTTACCGGCGCTGCCCCAGATCTCTATGATATAATAACTGTATGTAATTTATACTATTCGTAACCCCATAACATTTCAATCAATAGATTAGGAGAAAATCAGTTTAGAATGAGACCAACAGCTGTTTACATGTGTTTGCTGGTGTCTGTACTACCTATGAAAATACTGACAGTATTTAAGTTCATCTTTGACAACACTGTCCATCTGTAAAGGAAAACACCGTAAAGAAAACTGGTCTTATCCATACTAATCGTTACTATCCATACTTCCATACTATATATACTATATTACAATTACAATATATATACTATATTACTATATATATATTATGTTCTTAAGCATTAGTTCTGGCTTTTTAGTATTAGCTGTTAAGTAGATAAGCCTAGTTTTTAAGTGTTGTTTGTTCTGTAAACCGCTCTATTGTTTTGGGGTCAACCTGTGAGATAGGGTGTGCTGTAACACGTCTACTAGTTTTAAAATTACTGACAATTGTCAAGGTTGACAATTGTCTTTAGAAAACATGTCACGACAAAACATAATTTATTTTTTCAGATTTATAAAAGAAACTATAATATATTTAATTAACAGACACACAGTCTTTATGCTCGATGGAAAATAATGTAAGTATTTTTAGTCTATATTTTAAGTAATAAAAGATTCCAAGAATCTATGAAAACAAGTATTACAAAATAGAAACAGCAATTGAGAAAAATGATTTCATGCATATAAAAATGTAAAATATATAGCATATTATGTAAACATATACTATAGTGCATGTTAAATAAATAAATAAATAAATCCATACTATTATAAATGCAAAAATGAGTTTGTTTGTTTGCAATGCTTTCATGGCTAAACTACAGCACCGATTTAATATTATTATTATAAATGCGAAAGTAACTCTGTCTGTTGTAACGTTGTATCGTTACTTTACCTGAAAACAATTAAAATCACAACCAAATATCAACAATTAACCTCACAATAACAAATAAATGTCAAATCACAACCACAGATTATTATTATTTAGGGTCGTCCTAAGTTACTATTAGCTATAGTACTAGTGAAGTTCGCCTAATTGTTGTATCCGAACGTGTGAAATGAGGAATGTTATCTATGCCAATTACCGTATTTAAGCCACGACGAAGGACATGACAGCCCTTTTTTCGAATTCCAACATCGGCAAAGATAGACAGAGGTACACCTGTTACCCATTAAATGTTCTTCGCCATTTTATTTTCTTGTCAGCCAGTTTAAATTGGCTACTAATAGTCTAAAGTATTAAACTCAGTGAATTCGTAACCCCATATTGGGTAAGTGTTGAACAGCTAACTATATTTTACATTTCGTGTTCCTACCTTATAGGTTATGTTAGGGCGTGCACCTATGTAATCGTTTAGTTTCTTCTTATTGCAGCTTAATATGCCTTATGCGTTATTTCTAATGCTGATGCAACCAATTTGCTCCTAGCCCAGTGCATTTTGTTACACGTAGGTACCTATTTACCACGCGGTTCGAATTTGCAAATCATGTCTTGTTTCTTTGTTAAAGTCAAGTCATCCATTGTTCATTGTAAACTCCGTACTGATTGTGACAACCACACACACCTTCATTAGCGCACTAGTATATCTCGCTTTGCTTACGCTTTGGTGTCACAATCAGCGGAGATGACCTTCGGCCATCTTGTGACACGCTGGACGTTGCATTCCAGGGTCCAAAGTTCCGGCCGAACACCTGGATTTTTATTAATCCGCGGACAGAAGTGCATCCCAACGTTGGGTGCCGCACCACCGCTCGTCCACACCGCCGGACAACAAGCTCCGCGCCCCAGGGTCCCTATTTATCCCGCGTGGCCGCGTCGAGATCACTTCGGGTCTGGCAACACCACCTGCCGACCGTCACCACACCTGGCGTCTCCAGCGTGGCACACCGCTGTGATCGTCGTGCCCAAGGCTGAGCCAGGAGAGTACTGTGCAACTCCCAGGGGAGGTTGAGAGGGAATTAGTGACGGTAGACTTACCCACACCGTTCTCTAATATATATTTTTTTTATGTTGACTGGTTACGTTGTTTTGATTTATTGCTCCCCACGTAACCCCCACGTCACACTGTTACGTTTGCGCGACGTAACGCCTGAACCGATTTTGATGAAATTTGGTATGAAGATAGCTTGAACCCTGGGAAAGGTCATAGGCTTCTTTTTAATATGCGACTTTATCTGCATCTACGATACCCGGCGTTCACGCGAAAAAAGTCGCGGGCAATAGCAAGTAATTTTTGTGTCCAGTAGGAATACAAAAAAAAAAGGAATGTATTTACAAAAATAATAAAAAAGAAAAACCTAAGGTATTAAACTAAAAAAAAACTTAACATAATAAAGCATCAAAAAATTCGTCCACATAGCCGTCAACTGGAAACGTACCCAAGATACTGGCAGCATTGCCACGTGGCATGGCAATGCTTGATCTCTGACCAAGGTAAAAATCAGCTCTTGGATCACGGGAAGTGTCAACCAAACTTGGACATTTCCTTAAAAAGAAGATGAACACTCGGACCCCACGACCTGAGGGTTTCAATCCCAAACGTCTCGAAAATAACGTTCAAACCAAGGTTACTATACTTTCGCCGTTTGAGGTCTTCTGCAGCCGCAGCAGCAGCAGCACCAGCACAGCACGCTGAACTAGGAAGATGGGATGGGGTAAGAGTATCGACGCACTTAATTTATATAGGTCTGTAAAGTGTGATGATCAATGCTCGTACCTTCTCTGTATGAGAAGAGGCCTTTGCCCTACAAAGTAGGCTTGTTTTACTATTTTTTTAATGGTCCCAACCATTGCAAGAAGCTCTTAGTATTATGATCGTCCGTAAATTATCGGCTGCGGTAAAAGTAAGCACTTCATGTACTCAGACTCTACAGTACTGGTTCAAAACTTTATGACAAAAAAGACAACGGACTTCATTCAAGTAAAAATAACTTTTAATCCGCACATCCGCAAGGCTTTGGTTTTGCTTGTTGTTTTATATTGCCACCGACTTGCGAATTGAAAGTTATTTTTTACTTTTTGAAGACTGTTGTCTTTTTGCTCAAAAAGTTTTGTTTTCGCTTTTTATAAAAAGCGAAAATAGAACTTCATATCATACAAATTAATTACGAAACGGTGACACCAAAACAATTCAGTCATCCGTTAATTTTCTACCCTTAGAGGTGGAATATTTTCTTTAAATTTATATGGAACCAAATTTGGTATACACTATCAATTCAAAAAATAATAATCGCATCGAACTACACTGAAAAAGTTATGCGTGATCAAACATAAGAAAAAAAAAAAAGTTCATAAAATGAAAACTACTGGACCAAACTATGTTAAATTTTTGCGGGACCAAATGGCAACTATTCCGCTTTAAACTAAAGAAGAATCATATAAATCGGATCATAAATCTCAGCGTAATCGGTGTACATAGCTACATAAAAATATAGGTACCAATCGAATTGAGAACTACCTCCTTTTTGAAGTCGGTTAATAAGTACATCTTCATCATCATCATTTCAGCCGAAAGACATCCACTGCTGGACATAGGCCTCCCCAAGGGGGGGTTTTGCCATAGTTGCTACGGCAGGCAGGCGGGTTAGCGATCGCAGTATGTCGCTGTCCATTCTCTGGTAAGTCCCTTAGTCGCCGCTTACGTGGTGCTATTCTTTACGTCCGACACCACATGGACAAAAAGTACAACATAATTACTATCAAAAACATTACTTAAATCAATGTATTTTCTACTACACTAACTCTTTTTAAAAAGGATACGAACTTCCAACTTTCTTGGTAAATTATTTCAGTTCTAATAAATAGTGCCACACGTTATAGAAAGTTTGCAATAAGTGTTGAGTTTGAAGCTGAAACTGAGCAATAAGTAATGACAAATTGTCGTTTCTTAACTCGATAACATATTGACGTAAACTTATACGTTCGAGGTTTTGTCACGTTACGTTTCGACTTAAAATGTATTTTACTCAGTGCCGACTTCAAACATTTTAATTGTGTTCACAAAGTTTTTTTTTAAATATCTTTGTCCACTCTAGGTCATAATAAATATATGTAATTTTAATGGTTGTACGTTGTTTCATAGCTAATAGTTTTATAGAATTTCGTATCACATACAATTTTTCTAATAATTTCATTTCATAGAATAATTAATCAATACGCAGAATACTTACTTTCATGGTTTTTAAATCACTGATTTTTATATCCTTATATTTTTAATTTAATATAAAATTTTATTCCCAAGAATGGGAGTCTCAGTTCTAACCAAACTTACTGCGCGTGCGTGCAAGAAAGCATGCAGCATACAAGCAAGTATGCAGCATAAAAGCAAGCATGCAGCGTGCAAGAAACATGCAGCGTGCAAGCAAGCATGCAGCGTGCAAGCAAGCCTGCAACGTGCAAGCAACCATGCAACGTGCAAGCAACCATGCAGCATGCAAGCAAGCATGCAGCGTACAAGCATGTATGCAGCATGCAAGCAAGCATGCAGCGTGCAAGAAAGCATGCAGCGTGCAAGAAAGCATGCAGCGTGCAAGCAAGCATGCAGCGTTCAAGCAAGCATGCAGCGTACAAGCAAACATGCAGCGTGCAAGCAAGCATGCATCATGCAAGCGAGCATGCAACATGCAGCAGGCATAGTTTCTGTCACGGCTCCGGCGTTGCGTGACTCCGGCGGTCCCACGCGAGCTTATCGTCGCAGATGGTATTCACGCTCAACACCGCAGCTTCGGCTTACTGGCCGGCTACGCCGGTAGCCTCAGTCGCGGCGGCGGGCGTTAATACCACCTACTCCTCGCGGGCCGCCTCGCCCCTCCACGCCTACGCAGATTTAAATTACACTATAGGTGTAGGGCAGACAAGACTACGTGGAGTCGGTTTCGCAGCGATTCGTTTCTGTCATTAACTTTGGTAGCACAACATATTGACTTTTCAAGACAACATTTTTGTTTTTGTCTATTTATATCTATACATTTTCGTTGAAATAAATTCCATTGAAAAATACAACAAACAAACTACATTCGTTAAAAAGAATTCTACTTTTTGATAAGTTTGTTTAACAAAAAAATGTGATTAAAAATTCATTGAATTGTGTTTCTGTGAAATATTTTTCATTAAAGTAAATAGTCTTTGAAACATTAATAGTCGAAATGAAAATACGAGAACCAAATATTATGTGAAACATTTTCTGGGAAACGAAATTCTATGAAATTTCTGTCTGCGAAACAAGGGGACACCAATTTTAATCCGTGCGGGAATCTAGGAATCAAGAATGAGAACAAAGATCAGCAAAAAAAAAAACAAAGCCATTTGAAGGAGCATATAATGCAATCAATGAATTTAAAAATCAATTGGCCCTACTTATAAAAAACCGGACAAGTGCGAGTCGGACTCGCTCACCGAGGGTTCCGTATAATTTTGTAGGTACATAATACATATTCATATTTTCATACTAATATTATAAATGAGAAAGTAACTCTGTCTGTTACGCTTCTACGATGAAACGGCTGAACCGATTTTGATGAAATTTGGTATGAAAATAGTTTGAACCCTGGGAAAACACATAAGATACTTTTTTATCCGGGACTTTGTCTGCATCCGCGGTAACCGACATTCACACGGACCAAATCGCGGACAAAAGCTAGTAGGCCATATTTTATTGTATGCTTAATTTTGTCGTGTAGCTGTACATAGGTAAGTTACTATACGTATAAGATGTAGGTACATATAATGTGCAAATGTCCGGAACGGTAATTAATTAGAGGGTATAGTAATTATCTGGTTCTGGTTACCTAAATTATTCTCGTTTCAATATATTTTCTCTAAAGAATATATTTTTTATGATTTAATATCAAATGTATAGTTTTCAGACTTTTCCCTGTATTTATAGTATGAGACGATATTTCTTGCCAATTTCATAGTTCTAGGTCAACGGAAAGTATCCTATAATTTGATTTCCTTGAGAGTGTCGAAATGTACGTTTTTTGCGACATAAACGGCCGTATCTTTTTTTCACGTTACCTTAGAACTTTGATTTTTTTACAACTTCAAGGGACCATGGTTTTAATTTCAACTCGATACCTCTACGCTTTCCTGAGATAAAGGGTCTTGACAGACAGACAGACGGACAACAAAAGTGATCCTATAAGGGTTCCGTTTTTTCCTTTTGAGGTACGGAACCCTAAAAAAAAAACTGATTGCATTGGATGTGTGAATAATTCATACTACCTACACAGCTTTAGCCTTTCCTACCTACACAGTGACGAACTCAATTTCACAATTAGTTTAGCGATATCTAAGGTAAGGTATTCCTCTCAAGTACCTAACTGTCGTTGTGTCTTTTTTGAGTATAAAACCTGCTAATCAAAACCACGAGACGTAGTGTTAATTCAAATATTTATCTGGATGCAGCAGTAAGTGTGACTCAAGTTCTGATGCGGCTTTCTTTCTTTCAAAAGCGACACAACATAAACGTTAGTTATTAGTGGAAACAACACCAAAAGCTGACTATCGATACAATTTGACATTTTGTTTTATTTTTCTACAGTCATTTGTATGGGAATATAGATCGAGTCATTCGATTTCGTCATAGTTCCGTTACGCGATTTGACATTGTCTAGCACTTAGCGATCGCAAACCATTGATCACGTCATTTCAAAAGTCAATTTCATTAATTTCGGATATATCTAATTTCACTATCGTTAATGAAAATGTGATACTGTCTAAGTTCCTTGACTCTTTATTCTCCTGTAAGTATCTTAGAAAATCACGTTCCATCATTTACAGTGTCAATGTCTGAGATACCTGTTATAATAATTATATTGTTGCCGACAAAATTCTGGGAACGCACAACAATTTCACTAAATTAAGGCGTCTGTCCTTTGTAAGATATGACTGGGATATGAGAAAAGTTATACGGAGTTAACTCGTGGATGATAGTCGTGTAGTGACGCCCTTTTAAGTGTGAGACCCAAAAGACGTAATTCTGTGATCATTTTTTGAGTAATTATCGTATTTAAAAGTTAAAAAACTAGTCACAATCTCAAATTCAGCGATTATCTTGCTTCTATAATATCAACAGTAGTAAATAGCTTCGATTTATTTAAACTTTATGCATCAAAAAGTACAAGGCAAAGTACTTATGCCGTAGATGATTCTCTACCAGTCAAACAAAGGTGGTGAGAAGATAACATGACAGGTGCAAATTTATTTTGCCAACGTAATACATCAAAATAATTGTAAATATACTTGCAAGATTAAAAGCATAGCCTGAGGATAATAACTCAATGATTTTAGAAAATCTTCATATTTTTTTGGTATTACTGTTTGCAGACTTTCAATCACAATATAATTTGCAAATATATTAATAAAAAGCTCTAACAAAAAATCGCAAGCCCAGACAGACATCTATCAAATTACGCTCATGGCCTTTCAAACATTTTTCGCAGACCTCAAAACTGCAAATTAAAAGAAACTTTACAAAACCCACCCAAAACACCGCGGCGTTTCTTTTAAGAAAATAATCAAAGCATTTTAATTAGGGGCTTTAAAAAAATCCAAAGACGGCTCCCTATTGTCCGTTGAAATCTGAGTCTAGATCTCGACATAACTGCCTACTCTAAGGTGTAAAAGCGAATCAGATCGTTTGAAGTCTTAGTCACAAGGGGAGTGCTGTTGACTCCCCCAGACGCACTCGGGGAAGGGCCACTCATAAACATCAAAGGTAGGATTTCATACGCGCAAAGATAGTCTGTGGTACAATTTTTATGTGACGCATAATGATGACGCTTTACACTTTTTGACCAACGTTAGTGGCTATTTAATTTTTTTATTTTCGGTATTTACACATTTTTTTTTACACAGTTTTACCAAGGGGTACCGTGTTACCAGCAACTGGTTGTGAAGTGAGTGAAGTGTCAGATATGCAATCGGTATGTAAAACACTGGTATCCAGCTGCATCTAGTTAGACTCGAAGCCGACCAAAATATAGTTAGAAAGAAACTATACTCCATTAGAAAAAGAAGCTCATAGAAGCAGGAATGCAAAACATGTTATTTCAAAGATAAGTTAAAACAATTTCAATTAAACATATTTTAACATAATTTTGATAAATATATCTAAGATAGTACTAAATATGGACGTTTAATAATATATACAGAATAAAATTCTTTTAAAGATATTTGGTAGAATTACAATGAAACGAATAACGTTACGGGTATTGTTCATCCCTGCTTCTGTTAGGTTTTTAGCATTGACAATGTAATTTTAAATTGGAATTAAAAATACAACTAAATGAAAGCCACATAATTTTAGAAGATAACTTATTAAAATGGTTACAAATACGCGCGACAGCTACTGTAAAAATAGATTATAATGAATCCGGTGTCTATCTTAACTTTTACATGTTCATTGTACTTTTGTTACAAAGTGTGCATTACAAATAACCTTTTTTAACTTCTGTCTAATGCTATTGTAAATGGAGTATAGGTAAGCAGATGATGACCATATTTTGTTTGTCTTAGCCGATGCTGTCCCACTACTTAGCAAAGGTCTCCCCCAAGTTACCTTCCTTCAGGAACTTACGTCCTTCCAACACAATAGTAACACGCATAAAAAAAGAAATCTTATATCTGTTAAACTAACACCAAAAAAATTATCTGCATCGCCGTCATCTGGAAATGTGCCCAAGAGACTAGCATTGCCAGAATGATATTGTAAGAGAGTTGATTATTATTAGTAAGTTGGTTTGTAAATTAATACAATTACATATTCAATATATTTTTAGTTCCATTTTATGTAAAATTGAATATTAGGTAGTATCAGCTATTTTACAGTTTGCGTTAAAACAGAGCTAGTCATAAATACAAAAAGTGACGTATAAGATTTCATATAATCTTGGACCTTTTTGGTTGCAAAAACATGAAACTGTTGTCAATTTATAGAATAAATTTTATCAACCATTCACTGAAAATTCTGCGAAATTTTGTAAATCAGCGAACAGAGGTATGAGAGACTTAGTAAAAGCGAGGTTATAAAAAGTCGGCAAAAACTTAACAGTTGATTTTTTAAATGTAATTGATATTTAGTTAGGTACCCTTTTACTAAACCTCGGCCGTGCGTTCGTCTGTCCGTCACAGGGTTATATTTTTTGAACCGTAATAGGTAGACATTTGAAATTTTCACAGAGCTTGTATTACTATGATAATGGCCGCTATAACACAAAATAATAATAGTAAAATAATGTTTTAAAATTAAAGTGTCATACAAAAAAAAACAATATTTTTTGTGGCTTCTTTTGTTCGATTTGTTAGATATTGTATTCAGTACACGTAGCATGACCACGCTATGTCTACGGAAGAATAGACATACTGACAGGAAGAATAGACATACTGACAGGAAGAATAGACAAACTGTACTGACTTGTCTATTATTGCTGTCAGTATGTCTATTCTTCCGTAGACATAGGGTGGTCATGCTACGCGTGCTGGTATGGAACCCTTCATATGCGAATTCGACTCGTGCTTGGGTGGTTCTTTTTAGATTTATTTGTATAAACAACATAGGTACAGTCAGCAAAGGAGATAGGTATGCAGGGTCGTCAGATACAATTAAAGTTTACTTAGACACCGATGGATGTATTTGAACAAAATAAAATAAATTTAATAGAGAATAAAGATTTCAATTATTTAATTAAATTTCATTCGAAAACATCCATTGGTTTCTTAGTAAACTTCAACCATTTCCGATGACCTGCATACCTATCTCTTTTGCTGACGTACAAATATTTATTTTTATTATGCGTGTGATATGTATTGTTTGCATCTAAAACAGGGGGGATTCTAGTGAGGGGTTGTAAGTGGAATAGTATATTATCTGCTTATTGTCCCTTTCTACTTGTAAGGGGCAATTGAGTGAACTTGATTGTGGTGGAGTGAGATGTTTACCGTGCAATCGTAACTTAGAAATTGTTCAAATGGATCTTTTTAATCCTACACGATGGTGAGAGCTTCATGGTATTTGCATTTTGCATTGTAATTTAAAACATCTCGAGTTATGTTGATTTGAAAGTCGGAGAAGTTTTCCATCAAAATGAGCAAAAAATAACGTTTTTACATAAAAGACAACCCATTGATTTGAAGTCGGTTGATTTTTTTGTAAAATAAGTATTTTATTATTTGCAGGAAGATGCCGATTCTCTAAATTTAAACTATGCTAAAATTACTTTGGTCTGTCAAGCCTGGGTTCTTGGACGGCCAAGCATACAAAATTTGTCAAAAAAAAAAAAATCTTCATCTTAAAATACAAACGCCTTGTGCTTGTCCTGAGTTTTAAACTCAAGTACCTTAGTGAGTGGTACTTGTGAACTTCAAAGAAAGTATACCTATTGGTAGAGTAGTAAATACGTATAGCCATACACTAAGAACAGCTGAAGGACTCATGGGTTAGAGGAAATGAGGGAAACATTGTGAGTGTAAAAAAATATGCCAATTGAAATAGAGGACGAATTTTGAAGACAGTTTCCAATTAATAAATAGTACTGTGAAAAAATAAAACATGTTTCGAAACTTAGAAAAGTTTTGTTATTGAAATTGTGAATGAAATATAACAGATTTGATTTTGGTAAAAATTCTCTGATTGTTATTTTATATCCAATCTTTCAGAAAAAAATTGAGACATCGCTAGATGCCTGGTAGTTGTGAAAAAATGAAACTATTATGTGTAGAAGAATATGCATAAAAGTAGGTATAGTTTATTAAAGTAAATAAATATGGCCAAAATATTTTTTTTTTTTAAGATTATTTTTAATAAAAAAAAATACATGTTAATTTATCACCACCATGATCACCACCAACAACCGTTTCGACGCACCGCACAAATGCTTCACATATAAAAAACAACTATAAATGCTTTAGAAACAATATTTTCCATCATAATAATTTCCAAATATATAAATTTCAAACAAATCCAACAAATAGATAGGTACATATCCTCAGAAATTCAACATCATAATTTTAAACAGAAAATGTCTGAATAATCGCACCTAAGACAACCCTACAATTCCATCACCCTTCCAAGTGTGGAATTCCGCGGCAATCCCCAATTATCATTCCAAACATCGGAGGATTAATTCAATTTCGCGTTACTATGAATTAATTGCTATGTAGGGGAGTCTAATATACCCCGGTGACACGACATAGGTAGCTACAGAAGGTTAGGTTCACACAGAGAGCGAAAGCTTACGCGCACCACGTACAGCGAGTGTGTGTTCGCGACAGGCATTCGTTGAGTATAATTCGTGCTTTAGGTTGTGTTGGTATAAACCCACCTTGCAGTTTGAGATCACCGATATAGATGTACAGGCACTAGGTACAGGCACTTGTCCCACCGTGCTATCGACTATTTATCGCTTATGAAACGCACATAGATGTGGATCCAACGATGACAATAAATCAGACATACATCTATTAAAAGGTCATATCGAAACATCGAGTAGTTAGTTTGTAAATAAGTTTATCGCAGCGACAAGAGGTATCAAAGAAAACACTCGCTCAGCGATGTTCGCTCAGCAGTCAGAACATTTTCCGAAAGACTTTCGCTTTATACATATGCATTCTAGCGGCTGATCGCTGAGTGGTGCGAGTAATTGCCCGTCGTACTCGCATACTCGCTTGAATCTCAGCGACAGAACTATTTGAACTACACATTGCTTGTTTCTAACTCTAGTCGCTTCTCGCTAATCGTCGGCGGTGGGGCAGGTGTCCATGTGGGCGTGCATTTGTTTTCAGGCTCATAAACGAAAACAGGTCGACTCCATAGTAGTCCTTCTGTAGCTATCTACTCTGTGTTCGTGAGGCTTCACAGACGCCAAATTGGTTTTTACACGCTGACATACATTTTAGAATCTGATATGGTTGTTCCCTCGTTAACCAGTGAGTTACTCTAATTAAAAATTGTTTCAATTATGCTGCGTTGTAACGGCGATAGGATTTTGCTTTGTGAGATTGATAACGTTGACTAAATTCGTGTTATTGTTGTCTGTTTAATTATTTTTGCACTTATACGGAGTTCCTTCTGTTGATGAGATGCCAGGACGAGATAAATAAACGTATTTTTGGTTAGCTATGTTGCCGTCTTTGTCTAACATTTGTAGTTTTGCTGTAGTGCGACAGTGACACGAATAATGCTTAGCCGAAGCAAGTACGGAATGAATCGTTTATTTATTTCGGGCTTAAGTGTTTGGAAAATGCTTTTTTTTTAAGTTAACAATCACATAAAAATTAAGATTATCCCACTATTATTCTACTCCCAATGTTATACAAGCGAAAAAATTGAGGATGGTTGAATTGATGAAATAATGGATTCATAGATGGATGTTTGTTACTCTTTCACGCTTAAACGGCTGAACGGAATAAGATGAAATTTGGCACACATATACCACAGATAACACATTGGGTTTTAAGCATTTTTATTTCGTTCATGTGTTCGAGTGGCGCCAGTGACAGAAAAGTTGTAAGTGAATCGTTTGACTTAGTATGGGCATGTGAAGAGAAGGGATGAAACCAAAGAGTCTTGGATGAAATACATGTGACCAAAAGAGTTATGAATATTAATGTGGATGGATGGAGATGGAGAGGAAGGCCAAAGAACAGATGGATAGATTGTGTGAAGAATGATATGAATGACAAGAGAGTCAGTGCAAGCATGACGATTGACAGGACAAAATTGAAGAAGAAAACAAATTGCACCGATCTTATGTAACATGGGACGAGGGCAGGAAGATTATGATTATAATTATGTTCCCGTGGAAGAAACGGTTTAACTTTGGTCATCTATAATATTATTTGTTTGTCATAAACGCAATAACTGTATTCCTGAACGTCCAAATGAAACGCCACAAATACGTCAATTACAATAGAGCTCAGCTGCTCGATAGATGATAAGCAACTGTCATCCAAAGCCAATGGTCAACGGCAACACCCTAATGGACGAGATTTACTCAATGATCCTATAAACCTCTGGTTTATTTGCGTGCGGGCTTGAAGCGTATGACGTCATACTCGTACAATGGTTATCTCCGTGCAATAGATGTTGCGAATTCAAAAAGAATTCTTATATTTGATTTGTTGACGCATTGGATGAACGAGGCTGTAACTTATTATAGATTGAGAAAAACGGATTAACTAGTGTGTTAATCCGTTTTTCTCAATCTATATTGAGTTACAGCCTCGTTGTCGTTGTCGTTCGAACTCCTTGAGGAACGTGGCTGTATGCCAGTGGGCATACGGCCACCTTTTTCAAGGAGTTCCACAGGATGACACACCGCCTGTCGCGTTCCTGCGGACACTGATCGTTTTTCAACCGTCTTTTTTTGTATATTTGTTACGCGATATCTCCGGCAAATGTGAATCGATTTTGAAAATTCTATTTTATTGGTCCCGGCCACAAATTTTCAATAATCAGAAGCCAGAAAGGAGGAAAACTAGTCTTACCAAGAGGTATAGTATTACCCAGTAAGTAACTGGATTGTGGAGGTCAGACAGGCAGTCGCTCTATGTAAAACACTGGTATTCAGCTGCATCAGGTTTGACTGGAAGCCGACGCCAACATGTCTGGGAAAATGTTGTGCGTACAAGAGACATAATATTATTAGAGTTTATTTTTTTTGTTCGTTAGACGCAATGATGAGTTTTGATGTCAAAAAGATTCAAATTCAAATGCAAATATTTATTGCTCAACACAGTACATAAATATACATTTCTTGGCGTTCATTGAATGCGCAGTCCACTGTGTTGCACCAATTTAGGCATGCAAAATTATAATTAAATTCACTGAGATGAGATTATCTAATATTATACAATTTCATTAATTTAATATCCTTAAACCCTGTCAAATTAATAATTATACAATGTCATAAATATAATATAGTAAATATAATAGATTTTTTATAATCGATTAATTTTCTGAAATTTCAGCGGAATCTCAGGTCCTATTACAAAATCATTCACTAATTAGGTAGAAAGCTATACTTTATTCCAAGTGTCATTGGATTATTATGCTTTATGGTGTACTTCCATGTGAACGAATTCGCAGGCAATGAGAAACGAGAATAATTTAGGTAACCAGAACCTGATAATTACTATATCCTCTAATTAATTACCGTTCCGGACATTTGCACATTATATGTACCTACATCTTATACGTATAGTAACTTAGATGACAACCATTAGGGCTGTAACGAGCGAAAACTAATGTGATAAATATGACACCCTTGATAAAATGCCTACTCTAGTTGGCTGTAGTAACTTATACCTATCTACTTACATAATATTACTTAGGTACTAGCTAAACGACGAAGTTAAGCATACAATAAAATATAGACTACTAGCTTTTGCCCGCGACTTCGTCCGCTTGGATGTCGGTTATCGCGGATGTAGGCAAAGTTGCGAATTAAAAAGTAGCCTATTTCCTTCCCTAGGGTTCAAGCTACCTTTGTACCAAATTTCATCAAAATCGGTTCAGTCGTTTTATCGTGAAAGCGTAACACAGTTATTTTTGCATTAATAATATTAAAGTATGGGTGGCACCCAGTAGTTAAATGGTGCTTTCTATCACTGAATGATCTTTTTTGAAATAAGATCAGCTACCCTATTCTCTAACGTTACCATTCTTAGCTGTGCTCGACGGAGAATTCGACATCGTGTCAGCCGTGAAATCGACGTTGAGCTGAGCGACTGCTTTTGCTTAGCGAATATCGTTTTTTATTTAAGACCTGTCAAAAGTGTCAAATTATTCAACCTTGAGTAGTTCCACCAACAGCCGTTCAGGTGGCGTTAAAGTGCTAGGCAAAGGTTAATTAGAACGAAAATGTAACATGCCGCTGTCGTAGTCTCGAGCTTTAAGTTTTGTTACTTAGAGAATAGCACCACAGTACTTCCTAGAGTACCTACAAGAGATGAATTACCTCTTACTAAATTTTATTAGTATAGGCTAGCTGCTGTGCATGCGGCTTTGCTCACGTGGATCTAAGTCTAATAAGTACATAGGTAGGTATTGAATACTATGTCATCAATATCCAAGTGAATCTAATCGGTCTAATGGTTGCAAGCGGGACTGCTGAAAGTTGTGATAATGGGTTTTCCGTAACTAATTTGTGAGTAGATACCCCAAGTCTAGATTAGTGCCTGGTTGGCTATTGGATTGGCGTCATGTTCGTGAACGGACGCCGTCAGTTGGGACTGGTCATCTCTTAGCTGCCTCGGTTATTTTGAATTTTGGTTTGAATTGTTATTATAACTATATTTTTCTCTAGACCTCTTTTAACATGCAAGACTTTTTACATTGTCCTCACATTGTACCCTTAGATTCAACATGAATGATGTAACCTAAATTTGTAAAATATTACTGATTTTAAAAGAGTGTTCATGGAGTTTCTTGCTCGTTCATCTCCATAGAAACCTACTGTTTGGAACGAGCAATTATCTTCAACTTTCTGACTGACTCTGACAATTCAAAAGTACCTGTGTACCTGTGTGTGTGTGTGTGTGTACCTATGTGTGTGTGTGTGTGTGTGTGTAATTGAAATAAATGATTTTAAGTTTGATAGTTTTTTTCCCAGGCGTTTTTATCCCATTCCTGGGCAAAAGCTTCCCTTTCGTAAAAAATCATAAGAACTAAAAACATAACGCATAAGCAAAGTTTAAAGCGCACCTGACGGTTTATTCTATTAAATAAAAAATCTGCTTAAACTGACCTTGGCAAGAGCTGGTAATCCATAGCATAGTGGGGTGTCAAATATACCACTATCATCATCATCATCAGCTGAAAGACGTCTGTTGAACAATGGCCAGCTCTCCCATATAACCACTATGCCAGGGATTAATTCCCGTCAAGCTTAATTAATCGAAGCAGATTTTGCAGAATGGACTTTTTGCTCTAAATACCCTATGTGATGCTCTTGTTCTGAAATCATGGGTAATGTACTACTTTAACTGCCTACTACAATTCGTAATGAACCAGATCTTCAACTGCCTATGCTTTTCTCAACTATGTTGGGGTCGGGTTCCAGTCTAACCAGATGCAGCTGAATACCAGTGTTTTACATAGAGCGACTGTCTTTCTGACCTCCACAACCCAGTTACTGGGTAACACAATATCCTTTTGTAAGACTGGTTGTCAGACTTTCTGACTTCTGAGTACCAAGACTGTCAAAGTTCTACAAATGGGACCAACGGCTTTACGTGCTCTCCAAGGCATGGTAGGGTCTCAGTATGAAATGGATGGTCATTTATCCAAGGTAGGTACATCCGTGGCAAGCGAAGCCGTGACTGGGGGCCAAGTCTGCTATTTTTATAATTTCGTCATTCCAACACGATCCCATTATCATTTTGCTAAAAGTTCGTAATCTGCTAAATCCATAATAGTCGATCATTGGTCGGTCAATGGTTTCGTAATAGAATTGTGTTATAATGACATTGTCAACAAATTTTAACATTTATTCATGCCAGATTTCATTTATATATATTTTTACATATTATTTATAAGTGTTATAAGCAATCTGAAGTAGTAAGAAGTTCGTAAACTAAGTCAGTCATTAATTTGTCATTATGTACGAGATTACCATACTATATCATTTCTTTCAATGGAGTGTCACTGAAAAGTCAGAATGACGCCATTATATTAGTAGATCACCAAACTTGTCAAAATCAACAATTTTATTATGAAATAAATGATAGACCATTCTGACACTATTGTAATAGCAGACTTGAGGCCCTGATCTAATAACTGGAATCGTAATCGTATCGTTATGAAATATATAAATTTTTTATTAATAATCTCATTCACTCGTTTAACTGATGCTAATTTTATCATAGATCGCAATTTATGACTGCGCATTGAATTTTAAACAAAGAAACTAGTTAAGTAATTTTCATAACACGCCAAAATAAAAGCAAAAGATTTAAAACACACGGTAAACTCTGTAAGTAATTAAACACAGAAAGCGTACTCAAATCCTAACCTGTCCAGTACCTACATAGACCAAAAATTCAAAGCTAAATTCCCGGCAATTCCGGGAGGCGTGTTATGGCGGGAAATTAATACAAACATAGTGGTTTGGCTCGAGCGTTTTATGGGCAACGTAAATCAAATGTGATTCCTTAAATTATTTATAACAAAATCTCTTTGGTGCTATTACTTTGGTGGCAAATTGAGTGGACTGAGTTTATTGCAGCCTTCATCTTCCCGAACAAAATACTAATTCACTAGCTAAAACAAATAAATTATCGTTTTGATTTAATATGTAATGTTTTTGTTTGTGCAAATGAAAGCACATTCATACTACCTACTACTTATTCAAGCAAAATATGGATAAGGGGCATTGTATTGCAAATGAGGCTGGCTTATAATCGGAATATGGAAATGAGAGTTGATCGCGTCACTATGTGATCCAGAAGGAGATCGGCGAAAATGGGGTCGTAAAATAGATTAATTCCGGGACTGTAATTTTATTCGTTGATGACAAGAAGTAAATAACTAATTCTCAGGCCAATCTACCAAGTATTAGAGATGCACAAAATATTTAACAAAACTTTTTCGAACATTAGGTAAATGATGTTTGTACCTCACTCTAGAAAACTCAACCTGCAAAACCCTCTATTTCCAAGCATCCAAACTAACTTGAATAATATCGATAAAATAGAAAAGGTCACCCACCCTACTCCCGATAATGCATGCAACACTAAAACCATCCATAAATATTTATTCGGCTTATAGGGAAACATGTCCATGTAACTAAAGAACGGTCTCATTAAAATGGAAAGGGTAGACCACTATCCCCGAGATTTTCGGATCAATAAAGAACTAATTAGGATGGGATGGATTTTAAAACTTTTGTCATTCATGAGCTCCACAAATTGGAGATCAATTGAGACTTGATATTATTTCACTTTTATTTATCGAGGGGCTGAATTTTAATGGAGGTCGTTGGGAATCGAGTTCGAAGAGTGACTGAAGATGAATTTATTGAATGAATGATTTTGGGTGGATAGATCCGGGTAATTCATACTTTGAAGGAAAGAAAGATGAAATATGTGTTTTTGGTGAAGCTGTTTATTGAACGATTATTATCAAAGATTACATTTTTAACCCCCGACCAAAACAGAGCGGTGTTAGGACATTAACGTGCTATGTATTGTGTGTTTGTCTGTGGCATCGTAGTTCCCAAACGGATAGACCTTCGACATTTGGAATTTTAATAGACAGCTGATTTTGGAAACAAGGCTTTTAAGTGTTTACGATGAAGGCTGAATAAGCCCACTCGAAAATATCATCATGTTTCGATTATGATGAAAATAATTTCAGATACAAAAGACGTCATTCTAGCCTTAATAAGTTTTTTAAACTAAAGGGGCTATTTAACGACTTTTACAGATTTTAAACTGACAATCACGTCAAAATGTGCAGTGTAAATGATTTGAAAAAAATATATGTTAAACTAGAACATTCTCTTAATCATTTAGTAAGTGAATATTTTTAATTATTTTTTTTAATTTTGAAAGAATACTACTTTTATTTAATTTTTTCGACTAAACTTTGAGAGTTTTGGACGCAGAACTGATGCAGAACGGACGCAGTCTGCGTCCAAAACTCTCAAAATTTAGTCGTATAAATTAAATAAAAGTAGTATTCTTTCAAAATTAAAAAAAGGCGTATACTAAAAGACAGATAATAAAATTGTTTGTAAGATGGTGTAAGTTTCGTTTAATTATACCCGGTAGATTTTGTGTGATTGTCAATGTTTTGTCCGCGTCAAACACAACTTCAAGAGTTAATTAAACTATTTAATATGAACTTAATCAAAAATATTCACTTACTATATGATTAAGAGAATGTTCTAGTTTAACATATATTTTTTTCAAATCATTTACACTGCACATTTTGACGTGATTGTCAGTTTAAAATCTGTAAAAGTCGTTTAATAGCCCCTAAAGTTAATGTTGAATGGATATAAAGTGTTTGTGTTTAAATCAGTCAGAAAAAAGTTGGCAATCGAGTTGGAAGAGTGAGTTAAGATGAATTTATTGATTGAAGGATTTTGGGTGAATCATTATTAAACTGGCAATTCAAACTTGAGGAAGGAAAGGTAAAATAATTGCTTCTGGTAAATTGATATTTTGAACGATTGTTAACAATGACTAACTTAGAATAACTATTTTAATTGACGAAGAATGAATTAAGGGCTTTATGTTGATTTTGTGATTAAGTCTGTAAATGACAGACCGATAAGTTCATAATTTTTTTTTTTTTCTTGTTCTGTCCCACTCCTGGGCAAAGACGTCCCTCCATGCCTTCCATTTTCCCCAACCCTGGGCTCCAGTTTTAATTAGTTACTTATTTAAATTTAATTGTAATGTGTGAGTAGTATTGCGGTACCTAGGTTTTTTTATGTATTGGTTAAATCAACAAAATCTTATACCAAAATTTCAAAGATGTAATTTTTATAACGGACCTGTTGTAGGCAATAATCTTATCAGGGTTTTCTGTTTACCGCCAGCAAGTTGTTATTACAATCGCCTTATCAGCAATAGCAGATACCTACTTAGTGTATTTTCAACGCAAAAAATCACGAATAATTTTCCCGGAATTTTCGAAGGCGGCACAAATGGCGAGCGAATCTGTAAAGTAATTTAAAATTATAACGAAGTGCGTCGGACAGGTTAATTATTCAATTAAACAACCTGGATAGCGTATTCCTGGGCGAATTTAGAATTTGCATAAAGGTCAATCAAAGCCCGATCGGATCCGTGATTACCGAGAGAGGATCCCAAGTTTACCCGTATTTGAATAGGTTTTGTTTGAAATAATATATCCGAGTGTATGCAAGGAAAAGGCCTTATTACAATATTAGTTTCGGTCTATATTCGTATTCCTTTGACTATTTGATCCTCTTGTATTTTTGGGATGATAAAGTAGATTGTATTTCTTTGTTGTGTCATACCAAAGTATTCCAACGTTTTATCATATTTTGTGGATGTCCACTTTGTGGGCTATATTTAGATATTCTGTAAAGTAGCTTGACTTTGTCTGACTAACGAAATCCAGTTATAACTACAAAGAGATCTATTTTGTTATCTTTTTGTGCGGAATTCAAGATAGTTGAATGATTTCTTAGAGAATCGTCGAGCTTCATTTGATTGCCTTGGCATTTTCTGGTAGCCACTGTTGATTCTGGCTTTCAGAATTTGCAGTGGTTTGGAAAAGAGTAACGCGCTTGTCCCAATAATAAAGTGCTATAACGCAAAAAATACGTAATCAGTGGATAATAAAGCTCATTCAAATTGTAAAGACTGAGTTATGCACCTACCTTGGAAGGTACCTGCTTTGTGACCTCCAAAAAGCTTCAGTTACAAATTACACAGTTATATAACGATCATTTTATATAATACTTCTGCTAAGTAAAGATACTCGTACTGAAATTACAGACGACCCGCTGTCGTTACATAAGTTGTTATAAAAAATAATTTCGCCATCAAAATCTATAGCCTTATTCGAGTCGACGGTGTCGTAATGGAATTTTAATGAGAATTTCAGCTGCTCGCTGTAATTTCTTTTTTTTTCCGCGTCCGAAATAAAAGAACGGCATTTATCGAAATCGATAACAGAGTCATTTGGTCTCAGAAGATAATGTCGACAATCCTGACCGTATTTTTATTGATTGGTCTTTTTCCCTCGTCAGATGTTAATAGACTTTTATGATCGTAATCCTCTTGCAAATTATTGCAATGACGCGAATTTGATTCGATTTACGCGGGAATCCGGATCTATAGCCTTTGTTGAGTTATTTACAGACAAATCAAATCATTTACTTGATTTTATTTAGAAACGGATGAATTGATTTTGGATCGTCTCCGATTGTTACCGTTATCAACTTGATTAGATCGCAATTGAGTTGATCATTGTTTTTGTTGCTGGAACAAGATAAACAGTTGATTGGCTTTTGATTGCATTAGTTTAAAACACATCATAAAAGTACGTAAAACCGTTGGTGCTGGCCTCCGCTGGCTGGGGGTCGTGACTAAGTAAAGGCTGTAAAGATCGATCGGTCATTGTTAAGCTACGCTTGCCGCGGTCGATCCGTGGATGGGTGACCACTCAATTTATACCAAGATCCCCCCCCCCCCCGTTTTTCGAAAAACACGTAAGGCTGTTGTTATCGGCTGTCATTCGTAGATCTTTAATAGTCGTTATGGGTGTAGTCAAAAGTTCGAAAGTCTGACAACTTAAAGTCTTTAAAAGTGTTACCCAGTATCTGGGTTGCAGAGACAGGATAGACAGTCGCTCTATGTAATTAAGTGTGTGTGTGTAAGTGTGTATGTATGTGTGTGTGTTGTATGTCATTTTGGTCGAAAGGTGTTGTGTTCCAGCGCTTCCGTGGCCGGCTACCTGCTGAAGCCGCGCGACGCACGGCGCCAACTTTACGTGTGAAATAGGATTTATTTAATTATAGTTGATAAGGTTTTAATATGTATTAGTTTGTTATTGTTTGAGATTATTTTGTGTATTTTATGCCTAATAATAAAGTTATTATTATTATTATTAAAACACTGGTTCAGCTAAAGTCGGTTAGACGGGAAGTCGACTTCAACATGGTTGGGAAAAGACTAATCATATTTAATCACATCATTAAAGCATAACACTTCAATGATGTGATGTGATATCGACAGCTAGTGACTTATTGACCAGTAATATTAAACTAATGTGGTTTCAAAATGCGTTTTCGGATTATCATGTGGTTTTAAGTTCTGTTTGTTCAATTCTAAAGTTTACCATGCGATAAGCGCTCATAACATCTATGTAGCAAATCACAATTTTACAAAAGCGAACAAAGAAATACTTTCCAAAAGAAAGGGTCTGACCAAACGTAGCATTTTTCGGTCCGTCTTCTTAAAAAATCACTTTGCTGTATTTTTCGCACACAATTTGCTTTTTTTTTCGTTCATTTAAAGATCAGAGTAAACACATTGCAAAGTTTACCCAAAAAACGTATCAGAATTGGTTATTTTCGTTGGAGCACCCGAAAAATCCGGATCGAGTTCATAGTCGGGCCTTGGCGTTGGCGAAAAAAGAAGAAGAAAAATGAAAACGCGATAAAATTGTCAACAATGGAATCCGTAGAGAGCTGAACACACAAAAGTGTTAAAATAAACTTGGGTTCTGTAAGCAAGCCTTATCTGAGAGCCCCAGACGGTGATCCTCGAACTTAGCGATTCTTTAGAATTCATAATTAGGAATATTTTACTCCGTAAGTAATGGTTTTGTATTATTTATTCACTGGGTTTATGAATAAATAGGTAAAGTATTTTTGATTTATGAAGGAAGCGGTAGTGTCGAGATTATTTTCATAAGTAGGCCTACTTACTTACAGAATTTGAAGTCTAAATACTCTAGATATTCAGGTTGGTTATAAGTAATGACTTATTTGAATTGATTTATGAGATGAACACTTTTCCTTCAGGTTCTGTCTATAAATATCAAAATGTTAGCTTTCGCCCGCGTGAAAGTCGGTTACCGCAAGTGCAGACAAAGTCACAGATTTAAAAGTAGCCTATGTCCTTCCTCGGGGTGTAGGCTATCATCATATCAAATTTCAATAAAATCGGTTCAGCCGTTTCGTCGTGAAAGCATAACAGACAGAGTTACTTTCGCATTTAAAATATTATTAAGGATAATAATGATTTAAAGTATGGTAGTATGGATAAAATAAGTGATAAAAATCCAATACAAGACGTAACGTAAAGATAATTGAGTATCATTCATAGTAGTTATCTCTATCGGTCTTCACAGTACCAATTTCTTTTGTTATTATTATCTTTGTGCGGCTGTGGTATCACTGCGACCAGAGCTGATCTATTGTGATCGCCGCTTGTGTTGGTTAGAGATCGCCACCATACCCTGCAGCTATGATGAACTGCAGAATCTGCTTCTATCGTATGATTTCAGATCAACACAAAAAAAAAAGACAACCGCCTTCAAAAAGTGAAAAATAACTTAAGCACAGAACACGCATTGACTTTAGTTTCGAAATTCAGTGGCTTTGTTCTGTTTGTGGTTTTGTATTGCCACCGACTTCCGAAACTAAAGTTATTTTTCACTTTTTGAAGGCGGTTTTCTTTTTTTTGATAAAACTTTTTATTTTTCGCTTTTTAGCCCTAACATCCAAATCCATTAAGAAACGGCGACACACTTAAAAGAGATTGTAAGTCCTCCAAAGATTGAAGAAACTAAAACGTCGTTTGAGTAATTTATTTGGGACTTTGTTGATTTTCTCAAAAAGGACTGTATCAATTTTGATAAAATTTATATGGGACCATTTCGGAATAAACTCCTTTCGAACAAAAAGAGAATTTTGCAAATCCGTCTATATATGACAGAGTTATGCCCGAACATACATAAAATAGTTATTTGTTATACAAGAGTGCAAAGTTGCTTTTTAACCGCGTGTTCAATTTTGATGACCGAGCAAGCGAAGGATCCTAAAATTGAATCACGAGCGCAGCGAGTGATTCAAAATTAGAATCCTGAGCGTTAGCGAGGGAATCAAAAGAGCACGAGGTGAAAAATCTTTGCACTCGAGTGCAACACGTAACTTTTCATTCCACCTCAGCGAGGAAATGACTAAATGCAAAAAAAAACGTTTACAATCACAAGATAGGTACACTTTTATTTCAGTTTAGGTATTAATTACTACATTATGACAGGTAAGTATTACAGACTAATCTTTAAATTATAACAAAATAATACTAAGGTATAATTAAGAAAATTTTAAAGTAACGTTGCTACAGTTATTTAAATTGAGTGTAATATTTTTGTTTGGTACTGTAATATTGGTGTTAGTCACTTGTGTACTGTTTTTCGGTAAACTATTTGTCATACTTAATAGTTGTACCGATTCATCGGATTCCCTTGGCGTGAATGTTGGAGAGAGAGGGAGATGGTTAGGTGTTTCATAACGGCTTATTTTTGATGTAGAAGGGCCAGTCCAAGGATCCGATTGAGGCTCTTTCAGTGTAATGGCTCCTACGATGCCTTCACATATTTTAGATTTATTTTGGATGGAATCCTTTATGTATCCCTCTACAACTGCATTGGACTTCCAGCCTCCGTGGCGCTTAAGGGACAGGAGATCAGCTCCGGAATCAGCCAAAAGTGTGGCTGAAGTTCGTCGGAAACAATGACCCGTGTACAACAGGGGTTCTGGAAGTTCAAGAAATGTTGCTATTTCTCGTGGGATACTGCCAATTTTATTAGTACCCATAGGCTGTCTAACACACTTTCCATTGCGATACTGTAGAAAAAATCGATTGATTGGAGTGTTAGGCGGGCGTAAGGCTTGATATTTCTCAACAATCGTTACGTATTCCTTGCGAATGACGAAGTTGCGGTCTCTTTTTGTCTTTGTATTAGGTAAATTAATTAATAGTAAGTCATCTGAATGTTTCTCAATGTTTTTGACATTAAGTTGTGTTAGTTCATTAGTTCGACATGCTCCGTTTATTCCAATAATAAGAACAACCTGTAACGTAAAGAGTATTGTAGTAGATAAATGAATAAAATTGATATGAACGCATAATTATGCCTATCAACATCTACTAAGTATACTATTTTTGAGATTAATATACTTAAGTAGATACTGAATGTGCAACTGACTTACTTTTGCCGCCAAATATACGGAATCGGGTGCTTCGTTAAGAAACTTTTCAATATCAGATACTGTGAAAACCTTCGATTTTTTTGGTTGATGACCAGATGAGGCTCTTTTTAAAAATGCCACTAATTTAGGATAGGTATCGATATGTTTGTCTTTTTTCATCTTTATTGTTGCTTTTAGCATCGAATACGTACTCCATAGAGTGCTTGCTTTCTTGTTCTCGGATAATTCTATAAAATATGCCAGCAATACGTTTTCTGAGAAAGTTTTGGCTCCTTTTGCTAGTCGCCACGTGTTGAACATATCGTACTGTTTTAAATACTTCTCGCGTGATTGTTGAGGGAGAAAGCTCATTTGCGCATTATTAACAGTTTCAGTCAATTCTGTTGGCGTCAAGCAAACTTCCTCGTCGCTAGAATCACTCATTTTAGTTTTTTCACTTGTTTTCAAGTTTCTTGTTTTTAATAGGTTTAACAATGACGTGAAAAAATGCCGCGTAAAGAACCGCGTACAAAGCAAATTGATAAAAGAACACCAAGAAGGCTCCGAGTCTGAGTTTTTAACAAATTAAAAAAAAGTTGTATGATATATTCGGCACCATACAGGTAAATAGGTTTAATGTTTTTTTTTAATTCACAAACTTAGTGCACACGATGTTCTAAATTCAATTTACTTTATCCTCTAGAGAATAAAAACGCCTTTTCCACTCAGATATTGAAGATTAAAAATACTCTTTCCGAGATGGTGGGATGAAAAAAATATATAAACATTCGAATTGATAACCACCTCCTTTTTGAAGCCGGTTAATAATTATAATAAATAATATCCAGAAGCAAACAGACCAACGCTTAATCCTCATCATCATATCAGCGAGAGACCAACGAAGTCGGTGGCGGTGGCTTTGTGTTTGTTGTTTTGTATTGCCACCGACTTCCAAAATTAAAGTAATGTGTGACCTGTGCTAAAGTTATTTATCACCTTTTAGTTTTTGAAGGCGGTTTTCTTTTCTTTTTTTTTTAACTTTTTTTATTTATGTTTCTTAGTCTATGATCCGGACGCGTCTGCTGGTTCAAGGTAGCGAGGGAAAAAACTTCATGAAAGCGTTTAACCTTTGCCTAGTAGAAGGACAGTATAAGCGAGAAGAAAACCAGGACCTAGTATAATATAATTATATCAGAACCTATTCTGAAACTTCTACTTCACTTCACGTTGTTAATGGTGTCAAACATATTCTTTTTCTCTAGCCTGCACTGTTCCTCTGATTGGCAAAGGTCTTCAAGTCTTTCTATGATCTTTTTTCCCTCACCGCCTTGAACCAGTCCACGAGGTACGCGTTCAGGTCATCAACAAATTAACAAAGATTGCATTGTTTTTTCTATAGAAACTTAGACTTTAAGATCTTTAGTAGTTCGGTGTTAATTTGGAAATTTCCAAAAGGTTGGTTGGCACTTCCCGTGATCCAAGTGCTAGTTTCTACCTCGGGCAGAGGTTAAGTATTGACATCCAACATGGAAATGCAGCCAGTCTCTTGGGCACTAGCCCAGACGATGGAATTTTTTGATGACTTATTACTTACGTATTATTATTACTTTTTTAGTTTATTAGTTTTCCAAGTTTGAAAACTTTTCAATTCAGTAATTAGGTTTTAGTAGATAATAATACCTATAATAATAATAATAATAGGACAGACTACACTCACAGACACAACCAGGTAGCAAACATCATTCATCAAAAACTAGCACTCAAGCACACTCTTATACAAAATACGAACACTCCTTACTACAAGTACACACCACAAACTATCCTAGAAAATGACACGTACAAACTATATTACGACCGCGCTATACTCACAGATAGGACCATCCACTATAACAGACCAGACATAATCCTACAGGATAAAACAAAAAGAATCACTTACCTCATAGACATTGCAGTCCTCAACACACATAACTTACAAAAAACAATAGTTGAAAAAATTAGTAAATACACAGAACTCAGAGATGAAGTAACTCGAATATGGCGACAAGAAAAAGTGTACGTAATCCCTATATAGTCATATCCACAACAGGCGTTATCCCGAACCATCTTCTCTATAGCTTAAAACTACTTGATCTACAAGCAACTCTTTATATCACTCTACAGAAAGCTGCCATATTAAATACGTGCCGAATCGTGAGAAGGCCCCTAACAGAATACACCCTCAACATAATACACACCACACGCTACATTTACTTGGCTCCGGCCCGTAAATGCAGTTAAAACCAGCCAAAGAGCTGAGAACAAAGAAAACAAACACAAATAATAATAATAATAATAATAATATGTGGGGACATTTTCACACACGGCCATCTGACCCCAAACTAGGGAGACCCTGTACTATGGGTGTCAGACAGCTGATATACATACACAAATACATTTTTTTTTTGTAAATACATACATATATAGATAAACAACACCCAGACACAAGGCAAACGCTCATAACACAAATGTTTACCCTAGGCGGGAACCGAACCCGCAACACGCTGCGCAGCAGTCGATCGCTCAGCCACTGCGCCAACCGTGTCGCCTATGTATCTACTATTTGTTATCAGCTCAAGATTACAAAGACTGTTAATTACAGAACCTTTCTAATAAGATCATATCGCATAGATCGGATCAATACTAGGAGAAGACAATTAAAATAATTAAAATCGTTTCATCAACAACATCAAAAAAACTACTTACTACTTACTTACTGCGCTGCGTGTCGAGGGTTCGATTCTCGCTCGGAAGAAATATTTGTCTGGCCTACAGACAGTTGTTCCAGGTCTGGCTGTTTGTGTTCATGTGTTTATATGATAGTAAACGTAGTAAACTCTAAAAAATATCTTGTATCGTAATACAAGATAATTTTTTAGAGAAGAGCAAACTAAATAAAAAAAATACTTAACAAAATCTGAGTTTTGTTTATTTATATTATAATTTTTAAAAATTACATGTCAGGTTTCGTACAAAAACAAAATGATATAATTGAGAACACACAATGGAATAATGGAAACAAAGAAATAATTACATCAAAACTACCTAAAACCATTAAGAATGGTTTAGTATACGTCCCCATCCTTTACGCTAGATCCTTAGTTTTGATACTTTTAATTTAAAGCAAGAAAACTGTCTATTGGTTCCCCAAAGCTGTCTATTCCGGGGTCGTGTAGCAATCCTTTTAAATCTTCACGGATGTGTCTGTGGGACACAGATAGTCAGCGGGGACTTGAGCAACTGTTGCGGGATATATTGTTTAGTTCCAAAGAAATAAGGGTAACTTTTGAAAGAAGGAAATTGAATTGAATTGAACCTGAATAGGAAGAAATTCATAGTAATTTTGAAGTTTAAGGAGTGAATTGACGTGCGTCTTAATTTGAAGTTACCGGGTCATTAATTTAAATGGTAACATGCAAGGAGTAAATCAATAATACTTGTAAAACCTTACTCAGAGTTCAGTGCTCTCACAAGGTTAATCCATACTTATTGCTTATTTACTTATTTAATACTAGCGGGCCTGGCAGACGTTGTCCTGCCCTTAAAATAAAAATTTCATCAAAATCGGTACAGCCGTTTAGGAGGAGTTCACTTTCATACACACGCACAGAAGATTTTTTTAATATATGAATGTCGGTAATCGAACAAACAAACAAATAATTGTACTTATTATAAACTGGCTTATGCAAGCTAGTTTATAATAAGTGCAATTATTTGTTTGTTTTTTTGTGTAAGTAAAAAAATACTCTAAATTAAAAAAATCAAGATACAACAAGATAATTCTAGCTGGTGCAAGCAGGCCTTAGTGTGTTTCTAATTAGCTTATTGATATTTTTTAATTGGGACAAGCCCGCCACACTATTCCCTAACCACTGTAACTCCTGTAAGCCAGAATCAACAGTGGCGTCCACCAGAAAAGCGCCAGAGCAATGAAGCTCGACGAGTCCCAGAGAAACGATTCAACTGTCTTGGATCCCGCAACGAAATTAATCAGAAAAGAACAGCGGAGGAGTAAGAAAAACATATATTCCACTTCCCTCCAAATCAAGCAGGAGACAGAACAGAACTAGACCAATAGGCACAAAGGGACGTTTACAACTGGGAGAAACCCAGTTGCTAAGCACCACGGATTATAATTGACACTAATTAATGGGTCCTAAAAAGCTTATTGATAATTAGCTTTTGCCCGCGACTTCGTCCGCGTGAATGTTGGTTATCGTGGATGCAGGCAAAGTCGCGGATTAAAAAGTAGCCTATGTCCTACCCCAGGACTTAAGTTATCATCAGACCAAATTTTATTAAAATCGGTTTAGCCGTTTCGTCGTGAAAACGTAACAGAGTGACTTTCGCATTTATAATGTTAAGTAAGGATAATTAGTATATAATTCATCATCATCATTTCAGCCCAAAGACGTCCACTGCTGGACATAGGCCTCCCCCAAGGGGGGATTTTACCATAATCGCCACGCTTGGCAGGCGGATTGGCGATCGCAGTATGGTTGTTACAAAGACACAGAGAACGCTGCTGCCCATTCTCTGGTAAGTCCCTTAGTCGCCTCTTACGACACCCACGGGAAGATATGGGATGGTGCTATTCTTTACGTCCGACACCACACGGACTCACACACGACTCTACACGGAGTATATAATTAATATTAGTATATTAGTATGGAAGTATGGATTAGGAATGTGAAAAGTCAAGACTGGTTACTGCAGTATTTATGGGCCAAGATAGCTAGTTCTATAACAAAAATCCAACTGTAGTGGTCGTTGTAATGCAAGCGGAAGTTTATGAAGACATACATCAAAAAAATCTCATTTAACTAAAGAGGATCATAAAAGAGAACCGTACCTTACTAAAACTTAACTCCCTCATCACGAAACTACTATAACCGGCGCACGTTCCCATAAAACAGATCAAAATACTCTCACGTATTCTATTTGAATGAAAATTCTCCATAACGAAATTTTACTCGAAGTCCAAAGTGGGATGGGAAATTTCGGAATCCACGGAACATAAGTATTGGACCACTTGTCACGCGTATCCTGGTACCCAGGGGACAGCATTGCTAAATTCGACCAGGGAACACGGGATTCCATTTGCCTATCCCATAAAATTTTCAACTGAAACATCATTTTAATAAAACATGAAAAGTTATGTCATATGCCACAGTTTATTTGGAAGAAAAATTATGTACACAATTTATATATTTTTGTTAACTTATTTTGCGTATTATTTGTTGTATTTCACGAGCCCGAATCAATTGTTAAAACTATAAAGTAATTGTGTTTTAATAAGTAAACCATAATTATGCTATAAAGGGATAAACAGAAAATCGTTGTTTTATAAATCTGTCATGTCGATGTTCAAGTGAATTCCAGAAGGGATTCGAATTCAAAAAAATATGCAATCGTTTTTTTCGTGAGTGTTTGAACTCTAGTAGTACTTAAGCACGTCAATTGAATATAATACAACAAGTAATTTGTATTCTAATCAAGAGTAGTTTGGAGCACCCATACACCCAGTCACCACGTCTTAATGGTTACAAATGCAAAAACTTCAAATATTGAATTCCTCCTGCAGTTCGCCTAAGTGTTTGAATCAAACTTACCTTTTTGGCTAGAATGCTGATTGTACTATGTAGTAAAAACATTCAAAATCTAGTCACTATTTCTTAGAGACAATCAATGTCAAAATGTTAAAAAAATGAGGATAAAAAGAGACGCTTTTGTTCTTAACAAGTTAGTAGACTTGCCTCTAGGTTGCATTGGCATACAACCATTACAGAATCGTCCATTTCGTGTCTCATTTTTCTGTGAACATTTGTAGCATTACTATCTTCATCTTCATCTTTTTCAATATCCTTAACTGGCTTCACTATCATAATAATCCCATTACAATCCGTTTCATAAACAAAAATGTCGCCTAGATGTGCACTTATTTCTCAGCTATAATTCAAGAAGATGCGTTAGTATAATGTAAGTGTACACAATAAAAAGTAAATATACACATAAAATATTTCAGCTGCTCACAAATAACAGGTTTATCTTCGTCGTAAACATGAGCTAAAATTTAATGCAAATGGTTATACACTTCCGTATTTTAAGGATTTTATTTCTGCAAAGATTTTGCTTTGCGTTTCGCTCTTTGATATTTATGATGTTTTAGAGGAAGGAAATTTAAGCGTTCGGTTATGTGCTTATCTATTTTAACCCTTGCATATCCACGGCTATTGGCACAATAGGAAACATTACGCGAATCTCGGCGCAGAGGGCGCCACTAGCACATTCAGTAAACCATAACCTCATATTCTTGTTATATTATGTTATTAATTGTAATAACTAGGTATTTTGTGAAAATATATCAAAGTTTTAATTAATCTTACTTACCTGACTCTACTTTAACTAGGTATATTATGGCATCCTACGGCCTAAAATCATTTTGGTTGTCTTATATGATAAAAGTGAACGTTATTCTGTAAATACAACTTATCTCACCAGAATACTTAACCTGAACAAATTTTCCCAAAGTTTTCGAACATTTTCTTCTTTTGGAAATGAATAATTCCCTTCATTTCTACATTGAAATACACGGCACTGATGCATTATTGTATGATATAATACACTTCCCAATTTTGAACTCAATTAAAGGCAAAATTTCACGCTTTGAACGACTCGTCGAAAAACTGTTTACTGTTTATGCTAGTGCTGCACTCTAATGCTAGAACATTGTAGTAATAATGTCCCCTATTGACACATGTATTGTTGATTATTGCATTACTAATTTTAGTTACATTGAGGAGGAGCTCGTGGCTAAGTAAAAGCTGAACATATCGATTGGTTAAAGATTAAGCTACGCTCGCCACGGTCGGTCTATGGATAGGTAACCATCCATTTTATACCGAGTGTCCTCCGTGCTTCGGAAAGCACGTAAATCCGTTGGGTCTCGGCTGTCACTCGTAGATTTTTGGCAGTCGTTACAAACTGGGTTGTGGAGGTCCAAAACACTGGTATTCAGCTACATCCGGTTAGACCGAAAGCCGACTCCAACATAGTTGGGAAAACACTTGATAGATAGAATTAGTTATACTGATTCCATTTATTCGGTCCTTCTATTTTTCCAATATTATGACCAGTACTGTGAATATTTATATAACTAATATAATTTCCCTGATTAAGAGGACACACAAGGGCCGTTTTTCCATACAAACTTAGTCCCCTGTTTCCTCCCTGGATAATGCCAGTAGATCAATTTTTTTTTTTTTAGATATCCATGGCTACTATTGGCATGTCCCTATGATTTCCTTTTTCTCATAAATTTATTATTAAAAAAGGTATAAATATTCAAAAACCTAAAAAATTGGCATGATTTTCCGCTGTGTCAAACATTCAGAAAACAAATTTGACTTGATTATATAAAAAATAGAAAACATAGGAACACGGCAAAAGCCTTTCTTTATTTTTTAATGAAAAATGCAGTAAAATCGGTTAAGTTTTGGAGAAGAAATCAGGGGACTACGAATCATTGATTTTGTGTACTTTTAATAGGTATTTTCGGTCAAAGCTGCAGTTGTCTCTATCGCGCTCTGCGGTTCGTGTTCGGGCATCGCGCGACAGTAATAGATTTTACAAATACCTAATTTTCAATTCTCTAGCCCGTGGTATTTCCTCTTAATAATTTAGTCATACACTCTATTTACACAATTATACTTTTCTATCACAATACTGAAAAACCATTATTGATTTTATTCACAGGATTTAGCAAACCTTCCTCTTAGTCTGTTGTTCATCAACAATACTTGGTTAATGATGACATAGCATTGACAATCGCTTTCGTTTACTGGAACAATTAATAATACAGGGCTGCGTACAATTCGACCATTTATATTATTGTTTCTGGTTAAAGATATATTTTTTTAATATTCTGGCAGTCTTTGCTTATTTTTCTAACTTTTGAGTCTAACTTGTTAAAAAAGGTTTGTGGAATAGTTGAAATTTGATTTTTAAAGACCTTAAATTATTTTAATTAGGCCGAGTCAGAAAAGTCTTATTATTCAATTTAATAAAGGAATCATTTTGACCTTAACAATAAATTTTATAGTTGTTATTAATTTTGTGTTCCGTGAACCCTACCGTCATCGTCAACAACCATATGAAAACCTACTTACACAGTACAAAGAAATCGAACACAAACAAACACACAGTAAAATCAGTCGATTGCTTATTAAACGCGTTGTAGTACCAGCACCAACAACATGCTAGCACAAGTAGCATTATTCCTTACAATATTCGCTTTCATAATTTTAGAAAACCACAATACAAATTCTTTTAAAACAGTTGAAGATTTAAAAAAACAGTTATCAAAGCAAAAAGAAGAAGGTTATAGTCGACGAGACATTTGGGTAGGGAAAGCAATGGACTTCGTTTACTCTAATAAAACGATTATGAATTTAATCGCTAGAGAATTATGGGAAGTTGGCTCCAGGGCTATCGATAGGATTGTTGACATGAAGGATGGCAAGAAAAAGAGTGAGTTAATTTTGAAGTTTCTAGTTAAGAGATTTTTAGTTTATCAAATCGTGATATAATTCTGGTATATATTGTTTCATAATTACTGTACCTACATTTATTCTTTTTTATTTTATGGGAACACCTAAACATTCCGAAATATTTTATTCCGAATTTCGTTATTCCGAATTTCAAAAGTCCGAACTCCATAATACCTAAGAATTATAATGTATATTATTTAAAATAACGAAATTTATTTTACCGAGTGTCGTAATTCCGATTTGCTTGTTTTCCAATTTTCATATGTTCGAAGAATCAAATGCTCGATGGATTCTCGGTCTAAAAAACGACATTCCGAATTTCAATACTTCGAATAAACTGTTAAAATTAAGATTCTGATTGAATTCATGTATATTTTCAAAATTCATAAGTAACGATTCATGTAATTTAAAAACGTCTTAATATATATAACACACAAAAAAAATATTTGTGTGTTATTTTTTTGTGTGTTTTTCTTGTCGTTATTTACGTATACCTGCGTCGGAAAGGGACACCCCTTTGTTTCGCAGACAGAAATTTCATAGAATTTCATTTCCGAGAAAATGTAGGTATCATATAATATTTGGTTCTTGTATTTTTAATTCGACTATAATTATTGTTTCAAATACAATTTACTTGAATTAAACATATTTCGCAGAAACACAATTCAATAAATTTTTAATCACATTTTTTTGTTTAACAAACTTATCAAACAGTAGAATTATTTTTTAACGAATATTGTTTGTTTTTTTCCATGGAATATATTTTTACGAAAATGTGTATAAATTCTCAGACAATAACAAAAATATTGTCTTAAAAAGTCAATATGTTGTGCTACAAAAGTTAATGACAGAAACGAATCGCTGCGAAACCGACTCCACGTAGTCTTGTCTGCCCTACGCCTAGAGTGTAATTTAAATCCACGTAGGCGTGGAGGGGCGAGGCCGGCCAGTAAGCCGAAGCTGCGGTGAATACTATCTGCGACGATAAGCTCGCGTGGGACCGCCGGAGCCCCGCAACGCCGGAGCCGTGACAGAAACCATGCCTGCTGCATGCTCGCTTGCATGCTGCATACTTGCTTGTCCGCTGCATGCTTGCTTGCATGCTGTATGCACGCTGCATGTTTGCTTGCACGCTGCATGCTTGCTTGAATGCTGCATGTTAGGTTAGATAAGAACTACGACCAGCGAAAGATATTATTTTTATTCGAGAGAAAATATTTCTATTCAAAAGTAATTAATCGGTCAGTTCGGAATTTTGAAATTTTACAATTATAAAAATAGGATGAATGATAAATCGGAGTTATTATATTAGGAGTTTTGAACCATTCGGAATTATTGAAAATCGTATTTCTGACTTTCGGAATAAAGTTTTTCGTATTTATGTACCCTTATTTTATAAATTGATTTTTTTTATAATTATCTTAAAGCCAGAACGAAATTTTATATACAAAACTTAGAAACAAAAATAACAACAATATTATTTAGATTTAGTAAGAAAGGTGGGGAAACCATAGGGCATCAAAAAACTCATCCACATTGACAACGATGTGGATGAGTTTTTGATGCTGATTTTGGGACGTGCCCAAAAGGCTCGCAGCAGTGCCACGGTGTATGGCAATGCCGATTGTTTGGTCCAAAAATAGGTTAACAGGCTGTTCTCAAGTAATGCACTTACCAACGAACAACATTTTATTTTTATAACAGATATACTTTTATAATCTTATAAATCTCTTTCTAACGTCATATTGTTACTAAACAAGATAAAAATAAAATTTGGTAATAGCTGAACGTCATTTTCCTACGTAATTATTGACCTTACATTACTCACGATCCAAACGGTAGATATATACATAATTCTTTTTTTAGTTTGCTTATGGTATTGGGAAACCTTAGAAAATTATGGGGAAATACGAAATATTACGTAAAATAAATTCTAGAGGGCGTTACTCTTTTATTACGTAAAAAGTAATGTTGTTTTTTTTTTTTAATTTTTATACAACTTTTATGCCCCAAATAGGCCAACGTCTGTTGGGTCAGCTAATTAGAAATATATTTTGACCTTACCTTAAGACAGGAATAAGTATTACTGACTGTCAGGCAGTGGTGTGTTTCTTTATTTCAATTTATCACTTTTATTTTCAGAAGACAAGACGTGAGTTTCCACATCGAATGAAGATACCGAAATAAAAGCTAAAGTTATAAGTTATGTAAGAAATACATTATTTTACTAATTTAGATTTTGTGAAATAAATATTATTTCATTCCTTTAGTGGCTTATCATTTTAGAAATGTTATTAATAATAATTATTCTGCCGACTGAATTTCGCTCAGGGTGGCCAATACCAATGAAGGCTAGCTAAGTACCCAGAAGATATTACAGTTTACTAATGTGTGAGTAAACAGAGGTGCACTCCCTCTACCGTACCGTACCGTACTATCATAGTCCGATGGAACGGCAATCTGACACTACCGGAGAGAGATCAAGCGCAAGCCATGCCTTACGCATGGTGGTGTTACACCGCCAACTAACAAACTCTGGGTTACTACTAAGAAATTCCAAACGCATCAATAGTTTGCCCGACATAGAAATCGATCTCAGGACTTAGCAGTCGCATTAATGTCAATGTTACTATAATATTGATAAACTGGGTGTCCCCTTGTTTCGCAGACAGAAATTTCATAGAATTTCGTTTCCCAGAAAATGTTTCATATAATATTTGGTTCAAGTATTTTTATTTCGAGTATTATTGTTTCAAAGACTATTTACTTCAATGAAACATATTTCATAGAAACACAATTCAATGAATTTTTAATCACGTTTTTTTGTTTAACAAACTTATCAAACAGTAGAATTATTTTTTAACGAATATTGTTTGTTTCATGTAAATACATTACACATTCATATATTCCATGGAATTTATTTCAACGAAAATGTATATAAATAGACAATAACAAAAATATTGTCTTAAAAAGTCAATATGTTGTGCTACAAAAGTTAATGACAGAAACGAATCGCTGCGGAACCGACTCCACGTAGTCTGGTCGAAAACGAAATTAAAAGAAAAAATTTATGTGAAACGAAATTCTGTAAAACTATTAGCTATAAAACAACGTACAGTCAACAGCAAAAGTAGATGATCAAAATCAGAAATTCAGTACTAATGAACGGAGTTCGCGTCAGAACTGTGTGGCGTCAAAGTGATTCAAAAGTATGTGTGTGAAAATCACATACTTTTAACAAATAAACTAGTCATAAATTATATAAATTAGTGTTAGTAAATTAGTACTGAATGTCTGATTTTGCTGTTGACTGTACAACCGATAAACTGATTGGCTTTCCAACAATGTGAAATTAGATCCTTGATGCTGTTTTGTCGAAAACAATGTATTAGAGTATTACTACACCAATCGATCGATCATCGATCGATCCCATTGGTCGAAATCGATCGACGTTGATCGATTAGTGTGGTTACTTTGGCCGATCGACGGATACCGTGCGACTAACTAATCGATCAATTGCCGGTCAATGACATCGATCGACATTGATCGATTAACTCCGGCTATAATCCATCACTAATAATAATCAAGCAGCTCGATGAAAAGTCAAAGAAAAGATGGATGAGTTGTGTGAAGAATGATTTGAATGAAAAGGGAGTCGTAAAAGCAAGACGGTGCGGAATAGAAGTAACATGGGACAAAGGCAGGAAGATGATGACGATTAAAGATAGTGCCATCCACGAAGACTCTCACTCTTTTTCAGTGCTGTTGCAGTGCTGTTTGATATGTACCTACATAAGGGATAAGATTGATTAGCTTTGATAACACCCACTAATTGTATTGTTGATTTAAAGTTACCCCTACATAGAAGATATTTTTTAAACTTATATTCAGGGTTAACTTTGAACGTATTTTTTTTCACTTTCAACTATCTTTAATGCACCGTTTACAAAACATCATCATCATGTCAACCTTTAGACGCCCACTGCTGGGCATAGGTTGTGCGTTTCGGAGAGTGTGCTTTGGAATTGCACAATTTAATTCCCCCATCCCCGTTCCATCATCGGACGAGCAGAGGTACGGCGAAGCGTCACCGCTATATGGTTGAAGTTCCACGGTCTCGAACCAAGCGCTTTGACTCCACATTTATTGTGCGAACTGCCAGACTGTGGAATTCCCTGCCCACCTCTCTGTTCCCTGATAAGTATAATCTGGGTATCTTTAAGGCACGAGTGAACCGGTTCATCTTAGGCAAGCGTGTTCCAACTTAGGCCGCATTATCACTTACGATCAGGTGAATTGCGGTCAAACGCAAGCCTATTTAATAGTAAAAAAAAAAAGATGTTCCCCAAGGGGGGGTTTAGCCGTAATCGCCATGCTTGGCCGATGCAAATTGGCAAAACATTGCGTAAAGGCTTCAATTCCTAGTAGAAGAAAAAAATGTCGGCTGCGTTTCATTTTACGAGTAAAGAAAAGTAAAATATTAGAATTTCAGGTAATTATCAAAGTCACCTCTTGTTTTGTATTGTCTGTGAGTGCGTACGCAACATTACCATCATCATCATGTCAACCTTTAGACGCCCACTGCTGGGCATAAGTTCACGCATACTACGATGAAACGTAGGCTGGGATCAAAGTCCCTGCACCCCGAGGCCTCTTTGACCAAGAAATAGTGGGGTACGTCTCCGTGGATGGCACTATCTAAATTAAAATCACACACAACCCGACCATCCCTTAAGTTAACAAGCGTAACGCTACATAGAATATTACACGACACATCCATCACACATCAACTCCCATGGATAGCAGAGCCACGACCTACCATCAAAGTTAAACAAAGCATGACTAACTCAAAGGTGGCAGACACGGCCTTAAATGTAACAGATTGCAGCCATACATTATTTATGAGGGGTGCCGCCACAACTAACATAACATTTAATAATATATGCTAATTAAATTGTCTGTTACCAGAAGTGTTATTCCCGAAACATCACTTAGAAATTCGTATAGTATCAAGGTTTAAATTCGCTTCCGAATAATGTGTGCTCACTTGTGTGTAAATTTGGATCAGTGTTTTACTAAAGGGGCAATATTTATCTATCTAGCCTTTTCCCAACTATATTGGGGTCGGCTTCTAGTCTGACTGGATGCAGCAGAATACCAGTGTTCAATTACAGGCTAACACGATATCCCTTGGTATGTTTCTCAGGTTTTCTAGCTTCTGACTACCCATAACGACTGTCAATGATCTACGAATTACAGTAGGGGCCAAACGCTTTTCGAGCTTTCCGAGGCACGGAGGGGTCTTTTGATGAAATGGTTGGTCCCCCAGTCACGGACTGGCCGCCATGCTTAGTATAACTGTGACCGATGGATCCGTAGGGCTTTTAATTAGCCACGAGACCCATAAAGGTTCCCACCCCCCCCCCCTAGCGCCCCTATTACTTTAACATGCAGCTGTTAACATTTTCGAGTGTAGTCCAGTACTACTTAAAACATTACTGGCAATGTCTTGCAGCCACACATTGCCGAGAAAATATGGCCCGAGCCTGAAAAAAATGATGCAGCAATATTTGCCAAAGTGCGGTCACTTTGGCAAATATTGCTGCATCATTTTTAGGAACGCTGAAAATATTATCTAGTATTAAGTAAGAGAGAGTATTGAGTTAAAATTATACTAAAAACATTGTTGGCAATGTATTAACATTGCCCAGATGTATGAGCTAGAATGTGATTTTACTGGCAGGAACCATAGCCAAACTTTCTACTGAAACAAAAGTAACCGAAGTCAAAGAAGCAAACGTCGATTAGAGTGATATTATTAGCCTATTAATGAGAATGTCAAGGAGAGAAAATTGCATTGATATTGTTAAAAAGTTAACTAACTTTTTAACGAGTAGGTAAAACACACAGAGATTGAGCAGACTTCAATATCACTACATATTATAAATACGAAATACATATTATAATAATTAAAGTCCTTGCCACGCTGAGCATAAGTTCTCTCGGTGTAACCTCTATAACTACTGCACGGATTTTCATATGGTTTTTACCAATGGTATTATGTAATGGGCTGATGTATGCAACTCCACGTCTCAGCGCGTATTATGCGAAAAGTTAGGAAGTAAATGATTCGATTCACCCGAGCTCCTCGAGAAAGGCCAGCAGCGCCTTCATGTTTCTGGTGATCTCCCGTTGGTTATATGCACTACCAAAGTACTTTGCCCTTTATGAAGTGACCTTAGGTCAGTCCAGAAGCGCATGGGTTCATCTCTCGTTTGCTCCAATGCAGGCAATGCACAGTGGGCTGTCTGTAACTCTTATAACAAAGAGATATTTATTGAAAGACCCTTGACCAGTTATGCCGGTTGTGACCATACGCAGCTGTTGTTTGGACAGTCGGAGGGCCTGCCCCGTGAAACAGAAGCAGGAAGTGCCTCCTTGCCTTGCTTGCCTGCACTCGCCAAGTCGGTGCACAGGCTTTGGTGTAGATCCTTGGTACGTGTACAAAATATAGGTTTTAAATTGAACTAGTCGGAGAGAATACCCGACTAGTTCAATTTAATACCTATATTTTGTAAACCATAACATTGTTATTTTCGTAACGAGTACTAAAAATCGCAGTATCTACTAAAAATCCCTACTAAAAATCACTCAATGCGGCTAAAGAACTTCTTACATGTACGGAGTTCCCAACGACAGCCGACCAAGTGATCAGTTCATTTCGATCGAGGAAAGACCAATTAAGGACTACGTTTGAAAAGTCATAGTAATATGCAGCCAGACCCTGAATTTCTTTTTTTCTTTCGTTTCTTGTTTTTAAAAGAAAATCTTGCGTCAAACTAGGAATTACTCCTGTGTCGTGGGTGCACCTATATACACAAACAGCCAGACCCGGAACAACTATCTGCAGGCCATACAAATATTTGTGCCGTGCGGGAATCGAACCCGCGACACGCAGCACACCAGTCAATCGCTCAACCATTGCGTCAACCGTCTCGCCGTGTCGTCACGATGGACCAACGATTTGAAGAAGATGGCTAGCAGCGAATGAATGCAGACTGCCCAAGACCGGGATGATTGGTGATCTCTGGGCAAGTCCTACGTTCATTAGTGGACGGTAATTGGCTGAGAATATAAATGAAGATTGATGTAATATTACCTCAAACTAAAAAACGGAAGAAACATCGAGTTGTATAAATATAAACAGTGATCTTTTATTTTCGTGGTTTGTTGTTAAAACTACACGTTATCACTCATCAACATAATCGTGAAGAACAATCGGATCATCAACGCAAACAATGGAAGTAAACTCTAACAAATGATGCTATACATTAACAGACACTTTCTTTTCACATTAATTTTAGCCCAGAACTGGATTCAGTTGCATCTTAAGCATTCAACAATGTTGTCGTCTTTCACAGTGAGATCGATTTTAGTTTTTGGTATTTTTATTTTTCATACTGACTCTAAAAGACACGGCATACGAGAGGGTCAAAGACCGGAGCAGAGAGACTATAGACCGTCAAAATGGGTCGCTAATAGTGCCATGGATGTGTGGTATGGAAATAAAAGCACAATCGATATCATATCCAGGGAATTCAACGATATCATGTACAAGCTGATGTCACGACCAGGTAAATTGAATCCTACTAATATTATAAATGCGAATGTTTTTGAGAATGAACGGATGTTTCTTACTCAAGGTTAAACCGGTGGATAGAATTAACTGAAAGTGTAAGCACTATAAAATTATTGTTAAGTTTTTATGTTCCCTGGGTAAAAATTTAGGACTTATCTTTTATGTCTACGCAGACAAAGCTGCGGACAAAAGCTAGTATTTGATAAATATACACTATTTCAGTTTCAATTTTATTAAGTTTTTTTTTTAAATAACGTCTAATATCTATTTTGTATACTTGCAGTTATAGACTTCTAAAACCTTTAAATTTCGTAATACTTAAAGATCTCAAAGTAGCCATCTATACCTTCATCTTTTAAGCATGACTGAAATTTTGATAATACATTTCAATACTGAGCCCATTTGAACAGAACTGACGTAGCATATTCCACCTAATGTCCCAGCCAAATAGTGGAGAAGTGTAAGGGTATATTCAAAGGTAAATGGCAGCCATGTATGGGAATTTTGTACTGCTAATGAAATTGCATAATTTAGGATAGTTTTTGTTTTAATTGGTAGTTAATACGATAGACAAGCCTTAATTAGTTAAAACGATAGACAAGCCTTAATTAAATCCTTATTTTTTTAGAAGTTCGGTGGTAAATGTTATAACCAGTTTTATTTTTTAAGGTTATGTACTAGTGTACAAAACAAGAAGCTTATAGATAATAAAAGTGGAGACAACACTCTGAATACCTAAGTGAAACCAACTGTGGGCAAACGCTCTCTGGCTAAATGCATACATAAGATAAAGAAAACACATATAACTGTCTCATTCTTATGTATGCATTCAGCAAGAGAGTGTCTGCCCACAGTTGGTTTCACTTAGGTATTTAGTGTTGCCTCCACTTTTATCTATTAGCTTCTTGGTACCAAATTACCAATGTAGAATGTTACATTACCTAAACATTATTTTGGTGATAAAGTAAATGTTCTGAGGTTGTTTGTCGCTATTTTTGTAGTGTTTTACTTACCATTATGTGGGTAGATTGAGATGAGGATCGTACCTACTCAGTGGGGTGCATTATGGTTTATGAGATACCTATGTCCAGTAGCGGATTGCAACAGTTTGGTAATGATGTAGTTCTGATGGGGTTTTGAGTGTAGGTAAATAAAACAATACGTACTTTGGTTTTGTAACTACATTTATTTTATTGTACCTATTTAAAATTTATTTTCATTATTCATTCGTAATATGAATTCATCTAAGAAAGGGGCGGTTCGGGTCATACTCTCATGGCAAGCATAATTTAAGTACCAAATAATACTCATCACATGTGTGCAGCATCCACTGTTCTTAAACCTACAATGCAGTTATAGCAATAACTTCTGATTGCGTCCCGACCATTCATGTTTGTTTCTGCAACTATAAATATGTAAATGGTAACACAATATACTGGGGTCTTTCTTGTGGTCCTTCTGGAACATGTAAGCTCAAATCTCGAACTTAATCCCAGCAAGCTTCATAAACTTCCTTTATGGATGACATCTGTAAATAATTCATTTCATGAGATGGCCATAGATATCAAAATAGAATTGATGAAATGCATTTTAAACACTAAGTTCAACAGTAACCCAACACGTTCAAGCATAAAAAAAACACAAACAAAAAACAGTTAGAACACAGCGAGTGTTAGAAGCTAGTTACTATAAATATATTATCTCATATATACCTTCTGGTGTTTCGAAAAATGGGTAATATTATCGGGATTCCACTCTCCGTCAGGGGGCCAAGTCGTGTGTATCAGAATGGCTGGTTGCCTGTGGCTTTGGTCTATGAGAGTTGATTAGAAAATTGCTACATTATTGCTTATATTTGCTTTTTTTTTTTTTTTTTCTTCAAAATATATAAATTTTAAAAGCTTGAGGCACTGATGTACGCTGTCCGTTATACAGGTGTACTGCACAATATCAGTGCCTCAAGCAATTTATATGTTTTTAACATTTTGAAAAGATTAATATTTATATACATCAATTATATACAATCTATATTTGTATGAGTCACTTTAATTTATTTTTTTATTTTTAGTTCGCTTATTTTTCTTTTTTTTTGAATACGTTTTTATTTTTAAATAAAAGCTTGTTTTTAAAAAGTTTTTTTTTTGCTGTAACTGATTAATCTTCGGGTACGCAGATCATAGCACGGTTGTGGAGAGTTATACTTATTAGGTATATCCAGCGCACGTGGCAGCTGAAAACCAGACTTTCAGAGAGTCCATGTTTGAGCGTTTGAACTTGTCCCTCAAGGCAGTCTCTGATTGGGGTGATGCCAATGTGGTCAAGTTCCGTTTTAAATAAAAACAGATTTATTAAATAAACAACATAGACCACTGACATTAATTGACACTTGATTTGTTTGACGAGACGGTTGGCGCAGTGGCTGAGCGATCGACTGCTGCGCAGCGTGTTGCGGGTTCAATTCCCGCCCAGGGTAAACATTTGTGTGATGAGCACTTGTGTTTGGCTTGTGTTTGGGTGTTGTTTATCTATATATGTATGTATTTACAAAAAAAAAATGTATTTGTGTATGTTCAGCTGTCTGACACCCATAGTACAGGGTCTCCCTAGTTTGGGGTCATATGGCCGTGTGTGAAAATGTCCCCACATATTATATTATATTATATATTATATTTTCAACTTTTTTTTTTCAATTTGTCTTTATGCTTGCGAAACAGTGTGCCTCCAACCCATAGACGCGGAATTTAATAAAGAGCCATCTAAAATAATTTGCAAGAAGCTAAAATACAGTTACCAACTTACAAAAACGATGTAAAGCGTAACAAGTCGCCTCAACAACATTTGTAAGTGGACGTTTGACCGGAAAAATTATTATGCTTCTCTAGTAACTGGGACTGTAGAGTGTTCAGGATAAATAATTGGTTACCTATCATAAGGTCGAAAAATATTTGACCGAATTTCATTTCACCTAAAACTTTTCAACTATTAATTATCGTTTCGTTTTTTTTTACTTCATCGAAGTCACGTCTGCCACTGTATCAGTTGACCTATTATCAATTCGATTTTTTTCGTTATTCCGACGTTTCATTTGGTCGATAAACTTTTTACCGAAGTTAGACTTAGCCGAATAACATTTGTTCGAAGTATTATGATTCCAAACATTCATTATGCCACTGTTTTAATTACCATATTTTCATTTCATCAAACGCCTAGAAAGTTTGTGCACACTATTTCATATCTGCTTCATTCTGCTATCTGCTTGCTTGCATGCAGCATGCAAGCAAACATGCAGCATGCATGCAAGCATGCAGCGTGCAAACAAGCATGAAACATGCAAGCAGGCATACAACATGCACAAGCATTGTTTCTGTCACGGCTTCGGCGCTGCGGGGTCTGAGCGCCCCACGCGAGCTTATCGTCGCAGATGGTTTTAATGCTCACCACCGCAGCTTCGGCTGGCCGGCGGAGCCTTCAAACCGCCTGCTCCTCAGCTCGCGGGCCGCCCCACCCCTCCGCGCCTACGCGGGCTTAAATTACACTCTAGGGGTAGGGAAGACAAGACTGCGTGAAGTCGGTTTTGCAGCGATTCGTTTCTGTCACTAAAATTTTGTAGCCTATTGATTCTTTATGACACTATTTTATTTTATATTGATAATGCTACCAGGTAATCTTATATATAAAAATCTTCTGTGCGTGTGTATGAAAGTGAACTCCTCCTAAACGGCTGGACCGATTTTGATGAAATGTTTTGTGTGTGTTCCAGTGGATTTGTGAATGGTTTAGATTCACAATTGGACCCGATAGGTGGCGTTGTAGTTCTAGGACTTGTTTTTATTTTCAGGCAGGACAACGTGTGCCGGACCCGCTAGTATTCTGTAAAATGTTGTTTCGGTGTGGTAAAAATATGGCAAATAAATCATTTGGCAAATGAAAAAAGTTCAAAAGAGGCTTCGGCCAATAGCAAAAAGTTAATTTGTAAATCGACGAAAAATAGTTCGGTAAAATAATACTTATGACACATGATACTTCGATGATATAAAAATATGTCAAATAATGCATATAGCAAAAGAGACATCGGTCAATAGTTTTCGGTAAAATGAAATTCGGAAAAAAACATTTCGAAAAAGTGATCGGTTCCCTAAATAATTAGCGTACTGTTATACGCGAATAGGAAGAATGGATGGTAATTTCAAGTTCATCATCATCAGCCCAAAGACGTCCACTGCTGAGCAAAGGCCTCCCCCATAAGGGGGGGGGGGGGTGCCATAATCCCCACGCTTGGCAGGCATTTCAAGCTGGCTTCACATAAATTCACCGAGGAAATAAAACTAATAATAATACCAGCCTATTATTGTCCCACTGCAGAGCAAAAGCCTCTTCTCATAAAGAGAAGGCACTAGCATTGATCACCACGCTTGCATAACACGGATTGACGATTTCAGACTTTGTTTTTCATGGTATAAAACTAAGTCGCTTCTGCCCACCTAGCCAAGTTACAAACGTTTCGTATTGTTTCTCTTTCTACAGTAATTAACGCCTCGTCGTAATCCATTTTTTATTTTCTATCACGTGACTTATCGTTGACATGACGTCATTCCCATACATTTGATTCGTTTTCTATTAGTGTTATCGATTGTAGATTGTCAATTTGAGTAATACTCGTATGGCTAGGGCCTAGCCTGGTGCCTGTGTGTGTGATATCTGTTAAACTACGCAACGGATTTTAATGCAGTTTTCAGCAATAGATAGAGTGACCCAAGAGGAAGGTTTATAATGTATAGTTTGGTATTGTTTCGTGTGTAACCATATTAATATCAATGTTGCACCAGTGCGAAACTGGGGCGCATCGTTAGATTTATTATACAGCCCAGGGGGCCAAGTCTGCTATTTTTATAATTTCGTCATTCCAACACGATCCCATTGTCATTTTGCTAAAAGTTCGTAATCTGCTAAATTCATAATGGTCGATCATTGGTCGATCGAATTAAAATCAATGACTGCACAATGACGTTCTAATGGTAGGTCACTGATCAAAGTAACTGTCAAAATTTTACCACATTTCGCCTTAGTCAGTCATTCAGTTGTCATTTTGTACGAGATTACCCTTCTATATCATTTCTTTCAATGACGTGTCAGTGGTTGACCATTTGGAAAGTCATAATGATGCAATTATATTAGTAGATTACCAAACTTGTCAAAATTAACAATTATGAAATCAATGATAGACCATTCTGACACTATTGTAATAGCAGACTTGAGGCCCTGGTTTCCTCACGATGCTATTCCGCCACCGATGTCAGTAATTTCCAAGATAAACTTAGAAAGTACATGAATTGAAAATAATATTTTATTTTTTTGTTTTTTTTTCAGTGCGCTCTGTCCCTCCTTATAAATCAGAAAATGATGATGTTGATGGAAACAATGATGATATAAAACTTCAACTACCTTCTAAACAAGTTTCCAGAGTTGAAATTAATTTCATCAATGCAGATAACAACACAGTCCATACGATCAAACTGCAGCCTATGAAACAAGTAACCAACCACACAGTATTCAAAGTACTAGAGCCTTTAATAGAAATGCCTGATTATTGAAGAAACAGGAGATTTCTTTTTAAAATTCCGTACTCAAAATTCCGTACAGACCAGCACATGAAGTCATACCAAACTGTCAAATTTTCCCAATTGAATATGAACCTTACCATTTTGTATTAAAGTTGAAAATCTATCAAAGAAATTTGACAGATCGTTGTAGCTTGATGTGCTGGTCTTTGTGCCAACGGGACCTTATCACTAAAATTGTGGAGTCTTAGTCCGTCCGTTTGTCACAGGACTGTACCTTTTAAACAGTAATAGGTAGACGCTTAAAATTTCACAGAGTATGTATTACTAAGGCCGCTACAGTAAAACATCGATACTTTAATCCATACTTCATACTAATACTATCTCTAATATATAAAATTCTCGTGTCACAGTTTTCGTTCCCGTACTCCTCCGAAACGGCTTGACCGATTCTGATGAAATTTTTTGTGCATATTGGGTAGGTCTGAGAATAGGCCAACATCTATTTTTCATCCCCTTTTTTCACCCCTTTTTCATCCCCCTAGATCGGGACAGGACAACGTCTGTCGGGTCAGCTAGTCTAATATATAAAATTCTCGTGTCACAGTTTTCGTTCCCGTACTCCTCCGAAACGGCTTGACCGATTCTGATGAAATTTTTTGTGCATATTGGGTAGGTCTGAGAATAGGCCAACATCTATTTTTCATCCCCTTTTTTCACCCCTTTTTCATCCCCCTAGATCGGGACAGGACAACGTCTGTCGGGTCAGCTAGTCTAATATATAAAATTCTCGTGTCACAGTTTTCGTTCCCGTACTCCTCCGAAACGGCTTGACCGATTCTGATGAAATTTTTTGTGCATATTGGGTAGGTCTGAGAATAGGCCAACATCTATTTTTCATCCCCTTTTTTCACCCCTTTTTCATCCCCCGTAGATCGGGACAGGACAACGTCTGTCGGGTCAGCTAGTACTATATACTATTATACTATTTATACTATAATTTATGTTTAATTAGAATGTTTTGGAATTCTCTTCACTTACATTGTTTTCACATATAGAAGCAACAAGAATAATGTAGCCTGGATTTTGTAAAAGCTTGATTGAATAGAGTATCCGTGGAGTTTCTTGCTCGTTCTTCTCCATAGAGATTTTACCCTACGTTTTGGAACGAGCAACTAGCTTCAACTTTCTGACGAACTAACTGACTCTTTGACTATTCAAAAGTGCCTGCAAATGGTTTAATTGAAATAAATGCTTTGACTTTGACTTTGAATATTATAAATGTAAAAGTAACTCTGTCACGCTTTCACGACTTAACAACTGAACCAATTTTGATGAAATTTGGTATGAATGAAGCTTGAACTTCAGAAAACAGGTTATGTTTTAACCCGCTTATTTGTCAGCATTTGCGCCGCACAATCGTGCGGACGAAGTCGCTGAAAAAATGTAGTTCGTATACAAAAAAACAAGAGATGTCTAAAAAAATACAACATTTACATATACGTTCTAATTTATTATTATAATAACGGTATTCCAGTTTTCATTGATCAAATTTAAATCTTATTACAAGCTTATTCAGATCATATTTTTCAGCATTTCACGCTCGGTATAAATTTTGAAACGATATTTGTAATAATACCGCACCTGAAAAAAAAGAAAATAAATAAGTGTCGTGTGCATCTAATATAAAAGATCTATGTTTGTCAAAATCATAAAACTACAAAAAAAGTCGTAGAACAATCATGGGGGTGTTTTGAGAAGCCCATGAAGAAATGAGCCCAATAATTTCTTTTGGACATCGTGCTATCAGCAACACAACAAAAAAACGTATTAGATTCTAGTATGGGGAATTATAAAACGATCGAACCAATCACAAATTACTGGACAAAACGTAAATCGACCTCTCTCTGTCTACATACAAATAAGCTTGTACAAAACGTACCAAAATGCTCATTGTCGAGTTATTTCTTGTATTTTTCTATTATTTAAAAATTATCCCTAATAGCTACAAAAGATAACAAATTTCCTTACGATGGTGCCAATGCCTCCTTACTACTTTCGCTACTGGCTCCTGCTCCAATACTGAATGCATCACTGCCAAACGTTGCACCTTCGACAACCCCAACCGCGACACTGCCTTGTGATGCATTCGAGGAACCATAATTAGTGGCTGGAAAATTAAATTGTATTTTTTTGTAGGTAATTACATACATTATGTAAATTTTGCACAGCTATGCTGATGATAAAATCCGTGTTGAAATATACATTAATATATTTTTTAAATAAGTGATCAGTGCTTATTTTTTTTTTAGACAAGTAACTGTAGAGCAGGTTACTTCGCAGTGTGCGGGTGAAATTTAAGTCTTGAATGCAAAATTAAACGCAGAATAACGGCATTAAAGATTTACTACTTTTAACAGAGTACATTGTAAAGTTGTTAAGGTGTAAAGTTGTATAAATCTTTGTAAAAATATAATTAAAAAGTGGTATGCGCACACGACTTTAAAGATGGTGTTCGGCGCGTCGCCGCCAGAGGGCGCTCCTGCGCTTCCGTTCCACGTCGGTCACTGCGATGCATGGAAAGCGTATGTCCCAAGCATGGCATACGCAAGTGCGTCAACAGTAACTATTAAGTATTCGTAATCATGAAATAAAAAAAAAACCTGCACGCTCAAAAAATCAGTTATAATTTTTATATTCGTTGGCAAAATTATTTCTTTTTGTCATTATATTCGGTTTATTTTTAGTACCTAGTACGTGCAGTCAACAAAAAAGCCAAGTAATCAGGGTCGTCCGAATCAAAATTTGTTTTAATTAGTAGAACAGCAACAGTTCATTGATTATAATTAATTTCATTTCAAAACATCCATCGGTGTCTAAGTAAATTTCAACCCTATATTCGAAGACCAAGGGCCATCGGATCTTTATTACTTATATCTTTTGGTGGTTGTACATAAGAAACCTAAAAAAATACCGCATTATGGTCTATCCACACAAATCAGGACCGCGCCCGGGACGTGGGCGGACCGTGCCACGCTCAAAAAAATATCGGTGTGACCATTTTATATGTGACGAGTGTGAACAAAAAGTCCCTGACGGGACTCAGTACAGTTGGACAAGATATTTGGTATACATTCAGCTAACTATAATAAAAATAATAATATATCACGAGCAAGCGAGTGCGCCGCAGCGGCTCGATACACGCACACATAGACACACGCATTTCGTTACGTGACGATCTCTACTAACTCGCACTACCCGTAAGCTGCGTTAAGGAACTTCGTTCCAAAAAAATGGGTGGGTGGGTGATGGGTGGGTACATTTATTTAGAACACGCATAATATATAGTATAGCAAAGTGTGAATGTGTTCTAAATAAATGTATGCTGAGCGATATTGTTCTGCTATGAGTTATATACTATATTATAGCGTAGTCTGCAAGCAGCAAACCGCTTTAAGTTGTTGATAGACATTTCGATGAAACAGAAAAATTCGATACGGAATAAAAAAAAAATATATATAAAAATATATAAACAAAAAAATATATATTGTTTTACCTGTTTAATAAATTCTATTTAAATAATTATTAATTGTTGTTTAAATATTACTAGGAAAATGTTATTATTCTGTCACTTTTTAAATGATATCACACTTTAAAATATAGGTATTTGAAATTATTTAGATAAGATCATCTTTACTATAAGTTTTCAGTAAAAAATATTTATTTATTAGAAGTTCACATTTTTATTAGAAAATACATTTTAATGGCAATAACTATGTCGGGGTTATTCGTAAAACACCAATATATTGTTTGTGTTCTTTGACTTTTGATATTTTATAATTATTTTAATTTTATATTATGGAGTTAAAAATATTGAATTTGAACGCTCTAAAATATGTGATTAACTGACACTGAATAGAAAAGCTCTAGAAAAGTAAACAAACCGTGCGTTGCGAATGCAAGTTTGGTACTGCAAGACTTATAACTAGGCACATGTCAAATGTAAATAAAGTTGACTTGACAGGTGTCTAGTTAGTAGTACTACAAAATACAGATCTGTAAAGTGTTAACAGTGTGTAAAACAACGTTGCTGTTTATGCAGTTAGTCATAATTATAGTACTGCGTGGTTATTGGTGTTTTAAAAAGACTCCTGAATGTATCTTTATAATGTTATTACTTTCATTTGCATTCTTAATTTTAATGTAGATTGTACAAAGGGACTAAAATGTTGTGAAGATTTATATTTTGTTTACCTACTTTCTAAGCAAATAAAGAAAATGATATTCTATTCTATTCAAGTGTTTTACTGGCTATATACCCTGTAGATAAACTTTTGACATAAAATAATAGTTTAAAAAAACTAAAAACACGCTTTTTATAGAAAACCAAACTGAAAAATAGAAAATAAATTTTAATAAATTAAAATTAAGAAGTGTTAAAAATTTCAATAAATATCAATTAATAATAGTGTGAATAAAAAAAAATATTTTATTTAAAAAAAAGCGTGGGGTGCATGCTGTAAATAGTTATAAATATTTTATTGACAGATATGAGTAGAGTGATTATCATTTTGATAATATCTTAAAAAGCACCCCACGCATTTCTAAAAAGCGTGTTTTTAGTTTTTTTAAACTATTATTTATTTGTACTTTTTAGTTTGAAAAATTGAATAATTTTATCAAATTAGTGTATTGTCATCGGTCCTCGATAAATCTACAAAGTTTGAACGAAATCTGGCCGTTTAAAGTGGGTCAAAATCGCGCCCAAAGAAGTCGGTTACAAACAAACATTCAAACATACAGGTGAAGCTAATAAAAAGCGTGTAAATAGGATTATTGGTAATGATAAAAATGTAAAGAGCTTTTTTATTTTCCAATATGGTAAATACATAGATAAATATGGCGAACTGAATTTCGATTTTGATTAAATAATGAAGCTGTTTAAATGGTTAATTAAATCACGTAAATTGATGATGTGGATATTACGAAGATCAAGTTTACACCTAATTAAATTTGTGTTATTGATAGGAAGACCTGTGTTATTTTTAATTCCCTACTTATTAACATATTTCATAACAAGGAAAAATACACCTTTAATATTGCCACTGTTAATAATTAAAACACAACACTTTCGATCACCTTTTTTTAACCCCCTGACGAAAAAGAGGGGTGTTATAAGTTTGATGTGTCTGTGTGTCTGTCTGTGGCACTGTAGCTCTTTAACGGGTGAACCGATTTGAATGCGTTTTTTTTTTGAAAGCAGATTCTCTACTGATGGTTCTTAGACATGTTTCATCTAAATCGGTTCAGCAGTTTTAAAGTTATCAGCTCTTTTGTTAGCTGCGGTAGGGATCTTAGACGCATACCGGATGTTTACTTTGCTTTCAAACATATTATTATAGGTGACCACACTGACCACCCATTGAAACACCCATGTTTGCTATAAAACTATGCAAGATTATAGAATTCTTGGTCTTATGCTGCAGTCAGATTATACAGCACACTAGTACCTAGTAGCAGATATATCGTATTTGGATTCGTTTTAATCAGTATTTTATTAACCCCCGACACAAAAACGACGGAACTTTATAAGTTTGACGTATCTGTGTGTATGTGTGTGTCTGTAGCATCGTAGCTCCCGAACGGATAAACCGATTTTGATTTTGTTTTTTTATTTGAAAGGTGAATTAGTCGGAATTAGCTTAGCTATGTTTGATGAAAATTGGTTCAAGATGACCGCCGCCAAAAAATGGCGGATCACATATTTTTACAACTCCCTCAATATGGTTGTCAAATGAAAGGGCTTGACTAGTAGAATACTATACACTATGACAAATTTTAAATCCAAGATGGCCGCAACCACAAAATGGTAAATTACATTTTCTATTTTCACAACTCCCTCAATATACGGGTATCAAATGAAAGGCCTTGACTAGTAGAATAATGTATACTATATTGCAAGGGAATGAGGAATGAGTAACGAAATGAAAACTAAAAACTTGTAAATTATTTTTGTAAACTCTTATACAAAACCAAACTAAATTACGTTTAAAAAATTTAAAATAAAAATTAAATTAAAAATGTAAAAAAACCCCCAACGCAAAACGTAAAAGCGATTATGTAAAAAGTCAAAAATAATACCTTTTGTTGAGCCATCAAATGTTTGTTCGTTGAAATGGCGCTATAATGTCGCGGCGGGGTACCGCTAAGTTTAAAGCAATAAAATAGCTAAAATAGCGAACTGATGGTAACTAGATTTGCAACAAGATTAACAACTAGATTAGCAACAAAAATTTGATAATATCGAAGCAAATTGGTCGGAAATGCTGGTAAATGAATATACAGTGAATGAAATTAAGGGACTGACTTACTTAAGCGGTACCCCGCCGCGACATTATAGCGCCATTTCAACGAACAAACATTTGATGGCTCAACAAAAGGTATTATTTTTGACTTTTTACATAATCGCTTTTATGTTTTTTACAATATCACAACATTAATAAAGTAGATTTTTATATGCCACACGCAACACAATTTCATATTGAACCTGAAGATTTCTTATAATTAAAACACACAACTTTGATCTTTACGAACCTGGGGCAGCGTAGGTATGAGCAAGAAGTGCTAAGGCCAGGAATACCACAAGACACGTCATCTTGCTTGACCAGTCTCACAACACTAAGGTCGAAAAATCGTTCATCAGCTTTTATAATGTTTTGTCCTTTTAAAATGTATTTATAACGTGTTTATGTTGGTAATAAAAAGACGTCGTTATTATGCTGATGTTGACAGTTAGGGTGGGAAAAGCTGCAGAATAGATTATGTGCGCATGAGTGTTTATAGAGTGATATTTCAAAAGTTCATTTAATCCGTTGAAAAGAAAGATATGTTTTGGAAGATACCTAATTGTGGAAACAAATGATGGTAAAGTAGAAATAATTGTAAAGCCTGAACTAAAAAAAGGTTATGGTCAATTAACTAGATCACTCAATCTGGTATATTACAAGAATGCTGACCCAGACTAGAAATTTCATGACAGCGTTAACAAACATACTAAAGTCATAATTTATACAAACAACCAAAACACCGGCAGGCCATACAAATGTATTTGTTCCGTGCAGGATCAACCCGCAACCAGCAGCGCAAGAGCAATCGCTCAGCCACTGCTCCAACTCATCATCATATCAACCTTTAGACGCCCATCCTCTGGTCAATATCCTCTGTCGCTTTCTACGACACCCACGGGTACAAATGGGGTGGTGCTATTCGCGGCCGGCACCACACGGCACACTTGCTCCAACTGTGTGATAAAAAAACGATATAAAAAATACTCATCTTTTGACTTTGTGTTTTTTTAGATGATATGGCAGATTTCTCTATTGTTAGTTTATTCATACATATTTTGAGTCCGTAGTTCAATGACCTCTCATACAGATGTAAGGCTATAGTACAAGTGGTAGGGACTGCATTCCAGGTACCAGTTTGCATGCAATCCGTCAGGATGAATAAATGGAACAGCAAAGCTAAATTGGTTCGCGGTGGCTCGGTAACGATGCTCTTTTTATTTTTTTTATATTGTTATAGGCTTGCGTTTGACCGCAACTCACCTGATCTTAAGTGATGATGCGGCCTAAGGTGGAGCACGCTTGCCTAGAATAAACCGGTTCACTCGTGCCTTGAAGATACCCAGATTATATGTATCGGGGAATAGAGAATGCTGTGCAGAATTTTGTTGGGAAATATAAGCCTTGCTGATAATAATCAAACTCAAACTCAAAATCATTTATTTCAAATAAACTATTTACAGACACTTTTGAATTGTCAAGAAGTCTATCAGAAAATTGAAGCTAGTTACACGATCCCAACAAGTAGGTAACGAGCAAGAAACTTAATGAACACTCTTTTAAAATCAATCAAAATATTAAAAACTAGCGAACCGACACCGATTCATGGGCCTATAGCCTTCCTCGGTAAATGAACTATCCAATACTAAAAGAATTTTTCAATTCGAACCATGAGATCCTGATATTAGCGCGTTCAAACAAACAAACAAACTCTTCAGCTTTATAATATTAGTATAGATAAAATTCTCGTGTCACAGTTTTCGTTCCCGTACTCCTCCGAAACGGCTTGACCGATTCTGATGAAATTTTGTGTGCATATTGGGTAGGTCTGAGAATCGGCCAACATCTATTTTTCATCCCCATTTTTCACCCCCTTTTCATCCCCAGTAGGTAGATCGGGACAGGACAACGTCTGTCGGGTCAGCTAGTATTAGTATAGATTAAGTCACATCATTCATGTTTAATCTACGGGTACAATGTTGTACTAATGTGTTTTGTAGATATAGAACTATTCTCAAAACTTCACAATGTTTAGAGAATATGAATTCTTTTGTCGGTATAAACATTAAATATTTCTTTTAAATTAAGTACGTAAATCCTCTGCAATTTCTTAAAACTAGTCATAGTTCATTCTAAATCAAGGCATAATGGTTGTGCTAAATACAAGTACTATTTTCACTTTTATTTTCCCTATTATAATTATGGGTGGTGATACGCGAAGTCCAGGTTTTAGAGAAGGTTACGTGGGACAACCAAACAAAAGAGTATCGCAGTGGACCGGTTACGATGCTATGCAAATTTTGTTGGGAAATATAAGCCTTACCGATATGTTATCCCCAGAGTTCTCTAATATTGTGCAGAGATTTAAGAAGCGACAAGGTATGAAAACAAAACATGTTTATAGTTTTACATCTAACATAACTCTCACTAATGAGGAGCTCGTGGCTAAGTAAAAATCTCCCGTTTGGCTGAACCGATTTTGATATGGTATTCAGAAAATTATTTGTTATATTCTGGAGAAGGTTTTGGTATATGCCTATATTACAAAAAATGGAAATTTATTCAGGGCTTTTTGAAAAAGTCAACAAAAACCAAACCATACCAACCATTTTCTGATGTAGGTAGATGAAGATAGTGACAGACAAAAATATGCTCATTTCTTTTTGCGTGAGTTTATGGTTTGATATTGATTTATAATTATCCAAAACTAGCTTATGCCTGCGATATTATAATTATTGTATAATATTATTACACCAAAACTCAAACAGAACAAATCCACCAACTTCCGAAACTAAAGTCATGTGTGTTCTGTGCTAAAGTTACTTTTTACATTACAACCTGCAAATTGCAAATGAAGGAAGAAATTTTGAATTTCGCGGGCTGCCCTGGCACATCCCCCTTAAGGGGCTATTAAACGACTTTTACAGATTTTAAACTGACAATCACGTCAAAATGTGCTGTGTTCAATAGATAAGGTTCACTTTTGATTGCCGTGATTTTTTAAAGAAAACAACGTGTAGTTAGTATGCAGGTTTATTCGCAACTAAAAATGATCATAGTGGACTGTAATATATTGGTATAGATAGCTATTACTTAAACGTATCTATAGGATCACAACACGTAAAACGCTTAACTATTTGGACATTCCGCCCGCCAAAGAACATAGTTCTTTAACTACATTTTAACAAAAAAACTTAAACTCAAACAAAGGCAAAAAAAATTGAAATACTTATGCGTAAACTTAACAAATAACAAGTGTAAATACAAACTCTTAAGAAACATTCCTCTTAAAACTTAATAAAACAATTGAGTGAAAAACAGAATCAACCTGTATATTTCTTATTTGCAGTTATACCGTGTACTATTAAGTATTCTGTGGTTATCTAATACATTGAAGCAAAGAGAACACGTGCGGCTCAGCCGGGCGTATTCATTTAGGTACATTGACAACAACACAGTTTTTATAAGTAGGTCATTAGCAAATAGTTCAACCGAACTTAACGATGTAGGTATGGTAGGTTTGGAGATAACTCATTATAGTAACTACAAAAATAACATTTTGATTTTCGAAACTTCATTGGACAAATAGGTAAATAAACTCTGAATTAAAATAAAACAACTAATATAGGGTTCAACGACATTTTAAACATTAAAATAGGTAAATAAAAAAAAAACTAATTTCATTTCGTTAACATACAAATTTTGCTCACTGGACGCTTATATTCTCCGCTTTGACACCTTACAGATACGACGCGGGTTATATTGTCAGGTCCAGGATATTTTTTGATAATTTTACCTAGTAACCATTTAGCTGGTGGCATGTTGTCTTCCTTTAGAACAACAATATCACCTATTTCTGGTTCATCACGCTTAGTGTTCCATTTGTACCTTTGATTCAAATTAACTAGGTATTCTTTATACCACCTACTCCAAAAGTCTGTTACAATTTTTTGCGTCAACCGCCACCTATCTAAACCAACCACATTACAATTAGTATAATCCTCGTCTGCTAAATTTACTAATGGTTCGCCTACCAAGAAGTGACCTGGTGTCAAGGGTAGAGGGTCATTTGGGTCATCGCTCAACAACGAAATTGGTCTCGAGTTTAAACACGCCTCTACTTGCGCCAGGACAGTCGACATTTCTTCATACGTAAGTGTACTATTTCCTACTACTTTTTTTAAGTGAGTTTTAGTACTGCGCACCGAGGATTCCCACAGCCCGCCAAAGTTAGGCGAGTGGGGAGGAATAAAATGAAAGGTGGTTCTTTCTAAAGAAAGAAGCTCTGCTATGTCTCCAGGAAGAGAAGATTGAGCACTATTAAACATGTCGCGCATTTGCTTATCGGCGCCAACAAAATTAGTGCCATTGTCACTGTATAAATCCTGACAATGGCCTCTACGAGCAGTAAACCGCCTAAAAGCAGCAATAAAACCTTTGGCAGTCATGTCGGTTACTGCTTCTAAATGGACTGCTCGTGTAACCATACACACGAATATGCAAATGTAGCTTTTGTAAGACTTAGCTCCTCGGCCTGGTGAAAATCTGATTAAAACAGGACCACAGTAATCCACACCAGTAGACTTGAATGGCTTACTGGGTTTCAACCTTGCCTCTGGAAGCAGGCCCATTAGAGGAGTAGTCTTTCTTGTTGAGTATCTCAAACAAATAGTGCATTCTCTAAAATGTTTTTTAACACGTTCCTTAGCACGTAAGATCCAGTACTTAGATCTAAGGTAGTTTATCATAGCCTGTGGACCGCCGTGCAATGTTTTTACATGAGCATCCGCAATTAAAACCTTGGTAAAATGATGGTTACCAGGCATAATTATCGGGTGCTTCGTGTCATAACACGCGTCCGACTGTGATATGCGTCCACTTACTCTTAGTATCCCCTTTTGATCCAAAAAGGGACAAAGAGATCGTAATTTACTCTTTTTAGGCACACATCCTCCAATCTTTAACTGTTTTATTTCATATAAAAACTCGCGCTCTTGTACTTGTTTAATGCATGATAATAAAGACTCGTTCAATTCAATTGTTGTGATAAATTTAGGTAGTTTAGATCTATTATCTTTCTTTAATTTATAATTCAAAACTCGTCTACAGTAGGATACAATTTTTAATAATTTATTTAAAGATGAATATTTAGACCAAACAAATTCTTCGTCAACGTCAGATAAAACGGTTAAAGATTGGATTCGTTCCTCCTCGTGTGTGTCCTCAATCAGTTTACTCTCTGTATGTACCGTAGTTTGTGATAACCACTGTGGTCCTCTCCACCACAATGCATGCCCACTCAACTCCTTGGGTTGCAGACCGCGCGAAGCACAGTCCGCAGGGTTTGTCTCTGACGAGACATGACTCCACTGATGGTAATTCATAATATTTAATATAGTGGACACTCTGTTGCTGACAAATGTTGCCCATCGACTTGAGCCTCCCTTGAGCCATGCTAACACTATTGTGGAGTCGGTCCATCCATAGAGATGTTCCTTGGGTATCTCAAGGACTTGTGCTACTTCACATATAAGCTTGGCTGCTAAGGTGGCGCCACACAATTCAAGTCGGGGTATAGAAATCTCTTTTACGATTGGGGCAACTCGAGTCTTTGCGGACAGTAAATGAACATGCACTCTATTGGAACTATCAATCACTCGAATGTAAACAGCTGCCGCAAAGGCTGATTTTGAAGAATCTGAAAATACGTGTAATTCTCTCTGGCACTTTTGTGTAAAATTTACCCACCTATGTATTTGTAGATTTTTTAAATCTATCAACTCTTGTCTGTACTTTAGCCACTCAACGTGTAATTCATCCGTCAAACTATCATCCCACTCAAGACCAGATTTCCACAGTTTCTGTATTAAAATCTTGGCATTTACGACCACTGGGGCAATCCAGCCTAAAGGGTCATACAGTCTCGCGACTTCAGATAATACTTGTCTTTTAGTAATTAAATCTTTAGGTTCAGGTAAGTTTACTACGTATTCAAAATTATCAGTCTTCCTATTCCAACTCAATCCTAAGACCTTGATTGAATCATTTAATTTAATAGGTTGCCTTTCACTCAACTTAGTTTTCCCAATCTGCTCTAAAAACTTCTCATTATTACTATTCCATTTCTGTAATTCAAAACCACCACTCTTCATTAACTCATTCATCTCGTCATAAATTTGTATTGCCTCATTAACCGTGTCAGACCCGGTTATTAAGTCATCCATATAATAGCATTGTTTTGTTATTCTCGCAGCTAATGGATACTTATTTTTCTCTAACTCAGCAAGTCTGTGCAATACCTTGACAGCTAGATATGGGGCGCACGCTGTACCGAATGTTAAACGTAACAATTTGTAACGTTGTATGGGCTCGGATGGATCAAATCTCCAGACAACTCTCTGGAAATCCGTGTCCATGTCCGCCACTCTCACCATCCGATACATTTTAACAATATCGGCCACGATACAGATTTTATGATGACGCCATCTCATCAAGATGTGCCTTAAATCTGGTTGTAACCTTGGCCCAACCAGAAGCTCATCATTTAGTGATACACTGTTGTCACCTTTGCTCGAAGCGTCAAAGACGACTCTCACTTTGGTGGTGTCTTTGTCTTCTCTCACCACGGCATGGTGAGGCAGGTAGACAGCCTTAGAATTTTGCAACTCACTCTCAGAAACCAGTCTCATGTGGTTCATATTCAAATACTCACTCATAACCTTATTATATTCTTCTCTCAACTTTAAATCTTTCGATAGCTTTCTCTCTAAATACCCTAACCTCTTTACTGCTCTCTCTTCTGTATTACCATATTGACACTTAGGTTCGTCCGTTGCAAATGGTAATCTCACTATAAATCTCCCTTCATTATCTCTCACTGTCGTCATATCAAACAAATCCTCACATACTTTCTCGCTATCAGACATCTCTTTTTTTATTAAATTAGGCTCATCTTCCATCTCCCAAAATCTTTTAAGTAACTCATCCTCTTTCACGTGTACGTGCATGCTAATGAGATTATCTTTTGCTAACGTTCGACATCCCTTTGACATTCTTCCCGACAAAATCCATCCAAACACAGTATTTTGTGCTATTAAATTACAATCAGGATGCTTCATAACGCCATCAAGTAATATTTCGCTATACACCTCTGCACCTAGCAAAATATCTATTTTGCCTGGCGTCGCGTAAGTAGGATCAGCTAAAGGAAGATTGTCAATTTCGATCCAATTGGACGTGCTCACTTTGGTTGAAGGAAGTAGTGATGTTAAGGAATGCAACACATAAGCGTTAACTATGATGTAACTAGCTGGATTATGACGTGATTCCAGGCGAAGTGAAACCGTGTTTTTTATTCTCATACGGCCATCACCCAGCCCTGACACCCAGCCACTTACTGGTTTGCGTACAAGACCTAATAATTGCACAGTTGACTCAGATACAAAAGATGCCTGTGACCCTTGGTCAAGTAAAGCACGAATTATTTGTTTAAAACCGTTAGAACGGAATACCTTGACCTTAGCCGTCGCAAGTAGCACGCTGTTGGGTTGTAGCTCTCCTCTAGAAAATGTAGCAGTTATATTTGTGTCACCTCGTGTTGTACTCGCTCTCTCCTGTTGTGGTTCACTCGGTGAAACTGCGGCTGCCTGTCCCCGGCTACTGGCTGGCTCCTGGTTCTCTCTCTCAAAGTGTAACATCGTATGATGTCTTCTCCCACATTTCTTACAGCTAAATGACTGACGACACTTAACTACCGCATGAGTCGGTGCCAGGCAATTAAAACATAATTTACTTGTCTGAACGAAGTCTTGTCTTTCTTTAGGTGTCATAAGGCTAAAACGCTTGCACTGGTTTAGGTAATGAATTTCACGACACATCGGACATTCTTGTTTAGCCTTAGACTTGTCCTCCTTCTCCTTCTCCTTTTCTACAGATGTGTGAAAAGATTTCGACTTAGCAGCAGGCTTAGCTGGTTGCACGGCACGGTTCCCGTTCGTATCTATCATTTCTAATGTCCTGAATCTGTATTCTAAATAATCTCTTAATTGTATCCAAGTGGGCAGGTCATCGCACGTCGTATTTAACTGCTGTTCCCATTGTTTAACAGATTCAGTGTCCAATTTTGAAACGACTAAGTGAACGACAGACGCGTTAGCATAACTGGATTCAGTACTAATTCCCAAGTTCTCCAACGATTTAAGACAGGTAGACGTCGTATCCAATAAACTCCTAATTGCATTGGCTGACTCGGTTTGAATTTTCTTTGTGCCAAATAAAGTCCTCATAATAGCATTGCAGTTATAACGCTTGTTATTATAACGCCGCACTAACTGCTTCCATGCTTCCTCATAGTTCGCCTCAGTTGTTGAAAAATTACTAAGTAGGTTTAATGCTTCTCCACTCAGATTAGACTTGAGGTAATGTAATTTTTGTACCGCGGAAATATTCTTATTATTATGTATTAATGAGGAAAACATGTCATAAAAAGTGGGCCACTCTTCATATTTACCCCCAAATGTAGGTAATTGTATGCGGGGTAGTCTGACCTCACTGCAATTATTGTTCGCGCTATTGATGACCGCTGGGTTATGTAATTCGGTAACCGGCGGCACAAACTGTTGCAAAGCTTCTCGTAAACTTGATTTATAAAATACATATAGCTCTTCAAAAATCTCATACTTCCCTTCGGTAAAATATGTTTCCTTCTTAGTTTTTGCTTTTGCAACTATCTCCTTGTGTCCGTCTTTAAAATCTTTAAATAGTTGTTCTAATAACTCCAATCTCGTTTCTAAGTACTGACGTTTAATTCTGTCTTTCGGAGTTTTCTTAAAATTCCTCTCAGCTTTTATCAAATTTTCGAACAACTCATCTTGTAACGAAAAAAGCGCCTCCATTATACTAACAAATTAACTCGTACAAAAATCACAGCAAACCACGCCGATCGGTCACTTGTTTTAGGTAATATAATCTCACAAAGTAACAGTTTGTTAATTTTAATATCTTTATACACTCACTCAATGTACTGTTATTATGATTTGCACCAAAAATCACATACCCCTTGTAAACAAGTAACAGTTTTAGAGTCAAAACAATTTCACTGTATTATTACGTTTGTTAAAAATGTTCTATAATTTGCACATTAGCAATTAGTAAACGTGTCACCCGACGACTCCTTATCGCACTCAGGTAAAAATCTTTTGTTCTCGCGGGTCGGCCGGGCTCGATGCTCATTAATACGATCCGGCTCGAAGGACCAAATGTTCAATAGATAAGGTTCACTTTTGATTGCCGTGATTTTTTAAAGAAAACAACGTGTAGTTAGTATGCAGGTTTATTCGCAACTAAAAATGATCATAGTGGACTGTAATATATTGGTATAGATAGCTATTACTTAAACGTATCTATAGGATCACAACACGTAAAACGCTTAACTATTTGGACAGCTGTGTAAATGATTTGAAAAAAATATATGTTAAACTAGAACATTCTCTTAATCATATAGAAAGTGGATATTTTTGATTAAGTTCATATTAAATAGTTTAATTAACTCGTGTATAATAATAATAATAAGGCGTCTGTTCTGCATCAGTTCTGCGTCCAAGACTCTCAAAGTTTAGTCGAAAAAATTAAATAAAAGTAGTATTCTTTAAAAATTAAAAAAGGCATATACTAAAAGATAGATAATAAAATTGTCTGTAAGATGGTGTAAGTTTCGTTTAGTTATACCTGGTAGATTTTGTGTGATTGTCAATGTTTTGTCCGCGTCAGACACAACTTCACGAGTTAATTAAACTATTTATTATGAACTTAATCAAAAATATTCACTTTCTATATGATTAAGAGAATGTTCTAGTTTAACATATATTATTTTCAAATCATTTACACAGCACATTTTGACGTGATTGTCAGTTTAAAATCTGTAAAAGTCGTTTAATAGCCCCTTAAAGAAAGTATTGTTTTAAATTTGTTTTTATTTTCAGTTCGCTCAGTGCACGGTCATCCTCTCTCATTTTATTTAGGAGAAGAAAAGGCGGCAAAGCCAGCTCAAGAGAACGGTCATCATATAACTAGAGTAGACATTAACTTCATCAATGATAATGAAACTGTACATACGATTCAGCTGCAACCAGCACCTGTGGAAAAGGTCTCAGGCTTACCGGATTATTCTAGAAAAGATTTTGGTTTTTGAATATACCTACGTACGTTAATGTCGAAAAATTAAAATGGATTGTTAAGTAAGAATATAAATGTTTAATTTGTAAGTCCCTGTTGCGCTACCCGTGGGGTGTCCGGGCTAGAATAGCACCCCCCCCCATTTCATCCCGAGGGTGTCGTCGAAGGTGACTAAGGGAAAATCCGGAGGTCGGGCAGCAGCGGCTTTCATGTACTTAACAACTTCACTGCGATCCCCAAGCTCGCCAAGCGTGGGGATTATGGCACCCCCCCCCCCCCCCATGGAGAGGCCTTTGTTCAACAGTGGACGCCTTCCGGCTAATGATGATGATTGCACTAAGACGCAACGCTGGCATTCAGACTTCGGTTTTAATCTGTCCAAATTTTCTAATTGACTTACCAATCATTTTGACAAATTTTTGACATTGATTATTGCTGTTGAAATTAAGTCGTTCGCCAGAGAACTAAAGTCACCAACATTGCGAGTAGAATCAGCACGCTAAAGTGGAACTGGACCGGCTATGTTTGCAGACGTATAGACGTATAGTGTGGGACGCCTTACAGCACTACCATTTGATGAAGGTGGCTGGCAGCTGATGGACGGGCTGTCCAAGACCGCGTTAGTTGGCGATCTCTAGGGGAGGCCTACGTTCAGCAGTGAATGGCAATAGGCTAATATGATGATGATGATGTTTGCTGAGATCAAGTTGCGACGAAATTTTGAATGTTTGTAGTCACTAAAATTGATCTCTGGTCGCGCTCGTTGTCAATGAAATATTTTACAGCTCTGTCATATGTCTACACCAATTTTCTGCGTCTGGTGGCATCACAGCTCACCTGGGGGTGCACTTTTTATAATTTAGCACTACTGATTGCAGCGTCATCGCATCTTGGTGTAACTAATTAGGAGGGGAAGGTCTGTTGTCCACACACGGTTTTTCGCCGTGAAAATCAACGGTTAAAAGCCATCGTTTGTTATAACAACACGGTTCCGATACAGCAAATAATTTGCCATTCAAGTTTGGGCTTTAAAGGTCTGACGGTTGGATTTTTCGAGGTGATGGTGATTCGACCAGGTCTGTTTGAGCAATGACCATATTTCGGCGTGTGTTTAGGCTCGGTCGTCAGTGTTTTATGGGACACTGTGCAAACTTGTTGACATGCACGGCGGCATTGTCGCCGTATTGGCAGTAGCTGCCATGATTTTCATCAGTGTTGTATCGGAGTGTTTGGGAGTTTGTCCACGGGATATGACGTTTTCGCGGCGGCAATGCAGTCTGTCTGGCAAAGCAAAAACACGACTGAGCAGTACCTGACCGTTGTTTCGTCTGGCGGTTTGCCGTGTCATGTACATGTACAACGTTGCAAGTTTATTCTACGGCGTGGCTAGTAAACCGGTACCACCCCGTAACCACAGTATAAGTATTAGTACTACCGTACAGTAGCGCCACGCTCCACCTCCTTCTGAAACCGTTCCTCACCTCTCCCCGCGTCGAACGACTATCTCTGGAAACTGCGTTTTTGTGCGCGCGGCGCGTAGACACGCACACTCACGCACGTATCTGTATAGTCTATTTTTTTGTAATAGTGCAGGCAATTATATCGTTTCGTTTCTATGGAGTGTCGCGGGTGTGCCGTAACCGTGTATGGACAAAAGGCTTAACTCCTCTTGTATTAAGGTAGTGTAGGTATGTAACTTGTAAATAATTATTGTTAATATAATGATAAGCAAAATAAAATAAAATGGTTAGACCTAATTATATAGACTTTATTTATTCTAAAAACAAGCTCTCGTGTTCAGTACCTACACGCCATACGTGAACTGACTTCTCTTCGCATATATTTTTTTCAACCGCGTGCGAACATCAAAGCTGCTCTCAAACCTTTAATTAAAGGAGTCTCGAAGCCATTTTTATTTTAGAGCTTCAAAGGGATTATTTTTCTGAAGACAGAATTTTCGAGAATAATGGGGTATCGGAAGCCAACAAATTCCCCTTTAGGCAACTAATAAATAATTTTCGTGACCCCTATAGCCTGGGGTGGGCAGAGGCGTTGGCTTTGATGTTGGGAAAGCCACTTGATGTGCACACACTCAAACCACGCGATTAGATGGTAGTTAGGGGAAGGAAGGCAATGGCGAATGAATTTTAAATCACGTTAGATTCTGCTGTGATATTGCTCGGCTCTAATAACTTTCGACGCTTCCAAAGTGTCCCTTTAAAGTTTAAGAGGGTGAGATAGAGGAATGTTCGCATTTTGTGTTCATCCTTGGATACTGTAGCATTATTATTCAGTAGCTAAATGTCAACGGGGATGCCGTGTTTTCTAAATAAAAAAATATAAAAGAAGCTCTTAAATAAATAAATTATTTCAGTAGCATATCAACAGGGATGCCGTTTTTTTTCAAATAAATATATAAAAGGAGCTTTTATTTTACTTTTACTTTTAAATTAAGGTATCGCGCTAAAAAAGACCCTGCTGATAACCGACAATCACGCGGACGAAGTTGTGGGCATCAGCTAGGCACATTATAAAGAATCATGGCAGGATTTGTTAATACATTTACTGCCGGGCCAAAAATGTTGTAGGTAAAACCTCCACTAGCTTCGGTCACCGGTGACCTACATGGCGTTTAACGTGTTAAAAAAAATTAAAGATGTTTAGAGAAGTTGGAATTCTATTTCTTACGTTCTTGGGTACCTAAAGAGTACTTTCAGGCATTTACAATATTTTTAAAACCTCGCAAAAAGAAGTTAATAGTTTAGCAAAAAACTTGTTATTTCAGATCGAAACGGCGACTGACAGTAACAGACACAAACAGCTGGATGCCGCTTCGCAGTTCTTAAACTGAAATTGCATCGTTTTAAGGGAAATAGTATCACAAAATAATGATTATTTTTTCCAAACACTTGTCACATCACTTGTCTGCCAATTCGATAGATCCGTTAATGTCGTTTGTAACTTTATTTTTTATAAACTGAAAATGGGCATCGAGTTGAAACGAAAAAGTGTTATTTTCATTTCGTAATTTTTGAATTAAGCGGGGGGTTTAAAAATATGGTAAGTATATCAATCTACTCCTGGTAATGTATTCTTCACATTGGAAAATATTTTAAACCCTCTAAATTATTTTTTTTTTCACACATATGAATGTATGGATCTTGCCATAATTCTTTGAAAGTTCATGAGGATGTATGTATGGAAACTTATTCATTCACGCCTAAATGGTTGGATGGAATTAACTGAATTTTGCCACACATAGACATTAAATAACAGCATGAAGATTTGGATATTTTTATATCGTTTTTTTGCAATTTGCAAAAACAAAAAAAAAATTTAGACAATGGCGCCGATTCCCTTGTTCACAAACAAAATTAAAATTAGACATTTGCCATCTCTTACTACCAGGCAGCTGAAGAAAAGAACAGCGACAGACAATGACTAAGTTAGAGATATCAAATTAGTATTTCCCTTGAACTTCGCAATGTTTTTAATCATAGGTACGTTCAGAAATGACAACTATAATTGTATAATTGTATTTTAGATCAACTTAAATTGACAGCTCTTATCTATACTAATATTATAAAACTGAAGAGTTTGTTTGTTTGGTTGAACGCGCTAATCTCAGGATCTACTGGTTCGAATTGAAAAATTATTTTTGTGTTGGATAGCTAGTTAATATAATATACAAGAAAGAAGAAATAAATTATATATTAATATTTTAAATAATAAACAAGTAAGGGACATATTATTATGCCTCTTTCTTGTTTTATTGGAAAGAAAGAGACATAATTAATTTAGTTCGTGCACAACAGAATTGGCACCATTGGCTTAATTTAGAATTCTACGCAGGTCAAGTCTCAGGCAAAACCTAGTTTAAACTAAATCTAACTATTCTGAAAATCGCAATACGTTTCAACTCTCACGAAATACCTACGGCATCAAATATTCCATACCTGATCGTACCTGTAGCATTTCTTCAAACAAAATTACTATACTAAACTCTGTTCCGATTTTCTTATTTCAAATTGAACTTTACAAAATATTCCTGTGGTTGTCGTTCAAAAGGTTCCGACTACATGTTATTCACTCAATAACATCGTCCGGCAGACCACAAATTCCGTTGCCCAGTGACTAAAAAGCATTCCCTTGTTTTCCAGGAATAGCTTTTGAATATTCTTAACAACTGCTGTTAGAGAATATATTTTTAACTGAAATATTGTACACGATACTTTTCAACGCACTTTCAAGAACATGGTGGTTCTAAGAGTGTAGCAACTTTCAGATTTTCATGTAGCTCTTAAGTATTAATGGCTATAGGTACACTGTTCAATGAATGTCAAAACTTTATGAGAGATTCAAATGCATTAAAGGCAGTATCTTTTTATTTTTTCATACCTTTGAAAAAAAAAATGCCGCACATTAAAAATTTCTCCTGTAACGTGGATGCGTTTACAAACATATAAACTCACACACACAGACAGATAGACCCGGAACAACAACCTGAAGATTTATTCACTTGACGTCGAGTCGCGCCACGTCGACTCGCCTCTACGTCGAGTCGTCGCCATGTCGAGTCGCCGTCACGTCTACTTGTTCTTTTGATATTTCCATATTTATGCTTATTATTAAAACAAAATCTGCCTGGTACCGTCACGTCGAATGTGACGAAGGGTACAACAGTCAACGAAATAAACTATTCAAATCATAATACAGTCTATATAATATTTTTATTTATTTAGACTGTAATAATTGAATATTTTTTTTTCGTTGATTGTACCTTTCGTCACATTAGACATGGCAGCACCAGGCAGATAAAAAAAAATAAAAAGCGTAAGGAAATATCAAAAGAACAAGGAGACGTGACGGCGACTCGACATGGCGGCGACTCGACGTAGTGGCGACTCGACGTAGCGGCGACTCGACGTGGCGCGACTCGACGTCAAGGGAATAAATCACCTGAAGGCCATACAAATATTTGTACCGTGCAGGAATCGAATCTGCAACACGTAGAGCAGCAATCAATCGCTTAGCCACAATGACGACTAAAGGTACCTTGGACCTTATAACAATATCTTCTAAATCATGAAAAAACAATTCTCACTTAAACATAAGTAAGTAAAATGAAAAATGGCCCTGCATAGCTTCTTTTATAACTTTAGCACAGAACACACATTACTTTACTCTCGGAAGTCGGTGGTAATACAAAACATCAAACAGATCAAAGCCACCGACTTCTGAAACATTGGCTACATTTTTATCCACGACTTCGTCTGCATCCGCGATGACCGACAATCACGCGGACGAAGTCGCGGGCAAAAGCTAGTATTTCATAAAGGTAACAACAGATTTTCGCAAAAACACCAGGAATATTCAGCACGCTTAATTCATTAACTCATTCCCATCATGTCTAGACAATTAACAAGGCTTGGCCTTTAATTACGTAGATTTGAAGTCTGGCTTTATTTTGCTGCAAGCAGTATTATCAACTAGGTGCCTGCGCTAAGTACTAATTACAGCATTCGTTTCGGAGTAGGCTTTATTCAAATACAGCTCTCTAGGGTTGTCAGTACAAATAGGATACACGGCAGTACGCGTGGCCAAGTTCTGTGACTCTAACAAGATTATCAATTTTTATTTAAATAAATGTATCGATCCTATAATTTTTTTGTACGTGTATCGTCAAGTTTATGTTCTGAAATCGAGAAAGGGTTCAAAAACTTGTCGTCACTCAGTGATCAAAATACGACTGTGATGTTTTTTATTAATTTTAGCTTGCTGCACTTCTACTGCATATAAACTTAAACTTTATCAAACCACAGAATGCATTATTTGTACCTTTGTACCTTTTTTTGAAAACATACATTCAATATACGTTGTTTTCATTTAATAAGATAAATACATAGTAATTCGTAAAACTAAAGTGTGTAGTAGAAACAGCAGTATACAGACTCTACCGACAGCATTCTGAATAAAACATCTGTGAATGCACATTATCAAAGACACAGTGTAAAATTGTTAATGAATAAATAAATGAAATGAATGAATGAAATGGATGAATTATCTACCTCCTTAAAATCTTCTTCAGTAAGTGTATTATTGCATTTTTAGTCCTGTTACTGTACTGTCCAAATAAATTAAATAAGTCATCAAGGTTTGAACTTTTACAAAAAATCTCTCATATGAAATTTTACACACAATTATTGCGAGAACTTGTCCCGATTTTCGCATTCCTGTTTTTAGGATGAGATGAGATTCGTGCAAAAAGAGTGTCCTTAATGAGCTCACTTGAAAACAAAACTTCAGGTATAGCGTACATTTTGGTTGACAGATATTGTCTTTGATATTTGAAGCGTCGTTACGGACGTCGAATGTTGTGGCTTTTGAATTGACGGTTTGTATTCTCCGTTTGTTGATGAAGATATTTACTTTATACACAGGTAACATTGTGTTTTGTTTTTCAGACAATGGTTTCTTGTTGACAATGGCTTTATTAGAAGTATTCATGCATTGACTGAATTTCGTGTAGATTGATTTCATAATGAGTAAAGGGAGAGACAATTGAATTTAGGTATTTGTTAAAGTTTGTTTCTGTACACATCAAATCTGAAATATATACCGTAGCGTATGAATGGTCTTGCAACGGCAGCTCACTTCATGTAATAAATATTTATTTCTCTGTAAATGCTTTTATTAATTAAGTGTTCCAGAGTGAAAAAATCCCTGACTTCTAAACTAGGATTTTGTACCTGTATCTTAGAAGACAATGGCTTTTCAAAGTGATGTACATACAGAAAATAGGACACACATTTTCACAATATTCTATTTGGGCTCGTTATGTATTTACCTAATGACTACTAATGTTTCATTGTAAAAAAAATTTTTTTTGGAACATTTGAATATTTGTGAAAAAAACTTTTTCACAAAAAAGACAACCGCCGGTGGCACTTAAAGACAACCTACAGAACAAAGCCACCAACTTCTAAATCTAAAGTCATGTGTGTACTGTGCTTAAGTTATTTATCGCTTTTTAGATTTTGAAGGCGGTTGTCTTTTTTGTAAAAAGCTTTTTATGTATCACTATTTATTAGTACCTTCTTATCATCCAAATACTTTAAGAACCGGCAACACAGTTAAAACAGAGGTATTCCGAAGATTGAAGAATCTATTAAAACATCGTCTATGTAGGTTTTTTGGGATTTTGTTGATTTTTCATAAAGTGCTGAATTTTATTCATTTCAATAAAATTTATATGGGACCACCCCTGAGGCATACCCTATCCATAAAAATGAATTTCCAAAATCGATACACATTTGCCGGTGAAATCGCGTAACAAATATACAAAAAATAAAAAGCTTATTACAAAAAAGACAACCGCCTTCAAAAAGTGAAAAATAACTTTAGCACAGAACACACATTGACTTTAGTTTCGAACTTCAGTGGCTTTGTTCTGTTTGTTGTTTTGTGTTGCCACCGACTTCCGAAATTAAAGTCAATGTGTGTTCTGTGCTAAAGTTATTTTTCACTTTTTGAAGGCGGTTGTCTTTTTTGTAAAAAGCTTTTTATTTTCCGCTTTTTAGTACCTCCTTCTCATCCAAATCTATTAAGAAGAGATTGAAAGTTAACTACTACAAAGATTGATGAAAGTATAACGTCGTCTATGTAACATTTTTGGGTATTTGTTGATTTTTCAAAAAGTGCTGAATCAATTTTGATAAAATGTATATGGGACCACCCCTGAAGCATACCCTATCCATAAAAAAAAATTTCAAAAAAAAGAATTTTCAAAATCGGTTTACGTTTGCCGGAGAAATCGCGTAATAAATCGCGCACATACTTAATGCAAATTTAAGACTTATACGGTTTTCTCATGGATGCCATTGTCAGAACTGGACCAAAAAATATATACAGACGAATTGATAACCTCCTCCTTTTTTGAAGTCGGTTGAAAAAAGACATACAGTCGAATTGAGAACTCCTTCTTTTTGAAGTCGGTTGAAAACTACTGTACTACAATACAGTTTGCATGAAAACAGTACAACACATTTACCAACTCCGTGCAAATAGTTATGATGCAAATAAAACTAAGCTATTGTAGTACAAAACAGTTTGCATAGAAAATAGTACAACCTACCTATTGTTCAGTAGGAATATTTTCCAAGACGTTACATTGAAAACCGAGAACGACGTCGACAAAATTACGATTACAATAAAAAGACCTCAACATGTACGATTATTTTCTTCGTGAGGCACAATAACCGTTCTTATTGTGAAGGCCGTAAAGGGCAGTGTAAGCGAATCAGTGTCAGTTCAGGAGGATGCAATAGCTTCCTTTTATTTTAGTGTTATTGCGGTATCATTCGAGCTTGGACCACCTGCGCTTGATACAACTTATAGTTTAACATACGGGGTGGTATAGTTTCGAACATTTCTGTCTATCGAATTTGAAATCTGACTCGACCTTAAAACCAAAATACCATTTCTTTATTTGCGTATTCTGAGTCCAAATACATATTTTTTTATTTCTTCATTTCTGAGAAAAATAAATAACATCAAAAACATGTGATGACGTCACATAAACGGTGGAAATAGGTAGTTACCTTTGCATAAGCATTTCAATGGTTTAGATGAGAACATTAACGTCAAATAAGACACGTCAAGTCACATTATATGAAATGTAATAATAATAGTAATAGTTTTTTTGACGGCGCTATTCCACCGTAAGCATGGCGTCATTTGGCGCAACTTACGTCTTTTTAGAATATACCTAATTTTCGAAAAACGGAAAAATACGGGAGCCCTAGATTTGTATTTACTTTTATATAGCGTAATAAAACATGCAGGATAAAAATTTGAAATGTTGTCAATTGTCTTAAATTCTCAGAAAAAAACAAGCTTAAGTAGGTTCAGTTAAGGAGAAACTCGTGGCTAAAAACCCGGTCAACGTTAAGCTACGCTTGACGCGGTTGGTCCGTGGATGGGTCCCTCGGAAAACGCGTAAAACCGTTGGTCCCGGCTGTCATTCGTAGATCTTCGACAGTCGTTATGTGTACTCAGAAGTCAGAAAGTCAACCACAACACACTGTTCACAACCCAGCAACTGAGTTATGAAGGTCAGATAGGCAGACGCTCCATGTCAAACACTGGTATTCAGTACATTAAGTAAGGAATCAGGTTTTTATTAAAAACAGCGTTTGGAAGCTACAATGTCACAGACAGACACAGAAAAACACAGATAAACACTTATAACTTATACTAAAACATAATTAAATACTTATAATATAAATGTAGGCTGCGTTCACAGTCAGTCTAACACAGATAAACACTCATAACTTATACTAAAGTATAATTAAATACTTATAATATAAATGTAGGCTGCGTTCACAGTCAGTCTAACACAGATAAACACTCATAACTTATACTAAAAGATAATTAAATACTTATAATATAAATGTAGGCTGCGTTCACAGTCAGTCTAACACAGATAAACACTCATAACTTATACTAAAACATAATTAAATACTTATAATATAAATGTAGGCTGCAATCACAGTCAGTCTAACACAGATAAACACTTATAACTTATACTAAAACATAATTAAATACTTATAATATAAATGTAGGCTGCGTTCACAGTCAGTCTAACACAGATAAACACTCATAACTTATACTAAAAGATAATTAAATACTTATAATATAAATGTAGGCTGCGTTCACAGTCCGTCTAACACAGATAAACACTCATAACTTATACTAAAACATAATTAAATACTTATAATATAAATGTAGGCTGCAATCACAGTCAGTCTAACACAGATAAACACTTATAACTTATACTAAAACATAATTAAATACTTATAATATAAATGTAGGCTGCGTTCACAGCCAGTCTCCATTGAGATTGTTCCACCTAACCTGCACCAAATAAACATACCTATTTGATTTGAACATAATAATATCAAATTCAGATAAAATATGCTTTGCCGAATGTAGACCCGTGTATTGTCAGAACAAAGCCAGCTTAGTCCAACTGTGTTCGTTCTACTCCTGCAATGTTCTACGCACCGCGGGAAGTAAACCAAGGATTGTTGCAGCATCATCTTGTGTAGTTTTGTATCGCTTCGCTTTAGATAAATCGTATTGTTTATTTTAGTTTCTAAAAATGGCACGACGACAACTTAAACACAAACAAGGACATTAAAATTTCAGTGGACTAGGGCAAGTATTTATTTATTACAAGCTTTTGCCCGCGACTTCGTCCGCGTGAATGTCAGACGAAGTTGTGAATTAAAAAGTATGCCCCATGTCCTTCCTCAGGGTTCAAGCTATTTTCATACAAAATCTCATCAAAATCGGTTCTGCCGTTTCATCGTGAAGAGTAACAGACAGAGTTAGGTGCAGCGCAGACGACAGACTATTCGTACGCACTTTTTAGTCTGTGAAAATAGAACCTATGCATTTATATGCAGTAACGCACACGACTCGCAAAAAGTCCGGCGCACAAAAAATCCGTGTAATTCGGGCAGACCGCACCGCGCCGCGCTGCGCCGCTCGGCACAAAAAGTGTGTGAAAAAAATTGAACGTTTGCTTCAACGCGCGCTAACGCAGACGGCGCACACTTTAGTCGGCAATCTGCATTTGCTAGGGGTGGACGTATAGAATCCGAAAGTATAGGATGTACCCAAAATTCTCTATTTCTTCTTCTTTTTCTGTACTTCATGTACAAAATAATACTTCGCGATCTCTGCACGATTTCCATAGCGTCTACGTCCCTACAGCTCTGCCGACAGAATGATCGAAGATGTGCGTCGTGTGCGTTGAGTCTGTGAAAAATCCGCGACCGACTTTTTGCGCGCCATGCAGACTTTTTGTGCGCCGCAGACTCGATCGCACAAAAAGTGTGCCGTCTGCGCTGCACCTTACTTTCACATTAATAATATTAAGTATGGAAATTATGGATTTGGATTTGCCAACAACTTTTGTGTACGTTAGATATATATCAACTAGCTTTTGTCCGTGACTTCATCCACGTTATTTTGTTATGATTAAATAAAGCCTTTACTGATTATAACGTAGCTTCCTATTATCGATAGAATCGGACTAGTTTTAGTCGAGATTAATTAATTAGCGTACAAAAAATAACCAGCAATTCTGCAATATTAGAGGAAAAGTTTTGAGATTGTGGATGAAATAATAAATATAAAATCTATTTTTTTCCAAAATCCCCCTTATCTACTACTTGTAATGTATTGTATAGTAGTAACTCACATACTAGTTACATATCTCTTTTTATCGTTATATCAAAACGTAAGCTAATAATGTCCTAAGGTAAAATAGATCAAAGACCAATAGAGAACATATTTACTAATCTTTTTCACGACATAAATCTTGTCAGCCAATCACAAAATACGTTTCAAAGAAGTCAAATAAACTACGACGAGCTTTAGGTATTCTTGTTTTATTTTTTGTTACTGAGACTCGACACGCTGTTGATATCTCCTGTCAAAGGACAATCCGCTTTGACATCGGGACTTAGTACTGAAGTGTATTCGATCAGAATCAATCGCTACCTTAAAGGTATAGGTACTTTAGGTAGTTTTTTGAACTTCACTGATGTCGGTGTAGAAAAATATTGTGAAGATTACCGATTCTGATTCATTTACGCAAATGGATTCGTGAGCCAAAGAGATTAATCGGAGAGTAATTTAAAGTTCAATGGACTTATAATAATTCGCCATTAATTGTTTAGTCAGGTAGGTTGACGATTGACGACTCCATTTGCAAATTCGCGTAAATATAGGTTATCACTAATGCAGACGAAGAAGCGGATTAAAAATTAACCCTTTTTTGAAGTTCAAGCTTAGTCTGTATCATATTTGATCAAAATCGAAAGTGAAAGCGTAAGAAATAAATAAACAAGCTTACATTTGCATTTACAAAATTTGGATAAGTCTTTAATCGCCACTCCGCCTTAAGCAAGTGCGGTTATGCTCGTGCCTTCTTTGTATAAGTAAAGACTAGAGGCCTTTGCACTGCAGTATGTCATTAATAGACTGGTACTATTATCACCAATAAGTGAAGGAAATATCATAAAGAAACCTGAACTTATATGTCGAATCGTCAGGATTTACTCCGTTAGATTCGGATATCATGTGGGTAGAAGATGGGTTTCGTGCAATGCAAACACACTGGGTATAAGGTACCATACACAGCGTTTATTAAAACCTCAATTGAACACAAACTCAATTTAATAACTCAGGCTCAAATTAAAATAGACATAGTAACACTTAAACACAACGAATCGAGAACAGTTCCGGGACGTCTTAGCTCCGATGCGATCAGACACTGAATTCTAAATGTTTTCCTCACTGTGGGCTGAAAACATCACGACTATGTAGAAGCGCGCCAAAAGTAGTGGCAGATCACGTGTTCTCGATAATGGCGGGCTTACGATTCGTTCCACGTTCGTACTATTGACCGAATACGACATATTAATATAGGTCTGGAATCCTCAATCTGCCTTGAAGCCAAGCGTGAAAATCAATGCTTATGCCTTGTTTTTATGAGATAAGGCCTTTGCCTTCCAGCAGGTCAGTAATAGGCCGGTATCATCAAAAGAAAAGAAAAGAAAGAAAAACCATTTATTCACGAGAAAGTGACGCACATTACACAACAAGACTTAAACTAAAACAAAGTGGATAGGTACATGTTGTAGAAAACAAATACAAATAAACACCACTGATATCATCATTGATATCATCACTAATATCATCACTGATATCATCACTGATATCATCACTGATATCATCACTGATATCATCACTGGTATCATCACTGATATCATCACTGATATCATCACTGATATCATCACTGATTTCTTCACTGATCCAGGCTTCTTCACAACGTTTTCCTTCACCAGTGTGAAGGAAATCGTTGTGAAGAAGCCTGGATTTAAAATAAATGCCTGCCTGAAGCAAGCTTGGTAATAAATCGTACCTTCCTTATTAAACATACGGTGGTTGTTTTGCAGTGGGGACTACAAGTTATTTCGTCGATATCCACCGTCTAATGAACAATTTCCTATATTCTAAAAACTATTAGCTTTCCCACCACTTATTCAAGTTGCCAACGCCTCATACATAATTGACCTTACTTTATGAAATTCTAAAGTTCAAATTTGACAATAGCTTCGCTTAAACTTAAATATTTGGAACCCGATGATACAATAGGGTGCTTTTCACTATGAACTAACAAGAAACGAAGAACAATAGCTACTGTATACATATGACGATAAAATATAATATATCCTGGTATATAATGTTAGTATTAAAGTTCTCTAACTGTGTAGGAGTTACATTTCTTTCTCATATAAGTTTGAGCTATAATTATGAGGACTGTTGTAAGATATACGCAGTGTGGTGTCGGGCCGCGAATAGCACCACCCTATTTCTACCCGTGGGTATCGTAGAAGGCGACGGAGGGGTATTGACCAGATTGCGTTGGTATTGTATGGTATCAATATGAAAATATTTGGTATTGTGACTTGATTTAATGGTAAATATCAAGATGTATTTCTACACGTGGCTATCGTAGAAGGCGACAGAGGAATATTGACCAGAGGATGGGCAGCAGCGTGTTTATGAGCACTATAACACCTACTACGGCCAAGCATGGCGATTACAGCTGAATCCCCCCCTTGAGGGAGACCTATGCCCAACAGTGGGCGATTAAAGGTTGATGATGATGATGATGTTGTAAGAATTAATCAGTCAACATGGTGATAGCAGGGCTACGCAAGAAAATACATACATTGAAAAAACTGAGAACGGCACATAGACTGGCGTCCTACCTGATGTTAAGTGATCACCGCTGCCTGTTATATTCAACTGCAAAATTAGAGGATTTATAATACGTTGCCATTCCAGTAACGAAGTTAAAATGTCTTAAGTTCCTGTCATTACACCGGCACCAATACTCTTTAAACCGAAACACAACAAGCAACGCTATTTTGCAAAAAATAAATGTGGAACAACTGTGCTATTTGCGATTCCAAAGTTGATCAATAGTTTTTTCTTTCATAAGCCTATTTTTGTGTACGACTGCTAGGTAAGGGCCTCCCCATTCTCCTTTCAAACTTCCCGATCTTGTGCGATCTCTGCCCACGTTAGCCCCGCACATATTATGGTCAGATCGTCACACCACCTTCGTTTCGGTCGAGCTCGGCGAAGCCCTCCTTCAGGTGTCCAGTGAGGACCATCTTTGCCCATCTCTCCGGATGCATTCGCACAACGTGGCCAGCCCACTACCACTTCAGCCTGGCTGTTTTTTCTCCAACATCTGCATAATTATGTTGCAATATGTCGATGAGTACACATACTTGGGCCAGATAGTGTCTGATTTAACCCACAAGACAAAGAAGTCGAAAGAAGAGTCCAAAATGCCTGGAAGACCTTCTGGGCCCTTAAAGGACACTTGAAAGGAAGTCTTCCAATGACGCTGAAGAAAAAACCCGTCGACATGTGCATCTTGCCCGTCCTAACCTACGGTGCACAAAGCTGGTCACTTACGGAGCAACAGAAGTCCAAACTCAAGATTTGCCAACGAGCAATGGAGCGATGGATCGCGTGAGAAACACCACCCTGCGCTCCATAACTCAAGATCATTAATAGTAGTTTATTTTATTGTAATAGTTACTTAAAAAGTTTTTAAAAAGAAGAAGACGAGAAGGGATGAAAGGCATGTTACTAAATGAGTTATGAATATATATGTGGACAAGACGGAGAGGAAGAGGAAGGCAAAAGAAAAGATAGAAAGATTGTGTGAAGAATGAGATTAAAGAAAAGAAGAGTGATAGAAAGAAAGAAAGAAAGAAAGAAAAACCATTTATTCACGAGATAGTGACGCACATTACAAAATAAATGCTGTATATTATATTACTCTGTGAACAAGACCTAAAACTACAACAAGTGGATACATAATTATATTGTATATAACAAATAAGTACTTAAAATAAAATAAAAAACTATAATAACGTACGAGACAGAAAATATGCGTCACTGCCACGCGAAACGGCTGACGCTCAGCATAAATGCCGTGGTCCGCGCACAAAGGCGCGAAGTCAAGGCGCTGGATAGCTTGACTGTTGATAGGGTGGAATGAAAGAAGAAAACGTGTCGTGTTGACTTTAAGGAACAAGGGACAAGGGCAGGATTATGGTGACTACACTCCCCTCCCCCGCCCTTCCCGTTCAGCATGTTATGTATACTTACCTATAACGTAGGTACTTACTACAAAACAAAATGGCGGTAGTTATCCTGCATTCAAAACGCAACGTAAAGTAACGTAATTAAATCTCTTTGAGCTGGCAAAGGTAGACGATGCGTCGTGACAGACGGTACGTGGTCGACAGAATTGAATTGGATTCCAGTGTCCGCCGTGGTTAATCTTTACCTTTACAAGTAAGGGTACAGGATAATAAAAATCTATGTAGAATATAAATATTATTTTCTTCTTGTAAATATTGACTGTCATACAGCTCTATCAATTTAATTCTATATCTCTATATATATCTCTATATCTCTATCTTTATCTCTCTATCTATATCTCTATCTTCTATATCTCTATCAATTTAATCTAGTGAAATATTTACAAAAGTTATAAATAAAGTCAGAACCGTTCGAACGCGGACGCCTTATGGGTTCAATACACCCCTGTATGTAATGTAAATGTATGTAAGAACCAATGTGAATTTTGAAATTTATAAGTTTTTTCTTAGCATATCCGGGACATCACAGACATCGGTGAACGAAATTAAGTATCGCGAGTACACCTCAACTTTAAGCAGGCGTGGTGATCAATAATAATAATAATAATAAGCTGCCATATTAAATACATGCCGCATTGTCAGAAAGTTCATGCAATTAGAAGAACACGAAATTGGTCCCCAACACAACACGTCCTATATCTAATACACACCACACGCCGCATTTACTTGGCTTCGGCCCGTAAATGTAGCTGAATCCAGCCAAAGTGCTGAGAAAAAACAACACATATACGAAAATAATAATAATAATAATTGAAAATAAAAATAATAAAAATAATAATAATAATAAAAAATAAAAATAAAATAAAAATAATAATAATAATAATTATTATTATTATTATTTTCATATATGTGTTGTTTCAATTATTTCAATTATTTCAGGCTGTATATGCCCATAGATAAATACCTTAACCTAAAGATACATATTTTATAATTTCTAACTTGTGTTAATAGGGACGACTTAAGACTATGGTAGTAGCACTTCACTAAATTGCACTAAGTTGTCTGTGTGCTGTCCTGTGGCACTTGTCCGCGGAAGCGACGGAACACCACGTCCTGCGGCCAAAAGTCTTCTTCCATGACGAGGAGCAGGAAACAATTCGGTACTCGCACCACGAACGCCTTGCCAATCGCCAATGCTGGGTCTCGGGCGATAGAAGCTTTTTTCCTGCAGTCAGACACTTTTAGGGTGTTACTACACCAATCGATCGATCGTTAATCGATGCCATCAATCGACATCTATCGACGTTAATTAATTGGTGTGGTAGCTTTGGCTGATCGACGGATACCGTTCCACTAACTAATCGATCGATTGCTGGTCGATGGCATCGGTCGACGTTGATCGATTATCTCCGGCTATAATCCATCACTAATAATAATCAAGCAGCTCGGTCGACGTCGACTAATCCATTCTGCCATCGACCGATCGTCGATCAACAATCGATCGATTGGTCTGGTAGAAATTATCGATCGACGTCGACTAATCCATTCTACAATCGATCGATGCCGTCGAACGACGATCGATCGATTGGTCTGGTAACACCCTAAGGTTTTAAATTGGGTTGGGTAGTTGGATAAGATAATATTATTTGTACAGTTAATAAATTTTGAATTAGATATTTCTAATGTAATAGACCAGAAGAAAACCCGATTTACTGGAACAGAGGCCTAAGGTAAGTTTCACCACATGTTTGACCAACATTAACGCACTATCAAAAAACATAAAGAACTAGGTAGGCATCAGAAATCAACATGATGAACATAGTAAAAAAAACTTCAACACTACCCATGTCCTATCTATCTTACCGTGCACTTATCTAAGGACAATATTTCACTAAGAGCTTATAAAGTAGCCACACCAGTAATTGTGTATAGAGGGGACATAATAAAGAAATATTACCGACGTGTACTCTCATGTACTTGATCACGATCTAGAAACATGTGGGGATAGGTATTAAAGAAGAAAACAGAAATAAATTGTACTTTTTAATCTTCATTTTAGTGCCATTTTAGTCCGACCGAATAAAAAACCTACGGGAGACTTATGCCCAGCAGTGGGCGTCTAGAGGTTGATATGATGACGATGTATGATGAGCAAAAAAAGGAAAAAGATATAAAAAGAAAAAGGAGGAAAAAGAAAAGAACTAATAGTGCGCAAGTGTGTGCACAAACACAGTTGCACTATCTCTTACCTCAATCTCATAGTCCGGTGAGACGGCAATACGCACGTAAAGTCCTTGGACTTTACGCGCTTTCCGAGGCTTTCCGAGGCACGGGGGTGTAGCAACGCCAACTTCAAAACGCCTGTTACAGAAGAATTCTTAACAGATTATTCTTATTCTTAGAACCTAGGAATCGACCCCAAGACCCCAGGCTCAGCATTGCCATTATACACGACGAAGCCAACAAGGCAGTGCCATTACAGTTTCGCTATGGATAGTCAGAAGCTAGAAAATCTGACAACCAGTCTTACCAAAGGGTATCGTGTTACCCAGTAACTGGTATGTGGAGATCAGGCAGGCAGTCGCTCCATGTAAAACACTGGTATCCAGCTGCATCCAGACAGAGTTGAAGCCAACTAAACATAGACTTTAGGAAAATGGTAGGCAGATGATGATTTAAGTGCCATAAACAGGGTTATTTGTAAAGTCACTAATGACTTCGTAGGAATATTTTCACTTTCGTTTTTAGTAACCGACGGACAATATAAAGCTAGGAGGTATAGAATCATGAAACAAAAAATTCAATTCAAAATTTAAAAAACCCCCAACGCAAAACATAAAAGCGATTATTTAAAAAGTAAAAAATAATATCTTTTGTTGAGCCATCAAATGTTTGTTCGTTGAATTGGCGCTATAATGTCGCGGCGGGGCACCGCTAAGTTAGCAATAAGTAAATAGTTAAAATAGCGAACTCATGGTAACTAGATAAGCAACGAGATTTGCAACAAAATTTTTATCGTATCGAAGCAAGTTGCTGGTAAATAAAGAGATAGTCAATGCCATTTCATTGATTTTCATTTCATTTCTTTTTCAGAAGTCCGCGTAAGTCAGACCCTTCATTAAGGGTCTGACTTACGCGGACTTCTAGCTAACTGGCAAAATCGCGCTCGGCCGCTGTGCTGCGTCACGTGCTGTATTGACTTTCGCGAATGTAGACGAAATTGCTAATTAAAATTTAGCCTATGTCCTTCCCTAAGGATCAAGCTATCTTCATACCAAATTTCATTAAAATCGGTTCAGCCGTTTCATGGTGAAATCGTAACAGACAGAGTTACTTTCGCATTTTTAATATGAGTATGTCGGATCAGTCAGGATTTAGTCCGTTAGATTCAGTCATCATGTGGGCAGAATATGGGCTTCGTGCAATGAAAACACACTGAGTATAGGGTACAATACACGGCATTTATTAAAACCATAGTTTATCACTAACTTAAAACAAACATTTTCAAAGGCATCGGCACTGGTCTACACTTTAACACAACGAATCGTAAGTACAGTTTCGGGACGTATTAGCTCCGTTGCGATCAGACACTGGATTCTGAATGTCTTCCTCGCTGTGAGCTGAAAACATCACGACTCTGTAGAAGCGCGCCAAAATTGTGGTGATTGATCACGTGTTCTCGATAGAATGTAATCTAAGCCCGCGAAGACACGGAGGGGCGAGGCGGCCCCGGCCAGTAAGTCGAAGCTGCGGTGGAAAGCGTAAAACCCATCAGCGACGCTAAGCTCGCGTGGGAGCCATGACAGAAACGATGCCTGCTGCATGCTGCATGCTTGTTTGCATGCTGCCTGTTTGCTGCATGCTTGCTTGCATGTAGCATGCATGCTGCATGCTGCATGGTGCATGTTTGTTTACATGTTTGCATGCTTGCTACATGCATGGTAAAAATAAGTTTTAATATAATTATGTAAATAAATTTCTGCTTCAGAATAATATGCGTTATTATTATTATGACTAGAGAACTTATACTTAAGAAAATTATGCGTAAGCTGTTATACGTAAATAATGTTATGCGAAAATATAATGAGGAGAAACAAAAGTATGCTAAGTAATAATTAGGTCTTAAAAATGTATGCAAATGGATAGGGAACCTGTGCTACGGCCCTTAGAGATTATAAAAATAATTTTCAAGCTTTTATTAGTTTTCATTTCGTTAGTTAATTAATATTCCTCATTCCCTTTCAATATAGTATGCATTATTCTACTAGTTAAGCCCTTTCATTTGATACCCATATTGAGGAAGTTGTGAAAAAAAAATGTAATTCGCCATTTTGTGGTGCCGGTCATCTAGGATTTATATTTATCATAATGTAAAGTATTCTACTAGTAAAGCCCTTTCATTTGATACCCATATTGAGGGAGTTGTAAAAAAATATGTGATTAGCCATTTTGTAGCGGCGGCCATCTTGGACCGATTTTCATCAGACATAGCTAAGAACACTCCCGACTAATTCACCTTTCAAACAAAAAAAAACAAAGTTAAAATCGGTTCATCCGTTCGGGAGCTACGATGCCACAGAAACACACACACACACACACACACGCAGACATGTCAAATTTATAACACCCCGTCGTTTTTTCGTCGGGGGTTAAAAATAACCATGTACAGTATGACTTAATTCCCACCAATCTTTCACGTAGTGAAGTTCCTCATCCCTAACACTGCTTAGAGCCAATTTCCGTGCGTGCAAGCGTTTTTGCCATACCTATTATAGGAATTAAATGTATCAGCTCACATTTTAGGCTCTCAGCTCACATTAATTATGTCGATTATAAATCGTGGTACTCGACAACTGGGCTTCTCTCAGTTGTAAACGTCCCTTTGAGCCTAATGGCCTAGTTCTGTTCTGTCTCCTGCTTGATTTGGAGGGAAGTGGGAAGTATCTTTTTCTTACGCCTTCGTTGTTCTTTTTTCTGATTCATTTCGTTGCGGGATCCAAGACAGTTGAATCGTTTCTGCGGGACTCGTTGAACTTCATTGCTTCGGCGCTTTACTGGTGGTCGCCACTGTTGATTCTGGCTTACAGGAGTTGCAGAGGAAAGGGAACACTGTGGCGGTATTATCCCACAAAAAAAAGTACACTGCCTATCTGATCTCCACAATCTAGTTACTGGGTAATACGGTACGCCTTGGTAAGACTGATTATTAGATTTTCTGTTTAGATGTATATGTGGGTATGTATGTATGTTTATTTGTTTCCTCATAACGTTTAAGCATAATCCCCTTGTCATAATCCCCATGCTTGCCATAATATAATAAATACATTTTTTTTCTACTTTAAAAATAAACAAAATAAATAAATAATCACGGAGCCAATCACTCAAAAAGTCATTCCTACGTAACACGCAACTGATGGTTTTAATCAAACCTTTTACTGAACTATAACAAAAGGTATACTATACCCACACAGAATGCTAAAATAACTTTGATAAAATATTCACATACACAAGGAAAGGGACTTGTCGGCCAAATTCCTCGTAGGGGAATGTGGAATTTATTGGACACCTTCCGTTTCAATTTGCGAACGCGGAGTAAAGATGGTGTCATTTCGTACCGGTCTCCTCTCTGGAGAGTGTGGACAGTGACGCCAGGAAACGAAGTTATACGAAAGAGTTTGTTGTAAATCGGTGCTGACATTATTTGTCTAAACTTAGTACGGAAATAATTCGGTTAAAGGGATTTAATGTAATAATTTTGGAGACAAGTAAAATAATGTTGTATGTCATTTTGATTTATGTTTAGGTATAGGTAGGTAGGTACAGTCAACAGCAAAAGTAGATGATGAAAATCAGAAATTCAATACTAATGAACGGAGTTCGCGTCAGAACTGTGTGGCGTCGAAATGATTCAAAAGTACGTGTGTGACAATCACATACTTTAAAAAAATAAATTATTTAAATTAGTGTTAGTAAATTAGTATTGCATTTCTGATTTTGATCATCTACTTTTGCTGTTGACTGTACTACATAATTTTATCGGAATTGCTTAACATAATAGTGTGTTGTTTATTTATCTATACGAGTATATGAATGTATTTACAAAAAAAAATGTATTTGTGTATGTATATCAGCTGTCTGACAGCCATAGTACAGGGTCTCCCTAGTTTGGGGTCAGATGGCCGTGTGTGAAAATGTCCCCACATATTATTATTATATTATAATAATATTATATTACTACACAAAATAAAAATCATGATGTGTGAATATGATGTTATCTTGCATGAAAACCACAAGTATGTCTATTTTAGGGAATCCCTAGCATCGGGACAGATGACAGCTCACTTCACCTAGGTGTTCGTCATCGAGGGAGGTTGTAAAATAGACATACTTGTGGTTAGGCTAGGTGTTCATCGAGGGAGATTGTTACAGAATACCACTGCAGCTATCAAAGTAGTACTTACAAGTAAGAAATTAATTTATACTTTGTTCCACACTATAAATTACTCCATTGTCGTTATACACAATTAGCCAGACTCAGAACAACCTGTAGGCCATACAAGTAGACGACACGGTTGGCGCAGTGATTGAGCGATCGACTGCTGCGCTGCGTGTCGCAGGTTCGATTCCCGCACGGAACAAATATTTGTATGACCTACAGATAGTTGTTCCGGGTCTGGCTGTTTGTGTATGTGAGTTTATATGTTTGTAAACGCACCCACGACACAAGAGAAATTCCTAGTGTAGGGCAACGTTTTTTAAAAAACATTAAACAAACAACAAGTATTTGTCCCGTGATACGCACCACGCAACGCAGAAACGCTCAACCAATCGCTCAGCCCGGACGCCAACCGTGTCCTCAAAATTATGTTCATAGATTGAAACTGGAAATGACCATGCACTCCTTACATTTCACGCGTCATGTTCGTGAACGGGCGCTGTCGGTAGAGATTGGTCAGCTCTTAACTGCCATGAATGTATATTTCTTCTTTTTTATGTTTTGTATTGCTAGATTACTTAAATGTTTTCACATATAGAAGCAACAATAATTATGTAACCAGTATTTTGTTCAAAACTTGATTTAAAATAGTGTCCGTGGAGTTTCTTGCTTGTTCTTCTCCATAGAGACCTACCTACGTTTTGGAACGAGCAACTATCTGCAACTTTCTGACCAACTGACCGACTCCTTGACAATTCAAAAGTGCCTGTAAATGGTTTAATTGAAATAAATAATTTGACTTTGACTTTGACGAACAATGAAATAGTGTGTGAACCAGACTAACCGAACTACATAAAAAATACAATAGACAATAATAACAACAATAAAAGTAATCCTAAAATGCTAAAACAACTTACATGGGAAATCGTTTTAGAAGTTAATAGAACCCTAAACTTCAATACATTAATTAGCTTAACTTTAAATTATATAAAACTAAAAACTGACTTTAGGAGCTAAATTACAAAGTTTGTTAACCCTTCACTGCCGCTAAGTGTTGCCCTCAATTCAATTATTTAAAATTAATGGATCACCATCCAGTATCAATTAGTTAAGATAGGTAAGGATACTGAATTAATTAAACCTATTTATTTAAAGGCAAGCTAAAAAGAAAAATGGCTTATTATCAGGGGAAATATTTTACTTCTGTGAAAATTCATAAAAATAAGGTAGCAGTCATTTTGTTGTTTCAATACGAATATTACAAAGTTTTACGATTAAAAATAACAACAATTATGGAAAACGTTTTTTTGGAAAGAGTGGCCTGAAGAAAATAATTCCGACTTGACCAAGCGCGGTGAGCAATAATAATAATAATAATTCATTTATTTCAGGCTGCACAGGCCCTAAGATAAATAACTTAACCTAAGCATAAATATAAAATATATTTTATAATTTCTAGCTTGTGTTAATAGGGACGACTTTAGACTATGTTAGTAGCACTTCACTAAATTGTCTGTGTGCTGTCCTGTGGTACTTGTCCGCGGAAGTGACGGAACACCACGTCCTGCGGCCAAAAGTCTTCTTCCATGACGAGGGGCAGGAAACAATTCGGTACTCGCACCACGAACGCCTTGAACTTGACGTAGCGGCGCGACTCCAGTAACTGCACCCTCGGCGTGTAATTTGTCTTTCGGCGCACATACTCTACGATGTCCTCCACCTTAGTGGTGTAGTGCAGGCGAGAGATATACTCCGGTGTGTTCGGCTTAGCGGCACACAGACTTCCTCGAATGCTAGTGCCTCCTCTGTATGAGAAGAGGGCCCAGCAGTGGGCTAATTATAGGCAAGAAGTATTAAAATGCAAATGAAGGTGACTGCCATTTTGTAGTTTCTATATCCACTCGTCTGTCGAGCCATTTTTTTCAAAATGGCGTATCTGTCCTAGTATTTCGGGGCGATCACGCCTCGATTACGCCCCGGTTTTTAAAATCGACGATACATGGGAGCTGCGTAAAAATTATGTCGTTGAAATCGTTATTAAAGTAGATTAGGCCAGTTTTGCCTTGAAATAAATTCTTAATATTGTTTGAAATCAGAGTGAGGAATATTTACAATACAAATACAATTAAATAAGAATATTTTATGAAAAAGGTTTTCAAGAAAGCATAGTCTGAAAAAAAGACTTTTTTTATAAACTAGGTATTTTTATTCCAAAACGTCTTATTTAAATTAGATATAATTTTAAATATTGAACTTAAATCAGGATCTTCTTTTTAATAATGCTTATAAACAGGAATAATTAGTTTTTTTTGTAGTTTTTGTTTATTTGTTGTGGATTAATTTAAAATGAACTTTACAGATTTTAAAAATTCTTCTACCTATGGAAAGCTACATTACCAGCGAGTAACTTGAGCTATGCTTTATGTTACATTTTACTACCACGCGGACGAAATCGAGTAATAAGCTAACATCGAAAAATTGTAAATACAAAACTTTAAAATTCCATACAAGTTTTTATCGTATTACTTTGAATCCTTATCACAATACCCGGGTAGTATGGTAAATGAGCTCGTAAGACTGAATAGCGGCCGATACGTTACCGGGATCAACGCGAGTGGACTGAGGCGATACCGCCGTAAATTATAGCCGTTTTCAACATTGGCCGACTATAGTGTAACAAAGAATGACGTCATTAGCTTCTCTGGGTGAGGAATGAGACTGTTAATCATAGAGTGTGTGTAAGTATAATAGATGTTGGGATTGTAGTTATAAAGAATTGTGTCTCGTGTTGAGGTACTTTATTAGTATTTAGGGCTCGCTTTGAGACGCTATAGCCATTTGGTTAAGGCGCTCGCCTCTCGTACATGGGGTTGCAGCTTCGATATCGGGAAAGTATACTGACTTTTTCAATTTATATCTTCTTTTTAAGTTAATCTTGAATATCACCTACATCGGTAATGAAAAACATGGCAAGGAAACTTGGACTTATGATTAATATTCACTCTCGCCATCAAACATAAAAGTTTGGCGAGTTTAGAGTTAAGTAACACCTCTGTATTATAATTTCAATAAATAAAAAATAAAAGAATAAATATAAGTCTTAAATCGCCAATCCCCTTTGAGCAAGCGTGGTGCTCAATTCTTGAACATTCTGGTGACGACACGGTTGGCGCAGTTCGATTCCCGCCCATGGTAAATATTTGTGTGATGAGCACTTGTGTTTGCCTTGTGTCTGGGTGTTTTTTATCTATATATGTGTGTATTTACACGTATTTGTGTATGTTTATCAGCTGTCTGACACCCATTAGTACAGGGTCAGGGGCCATCTGACCCCAAACTAGGGAGATAGTTTGGGGTCAGATGGCCGTGTGTGCAATGTCCCCACATATTATTGTTATTATTATTATTCTCTGTATTTGATGAGGCCTTTGCTTTGCAGTCTGACAGTAATAGGCTGGGATTATTATTATAACGCTCGCTTGCATCCCCAGTAAATGGAGCTGCCAGTCTTTGCTGATAAGATCGGTATTAGAGATTGAGATCTTACCTTAAACTTATTTCACCTTCTTCTTCATTCAGCAAGCAATATTTTCAGAGAACATTACTGCTGATATATACAACAGTGTCACATTCCTGTCTGCACGCGGTTTATTGCTAATCGCATAAGCAACTCAAGTGACAAGACAACCCAAGGACCAAGTCACTCGATACACACTTCACCCCATCATGCTTAACCACCCAGAACATCACGAAACTAAATAAAACCAACCAACAAAGAGCGTAACACAATAACCACCACCCTTCAGTAAATGTAAGTCAAAACGCGCGTAAACAATTCAGGGGCCCAACAGGGGCCCAACCGACTAATCATCCGCTTTGCCAGGATCCCAACGAGGTCAGGAGGAAATGAAACCGCGTGTTTCGGTGCCAAACCTGAGTGTACTTGGACACTGTTCAAGTGTTGACACATCGAACGCCAGATTATATGGGTGCGTTGGCCGTGTCACTGGGATTTATACTTTTATGTGTAAAATGTTCTTTATACTACCTTGTTTTATTTTTAAAATTATAAGAACTACCCTGTCGGACTTTAGATCTTAAGCGCATCCTGAGTTTGAGTCCAAGCAAAAGTGTTCTGTATAGCGTCGCGCCTTGGGTGCAATTCCCGGTTTGAACAAATTAAAGTGTTGTTAAGATTTTTCATAAGAAATTTTTAGTAGAAGCCCGGTAGTTTCGAAGCTGATATGACACCTTGGAAATCATGTAAAGCCGTTGATTCCGACTATCACTTGTAGTTTTTTGATAGTTGTAACTGGAAGTCAGAAGCCCGAAAGTCTAACAACCAGTCTTACCAAGGTGTATCACCCAGTAATTAGGTTGTGGAGACCAGGTAGCCAGGCAGTGATGCAGTTGAACGTAAGTGAAGGTTGTAAATACCTTATTCCTGAAAAAGTGCTCAGTATTGCACCCATCAAGTACGTGTGCGTGCAGGCGTCGTTTTACACTGTGCATCTACGTCTCTGTGTGCGTAAATAATGATTATATAAGCAATTATGTATATAATTATACATAAATTAATATTATTATACATATATTCATCATTTATTATTATTATTACGCATTTGGGCTTTTATTATATGGGCACTTATGACACTTTTTGACACGTTTGCGTGCACTTGACGCTCCATCTAGACATTATATATAATCAAAGCTAAGAATATGTATAGGTAGATAAGCATCGATATATAATTATTTACTGCGCACTATACTATGTAGATAAGTAGATATGCGTACTTACCTTACTCATTTAGGTACAATTTTTCTTTCTTTCTTTCAAGTCTGACGCCTGCACGTCAGACTTGAAAGAAAGAAAGAAAATTTGTTTATTTGTAACCTCGTACAGGTAAACACAAACATAAAAAAGGGTTATATAAAACAATAAAACATAAAAAAAGCCTTATGAAACCTGTACGAGACCAAAAAGGCTCCTGTCTCAGCACAATGCTACGACATGAAATGTCGCAGCGCTGGTATTCTGACAAGGCCTTGCGGAGATGCCACGGGCGGCCCCAGTCATGACTAAAAGGTAATTATATAAAAAGTTATAATATTATATATCTAACAAAAATATGCAAGCTAACATTATGTAAAAAATATGTAAACCCGACATAACTAATAATTGTTTATTTATTTATTTATTTTTACTTTAATTACCACGGTTTACACCACTTACAATAATTAAAGACTGATAATATTAGTTATAGGAGAGAAATGAAAAATGAGAAAATGAGAAGAGAAATGAGAAATGAAAAAGGAAAACACAAAGACCAAAAACAATGAAAATAAACCACTTAATTAAGTTTAGGTTCCACATACACATTCATCCATTCCTCTCACAGTACTTCTGACACACCAATAAAATCTTCGTCCATTCATCCGCAAACAGATCGTTAGTTGGATTAGAATCCAAGAGATCATTAAGTGCAGCCAGAGTGCGAGGTACTGGGGACTTAGTACGCGCAACAGTGCGGCAAGGAGGGACAGCAAATAGCCTGTGCTTTCTGCCGCGGCAGTACTTGCTTGGGGCAAAGAAGCAAGCCAGCGCAGTATGCACATCAGGTGCGTCAATAGTGCCACGAAACACTTTACAAGCTGTAGCGAGTTGATCTCGTGCTCGCCTTACCTCTAGAGAATTATATCCAAGGCATCCCAGCAGATTTTATATAAATAAGAGATTATATAAAGAGATTATATAAAGTCAAATCATTTATTTCAATTAGACCATTATAAGGCACTTTTGAACGTCAAATGAGAAAAAAAAAATTGATTCTAGGTGCCCATTCCAAAAGGTAGTTTTGTATGGAGAAGAATGGGCAAGAAACTCCATACTTACTCTTTTAAAAACGATGTTAACAATATTTGCATTTACAGGAATTATATAATTATACGTGAATACGATGTACCTTGCATAAAAACACTAGGTATTTGAAAGTGTGTACAAAGTATCACAGATTAAGGAATGACAGACTAAGTTATATGTACATAGATACACAGTGTTCACATATTATTACAAATGTTGAAACAGTAGACGACCACTCCTTATATTTTAACAAACAATGAATCAGTATGTGAGCCTGAGCAGTGTATAAAAAAGAGTCAAATCTATATATATAAAAGGCAAAGGTGACTGACTGATGTATCAACGCACAGCCTAAACCGCTGATCGTAGAGACCTAAAACTTGAAGGGTGTGTTCTTTGTATGACGTAGGCATCCACTAAGAAAGGATTTTCCGAAATTCTACCCCTAAGGGTGTGAAAAACGGGGGCAAAGTTTGTATGGGACAACGTGATTCCTTGGTCCAATCTACTTCAAATTTCGCATAAACATTCTTTAACAGAATTGATGGAAGATGGGTTTCGTATTTTATTGAAATTCACCACATAACGGAGTTAAAAATGGGTAGAAAATTATTTTGAGGGTGATTTGCATCGAAGTTGATATGAATACTCCTTAGTGCTTTTGATTTAAATAGATTTTATTTTGACACATGTCATGTTTGAAAACTCAACTCAAAATAAATATTATTACCATATTAATATCTTAGAATAATAACGCACATATTATATTACATGATACTGCAGAAGAATTACATATAATTTTGAATACATTAAATTAAACTATTATAAAAATAGTGTGGCGTAGAGAAACACTTTCAAAAAATTTCGAAAATTCCCAATCGTCAGAGACATTTGTTTGTTTTGTGGAATTGCAAACCCAGTACTTTTGTAGGAGAAATATCGGCATCATCTGTCCGAAGACTTCTTGCGAGTTTTGAGATCAACTACTAAAGGTGGCATTGAATACAATGAGAAACGTATTCTTAACAATTCTTACTTCTCTTCAAACCGTCGTCGTTTACATCGGCGTCATTCCTGTGGTCAAGTTTGGGTCAGTGGGTAGTCTTAGGGGGTTACCGGCCCCGCAATCATTGGCACATTAAAATCGTGGAATACACTGCCGAAACCATGCAATGAGTACTATCGTAAATAACCACGTCAGCGTGTTCAAACCAAGACATGATGGGTAGGGTCACAGTTCTGTTTAGTGGCGTTTTCCGGCAGACGCTGCCTGTGGTGACGCGAGGAACTAGGGCTGACGAGGTAAATGCATAGTTGAAACGATCAACGGTCACGAGTTTATAAATCCCGCTTGACCATCAATATGCGTGCTTAGCTTGGAGGCAATTCACGTGTTCAAGAATTCTCCGACGTTCATTTAAAAGTTGGTGAAAGCTCTCTACCAGAGGAGAGAGGGCAGGTGGATCTAACAGAGACTCTTGGTATTGTAGTATCTACAATAGAACAACTGATTCATGTTTTGTACAGCGACATCAGTCAAATACCGCATCAACAGATTTTGGGTGTGTGAACAGGCTATTATAACACCCAAAATTGATCAAGCTGCAGCGATCAATAAAAGCATTTTGTTTCTCTCAAATTGAAGGGAGAGAAGTAGTATACATCTCAATGAACACTGTAGTCGAGCAAGATGACGCCACACGTTACGCCGTAGAATTTGGAATAGAATTCGCTTACGGCAAGTGGACTTCTAGCGCACATCATCCAGCTGAAGCTCGGTGTACCTATTATTTTGTGTAACAGAAATCGGCTCGAAGTCGTCTGTCTGCAGAAAAATATCATTGAAGCTGAAATTGAACCAGGTTGTGGCGTTGGTGAGAGTGTTTATACCACGTATACCACTGATTCCCCACAATTACCCCTTCCAATTCAAGCGTGCGCAATTCCCTGTGAGCGTGTGCTTTGGCATGACTATAAACAAGTCTCAGGTCGGTCGGTGTTTGTCACACTGAAGGCTGCGGTTGTCGATCTCAGGACCAGCTGCTTTGCCTACGGCCAACTATACGTCGATTGCTCTCGCGGAGTCTCGCGTCATCAGTCCTGACTTTCTGTACATTTTGACTAACGGCAAAACTACAAATATAGTTTACAGAGAGGTTTTATAAATATATAGCTAAGGTTCCTTAATGTGTTTTCTTCTTTTCAAACATATTTGGGTTTGGAGTTTCAACATTTGTTGTGTACGTATGTGTAATAAAATAAAAGTATATTTGCATACAGTATAATAATATTATACTGTATGCAAATATAAAATCTATATAATATATGAAAGCGAAAGGTCATTCAGTCACTCATCACGAAATATCGAAAACCGCTTGACATATTAAGATGAAATTTGGCAGAGAGGTAGTACATAGTTAGTAGACGTCCGCTAAGAACGGATTTTGCTACAGGGCCGGATTAAGGAGGTCTAATTGGTCTCGCAAGTTTGTATGAAAGTCCTTCATTTTTTGCACTACAAACTTGATTATCGGCAGAGAGGTAGGTAATTAGTAGTAGACGTCCGCTTAGAACGGATTTTACGACAGGGCTGGATTAAGGAAGTCTAATGGTTCTCACAACTTCGTATGAAAGTTTTGATTAATTTTTGAACAATCGACCTGAAATTTAGCAAGTCTAGAGTTTATGAGTAGGAGACATTTGCTAAGAAATAATTTTATGACAGCCTGAACTTGCTCTCGCAAGATTATATAATAAAAATCCTTGGCTTTTTGCATCTGTAAATTGGAAAAGAGATAGAATATAGTTAAGTTATGTCACGTAGAAACCGATTTTACGACAGGGCCAGTTTAAGGGAATATAACCTAACTCTATGTGTTCAACAAACATTTATTGATGACTTATAATACAACAAATAGAAAATACAACTTAATGAAATTCAGACGAATCAAGGTCTTAATATTTTTGTTATAACATTCGTAATAAATATTTCTTTGTTTTTCCCCTGGGTACTACTGTATTCACCTGGTATTCACATATTACCATATTAATTACCAAATTCCAGACAATATTTTATACATCTTTGTTTATCCCATATTGACCATCGTTTTCTGTAAAACTATAGATTTCATTTTAGAATGCTCACATTTGAACAGTTCCGAGTAGACTTAAGAGTCGGAAAAGTTTTCCCCGCAGCACACAGGCCATCCAGGACCGACCACGTAAGGTCAGACGTAAGTTGTGGGAATATCACCCACCGCCACTGAACTTCTTTCAACCCAGGAACACTTGGCACTCGGAAGTGATTTGCAGTGGCCTAAATGGAAAGCAGTTAATAGAGTGTGCTCCCAAAAAGGCCGCTGTAAACACAAACTAACAAAATGGGGGATTATAGATCCCATTGATACCCAGTGTGAGTGCGGTGCTCCTGACCAGACAATGGCCCACACAGTGCCCAAAGTGACCCGTCACCTGCACCATAGAGGATATTAAAAACGCCACTATTGCTGCGATTAAAGCAGCTCCTACTGGGTCCAAGCAGTCTAACCACGGATATGAGTCTATCACAAAAAAAAAGAACACAAACATCGATTCGAAACGAAGAAGACTACTGTATCATAATCACAAATGCCATCTCTTTAAATATTATAATGAATTGAAATAAACTGCAGCCTGAAAATTAAACCATAAATGTGGTGTATAGGTAGGTTGTAGGGTTTACGTAAATAACAACATCTATTTTTTTTTAAATTGGTGCCTTAAAATAGGCATTTTTTTTTTACTGAAATATAAAAATAGTTTCCGTTCAATATCATTAAACTTCATATCTTCATAACCACGCGGACGAAGTCGCGGGCAACAGCTAGTATAATATATATGTACATATTTATACTAAGTATGAAATTAGGTATTTTAAATTAGCAATCGGTTCGATTTTGTCTAGACTATCGATCGTCCTATGGAGCTAGACCAGCATGTTTCCAAGCATTCTTATCTTGAATATAGTCCTCTAGATTATAATAAGCTTTTTTACAGAGTGTACTTTTAATATATGATTTAATTTTTTTTTAAAGTTAAAGTTATTAAGTACAATAAATAAATAAAAGTGAATAATATAAAAGACCTGAAGTACAGTCAACAGCAAAAGTAGATGATCAAAATCAAAAAATCAGTACTAATGAACGGAGTTCGCGTCAGAACTGTGTGGCGTCGAAGTGATTCAAAGGTATGTGTGTGACAATCACATACTTTTAATACATAAACTAGTAATAAATTATATAAATTAGAGTTAGTAAATTAGTATTGAATTTCTGATTTTGATCATCTACTTTTGCTGTTGACTGTACTACTACTCTACTTAGGACTAGCGATGCTGATATCTTACACCCTTTAGTACTTATCGCAATGTCTAAACGAGACGGGGCTACGGTCGACCACGAAAGAGATAGCAGGACGACTTGAACTGCTTTTTCGAAACCAATGAAAGGAATGGAGGAAATGCATTTACCCTGCAGTGGGACAGTTTCGGCTACATATCATAATAATAGTCTGTAATACCACAAGAGCGTGTTTAAATAATTATCTTGGCAATAAACCAAAGCTCCTAATTGAGGAATATAGGTAGATACTTGATTTGAAATGCACATTTTATATTATGAACAAAACATTATTTCGAACCATCTAACGAAAATAACCCGAACTAGCTAGTAAGTGTTCCTAGCGAAGGGTTCGTTGTAGCAAAACCACCCTCCCTATGATATAAATATATATTCTGCCGCTAGATGGCTATAGTAGCCTTGGTAGCACAAACCATCGAATATCATAGTTCTGAACAAATTGACTAGATGGCGGTAGTATTGCAAAGTACTAAAAGAAGATTTTCTTTCAAAAGACAATCCGGGTTTCTTAACATTTATGATGGAGTTGAGAGAATAAGACTATATTTGAGTTTGTCAAACGACGTTAAAAATGGTGTGAAATTTTTAATGCAGTGGCATCTACCAGAGACTAGAAATACTAACCAGCTAAAACGGAACACAAAATAAAAAACCTTTTGTATTAGTTTGATTTTAATTTGTTCCAGGAAAATCGAAAAGATGGCGTTAAATAAAGTTCTGTAAGAAGCTTTGCTTTTTTGTTGATTGAAATATTATTTATTTCTGACCATTTGAGATAAGAGACAATTTATTAGTTCTAATGGATTACTATATTTTATACTAGCTTCTACCCGCGTCATTGTCCACGTGGAATTCAAGTGTACTATGAAACATAGCCTAGCAGGAGAATGTAGAATAGTTGCGGATTAATGTAGTTACGGAATTTAACGCATTCAAATAAAAACAAACAGGAAAAAATATTGATGATTTATTAAAATGATTATCAAAATGTTTCCACGACTATTTGTACCTATAAATTTTGCAGCTGAATACCAGTGATTTTCATGGAGCAACTGCCTGTTTGGACTCCACAACCCAATTACTGAAAGATCTACGAATGACAGCCGAGACCAACGGCTTTACGTGCTTTCCAAGGCACGGAGGAAACTCGGTATGAAATGGATGGTCACCAATCCACAGACCGACCGCGGTTAGACTACCTTTGACCGATCGATCTGTACGGCTATTACTTGCCCCGCTCGCTCGCTTCCGGATCGCTCCCGCCATTTTCAAAAATAATTACCTAAACTTGCCAGACTCACTAGGGCTGCTACTATATTGACTCTGTAGGTTTTATTTGTGACAATATATTGACACTGGTTGGAATTCTTTGCAATTTTGAAATTTTATTGACACTGGTTGGAACTCTTTACAATTTTTTTTTTAACAAAATTTTCTTGTTCGTCTTGTAATGTCAATTACATAATTTATTCATTTTGTCAACATGTGACAGTCGAGACTGAAGTCTGCTTGAAACTGCTTGACACATTGACACATTGACATTGTAATGTCAATGTGTGTGTGCTAAAAGTAGCGGTTTGTTCTGAGTGGTCTCTCTGCCCGGGCGCGCCGCAGCTTTACGTATACTTTGTGGCTGTACTGTGTTATATTTCCGGTCTAATAAAATAGTAACGAATATTTTTTACCCCAATTGAACCACAACACATTTCATCCAAAAGTTTCGGTTACAACAAAAAAAAACAAATTTGTTTCCACAATTTAACGGCACGTCCTACCACCTTGTTGGTAACAATCTCAATTATTCGAATACCTCTAATTTAATGCTGGCAACTTCTAATTTATTCACCGAAGGGAACTGTGATTGCAAATTGTTTCCGTTTTGGTATTCAACGACGGTTTTGAATTCACTTTTTTGGTGTGAATTCGGACGAAAAACAATTCGTTTCCCTTTACTTTGTAAATTTCAACTCTTTTCGTGGCTATCTTGAAAATATTGCGCTTAATTGGGTATTCATTCATTGTTTTTGTCAGTTTGTATTTAGCGTCACTTGTTAGAATGTCGAAATAAAAGGGGTTTTCTTCGCGTGTCGATGACAATCTATATTGAGTCGGTCCAGAGAGCCGTAATTTTGACACTGTCAGTGGCGTTCATTAATTCCTGAAACGTGCAGACATGGGCACGCAAAAACAAATTCCAATAATGAATTTAAAATAATAATTAATAAAAACGAAGAAAACTAGTAAATTTTAGGAACTTTCCCTAACTTTAACTTAAATTCTTGACAAGAATTTAAAAAAAAATAACGTCAACAAGATGAGATTGCAACGAAAATTGGTTTTCAGGTATGTCTGAGGAACCCCACCACATCTACACTCTATAAGCTTGAATTGTCTATAAGTCTCCACCCAATCAGGTTTAGAATTGCACAACTTAATGCCCCATCCCCATTCCATCACCGGACGAGCAGGGATACGGCGAAGCGTCACCGCTATACGGTTGAAGGTTCACGGTCTCGAACCAGGCGACTGTGGAATTCACTGCCCGCCTCTCTGTTCCTCGATACATATATCTGGGTATCTTCAAGGCACGAGTGAACCGGTTTATCCTAGGTAAGCGTGCTCCATCTTAGGCCGCATCATCACTTAAGATCAGGTAAGTTGCGTTCAAACGCAAGCCTATAACAATTTAAAAAAAGGTTTTTTTTGTATTGACCAGCCTGTGTCTGGAAACTGTTTAGAGACTTTCAAGCTATTCAAGAAAACTCATGTCCAAGTAGGATTTTTTTAGCAGATGGAACGTTGGGATTGTAATCAGTTTGATTTTCCACTGCAAGGTAAAAGCCTCTCAATTCTCCTTCCAACTCTCTCTATTATCGGCTATTTGGGGTCAGTCTTTGTCGAAGACGATGTTTAAAAACAAGTAAAATCATGATATCTGTATTCATACCTACTTACTTATAATATTTAAATCTTCACGTTATTTGGTAGAGATGACTCGATGAAAAGATAATCATAAATTATTAAACTAATTATTTTGATAAAAGCTTGATTTGTAAGTATTTTTCTCATTCCTCTTTTTTGAAGTCAAGTAATTCTTGTGCTTTGCGAAAGTGGCGGAAGTAACTTAGCCAATGGCTTATGGTTTCTTCACACGCCATCTGAAAGTACTTTTAAAGGTTTATCTCTATAATATATTATTATTTACAATACACCCTGTACCCTGTACTCTGTATTACCAGCCGACCCTACAGACGTTGTCTTGTCCCAATCTATTTACCCTTGCCTACCTACCCTACTACCCTACCTACCTCTAGGCTCTACCTACCAACCTGCCTACCTATCTACCGACTCTGCCCTACCCTACCTACCCTACCCTACCACCCTACCTACCTACCCTAACTACCCTACACTAAAAAAAAGAAAAAAAAATGGTTCACGTCCTATTCTCAGACCTACTAAATGTACTACACAAAATATTATAAGAATCGGTCAAGCCGTGTCGGAGGAGTTTTGTTACAAACATTGTAACACAAGAATTTGATATATTAGACTAGCTTCTGCCTGCGACTTCGTTCGTATGAATGTAATTTAAAACCATGAAACATTTTGTATATGTTTTATAGGATGACGTTCGGTAATACTTTTCTATTAGTAAAATATTTTTAAAATAAGCCGTGGTCGCGAATAGCACCATCCCATTTCTACCTGTGGGTGTCGTAGACGACAGAGGGATATTGAGCACAGGATGGGCAGCAGCGCCCTTTGCGATCGCCAACATGCATCGGCCAAGCATGGCGATTACGGCTTAACCCTCCCTTGGGAGAGACTTAGGCCCAGCAGTGGGCGTCTAAAGGTTGATAATAAGATGATAATGATGATGATGAAATATTTTTATGATCAGATCATTATTTCCAAAGATTACTTCTCACAAACAAACATTACCTCTTTATAGTATTAGTATAGATTTCATCCTATACTCATACGTTTTACTATTGAAATCTCTGTAGATTTCTTCAATAATCATGCCTCAACGGCTGAACAGATTTGCATGAAAGGGCATACGGTCAGGTTATGACCTGTATTGAGATTCGAATATACATACATACGATATACCTTGCACGAAAACAACTAACTACATTAGAGTAGTATGTACAAAGTATTACAAGTTAAGAAATTTCAGCTAAAACATGTACTTACATAGAATACAAATAGTGTTCGCATGTTTTGATATAACTTATAAATTATCCATTACCTATTAAGTTTAACTGTTTGTTTTCTATTGCATGATGTGGTCTCCTTTAATTGAGGAAGCACATAGATTTATGTTCTAGTCCTTTATAATATAGCATGTAAGGTGTATTCTTTGTTGGAGATCCCAATAAAATAAAATAAAATAAAAATATTTTGGCATACTCTAAATCAAAAAGGACTAAACGCATAATTTGTGGCTTAATTTAGAAGTCTAGGCAGTAATTCCGATTCCTATTTTATAGAATATAGCTGTGTAAGGTACAATGGGGTTGACGTAATTGTGTAGATAAAAAGCCCTTATTATTATAGGATGATAAAAAATACAAATATTAAAACTGTAAACAACCATTTCTTATATTTCAAAACGAGCCACGGGCTTATCGTAGTTAACAACAAATGAAGACGCCGAAAAAAGCTGGTTTATCTCTTCAGGTCTTTATTTTGAGTCAATGGTAGAAAAAAAACAAAAATATGACGAATTCTTAAAGGAATTTTAAGATCTAAAATAATGATGTATTTATCTTTATCGGATAGGTCAAAAGATTTGGCAACAGCTTTTCAATTTCAAAGGGCACAGGTCGAGTTAAACGCTGAATGTGTGTTTAGGCAAGTTCAAAAAGTTGTTTGTGATTGTAAGTATTTTGAATGGTTGTTTTTTTAATGAACGGAGTTCATTTTTCCGGTATAAAGGATTTCAGAGTTAATGTTATTTTATACCTATTTTGGTACTTATGAACGTCATCATCTGCCTGGTTTTTTTTCAACTATGTTGGGGTCCACTTCCAGTCTAACTGAATACAGCTGAATACCAGTGTTTTACATGGAGCAACACGATACTCCTTGGTAAAACAGGTTGCCAGTACTTTTTGGCTTTTGACTACCTAAAACAACTATCAAAGATCTACGAATGACAGCCGGGACCAACGACTTTACGTGCTTTCCAAGGCACGGAGGGGTGTCGGTATGAAATGGATGGTCACCCATCCATGACCCGATCGCGGCAAGCGTAACATAACCTTGACCGATACATTCGTATAGCTTTTACTTGCTACGAGCCCCTCCCCTACCTACCTAGGTACATTATTATGACGATAATTTTATACCTTCGTTAATGGTCTGCAAAATTAACATTTTTATTTTCGGTGTTGTTTGAATTATTTTTTTTTTGTGCTCAATTATATAGAATTTAATATTATGGTTTCGACGTGTGTGTCTAATGTCCTAATTATAATTATTTTTCGAAACAAATTATCGTATGCATTGGGAAAATGCTACTATTATTCATAAATTTTGTACTGTGATCCTGTTTGCAGTCACTCAAGTAAATAACAGCTCTACAATGCTGGCTTATAAATTAATTGAGATAATTTTAATTACGGGAAACACTAAGGGTCTAGATTATTGTGATAATAGGTAAATTTTTCACAAAATGTTGGCATGTAAATGTCGAAATTATTTTATTTTTAACTCAAAAACACAAAAACATAACATATTAAGTAAAAAAGCTTAAAAGACATAAGTTTTTTTATGTTAGTAACCACATACAAGTAATAAATTAGCACGAAAATGTATTGCCACAAATCTGATCCTAATCCTCAAATTAGGCCTAGGTCTGTTTTTATAATACTTATAGTGTTCAATTAATTTATCATCGAAATACTAAGGAGACTAATATAATATCAATGCTTATATAAAACTCGTGGTCTGAAAGAGCACAATCATAAGGACACCCATCAAACTGTAAACACAACTTCGCTAACACTGAAACTATTAATAAATAATACAAAAACAGATACGCTTGAAATTTGGTCCTTGTGTACGGGACACAAGGACCAAATTCCAAGCCATTAAAAAATGAAGACATTAAAAACGGCAAACTTTTTATCACCCGTCCAAATTATTCGAAGAACTGGAGCAACTTATGAGAGGAACTTTTGCCCGGACCTGCATCGCGATCAATACTAATATTTGATTCGATATCTCGATACCATTGGAGGCAGCCCTTTTATCGATAACCTTCATAACCAATACTGATTTTGGGGTACCTCCTGACCGTATCTACAGGGTCAGCAAGGGTCAATATGAATAGATGAGACTCAATATAAAAGGCTTGTAGCAGAGATTGAAAAAGGTCCGAAGATTGTCACATAAATTTTGTTCTCAAGTACACTCTGGATAAGTAGAGTTTATTTCCGAAGATTTGGGCCGAAGTTCCGTACGTACTAAACGGGTGAGATACATAGGTGGCGTCAGTGGGGTGTGACAATTGTCGATAAAATGTGAGATGTCGATGTCGACAATTAAGTATTTTTATGTCAATGGATGGTACTAGCCGACGGCCAACCTGATGTTAAGTGGTTACCGTTGTCTATAGACATCTGCAATACCAGAGTGAGTGTGATTCTGTAAGACCTCATTCTAAACTTCGAATCTGAATCTGCTGTGAGTTTCTTAATTGCATTCTAAAAACTCGGTTGATAATTCGAATTTACACTAGCGCCACCCTTGCGAGCGTGTCAGCGAGTTGAACTAAATTGACAGGGAGATTTTGACAGATAAAGTATGAGATGTCATTTTCGTACGTCATTTTCATTTTCAAGGTAATTTCCCCGTCACTTCGACGCCCACTCGCACTCGAACCTGATTCATAGCGTCAAATACATATATCAAGGTCATTTTGAACCTTATGCGAAGTGAGAGTGAATAGCGATGTGAGATGCGAGTTGTTGTTTGAATTTTACAGAAACGACCTATAGAAACCTGGCAGATGCATTTCCATAATTAATATTATTTCTATAGTAATAAAGTCTAATTTGCCTTTAATTACACCGACACCCATACCCTTCAAACCCGAGTACAGCAACGCTGCTTATGTAAAATCCGACTTTATGTAATAGTCAGTTTTTTAATAATAATATGATATTGTTCCGTAACCATACATTTTTAATCTGTGCGCACTGTGCTTGTGAACGAAGAAATCGAGTCGAATCCAAGATGGCAGCAATTCAAGTTGCCTAAGTGCGCGCTCCCGGTTTAAAATCCCTGGATGAGGGTTAATCGTCGCTAAACGGCTTCTATCTGGACTGAGTGTGATCCCTGAAGGCTCATATAGTGCAGTAGTACAGACTTTGGTGCACCAATTTGTGAGCAAATAATCGGGCTGGCCGGTCACACCACGCCACCACGTGCCTCACATCGTCAGCACAAGATTCCCTCAAGAAGCCACAGGAGGCTAGCAGGTGAGTGACGCACTTTATTCTTGGACGGTCTAACGATCTCCCCGCGAGCAAGCACAGTTAATCATTATTCAACTAAGATATGTATCGAAATCTGTGTTTACACTCCAATGTACCAACATCGGCTTGGTACAGATATTCTCTTGATGAAGTCAAATGACAACTATATTTTATAATAATTATTTATTTTGATCTATTAGGATTAACTTACTGTAATAACATGACGATGTTTTTATTAGCACAAACAAAATGCGGAAACGGACTTCAAAAAAGAAGGAGGTTCTATTATGTTACGGTATAATTATTTGTTACGCGATTTCTCCGGCAAAAAATCATTTTAAAAAATCTTTTATTTTATGGGATAGGGTATGTCTCAGAGGAGGTCCCATATAAATTTTATCGAAATTGACTCAGCACTTTTCGAAAAATCAACAAAATCCCAAAAAATCTTCATAGACGACGTTTTAGTTTCTTAAATTTTTGGAGTACCTCTGTTTAACCGTGTTGCCGGTTCTTAATGGATTTGGATGATAAGAAGGTACTAAAAAGTGATAAATAAAAAGATTTCTAACAAAAGTTTTTTGCAAAAGGACCCACTTCCAAATCTAAAGTCATGTGTGTTCTTTGCTAAAGTTATTTATCAGTTTTTAGAGTTTGAAGGCGGTTGTCTTGTTTATAAAAAAGCTTTTTTAACTAATCCCTTATCTGCCACAGTCAATTTAACGTCAGATTGAGACTGAGGTTAGAATGCGAACATTTTTAAAAACCGCCTGCCAAATGTCATTCTAAAGAAGTCAAGTCATATAGATATTATTTCAATCTTATAGCATTAAGTTACTGAATTAATATGACGGATATTTGTTTATTAGCAAATCATTTAAATTTCTAAAATATTCCTACGTATCAACGGAAGATGAACGTCGGCGCCGCAGGATGCCTAGAAAACGCTGGCGCGACGACTAAAAGGCGTTTATAGGAGATTGACCAAAGAAGGCAACACATAGGGTGAGAGTGGAAGGCTATGGAGGAGACCATTGCTCACCAGTAGGACTACACAGGTTAAGAAAAGGTATCGACATCGATAAACACATTTTCCCAACACTATCTTCTCCCGAGATAAGTTCGACAAGTTACCGTCTTCCACTAAAATATGTAGCGACACGGTATTGAAAAGTTCTGCTTTGTAGAACAGCTTCCCTTTTATCTAGCGAATTATTAGTTCATATAGTTCATTAAGTGCTTGTCAAGTAAGTGGAGGGTGAGTTTGTTTTGGTACTAGATAAACTCGAGAGAATGTTGTTTATATAAACTGGTATGAAATACGCTGCTGGAAAACAGACTGACTGTCTTTTTAGCGAGGTTATGTAGTTCGGAATATTACAAATTTTTGCCCCCAACTTTGTCTGAGTAGATTTCAGAATTAAACGAAATTCTTAATACAAAAACGTATTAACGTTTTAATATGTTTAGCATAAAGGAGCATGGCGGTTGAGAGAATTGTCATGCTCACTCAAATGTCTCGCTGATGGTGGCGCGTGTGTTGGATCATTCAGCTCCCTCCAAAATGGTTGAGCTAAATGGTGCTGATTCACGCATCATGTTCGTGAACGGGCGCTGTCAGTAGAGATTGGTCAACTCTTAACTGCCATGGTTTTTATCTTGATTATTTTTTATATTTTGTATTGCTAGATTACTTTCATTGTTTTCACATATAGAAGCAACAAGAATAATGTAAGCAGTATTTTGTAAAAACTTGATTTTAAAAGAGTGTCCGTGGAGTTTCTTGCTCGTTCTTCTCCATAGAGACCTACCTACGTTTTGGAACGAGCAACTAGCTTCAACTTTCGGACTAACTAACCGACACCTTGACAATTCAAAAGTGCCTGTAAATGGTTTAATTGAAATAAATGCTTTGACTTTGACTTTGTGTCAAATTTCAGTAACCGTTTAGCCATCAAAGCGTAAAAGTGTAACAAACATCCATCCATCCATTCATCCCCCTAAAAAAATATTTTGAATTTTCCCTTTTTTTTTATTTGTATTTTCCCTCATCTTAAAACTTTATGAACATTTATTTTATTTCACTGTTTATAATTCCAAGTACTTTGTTTCTTATTTTTCTCCCTTTTTTAGGGTTCCGCACCTCAAAAGGAAAAAACGGAACCCTTATAGGATCACTTTGTTGTCAGTCTGTCTGTCTGTCTGTCAAGACCCTTTATCTCGGGAATGCATGGAGGTATCGAGTTGAAATTAAAACCGTATACTCAAATCTGCAGTCCCTTGATGCTGTAAAAAAATTAACCCTCTATGTTAACGTGAAAAAAAGATACGGCCGTTTATGTCGCAAAAAACGCATTTATAATATTAAGATGATTATAGTATGGATAGTAGGTATGGATTTGTATTATTATAGAAGTATGGATAATATGTACCTACAAATTTGTACGGAACCCTCGGTAGGCGAGTCCGACTCGCACTTGTCCGGTTTTTTAATTTGAGAACACAAGCAAAATATTTGGAGTGACTGTCGGGAGGTTATCATTATTTTGAATATATTTAAAATGCGGAAGAGCGAAACAAATCTTTTCTCATAACCCCTTTAATATGTCGCTTTCAGAAAACCACACAAGCGGAACCTAGAATTAAACCTTGTCTACATATAAAAATAATATATCACAAAATTGCACAGCGAGAAGACTTTAATAAAAATGATTCTTTCTCTAACTGCTTGCTTCAAATTGCTAGATAGTGGGAAAAAGCGAAAAATTGCGCTCGGAAACCGGATCTAACCAGTTTCATGCAGATATTACGGACGCCATCTTGTTTCAACCAGACAAAACACGTATAAATCAAGTACACTTCAGTTTTATTAAAAAGAACTGCAGCTGCATGACGCTCTGTGGTCGGAGATATTTTTTTATATTTTTGAACTTATAACACTCAATATTATAACATTACTGTTTTGTGTGAGGATGAGAAAAATAGTTGAGTGATTATCACTACATAGTAATAATAATAATATAATATAATAATATTAATATGTGGGGACATTTTCACACACGCCCATCTGACCCCAAACTATGGAGGCCCTGTACTATGGGTGTCAGACAGCTGATATACATACATACACAAATACTTTTCTTTTTTTTTTTTTTGTAAATACATACATATATAGATAAACAACACCCAGACACAAGGCAAACACAAGTGCTCATCACACAAGTGTTTACCCTGGGCGGGAATCGAACCCGCAACACGCTGCGCAGCAGTCGATCGCTCAGCCACTGCGCCAACCGTGTCGTCAAATAGTAATAAACAAAGTTCCCTGCTGCGTCTGTGTCTATTCACGATAAACTCAAAAACTACTGAAGGGATTTTCATACGGTTCACAAAAAGACAGAGTGATTCATGAAAGAGATTTAGTTGCATAATTTGATGTCTTTATATTTTCTATAAAATTTCATTAAGATCAATTAATTAACAATTGACTAAAATAACCAAATTAAGACTAGATTACATTTTGTGTTGATTGAGCCATCGGTACACTCTCTTAACACCTATGGTAATATTGAAAATCTGAAAAAAAATCTGATTTGTTGTTTTGTCAGAACACGCTAAACACCGGAACTGCTGGTCGTATTCTTAAAAAATCTTGCATAAATAAGAATCAAGGATATTTGTGACATTGAGAGGGAACGTAAGTCGCTGGCTGTCTGTTGTAACATGCTGGCCCGCAGGTTTGCACGATGTACGAAGCCAGTGAAAGCAATGCTATTCAAAGTTTACTGTTAGTTATTTTACACGTTCAGCCTGTGGGTCAATTTTACTCACTGGGAGTACTGTGACTGAGAGAGGCTACCATGGCGCTGCAGTGCGTCAGGGATGTTTGCGGGCAACCATATTGAAGGGTTTTCCGCCATTATTAGAAAAAGGTGCGCCTCTCTGATGACACGTGTCCGTAGTAGCCCAACACTATTCTCAGTGTATTCGCTGTATTCGGTGGCACTCCGCGATAGTACGGAGGTGGTTGCAGCTCCACGCTGTATTTTAATTGTGTTATTTTCTTTGTATGTACTACCTACTAACATTAAATGTTAAGTTATTTGTTACTAATACTATGGACCTTCTCTAAATTAAAAAGTTTTGTATTATTATTATATATTTCTGAGTGTTCATCACTGACTCAGGCACATCATGATATTACTTTTGGCTGTTGCTACCCGTTTTCTTCTTACATCCCATCCTGTCAACAGTCATGATATAACTGATAATCTTTTCTTTCATATCATTCTTTCTTGCATTTCTCTTTCTTCTCTTCTATGACGACACGGTTGGCGCAGTGCCTGAGCGATTGAATGCTGCGCAGCGTGTTGCGGGTTCGATTCCTGTCCAGGGTAAATATATGTGTGATGAGCACTTGTGTTTGCCTTGTGTCTGGGTGTTGTTTATCTATTTAAGTATGTATTTAAAATGTATTTGTGTATGTATATCAGCTGTCTGACAGCCATAGTACAAGGTTTCCCTAGTTTGGGGTCAGATGGCCGTGTGTGAAAATGTCCCCGCATATTATTATTATTCTTTCATCTTTCCATGCAAATTAATGTTCATAGCTCTTTTCATCACATGCATTTAATTCCTGAGTGTTTTTCCATAGTCTACATTTAATAACAAAGAAAAAATGGTATAACAAGAAAATATGAAGTTGCGGGCCAAAGGTAGTCTTTAAATATACCTACAGCTTAACAAACTATGCAACGGTTAAGTTTTAAGACTATGCAAAGATCCAAACAGTAAAGTTCAAGTTATGTTCAACAATTATACCGCTGGATGTGCAGATTAGCATAAATACGGACAAGTTACTGTTTCCTGTTTACGGACATTATATTGACTTATGTCCTCAGCTGTCTCTTGCAGCTTGCTCGAGGTGATAAGCAGCTTATGTTGTTGTTAAGTACGACTTGAATTTTCAGTGCTTTTAACTGTACTACATAATTTCATGAGCTTGTTAGTTTCGTAGGTAGGTTGTCTTTGGCGACGATTTTGATTACTTTTTATTACAAGATTTTATTTAACTTGCACTATTCGTACGTAAGTGGTCGCTTTGCAAATCTTTTTTCGACCATTTCTAGGTATCCAGTTGAGCTGAAATTTTGCAGGCACCTTTAGTTATGGTGACAATACAATGTCCAATACTCAATATTGTTATAAATTCAAAATGGCCGCCGGTCCAAGATAGTGGATTACTTATTTTTCCTCAACCCCCTTAATATGCATATATCAAATGAAAGGGTTTGAAGAGTAGAAAACGATAATGTTAGTAAGACTAAAAAAGTAAAAAATAAAATGAAAATAAAAAAACATTTTTAAAAACAAACTTTTAACCTAAACAAAATAAAAATAACACTAACTGAAACTCAAACTCAAATCATTTATTTCAAATAAACCATTTACAGGCACTTTTGAATTGTCAAGGAGTCAGTCAGTCAAAAAGTTGCAGCTAGTTGCTCGTTCCAAACAGTAGGTTTCTATGGAGAAGAACGAGCAAGAAACTCCATGAACACTCTTTTAACTGAAAGGAAAAAAGAAAAGCTTGAGGCACTGATGTACGCTGTCCGTTATACAGGTAAACTACACAATATCAGTGCCTCAAGCTTTTCTTTTTTCCTTTTAGTTTTTGTTTGTTATTTAGTTCCACTGCTGTGCAAAAGCCTCTCTCAAGTTCTTCCATGAATTTTTGTCCAGTGCCACCTCAAACCAACCATCGTGGTACGTTTTCAGGTTATCTTGCCACCTCTTTCTGGGCCGTCCTCGGCGACGGCTGGCTATCATCCCAATTTATTTCATTTCAATCCGCCTAGTATCTACTTCTGCGCGACACTGTACGGTTGTGGGTTGTTAGTTTGGTTGTGATGTAGCCAGGTTTTTAGTGGTCGTCTACGGCCTCTTTTTCGTTTCTTTCTTGTATATTCATGACTATAATATTCATGACTCATGTCATAATGGTCATCATCCCGCCCACTTGTCCTCATGTATCTAAACGTGTTTAAAATTAACACGGATAATAATATATCCGTTTTTTTTTAATTTTACAAAAGTTTTTTGTACCTATATTCGGATTTCCCGATTAAGTTCGACGTACAAAGAACTCTCCAAAAGTTTCTGTCACTCAAATGAGTAAAAGACCAAACCAATCAGCTCCACACATTCGAGTAAAGGAACGAATGAGCAAATCGGGAGCTCGCATTCACCCCTTGAAATATTGATGACGGATCTGCCCAAGGGAACGATTATTCGAATCGAATCGTGTCTCGGTGTATCGAGAACATTCCGTTCTGACGATATCCAGACTGACAATTTTACAAGTTTTTATTGCCGCTTCCAAAATGACATTTTATCTGAACGGGTTGAATCTAGACTCCGATTTTTTCCGTCATTGCAATAGAGTTGATTTTCGTATCACGTTCCGGTTTTAAATATGCGGAAGGTGAACACGTATTGTACGATTTTCGACTATGTAAACGAGTATTCTCAACGTTTTTATGAGCCGTGACAGATTGGAATAAATGTGTCGAAGCGAAAGCAGCTTTTTTACAACAGCCATAAAGAAGCCCAGAATTCTGAAGGAATTTCTGAGGGCACCGTATTACGGATGCCCTTTTATTATCGTGTCCTTGTAAAACATAGTGTTAAAACTGGACTTTAATGTTGTACCGCGCGTTTTAATTAAACAAGAACTGTTTGGTTCGGTTTCGTAGTATTTCCATACTAATATTATAAATACGAAAGTAAGTTTAATTGTTTGATACGCTTTGACAGGTAAGCTACTGCACCAATTTTAATAAAATTTGGTATAGGCTTCTTTTTTATCTGCGACTTCGTCTGTATTTGTGATAACCTACATTCCAAAACAAAACTAGTCCGATAATATTTATCAAGTATGCCCAACAAGTTTTGATATTCTCGAGACACTTTAGACGGGCCTGTTGGTTTAGACGGGCCTGTTGGTCTAGTGGTCACTGACCCTGACTGCTAAGCCGGAGGTCGTGGGTTCGATTCCCACCCAGGACAAACTTTGTGTGATGAGCATGATTGTTTGTTCTGTGTCTGGGTATTTATCTATAATATGTATGTATTTATAAAAATTATATAAGTATGTATATCAGTTGTCTGGTTACCATAACACAAGCTCTGCTTAGCTTGGGACCAGATGACCGTGTGTGAGTTGTCCCAAGATATTTATTTATTTATTTATTTACTTTGCGGCCAAGTTATTTCCTAAATTGGTAGCATAGCAAACCGAGAAGGAAATTTTCGTCGATTTAGTTTCTACTTTTGACGGCTTTTACCAGGAGTGCAACGAAATACTTGGGCTAATTGGCGCCGGCCCAGATTTCAACCCCTCGAATAATTTATGACGCTATTGCTCTCTGCCGCGGTTTCTCTCGAGAGAATACGATGTAATTATAAACAAGAAAAGTTACGCTGCTTAATCTTACGTAATTTTCGAGTTTTCGAGACCATAATTTAGATTCTTGTTAAAATCAATAATGTTTTGATTAAACGTAAAAACTAATGAGTTCACAAACGAAAGTGAGGTTATTTTTGTGTATTTTAGAAAATATAACAAGAAATATTAGTAAAACAGGATACTTTTATTAACAAACTGCTCGGGCATCTAATTGTACTCGTTCCTAGGAAATTGAATAATTTAGCACAAGGAAATTATTAGTAATTCTCTCTAGGGAAATTGGAAATGGGAAATTAATATTCCTCCTTTTAAGAGGCTTCCTATCTATGATGATTAATTCGGTAATGAAATAATGAGTAGCCTGTGTAATTATAATATGATTACACAGGATACACGAGTATCCTGTAAATCGTAGATGTATAAATAGACTTCATTATAGACGACTATATTGAAGTTTATTTATTCATCCACGATTCACCAAGATGAGAATGCTTGGAATCATGTAGTCCGGGTCTGTAGGACAATCTACAAAGTCAAAGTGGTTGTTAATTAAATTTTCTTAATTTATTACTAAGCATTATTTTTATTCTTGCACTTATAGATTGCTCTGGTACACACACAATTTTTTTTATTTGTTGAAATGTAATAAGCATTGCAGCAGTTAAAATAATTATAAATAAAGTGACACATATTTTGACGAATATTGAAACCGTCCGTTTCAATATTTGTAAATATGTGTCATTTTTTTTTGTGTTGTTTCTTTCTCCTTTTGTCTTTCTTTTTTTGTTTGATTTCTTTGAGTGAAGTATCTTGCCCATTATTCTTTTTACTAAATTACCTTTTGAAAGAGGTAAGATTTTTTTATAGCGTTCAAAATTGCCTTTTAATAGTTTAATAAATTGAAATAAGTTATTTGATTTTGACCTTTATATACTACCACTACCACTACCTAACAATGAACCTGAAAAATTACATTACCAACATGGCACCTACTTACGGGGTGTAAAAAGATACATCACATAGCCGTTAACGAGAAGCTCGTGGCTAAAGTCATACAGACCGATCGGTCAAAGGTTAAGCTACGCTTGCCTCGGTCGGTCTGTGGATGGGTAACCATCCATTTCATACCAAGATCCCCCCGTGCCTCGGAAAGCACGTAAAGCCGTTGGTCCCGGCTGTCATTCGTAAATCTTTGGCAATCGTTATGGGTAGTCAGAAGACAGAAAGTCTGACAACCAGTCTTACCAAGGGGTATCGTGTTACACAGCAACTGGATTGTGGAGGTCCGATAGGCAGTCGCTTCATGTAAAACACTGGTATTCAGCTGCATCCAGTCAGACTGGAAGCCGACCGAAGCAATAATGTTTTCTGGAAAACGACTGTAATTTATTTGTTAAAACTCGCTGTGTATGCATGTAAAATTGGAAACATTATATAACGTATCAGCTGTAATCGCCATGCTTGGCCGATGCATGTTGGCGATCGCAGTAAGTGTTATGGTACTCAGAAGGACGCTGCTGCCCATCCTCTGGTCAGTATCCCTTTGTCGCCTTCTACGACATCCACGGGTAGAAATAGGGTGGTGCTATTCGTAAATAGAGTTTAATATCCAAAATCATTACAAATACTTCGAAAATGGAAGAAATTTTTAATGTGATTTACTTCGTTTTAGCAGAAGAAACGTTTCTTAATTGCTCACGTGACCAGATGAAATGGCTTTTCATGTCAAAATCATTTAACACGTACCCGTAATAACGAAATCCTAATCTAAAAAGCCATTTACTCTTCCAAAACAGTATCCTAAAAAATAAAAAACAAATGAATGTCAAAAACACCGCGAAATTGAAAAGAAGAAGCAGCAAATTCGTTCGCTCGTCCAACCAGCCACGAAATGCTATTACCCGGAACTTTGATAAATCCAGGTAGAATTTTTCCCGTATTATCATTTACGGTACGACATTTCTCTTATATAATAATTACTCTTCATTATCAACGCGACGGTAGTATGTGGCTCCGTGACTAGGGATTTTCCTTTGTTAAATCCTGTGATAAATATAAGAGTAAGTCCGCAAGATGAATGTGGAGGGAATTATCTTTTGTTGGTTATAATAGTCAGCAAGGTTCGGGTTTTGAAATTTTTTGGCTTTGTTTTAATCTTCTTCTGCCATCGCATGAGCCTTACTATAATTAGTTTATGTGTGGTTGACTACATCGTTGGCTTCGTGGTCGCAGATTTGGCTTTTGAGCAGCTACCTGCATAGAAACCAAAATCCTACCCTTGGTTTCTACTTGGTTTTTACCAAGGCCTTGGTTTCTATGCCCAGGTTGGGAAATTTAACATTGGGTTTTAAATTTAGGAATTTCTAGAGAAATTCCTAAACAGTGGGTTTTAAATTTAGGAATTTCTAGAGAAATTACTAAATTTACCCGGAGTTTGAAAGTTGGTGCGTTAGCTATCGTGACTGTGTTCGACGGCGAACTCGACATCGTGTCACCCGTGAAATCGACGACTGTTTTAGCTTATCGAATATCGTTTGTCATATTATGAATTGTCAAAAACCTTGAGTAGTTCCATCAAAAACAGTTAATTCACGAGGCGCTAGCAATGCGTAAGCAAAGGTTAATGAATACGAAAATGTAACTTGCTGCTGCCACAGCATCGAGCTGATCTCTACCTGGTCGTGTCTGATTATCGAAGAGGGAGTGCACTTGTGATTAGGCACACACTTGTGCAATGTGTTAAGTATTGAAAATATAATTATCGTAGTTATCTAAATGTATTTTTTTAATTCTATGATAGGAACTCGATATACTTTTTCATTCAATTTCAGTCTCAGTTCAAAACAAATTTATGAATTGTTTGTAACTAACAGCATTGTTTATGCAAACTAGGGTGAATATCACAAAGTACTTCAATAGTTTTCGCCCTAGAAACACTAGTGAAGTTTGAAATCGATCCAACCAAAGTTCCCGTATAAGATTAAATTTTGGCCCCTTGAGCCAAATATGACGGAAAAGTAATAATATAAGGAGGTTCTCATAAGGAGCCGTCCGTTGGAAAAAATATCTATCATGTTTTTCCTTCGTCGTATAAGGGATTCTAATATTGGATGTTACATTACCACAGGGTAGTTACGGGTTCCTCGGTACCCGGATAGAACACGCCAACTCGTGCCTTCCCGTGGGTGCCCTCAGACGTGACTAAAAGATTTTATGAGGCCGACCATGGTACAATAATGTTGCAATTTCATGCTCTCTCTGAAAAATGTTTTAGGATTAATTTTGCAATCATACGTTTTGGCTTGTGGAGTGAGTACGTATTTAAAAACATCATTTACTTGCTTGCTTTGAATATAAAATGTCTCGTGGTTTTAGTAGACATAAATATAATAAATAAATAAAATAAAATAGCCTTTATTGCTGTAAAATTTCTTACAATGGATACATGCCTACACACCAACTAAATTATTATTATTATAATTCTAAATCATATTATTTACATTATCGGCAACTAGATGTTTGTCAGTAACAGCTTGTCTGTCGACAAAGGCCTCCTCTAAAGATTTCCATATTTTATTCCTGTCTCTTTCCAAACGAGTCCATACTGGACCAGCTATTTTCTTGAAATCATCTTCCCATCTTTTAATATTTGTCTACCTCTATTTCTTTTGCTGTCTCTTGGATACCATTCTGTTACTAGTTTAGTCCATTTCTCTTTATTTATATTTTTTTTTCTTAGCATATGCCCTGTCCATCGCCATTTTAGCTGTCTGTTTAAGCAGTTTTGCAGATTTATAATTTGTTTTCTAGTTGTTCTGTTAGCGCTCATGTCTGGCACCCGTATAATAAACATAGCATAATTCACGTTTCGTATACTTTCTTTTTCCTTTAATTAGCACATCTTTATCCTTAATTTTTTCGCTAAGAGACCAAAACTGTTTTCAAGAATTAGTTATTCTTCTTTCTATTTCTTTATTCATACAATCATCAGTAGATATAAGCTGGTCTAAATATATATATTCATTTATCTGTTCTATTTGTTCTTTACTTTAATTTATAGTTGCTATATGAATATCTTTGTATTTCTCTTTCCTGTTATTTTCTATCTTTAGAGGGTCGTGGTCATTTGCCCCCACGAGGAACAATCGACTTGGGGGAGGTTGGTTGTTTCTAGTTAATTTGTATTCTACATTCCTATGTTGTTGTGTTTTCCGGTTGCCGATATCTAATTGTTATTGCTTATTTTTATTATCCGCCGTACAGGACGAGAGGGAGTTGGATTTGCCTCTCATAACATCAAAAGCGTTACGTCTATTGTTTTGTGATGGCGTACCGACTTGTTGTTTTTTTGCCTGTGTATTGTCTTGCGGCGATGAAGACGATGAAGACATTTCTCTTTTTCTTTTGTCATTGGTTGTTTTATTTTCCTATAATTAAAGGAAATATTGCATATCTTAAATACGTTTAAGATATGCAAAATTTCCTTAAATGTTTTCTTCTTTTAATTTAGTTTGCAACATTTTCCTCTTTTCCAGAACTTCTATAGAATAGTCTTCTGTGATATATACATCCTTGAATTTTTTCCGGGCTTTCATGACTTCATTTTTCTTCCATATATTAACAAAAGAAAATAGAATGGGTCTTGGTTTTCCGTCTAATCTTTTATTTCCAATGCGATACATTTTGTTTATTTCGTACTCTTAAATTTTTACATTTAGGTCCTTCATAAATATCTTCTTTTCCTCTTGTTTTAGTCCTGGCCTTAAATTCTTCGTCCTCGTTTAATCCAAAAATAATGATATTGTTTTGCTTTTTTCCCCTTTTCAAATACTCTATCTCTTTCTCTATGTTTTCCAATTTAATCTTTAAATCTTTATTTTCTTCTATAATAGGCTTTAGTTTTTTATCTATTTTCTCAATTAATGTATTTGTTATAGATTCTTTTAATTCAACCGTCTGTTTCTGCATTTCAATTTTCATTTTGTCGAACAAAATTTGAAATTGGTCTTCCATGTTTATCAACTTGCCTGTCCGCGAAGCAGACACAATAGGTAAACCATTGCAATGAGTCATATATGCGTGGGAAATGGTTAAGATGTTAGCTTTTTTATGTAATGGAATGCAACGACGGAAGTGTTACGGTTTTTTAAATTTTGCGTTGGCAACACCGATGTGATAAATGACACTGACAGACTGACACACTGTCGACTTGACAAGTTGACAGTGACAACTCACAACAATGACGTTTCTACTAATGCTGTGTCAGAATTTCTAACCTCAACCCGGTGGTTGTTATTTTGATGTAATGTTTGTTACTACGTTTATTACACCAGAATCAAGCACTTACAATTATGTTTTAGCTATTCACAGTGTCCATCCGTCAAAAAATGTTTTTTTAACACAATAAGTTTGAGGAGCGCACTACAACGATGTTTATGTTTCGAGCACCGGAACTGGAAAAAACGCTTTCGTCGCACAGAATAGCGAGCGAATGAGACTACAAAACAACACCGTCAAAAAAAAAAGTAAAATACAGTGTTTTTTTTTTTCATTTGATGGGAAACAAACATACGGCCCATTTGATGATAGGTGATTACCGCAGTCTGTACAAATTTGCAATACCAGAGCCTTTCAAATGTCTTGCCAACCCAGAAATAGAGTTCAAATGTCTCATCGTATTACCTGTAATTACACCGACCCATACCCTCAAACTGACCTAGATCCTACCTAGATCTATCAAATAAATAATGAACCATTTACTTCAACACATACCTACATTTTATTTATCCGATTACTCTTACCTAAGTCAGTCTTCCATCACTCTCCTTTCAATACATTTTCGGCGGAAAAATTCAACACTGAAATTAAACGCGCCCGGACCTTCATTGAAGCGTAAAATTCTTCATATTGGAAAAAGAGGCGTATAATAGATGTGCCGTGGGCTTTTACAATAAATTGCGTCCGAACTGGTTGGGGTAATTGGCAGGTGACCGGCACGATTATTCAATCTGGGCATTGATGAATTTAACGGGGAACGCGTGCGTTTACGTAATGTCTCCCTATTGTGGTCCGATGTAAAATTACAGTGACTATGTCGGGTTTCGAATTGATTTTATGACTTAGATTGAGTTAACATACGCTGTGTTAATATTAACAAACGATACCATGTTTATTCTGTAAATAGGTTGAAGTATTTTTTTTAACTCTGAAAAGAAAAGGGATGGGGGAATTTTTAAAATTTTAAAGAATTATATAGCCAGGAAAAAACGACTGTAAATTGAATGGTTTATCAACTATGAGGTCCTTTTTCACCACATCTGAAAATACACTATTAGCCAGAATATATGAATAAAAAATGAGACAGAAATTGTGGTTTGAAATTATCTACCACGTAATAAATCGGAATGTATGCGATGGTGATAAAACAGCCCCTAAGGCTATCATAGATAAATATAGATTAGAAGCAAAACCGCAAGACTTCCGGAATCCTGACACAGTTACATGGTTTGTGGCCGAGGAGAAGATAGTGAGAGATAGAAAATTTGCGAGATGAGGAACAACATCGAGGGAAGTGAAAGTCAGCTCCCCCATTCCTTCCACTTCTTCCTGTGCTCAAGATTGGGACAGTACAGACTTAAAGAGACAACCAATTCTGATATTAATTTTCTTAACTACAGGTGTCTTTTTTAAATGCGCACAATTTCAGGCTGAACAACCGAGTACTACATACAATCCCACACCACCACAATGAACACACACACAATTGAATAGTGTAGTTGGTAGTTGAACATCTATTTATGGGCTTGATAGTACACGATCCAATCAACTGTCTTGCCTGCAATGGTAATGTGATCAGGTATAATACAACAGCTTAATCTATCATCATCTCTTGTAGCGATGCATTGATGCATGCACGAGTTCACATTGCAATAGTGAATGCTTCATTTTCTTACTCATTCGTCATTCATTAATTGATAATAGAATATATAATATAATTTGATTGTTGTGTCAACAACAAACAATAAAATACGATTCTGTGAATAATAGTCTTGATTCTCGACCACAGTCTGTTTAGGTCTTACTTATTGCTAAAATAAGCTAATATAAAGAATACTTGTAACATTATGTCACCTTTAAAGATTATTCATAATAATAGTCGTTAGAAGGTTTATTTGAAAAAAGCGGCCAAGTGCGAGTCGGACTCGCCCATGAAGGCTTCCGTAGCAGCAAGTAACATAATATAAACGTTTTATTATTTTTAAATTTGAGTTGATTGAATGAAAGGTAAATTGCGGTTTACGGTTAATGACGTATTAAAAAAAAAGCTACTTACTAGATCTCGTTCAAACCAATTTTCGGCGAAAGTTTACATGGTAATGAACATCATATATTTTTTTTAGTTTTATCATTCTCTTATTTTAAAAGTTACAGGGGGGGCCGAGGAGAAGATAGTGAGAGATAGAAAATTTGCGAGATGAGGAACAACATCGAGGGAAGTGAAAGTCAGCTCCCCCATTCCTTCCACTTCTTCCTGTGCTCAAGATTGGGACAGTACAGACTTAAAGAGACAACCAATTCTGATATTAATTTTCTTAACTACAGGTGTCTTTTTTAAATGCGCACAATTTCGGGCTGAACAACCGTGTACTACATACAATCCCTCACCACCACAATGAACACACACACAATTGAATAGTGTAGTTGGTAGTTGAACATCTATTTATGGGCTTGATAGTACACGATCCAATCAACTGTCTTGCCTGCAATGGTAATGTGATCAGGTATAATACAACAGCTTAATCTATCATCATCTCTTGTAGCGATGCATTGATGCATGCACGAGTTCACATTGCAATAGTGAATGCTTCATTTTCTTACTCATTCGTCATTCATTAATTGATAATAGAATATATAATATAATTTGATTGTTGTGTCAACAACAAACAATAAAATACGATTCTGTGAATAATAGTCTTGATTCTCGACCACAGTCTGTTTAGGTCTTACTTATTGCTAAAATAAGCTAATATAAAGAATACTTGTAACATTATGTCACCTTTAAAGATTATTCATAATAATAGTCGTTAGAAGGTTTATTTGAAAAAAGCGGCCAAGTGCGAGTCGGACTCGCCCATGAAGGCTTCCGTAGCAGCAAGTAACATAATATAAACGTTTTATTATTTTTAAATTTGAGTTGATTGAATGAAAGGTAAATTGCGGTTTACGGTTAATGACGTATTAAAAAAAAAGCTACTTACTAGATCTCGTTCAAACCAATTTTCGGCGAAAGTTTACATGGTAATGAACATCATATATTTTTTTTAGTTTTATCATTCTCTTATTTTAAAAGTTACAGGGGGGGCCGAGGAGAAGATAGTGAGAGATAGAAAATTTGCGAGATGAGGAACAACATCGAGGGAAGTGAAAGTCAGCTCCCCCATTCCTTCCACTTCTTCCTGTGCTCAAGATTGGGACAGTACAGACTTAAAGAGACAACCAATTCTGATATTAATTTTCTTAACTACAGGTGTCTTTTTTAAATGCGCACAATTTCGGGCTGAACAACCGTGTACTACATACAATCCCTCACCACCACAATGAACACACACACAATTGAATAGTGTAGTTGGTAGTTGAACATCTATTTATGGGCTTGATAGTACACGATCCAATCAACTGTCTTGCCTGCAATGGTAATGTGATCAGGTATAATACAACAGCTTAATCTATCATCATCTCTTGTAGCGATGCATTGATGCATGCACGAGTTCACATTGCAATAGTGAATGCTTCATTTCCTTACTCATTCGTCATTCATTAATTGATAATAGAATATAATTGATTATATAATTTGATTGTTGTGTCAACAACACACAATAAAATACGATTCTGTGAATAATAGTCTTGATTCTTCGACCACCGTCTGTTTAGGTCTTACTTATTGCTAAAATAAGCTAATATAAAGAATACTTGTAACATTATGTCACCTTTAAAGATTATTCATAATAATAGTCGTTAGAAGGTTTATTTAAAAAAAGCGGCCAAGTGCGAGTCGGACTCGCCCATGAAGGGTTCCGTAGCAGCAAGTAACATAATATAAACGTTTTATTATTTTTAAATTTGAGTTGACTGAATGAAAGGTAAATTGCGGTTTACGGTTAATGACGTATTAAAAAAAAAGCTACTTACTAGATCTCGTTCAAACCAATTTTCGGCGAAAGTTTACATGGTAATGAACATCATATATTTTTTTTAGTTTTATCATTCTCTTATTTTAAAAGTTACAGGGGGGGGGGGGACAAATTTTACCACTTTGGAAGTGTCTCTCGCGTAAACTATTCAGTTTAGAAAAAAATGATACTAGAAAACTCAATGTCATTTTTGAAGACCTATCCATAGATAACCCACACGTATGGGTTTGATGAAAAAAATAATTTTGAGTTTCAGTTCTAAGTATGGGGACCCCCAAAATTTATTGTTTTTTTTTTCTATTTTTGTGTAAAAATCTTAATGTGGTTCACAGAATACACCTACATACCAAGTTTCAACAGTATAGTTCTTATAGTTTCGGAAAAAAGTGGCTGTGACATACGGACGGACAGACAGACAGACAGACATGACGAATCCATAAGTGTGTCCCCCACACACATTTTACCACTTTGGAAGTGTCTCTCGCGTAAACTATTCAGTTTAGTAAAAAAATATTCTAGAAAACTCAATATCATTTTTGAAGACATATCCATAGATAACCCACACGTATGGGTTTGATGAAAAAAATAATTTTGAGTTTCAGTTCTAATTATGGGGAACCCCCAAAATTTATTGTTTTTTTTTCTTCTATTTATGTGTAAAAATCTTAATGTGGTTCACAGAATACATCTACATACCAAGTTTCAACAGTATGTTCATAGTTTCGGAAAAAAGTGTCTGTGACACACGGACGGACAGACAGACAGACAGACATGACGAATCCATAAGGGTTCCGTTTTTTGCCATTTGGCTACGGAACCCTAAAAAGTAGCCAAATGGCCACAAACGGAACCCTAAAAAAACACGTTTTCATTTTATAAAATTAATCTGTGTTCGTAAATTAGTTTTTTTTTATTCTTTAACTGTTAGTAATCACAGTACATAATAACATAAAAATAATATAACAATTTTAAAACATTGTCTATCTTGCCTATTTCAACTTTATACTGTTCCAATTATAAAAACTACAACAGATAACTGTAGACTTGATTTTTGTAAACACTTTTATTATTTTTGTCATTCATCGCAAATAGCGTAAACATATGAAGCACAATAATGTGAAATCTGTAAATCACATAATGGTTAGCTCAAAGTTCCACTGTTTATATACCATTATTATGTAGGTTAGTTATTCCAAATAAAATAAATTCCATTATCACAATGTTATTTTTTAGAATTATCAGCTATATATAGAACAGGCTCCATCGCTATTCGATAAGTTTCCATTTGAAACTTTTTCTTCTGAAATTGAATAATATCATTTCTTAGACGCCGAAGATCTGATATTGGAAATCTGGATGATAGGATCGCTGGTACTTAAGTTATTCAATATTTAAGTTTAATCTGCGGGAGATGAGTTTTTTTTAGAAATCTCATCTAGTTTATAGGCAATCGTTGGATTGTTATTCAGATTTGTGTGTGCCTAGACTCAATTTTATGAATAATAATTTATTTACCCGAGAGTATAGAATTTATTTGAAAAGTAAAGACTTTATTGAGGGGTTTGATATTTGACAAATGACAATATTAAGACTGTAATTTGATTTTTAACCGACTTCAAAAAAGGAGGAGGTTCTCAATTCGCTTCGTTTATATTTTTTTTATTTATTTGTTCAAGTTTAACCACGCATAACTTTATTACAGTGTAGTCCGATCTAGATGATTATTTTTCTTTTAATGAATAGTGTATACTTTAAAGGTGTTTGAAAAGTTAATGCTCAATCAAATGTTGCGTCACTTTAATAAAAATTCCATCTTTCATGAACAACAGTATGGTTTCACCAAAGGGCGTTGTACAACTGACGCCGGTGTCACCCTAATAAAGAACATTTTTAGCGCCTGGGAGGAATCACAAGATGCCATTGGAATCTTTTGCGACCTCTCAAAGGCGTTCGATTGCGTTGACCATGAGACACTTTTGCTGAAACTGGAGCACTACGGGGTTAGTAAAACATCTCTTAATTTACTAAGGTCATACCTGAGGGATAGACGGGTAAAAGTACAGGTTAACGGCGTGAACTCATTGGGGTCTGAAACGACTATGGGCGTTCCTCAAGGTTCAATATTGGGTCCATTTCTATTCTTAGTTTATATAAATGATTTACCCCAATTGTTTCAAAATCAACCAAAAATGGTGTTATTTGCCGATGACACATCATTGATTTTTAAAATAAACAGACGGTCACAAAATCTAGACGACGTAAATGACGCTATTCTTCAGGTTCAAAATTGGTTTACGGTAAACAATTTGGTACTTAATGAAAAAAAAACCAAATGTATTCGATTCATTTTACCAAATGTTAGGAATAGTAAATGTGACATCATACTTAATGGAGAGAAACTGGAATTTACTAGTCAAACGGTTTTCCTAGGAATCACGCTAGACGAGAAATTACAATGGGGACCTCATATAACATCTATTGCGGGGCGACTAAGCTCCGCGGCTTATGCTGTTAGAAAGATAAGACAGTTAACAGATGTAGAAACTGCGCGTTTGGTCTATTTTGGCTACTTTCACAGCATTATGTCGTATGGTATTTTACTGTGGGGTCGGGCTGCTGACATTGAATCCGTTTTTATTTTACAAAAAAGAGCTGTCAGAGCCATTTATAATCTACGTCGCCGCGAATCTCTTAGGGAACTATTTAAAAATATTAATATAATGACAGTGCCTTGCCAATTTATTTATGAAAATATTATGTATGTAAGAAAAAACTTACATATGTTTAATAAAGTAAGTGATAGACATGACTTTAATACTAGAAACAAGGACAAAATAGCTCAACCATATTTTAGATTGTCTAAAGTCCATACATCTTTTATGGGGTACTGTGTTAAGTGCTACAACAAAATTCCTAGTGATATATTACAACTAAGTGAAACAAAATTTAAATCATATATTAAAAGTACACTCTGTAAAAAAGCTTATTATAATCTAGAGGACTATATTCAAGATAAGAATGCTTGGAAACATGCTGGTCTAGCTCCATAGGACGATCGACAGTCTAGAAAAAATCGAACCGATTGCTAATTTAAAATACCTAATTTCATACTTAGTATAAATATGTACATATATATATTTGACTCTTTTTTTATACACTGCTCAGGCTCACATACTGATTCATTGTTTGTTAAAATATAAGGAGTGGTCGTCTACTGTTTCAACATTAATTGTAATATGTAATATGTGAACACTGTGTATCTATGTACATATAACTTAGTCTGTCATTCCTTAATCTGTGATACTTTGTACACACTTTCAAATACCTAGGGTTTTTATGCAAGGTACATCGTATTCACGTATAATTATATAATTCCTGTAAATGCAAATATTGTTAACATCGTTTTTAAAAGAGTAAGTATGGAGTTTCTTGCCCATTCTTCTCCATACAAAACTACCTTTTGGAATGGGCACCTAGAATCAATTTTTTTTTTCTCATTTGACGTTCAAAAGTGCCTTATAATGGTCTAATTGAAATAAATGATTTGACTTTGACTTTGACTTTGAAAGTTGGTCTCAAATAAATTTTAAGAAAATGCTAAACCTGTAAGGGTGGAAAATTAAGGGATGACTTAAGGACTTTTAAAAGTTAACTAATAATTTATTTTTATAAGGTTAAAACATTGGTCCTGGAAAAACGATTTTATTGTATAAAAAATGGATTAGAATTATGAGTGCATTATAAAATTTCAAAAAATTAAAGCATTCCATTGTTTGTAGCATATTGTACTTTAGCATGAAATCAATAAAACAGTAATGTTTTGCATGTCACTTATCTGACTATTTCAACAACTACGTAAATATCTTAACAAAAGTCCTTAATAATCCCACGAAAATGAAAAAAAAAACAGGATAAAATTTCTATCCCACTCCCAGTTATGCTAAGTCAATATTTATAAGACTATCATTCTGCTTATAATAAATTCCAAAGTTTCAATTTCTATATCATACAACACAAACTTCTATCGTAGGCCTGTAGAGGTATTTCGTAGCAATATGGGAGCTACGCCGTAGCCCAATGCGTAGCTAATGCGTAAGCGTCGAATGCACGAAGACGTTTCTATTTTAAAACTGTTGGAATTACTTATCAGAGAAGTATATTTCGTATATTTTTACTACACTTTCAACCTTATAAAAGATCAATGTACTCATCGAGTTTGTTCAAGATAATGTGATTTTCTATACTGAACTTTATTCTAATAAACCGTAAAGACGAAGTTTCTATAAAAATATACAAGAAACCACAATTCCTATTTAAAACCGTAAAAGATATCCGAGACTCATTAACGTTTAAAACATCAGTCGACCGCAGTTGCCACAAGACTTACGTGGAATCCTGAAAGGGTAATAATTTAAGTGAGAATAGCCTCCCCGGTGAAGTGCACTCAAGTGTTTACCTCAGCCATTAGCCCCATTAACTTGCTAGTGTTTCGACCACAAAGATAAATAAAATCTTAATTCTGACAGCAGTTCAAGATTTGTTGGGTGTATATTGTTCAATTAGAAGTTTATACAGCATGTCCGGCCCCACGGCGGAAAAAATAAATAGCAAAAAAAAACATATTTAAAAAATTGTAATTAATAAAATATTTTAAAAAGTATCGCTAGTCTACAGTAGCGATACTTTTTTTAAATATTTTTTGAAGTTTTTTTTTATAGTTCCGAAAATGCAAACCCATTGTTTCGTAATGCAAACGATAGAGAGTATTGTGTTGTGGCCCTACGAATAAACCTATTTTTATTTCAATAATACCAAAACTATATCTAAACACCATACTGCCTGTGTCATCAAAATGTAACATAATTATGTATGCTCATGATTGTGCGAGGCTTAATATTGTCCATTCATGGTGCCTGGTTTCGGCACCATGAATGAGACAATGGAATGTTGTAAATAAAATTACTGCGGTTAAACTGCACTTGATTTTTATTGTAAAATGGAGGAGTGTTACAATGATTGTCGCTACACAATATGACAGCCCGCCAGAAGACGGAAAGACGTGGTGTGGAGTTGCCACATCAATATGCTTTAAATGCATTTATAGTTTATGTTTTATACATAATCTGCCGGGGCAGCTTAGTTTAACAGAACAACTTAATTTTAACAAGTTTTTTAAAACAATAAACAATAATTACTAATGGATACTAACAGTTACAAAAGTTATACATATTTTTAATTAGGTATGTCTATGTAGATAAGGTTATTCAGTAGGTAAAATTACAATCTTTGATACAGCTCTTAAGTGAAAGTGACTTCAACAACCCTTACATTGCCATCTTTGCCCTGGATTGCTCTTGTGATTCTGCCCATGGGCCACTGAAGAGGTGGAGTGTTGGAACTTATTAATAAAACAATTGTACCTGTTTTAAGATTAGCAAAAGTTTTCCTCCACTTCGTTCTTTGATTGAGTGTTGACAAATAATCCTTAGACCAGATTTTCCAAAAATGTTGCCTTACTTGTTCACAACTTCTCCAAAAGCGAAGACAGTTAGTAGGTATATCTGATATGTCTGGCTGTGGTGCAGCTGTTAAAGAAGAACCTATTATAAAATTACCCGGAGTCAGACAAGAAAAATCGTCTAAATCCTGATTAGTAACTGTAAACAAAGGGCGAGAATTTAATATACCTTCTATCTCTATCATGACAGTATTGAACTGCTCATATGTAAAAGTTCTACATTCTGAAATCCTTTTTAAGTGGAATTTTGCGGATTTAACAGCCGCTTCCTAGAGACCCCCATGGTTTGGGCTGTACGCTGGAATGAAATGAAATTTTATTTCCCTCTGAAGGGCATAACTATGAACTGCCTCTTGAAATTGTTTACTATTATGTAATTTAAATAAATCTATAAGATGGTTATTTGCACCTTTAAATGTGGTGGCATTGTCACAGTAAACGTCTGATGGAAGTCCCCTTCGAGCCACAAAGCGCTTGAAAGCTGCTAGGAAAGTATCAGTGGTCATGTCTGACACAACCTCTACATGAATTGCCTTGGACGAGAAGCAAACAAACAACGCAACATAGCCATTGCTAAAAATGCTATTTCGCTTCGAAGATTGCTTAATTTCAAAGGGACCACAGTAGTCTATGCCAACCTTTTGAAACACTCTGGTGGAGTTTACCCTGTCAAGCGAATTTGCTTAGGAAACATCTGTTACTATGGCATTTTTTACGCAACGAACATTTTAATCTAAATTACATTAAACAAAAAGCACTTTATACCAAACAAACCACCTAGCCTAAACTGTGTTGGGGTCGGCTTCCAGTCTAACCAGATGCAACTGAATTCCATGGAGCGACGGCCTCTCTGACCTCCATAACCCAGTTACTGGGTAACACGATATCCCCTAGTAAGGCTGTTTGAAAAACACACAACATGTATAACTAATTAATCAAATTACACGTCAACGAAATAAAAAAAAATACCGTTTTTTACACCCCATTTATGCCGTATATTTTGCCGAATTAAAACCTATAGGATACTTCAAATGACTTAGAATCATGAAATTTGACAAGAAGCAATGTTATGTAGCACAAGTGAAGGAAAAAATCCTAAAAATCGTAAATTTGTAGTTTTGTACGGAACCCTCGGTGTGTGAACTCACACTTGATCGGCTTTTTTATATGTACGAGTTTTGGTCCAACTAGAAAAAATCTTTTACTGACAGATAGCTAATTTACGACTTAATGCGATAGGCTATATTTTATGTGGTATACCTTGTTTTCTTCGCGGATAGTCACCATCATCTGCCGAATTGGCTTCCAGTCTAATCAGATGCAGCAAAATATCAGTGTTTTACATGGAGCGAATGCCTGTCTGGCCTCCACAACGCAGTTACTAGGTAACATCTGGCTTTTGACCACCCATGACGACTGTCAAAGATCTACAGATGACAGCCGAGATCAACAGCTTTACGTGCTTTCCAAGGCACGGAGAGGTTAAAGAGGTCAGGAGAAATGTATGGTTACCCATCCACAGATCGACCGCGGCAAACGTAATTTACCCATAATCGATCGATCTGTTTTTACTTAGCCACGAGTTCTTCAAGTCCTCGAGTTCGAGTTTGCGGACAAAGTCGCGAGCAAAACTTTGTGATGTAATAAATGTTTTCTTCAAGATCTCAGATTATGAAACAAAAGGCGATAGACCGCGCGGAACACTGAGTATGTTGACAAAAAAGCAAATACAAATTCAAAAACGAATACCTACGATTTGTCCGCCCTGTACTGACACGAGTCAGTACAGCACGAAGCGAAGCATTGTTAAAAAAAACAAATACTAATACAAATTAAAATTCAAAAGCGAATACAATCACGAGATTGTAGGTATCCGCTTTTGAATTTGTATTTGCTTTTTTGGCTTCACTGTCACTGTTCCGTACGGTCTATCTGCCTTTTGTTTTATAATCTGAGTTCAAAATATCCAGAGTCTTAGTAATCACTTTATGCGTACCTATATAGCATGTTGACGACTACCAATCAAGTATACAAACTAATTCAAACTATCGCCCGTCGCACTCGTGTTTGCTTACCAATAATTTTCCTTATCGCTAATTAATAAAGTTCAAGTTTGTTTAGGTAAATAATTGGGTATTAAGACTTTTCTTTTCGTGACTGTGACCAGTAGGTGTGAAATTGTAAAGTAATCTTATTGGCATTGAAAGTTGTTGGCTGTTCTAAAACTGCTTCTTCACAGATTAAGGGCCTGAATTTATTCATTCTGAATTTTATTGGAACAATCTTACTACTATAATTATCATCCGTCTAGCCTTTTATAAAGTTTGTGGGGCTGGATGAATGAATGGATGAATATTTATTACGCTTAAACGACTGAATGAAATGAACAGAGCGTTGTAATTTCAACTTTGAGTCCTTTCTTTACAGATTAGTTTTAACTATAATATAGATTAATGGACACCACTATCTTTATCTTCTATTATTATAATAAAAATGAATCGTTGTTTGTTAGTCTCGCTAAAACTCGAGAACGTCTGGACCGATTTGGCTAATTTTGGTCTTAAAATATTGGTGGAAATCCAGGAAAGCTTTATACCACAAAACAGATAAATGAAGAGGTTTATTCGGTAAGAAAATTGACAGAAATCAATTGACAGGACAACGTCTGTAGGGTCAGCTAGTACGTAAATAAAATCACGCTTTCGTTCAAGTACTCGATGTTATTCCATTTATATAATCCAACACCGAGACAAACATCTAGAAATATTGATCCAGATTAACACATAACATTTTTCATCCCGTGTTTATGTTCACTCGGGGTAATTCAAGACTTTGGCCTAATTCTAAAGTCAACATAGACGAGGTCGCAGGCAAAACCTTGATTCAAGATTTGAATCCCAGAAATCTGCGCGCAACAGTTATGCTTTCGGCAACAAGGTAGTGGTATAAGCACACATCTGTACTAATATTTTAAAGAGGAAAGATTTGCATTTTTGTATGTAACGAATAAACTCAAAAACTACTATAGGTAGATTCTGTAAAATTCAAACAACAATTCGCATCTCACATCGCTATTCACTCTCACTTCGCAAAAGATTCAAAATGACCTTGATATATTTGACACTTTGAATCGGGTTCGAGTGCGAAGTGACGAGGAAATTACCTTACAGAATGCCACTTCTTATGTCATCTCATACTTTATCTGTCAAAATCTACCTGTCAATTTAATTCAACTCGCTTACACGCTCGCAATTGTGGCGCTAGTGTAAATTCGAATTATCAACCGAGTTTTTAGAATACCAATAAAAAAACTGCGGATTCAGATTCCAAGTTTAGAATGAGGTCTTACAGAATCACACCCCTGGTCTGAAATCAAAAATTCTTTCACCATTAGAATGCTACATTATCCCTGTGTAACATCCTATCCTACTAATATTATAAATGTGAAAGTTTGTAAAGATGTTTGTTTTGTTACTCAATCACGCGTAAACCGTTGAACAGATTAGCATGAAAATTGGCACATAGGTAGACCATTTCCTGGATTAACACATAGGATACTTTTTATCCCGGTAATGTGTTCCCATGGGATAATCGTTCTTTTTACGCGGGCGAAGCCGCGGGCAGAAGCTAGTAATTTATATTTATCTAATTAAGAGATCTTTGAGAAAGTTTACGGCGGGCAAAGTGATAGGATATAATATATATAGTACTAGCAACCCGACCCTGCTTCGCATGAGCCTAAAGCCTTCCCCGATAAATAAGAAGTATAATCTGGGTATCTTTAAGGCACGAGTGAACCGGTTCATCTTAGGCAAGCGTGTACCAACTTAGGCCGCATTATCACTTACGATCAGGTGAATTGCGGTCAAACGCAAGCCTATTTAATAGTAAAAAAACTATTGTTAACGCATGCGTGTTAACGCGTTCAACCAAACAAACAAACAAACAAACTCTTTAGCTTTATAATATTAGTATAGATAACTCCAGCCTATAATTGTCACGCTGCAAGGCAAAGGCCTCTTCTCAAACAGAGAAGGCACGAGCATTGATTACCACGTGCGCTCAAGGTGGATTGGCGATTTCAGACTTATATCAATTATAAGTCCAGGTTTCCTCGCGATGTTTTCCTTCACCGATGTCAATGATGTCCAAGAAAAACTTAGAAAGTACATACAAAGTCACATTGGTACTTGCCCGTGCTCGGTTTTGAACCCATGACCTCGTGTATGAGAGGCAGACGCCTTAACTATTGGGCCATCACGACATAGCACCTAATCTAGATGATTTATAACGGACGCAGTGAACCTTCTTTCATGCGGAGTAGTGGGCAAAGAGAATGGAGCAAGATCGAAGTGGTGAGATGTGTGAAAATAACAAATGACGACGCTTAAGAACTGGATGGCGCCAAATAAGAGCTCCTAAATTCATAATTTATTCTTCGTTTCGTTGCTGATTAGTTATTTTTTCCTACTGCTATTATAAATGCGATGGATGGATGCAAGTTTGTTACTCTATTAGGTTTAACCAAATAAACGGAATTTGCTAAAATTTGGCACAGAAATAGGTCTATCTTATAAACAGGTATCATGTAGGCCTATCTTGTATAACACTTATAGGATCTATCTTAAACAATATAAGATTAATATCCAAATTTTGTGTTCCCGTTCAATAATTTCGAACTTTCGCTTCATTCCAAAGGGTACGCAGACGAAACCGCGGGCAGAAGCTAGATAAACAACTGTAGGTTTGTAAAAGTTAAGCTATGGCAGTAGTGATCCTATTACATAAAATCTTTCAATGTTATAAAGCTACATTATTACTAAATACCATATAATAAAATGTATAAAATAAATAAATAAAATTAATATCATTTAATTCAAGCAAAACCTCATCATCATTATCCGTTTATTGCCATACACTGCTGAACGTAGGCTTCCCCAAGAGATTGCCAGCCAACCCGATCTTGGGCAGCCCGAATTCATTCGCTATCAGCAACCTTCTCCAAATCACAATACCTATATTAAATACTAGCGAACCGACCCAGCTTCGCATGGGCCTATAGCCTTCCTCAGTAAATGGACTATCCAACACAAAAATATTTTTTCAATTCGAACCAGTAGATCCTGAGACTAGCGCGTTCAACCAAACAAATAAACTCTTCAGCTTTATAATATTAAGTATAGATAATACAATAAAATTACACAATACTGCCACAGAACTGTTGGTTATATGCCGTATATGTTTTAAGGTATAAGTCCTTGACTTACATGTGGACAAAGCCGCAAGGATAAGCTAGTGCTTACATTATCAAAATTTTATATAATGTTACAAAATCGCACTTCAGAACACCTACATATGAATCACTTTCTCATTCGAACCAGCCCGAACACTTTCGCAAACCATAAACCCGTAATACTCAAACCCCGTTTGTTTCTCGAGCCTATCTATTCAAAGCTGGCAAATAAATATTTGCAGATATCTGCCGAAGTAATATGTAGCAAGCGAACATCTGTTACAATAGTTGTTAACTTGCTATATTGCAAGTACCAAGGGTAATTCAGAGTCAAACTTTGCCTTGTGCCTTTATTGTGAACCACAGAATTGCGACTACGGCTTGCGTTGGTATTGTGTGGTATTACGTATACCTACCATGAAAATATTTGGTATTGTGATTTGATTTAATGGTAAATATCGAGACGTATTTCTACCCGTGGATGTCGTAGAAGGCGACAGAAGGACATTGACCAGAGGATGGGCTGACCTTCTGAGTACCATAGCGCTTACTGTAATCGCCAACATGCATCGGCCAAGCATGGCGATTACGGCTGAATCCCTTTTTAGTACGTCAATATTTGGTATTGTGATTTGATTTAATGATAAATATCGAGATGTATTTCTACCCGTGGATGCCGTAGAAGGCGACAGAAGGATATAGACCAGAGGATGGGCAAACCTTCTGACTACCATAACGCTTACTGCAATCGCCAACATGCATCGGCCAGGCATGGTGATTACGGCTGAATCCCTTTTAAATATGAAAATATTTGGTATTGTGATTTGATTTAATGGTGGTAAATATCGAGATATGTTTCTACCCGTGGATGTCGTAAAAGGCGACCGAAGGATATAGACCAGAGGATGAGCAGACCTTCTGAGTACCATAACGCTTACTGCAATCGCCAAGCATGGCGATTACGGCTGAATCCTTTCTTGGCGGAGACTTATTCCCAGCAGTGGGCGTTTAAAGGTGGTATGATGATGATCGAGATTAATGTTGTTGTGTTTTATTTTAAAATTGTCGTGATGGCCCGGCGTTTAATTCTTTCCAGTCCAAAAACAGAACACAATCAAATGAAATAATTTTTGTAGTAAAGTTTAAAAAATCTAATTCCATTCATTACAGTTCCAAAATTAGGTTACCCACATCTCGAGCCAAATGGTTCGTGTACAATTTAAGGGCCAACCGCACTGCCGGTAATACCACTGATTCGGTAAGAACCATATGTACTAATTATATAAAATACCGCCAATGCCTTCTGTTATAACCTTAGTCACTTGTTCCACTGGCAACGAGGAAGCAAATAGCTAGCGACTATTTTCTCGCTCAAGAAACGTACATCGGTACATCCCTAGAGATAAGAGTTATCAAATAGTTTAAGAGTTATAAGAGAGAGAGAATAAGAGTTATCGAATAGTTATCGAAAAGGGTTAAAGTTTATCTATACTCCGTTTACAATAAGATTAGACATATACACAAACCTTTTTTACAGTTCGTTTAACCGATTTTGACTTCTATTGCGTTGGTGGCATGACAAATGGCAGCTGCAGTAAACAGCTGTTATTGTAACCACTTTTTTGCCTCTAATGTCATCCTTAAGCCTACGGAATAGAAGTCAAAATCGGGTGAAAGGACTGTAAAAAAGGTTTGTTTTAAAGTCTAATCTTATTGTAAATGGAGTATAGTAACCGACGGATATTTTAGAATAATTTAGGAGCTCGTGGCTAAGTAAAAGCCAAACGGATCGATCGATCAAGGTTAAGATACACTTGCCGCAGTTGGTCCGTAGATGGGTGATCATCCATTTCATATCGAGACCCCTCTGTGCTCCCAAAAGCATGTAAAGCAGTTAGTCCCTGCTGTCATTCGTAGATCTTTTACAGTTGTTAGGGTAGTCAATAACCAGAAAGACTGGCAACCAGTGCTATCCAGTAACTGGATAGTTTAGGTCTGATAGGCAAAACACGGGTATACAGCTGCACCTGGTTATAATGGAGGCTAACTTCGACACAATTATAATAATAATAATAATATGTGGGGACATTTCACACATGGCCATCTGACCCCAAACTAGGGAGACCCTGTACTGTGGGTGTCAGACAGCTGATATACATACACAAACATTTTTTAATAACATACATATATAGATAAACAGCACCCAGACACAAGGCAAACACAAGTGCTCATCACACAAATATTTACCCTGGGCGGGAATCGAACCCACAACACGTTGCGCAGCAGTCAATCGCTCAGCCACTGTGCCAACCACGAAATAATAAAAACAAGTGGAAGTGCCACGCAGCCATCGAACGTGTGGCACAATTATGTGGAAATGATCAACATTGGTTCAGTCGCGCTCAACTACTTGCTGCGACGTGACATATCGCACAATATCGCACTTAAGGAAAAAAAATACAACCATGCCTTATTGTGCAATTTTTACATGCAAAAATGATAGCAGGTCAAAGAATGTTTCTTGCAAAGGTATATCGTATCACCAAAAAGTATAAAACTTTCAGATATTTCAGTATAATCGAGTTTTATTGACAATACCATATTTTTGCTTTGATGCGAACTAAAAACTATCTTATGTCCATTTACTAAAGTCTAAATTAGCTTTCTCGCTATCTTGACTGTAATCGTTTTACGTGGCATAAATTCTAGAAACTTCGACGCTACTCGTTTAGGGATGGGACACATTAATGCAAATAGTTCGTGTCGACAAAACAATAACACAATAACAATAACATGTTTTTAAAGTACTTAACTTTTTTTTTTAATAAAAGTACAAGTTTGAAAGAATGAGTTTTAAAAACCTTCTGGCAAATAGTCATTTATTCGCGGTTAGACGTAGGCCTTTAAATATTCTATATACATGTATATAGTTTATTTTCATGTACAAAAATTGACATGTCAATTATGTTTTTAAAAGACTGTCACATATTTAAAAAAGATATTGTCATGTCTAAAATAATGCGTCATTTCATTGGGATGTCAATCAATTTCCTACATACAATCATATTACGGACTCAAAGAAAGGTATCGCAGAAAAATATGTCAATACATCATTAGTTAATCATCATTTTTGATCCATTACGTGCATTAAAAAGATTAATATATTTCTTACATTGTACAAATTATCGATAATTTGACCACATCTCTTATTGAATAGCAAAATAGTTAACAGTTGCATGCGAAAATGACATCTATTCATAGTAACAATAGATGTCATGTTAAGTAATTTGGTAACAGCGCTCTCTAGCGTCGAATAGCTGAACTCGTTGGACATTGCTCAAACTGGATTGTTAGATGGAAAAAATCTCTTTAGTAATTTTGTCATGTAAAATAATAGCAACGTTCGTCAGTTGTGTAAATAAGCTTTTCGCCTAAGTTGCGTTCATAATTTGTAGCCAATTATATCATCGTTTTCTGTGTATTGCAAGTACATTTTAATTTGCAAATGTGTGAGTTTGGCGACACTGGATCCAGTATTAAGTAAGACTAAGGGCACTTCCTCTTGTTTTTATTATTCCGTGGTGCCAACCTTGTCGTCAAGGTCATTGGAGAAATGCTAGGCAGATAATGATTACCAACTCGTCATAATGTGCGCACTTGCATACATCCGACCAAAGTATCGACTGATAGAAAATCTGTGTCTGTGTCGGGGGCTGTTATAGCCCAGCGACAAAACTATCGGAACTACACACTCACTTCTCCATGTTCAAAAACTCGTTTGTATAGTTTCTAGCTTTATTTAGTTCTCGCTAATCGTCAGCGGTGGGACGCGTGCCTTAATCTGAGCACATGTGCCCTAACCGTTTAGAAAGTTTGCTATGATGAGTAAGTTCAGTATTTACACGGACTAAATGTGTTTTCACACCTGTCGACTAAGCTCTGTTTACTGTTATAAAATGTATGCATGTTTGGGTGAAATGTTTGTTGTGTAATGCAGTTTGTGTTTTTGAATAAATAGTAATTATGTCTTTTTGTAGGCGAAAGCTTTTGTATAGTTATTTTCTTTTTAATGTTACAACGTGTATTGTATTGTACCGTGCAGCTTTTACTGATAGAATGCTATGATATTAAATGATACGAGTCCATGAAGGTTTAACAGTTTATTATACTAAGTTAACACCAAAGTTCAAATAAAGATAGTTTTTAAGAATAAATGATAGATGATACTGATATGATATTGATACGTGAGAACTTGCGGTGCGTTCGATGACCGGTAGTGAACTAAATTGTAAGTAAATGAAAATGAATAATTAATGTTGGCGGATATGCTGACGCGGTATGTACAATAATTTCGCAATGTACGGTTGCACCGTACACAACGTTTGTGATATTTTTGTAATTCATTGGTGTAAGCTTACGATATTATGGTGGAGTATATAAGGTTATTTTAAATGTTTGAATTCAACTCCAAAAATGTGTATTTTTTTAATATTAAATACTAGTCTATTTATTTATTTTTTCATTTAAATCTTGTGCCCGCGAGTTCATCCTAATGAATGATAATATGATTACCTAAAAATACGTAGCTTCGAATAATTCTGAGATTTTTAAATCTAAGCAGTAGTTCTGGAGGTAAGTTCATTAAAACAAAAAAACATACAAACGCTTCAACTCTATAATTTTAATATAGATTTTATGTTTTAAGATTGACTTGTACAAAACTCATTCGTCATTGGTCACGACATCATTTCAATTTCAGTATTCAAATTCCTACATGCAGCACGGACTACGTCTGTAGCGAAATTGCTACGGCGTAGTAAACAAGCTACGCCGTAGTAAACTTGCTACGGGTACTAATACGATTACACGGTGAGCGATACGATCGATTTATGACCGAATTAAAACTTGTTCGTTTTTAAAACAACTTTTAAACGTTGAATTTCAATAAAATTTATCAACTCTATTATAGTGCGTGACACGAAAGATGAGACTTGACACAGACTTGATTTGACAAAAAGTTCTTCAAGTCTCATCTTTCGTGGCACGCACTATACGTATGTTTAATTTTGAAATGTGTGTTTTCATTTGTAGTTCACTAGCTACCGTAAGGTATTAATATTACAAAAAATTGTCTGCATAACATTCATAGGTTATGCATTTAGTATTAAGCTGTTATTTGCCATTACAAACACATACTTTTATTTATTTATATATAGGATTTATTCATGACACAATTTTCAGGTGAATCTGGCTACTCCTTTAAAAAGGTAAGGTTTACACAAAAACCACAGAAACCACAAATTAAATACCTTGGTCAACCCGCTGTCTTGTTAAACTTTTACTTAAACCCCGTCTCATATTATCACAGGGTAAACTATGACGGTGATAATTCGGGATAAACACAATATCACGTCTCTCTGTGGTCTTAAAGGGTAGGCAAAGATGTATACTTGTTTAGTACCCTTACATCTTGTTAGTCTATGCTTTTGTACAGAGAGGTAAAGTTTGTTGCGAAAACTCTGAAAGTTTTGATCTGATCTTGGAAATTCTTTCTTTGATAGAATGCTACAGTTTTTCCGAGAGCAATATTATATTCTTATGTTTTATATTATTAACTACCAGGTAGAGGAAATCGCGGGCAAAAGCTAGTTTTAATAGATATAGACGCCAACACATCAAGTCACACCAAGCTGTCAAATTTTCCCAATTGAATAAATGAACCTTAATCTTCTGCAATAAAGTAGAAAATCTATTAAAAAAATAATACAGACTATTGTAGCTGGATCTGCTGCCCTCTGTACATATCTGTATAGTCTTTGGATGACAAACAAGCCCACGGACGGTTCACTTTATGTTAAGTGGTCACCGCTGCCTTGTTTTTGGGGACGAGCCTGCCTCGCTATACCAAAACCACTGCAACTACTTCAAAAGAACTCCCAGGCAGTGAAGCTTTTCGAGTCCTGGAAAAACCATTCCGCTGTCTTCGATCCTGAAACGAAATTAATCGGAAAAGAACAGTGGAGGAGTAAGCAGAAACCTTAACTTCCCTCCGTATCAAGCAGGAGCCATAACAGAACTAGGCCAAGCAAAACGAGACGTTTACAACTGGGGGAAACCCAATTGCCAAGCACCACGGATCACAATTTACATAGTGAATGGGTAATAAAATGTGAGCTGTTACATTTGATTGGGAAGTCATCGCTGACTGTCATCATCATCACTTCAGTTTACTAAAGGTCTATTGATGGACATAAGCCTTCTCCATGTTGCGCCATTTTTCCCGGTCCTCAGCCTTCTCCATGTTGCACCATTTTTCCCGGTCCTCTGCCTTCTCCATGTTGCGCCATTTTTCCCGGTCCTCTGCCTTCTCCATGTTGCGCCATTTTTCCCGGTCCTCTGCCTTCTGCATCCAGCCACCACAGGCTATTTTCTTCAGTTCATCGGTTCACCGCTACCTCTGGACATTTGCAATACCAGAGGCGTTGCAGATCCGTTGCCATTCCAGAAGCAAAAGTTGAAATGTCGTATGTGCCTGTAATTACCCTTTTTTTACATGGGGCAAGCCCGCCACTCTATTCCCAAACCAGTGAAACTCCTGAAAGCCAGAATCAACAGTGGCAACCACTAGAAAAGCGTCAAGACACTGAAGCTCGACGAGTCCCGGAGAAACATTACAACTGTCTTGGATCCCACAATACCTCAGATTATCAAACAACAGGCAGATAGACCGTGCGGAACACTGCGAGTGAAGCCACAAAAGCAAATACAAATTCAAAAACGAATACCAACAATATCGTGATTGTATTCGCTTTCGAATATTTATTTGTATTAGTACAGTACAGTAGTTTAACAATGCTTCACTTCGTTCTGTACTGACTCGTGTCGGTACAGCGCGAAGCGAATTGTAGGTATTCGTTTTTGAATTTGTATTTGCTTTCGTGGTTTCACTCTCAGTGTTCCGCACGGTTTATCTGCCTTTGAGCCCGCAACGAAATTAATCAGAAAATACCAAATTCAAATTCTTTATTTGCTTTTAACATTTGCATTTATAGGTCTTACAATTAAAACAGGAGTACAAACATGTTTAGCTATTGGAACTATAGCATGCAAAATCGAGTCATAACTTATTGTGAAATTTATTTTCAAAGAATGTTTTAAGGGAGTAGAAGTTATGGGCAGCCATTCCTATAATTTATTTTTAAATAGTCTATTATGATGTTTTTAAGTTCTTTAGGTATTTTATCATAAATTCTTACACACATAGTCAGACAACTTTTGCTGTATTTGGACAATTTGGGAGTGTCGCCAGCACCGTTATACTGCATACCGGAATACAGCACATATCAAAATATCCACGATTATTAAAATATTTCCAACACCATCCCGACACTAAGATTAAACACCGACTTACCGTTTGATTAATGGACGATCGAAACGCTTAGAATTGATCGACGACTCGCCCAGTCAATGGTTTCGAGATAAATAGCTAGGCACGGCAAGCATTGAATGCGTAACAAATGGTTATATCGCCTCGGCTCCCGTGATGCGGGACAACCGTTTTGTGCCGACCTGCATCACAGGCACAATGCCTTAGATATCGACCTTTCTTTGGGCGTATAATACGCCATTTTATTGATGAGTTTCTTTGGATTATAATTTTAGGGAGATAGGCTTTGTATTTTCTTGCAAGTTGGGTTTAATATAGCTATTCAGTTAGTCTTCTGTGTAAAAATCGACCTTGGTAGATTTGGGTGAAGTGTGTGAGGTGAAAATCTTACTTTCGGATTAGAAAACTCACTTTGGGCTCATTACACCTAAATTTCCTAACAAACAAACAAACCAAATGCCTAGCCTTTCCCAACTGTGTTAAGGTCGGCTTTTAAACTAATCGGATGGAGCTGAATACCAGTGTTTTACATGGAGCGACTGCCTATCAGACCTCTACAATCCAGTAGCTGGGTAATACGATACTCCTTGATAAGACTGGTTAACAGATTTTCTTGCTTCTGGCTACTAATATCAACTGTCAAAGATCTACGAATGATAAGAGGGATAAAAATATATTAGCAATAGCATTTGCCCGCGACTTCGATTGTGTAAATGTCGCTAATCGCGGATGCGGACAAAGTCACGGATTAAACGCAGCCTATGTCCTTTCCCTGGGTTCAAGCTATTTTCTTACCAAATTTATACAAAATCGGATCAGCCATTTCATTGTGAAAGAGTAACAGACAGTGTTACTTTCGCATTTCTAATATTATGAGTATGGATGGAAACTTCTTCAAATAAATTAAACACAATAGCAATTTTCGACATTTTATTGAGTCACATGTATTAAAAAACTGCTCTTTCCACAATGATTCGTTTAGATATCCGACAACTTAACGTACCTCGAGCGGTTACATTAAATTCTTTATATTCCTTAGAATGAGCAAAATTTTATTGTTTTATTTATTTAATATATTTACAACCAATCCGTGACAGTTTAACATGGTAAAAATTATATTATAATAATATAAAACTTAATAATGTTATCAATTATAATTAATAAACATTGTTGTTATTTTAATTAAAATTAATTAATTCGTGTATTTACATGATCGATTAATTTTGATATGTCCTTGTTCAAATTATGTTTGTAACATTTAAAATAAACGTAACATGTTAATAATTGTAATATATTATTTTTTTATGTTATTGTAATACAAGGTATAAAATAACTTTAGTGACATTAAACAGCAATTGTATTAATTATGAATTAAACTTACCTACATTAATATTTTTACATCTATTTACAAAACTATCTATTATTCACATATTTTCCTGTCTAGAAGTACTCAACATTCTTCCATGGTTGGATGATAAAACAATTTAATTTCAGCCATGGATTTCGATAGCACATTATTTTTTCAAATAAAAGTCAATATTCTTTTCTATAAGAACATTGATTCACACTAACATCAGAATATTTTATTGTAATTAGTTAAGTATTTTTACACCTTGTATAAAATAACACTTATTCGATCAACTTTGGGCTGTTACTATAAAGCCCGTCACATACGTAGCTATAATATATATTATAGCTAGCCACCACACCACACACGGTAGCTATAATATGATAATATATATTTTCGCCCTTATTACGTCTGCGATCGTTGTTTGTTTCACATTTTTGAAATATATATTTTATATATATTATTTTATTATATTAATATGCCTTGCTATGAATTATATTAATATATATTATAGCTACGTCTGTGACAGGCTTTAAGACTTGCACATACAGTATTAGAGTGCGAAAGTGCGAGTTTTATACTTACTATATCGCGGTAACGTAAACGTTCAGTCATATCAACTTGTATGGAATAAATTTACTTCTCAATGTTGTCACTAGACGGCGATATATCAGTTCCAGTACAAATCGAAGTTCGCTTTTAAAAACTCACACCTTGCACTCTGCTCCTAGTCCCAGCACAAAATTTGAAATTCGATTTTCATTCGAAAAATGTTTCATAGTGCCTACGATACGATTTTTAACATAGATATATCGGTTTCGTACATATTATTATATAGTATCAATAGATGATACTAATTGGTGTTTGTTGCAATAAATTAAACCAAAATGTTTTAGTGGTCGATCTTCTAATTGTAAAATCGGCTCGAATCGAATATTTTGAAACAGATAATTGTGCCACTCTCACTGCACTGGATATGACTATATTCATGTGTCACGATGAGTGCAGTGTAGAACAGGCTTTATGCCTACATCACCGATAAATTATAATAAAAACATAAACGTTTAATATCCAACCATTAACAGATCACAGGTATTACTAATTAATAAATATTAATTGACAAACTATTTAATTTGAAATAACCCACGTAAATATATAATTAACGTTTCTATAACATTTAAATTAAATTGGAGTGGTTTATTTAATGTTTTATTACATTTAATGAATCATTTTATTGTTGCAACTTATGACGTTAACTTTTTACATTTAACTGTAAGAATTACATTTAAATCGTCTATTAGTGCATTGCGAAAATGTAATTCCGTACGATTGTGTATCTTGAAACACAATTTTGATAGGTTATATATTATTAATTTATATACATTTTTACCTAACTTGTCTAAAATTATAATTATACTAGAACAGCTTAGAGCCTTCCATCATTTCTCTTAAAGAGTATCTAACTAACTTTAGCATTAGAACAAGTTATTTTAATAATTTCCTATTAATCTTTTACTTATAATTGTTCATCAGTCATTGTCTTAATTTTACAACTGCTAGAACGCATTGAACTGTTAACGTAATATAAATAGAATAATAGAAATTAAATATATTTTTAACAATAAATTTGAAAGTCTTTGGATAATTAATTGTTGTGTTATTTTCACTTTTTCAAAATATAATGGTATAAAATTAATCTGGTAATTGTCTATACGCAGCTTTCTTGATGAGCTGCTAGCAGTGGTGTCCTTGTAGTTACAATCTCTCGATGCGACCTCATTGCTCCGTTAATCACACTGCGACCGGAATCATTCTGTGAAAAAATTAAGTCTTAAAAAAATATATTTTATTGTTCCAAACAACACCTGCATGATCAAAATTCTGTTTCTTTTTTAATTCATTGACGAATCTTTTTTTTTTTTTTTACTATTAAATAGGCTTGCGTTTGACCGCAATTCAGCACTAAAGCCACTAAAGTCATGTTAAAAGTTTGTCACGATGTATTATATAATAGTATTTAATATACTATAATACATCGTATACTTACATATCATCCATGATCATATTAAGTATATTTGTAAGAAAAATACAAGGAAAATAATATGATCATGGATGATATGTTGAAGCTGACTGCGCGCCAGTCTTTCTTCGGTCTTGTCCTGATTACCGTCCGGCTGGAGCCGCCTACGCAATCTACCTTCCTACCATTGCGTACCTTACTACAGTGCGTTTAGGTTAGTCTTTTATATTATTCTGTATTTTTACCCAACTATTTTTTCTTTAACTTATTAAATTTTACATGTGCAAGTTTACTTAGCCTTTCATTTAAAAGGATTAAGTAGATTTGTTACAGTATAAAAATCATGTATTTTCAATTAAATATTTTTAGTATAACGGTCCTGTAGCCGTACCTAAATATACACCTACACAGCAAGTTTCAAAACACATTGAAACAGACTAAAAATAAAACTGTTTACCGAATCGGCTTCGGGTTAAACATGCCTTTGTGCCAAGCGAAATGTTCAATTAGAGTCTACCAATAGTTGGCCGAAACCCTTTGGTGAAACTTCTCCAATAAACATTAAATTATTACAACAATTATTTAGTTAAAGCCTTGTATCGCATAGAGGGGCTCGTGGCTAAGTAAAAGCCGAGCTAATCGATCGGTCATGCCACGGTCGGACCGTGGATGGGAGACCGTGTATTTGATACCGAGACTCCCCACACGTCGTTTTACGTGGTGCCTCGGAAACCACGTTAAACTTTTCGTCATGACAGTCAGTCGTAGACTTTTGACAATCGTTATGGGCAGTCAGAAGGCAGAAAGTCTGACGACCAGTCTTACCAAGGGTATCGTGTTATCCAGTTATTAGATCTTGGAGGTCAGACAGGTTCCATATATGTGAATCGCTGCTGCAAGATTTCCACCTCGGTGTTACGCGTGTAGCAGTGATTTACATCATACCTATTCTTGGTTTTTTAGGTAAAGTGATTAGAATAGGAATACTAACATATGGGAAAGGAGTATTGTTAGGTACTAACACATTTGAGTCTTGTCTTTTATATCATATATAAAACACTGGTATTCCACCAAAAGGCGGGTACTTAAGGTCGTCTTTTGTTTGAGCTTCAATTGGTTGAAGTGATCAGTGCTTCGAGTCATTTCACAAATAACTTAGTTAGACTGTTATTTTATTCAAAGTACAAGCAACCAACATGCGGCATGCGTCAGTGACTATCGATTACATTAGAATAACACTAGTTTAATTTGTTATCAGAGATTTGTGATTTCAGCTCTAACTTCGCCAACAGCCCCTGAACTATTGGAAGCTGAAACTTGGAAGAAAGAGCTAAGACATGCACTAATAATAGTAATATGAAAATCAGTATTCAGGCATTTTTGCTAAAATGGGGTCAATTTGCGCAGCTATGGGTCACACAATAAAGGAGATGTTTCAAAATAGGTATAGGTACACTACAAAATACTGTAAAATACAGATAATTCATTTAAATGTATACTGTTGTGGCAGTTAATTGAAATTCATCAATTATTTTAATCAACTTTTAGTATGAACATTGAGCCACATTGGACGTCTTAAACATCTGTGCTTTTAAACAATGACAGTAAACCATAGATCGACTATTGATTATAGAAAGAGTACTGTCAACTGTTGCAATAGTGATACATCAGTCACTTTCGTCTCGAAAAATAATAAATGTCAAACGTCATTCAACAATCAAAATGGCAACTTACCGCCATGACGGGTTTTAATTATTTGTTGCAACTTCAAGAGGAATTTCTTGTATTTTATCAGCAAACAAAGCATTTTTTTTAATAATTGGACAGTTAAGAGCTGTTTAAAATTGAATGTGTTTCCCTTTTCCTTTTTCTTAAGTATAGTGGAGAAGAACCTGGCCTAGGCTCCATACATATTGAAACATCTCCTTTATATTAAAAAAACTTATTTTATTTATTTCTTTCATTAAATGTTAGTATTAACCTGCATATCAGTGTAGTGCGCGTGCGACGATATCGGCGTCACCGGCGTCTGTATTCGTGGCAAACTGTGTACGCTGTTCGAGTTCTTTGGTTGAGCTATGGCTGAGTAGAGCGGTGGATCCGGAGGTGCATCAGCCACGCCTGTGATGGATAGAAAGGTCTTGTTAGTTCATGCAGTTGCTTAGCTTGTTGATCTTGAGTCTTTTGTGATTATATTGTGGGTATTAATGACATAGAGGTAGATGACATATTTTTTTTTAATACTGCCTCACACTATGTATTTTTCCTGTGTCGTGGGTGCGTTTACAAACATAATATAAACTATCATACGCAAACAGCCTGACCCGAAACAACTACCTATAAGTCATACAAATATTTGTTCCGTGCGGTAATTGAACCTGCAATTCGCAGCACAACAGCCAATCGCTCAGCCACTGTCATGTCATCTTTACATACTTAAAAGAATAGTTAAAACGCGATTCACCGATATATTTTGAAAGACCAACAAGTCATCGAAAACAGTTTAACAGGATTCTATTACCTACATCATTCTATCAGTTTCGCGTCAAATCCATACTAATCTATACAGACTAATATTATAAATGCGAAAGTAACTCAGTCTGTTACGTTTCACGACAAAACGGCAGAACTGATTCTGATGATATTTGGTATGAAGTAAGATTGAACTCTGGGGAAGGACATTGTGGCTACTTTTTAATCCGCGCCTTTGTCTGCATCCGTCATTCACGCGGACGGAGTCGCGGGCAAAAGCTTGTATTATAAAAATAATTCGTAACTCAGAATTGATGGATTGGAAAAATTACTATCCACAAGCCAACATTTTGTTGAGTTTATTTACTTATTGAACAAAATAAATGATTTAATACTATTTCGTATCTTGCGCGCTGTCGGAAAAGTCTTATTAGACCATAAATAATAGAGGTATTTATAAATCGTTGTACTATTAATTCTAAGTATTCCGCGAAATCTTTACACAAAACAGCGTATTTTCATAAAAGAAAACTATTTCTTTCTTTCTTTTCAATCCAAGACTGCATTTATCTCACCTCTATTAACAATAAAAACTATTTTTCTGCAACTACACCAATATTTTTTCTCCCTTTTGATCTCATGCTACTAGTTTCTAGCCTTATTGTGGGCTATTGTGTGCCAGTATTAAGTTTGTGCTGAGTTTTCTCTTGAACAAAGTTTTTATACAAAGTTATTAGTAGACTTTTGTAGAACAGTGAGTGAATCTTTTGCCCTTTGGGGTAAGATTCATTTCGATTATTTCGTTTTTTCGTTAGCCTATCTTAGCATAGGCTAACCTCAAACCAGCTCTGATGAAATGCGTTCTGGCCATCTTACTACTTCTTTATGGTCCATCGACGGCAACCCCGTCCATCTTCTGGCACTCATTTCATGAGACTCCCAGCCATTATGTAAGTGGTTAACGTGACCCGTTTAACCCTATTTAAACCTGGCAGCCTATTTGCCTACGTCAGTCATGCCCGTTTTGGAACGCAGCGAAGTGTTCTGAATTCTGTCCTGTCTTTTTACACCCACATTGGTTACTGTGCCATGAAATTATGACGATGGTTGAACCTACAGCTGTGGTCCGCAGTATCATGCGTAGAATCATATGTTATGCACGCCAAAACGTTACGACATGTTTGTGCAAATTTGGACTGACACAAGTTTTATGGCACTTCTACCATAAAAATATTCAAATACCAAATAATGTATCTTTTATCAGAGCAATGGTGAATGAGAAAGGATACCATGTGTGTCACGGAGGATATTAAAGTATTATGTAGCTGCATTTCGACATTTGGTGTAGTACCTTCAAAACCTGATTATCTTCATCAGCTAAGAACAGTACCCTGTTGCTGCATCCGGCAGCTACATCACAAGTAGGAAAACAACATCAGAAAAATTCTAGTGACGTTCGGATTCTAATCTGTCTCAATCTGTCAAAATTGCCCTTATTTTAACGACATTTTTGGCAAGATTTTGACACAGGTTGCCGAAACATGCGACTACGACTGGATTTTGAACGTTTTCAATGAGTAGAAATGATCTACTGATTGCAACCAATTAAATTGAAACATCCTGGAAAACTATTTATAACCAATGATTTTAAATACGATATCAATGAAAATCATCAGATTGAACCTAACATTATCGTCACGTGCAATTGGAATTCAATTCCAACCAGTCCACATGACATGTAATCAGTGAATTGATCTTAATTATTGGTGGTCAGAAATGACGTGTATAAAATGACACGTCATTTATGACCATCAATAAATTGTCCGTCACACATGATGATACTTTCGGTCACCCTAGTGGTATTGGTCACCCTAGTTGAAGTGCGTTGAAATAAAAAAGCGGCCAAGTGCGAGTCAGACTCGCCCATGAAGGGTTCCGTAGCAGCAAGTTAGGTAAATTGCGGTTTACGATTTATGACGTATTAAAAAAAACTACATACCTACTAGATCTCGTTCAAACCAATTTTCGGTGGAAGTTTACATAGTAATGTACAGTACGCAAAAGAGATAAGTATCCATGTCGTCGCGAATAGTTGAAGATTTCTTAGAATCCAATGGGGGCTTTCAAATGAAATTTTATTAAATCATTGAACTGTTTATTCTCTATAAATTGTATTTTATTTTATTCATAAAAACCTATCGGTTTCTAAGTAAACTTCAACTGTTTCCGGCGACATGGATACTTACTTATCTCCTTTGGTGACCGTACATCATATATTTTTTTTAGTTTTATCATTCTCTTATTTTAGAAGTTACAGGGGGGGGGACACATTTTACCACTTTGGAAGTGTCTCTCGCGCAAACTATCAGTTTAGAAAAAAATGATATTAGAAACCTCAATATAATTTTTGAAGACCTATCCATAAATAACACGTAGGGGTTTGATGACAAAAAAAATTGAGTTTCAGTTCTAAGTTTGAGGAACCCCCAAATTTTTTTTGTATTTTTTTTTGTATTTTTGTGCGAAAATCTTAATGCGTTTCACAGAATACATCTACTTTAGTTTCCCAAAAAAGGTGGCTGTGACATACGGACGGACGGACAGACAGACAGACAGACATGACGAATCTATAAGAGTTCCGTTTTTTGCCATTTGGCTACGGAACCCTAAAACATACGCATTTGCAAGAATACGACTAAATACATCGGTATTTATATGTCGAAATAACTTAACTAACTACCTACATATCTATAATAACTGTTCGTTAGTCTCGCTAAAACTCGCGAACGGTTAGACCGATTTGGCTAATTTTCATCTTAAAATATTTGTGAAAGTCCAGGAAAAGTTTAAGTGGAACAATAAAATTTGTAGGTAAGTAGGTAGGGTAGGGTATTCTCTTTGGCATAGAGTAAACTCTGATTATGAAACATAAGGCAGATATAGACCGCGCGGAACACTGAGAGTAAAGCCAAAAAATCAAATACAAATTTAAATTCGAATACCTACAATCTCGTGATTGTATTCGCTTTTGAATTTGTGCTTTTATTTGTTTTTTTTTAACGATGCGGCGTTTTGTGCTATACTGATTCGTGTCAGTACAGCACGAAGCGCGTTGTAGGTATTCGTTTTTCAATTTGTATTTGCTTTTTTGGCTTCACTCTCAGTATTTCGCGCAGTCTATCTGCCTTTTGTTTCATAATCTGAGGGGGTAAAATTCAACTGTGTTACACACAATTGAAATTTGTAAATCGATTGCGTATTGGAAAACGGTGCATAAAAACTAAACCATATTGAGATTTTAAAAACTTTAAGTTGGTTAGAAATAAGGTTGGATATGCCTAAATCAGCCAAACTCTCAACAGTACATTTCTCCTAAGTTATTATCTTATAATCCAACTACGATGCGTGAATAACCTTGAACGAACCGATCTTGATAGGGCGAGACCACATAGTCAATGTGTGTATGTTGTGTATAATTACCACAAAGCTGATGGCTTTAATGGGACTTAAGCCATATCCTCGAATTACAACAATATCACTATAACTTAATAGCACTTTGATAGTAGATACAACACTATTAATGTTAGCTTAATCTGTGGGTAGATACCGGTCAGGAAATTATGAAAAAAGGGAGAGGCATGACGAGCATTACTTGATAGCGAAAATGAGTTGCCGAAATGACGTTTTATTCGGTTTCATGCAATGAATATTAAAAACTAGCTGACCCGACATACATTATCCTGTCAAGCGATTTTTCAATTTTTTACCACATAAACCTTCGCTGGACTTCCACAAATATTTCAAGACCAAAATAAGCCAAATCGGCCCAGCCGTTCTCGAGTTTTAGCGAGACTAACGAACAACGATTAATTTTTATTATATAGATGAGATTATGCGTAAATAAGTAGCTTTGAGTTTTGAACCGATTTTTACATTGAATTTAAAAAAACTGACCTAGTGCGAAACGGATGCATGAAGGATTCCGTACCATTATCTATAAAACATTAGAGCAAAAAAACGGCAAAAAATCACGTTTGTTGTATGGGAGCCCCCCTTAAATATTTATTTTTATCTTTTTTTTAGTTTTTTTTTTGTTATAGCGGCAACAGGAATACATCATCTGTGAAAATATCAACTGTCTAGCTGTCACGGTTCATGAGATACAGCCTAGCGACAGACAGCCAGACAGAGAGACGAACAGTAGAGTCTTAGTAATAGGGTCCCGTTTTTACCCTTTGGGTACGGAACCCTTAAAATATATTACAGGGTGGCGCAATAGAACGTGCATATTGCGGCATCTTTTTTGGAGGGGTAAGTGGCGCGCGGGCGGGGAGAGCCTAGCGTGGTTGGATAGTGACACTCGTGGAGTTTTAGTAGTCATGAATCACTTCGACGGGAAGCATCGCGCTTTTTGTGTTCGCACGTTTTAGTGACAAGTGTAAAGCCGCCCGCACGCTAGGCTCTCCCCGCCCGCGCGCCACTTACCCCGCCAAAAAAGATGCCGCAATATGCACGTTCTATTGCGCCATCCTGTATATTAACATCAAACAAACGTTTGGTGAGGCTCGTTATTTCAACCGAAAGACGTCCACTGCTGGACATAGGTCTCCCCCAAGTGTCACCACATTGACCGGTCCAGTGCGACCCGCATCCAGTGGATCCCCGCAACCTTTACCAGGTCATCGGTCCACCTAGTGGGAGGCCTTCCAATGCAACGTCTTCTGGTTCGCAGTCGCCACTCTAGAACTTTTCGGCCCCATCGGCCATCCGTTCTGCGAGCAATGTGCCCTGCCCATTGCCACTTAAGTTTGGCAATTCTTCGGGCTACATCGGTAACCTTGGTTCTCTTGCGGATGTCCTCGTTTCTGATTTGACTGATTTGACTGGTCAGGCACGTGGCTAAAGAAAAACAGTACGGATCGATCGGTCATGGTTAAGTTACGCTTGCCGCCGTCTGTCTGTGGATGGGTGGTCATCCATTTTATACCGAGACCTGCCACGGAAAGCACGTAAAGCCGTTGGTCCCAGCTGTCTTTCGTAGGTCTTTGACAGTCGTTATGGGTAGTCCGAAGTCGGAAAGTCAAATGTAGACTTCTGGCATTGTTGTTGTGTGTGTAACTGGGTTGTGGCGGTCAGACAGGCAGTCGCGCCATTTAAAACACTGGTATTCAATTGCATCCGGTTAGGCTAGAAGTAGCCCCAATGTAGTGGGTTAAAGGCAAAGCAGATGATGACGTCAGACAAACGTATGTAGGTACATACATACGTTTGTGAATGTGTATTACGGCATGCTGCTGTGCAATTTGATTACAACGAAGTCCTCCAGTTTCCCTTCGAAATATAGAGGCTAAAAACGTTTGCGTTACCACATGTCAGTTCAGGTTTATAACCTGTCATTCACTCACTGCATTGTCACGAACACTTTATTCGCTTTGCGGTTTATTTAGGGACCTTGCACAATGCTTTAAACTGTTCTATACTCCATTCAATATGGCATTAGAAAAATATTGGTATATCGCTACCGTTATTTCAGTATTAGTATTTAATAAGATTCGTTTTCACCATAACCCGTGGAAAAACTTAATAGTTCGCCTTGAGGGAGAGTGTTTAGCTTAGCATATAATAATTTCAATGAAACGAAGTAATAAGGAAAATTGTGTACCGATCTCGTAGATTGAACCTCAGTACCGTAATCATATCATACTGATTACAGTAACCTAGTGATGTTTAGAGTGAGCCTAAACGAACGTATTTTTTATCAGAGTATGTCATGTTTGTGATTGGTCTTATTTCCGCTGCATTCCTTTTTGGCGTGAATACGTCTTTAAAATTGCTGACATAGTGGGAAGCAAGTCAAAAAAATTAATGATAAAAAAATCGGGAAATATAGTTTGGTGATGAACTTGGTGATGAACTTGGTGATTAACAACTCGCACATTCTTTTTTTTTTGTTTTACTACAATCTGCTACATGTTTGTGTGTTTGTTTCCTTTTTATTTATTTATCTACTTATGTTTTATATTAAAACTGGTTTACATCCGTCATACGTCACACACAAAGGTCCAGTTGAAAACCAGCGTCAGGCACAAGTGGTCTGGCATTTATGCTGAACTGGGCCTGTTTGGCACAGTCCTGGGAATACAATAATGTTTTTTATTTTATTTGTAAACCTTTTTATTACTGCTTTTGTGTGTCTGTGTCAATAAACCTTTTTCTTTCTTTATTTATTTATTTCTTTGATGTAGCTTATCTATCATCTACACCCTTAATTCAATTACCACTGGGTTCCTGGAGAAACATTACTTGGATCCCGCAACGAACAATCAGAGAAGAACAGTGGCATCCTTCACGAAAATTCCTTGACTTATATTAAGCCAAGCAAAAACGATTATTATTTTAACCCAAATTGATGAAGATAAAACTAATTGACACCCTATCATGTTTAATGTAATTGACTCCAACAAATTAATTAATTGAAGGGTAAGAACTTTATTGTTTTGTTTACCTCAAGTCTCCTGTTACCCTAAATAAGACTTTCTAATTTCCTCGTACTTTAGTATAATATCCGGCCGTGTTAAAGGATCAAGGTTAAGCAACGCTTGCAAAGGTCAGTCCGTAGATAGGTGATCATTTGTTTCCTACAGATACTACTCCGTGCCTCGGCAACTTTGCACATTAAGAAATGAGTTCTGGCTATCATTCGTATATCTTTTCAGTCGTTACCAGTCTTACCAATAGGTTTTGTTCCACTCAGTAAACTGGTTATTGAGGTCCATGTAAAATACTGATAATCAGCTGGATCCGATTAGACTGGTAACTGAATCCAACATAACACTTATTTGTTTCAAATTAATCTTCTTCTTTTCGAATCGATGGTTTTCCTTTATGCTAGACTACTTGGGCCCAGTAGGTAGCCACATTTATTGCAGCATCAGTGGCGTTTTTAATGTCCTCTAAGGTGCAGGTGTAGGGGCACTTTGGGCACTGTAATAAGTGGGCCATTGTCTGGTCAGGAACACCGCACGCACACTGGGTGTCGGTGGGATCTATTATGCCTCATTTTGCTAGATTGTGTTTGCAGCGGCCTACCTGGGTGCGCAGTCTATTGAGCGCTTTCCATACAGGCCACTGCAAATCACTTCCGAGTGGCAGGTGTTCCTTGGGTTGAACGAAGTTGGGTGGTGGTGGATGGAGGTTCTCCCACAACTTACGTCTCACCGTACGCGCGTCAAATTAATGAAACCCTTTAAATTTCATATTGTTTAAAATCGTTTAAACATGTTAAACCAAAAGCGTCCAATTCATACAAATATAAAAAACCTCAGGGTTATGAATAACATATTATGTAAAGTACTAAACGACAAAAGAAAATGAGATTGTCTCACTGCAGATTTGTCAGCGGACATACTTGCGGCATACATTTTGCAAGATGCATTGAGGGAGAGATAGTGTCATTAAATTTTCTCGTAACAACGAATTTACACATTGGACACGATTTTCGGAACGAGGTTCTAGGTTTTCTTTTGCATATGTTTTGCATATTTCTAATGCATTCCATTTGTGAAATGAATGTTGCATAGTTATTTTGTTAAGTGTTTTGCTTGTTCGTAGAACGGTGTATTAGCTGTTTGTGTTTTCCTGTATGAAAAATGGGCAAATCAAACTCATTGGACAAACTAGGTAAAATAGAAGCATTTTTGACAAATTGAGGATGAAATTAAAAAACGAACGTTTTTAAAAGTTGCTAGAATTGCCGCCTGATATTTAAAAAAGTATAAATAAGTGTGGTTGTTATAAACTGTTGACGATACGGTATGAAAAAAACAATATATAGGGTGACGCAGAGATAAAAAAAGTTTTTTTTTTTATTCATTAATTCAATTCTTATATTTTTTAATTATTATTGTTTATAACCAGTGACTTGCTTTGCATAAACAGACACCACACAGATTAGTATACGGGAAAATTTAACTACCTAAATTCAACCTCTATACATTATCATAGAGAGAAATACATTGTTCATTTGTTTGTAAAAAGCAATCTCTGGAAGTACTGAACTGATTACTATACTTATAATAATATAATTAAAATAATGATGTTTTATGGTTTACCTGACTTCCACGTAAACGAAAACAGACAAAAGCTCAATAAACCCGAAGATTTATACAATTTCATATTTGCACCGCAACGTATGTTGAAACTATAACAAAAAATCTTAAAGGCTTGTATACATGCCAATAACCTTGAGCATTTGGCCCGTACTGAATTTGTGGATGAGTGCGGGGGTTATGTAGACGCAGTTTTTAATCGGACGCATTTTTAATTTATAGTAATAAAAATAATACATATTTGTAAAAAGTAACAAAACCAAATCATTTTCCTTTGTATTGCAAAGCAGTCGATATTTTTTGTATACTCTTTTGATAAGAAATTAAGGAGTAAAATGATTTCATCTCAATGATTTGGAGGTGATTTGACATTTTTTTTATTGTTATGTGATACCGATAGATAAATTGTGGCTAAACCAAATTACGTATCATATCATGTAGATTACTAACAATTTTTTTCAGATGTAATTTCTCTGTAAATGCCGACGAAAAGTTGTTTCATCTGCATGCTTCTTTCAAGCTTTTTTCGAGAGAGCAGCCTTAACACAACTCCAAATAAATCGCAGCAGAACTCTTCAACTAATTTGTTTACTAACTCTGTCAGAATAACGTTATTTTAAATAAATAAACGTAAAAAAATATAGCTGAAACTCTGCTAATACTTTTAGCTGGGAAATAAAAATGCTTGGAACGGATAGTTCGTTCAGCTAATAAGTTAAGTTAGGAAAGTGGTGCTATGCTGATGTCAACAAAACTGGATACCGCTTTTGAATTTTTAAGTTTCAAGTTATGGACTTAGATCCTAGAGCCATTAGAACGATGTCATTTTAGCATGGCTAAAGATATAACTTCCGCCAACCCGACCTTTAAAACATTTGTCTCAAATTATGGGCGACTGTATGTATCTGGCAATAAATAATATTGATTTTAAAATATATACAAAATACCAGCCATAATACTTGAACGTAAGTGAATAAATAACGTTTTATACCTGATACCTGAAAAAGGGCTCAGCTCAGCTCAAAAACTAACATACATTACCTATTGCTAGATACTATCCGTAAGCCACAAATTCAGCCAGGAGCTCTATAGATTAAAAATTCATGCATTTGGTTGAAGCTATAACAACCAAAGTGTTAGTTAACAACGAATAATGGTTTTAGACAATAATTATGTTGTAAAATAGATAAGCTCACACTTGAACGTAAGTGAGTAAGGTACATTTTGTACTAATATTAATATTTTGGCAACGGGTTCAGCATAGAAGCTGGCAAGTAAGACATAACTTTTTAACTATTATGTATTTTTTTCTAAATATATTTAAATTTCAGCCATGCTATGACGTAGAAATGGGGACTTTGAGATCTTGGACTATTATTTTTCTACACGCTAACTTTTGGAGCGGTATTATCCAATAAGGATGGGCGAACTTTAAAAGGATCAACTAAACTACCTTGTGTGCATTTTATATTATATCAATATTTTGAATAACGTTCAGTTTTGTTCACACTATCATATCCGTTAGGATATGATTTAAGGTAGGGTCAAAGATATATTTATTTATTCATAAGGCAACTACAACAGGTTACAAACGAATTTAGAATGTACACCAGAAATGGCAGAATATAATTATGAGACCATGACAATCGTAACACCACACAAGTGGTCTGGTATTTTATTTCATGGTGATCTGAAATATAATTGATAACAGAGTAGTCTCTCATTCGCTAGTCTTTGGCATCGCGCTTTAGAGAAAATAAAAAACTTTTCTCTATGGAATGGCAACCCTGATTTGACACTTCTTTTTCGCGCGTTTACCGGCATCGCATGGAAAATGGTTTCGGAAGACAAACTTTTAAGAAAAATATGCAAATACAACAAAAAGTTGAAGCATCGCCGTCGGAGATGCGATAGTGAACGGGAGCGCTGCTGCAGGCCTAAGTAATTGGCGCAGCAGCGACTGTGAACGAAGCTTGTGTACCGATATTCCGAAAAACGAAGGTAAGCTCATTTGATTTTAGGTGCAACGAAATCAAGAAACGTTCCTGGCTAAGATTAACGAGCATATACCGTGTTAGTACGAGATACTTTAAACACGAAGATCAACTTTGGTACGAGATACCAACTTTGGTAAACCAACTAAAAAAGTGTCAAATCAGGGTTGCCATTCCATAGAGAAAAGTTTTTTATTTTCTCTAAAGCGCGATGCCAAAGACTAGCGAATGAGATACTACTCTGTTATCAATAATATTTCAGATCACCATTCATAAAATTGTAATCGGACTTCACTTAAGGTAAGTTCGTCTGATTAATCAATTTTATGCTGAACAGGGGTGTGATTCTGTAAGACCTCATTCTAAACTTCGAATCTGAATCCGCTGTGAGTTTTTTGATTGGCATTCTAAAAATCGGTTGATAATTCGAATTTACACTAGCGCCACCCTTGCGAGCGTGTCAGCGAGTTGCACTAAATTGACAGGGAGTTTTTGACAGATAAAGTATGAGATGACGTAAGAAGTGGGATTCTGTAAGGTAATTTGCCCGTCACTTCGCACTCGAACCCGATTCAAAGTGTCAAATATATCAAGGTCATTTTGAACCTTATGCGAAGTGACAGTTAATAGCGCTGTGAGATGCGAGTTGTTGTTTGAATTTTACAGTTGTTTTTTTCAGTTTGTTTGGCGCAGCCGTGGGGCACACAATAATGTTTTTGGAACGAACTTCCCTAACACGGCTTACTGGTAGAGTGAATCAGTAGAAATCGTCACGTAACGAAATGCGTGTGTGTATGTGTGCGTGTATCGAGCCGCTGCGGCGGACTCGCCTGCTCCTGATATATTATTATTTTTTATTGTACAGACATGTACCCATAAGGAACTTCGTTCCCTACGGGGGTTCCCCAACCGCACAGTTTTTTATTTGTTTTTGTTATTGAATAAACTTTTTGAATTATTATTTTAGTGTGCTCATAGTCTGTGTCAATAAACATTTTTTCTTTTTTTCTTCCCATATTGTACTCTAGGCTTATAAATAAACGGTTTCCTCTTTCTTTTCATTAAATTCTAAAAACGAATTTAGCTCAGTCATTCACTAACAACTCAATCCCAACAGACCGATGAACATTCGCTCCGGAACCGGAACTCTCCTAACTAAACATCAACAAACAAACGTTTTCCGTTATTAATCCGAGAAAACAGATAAAAGTAGAACTAACATAATTTATAACAGTTAAAATTCTCAGTTTAAACTTCGAAAGCGGCCATATTTCATAGCTGACCAGCTGTAAATCTAGACGTATGGACTTCTGCGCAGTAATCTACTTAATTTATTCTTTCCGTAGTGTGTGCAATTAATTTGTAGAATATTTATTATCAGGACTTTGCACGTAAGCGTTGGCACGTTATTTTTCAACTGTTTCCTTATGTGTTAATTAATAATACTTTTGTTGTTGGCAAGAGGATTTATTGTATGTGTGTATTCATTGTATGTGTATTTATTCTATGTGTGAATGAGTTCGTCTAGTGAAGTACGTACCATGGCCTTAGTAATAATGTTTTCGTAAACAACTTTGATTATAGTCTATATGTCTAGATGGAGCGTCAAGTGCACGCAAACGTGTCAAAAAGTGTCAGCCAACTATTGGCTGACAAGTGCTTTTATAATCAAAGCCCAAATGCGTAATAATAATAATAAATAATTGATAAATGTATAGTAATATTAATTTATGTATAATTATATACATAATTGCTTATATAATCATTATTTACGCACACAGAGACGTAGATGCACAGTGTAAAACGACGCCTGCACGCACACATACTTGAAATTGTTGACTCGTTTTCTTTGTTATGATTGTAGGGCGACGCTCCATCTAGACATTATATAATCAAAGGTAAACAAGACCCATTTTAATGTTTACATCAATAATTGTACCAGGGTTAAGTGGACCAAGGTGTTAACTAGCAAATCGTTTAAAACGAGTAATGAGCGTTTAAAAATAATAAATAATCAAATGAACTCAGCAAACAAAGCTTACAGTTTTAAAATACAATATTAGTACCAATACTTAGATAAAATTAATTATTTTATATAATTATTATATTAAAAAGCAGGTTATTCTATGCAAATTTATTAAAACTATTCGAACTATTTCCTAGTTAACACCTTTGTCCACCTAACCCTTCTATTATTTATTCTTCTATGATGACTAAACCAGTAATTTAATGTAACTTGATAAAAATCATCATCATTATCATGTCAACCTTTTGACGCCCACTGCTGTGTATATGACTCCCCCAAGGGGGGTCCAGCTGTAATCACCATTCTTGGCCGATGCATGTTGGCGATCACAGTAGTTGTTATGGTATTCAGAAGGACGCTGCTGCCCATCCTCTGGTCAATATCCCTCTGTCGCCTTCTACGACACCCACGGGTAGAAATGGGGTGGTGCTATTCGCGACCGGCACCACACGATTGATAAAAGTATCAGCCTATAATTGTCCCACTGCAAGGCCTCTTCTCATACAGAGAAGACACAAGCATTGATCACCACGCTTGCTCAAGGCGGATTGGCGATTTCAGACTTATATTAATTATAAGTCCAGGTTTCTCCACGATGTTGTACTTCACCGATTTCAGAGATGTCCAAGATAAACTTATAAAGTACATATGTAATTAGAGGAGGAGGAGCTCGTGGCTAAGTTAAAGCCGTACAGATCGATCGGTCAAAGGTTAAGCTACGCTAATGTGGATGGGTGACCATCCCTTTCATACCGAGTTTCCTCCGTGCCTCGGAAAGCACGTAAAGCCGTTGGTCCCGACTGTCATTCGTAGATCATTGGCAGTCGTTACGGGTAGTCAGAAGCCAGTAAGTCTGACAACCAGTCTTACCAAGGGGTATCGTGTTACCTAGTAACTGGGTTGTGGAGGTCCGATAGGCAGTCGCTCCATGTAAAACACTGGTATTCAACTGCATTCGGTTAGACTGGAAGCCGACCCCAATATAGTTGGGAAAAGGCTAGGCAGATGATGATGATGTAATTGGAAAAGTTACATTGATATTTGCTCGTGCCCGGTTCTGACCCAACAACCTCGAGCATGAGAAGCCTTAAGGCACCACGTGCCAATATCCTTGAGCGTTTGGCCCGTACTGAATTTGTGGACGAGTGCGGGGGTAATGTAGACGCAATCTTTAATCGGACGCATTTTTAATTTATTGTAATAAAAATAATACATATTTGTAAAAAGTAACAAAACCAAATTATTTTCCTTTGTACTGCAAAGTAGTAGATATTTCTTTATACTCTTTTAATAAGAAATCAGCTAGTAAAATGGTTTCATCACAATGACATTTTTTTTTCTTATTATGTAATACCGATAGAAAAAATGTGTCTAAACCAAATTCCGTATCACATCATGTAGATCACTAACAATTTTTTTCAGATGTAATTTCTCTGTAAAGCCGACGAAAAGTTGCTTCATCTGTATGCTTCTTTCAAGCTTTTTTCGAGAGAGCAGCCTTAACCCCCTAGTCCATTACGACAACTTGATAATTCTAAGTAAATATCTGTTTCAAATCGCTGTAAGCCAGGCTGATACGTAACTTAGTATTCCTTACAATAATGCTATGGCACATGTGACGCCCAAAGATTCACGACGCGTTGTCGTAATAAATCTTCGTGTTCGATTTATGACAAACAGGATTGGCTTCATTGTCACAAAAATAAACTCACAGTTTAAAAACGTCGCGATGATTTAGGTGAACTAGACGCAACAACTAAACAGAGAGTGCGCGAAATGTGGCCAACTGCTCGAACTTTGTCACGCTAAAACCTTTTGATGTGCTGCAATTTACCGATAGCTAAGCGAAGGGAATTCGTGTTCGCCTGAATTGAATCGCGTTGTGACGATGTGTGTGTCCACATATGTCGCAACAACGCAAATCTTCACCTTATTGCGACATAACTAAACATAGTAAATGTAGAAAAAAATAGCATGTTTAGTCTCTATTTATACTTATACAATATTCTGGTGCAATGGATGTAGAATGTAGATATCTTAATGGAACATGTTTACGTGTACATCTTTTAGAGGGCAACCGTACTAATAGCAACTATCATCATTATGTATGTGTCGGTACTGAACTCTCACAGTGAGATAGTCAAAGTTAGACTGTCAAAATTTATATATCTCAGCTTCTACAGGCTCAGAAATATTTCAACTTTGGCTACTTCAGTTAGCATTGATATAATAAAAACAGCAACTGTAGTTTTTGTCCCAAATGAATTTTAATTGCCAAAAATAGGTACATTACATATATTGTACCATTGAATGACAATTTTCATCCAAACATGTTTAAGCTCACACCAACAAATAAACATGACATTACGAAGAAAAACCAGGTTACATGAGAAATTAAATTCAGGACCATTTTTTTGCTCGAAGCCTTCAGTTATTAAATACCATTCATTCTGATTTTATGTCTCGCGTATTTGTGTTTTTCGTTTATAATATTTTTCCATTGAGCTGGAAGTTCAATAACGCGAGCTGTAATGGGTTTTTGTCAGTCATATTATTTTACTACGAGCGAAATTACTGTTCCAATCATGACCCTTTAGGGGCGTCGCCATTTTTGTGTAAAGAGTAAGCGTTACTGTTCTAAATATGAAAGTTATAATGCTGGCACAAATTATATTTGCACATTCCAATATCGTATTTATTGATACCATTTAAAATTCGAAGTGGAATCTAGGGGATTGACAAAAGAAGTATCAGAATCATGGGGCAATTCTAATAACTTTTAGGAACAAAGTCAATGCGTTCCATTTTTGAATCGGTTTTATTTTAATTTGTCATTTAACTTCATTGTTATCGCTTATTAGAAGCGACATGAAAAATGTTACCAGGATTTTGTAAAAACTTGATTGAAAAGATTTCGTGGAGTTTCATGCTCGTTGGAGCAGCCATTGTAACCTACCTACGTTTTAGAACTAGCAACTAGCTTCAACTTTTCTGACTAACTGACCGACTCCTTGACAGTTCAAAAGTGTAGTTTAATTGAAATAAATTAATTGACGTTGAGTTTGAACGTTGTCACGTCTCAAACTGTCAAAAATGCCCATTTTTAAGTGAAACTTCTGTATCGACGGGGGTATTAGGATTTTTTTGTCACTAAAAATGTTACGGCCGCGTGGAGGGGGTAGACGAAAGCCTCGGGCAAAAGCTTGTTAGGTATAAAAAAGTATGATTATCCTAATATAAGTAGCAGTAGGCATTTAATACCAACATTTTATTTTTAATGGGTACTTTATTCAGTTAAAGTTTTAAAGTATGTGATGAACATCATTAAATTCATTTTTTTATTAGAAGGATCTCCGTAAGGGCAAGGCCTAGAGCAAAAACTTGTTAGGTAAGTATAAAAATAGTATAATTATCCTAATATAAGTCATAGTAGGTATTTATTTTATGGATATTTCAATTATTATTTTTTGATCATAGTTTTTAAATATGTGACGTACATCATTTCGATGCCACCAAGCAATAAGTCGGTAATCGGAAAATCCAAATTTTACAGGAGAAAAGATTTACTGTTTTTGCCGAATATCTTTTCAGCCAGTATGAATATTCAAATCTTTGATGTGTCAAATTAAAGCTTATTTTTACAGGAGAAAAGATTTACTGTTTTTGCCGAATATCTTTTCAGCCAGTATGAATATTCAAATCTTTGATGTGTCAAATTAAAGCTTATTTTTTGTGGAATGTAACTGTGTTATTTACATGTAATTATTTACATTCAATATTTGTAAACACAACCACGATACAGGAGAAATTCCTAGTGATGGGCATTGTTTCTTAAAACTAAAAATAAACATTTATAAATAAAATAAAACTTTTCAGCAAATCCTGAAAAAGATTTTTTTCTCAATGGCATCTCGCAGGTCAACTTAAAAGATTGTTGGCTGCTTAAAAATACTTTCCTGTAGTGCCTTAACAAATGAAGGTCTCCAGGGCGGGCGTAAAACTTATAAACTAAGACTACATGCAAAGGGCACCTGTTGGAAACGGACCTCAGTTTCGGGTGTCGCTGGGGAATAGTGTGGAAAGACAGTAAGGCACAGGCTAGATCGGAATCTAAAGTATAATAACAAGCTAGTATCATTCTATTATATACCTTTGCTCAACGGGATAAGATCCGGGTTCTTATCGTCAGCTTGTGGGGAGTTCCTCTTCTGTAGGATCACCTTTTGATTCTTTATCGATGGAAGTGTCACTGCAAAAGAAAATAAATTTAGAAAATAATAGACACAATTCAAATTAAAAGTCAGAGGCCGTATTGTGATGTTCTTTTGTTTTTTTATAAACTACTAGCGCACCCTACACTAATACTAAAATAACAGACTGTACAGATACGTGCGTCTGTATGCGTGTCTACGCGCCGCTCGATAAAAAACGCAGATCCCAGAGCAGTCGTTCGACGCGGGGAGAGGTGAGGAACGGTTCCAGAGGGATGCGGAGCGTGTCGCTACGGTACGGTAGTACTAATACATATGCTGTGCTACTAGGTTAAACCCGCGACTTCGTCCGGGTGTCGTATAATTTTTCTGAAAATATATAGCTCTTAGGGGGAATGTAGCTTTTAATTAGAATTTGCAGATTCGGACTAGTAGCACAGTATAAGTATTAGTACTACCGTACAGTAGCGACACGCTCCGCGTCCTCTGAAACCGTTCCTCACCTCTCCCCGCGTCGACCGACTAGCTCTGTAAATTGCGTTTTAGTACGCACTAAAACGCAATTTACGCAATTTACGCAGTGTGCGTGTCCACGCACACTCACGCACGTATCTGTATAGCCTATTATTTTGGTATTAGTGTAGGCAATTATATCGTTTGGAGTGTCGCGGGTGTGCTAGTAGTTCCAAAGATTAGCTCAATTGGACGAAGACAAACTTAACTTTAATAACTTTTAATAAAGTAGTGACAATAGATAGTTGCTGTTATCATGAGTACTGAACATAACCATGTTGCCAGCGATTATGTTGCAACTTTCAGAGTTGCCACCTACATGTTTATTTCTATTTACACAAAAAATTGTTGCGGGAACAATGTTGCGCAACTTTATTTCTTTCCACATGTTTTGTGATAACAGAATCAGTTAAATAATGTCTGTGATAATATGTTTTTTAAACTAAACTACGGTGTACCACCGCAGCTTCGGCTTGCTGGCCGGCTTCGGCGCCAACGTTGACACCGCCTGCTCCTCAGCTCGCGGGCCGCCTCACCCCTCCGCGCCTACGTTAAACTCTAGGGTAGGGCAGACAAGACTACGTGGAGTCGGTTTTGCAGCGAGTCGTTTCTGTCACTAACTTTAGTAGCACAACGATATTGACTTTTTAAGACCAAATACCATGGAAAAATACACCGAACAAACAATATTCTTTAAAAATTATTCTACTGTTTGAATAGTATGTTAAACTAAAAATAGTGATTAAAAATTCATTGAATTGTGTTTAAGTGAAATATGTTTACTTCAAGTAAATGGGCTTTGAAACAATAATATTCGAAATAAAAATACAAGGGCCATTATATTATATGACACATTTTCTGGGAAACGAAATTCTATGAAAATTCTGTCTGCGAAACAAGGGAGGACCGTGTAAAAAGACATCGTGATAAACTATTGCGTCGCGTCTCATCGCGCAAAAAACAAATCCGCACTTGCCGCGTTTCGTCGCACACTGATTAGACGACAACGTAGGCCAAATATACAACGACTATTTAATATTTTCGCGTCGCATCGCATTATCGCGTTTATCCCGTTCACCTAGGACAACGAGTCAGCTACCTTGTACCGAGCGCTAAGACTTTACACATTAAAAATGTTTTGTCAATAAAAAAATAATTACAGAAGTCATAAATAAAGTTAATTATTATTGAGTATCTAATAGAGCTTCATGATTCTTTACAATATATAACATGACATGCCTATTTTTGGTTTGATTTATGATCTAATTATAACAATATTGTATAAGCACATTAATGATTTATTGATTGTTCATACATTGATATGAAGGAATTCAACTGGACGTTAAAACCAACATAAATTGAAAATTATTTTGTTTACAATCCTTTGAAATACTTAATTAAATTTCCCCAATGAGGCGAAAATATCTCACCATTAAAAATGAATTTAGAATGTTGCTGATTATTGAGTTGAAACCAAATGGTACTTAGGTTCACAGAAACTGTCGTTATTTTTTGTAGCCCAATGTGAATGGGCGAAATCCTATGCGGCACACTAGACGCATGAATGAATTATTGACTTTTATTTATGAATGAATGAATGATTGATGTTATCCTTACAAACACACAATGCACACAATCCTCATAGACGAATTATTACTTCCCAAACAATTTTTCGCATAATTTATTTTGCTAAATTATTACTAGGTAAATAAATCCTTCACAAAAAATTGTACCGCAAATATAATGTTTGCCAAGTGAACGTTTAAACAATAACTTGCTTACCAACTAGCACTTTTACCAATTTTAATGTAGTTAAATAGGTATTTCACTATATAGGTACTTAGTTGCTTAAAAGGCGTATTCGTATAAAATAATTTTGGAAAATCGGCTGGATCCCGAGTGATTGATATTGAAATGACAAACGTTCAGCAGTCGCGTGCTCTTCTATACTAATATTATAACGAGTTAACGTTTGTATAATTTAATATTATTTCTGACTAGCGACCCGACCTGGCTTCGCATGGGCCTATAGCCTTCCTCGATATTTATCGAGGTAGGTCGAGTAATTGAAAAATTATTTTTGTTGTGGATAGGATAGGCACTTGGCCTATCCACCACAAAAATAATTTTTCAATTCGAACCAGTAGATCCTGAGATTAGCGCGTTCAACCAAACAACCAAACAAACTCTTCAGCTTTATAATATTAAGTATAGATTTTTGAGAGGTAATCTCTGAAAGCACATATCCTATTACAAAATTCTTTCACCGATAGAAAGCTACACTATTACCTACTAAGTGACAGGCTTTATTTGATCATCATCATCATCATTTCACTGCTGGACATAGGCCTCCCAGAGGGGGGGGGGGGGGGTTTGCCATAATCGCCACGTTTGGCAGGCGGGTTGGCGATCGCAGTATGGTTCTTACAAAGGCACAGAGAACGCTGCTGCCCATTCTTTGGTAAGTCGCTTCTTACGACACCCACGGGGGAAGATATGGGATGGCTTTGTTTGTTTGATGGTTTAGTCTGATTTCCACACGGACAAAGTTGCGGGCAGAAGCTAATTGTATAAAGGTGTGCTGACGATATGGCAAAATGAAATCAAAAAAGCAATCACCATTTACGGAAAAGAAAAACTACTTCTAAAACCTGAGTTTTCAGCCAGAAGTTTTTGCCTTATTCACACGATGCAAGTTTCGTGGCCTGTAGCATACAATGCAATTGAAGCAACTAATAACTTGCATCGTCTAAACACTGTTCACACGGTTCAACTTTCAATGTTGCTTCAACTTATTACATTCAACAGGCAGCTAAAATGCACTGTGTAAATGAGGCTTTAGTTTCGGCCAGGTTGCAATTAGCATACAACTTTCACAGTACTAACCTTCGTAATCCCTGGATCTATGCCGTACCCGGGACGCGAGCAAGGCGAGGCATAATATAAATGCAATTGACAATGCAGTTCCAAGAAATACGCCAACTGTCCAATTAACTTCCCATGCTTCTTGTGACTCTAAGAAAAGAATTGTCTATATTAATAAAAAAAAACAATATTGACAGTATTATAATATATACCAAACCCGACCGAGCCAAGTACGCAGAAGATAGTATAGTGCACAAGTTTGTGTGCTTCCCAGATGATTGTAAAATAGGGGATGAAAAATTTGTATAGACGGAAAGGTTGACCTATATCAGGAACAATTAGGTGCAGCTGAGGGCCGACTGTTATGTACACTTGAGGGACGCCATAGGGAGGCAGGACGTTGATGGTGAACACCTGGGTCAGGAGGCGGTGCTCCTGTCATCTTTTACCGACAGACAGATGCAGCACCCACTTCCCTTACTCTCATTATCCTATGGGACGGCAATCCAACACGATCGGGGAGAGATCAGGCGCAGGACCAACGGCTTTACGTGCTTTCCGAGACACGGCCGTTATTGAGAAAAACCCAATAAAACTTAGCTATAATGTTTAGATAGCGAAATGTTTTGACCAAAACTCAGAGGAATTATCTTTCAACGGCTGGGGGCTTTCAGGTGCAGAAAGCGGTCGTCTTAGACACGACTCGCGTTGTTAGGAGGTTCCTCAGTCTGGACTTGGGGTTTACCACTCAATATTACAAAAAGTATAATTATTTTTCGGGATAAGGAATTCTCTTTAATTATTATTAGCCAAATATTTTAATGTCATATCATGGATGATGGTTCTTTATTGGAATAAAGAACCTCAGGTTGATATAAATCTAAATGTATTCAATTGTTTCTTGGGATATACTGGGGCTTTATCGAAGATTACCAATCTACTCACTGTACAATGTGCTGTCACAAACGTGTTATTACAATTATGTCCAGTCTCTTACAAAAGTAATTAGGTACTAGTTAAAATATTGATTATATGTGATACAATTAGATGATAACTGACCTGTTCTCGGTGACAATCTCACAGCTGTTTCAACAGTAAAAGTGACATGTTCTGATCTTCCTCTCGCGTTTGCTGCATACACTATTATCCTCAGTTGTCTGCTTGCCCCGAGCCTCCTGAGGTTCCATAACGCGCCTCCATTGCTGGCGTTTACCACTAGACCATCGGATGCCCAAACTTCTACCACGTACACGCATTGGAGACCTCCTTCATAACCTGTGAAAGAAGAATATTCTTAGAAGAACTTATCGTGCTTCCACATACTCAAAATGCTAAGAATAAAGACCAATACTGCTAAGTGGACATAACCATACTCTATGACAGAATAAAATCAACGGTCTTAGCATTAAGGTCACTGACCTTGAGAATAATTTCTGTCAGTTAAAACTGTTTTTTAATCTTACACTTTTATTTGGCGTGATAAGTATAAAATTTATGTTGACTTGGCAAATCACAAAATCAAATTCAAAAGTATTTATAGTAGTTTTAAGTTTTAGATCGAAGTTCCTTAACGCTGCTTGTGGTAGGTGTGATTGTAACGTGTGATGAGAAAATGTAACGTTACGTAAGATTTTTGTGATACTCTCTTTCTAGTGTATCTGCATGTGTGCGTGCGTGTATAAGTGGTCTAGAGCCTGTGCATAAATTAAAGTTCTCCATTTTTTGGCTTTGTTATAAGACTGATACAAAAACTTCACACAACAATAATAGACAACGAACCATGCTCACTATATAGTCAAAGTTTCGATAAATTGTAAAAAAAAAGGTCATAGAATTTCCAAAAACCATTTAAAAACCAAGTCTCGGCTGTCATTTGTAACGTAGATTTACGGATACCAGAAAATCTGACAACTAGTCTTGCCAAGGGGTTTCTATCGAGTTAACCAGTAACTGGGTTATCGAGTAACCAGTAACTGGGTTTTGGAGATCAGATAGGCAATCGCTACATGTAAAACATTGGCATTCAGCTGCATTCCGTTACATTGGAAGCCGACCGTAGGGGTCGGCTTCCAATGTAACGGAATAGTTCGGCAAACACTAAGCAGATGGTATGATAAACCAAGTACCAGGAATGCAGAATCTAGCAAGCGGTGAAACACCAGTGCTTACTAGGCGACTTGTGCAATAACATGTGGTTTAAAGTTCGCAACAACAAGTGGTGTCAGCTTGCTATTCCGCCAACGCGCATCTAATTTCTGTCGTTTATGGCAAGACAGAATATGCAGATGAATTTATTATAACGCTGAGCGTCTCCAATTTTCTCTAAGTTTATGCTGTTTGATGACTGTGTTGTTTTTAGAGAATAGATGGTCATCGTTGGAGATAAGACCTTTCTCTTAATAGGTGGATGGAATTGGTCAACCAATTTAGGAATGAATCTAGAAAAGATCATTAGCCACATGTTTTTCGACCAATATGACTGGTTTTTTTTTGTTGTGTTCGTAATTAATTGTTAGGGCAAGGTTTGCATTAAAAAATGCAAATAAATGCAGGGTGCTAGTTATTTAATCTATCTGTTTCTTTGTTTGCATAGATTGTCGTACCTAATGTCCATGGAATTAGTATTGTTTTGTATTTGGTGAAGACTTGTTATTGGCTATCAGTCTAATTTAGTGTTCTATATCTATTTTTTTAGCTGTAAGTCTTCCATGTTCTTTAAATAAATAAATAAATAATTGAAATATATTTTCTGCATAAATCACCGCATGGCTGCATTTCCACCAAAGACGTGCAAGGATGTGTAGTGAGCGATGTGTGAGCAATCAACTACACCGCTAGCCTAACAAGTTATGACAATCAAGCGGTATTATTATTGGTCATTATCACACTCATCTTTCGCTACGCATCCTCCCGAAACACAGCCTTAAAGTCGGAAATTTGGATCTCAATAAAAAAATTAGACGTTTAGTAAATAACTCCAGTGCAAAGCCAGGGCGGGTCGCCAGTTAAAATATAACTTCTTTACGTAAAATTACCTCTAAATATTCCTGAATTATTCGTATGGCCTCGAAATACTTCGAAGTTAAACCTAGAATTAATGAATCAACTGCTAAATACTAAAGCTATAGAATATTGATATACTAAGGTAATTACAATTAGTTAGTTGCCGGCTCGTTAGGTTAATGGTTTAGATGCCTAACATTGGACTCTTGGTCAAGTGAGCCGTAGCGTTTTGGAAGATTACCTACCTGGTAATTACATAATGGTTTTATTATAACATTTGATATTCATGATGACTGAGGGCCGTTGGTTAGTGTTTTGACGAGTCAAGTAAAATTATTAACCTACCTACTTTAACATAATTGTCTATATTATTCATAATTTGACTGTCCCGTTGGTCTCTTGGGGTATTGGGTTCGATTACCAGGTCGAGCAAAAAGTTTTGTGGATTTATCCATTTTCCATTATCTGCCTGTTTAAGGACGTTTAGCTATCATGTCTTTATGATATTAAGACCATTTGCTATTAGGTCATGTTGCTAATAGGACGAGGTGCTCACAGGTCTTTTTGCTTTTAGGACATTGCGCTCATAGGACGTTTTCAAATTCGAATTATCAACCAAGTTTTTAGAATGCCAATCAAGAAACTCACAGCAGAATCAGATTCAAAGTTTAGAATGAGGTGTTACAGAATCACACCCCTGGTCGTGTCGGTTTGCCGTCCCATCGAATTATGAAAATGAAGTTTGTGCCCAAATACAGGTCCACTACAAGTGCACCCTCCAATATTTGTGTACTATAATATTTGCTACTTGGATAGTCTCGATTGAGTTTGGCTTCCGTAACCGAAGTTACATCAGGAGAATAAATTCTTTGACTGACTCCCTTATGTGTGATTGTTATTTTTCATCTAATTAATATTACAGTAAAACTACCCATTTCTCAATAATTTAATTAAATTTCTTCGAAATGGAGGCAGCAACTAACGTAAAGTCTAATTATATGATCGGAGTTAGAGGGACTGAAATGTGTACATCGCAAGCGGGGGAAAGCGCGCTAGAACTACAAGGCCGTTGACGCCTCTAATCGCCTTAACTGCGGACAGTGCACGCGGGATGGGAGACTGGGCAAGGTAGAAGGAGCGCCTAACATGAACGCTGAATAATCTATACCTCCTATAACGGGAATCGATGGAGCAGTTTACCATGCAGCATCCATTTTTCGATGTGTTCCCGTTGTCCCCGTTGGCCATGTTCCCGTTAAACGTGACAAAGGGAATTTAATAAAATATTTAAAATTACTTCCCGTTGTCCCCGTACCCTGTCCGCGTTAATTTATTGTACCGAATTTTGTATGAGCTCAGAACTTAGGGCATCCCGACTCGGACAGATGAGGTTGGAAACCACTCACAAATAGAAGCAAGCCGCTCTTTACTCTTTAGAGATAATATATAATATTTGGTCTGAAAAGAACATGATGGCATATAAATTGCCATTGTCATTCAAAGGGTTAACTTTTTAATCGTTCATATTTTATTTTCTTAACAGTCCGTTGTCCCCGTTGCCTTATGTAAGTACATAAAGAGGACAACGGTAAATAAATTTTATGACGTGCTGTTGTCCTCGTGACGGGGACACAGCTAAAGGGGACAACGGGAATACATCGATGTTTCCACGCAAGATTTTTTGCAACAAGCTGCTAATTATTTGGCGGCTCTGTTTAGACTGGGATCGCCTGTTTTTCATAGTGCGGTAGCACTTTCGCGACACTCCAACGAAACGATATAATTGCCAACACTACTACGAAGATCTACTAGAATATTTTTTTACCCATTTGACGTTCAAAAATGCCAGAATGGTCTAATTGAAATAAATGATTTGACTTTGACGCTCGAACAAAAACGCAGTTCCCAGAGCAGTCGTTCGACGCGGGGAGAGGTGAGGAACGGTTTCAGAGGGAGGCGGAGCGTGTCGCTACTGAACGGTAGTACTAATATTTATACTGTGGCGGTAGTCTGAGTAATTCGCAGCCTTGACTTATTCTCCGCACAGCCTTAGTTCACACAATCTGATATTACGTAAGTTGTTTCGGCTGATATTCAATTACAAGTAACAACAAACCAAGATTACGTCTAAATTAAATTTCGGCATCACTTGTTCACGTTTTATGAATTTCTGAGAAATGTTCTGAAGAAGGCTTATCTTGGGCTTTATAGAAATAATAATTATAATCCTTTTGTTTCGGAAAAGTCACACTGATTATTTTTTTATAATTATTATAAATGAAAGTGTGACTGTTCCAAAAATACCCTATTAATTAAACTAAAAAAACTAAATATAATTTAGTTTTTCCTAATTGTGTTGATATTAGTGATTTAGTTAGTGTTATAGTACGGCTAAGCGACACGCCCTTGTTTTTAACCGACTTCAAAAAAGAGGAGGTTATCAATTCGAATGTTTATATATATATATATTTATGTATGTTCGGGCATAACTCTTGTCATATGTAGACGGATTTGCAAAATTCTTTTTTCGTTAGAAAGGGGGTTATTCCGAAAAGGTCCCATATAAATCAAAATTGGTGCAGCCCTTTTTGAGAAAATCAACAAATTCCCAAAAAAACTTACGACGTTTTAGTTTCTTCAATCACTGGAGGACTTACAATCTTTTTTAAGTGTGTTGCCGTAAAGGCAACACTAAAAAGCGAAAAATAAAAAGTTTTTTCAAAAAAAAAAGAAAATTGCCTTCAAAAACTAAAAAGTGATAAATAACTTTAGCACAGAACACACATTACTTTACTTTAGGAAGTCGGTGCCAATACAAAATAACAAACACAAAGCCGCCGCCACCGACTTCCGAAAGTAAAGTAATGTGTGTTCTGTGCTAAAGTTATTTATCACTTTTTAGTTTTTGAAGGCGGTTTTCTTTTTTTTTGAAAAAACTTTCTTTTGAAATCAGATATTCCATTTGTTTCTTAGAATTTGTTGAAATATTGCTTTCGAACTGACGGTTGTTACCTGTCCCTAGTTTTGTCTCTCATAAAATACAGAATTTATAAGGGGTTTAAGTGGCTCAAACCATGTGGTGATTTTAAAATAAGTATAATGTTTTGTTATTAAATAAGTGTACGTGACAGACAGTCACAAAAGGTATCAATTCAATAGATTTTGTTACTTTAACCTTTTTTATTTTTTGGGCACGAAAAATACATTGCTTGATCTAACATACATTTTATTGGTAAACTATAGCGACCCGCCCGGATTTGCCTGGGTCTACTGTGCATGTGACGGTAGTCGTATAAATATTTTACAATTATAATCCTTCCAAAAGAAATTCTCAAAATTATAGTGAAAAGGGTATCAAAATCCGTTGAGTGGTTTAGAAAAAGATAGCGGAGAAACCGACAGACGAAAACAGCGACTTAGAAAAAAGTCGAGAACACTAGAGAAGAGAAGAGACAGGCGAAGAGCCGTCTCTTCTCTTCTCTAGTGTACTCTAAGTCACTGTTTTCGTCTGTCGGTTTCTTCCAAAAAAAAAGACGAGGAATAATTATGTTATTTACTTACTTGAACTATTAAATTTCAGCGAACTTAATTATGTATTATTTTTTAATACATAAAATTAAATTTTCAAGTAAATCAACAAACTACTTACCAGACGGTTCTACAAAATACATACTCAAAACCTTGATACAAAATCGATTCCCAAAGATTACCTTAACATTACACAATTGAACAGTTTAATTGCTGTGGGCGAATTACGCATTAATCACATGAAATTACTTTAAGGATTAAGTTTATTGGAGTGAAACATACAGCTGTGTGTGAGCTTCTGTCTGTACGTAACTGAATATTATCGAAATGTCAGACTGTTTTGGAGGTATTGAGGGATTCCAGTCAATTGCGTTATCAATTAAATTATCCTGCCATTTGCCAGTGGCTTTGTACGCCTGACTCTCATAAACGGGATGTAAAAAGACACCTAACCGTTAAATACTTAGTCATCCTCATCTACCAAGCCTTTCCCAACTATTTTGGGGTCGTGGTTTAAGCCGGTAAGAGTCCGGCACTGCCCAGGCTGATTCAATTATGGTCTGCCCAGACTGATTCAATTATAGGCCAGTCTGAGCGTCCATGAGGATTACCCATTCCTACCTCAGGCTTCCAGACTAACTGAATGCAGCTGAATACCAGTGGTTTACATGAAGCGGCTACCTATCTGATCTCCTCAACCTAGTCACTGGGTACCACGACTGAAAATCCAGAAATCTGGTAGCAGTGGCTTCCGTGTACTTAACAACCTTACTGCGATCCCCAAGAGGCGTGCCAAGCATGAGGATTATGGTAAATCCCCCTTCCTGCCTTCTTGCCATGAATCATCATCATCATCATGTCAACCTTCAGACGCCCACTGCTAGACATAGGTCTCCCCCAAGAGGGGATTCAGCCGTAATCGCCATGCTTGGTCGATGCATGTTGGCGATCGCAGTAGTTGTAATTTTACTCAGAAAGACGCTGCTGCCCATCTTCTGGTTAATATCCCTCTGTCGCTTTCTACGACACCCACGCGTAGAAATGGGGTGATGCTATTCGCGGCCGGCACCACACAGCACGGCATGATGATGAATACTAATCAATAGTTCACCTCTTAATATTTTACTTTCAAATAGTAAAATGGCTTGTGCCTACGTGAAAGCCAAGCATCATAGGTCAAACTCCCAGTCGTTCCGTGAATGGGTGACTATCCATTTCATACTTCTTTTTTGGGCCATGCCGGCCACAGTATTCCCAAACCATTACGACTCCTGAAAACCAGAATCAACAGTGGCTACCACTAGAAAAACGTCGAGGCAATGAAGCTCGACGAGTCCCGGAGAAACATTACTACTGTCTTGGATCCCGCAACGAAATTAATCAGATAAGAATAACGGAGGAGTAAGAAAAACATATTTTCCGCTTCCCTCCAAATCGAACAGGACACAGAACAGAACGAGGCCAATAGGACCAAAGGGACGTTTACAACTGGGGGAGGCCCAGTTGCCAGGAACTCCATCCATTTCGTACTGAGACCCCTCTGTGAAAGTACGTAAAACCGTAGGTCCTGGCTTTCAATCGTAGATTTTTGACAGTCGCCATGGGTAGTAGAAGCCCGAAAGTCTTGTAACCATATCGTGTTATCCATGTAAATAGGTTGTGAAGAAGAAAGAAGAAAACGGTCATTCTCCAATTCGGCGTTCTTTGCCTAATTACCGTAACCCTTTTTATATTGCACTGATTTGACTTAAACACATTAAAATATGAAACAAATCAAAGATATGAATTCAATAATTAATGAGGCATGTAACAATTAATGGTGGTTTTCTAGTTATTGAGACTTAAAAATTTTATGAGTATGGTAATTAGAAAATTTTAATATTTAATGCAACGGTAATTAGAAAATATCATCAAGTCTATGTAAAATATGATATAATGAAATGATAATAACACACTACAACGTACGGAGGCCAAAGTACTATCGCCATTTACATGATCAACTAGGGTCTAACTTAAAAAATCAAGTATTAAAATAAGTACAACGGTAATTATATTTTTTTTAACCAAGGCTACGGTAATTTTTTTCTCACGTGCTTCATTGGCGGTACACTAACGCTGATGGGCCGCGGCGGCGGCACACACTGAGGAGACGCGACGCGTACGGTAGTGATGTGACAAATACTGTTAATTAGGGAGTTGCACCCGACTCCCGAGAACAGAAAATGTCACGGTAATTATAACTTTCGATTGGACATGCGGTTATTTAATGATAATTATTTATGGACTGGTTCTATTGAGTCGATATTTTATTATGCGATACACGTTGCTTAATACCGTTTAAAACGTTGAATGGATCAAAGTAAATCTGTACGTTATAAAAATTACAAGCAAGTTTTAACATTAAGTTGGTGTGCGGACACGCCTAATTAGAGAACAGAGGTTTTTTGAACATAGGTTAAATTATTTTGTCTTAACCACTTAAAATAGAAGCCAATGTTTTTGTTTACAGCTAGATACGGATACTACCCAACATATAAAAAAAATTGCATGATTAAAATATGATAGTATTACGGAATATCAAGCCCGGACACGTAAAACTTGCTAATCGGAGAATGGCCGAAAAAATGTTTATTTGACACAGTCCGGAGGAGTGAAGTCAGACAAGTAATCGCTCCATATAACACACTGGTATTCAGCTGCACTCGGACTAGAAACCGACCCCAACATACTTGGGAGAAGGATAGACAGGCAGTCAAAAAACTTTATTTAGCACTAAGCTATCCGAAACTTTACTACATCTAAATTCATAATGATATAGATACACAACTTAGGAATCGTAATAAAATGGTTATGTTCCAAAGAGGAGAGCTCAGTAGCATTTAAAATCTCGTCCACAGTGCTGTTTCGTGACGGTGCAGAGGAGGAAGCGCCGATCACGGAAGATGGAGAACCACTGCGGCAAAGCACTAACGGAGCCCGACGTAAGTCTGCGTGCCGCTAAGTCGAACACATCGGTGTATATCTCCTGCCTGCACTACACCCCTTTGGCGGAGGACATCGTAGAGTACGTGCGCCGAAAGACAGGGTGCAGTTACTGGAGTCGCGCCGCAACGTCAATTTCAAGGCGTTCGTGGTGCGAGTACCGAATTGTTATCTGCCTCTCGTCATGGAAGAAAACTTTTGGCTGCAGGACATGGTGTTCCGTCGCTTCCGCGGGCAAGTGCCATAAAGACAATTTAGTGCAAAGTGAAGTGCTACTAACATACTCTTAAGTCTCATCTACTAACACAAGTTTTAAAGTTACAAAATATGTATGTTTAGGTAAAGGTATTATCTATGGGCCTGTGTAGCTTGCAATAAAGGAATTATTATTAACTACTTCTAATAATCAATGTTCAAAGGACATAATTATTATCGTATACACACAGTTTCATTTAACGTCTGCGTCTAAAAGATCAACTCTCGGTTCCTATTACTAAAGCAGAGTTTGGTACTCATCATTTATTAGTATAGTTTCCAACGTCTAAGCAAGCCCAAGTCTTAAGTAATCTTAGTGATCTCAAATATGCCTCCACTTACTTAAGTAGTCGACTTATACTTGGGCTACGTACTTATGACGTCATCAGTAAATACGTGCAGGTTTAATTACAGACTAGAGTTTTGCTTTAACTAAGAGAGTGTGGCGTAAGCTAAATTGCTTGAGGTTTTTGTAAACATTCTAGGGCCTGTAGACTAAATATCTTCAGCGTTAACGCCAACGGAAAAATCAACAACTCTGTCAACGGAAAAATCAGTTAACTCCATACAATTTGGTTTTACCGTTGGCGTTAACGCTACCAGAAAGGCATTTTGTTTTCAGGCCCATGTTTTCTTTTTCATTTTCGACGACACAATTGGCGCATTGGCTGAGCAATTGGACGCAGTGTTGCGTGTCACAGGTTCGATTCATACATGGAAAAAGTAACTATTTGTATGGTCTAAGACCTATGGATCGACTCTCAAAATACTGCAGCGCCTCGGGGATGTTCGCAGAAGCGCGCACAGACTGCTTTCACGCGACGATGCGTAAGCGCGCCGCGTCCATGGTGCGCAGAGTACGGGCCAGCTCCAACACCGTTTTGGCGATGATTGGGGGTAGGTTGGACTGCCCTTTCATCCGGCATTGTTCCGGCAGACATGTAGCTGTGCCAATGCCGAAGCGAAAATTGTAATTTTATTATTTTATTTTGTGATTTATGTATGTACTTCTGATTTTATTTTAATTTGCATTTTAATTTAAATTGTATTGTATTGTATTTTATTTTATTTTGAATCTATATTAATTTTATAATAATTTAAATTATTATGATGATGTTATTATTATCGTTTATTCATTTTCTTAACATATTAAATTACATTTTTAAATATTAGTAAAAAAATAAATAAAAACATTTAAAAATATAAAAAAATAGTAGCCCACCGGTATCGGGAACAGGGTCCAAGCTACCGGTGGTCAGGGCTCCTGAGAGAGGAATCTCCTGACTATACGCGCCGTGTCCAGGAGTACCGCTTTCTGTATCAAGCCCTTGATCCAGCTGCCCAACGAGAGCCTCCTTAGGTGTTGGTCGAGGCTCTTGGAAATGAGTCCATTGGCCGTAACGACTATCGGCACAATGACTGCTGTATTCACATCCCACATGTCGACAACCTCGCGAGCCAAGTCAAGATACTTGATTTGTTTATCTTTCTCGGTTTTCACGAGGTTCTCGTCATGCGGAACCGCTATATCAACAATAATTGTGCGACGCTCTAATCGATCTATCACCACTATGTCAGGTTTATTGGCAACAATAGTCCTGTCAGTGATGATAGATCGATCCCAATACAATGTGATGTTGCCATTTTCGAGAACTGGGTCGGGCACATACCTGTAGTACGGTACTTCCGATTCCACAAGCCTGTACTTTAGAGCAAGTTGCTGGTGGATAATCCTAGCTACAAGGTTGTGTCTATGCAAGTAGTCTCCGTTAGCCAGACGAGAGCACCCAGAGATAATGTGTCGGATTGATTCTCCCGGTCGGTGGCATGCCCGACAAATGTCAACCGTGCCGTCCTTCACAATATACCTCCGGTAGTTGTTCGTCATCATAACTTCATCCATAATCGCACAGACAAAACCTTCGGTTTCCCCAAAGAGATCACCGAATCGCAGCCAGGATACGGACGCCAAGAAGTCTACATCAGGCCCATGTAGGGCCCGGTAGAAGCGCCCGTGAAGCTCCTTGCTCTGCCATACCTTCTTGCGGTCATTAGTATCTAGTACTACAGGTTTGCGCCAGTTCTCGTTCGCTAAGGAGAGCGGGGTGAGGCCCTTGTCCACTGAGACCACATCTCGATGCATACCCACGTCGGTTTTAAGGAAGTACTCCCTGAGACTGCATACCTCACGGTTGTGCAGGGACTTAGCATTAAGAAAGCCTCGGCCTCCGCACTTCCGTGGGATATACAGTCTCATTACCGATGACCGTGGGTGATGCATCCGATTTGCGGTCAGCAATGTACGGACCCTCCTATCCAGGGCGTCAAGTTCCGTCTGAGTCCACTTGAGTATGCCGAAAGAGTACATCAAAACCGGCATGACCCATCCGTTGAAGGCGCGCACCTTGTTTCCGCCTGATAAAAGACTATTTAACATTTTATTCAGGCGGCCAAAGAAGCGCTCCTTCAACGATTGTTTCATGTCGGCAACATTGATGCCTAACGCTTCCGCCATACCCAAGTACTTGTAGGTTTCTGTAACTTTCAGTAGCTCCATCAGTCGCAAATTGTTGGGGGCAAAGAGTTTCAGATCATCCATGTAAAGGAGGTGAGATATGACCTGACCTCCTCTTCTCAACCGATACCCTAAACCCGAACCCTCCAGCAACGTGCTTAGAGGGTTCAAGGCTAAACAGAACCATAGTGGACTTAGACTCTCACCCTGAAATATACCTCGCTCGATCCTTATCGGTTCGCTATTCTCCCGGATCTGCCGACATCCTGGATAGCAAAGGACCGTCCTCCATTGCCCCATACATGATATCAGGAAGGTGCGTAGAGTTGTATCTACCTTATACAACTCCAACACCCTCATGAGCCATGTATGTGGCACAGAATCATAGGCCTTCTTATAGTCTATCCAACATGTCGACAGATCCCTTCGGGAACGACGAACCTGCTGGTTAATGGCCATATCAATGAGGAGTAGCTCCTTAGTACCACGAGACCCATTTCTACATCCATTTTGAGAGGCAGACATGATTGAATTTTTGTCAATGTGTTCGTTAATTTTCACTCTCAAAATGGATGTAAGAACTTTATAGACCGTTGGCAGACAAGTAATCGGCCTATAATTTTTGGGTTCCGTAGTACTACCAGATTTATGGAGCAGGTGGGTTATTCCAGTAGTTAGGAATTGGGGCAATGATCCTGACTCTAAGGCTGACTGGAACTGAGACGCTAAGTGAACGTGCGATCTTTGAAACCATTTTATCCAGAAATTTTGCAGCCCGTCCGGCCCTGGAGATTTCCAGTTAGGTAACGGACGGACTGCACGAGCTATATCTTGGGGGCTTATGGTAATTGCCCCCATTTCTAGTATTGGATCACACGCTCGCTCAACCTCCCGAGTCCAATCGCCCTCAGTGTGGCTGACAGGCACCGACCAGATGCTGCGCCAAAACGAACACATGGCAGCATCATCCGGCTGGTGCGCATCAGCCACGCCTTGGTCCGGTCGCTCCCAAGTCCTATACACCCACCTCTCATCACTCTGGAATATGCGATTCTGAGTGTACCGCTCCACTCGTCGCTTGTACCGTCGAATACGGTTTGCCCATGCACAGATCTTCTGCTTCAGGAAGTCGATACGCTCTGTGATGCAGGACAAATAATCTCGAGGATTGATATCAGTCCCCGAGAATGCCCGCCTCACAAAGCGCATCACTCTAGGGCGCGTGTTGCCCTCCCTGAAGCAGATAAGCTTGCCGATGAGTGCTCTAGCCTCACCAATACGACGCTCAATCCTGTACTGCCATGCTGGTACAGCTGGTTTTGGTCGTGCAGCTCCGTCACTGTTGGGAAATTTGACATGAGCTACACGACATGCTGCTACAGCCGCGCAGTACAAGATCGAGTGGGTATCAGCGAGGTCTTTGCTGCTGTCAAAATAATTTGACAGCTGCGAATCTAAAGCACACACCAGCGCCCTATTTTTCTTGTGCATGGGCAAACGAGGTAGTCGCGGCTTTAATTCAGGCGGTGTGGAGCGATACTCCCGGAACGCATCCTCCAAAGCACTCCTCAATTGAACATTGCACTGGGTACTCACGGATATAGCCTCGCCATCATCCTCTTCACCACCGTCGTCAGGTCGCGGTGAAGCACTGGGTAAATCTTGCGATTGTACCGCGACCGCAACCAGTGGCAAAGCAGACGTGTCATGGCTACTCCATGATTCTAGGCGTAGTCGATCAAGTACAACGTCATCCAGCATATGGTTACGCTGGATGACCCGCACCTGATCCGACAGTCGCTGTGCCGACACGTTGACAGCTGGCTCAAGCACCTGAAACAGAGAGAGCATCCGACCACGGTACGCAGTCATGTTACTTCCCCCCTCTGTAGCCCCATAGTATGAGCGCATGACACTTTCATTAATAGACTGCGTCCATCTCATGCGCTGCACACTTCCACCGGGAGCGGGGACCCTATCAGAGACCGGTGGGTCTCGAAGTCCCAAGCTGTCCGGCGGCCGGCGTCGTCCCCGCCGACGCACAGGTGGTGGCGTCGTCGGCGGAGAGAAATATTCGTCGCTCGAGCTCGACGCAACTGCCGAGGCCGGTGTCACAGCACTCACTATAGGGCTGGGTTCCGGCGGCGGCGAGGCGGAGCTGAGCGACGGGTCCGGAGATGGTAGGCGTGCTCGTCGTGCCGCTGCTCGCGTCAACATCATTGTTCACATTGTTTTTTACCTGCTTTTCGTTTCGTATTTTCCATCAATATTACGTATTTTCCAAAGAATTTTCCATTTTTATTGATATTGTTTTGACATATTATGTCATAATAAAATTTTCATCATTTTTGTGTCCGTTCGTTGTTGTCGTTGAATTATTGTTTTTTTTTTTAAGATTATATATATACGGGACCGAAATAATATTATGTATAATAGGTTTCCAATGCGTTTAGTGCAGTTTTATTAATTTTAAGTGTATTATTATTATTATTATTATGACTGTTGCTGTATATGGGTTAAACTTGCCAGAAATAAGTGAATTTTATTATTAAAATCCGGAAAGCTAACACGTATTAAAGGCCCTAAAATATTAAAGAAACTGTCGTCGTCGGTTACCATGGCTGCGTCGTGATCAGGCCCAGCAAAACTTAAATGCTGGCTCACCCAAAAAGCGTTTTACTCCACATGATAGAAAAGCTGACAGACAGTGATAACTAATGGGTAATTAATGGAAATTGTGTTAAATATTAATCAATCAAATTGTTGTTATAATTCAATTTACTACTGTTATTGAGTGACTGGGTTTTTTTTTAATTTTATTTAATTATGTCTGAAGTTTAATAATTTCTGTTTAAGCAATTATTTTATTATTCAATGTACTTATCATTATTTTGAATAACTAACTATTTAGTTTAATTATTCATATTTATTAAGCAATTATTATATATACATATTTTTTTTTTATTCTTTGGGATAACAAACAATTACGGAATAGCATAATACAGTTAAAACTTAAATTATTCAATGTATTGCTATTATTGAATGACTAAGTTTTTAATTTAATTATTTCAAGTGATTAATCAATTATTTTATGTGCACCGACGACGTCTCATCATTTACCAAAAAAAAAATTACTTGTAATTTTCTTACCAATAAATGTGTTTATCTGTTTATGGTTATTGTTCAAGTCTGGTTGTTTGTGTTTATGATTTAACATGAAAAATTCCTATTGTGGGGCAGCATCATTTCTTTAAAGAATGAAAAATAAATATGTATTAGCAATGTTTAAAAACTGAACTGCTTTTAGACCTTTGTGATATCAATCATTATAGTCACCATAATGATCGAATTGTCGTTGATCAGAATAGTCGGAATAAAAATAAATAATGGCATCGGTGCCTATTTTAAGCTATTAAGCAACTTATTTTAAGCTATTTATATCTCTATCTCTCCAATAAAACAAGACAGAGACAGATATTAATAAGAGTGGTCAATTTAAGTTGAAGTAAAATGTTAATACAATTAAATTTGTCATTTCGTATGGATTAAATAAAAAAACACAGCGAAGATCAAGGAAAAAACTAATTTGACATCTCTAACTTAGTACCTACTTATCTGTCGTTGTCCTTTTCTTCAGCTGTCTGGTAGTAAGAGATGCCAATTGTCTAATTTTAGTTTTTGAACAAGGGAATCGGCACCATTGTCAAGAATTTTGTCTTTGCATAAAAATAAAACAATTTTCTCCAAACAAAACTATTTTATCACACGTATCACAATGTAGTAGACATTCCAAATTAATATGTTCAGGTTAAATGAAAACATTATAAATTCAATGGTTTAATCTTAAAACCACACAGGGTTACAGAAATATTTGATAGGGATTTATGCAAATATTCTCTTTGAACAGTTTCAATGGAGTTACGATAGTCCAGTTGTCATTTATCACTGCCAAACTCCGCCTTAGTTGTGTTGAAGATTGTAAGGTATGCTAAATGTTACCCATAGAATTAGTTAATTAAATATTAGAGAGTAAATGGTGCTTTTTCTGACAAAAAAATAAAGTACGATTAAATTTTACTTTGCGGACTTGGTTTTTTACGCGTACATAGGAATGTATCAACTCTGCACCGGGGAACATTAAGATGTGGAGTGGATATGAAGCATTATTTTGGTAATAGGTACCGTACTTTAGTATTGATAATATTGTTCGGTATTTGATAATATTTTTGTTTGGGAAATACTATTACACTATCTTTGTGGTACAATCTTATATATAAAAATCTTCTGTGCGTGTGTATGAAAGTGAACTCCTCCTAAACGGCTGTACTGATTTCGATGAATTTTTTTGTGTGTGTTTTTGTTGTGGGTAGGTGGCGCTGCAGTCGGGTTGCAGGACGACGTTTATTTTTTAATATACAGCTTATTAGGAAAAATAGTTATTCGTTTAACTCGCAAAGTGACAATACAAACGTGTCTTGAGTAACGTCTGTTAATTTAAAAGTAAGAAGAAGATTTTTTTAAACAGTCAATCGGCAATTTTTTATGTCCCATACTAGATTGTAATATAATCTGTAAGACAACAGCCTCGGCTAAAAACGATTACATTTATAAAAATTACAACTTCTTGAAAAAAAAGGAGAAAAAAAAACAAGTTTCGAAATAACGACTATTAAAATCTTGTTACCGCTAATGCTCCATGAATCGTTTTTACAAAATCCACCTAATGGCACTGTAAATAAACTTTTATTTACAGAGGAAAGTCGTTTTTAGATCCCTGAATGAAGGCAGAAGTTACGTAAACACACCCTTTTGTTTGAAAAGTTTTCAGCGAATCTGTTGAATTTCATTTTACTCTTTTTTGTATGGAAATATGAAATTCATTTCTTTTTCTTTGATAAACTGAGTAAGTAGCATCCTTAATGAAATTTAGTACCTGAGTTATTCAATCTTATTCTTTATACATAGCTAGCTGACCCTACAGACGTTGTCTTGTCCCAATCTACCTACCTATACCTACCTACCCTACCTATAGAAGGAATATAAAAAGTTTCGTACAAACTTTTGTCCCCTATTTCACCCCCTTGGGGGTTGAATTTTGAAAAATCCTTTCTTAGTGGATGCCTTCGTCATATGAGGAATACGTGTACGAAATTTCAAATTTCTAGCCTTAAGGGTTTGACCTGTGCGTTGATACATCAGTTGACTGTTGTGTTCCTGGTTGTTGTTGCCTGGTAGAGAATGCCTAAGGCATTAAGTCCGCCTTTGTACCTTTGTGCATGAAGTGTAAATAAATAAATAAATCACTTTTGCCTTTTATATATAAAGATAGATTACACAAACGATTTGTTTGAACTAAAATATTTACACGTGCTTTTGTAATTCTCCTAAACTACGACAGGAGCCTGGAAGTTTTTCTTCTAAACACAGGCACCCTGTAGCCTATCAAGAAGAGCAGTAATTCTCCCACTAACTAGAAACAGACAATCGTTATCCTATTTTTACTTCGCCATGTATCTTAGTGAGTCTTAGTGAAACAATAAACTTTATAAACTTATTTCAGTTTGACAAAACCGAACCTGAAAACCACCTTATTTTTATTAGCATCGCTAGGCGGTTGGTCAACTTTTCACGTGACTAGAAGGCTGGCTTAATCTTGAACCGAAGAATCAACATTGCCATGCAACGTGGCAATAATGCCAGGCTTTTGGGCACCTGTCCCATTGAGAGCCGGACGAGTTTAATAATAATAATATGTGGGGACATTTCACACACGGCCCTCTACAGGGTCTCCCTAGTTTGTGGTCAGATGGCCGTGTGTGAAATGTCCCCACATATTATTATTATTAAACTCGTCCGGCTGTATGTACGAGTATATCAGCTGTCTAACACCTATAGTACAGGCCCTGTACTATGGGTGTCAGACAGCTGATATACTCACACATACATAAATACATTTTAAATACATACATATATAAATAAACGACACCCAGATACAAGGCAAACACAAGTGCTTATCACACAAATGTTTACCCTGGGCGGGAATCGAAACCGCAACACGCTGCGCAGCAGTCGATCGCTCAGCCACTGCGCCAACCGTGTCGTGTGCCGTGTGTGTTTGTTAATGCCCTATGCTATATTATTCATAAGTTTTCTTGATATTCCATTATGGACTTAGACGTATTAAAGACCTCCTGTTGACCTACGTCAGAAAAACTAATAAACCCTAGAATAAATAAATCATCACACGTAAAACTTAACCGAAACGTTACAGCCCAATACCAGCCAATAGAACGCACTGCGCCAACCGTGTCGTGTGCCGTGTGTGTTTGTTAATGCCTTATGCTATATTATTCATAAGTTTTCTTGATATTCCATTATGGACTTAGACGTATTAAAGACCTCCTGTTGACCTACGTCAGAAAAACTAATAAATCCTAGAATAAATAAATCATCACACGTAAAACTTAACTGAAACGTTACAGCCCAATACCAGCCAATAGAACGGTAGAACATTGTAATAAAAATGTATGTGAAGAGAAGTAGCTTCCTTCATTCGGTACTGTAATACTGTAAATCCGATCACTACGTATCCGTTACCGTTTGATTTTTCTATCTCTCCCCAGAGATTGTATCGGAAGATAAAGAGCGCGAACAGACTTGCTACATGCGTAGGTATATTATTAACTATACTCCATTTACAAAAGCATTTGACAGAAGTTAAAAAGATTTTTTTAAGACTTGTGTACATGCCAATAACCTTGAGCCTTTGGCCCGTACTGAATTTGTGGTCGAGTGCGATGAGAGGGGGGGTGATGTAGACGCAGTCTTTAATCGGACGCATTTTTAATTTATTGTAATAAAAATAATACATATTGGTAAAAAGTAACAAAACCAAATCATGTTCCTTTGTATTGCAAATCAGTGGATATTTCTGTATACTCTTTTGATAAGAAATTAAGGAATAAAATGTTTTCATCTCAATGATTTATAGGTGATTTGCAATTTTTTTTTGTTATTATGTGATACCGATAGAAAAATTGTGGCTAAACCAGATTACGTATCATATTATGTAGATTACTAACAATTTTTTTCAGATGTAATTTCTCTGTAAATGACGACGAAAAGTTGCTTCATCTGTATGCTTCTTTCAAGCTTTTTTCGAGAGAGTAGCCTTAATGCACACTTTGGTAACAAAAGTACCTACAATTAACATGTTACAGGTTACGATAGACGCCGAATTTATTATAATCTATTTTTACAGCAACTGTCTCACTTAATTGTAAGTATTTTAATAATTTACCTTATGAAATTTTGTAGCTTTCATTTAGTTGTATTACTTCATTCCAATTTAAAATTATAGTGTCTATGCTAAAAACCTGAAAGAAGTAGGAGTTAAAATTAAAAAATAAAATACTGGGAACGTTATTCGTTTCACTATAATTGTACCAAATTTAAAATGTCAACTAATCTTAAGAAGACTCTTATTTTGTTTATATTGTCATACGTCCTTATTTAGTACTGTCTTAGATCTATATAACAAAGTTATGATAAAACAATTTTAAACACAAGTAAAAATTGTTTTTACTTGTCTTTGAAATAAAATGTTTTGCATTCCTGCTTCTACGTGGCTCTTTTACACGCTTTTTATTAGCTTCACCTGTATGTTTGTATGTTTGTTTGTAACCGACACACGCTTTTTATTAGCTTTACCTGTATGTTTGTAACCGACTTCTTTGGGCGCGATTTTGACCCACTTTAAACGGCCAGATTTCGTTCAAACTTTGTAGATTTATCGAGGACCGATGACAATACACTAATTTGATAAAATTATTAAAAAAAAAAAACAAAAAAAAAACAAAAAAAAAAACATAAGTCGTTCAAAATTAGTTGCCGAAAAAACAGCTATTATATACTAGGAAGGTACTGCACAAGCGCCCCTGGTAGAATAAATGTACATAATATTTAGAGATATAGATATAACCAAACTAAAAAGTAAAAAATAAATAATAGTTAAAAAAAACTAAAAACACGCTTTTTATAGAAAACCAAACTAAAAAATAGAAAATAAATTTTAATAAATTATTTTATTTTAAAAAAAGCGCGGGTTGCATGGTGTCAATAGTTATAAATATTTTATTCACAGATATGAGTAGAGTGATTATCATTTTGATAATATTTTGTAAAGCAACCCACGCTTTTTTTTTAAATAAAATAATTTATTAAAATTTATTTTCTATTTTTTAGTTTGGTTTTCTATAAAAAGCGTGTTTTTAGTTTTTTTTAACTATTATTTATTTTTGTAATGCTATTATAAATGGAGTATAGCTGAGCTCGTGGCTTCACTCACGTGGGTCTAAGTGTGAGTAAAGGATAGTCATTACAATTCTCCAAGCTCTAGTGGTTCCGAGCGTGACTGCTAAAAGTTGTGATAGTGTGTTTTTCCATAAGGATTCTTTCTGTATATACCCAGAGTCAGAAATTGTACCTGGTTGGTAACCAGCTAGCACCATACCTAGGAATAAACATTTGACGGAAGGAAAGTGTATGATATGACTTTATTACACTGTCTATGCCTACCTGACGTGGTGTCGAAATTCACTTATTTTTCTTTCTCAAACCACTGAAACGAAATCACAATAGATATTGTTTTAATATGGCACCTCACATTGTCACTGGTATATTTTCCCGACCGAACCAGGGACTTCACACAATATTGTAGGTACCACTTTCTTGTGTCATCATCAGCTGCCTAGCCTTTTCCCAACTATATTGGGGTCGGCTTCCAGTCTAACCGGATGCAGCTGAATACCAGTGTTTTACATGGAACGACTGCCTATCGGACCCCCACAATCCAGTTACTGGGTAACACGATACCCGTTGGTAAGACTGGTTGTCAGATTTTCTGGCTTCTGACTACCCATAAGGACTGCAAAATATCTACAACTGCCACCGGGAACCAAAGGCTTTACGTGCTTTCCGAGGCACGGAGGGAAGTCTGTATGAAAGGGATGGTCACCCATCCGCAGACCGACCGCGGCTAGCGTAGCTTAACCTTTGACTGCTCGATCTGTACCTTAGCCACGAGCTCCTACCATTATTTTGTGTAACTAAACATTATATTATATTATCTGTGAAATAGTAATTTCGGGAATTAATATTTTGTAAGACATAAGGTTGTCTTTTGTTTTAACTTTTGAGTTTGATAACGCACAGTGCCTCCACTGATTACTTGGTTGGACTCTCATGACAGGTATATACACTTAATCACGTGTCAAATTCTGCATCATGAATGATTCATGCATAATCTTCTGTATTAACAAGGAGGTGCCAAGTTTGAGATAGGTATATATTACTATACGCAGATCCAGCTATCTATGTGTAAACGTTGCCTACCTGCTTCCCTTTAAATTGTAGTAGTACAGGCGACCAATCTATACTCGTACTATAATTTGATATACAGGTAGCAAAATTTGTACAAGAATAATGGTAATAATACTAGCCTATAATTGTCTAAATGCAGGTCAAAGGCCTGCTCAACCTGAGAAGGTACCTACATTCATTGGTCACCACGCTTGTATCAATGCTGACTGGAGATATCGAATTGATACTTTAAAAAATAGTGTTATGAGTATGCGTATGTTATATTGTTGTGTATTATCATTTTGTGTTTTCAAAAAGTAATTACGTACACAATAAGAAGTATTGGAAATATGTTGCACAAAAATAATATGAAGATGTTTTCGCTAGTTTACCAAGTAGTTTGTTTGGCTGTACTTTGGAAGTCTCTTGGGCATATTTAATTAATTTTGTTGGAAATGATCGCTACAACATCTTTTTTGCCATAATTATGTTACCAGTTTAAAATGGAAACCAATAATAAAGTCAAAGTTAGTCAAAGTCAAAATAGCAATTGAAAGATGAAGAAAAATATTTATGGAGGTCGAGACAAAATCAAAAACTTTTTGGAAAACACGGTTCGTACCTGCCAGCCTAACTGTAATTACAGTCATAGCGATTTCGACAAAAGCAACCAGACTTTTCTGTTATGGCATTGTTACGGCAGTAAAAAAATCGAAGTCCCGGTTTATGTTATCGGATATAATATACTTAAATAAGAAAACTGCAATAACAGTTTTGGCAGTCGGGCGGGTATTTCAAGTATGAGGCAATTGTAACTAATGAGAATTCTTCTTCTCAATAGTACACTCATGGCGAAGTGGTCGGGGTCATGCATCGTCTTATAGGTTGGTTCCGACTTTTGTGAGACTTCTCAATATTTCTATTTTATATTCGTTTATTATTTTTTTCTATTCGCGACATACACTCAGTAAGGGAAAACTTCGTAGTCGATTTAATGAAGTCAGACCTTCGTGGATCTGACCATCTTGTGGGTGATCGGAAGCGAGAACGTTAACCTTCCACATTCCCATGTACCACAAATCGTTTCAAAGATCTTTTGTTCCGTATGATATGTCCAAACGACTTGCATTTGCACTTGCACAATCGAGGAAAGTCTTTATTGACGCCTAGGTCTTTCAAAATGGAAACATTTTATATAATACTAAGCAAGCTGAAGCGCAAGCTAATGGACATGTGTGTTCTTCCCATCTTGACCTATGGAGCACAGACTTGGTCTATGACTAACATCCAAAAGTCCAAACATAAGGTTTGCCAACGTGCTATGGAGCGCAGTATACTTGGTGTTAAATTAACCGATCGCATTCGTAATACCATATTGCGCTCCAAAACACAGATCGTCGACGTGGCTCAAAAGGCTGCCCAGCTTAAATGGGACTGGGCTGGACATGTCTGCCGCATGCCGAACGACCAATGGGCCCGTAAATCCCAAAATTGGTGCCCTGAAATGACGAGACGGGGCTGCGGTAGACCACGCAAGAGATGGCGGGATGACTTGGATAGCTTCCTTAAGAACTGACAAGACATAGCTAAAAGTCGAGACCGATGGTAGAAATGGAGGGAAGCGTTTGCCCTGCAGTGGGGCAGTACAGGCTAAATATAATATAATATAATAATAATAAGCAAGCGTCTTCAGCATCGCATCTCTAACTATAGCAGTCGGGTTATAAGGCTGAGGCAAAGGTTGAAGTACGCGCCGAGAGTGCAGCTGCTGGAAACACATCGGGACGTCAAGTTTAAGGAGTTTGTGGTGCGCATACCAACATGCTACCTGCATCAGTTGTTGGAAGAAAGCTTTGGCCACAGGATGTGGTATTCCGCCGCATTCGCGGACAAGTGCCACCGAAATGCTCAAAGACTTAGTGCAACTAAGTGATATACTAACATAGTTTTAAGTTTCATTTACTAACACAATTGTTATATGTTAACTTAAGATTAGGTATTTATATAGATAAGTACCTTATCTTTGTCTTTGTTTCCTGAAAGTAAATAGTTTTAACCCGCCTGTTATTTCACTACTCTCACAATTACAATATCCACACATTGCCTCACAGTTGAAATAGCCCTCCAACCTTGCAAAGATATCCCAAAACTCACCTGGCAAGCACATTAGATCCAACGAGTCATCTGTCAAGTTATACACGGTACAGTTGGTCGGCGGGTCCGGCCTCGTCGCTGGTAACAATGTGTAGACACACGGCGACACCTGCTGCCCAGCCAAGTTAGTCGCGCGACAGGATAATGTCCCGTAGTCGACATCTGACACCGGTGTGTATGTCAGCAGCGATTTGCCTTGTTTCGCTTCGACGGTGAAACGGTCCTGGGAGCAAAGAGAGTTACAGTTAGGAGATAAGTATAGTACAATATTTACACGGATAAAAAAAGAAAATCTATAACTAGACTAGAAGTAAACTAAACTAATACAATCAGGCATCGAAAAATTCCTGGACATCGCCGTCATCTGGAAATATGCCGAAGATACAGGCGGCATTGCCCTCCAACGTAGCAACCCTGACCAAGGCAACAATCGGCTCTTGGATCACGGGAAGGATCAACCAACCGTTTGGATATTTCCCTAAAAAGAAGGTGAGCACTCGGTCCAACGACACGAGGGATTCTAACCCAAATTGATCTACGAATAACAGCCGGGACCAACGGCTTACCGTGCTTTCCGAGGTGCTTTGGCTTATTAGAAATAGTTAGTTACTATTTCGTCAAACTGATTACTTTATTTTATAGTTCCTACGTGTATTGTTAAGTGTGATACATTTTTACATCATCCGACACGTTCATAAATACATGATAAATTATTTATAAACTCTTGAGCATCGTATAAAATGGAGTAGGTTATCTAAGATAACCTTTTATATTAAATTTCAAACGTTACGTAATTTCTCAAGAGAATATCACAATTCCCAAAACTCGGATGACGAGTCGAATTTTTCGTCGAAACTTCTTTGTTTTATTTTTTACTTCACACGTACCTATTTAGCTTCAGGAATGTTTTTGAAAGGATGAGTTCAATGACAAAAATTCAATTATAAAAGTCTCTCTACAAAATATAGCAATACAAAATAACAAACACGTCTGTATTTAAAAAGCTGCTTTGTAAAGTGCACTGAAGTTAGATAATATAACGAATGGAATGCACTTTGAATTTAATTAATTAAATAGAAATATGTACCTATAGAGGCCAACATATCAAGCTACAATAATCTGTAAATTTTGTTTGATAGATATGCAACTTTATAACTAAAACATAAGGTTCATATTTAGTGAGAAAATTTGACAGTTTTGCAGTACAATTAAATAGCTGGTTCTGGTTCTCATTAACAGTCGATAGCCGCCTAAAATTATCGTTTTCTTTTACAAAATTCTATTTAATTTACAATGTTTGTACGTATGTTTGTTTATGTTAAAATTGTCAACTGCATTTTGAACTAGTTCACGTAGCGCGAAAGGGCTGAAATTTGGAATTTATGCATAAATCTATGCTGGACCGGGTGTTGGTGCCAGTGCTACCTGCAGATCACCTAACTCCTCAATAGCTTACAGCATAAAATATAGATTTAAAAATGTTTATAATCAAATTATACTTGTGCTTAGCATATTATTATAATTAAAAAAAACACCTGAGGCCTATATAGGGTGACTGGTAACTAGTGTACGATACTTAAACACGTGATTGTGTTCATGATAACAAACAATTTTCCCGAAGAAAAAATGTTTTTTGTACTGGTTCACTTTTATCACAATAACACAACAGCCGTATGAAATTCACGTGCGCGCACGCCTGTGACCTAAAGTGAACCAGATCAAAAAAAAAAAATTCTTCGGGAAAGTTGTTTGTTATCATGAACACAATCATGTGTTTAAGTATCGTACACTAATTACCAGTCACCCTATATATATAAAAGGATTTTCAAAATCGATTTACTTTTGTCGGAGAAATCGCGTTACAAACACACTTACAAAACAAAGAATACACTCCTCCTTTTGTGAAGTCAGTTAATTTATCAGCGTTAAATATCTAAAAGCATTCCAATCACTTCGAAAATAATTAAAAATGTTGATATGGATTTTTTCGTCTTGACAGAATTTATTCCAAATTTAAATTTCTGTTTTTATCTGCCAGAAGAAGATAGCCTATATATTACGTTACCCACAGATAACACTGCTTTACAAATCACAGTCCACTAATATTAATTTCTAACGTTTACAGATAACTGGGATCAAAGCACTGGCACAATGGCCCTCTAGTTATCCTGTCGTCTGTCACTTGACCCGTATCTCGCGTCAGCCACTATTCACATCCGAAATATTCGGATTTAATTAAACACTAAAGTGAGTCCTAGACTGTTAATTGTTTATGGACTTGAACTGGATTTTAAGCCTTAGATGCTTGTTACATTTCCATGGTAAAGGGATTTTGTATTCTGCGTGTTATAGAATAACCGTGTCGGTATTGCATTTTTGTGTGAAACCGCTGGTCTTTTTAAAGTGATTAGTGGTCCTGGGGTGTGATTCTGTGAGACCTAATTCTAAACTTCGAATCTGAATCCGATGTGAATTTCTTGATTGGCATTCTAAAAACTCGGTTCATAATTCGAATTTACACTAGCGCCACCCTTCCGAGCGTGCCAGCGAGTTCAACTAAATTGACAGGGAGATTTTGACAGCTAAAGTATGAGATGACGTAGGAAGTGGCATTCTGTTAGGTAATTTCCCCGTCACTTCGACGCTCACTTCGCACTCGAACCCCATTTAAAGTGTTAAATATGTCAAGCTCATTTTGAAACTTATGCGAAGTGAGAGTGAATAGCGACGTGAGAGGCGAGTTGTTGTTCGAATTTTACAGAATCGACCTACTGTTAGTAAAAGTTGTGTTTATGTAATACTAGTTTTCGCCCGCGAATTCATACGCGTCAATTTTGTACAGATCGCAATTTTCGGACTTCGTTTTCGTAAATGTCGTTTTTGAGGATGCAGACGAAGTCTAGGATTAAAAAGCTGCAATAGCCTATGTCCTTCCGCAGAGTTCAAACCATCTTCATATCAAAGTAAGTTTACATTTTGTATGCAATAAGTTAGGAATGTGTAATAAATACATTTATGCTTTTGTTTGACACACTTCTAAACGCTTTTTTTAGATAAACATGATGCGATCTGTCACTATGGGTGTTACTACACCAATCGATCAATCATCGATCGATGCCATCAATCGACATCGATCGACATTGATCGATTGGTGTGGTAGCTTTGACTGATCGACGGATTCCGTTCCACTAACCAATCAATCGATTGCCCGTCGATGGCATCGGTCAACGTTGATCGATTAACCCCAGCTATAATCCATCAGTAATAGTAATCAAGCAGCTCGATCGACGTCGACTAATAAATTATACCATCGACCGATGCCGTCGATCTACGATTGGTCGATTGGTCTGGTAACACCCTCATAATTATGTCTGTCGGTTGGTTGTTGTCTAACTTGCCCACATTTAGTGATACGCTCAATATAACTTTATTTACAAAAATCGCGTTTCATAGTGTTTGCGAATTCTTCCGAAACGGCGTGACCGATTTTGATAAATGTGTATGGTCGTGGGCTATTTTTTAAATGGCAATTCAACGTTGTCTGGTCACCTAGTAATAAATATGTCGCAGCAAGCGGTAATTTAACGATAGAAAGGATTCAATTTGATTATTGTAGTATTGAAGAACTCACCACGCCGCGACACTCGAGAGTATGTGCGACAACTATGGAAATGGCCGCACGGGGTGGTGGGACCTGCCGACGAACAGCAGGTCATGGCCTGTTGGGGGAGCGGTGAATGCTCATGCGAATCCCGCACCCCCGGCCATAGGCAGAGGTGGAACACCGCGGTGGTTTTAGCCGGTAAGAGTCCGGCATGCCCCTCTGTCACCCCCACGACAGAGGAAGTCCATGAGGATTTCCGCCGCGCAAAAAAAAAAAGTATTGAAGAAATAGTAAACGCCCTGACGTCAGCTATCAGTGGCAATGGCCCCATGTGGACAGAGTCGTGTTGGAGAGTGGGGACCGTGCCAAGCTCACTTTTGCTCAAGACACCAAGCAGGACACTCGCCCAATACGAAACTGTCGATTTACCTATTTGAATTATATTGTACGATCACATTTAATACAGTAAAGTAGTACTGCATTGAATATTGTTATTCTACAATGAACCCGATACCACCAAACCCAAACGATGTCGGCGCCACCGTTTAGCCATCCCTAATGCCGACAAATATATTAACATCATGTTTGCAAGTTCTGGTGAGAGTACAACAATTATTTCACCGATAGGAAGCTACACTATTGCCGAGTCATCATCATCATCATCATTTCAGCCTAAAGACGTCCACTGCTGGACATATGCCTCCCCCAAGGTGGGGTTTAGCCATAATCGCCACGCTTAGCAGGCGGGTTGGCGATCGCAGTATGGTTGTTACAAAAGCACAGAGAACGCTGCTGCTCATTCTCTGGTAAGTCGCTTAGTCGCCTTTTACGACACCCACGGGAAGATATGGGATGGTGGTATTCTTTACGTCCGACACCACACGGACGCCGAGTATTGCCGAGTATCGTAAGTTTAATGTTATCCTTGACTACTACACGAAGGAATTCACAGGCAGAAACTAGTATGTTTTTGACGTGACAACGTCTTATAATCGGCTGCACGCACGAAAAAGCATGACGTCATGCGGCGTTACGGCGTTACATGACGTCATGCGGCGTTACCTCGCTCTGCGGCGTTACCTCGCTCTGAGGCGTTCCAAGTGAAAAGTGAATGTGGTGTCAATTGTTTATAGCAACGATAATTACTGCGATAAAGGTAATGATTCTTTCGCGTTGTCACGTTCAACTATCGTCAGTAAACCGACTTTACAGACAACCAATTTTTAACTAAAATAATATCACCTACTGTACATTTACCGCAGTCTAGTCTACATAAAGAAAAATATATGACAGCAATCACAAGAAACAGCCACAGAAAATAGCACTTTAAGCCATTCAATTTTAACGTCGTCCGGTTACTCCCTCAAACCTCTTGTGCGTCCAAATCTATGGGGACATAAATCATAGTATAAGAGCTATCATTATCTTTTATTATGACGTATTAAATGTTTTCTATGTTATGTGGTTTTGGCTGTAAATACACCATTCCGTGGCCTTCCGTTTTTGTCAAGAGGCAACAAAGGGATTTATGTAGGGAGGGATGATGGGTTGTGTCATGCAATTGAGCACCTCTTGTGGGGCGTTACGGTAGTTGAATTTGAGGAAAAAAAGTTTAGTTTGATTCTGAAGGTGTGACCTACATTTATTTATATATTTTTAAACAGCAACTCTTGGAAGAATCCAAGAGTTGTTGTTTAAAAATAATTGTAGGTTAGTAAATAAATGTAAATAAGGTTAAAAGTTATGTATATCACTACATATTATAAATTTGAGTTGTGGTTGTGTTCGTTGAGGCTGAATACCAGAAATTATCATCCGATTTTAAAAAATCTTTCACCAATAAGAAGCTACGTTATCTCTGAGTGCATCGATCGATATCGATCGACGTTGATTGATCGGTGTGGTAGCTTTGGCTGATCGACGGATACCGTTCGACTAACCAGTCGATCGATTGCCGGTCGATGGCATCGGTCGATGTTAATCGATCAACGCCGGCTATACATATAATCCATCAGTTTCTTTCGAAATGTATTTACAAGAGGACGCGTTGGCCAGTTTGATGTTTAATGGCTTATTTTATTATAAAAAAAAATGTAAAATATCTCGTGGACAAAGTTGCGGGCAAAAGCTAGTCGTAATATAAAGTCAAACGTAACTCTGCCTCTCTATCAGTTTGATTGTGTGTTCATCACGATAAAACCACTGAACTACTACTAGAGGTACCCTATTTCAATTTAAAATGCGTAGAAAAAAGTAAAAATAATGTTCTCCCAACCAAATTTCGGTCACAGACTGGTCAAGTACGCAGGATAAATTATAGTGCACCTGTGTTTGCGCAAACATAGGTGCACTCAATGTTCTCTCACTCTCATAGTCCTATGGACGACATTCCGACACGACCAGGGAGAATTTAGGCGCAGGACCTACCGGCTTTACGTGCATTCCGAGGCACGGGGGTCTTAGACCACCAATTGCAAAACTCCAGGCTGCTTCTAAAAGTTCTTAACAAAAAAAACACAAATAGAAGAGAAGTATACTTACAGGATCAACTTTGATGGAACCAGCTGAGTTATTGAGGGTCCACTCAAAGGTGTCTGGTGGAGGGAAGGCGTCAACTTCACATAACACCGTCGTTGGCTCTTGTAGGGCAGCCCCTATTATCTTCATCTCTTTCCTTTGGCATAGTGGTCTATCTGTATGAAAGAGAGGTCAATTAGATTTGAATGATAATAATATCAAAATTTAAGGCTAAAGGTCAACATCATCATCACCCAAAAGGCGCCCACTGAACATAGGCCTCCCCCATAGAACGTCACAACGAGCGGCAACCTGCTACTTGCAACCGCCGGTTACCCGCGACTTTGACAATGTCATCGGTCTATATAGAGGGACGTTTACTAGTGCTGCGTCTTAACTGCTGACCTCCTGAGTAGTTTAGAGTCACTCAGAGAGACATGGAGAGAGCAATGCTCGGAGTTTCTATGTGCTATAAAATTTGGAACGAGGAAATTCGCCGAAGAACTAAGGTCGCCGACATAGCTTTTACAATATGCAAGTTGAAGTGGCGATTGGCAGGCCACATCGCTCGAAGGCAAGTGTAAACAAGATAAATCTTCGTCGATCAAATAGAGTCGAGATTCGAGCAGATTTCCTGCTCAATGTAACCTAAACCACAATATTGTTGAAAGTTGAAAATTGCGTAAATGTGGGCTAGATAATAAATGCTGCGCGGAAACACAATATTGTTGCACACAATTTTCTTCTTTATATTCATATCTGTAGAGCATATTGTAGCTCCGTTTGCAGTAACCCTACATAAACTCGATCAATTGAATAGCTATTCATTCGAAATTATGTTCTTTTTTTAAATTACCCGAATTCCAATATCATCATTTTAAATCATTACCGCCACAATATTGAATGAATAATAAAATATTATGAAATAGCATTGAATAATGTATTTCTTAAAAATCAAATTTATATTCATTTTAATAACAGAGTAAATTCATAATTTTAATCTTATTGACAGGGCAAGCTGAAATAAATTCAGCTTGCCTTTCCGGTTCAGAGCATTATTTTACTGTTACAAAATGACAAGTTCGTATATACCGGTGAAAAATGTCGACTTAAATATTCGAATTTAGACTGTTTGGAATATCATTGCCGTTCATTGCCGTGCATTGCTGATTGTAGACCTCCCCCAAAGATCAACCCGGTCTTGGGCATCCCTCATCCATCCGCTGTCAGACACCTCCTACCATCCTACACTACGCTTGCTCAAACGCGGTCTCCACTCTAGTGCTTGACCAGACTGCAAACAACAGCGCGTGGCGGGCGCGGCGCGACGTACTCAAATATCAGTATGTTTCGTTTTTTTTTACTTCATCGAAGTCACGTCTGCCACTGTATCAGTTGACCTATTATCAATTCGATTTTTTTCGTTATTCCGACGTTTCATTTGGTCGATAAACTTTTTACCGAAGTTAGACTTAGCCGAATAACATTTGTTCGAAGTATTACGATTCCGAACATTCATTATGCCACTGTTTTAATTACCATATTTTCATTTCATCAAACGCCTAGAAAGTTTGTGCACACTATTTCATATCTGCTTCAGTCTGCTATCTGCTTGCTTGCATGCAGCATGCAAGCAAGCATGCAGCATGAAGCTGCCTGCTCCTCAGCTCGCGGGCCGCCCCACCCCTCCGCGCCTACGCGGGCTTAAATTACACTCTAGGTGTAGGGCAGACAAGACTGCGTGAAGTCGGTTTTGCAGCGATTCGTTTCTGTCACTAAAATTTTGTAGCCTATTGATTTTTTATGACACTATTTTATTTATATTGATAATGCTACCAGGTAATCTTATATATAAAAACCTTCTGTGCGTGTGTATGAAAGTGAACTCCTCCTAAACGGCTGGACCGATTTTGATTAAATGTTTTGTGTGTGTTCTAGTGGATTTGTGAATGGTTTAGATTCACAATTGGACCCGATAGGTGGCGTTGTAGTTCTAGGACTTATTTTTGTTTTCAGGCAGGACAACGTCAGCCGGGCCCGCTAGTATTCTGTAAAATGTTGTTTCGGTGTGGTGAAAATATGGCAAATAAATCATTTGGCAAATTAAAAAAGTTCAAAAGAGGCTTCGGCCAATAGCAAAAAGTTAATTTGTAAATCGACGAAAAATAGTTCGGTAAAATAATACTTATGACACATGATACTTCGATGATATAAAAATATGTCAAATAATGCATATAGCAAAAAAGACATCGGTCAATAGTTTTCGGTAAAATGAAATTTGGAAAAAAACATTTCGGAAAAGTGATCGGTTCCCCTCGTTCATACAAGTGGCCGCTGTAAGTGCGCGGGCGGCAAGCGACAACCCGCGCGGGAGCGGGCATCTCAAACTAGTTCGAGCTAACCGCACGCGTTGTGACTTATTGCGAAGACGCCAAGTGATGGCGTCTTCACAATAAGTCTTCTTCATCCATAATATATTTTGACAAATACTGTACATGTACGACAACACCCGGAACGAAGCCGCGCTCGACTGCAGACATGTCAGATCGCGCGCGTCCCCGCACCCGCGCCGCTCCCCGCTCCGCGCTGGCCAAGCACTTAAACTTATCTGCTCCATCTACCGTCCGTCCGTCTGCAGACATGGCTGCTCCACTTCCACTTTAGCCTGCTGATTTTACGCGCAATGTCGGTGACTTAAGAAAATCCAATAACTACAGTCAAAGATCTACGATTGACAGCCGGGACCAATGAATTTTCGCGGTTTTTGAGGCACGGAAGAGTCTTGGTGTGAAATGGATGGTCACCCATGCACAGGTAGACCGCGGCAAGCGTAACTTAACCATGACTTATCGGTAATCCTTTTCGGCTCCTACTTGGCCACCAGCAACGAGGTATTATTACATAATCTGAAAACCTGAATACCAACAAAGTCATTGAACATAACTTGGTATCATAAAAAAAATCACCAGTCATCAATCATCTGTGTCTTCCGATTGTAGTGCTTTGTAAATCCCTAATATCGGGAAGGATGACAGCTCACTTCACCTAGGTGTTCACCGAGGGAAATGTAACAGATTAGACGTACTGATTTATTTTTCATTTATGCAAATTGCACCTTGCATAATTTAAATAGCGACACATATTTTTTACAGAAAATTATAGGATCCCTGCAATGTTGATCTACAATTCTGCAATAAACTCCGCAAAGTATATTTTATGCATCATCCATAAACTCCCACAGGTGTTACGGCATTAATGCTATTTGAAACAGAGAATCTTGTCGGTTTTATTAATAAAAACTTTTACTTATAAAAACAACACATTTTTACGACATATTCTTCCCATACCTATACCCCCAGCTCAATGACAGAACTGTTTTCCAACCCACCATAAGGCCCATAGCAGACCACCTACTTTTAGCATCGGCGATCAGCGATTTCGCCGCTTTTTAGAAGCTAAATGCAGTGACCAAACTTCCACACCCTACACTTAAAAACGCCTAACGCTACAATTGAGTTGCATTTCGGTAGCTCAACACGGTACGGAACACAACTCGAAGTCAGGCACTTACTCAGTGGTGCACTCGATTTTGGCGAATCACACCCTTATCAAGAATTCGAATGAAGCTGCACTGCTGATCGCTTTATCGATAGTCGACTATCGATCGGCAACACTACAGCCGATCCGATATAGCATCGGAGCTGTTGCTAAAACGCGCGTTTCAGATACCGCGTCCGAACGCAGGAAGTCACGAAGTCGCGATGCAGCATCAATAGTATCTCTAAAACGCGCGATTTTAATACGACCAGGAAGTCGCCAGAACGCGACGCAGCATCGATACAGTCGCAAATCGCAGATCGCCGATGCTAAAAGTTGCGTGTGTGTTTTGCCCCTAACAGGTATACTTTAAACAATAGAACATCGACTGATGTGCGTCGTAACGATAAAAGGTTTCTGGTTTTCCCCAGGGAAGAACAAAAATAAAAGGAATGAAAATAAAGTAAACAAGCTACTGAAATGGCTGAAAAGAGACTTGGAATGAGCATTGCGTGCGATGGGAATGAGTCGCGAGGAGCGAATGTAAAGTTGCCATAAACTTGGGTAGGGACGGTCATGATAACGTAACGAAGTAATAAACGGGTGTGTAACTGTTTAAGTGTTGACTGATAATGACACTATGCACTATTTTGTAGTGTCAGAAAAAGTATTTTTTTTATTTAAAATGTATGCAACTAAAGATACAAAGGTGGCGTTAATGTTTTAGACATTCTTTACCAGTCAATAAAAGGCGATAAAGAAGTATCATGGCAGGTGCAAATATTGGAAGAGCGCAAAACGACAGAATTACTAATGTCAAAAACATAAAATAACTACATACCCAGACTACCCAGTTACTGGGTAACACGAAACCCCCTGGAATTACTCGTTATCAGGAGTTCTGAGTACCTATAAAAGATCATCAAAGATCTGCGGAAGGCAGCTGGGACAAACGGCTTTACGTGATTTTCGAGTTACGGAAGAATCTAAGTATGAAAGGGATGGACACCCATCCACAGACGGGCGGACAGATCCAAACGTTGACTTAGCCACGAGCCCCGCCTTTAAAAGCTATAACGATAGAACTGGTGCATTGTGGTTTTAATCCACAATGCACCAGTAATGCTCATCAGCTTAAAGTACCGCCCACCTATCTACCCCACTGTTTTTATACACCAGTATTCCCTAACGAGGCTGTAATAAAATAAACTTAACCTACTTAGTTCAACGCCCCACGTAGACCAATATTTACAGTATAAATATTATAGCACTTGGCTAGACTTCTCTGAAGATATTTAGAAAGAAATTGGTGCCAATTCCGACGAGCATAACTTATTTTAAGCTACTTATATCTCTTTTTCTCAAATAAAACTAGAAAAAGACAGATATTAATAAGAGCTGTCAATTTAAGTGGATCGAAAATGTTCATACAATTTAAATATGTCAGAACGTATTGATTAAAAAAGCTTTTTCAAAAAAAAGAAAACCGGTTTCCAAAACTAAAAAGTAATACTTAAATAACTTTAGCACAGAACACACATTACTTTACTTTTGGAAGTCGGTGGCAATCCAAAACAACAAACACAAAGACACCGCCACCGACTTCCAAAAGTAAAGTTTTCTATTTTTTTAAAAAGCTTTTTATTTTTCGCTTTTTAATACCTATTGCCTTAACATCCAAATCCATTAGGAAACGGCGACACACTTAAAAGAGATTGTAAGTCTTCCAAAGATTGAAGAAACTAAACGTCAAGTATTTTTTTTGGGATTTTGTTGATTTTCTCAAAAAGGGCTGGATCAATTTTGGTATAATTTATTTGGGACCATTTCGGAATAAACTTCTTTCGAACAAAAAAGAATTTTGCAAATCCGTCTATATATGACAGAGTTATGCCCGAACATACATAAAAAAAATATATATAAACATTCGAATTGATAACCTCCTCCTTTCTTGAAGTCGGTTAAAAACACGTCCAAGTTAAGAAAAAACTAATTTTCTACATCTCTAACTTAGTTCTTATCTGTCGCCGCACTTTTCTTCAGCTGCCTGGCAGTAAGAGAAGCCAATTGTCTAATTTTAGTTTGTGAACAAGAGATTCGGAGTCATTATCTAAAAATAAACGATGTTTGTACGGGACGATGTTCAACCTTGGTTTTGCGATCAATGAACAAGTCTGTTCTATTTTCTCGGGCAAAACCATTCCTACTACAGAGTACCGTACAGAAATGTTTGAGTTCGAAAATAAACTAGAATTTATTCAAGGGGCATAATTATGCTCGGAAAATAATTAATAATATTATGATGTTTAAGGGTATTACTACAATAATCGATGGGTGATCGATCGATGCCATTGGTCGACATCGATCTACGTTGATCGATTGGTGTGGTAGCTTTGGCTGATCGACGAATACCGTTCAACTAACTAATCGATCGATTGCAAGTCGATGGCATCGGTCGATATTGATCGATTAACTTCGGCTATAATCCATTAGTAATAATAATCAAGCAACTTGAGCGACGTCGACTAATCCATTCTACCATCGATTGAAGCCTTCGATCGACAATCGATCGATTGGTCTGGTAAAAACTATCGATCAACGTCGACTAATCCATTCTACCATCGATCGATGCCGTCGATCGACGATCGATCGATTGGTCTGGTAACACCCTGACTTCAGAGTACTGTAGAGCAGTAGAGTATAAAACTGTGTACAGAAATGTTTGAGTTCGAAAATAAACTAGAATTTATTCGAGGGGCTTATGCTCGGAAAATATTTAATCCTACTAATATTATAAAAATGTGAAAGTTTGTGAAGATGTTTGGATGTTTGTTACTCAATCACGCGTAAACCGTTGAACAGATTTGCATGAAAATTAGCACATAGGTAGACCATTTCCTGGATTAACAAATAGGATACTTTTTATCCCGGTATTGTGTTTCCTTGGGATAATCGGTCTTTTTACGCGGGCAAAGCCGCAGGCAGTAGCTAGTAATATATAATGTTTAACACTAACGTTGGATACCTAATCCTTTGATTATAAAATCGAAGAACAATTTTATAACAATAGTAAATAATGGCTGGATGCAAGCAACATAAAACCGGCCGTTGTAGAGACATATAGATGAGGCCTGCGTTCACGGTGGACGATCAACTGGCTGAGAATAGAATAATGGTGAAATATATCCAAATATTAGGTGAAAGTAGTGCCAATTGATGAGCAGGGGTGTGATTCTGTAAGACCTAATTCTAAACTTCGAATCTGAATCCGCTGTGAGTTTCTTGATTAGCATTCTAAAAACTCGGTTGATAATTCGAATTTAGGTACACTAGCGCCACCCTTGCGAGCGTGTCAGCGAGTTGATTTAAATTGACAGGGAGATTTTGACAGATAAAGTATGAGATGACGTAAGAAGTGGCATTCTGTAAGGTAATTTGCCGTGTGGTGTCGAACGTAAAGAATAGTACCATTCCATATCTTCCCGTGGGTGTCGTAAGAGGCGACTAAGGGACTTACCAGAGAATGGGCAGCAGCGTTCTCTGTGCCTTTGTAACAACCATACTGCGATCGCCAATCCGCCTGCCAAGCGTGGGGATTATGGTAAAACCACCTTTTACCCCAAGGGGATGTCATAGGCCTCTAAGTCCAGCAGTGGACGTCTTTCGGCTGAATTGATGATGATGATAAATTTTGATCCTTATGCGAAGTGAGAATGAATAGCGATGTGAGATGCGAGTTGTTGTTTGAATTTGACAGAATCGACCTACAGTAACTATAACTATATACATAGTGGAGTGGTACTGGCTAGTTTAATGGTCTATAAAATATATCTAATAATATGTAGCTATATTTTCAATGTTTAATTCGAAAGTTTTTTCGATTTTTCAAAACTGTCTGTGTTTTCTTTAAATGATTATTATAGTCTTTTTTCTATGTAACATGCAAAAAAAAGGAAGAAAAACCACAACCTGTTTTCTTTTTGTGAAAAAAAAAAACAAATTGCTTTTTCGGCCTTATCAACGTTACTAAATATGTGGTTAAAAACAAAAGAAAATTACATATCAATCTAAAATTAAATACCTACTGCGAAAGATCAATCAAAGCACATTTTATTAAATTTAACCTACACATTTATTTTTTGAAACGTTGCCTCTACTGCTATCAAACAAAACAATTTATTTCTGTCCCTTTCCAAATATAAACACATTACTCCAAAAACCGACTTATCTAACTAATTATACAGGCAGTTTATACTAGATTTACTTACAAACAACTTGCATATGCAAATGTGGCGACTTGCCGTCTCCCTCGACGTTTGAAGCGGTGCACGTATACCGGCCGGCCTGGAGTCTAGACACGTTCCGTAAAGCTAGGTTGGTGTTTCCCGTCACTATAACCCCGTTTGCAGCGTTATGTTGTAGAAGGACACCCTGTGGATACATAATTTTAGTTTTATTTTCGAAGGAAAATTGTTTTTCGACGTTGGGATAACATGTTGGTACACTGTGTTGGATAAAACGTTTGTGGTAAAATGAAATTGGAAAGCATTTATCAAACTTTAATAGTAATAATAATATAGTGTTTTTATGCAAGGTCCATCATATTCACGTATAGTTATATAACTGTAAACTGTAAATGCAAAATATTGTACACATTTATTTTTAAAAGAGTTAGTATGGAGTTTCTTGCCCGTTCTTCTCCATACGAAACTACCTTTTGGAATGGGCAACTAGAATCAACTTTATATTTTTTTATTATGACGTTCAAAAATGACTTTTAATGGTCTAATTGAAATAAATGACTTGACTTTGACTTTGACTTTAAATAATTTTTATTTCAGATCAAATTACAAGATCCATAATAGCCACACAGTCTGGAAATATTTATTGTACCGCCTCTTTTAGTAAGAATTAAAATTTGGCATCAGCCAAAAGTAAAGCGAAACGTATTTCAGTTAAACCATTTGAATTGTCAAGGAATTGGTTAGTTAGAAAGTTGAAGCTCGTTCAAAAATGTAGGTAGGTACGTATCCATGGAGAGAACGAGTAAAGAACTCCACGAATACTATTTAAAATCAAGTGCTTTTAACCGACTTCAAAAAAAAGGAGGTTCTCAGTTGGACCCATATGTTTGTATGTACGTATGTATGTTTGTCTGCGATTATCTCCCGTTTGGCTGAACCGATTTTGATGCGGTTTTAAGAAAAGTGTCTGGAGAAAGTTTTGGTGTACAACAAACCGAAATTTATTCAGCGTTTTTTTCAAAAAAAACAACAAAAACCGAGAAGACGTTTTAGACGTTTTTTAGACGTTTCTTCAATCATTCCATCTTTGGAGGACTTTCAATCTTTGTTTTAACTGTGTTGTCGTTCCTTAATGGATTTGGGTGATAAGGAGGCACTAAAAAGTGGACAACAAAAATTTATTTGAAAAAAGAGAACCGCCTTCAAAAAAAGACTAAAAAAGTGATAAATAACTTTAGCACAGAACACACATGACTTTAGTTTTGGAAGTCGCTGGCAATACAAAACAACAAACAGAACAAGGCACCGAGTTATTTATCACCTTTTAGTTTTTTTTTTGAAGGCGGTTTTTTTTTCTCAAAAAAGTTTTTTATGTGATCACTTCATCATATTATTATTATGAATTTAAGTCTTCCCGCCGCACTGAGTTTATGCTCGTTTGGGCTAATCTCAAAAACTACTATAAGGATTTTCATATGGTTTTCACCAATAGAATGAGGAATTATCTAGGAAGGTTATTAATGCTTAGTTTTAAATAAACTATTTAAAAAAAAAGAGAACCGCCTTAAAAAAAACCTAAAAAGTGATGATTTCAGTTTCGGAAGTCGGTGGCTTTGTTCTGTTTGTTGTTTTGTGTTGCCACCGACTTCCGAAATTAAAGTAATGTGTGTTCTTTGCTAATGTTATTTATCACTTTTTAGTATTTTTTGAAGGCGATTCACTTTTTTTTTTAAGTTTTTATTTTCCACTTTTTAGTGTCTCCTTCCATTAATAAACGGCAAAACCGTTAAAACAGAGATGGAAAGATGGAAGAAACGAAAACGTCTTCTCGGTTGTTGTTGTTTTTATATCAAAAAGCGCTTTCAAAATGTCTAGTTGTTGTCTACCAAAACCTTCTCCAGAATATAACAAACACTTTTTTGGAAACCGCATCAAATTCGGTTTAGTCAAATGGGAGATAATCGCGGACAAACATACATACAAACATACGAGTCGAATTTATAACCTCCTTTTTTTAAGTCGGTTAATAAAAGAGCTACACGTGCGAAGCCGGTGCATGTCATTAGTTCCCTACAAATATGTAAACCAATCAATGAGCGTTAAATTTGTTTAATTTATCGTTCAAATTTATCATTGAGCCATCGTACGAGTTTCGTTTTTCAAATATTCGTTCTGAACACTTAAAAATACACAACCAGAGCCGTAGGATAGCGGTGTGGTGCTACACGAGATTTCCAATCAGTGTAAAACCTGAATATTACGAAAATACGATATACCTTTTTTTGGCCATCGTTTCACGGGTAAATGCTTTATTTTCTGTCCCGTAATTGATACAGTCATCAAATAAATTCACATTGAAATATTTGTAGGCGGAAACTACGTCAGTGACTTTCTGTTACAATTAATACCTGATTTAATTGGAAATTTATTGGAACAATGGTTGACGTTGATTGAATAAGGGCTTTACAAATAAGTGAAAACGATAAACGTCATAATAAATTGCAATTAACTAAATGACAAATACAATCGCTAAGCGGTTTATCTTCCTACCTTTTTACATGATCAGGGCCTCAAGTCTGCTATTACAATAGTGTCAGAATGGTCTATCATTGATTTTCATAATGACGCCATTATATTAGTAGATTACCAAACTTGTCAAAATCAACAAGTATGAAATCAATGATAGACCATTCTGACACTATTGTAATAGCAGACTTGAGGCCCTGAAAGCTGGTCTATTTTGGGCCAAAGAATCAACATTGCCATACAACGTTGCTCACTTTTCCGAAACGAAATTTTTTGTAATTTAAAACGTTTAACACGTAGTTGTAATCTCCTCTCACCGACGGCGATGATCAATGTAAATCTTGTCAATAATTTTAGTAGAATGAGATATTTGTGACAAATTTCTCAATTAGTCAAGCTCTCGCTGAATGTGAACATTCCTAAATGGTACTACATAGCCTAAAGCTGCGAATGTTTTTTAAAAAATAAAAAAACATTATAATATATAACAAAGCACAGCCAACGTTTGCATTGATCACCATTTTTTCTTTTACCATTTATAAGCCCACCAGAACTTCACCATTCGATACCGGTTTACACAGAAAATATCTGATTTCAATTCACAAAACATTGCGTCATGTTGAGTTAACAAATCCGAAATTCCTAAATAAACATGTGATTCGATTACCTTTATCGATTCCACCAAATGTAATGCCGATACGCTCCATCATTAAACATGTCTAGCAAAATGACATTATCATGACATTAGTCCTGGCTGCCATGCGGGACGTAAATTGAAACGATTTGTACAATCGAACAAGTTGTTTGGTGTACTGGGGAAAATATTTTGTAGAACGTATGAAGAGTATGTGAATAAAGTAAACGAAAGTAAGTACTTTCGTTTACTTTATTCACATACTCTGCTTATTTTATGATATTATAATTATATTATTTATTTATTTATTATTGTATATTTTTTTTTATTTTATTATTTTATATAGGTATTACTAGCTGACCCGACAGACGTTGTCCTGTCCCGATCGACCTAATGGGGGATGAAAAAGGGGTGAAAAAAGGGGATGAAAAATAGATGTTGGCCTATTCTCAGACCTACCCAATATGCACAAAAAATTTCATCAGAATCGGTCAAGCCGTTTCGGAGCAGTACGGGAACGAAAACTGTGACACGAGAATTTTATATATTAGATATTATCATAAAATAAGCATTGCAAACTCCATCACACATGTCATCTAGTTCATACTTGAGCTAATAATATATAAGTCCAACTGTAAGAATTGGGGGGCCTGGTGACCCGTAACACTGGTATTCAATACCTTCTTCGGGCTCCAGTCTCTTACAAACGTTTCATACTTTTTATATTAGTTTTAAGCACTTCCTGTACCTACCTGCAACATTTGTGATGAGAAAATAAATTGAGTATTACTATTAGTGTTAAAGTTTATTTTAAAACTAAAAATTCAAATTAATTTTTTTTAAATACTGCTGAAAATACTAATTTGAAAGCTGCATTCATAATATAGAAGGAGAAAGAGTTAAAGGCACAACAAAAATTAAGCGCGGCGTTCGAATCTAAATTTTCTTTTTCTGACAGACATGTTATTTTCTGTTGTTGTTGTACATTTATAAAATATATCGTAAAATATGTTTGCACATTGATTCTTACTACGAAGTAGTCACTTACTTATCTTTGTACTTCAGTGTTGATATTCTTATTGAATATGTTACTTTTGGCATAAAGCTGAACCTGAACCTGATGACATGATGACCTTGTTCGACTGTACTCGTATTCACTAGTAACCTTTTTGATGATTTGTAAATAGGATATTTTACCAAAAAATCTAATTAGTCCGTCTGTTAGATTGTCGAAAAATATTGGATACGTATTTTTTGTTTTATCAAATCAATAAAACCTGACGAAGATAAAACGCATCAAAGATCATGAGTGGAGGTTTGTGACGTCACATCGCCAGTAAAAGTGTATTGACATAGTGATGTCACACGAGTTTTCGACGCACTGTATCGTCTTCAGTTTTTGTTTACGTGGAAAAAGAAAAAACATGTGTCCAATATTTTTTGGAAATCTATCTGACGGACTAATTAGATTTTTTTGGTAAAATACCCTATTGTTATTAGCTGTATTTTTTGTTATACTTTTTCACATCTGTCTAGTCTTTTCCCGACTGTGTTGGTGTCGACTTCTCCTGTCTTATCTGAAGATACCAATGTTCTACATAGAGCGACCGTCTGTCTGACTTCAATACTCCAGTTACTGGGTAACACGATACTCCTTGGTTTTTCTGACTTCTGACTACCTGTTGGCGACAGCTGAATCAAACAGCCATAATAATGTATCTGAATTATATGTAAATAAGATGATTCAATAAATTGATTGTTTATGGTAGGTTTTTTAAGTTAGTATTAAGGCAATAATGTAATTTTTGCTTAGGGCTGGTTTCATTTTCCCTCAGAGATAGTTAAAATAAAGTATATACATCACAAAGTAATATATAAGCATTCAAATAAATGTAAATAATATCTTGTAGGCATTATAAAGCCCATATGCATACACACACACATACAAAAGGCTTGTGTAGTGAGCAAACAGGTTTGAGCCAGTTCAAACCAAGTTCAAGTGAAAGTAAATCTCCAAGCATATCTGGCAAGTGTTGCCAGGTCCGATTTGTTTTAAATCGGGGCAGAAGGTAAAACAAATCGGGATTTATGGTTTTAGATCGGGACAATAGAAAAAACAAGGTTTTTTTTCAACTAAGGTTTAAGTATATCGTTTCTCAAACGCAACTAATATTACTAATTAAATCTGAATTGAATCTTATAATAATAGTCATACTTGCTAGACTAGTAGATTTTTTTTACAAAACATTACAATAAAATCGTAGTTTAAGTGTTAATATCGACGGTGGCACACTGTTTACCTATAAGTTTGAAGTAATTTCTTTTTGTATTAAAATTATGTTTATCGTTATACCGCGTTTACATTCAGCCCATTGCCGCGGCAACGAGCAGGGGCATGGGGAATAAACTGGGAAACGCGAGAATGTAAACAGGTCATTTCTATTGCCTTTGACGTTGCCGTTCGCATTGCCCGGCTATCCCTCATTTGGTGGTTTTTCTTGTGGACATCAAAGCGCGGCAATGTGTGTTTACATGTAGCTCTCTCGTTCAGTCGGAAACGAACGCGTGAAAGTGACTGACGTGTTGCAATTCATTTAATATTAACAATAACATTTAATAATAACGTACGATGAATTGCAATCATCCACCATCTCCTCTGACGACGACGCCTCTTTTGAATTCTCTTTTTTCTAAATAATTAATTAAACTTCTACGGCAGAGCGCCGACGCTGCGACAATTTTCACGTTATCTATTGCCCAGAGTCGAATTGAAAATACATATGAAGCACTAATTTCCGTTGACGTTGCCACAGCAATATTAGGGGAAATATGTACGGCAGGGCAATCGGCAACGGAAATGGCTGAATGTAAACGCGGTATTAGATTTTGCGGCCTTTGCAGCATGGTGGGTACCACTTGCCTCGCGTATTGGCTCTTCTGTTTAATCTGTGCCTAGGTCATTCATACCTTCCTCCCGATATGGTGCGGGCTCTGGTGGTACCTGTGGTTAAGAGTAGGACCGGAGACTCCACGGACAGGTCAAATTATAGGCCGATTTCCCTGGCTACCGTCGTGGCTAAAATACTTGACAGTGTGCTTAATTCACACCTGAATACCCACATTAAACTGCATGATGCCCAGTTTGGGTTTCGGCCAGGGCTGTCAACAGAAACTGCTATTCTTAGTTTAAAGCATGCTGTCAAGTATTACACAGACAGGAAAACACCTGTCTATGCATGTTTCCTAGACCTGTCCAGGGCTTTTGATCTTGTCTCCTTTGACGTTCTCTGGCAGAAATTGTCTGATACCGCGGTGCCGTCAGAGCTCGTCTCACTTCTGCGGTACTGGTACATGGAGCAGGAGAGTCGGGTGCGCTGGGCAGGAGAGATCTCAGAGCCAAGTAGGCCAGAGTGTGGCGTGAGGCAGGGTGGCCTGACATCACCTTTGTTGTTTGGTCTGTACGTGAATGCACTGATCGAGCAGCTCAGCGGCACACGTGTCGGTTGCTTTATTGATGGAGTCTGCTTCAATAATTTAAGTTACGCAGACGACATGGTGCTGCTGGCCCCCTCGGTTGGTGCGCTCCGTAGGCTTCTCGATATCTGCGAGTCGTATGCTTCTTCACATGGCCTGGTATACAACGAAGGCAAATCGAAATACATGGTCTTCAAGTCTGGTACCAAGTGTCCCTCCACCGTCCCTCCTGTGTTACTGAACGGTGTAGGGTTACACAGGGTGTACTCTTTTAAGTACCTGGGTCACTTGGTGACGGACGATTTGAAGGACGACGCAGATATGGAGAGGGAGCGCAGAGCATTGTCGGTTCGGGCTAATATGCTGGCCCGCCGGTTCTTCCGATGTACGGCCGCGGTCAAAATAACGCTGTTTAAAGCGTATTGCATGTCGCTGTACTCGGGGAGCCTGTGGTTCAGCTACACCCAAAAGGCCTACAATGCTCTGCGGATCCAGTATAACAACGCATTTAGAGTGCTGCTGCGGCTGCCTCGGTACTGTAGCGCGTCATCTATGTTCGCTGAGGCACGTACCGACTGTTTCAATGCTGTACGGCGTAAGAAAGCGGCCTCGCTGCTAAACAAGCTCCGTGGCAGCCCCAGTAGCATTCTACGAGCTATAGCCAGGAGACATGACAGCCCGTTGGTGAGGTCACTTGTTACCTGTACGCTGTCTGTGTTATTAATTAAGTACTAACATAGGTTTAAGTCTATTATTATTACTAACCCAATGGATCTTTGTTGTCTGATTAAATGAAATTATTATTTATTTTAGGATTGCCCTGTTTTCGTATACTTAACACAAACGTATCAATCTTTAGATTTTCAATTATGTCAACCATTGACGCGTAAGTGAATGAGTCGTCCTGAAGAGAAAATGGTTTAAATAAATCGAATCTGCTATCTTTGAGTTCGTTTTTAGTTTCTATATAATGTAGAACATTTTTGTACCACTCACAATAGTATTCTTTAATTTTCGAAACTATGTCTGGTTGGTTGTCGATCTCTGGGGGAGGCCTTCGTTCAGCAGTGGACGGCAATAGGCTGATATGATGATGAAGATGATTATCATGAGGCAACTTTTAATAAATTGCTACAAGTGAATCCTATATCTTCAAGCCGCAATTTTTTAATCAGCCCAGCCATTATTTCCTGACCTTCGAAATACAGTAATGTTTTGTTTTCAAGACTGTTCTACTTTCTGTGCATTTTGGTAAAATGCCAGATAAGGTTCTGTTTCATCAGAATTGAAGAATTGCCACAGCGCAGTTAGACATTCTTCTCCTCCTAGTGATATAAAAAAATCTTTCAGTACGGTATGTAGATACATTTCGTAGCACGTTCTACGGCAAGGTGAAAACCATCTCGTTTTAACATGAAGCAGGCCGGGAGCAAATTCAGCTTCGCGCATCTCATAAGGGTTTGAAAAAGTTTGAAAAATGGTTATTCAGCTAGTGAGCGCACTCTGCCTAATGACGTAATATGTTTTTTATTTATTTTTGCTAATAATAATGGTTGACATAAATGTTTAATTTATTGGGACATTTAGTGTCCCGATCAGGTGCAAATCGGGACGCGTCCCCAGACCCCTAAAAATCGGGACGTCCCGCGCATATCGGGACACCTGGCAACACTATCTGGCACACTATTGTATAAAATCAAAAACCATATTTTATTACCCCCACTACTTGTACAACGGTAGGATAGGATATAAGTAGGGCCGAAAAACGGCAAAATCACTGTACGCAGCTCATTGGAATAAAGAACAAGAAAAATCAAGAGGAGTTTCATTAAGAATACCCTACACTACCTATAATGACTGTCCAAGATCTACGAACAATAGCCGGGACCAATTACACGTCACGGGGGTGTTTTCTTTTTCAACCGACTTCAAAAAAGGAGGAGGTTATCAATTCGTCTCTATTTTTTTTTTATGTTTTTTACCTGATTTCTTGGGACTGGGTGAACCGATTTTGATGACTCTTTTTTTATTTCAATGCTAGTGCCTCCCGTGTAGTCCCATTTTAATTTGTTTCAGTTCTGACAATGGCATCCATGAGAAAACCGTATAAGTCTGAAATTTGTATTAAGTGTATGCGCGATTTGTTACGCGATTTCTCCGGCAAACGTAAACCGATTTTGAAAATCCTTTCTTTATAGATAGGGTATGCTACAGGGGTGGTCCCATGTAAATTTTATCGAAATTGATTCAGCACTTTTTGAAAAATCAACAAATACCCAAAGTTTTACATAGACGACGTTTTTGTTTTATCAATCTTTGTAGTAGTTAAATTTCAATCTCTTCTTAATAGATTTGGATGAGAAGGAGGTACTAAAAAGCGAAAAATAAAAAGCGTTTTACAAAAAAGACAACCGCCTTCAAAAAGTGAAAAATAACTTTAGCACAGAACACACATTGACTTTAGTTTCGGAAGTCGGTGGCAATACAAAACAACAAACAGAACAAAGCCACTGAATTTCGAAACTAAAGTCAATGTGTGTTCTGTGCTTAAGTTATTTTTTACTTTTTGAAGGCGGTTGTCTTTTTTGTAAAAAGCTTTTTTTGACAATAGATTTCTTATTTAAACATTTAAAAAGCTGAAACCATTTTAGAAGGTTGAGGCAGAATTGATAGGGCATTATTAGGCTCTATGCAGACCTAATCAAAACTGTTTTGACCTTATATTGGTCAAAACAGTTTTGATTAGGTCTTGTCTTGTCACTGTTTCATACTATCTTAATTATTATACTCAGTGGTCAGTTTAACTTATTAGTCAGGTTAGGATAAGTTTAAGTAATTCTAAAAACCTATAAAATCACTACATATTATTAATTATGACGACACGGTTGGCGCAGTGGCTGAGCGATCGACTGCTGCGCAGCGTGTTGCGGATTCGATTCCCGCCCAGGGTAAATATTTGTGTGATGAGCACTTGTGTTTGCCTTGTGTCTGGGTGTTGTTTATCTATACATGTATGTATTTAAAATGTATTTGTGTATGTAGATCAGCTGTCTGACACCCATAGTACAGGGTCTCCCTAGTTTGGGGTCAGATGGCCATGTGTGAAATTTATTTATTTATCTATGCATGGAAGACTTACAGCTACAAAAACTTAACAACAAAAAAGGAAACAATAGTCGACAGAAAGCCAATTACAAGTCTTCGCGTTTAGAAATGTCCCCACATATTATTATTAATTAAGATTGAGTTTGAGTTCGTTTGGGCTAAACTCCGGAACTACTAATCTAATACTGCAAATTACTTAATTAGCAATTAAGCAGCTACGCTATTAAAAAAATACGTTACTCCTGGGGTGTGATTTTATAAGACCTCATTCTAAACTTCGAATCTGAATCCGCTGTGAGTTTCTTGATCGGCATTTTAAAAACTCGGTTGATAATTCGAATTTACACTAGCGCCACCCTTGTGAGCGTGTCAGCGAGTTGAATCTCCCAGTCAATTTAGTTAAATTGACTGGGAGATTTTGACAGATAAAGTATGAGATGACGTAAGAAGTGGCATTCTGTAAGGTATTTAATAATAAGGTAATTTCCCCGTCACTTCGACGCTCACTTCGCACTCGAACCCGATTCAAAGTGTCAACTGTATCAAGGTCATTTTGAACCTTATGCGAAGTGAGAGTGAATAGTGCTGTGAGATGCGAGTTGTTGTTTGAATTTTACAGAATCGACCTACTGAGTGCTATTGGATTAAATACCCTGTTCCTGGGTGCTATTATTGTTAAATTTGGGATCCGTGAAACAATTCGCAGTCACGGGCAAAGACTAGTAATAATTTAAAATAACTGCCCTGTAATTTATAGTTTCAAATGTTGAACGTGCATATATTATAAACTCTTTACAGTCGACTTTAATGTATTTACGCTCACGTGATTTCCAAAATAAACAAAATGAATGTGAATTCTCAATAAATGTACTTATGCTTGAAATAATTCGACTAACGATTAAATGTTTGGTGAAATATTCAATCTAAATTACGTACGCTTCAAACTCATACTATGAGCAAATAATGTAAATGGTTGAAACATAAAGTGCACTTTGAGCAAATAATGTATTATTTTGCACATCACCTTAAATAGAAACACTGAAAATTCGAGTTCGATTTGCTGTGTACATTTATGTCGTTGGCAAAGTCCACTCCGTCCAATTGTGTCATGCGCTGGTCACATGGGAATTACGTTGGATCGGAAGTCTTATTGCCTAGCTGCGATTGCGATCCAAATAGATTTCGCTTCATCCAACCTTCTAGTTTTTACAGAGGTACGTTTTTTTACTTAGCCTCTCGTGAAATAGGAAAACTTTATAACATGGTAAGTATATCTCAAAATAATTTAGTCATAGCGTGTCTAATTTTTTTAGGGATCCTTATCTAGAAGATCCAGTCGGAGTTTTACTTAGCCTCTCGTGAAATTGGAAAACTTTATAACATGGTAAGTGTACCTAAAAATAATTTAGTCATAGCGTGTCTAATTTTTTTAGGGATCCTTATCTAGAAGATCCAGTCGGAGTTTTACTTAGCCTCTTGTGAAATTGGAAAACTTTATAACATGGTAAGTGTACCTCAAAATAATTTAGTCATAGCGTGTCTAATTTTTTTAGGGATCCTTATCTAGAAGATCCAGTCGGAGTTTTACTTAGCCTCTCGTGAAATTGGAAAACTTTATAACATGGTAAGTGTACCTAAAAATAATTTAGTCACAGCGTGTCTAATTTTTTTAGGGATCCTTATCTAGAAGATCCAGTCGGAGTTTTACTTAGCCTCTCGTGAAATTGGAAAACTTTATAACATGGTAAGTGTACCTAAAAATAATTTAGTCATAGCGTGTCTAATTTTTTTAGGGATCCTTATCTAGAAGATCCAGTCGGAGTTTTACTTAGCCTCTTGTGAAATTGGAAAACTTTATAACATGGTAAGTGTACCTCAAAATAATTTAGTCATAGCGTGTCTAATTTTTTTAGGGATCCTTATCTAGAAGATCCAGTCGTAGTTTTACTTAGCCTCTCGTGAAATTGGAAAACTTTATAACATGGTAAGTGTACCTAAAAATAATTTAGTCATAGCGTGTCTAATTTTTTTAGGGATCCTTATCTAGAAGATCCAGTCGGAGTTTTACTTAGCCTCTTGTGAAATTGGAAAACTTTATAACATGGTAAGTGTACCTCGAAATAATTTAGTCATAGCGTGTCTAATTTTTTTAAGGTTCCTTATCTAGAAGATCCAGTCGGAGTTTTACTTAGCCTCTTGTGAAATTGGAAAACTTTATAACATGGTAAGTGTACCTCAAAATAATTTAGTCATAGCGTGTCTAATTTTTTTAAGGTTCCTTATCTAGAAGATCCAATTGGAGTTTTACTTAGCCTATCGTGAAATAGGAAATAGAAATCATTTATTTGCCATAATGTAGGTAAACAGATATGGTGTTCATTTTAAAGGAGAGTCCCGGTACATTTTACCTTACGGCATGCAAAATTCATTATCATTATATTATTACTATGTTAAACAAGAACATCAGGAATTAGGTACTACATATTAGGTATGGCTATGTTTGATACAACAATTATTAAATTATATTACAAATATCGATTAGATATTACAAATGTTGAAAAAAAAAAACTTAGGAAAACTTTATAACATGGTAAGTGTACCTCAAAATAATTTAGTCATAGCATGTCTAATTTTCTTAGGGTTCCTTATCTAGAAGATCCAGTTGGAGTTTTACTTAGCCTATCGTGAAATAGGAAAACTTTATAACATGGTAAATAACTTTAAATTCGGCCTTGGTTTTGTTTGTTGTTTTGTACTGCCACCGACTTGCGAATTTAAAGTTATTTTACACTTTTAAAAGGCGGTTGTCGTTTTGTAAATGAGGTTTTTAAATTGTTTTTATAGCGATCATAATATTATGTAGTAATGACGCTTTTTGAGGGCTGTTGTCTTTTTTGTATAAAAGTGTTTTTTTTTGCTTTTTGATGCCTATTTTTTATCATACAAATTAATTACAAAACGGTGACACCGAAAATATTCAGCCATCCCTTAATTTTTTACCCTTGGGGGTTAAATATTTTCATGAAATTTGTATGGGGTCAACTTTGAGGTATACACTATTAATTAAAAAAGAATCATCGAAATCGGACTACACTGGAAAACGTTATGCGTGGTCAAACATGAAAAAATGTACGTGTCGAATAGAAAACCTCTTTCTTTTTTTTAAAGACGGTTGAAAATTGAAAGAGTATTCAACAATTTTCATCTTAATAATGTACCGTGGTACTGAACCCTTTACATGCTTATCCGACTCGCACCTTTTCAGTATTTTCCTCTAGGATACACTGTCCCACTGCTGGGCAAAGCCGTCCCCCAAGTCCTTCCAGGCACACTTTTCTCGCGCCAACTCGAACCAGTCTGTTCTGCCTCTTTTTAGACCGTCTTATTATAAAACATTTTCTACTAGATGGCGCTGATGATGCGACACTAAATGAAATTGCGCATTTTATTATATATGAATTGCAATTTTAATTAAAACTTGTTTTTAAAAACCAATTGGGTTTTAAATTACAATAAACTCTGTTTATATCAATAATATTAAATAGAATGCTGCATATTATAATACTGCTAGTTGATTGGACTGAACTATAATATTAACGTTAATTTTATGAAACATCTTTCATTATGCCTATACCAAGAGAAAATATTCCATTTTTATTAACCTATTCTGACCCATTCCTGAGCAAAACCTATAAGTATTCCTTTTACCTTCCGCGATTCCATGTTTCCCTCCACAATTTTAGAGGAATTCCTCCACTTACTTTTACTAAAATGTAAATCGCTAAAACATTTGAAAATACAAATTCCAGGATCAATACAAAAACAATTTGAGCCGTGTATTTGTATACATAAAATTGAAAACGAAAATAAATATCAAAGATTTATTACTCACATTATGTTCCCAAACAACTTTGTAGGCAGGCGGATTGGCATCAACTTTGCAGCCGAAGTACACGTCATCACCCTCTTCAATGTCATTCGGGTTCATCTTAGCCCCAAGGTGGATTGTTGCTTCTGGCATGTCTGTTTACAAACAAACAAAATTAGAACCTTGTACCAACACATCAAGCTCCATTTTCGAATAATAATGTTACTCGATCATAAATGCTTTGATGAACAAAACGAAAGTAAATATGGAATAAAGTTGCCGAAATGGCTACGAAATTGCGGTTCAACTGTTACAACGGATAAAGTCTTGTTCATTGTATTGGTTGTTTAATAATTTTATGCCGTTGTAATCTTGGCTTTCCGGGAATATTAGTCGTTAAAAATGTTTCAAATAAAGCGGGTGTTAAAATACCCATTAATACCAAAAGTTAAAACGTGCATTGTTTATAATAAGTTAAAGGTATTAGTTAGGTATTAATTGTAGGAGGTATTTTATACCTGAGGCGCATTTATCCCATTGCGTAAAAAACCTGTAATGATAGATGTAAGATAGAGAAAAATAAATAAATAAATAATTTAATAAATATATTAATAAATGAATGAATAAATAAATGAATAAATAAATGAATAAATAAATGAATAAATTAATGAATAAATAAATGAATAAATAAATGAATAAATAAATGAATAAATAAATGAATAAATAAATAAATAAATACATGAATAAATAAATCTCTCATTAATTCATCTTCTCATTTTTCACACCGCAAATATAAATCGTTTTCCAACAATATTTTGTTGCTCAATTTTACTTTGTTTTATTGACAGTATGTGTAGTTATATATGTTTATTATATGTATGTATTTAAATGTATTTGTGTATTTATATCAGCTGTCTGACATCCATTATAGTACAGGGTCTGCCTTGTTTGGGGTCAGATGGCCATGTGTGAAATGTCCCAACATATTATTACTATTACTTATGTTATGTATTGTATCTTTCACACCCCGTACCCAGCTGGAACATCAAGTCATACCAAACTGTAATTTTTACCCAATTGAATTATAATATGATCCTCATGCTTTTAAAATAGAGTTGAAAATGTATCAAAAAAATTTGACAGACTGTTGTAGCTTGATATGCTGGCCTCTGTACAGTCAAGCTGTACTAACTAAATACAAATGATATTTCTTTATCATCATAAAAAGTAATAGGTATGTTCTATCTCAAGAGAGTTAAATTAAAATTACATTTACAATTTCATAAATTTCTAATTCCAAATAGTGTTATTGAAACAGTGAATATTTTAACAAAATAATTTTATATTTAGTTAAATTAATTTTGAGTTCATCTCTGATCCAATTAGTCTTACATTATAAAGCCTCCGGCACACTAAATGCAGTTCGGTAGCGATACGTGTCGTTAGTAGGTTGTATGCATAGAAGTATATTATATACAGCATGCAAAACAGATCGCGTTACTGTAAATTGACAGAATCATCAAATTATGAACGTAATTGTGACTGCATTAAGTTGAATTTTCTGGAACATCGATGAAGACACCAAAATAAAACACTTAAAAGTAGGCATCTCCATCGGTCCTAATCTTTACCTTACCTAATTTTACGCTACAAATAATCAGTAGTAAATGAACGTATCGCTGTCATCTTAATAAATAACGGTAATTATGTTTTTCCTTTCACAGAATCCGAGATTCTTATGTAACATAACAATATATACGCAGACTTTCCAACATCATGCAGCAGACGACAAACGCGTCGCGGCATTCGAATTGATGTGTTGTGTACTGTAATAAATCATTGTCGACGACACCCATCGCTCACGACTCGCGCTCAGTGTATAACAGCCTTTAGTTTTCAGTAACTTTTACACTTGCTTCGTCAAAATATCAAATTTGAAACAAAGGCCCCGAGGGATAGAATAATTTTAAGTATAACATTTGTAAGGCCTGAGAAACATCTTACTTTGTAATATTATTGTACTAGATGTTAATTTACAACTTAATTGGCACTGAACTCGTTAAAGGGATAATTAAATTGATGATATTAAAAGTAAATTGCTTGTTGAAGTTGACAACTGTCTTAAGAAATTACGTTATTTATTAGAACTTATAATTGAATAATGTTTGAAATCGCCAATCCGCATTGAGCAAGCATTGTGATTATTGCTCGTGCCTTCTCGAGAGGCATTTTCCTTGTAGTGCGACAATTATACAGGATGAAATTGAATTCATTAGCAAATTTTTAAGAAGTGACTCAGACCACGAACCTGAGCAACTTTCATTACGGAGCCAACTCAAACAGCGTGAAAAAAAAACAGCTGTTCCATACATTTTGGCCGAGTAGCTATTGCACTTCTGTGTGGAACAGCTGTTTTTTTTTCGCGTTGTTTGATTTGGCTCCATAATGAAAGTTGTTCAGATTCGTGGTCTGAGTCACTCCTTAAAATTTTGCTAACAAATTCAATTTCATCTGTATAAGCTGGTATCATTATTGTTATTAGAAAATGCAGATTCAATAATATTTATTTCCATAATGCTGTAAACGTTGTATGCGAAAAGCAACCTGGTCAAAAATATTTCACTAAATGTTTCATCCGATCACTCCAAAATATTCTAGAAGTAATTTGAATATTGAAAAGTCATGCTTATTGAAGATAACGGATAGCAGCGGTTGAAAGCGAATAGATACCGGCTGCCCAATACCTTGTTGGTTGGCGACCTCTAGGGGAGGGTCGAAAACATTTCACTAAATGTTTCATCCAATCACTCTGAGATATTTTAGAAGTAATTTGAATATAGAAGCGTCATGCTTATTGAAGATAGCGGATAGCAACGATTGGCAGCGGATAGATGCCGGTTGCCCAAAACCCTGTAGGAGCGACCTCTGAGAGAGGCCTACGTTAAGCAGTACGGTAATAGGCTGATATGATGATAGGTTATTTTATAGAAAGGCAGATGTTTGCTGTCAGCTCTAAGATATATTACGTTAGCTTCTGATTTTTGCAGTTCCTCACACACCAGCGCACGTAAAGTTTACGACTGGGCCTCAAGTCTGCTATTACAATAGTGTCAGAATGGTCTATCATTGATTTCATAATTGTTGATTTTGACAAGTTTGGTAATCTACTACAATGACGTCATTATGACTTTCCAATGGTCAACCACTGACACACCATTGTAAGAAATGATATAGAATGGTAATCTCGTACAAAATGACAACTGAATTGCTAAAATTTTGGCAGTTCCTTTGATCAGTGACCTACCATTAGAACGTTATTGTGCAGTCAATGCTTTTAATTCGACCGACCAATGACATTATGAATTTAGCAGATATAAAATGACAATGGGATCGTGTTGGAATGACGAAATTATAAAAATAGCAGACTTGGCCCCCTAGTACCGTGAAGCCGACATAAGCATCATAGTCTGTACCTACCTAGAAGTTTGGGGAAACTCCTCTTTTAATAAATTATTGTACGCTACCTGTTTATCCCTATCATAATATGATTATTGAAGCAAAATTTCCAATACTCACTCATTGAATAAATACGAAATATCGAAAACTTTTTGACCTATGAAGCAGAAATTTGGCCAATAGGTAGTTTATAGACAGGGCCGAATTAAGAGGGTCTTTGACTTCTACAGGGACGAACTCGCGGGGAAATTCTAATCTAATATTATAAAAGTCTCGTGTCATAGTGTTTGTTATCCAAAACCTTCGAAAAGACTTGATCGATTTTTATGTTTTTTTTTGTGTAGGTATGTTTGGTGGATCTGAGAATAGGCCGCAACTTTTTTTAAATTTTTATGGCAAAATAACGTTTGGCATGACAGCTGGTAACTTTATAAAAGTTAATGACAAAGTAAAACCATATCAGCAGATTTTTTACAAACAAAAATGTCAAAAGATACTTGCTGAGTGATAAAGTATTTTTGAGTAATTTTTGCTTTGGGCTTTGGGGACAACAGCATAACATTTCAATTTAGACCTCCCACCTTTATGTATAAAGTTTATATTTTGTTAGTCTTCTTTACAGGACGTTTCTGCAACTTTTGTATACCCTTCATGATTTAAAGAACATTGTTGTTCTAGAAGACTTATTACAACACACATGAATTTTGGACTATAGTTAAGAATCAGGAAAGCGTAACATGAGTAAGACCATAGACTGAGATACCAGAGCTATCACACTTATGTCATCTTAACATAGCTGGAATTTTGAGAATAGATAAAGGAATAATGTTAATTGAGATAATTATTATTTTGTTGCTTATATTTTTGTTGTTGTTGTTATGTTGTGAAGATAGTATAATGTACTTCCTGGCTGTCCGTGTGGTGTCGGACGTAAAGAATAGCACCATCCCATATCTTCCCGTGGGTGTCGTAAGAGGCGACTAAGGGACTTACCAGAGAATGGGCAGCAGCGTTCTCTGTGCCTTTGTAACAACCATACTGCGATCGCCAACCCGCCTGCTAAGCGGGGCGATTATGGCAAAACCCCCCTTTGGGAGGCCTATGTCCAGCAGTGGACGTCTTTCGGCTGAAATGATGATGATGATGATGAACCCGTCCCGGTTTCGTACCAGTGCAATGTAGCTCAAACTATACGTATAAACCTTCCTCTTCTTTCGGCTGAAATGATGATGATGACTTCCTGGCTATAATCTTTTTTCAGGTATCAGGTATAAAATTTACCTTACTCATTTACGCCCAAGTACCTATGAAGTCAGATTATTTAATCAGGTATGTATTTTTTACAGGATATTGTTTATTCAGATACTTTTAGTGAGTTATAATTTTAGTCAGACGCTGAAAGTCGGAATTTTTAAGATTTTTTTTTAGTTGCCCTACTTTGGGAGATTCTCCTGTATGCGTTTAAAAATATACAAATTCACACACATAAACAACTAGACCCAGAACAACCAACCTGAAGGTCATACAAATATTTGTTACGTGCGGAAAGTTAACTTGCGACACACAGGCGCACGCTCAGCGATCGACGGTATCAATCAATGGTAGAATGAATTAGTCGACTTCGATCGATAGTTTCTACCAGACCAATCGATCGATGTTAGAATAGATTAGTCGACGTCGATCGAGCTGCTTAATTAGCCGCGCCGCGCGCCGTCCGCTTCTCATTATCACCTGCTGCCCGCACGCGCCCCCGTCTCCGTAATAACAATAGTACGAGCAACATCGAACTGGCCAACGCGTCCTCTTCTAAAAACATTTCGAAAGAAACTGATGGCTTATAGCTGGGGTTAATCGATCAACGTCGACCGATGCCGTCGACCGGCCATCGATCGATTAGTTAGTGGAACGGTATCCGTCGATCAGCAGCTGCCACACCAACTGATTTATGTCGATTGATGGCATCGATCGACGATCGATGGATTCAATTCAAATTTCAAATTTATTCAGGAACAATTCATATTGTGTTTGAAATCAAAAAATATCATAATAAATCACAATCATAAAATTCAACAATAAATTACTTATAGAAAATAATACAACAATAAAATAAAATAAAATTCAATTCAATTTACGAAGTTAATATCATTAAAAATTCAATACTATTACACCAAAATATAAAAAATAAAACATTAATAATATAGCAATATTACCCAGTCTCACATTAATTGATACATTAGAAAATAAATAAAAAATTAAATTGTGGATATGTCATCGTCTATTGAATACAGACATTTCTCCAATAGGAATGCTGGTTGGTGTAGTAATACCCGTACTGCACCAACTGTGTCATCATTGCTTAAGGACTATGGCCTAAGGATAGTGCGGCCTCATTAGGGCCAAATACTTTTAATGGGTTACAGCTTAAGCCAGACGCTTTAATGATCGGAGTTTTAAAGCTATAAATAATTAATATGGCTAAAGGAAAGTGCTATAGGTAATGTTTTCAGCCAAACTAAAACAACGTAAGTCAGGTGACCCTGGGATCTTAAACTATTAGAATTGTTCCTCCCTTTCTAAATTGTTTAGCTTGCTAATTGGGATACCTAAACACAGTGTAGTAAACCTTTTACTGTTGATGACAAGAGAACTTTGTAGGTACACCTACATGACAAAAGGCAATAAAGAGCAAAAGTTTATTAATTACTTTTAGCAAAATACTAAAAAGCTTTTCAGGTGGTAGATGGAGCATACATGTTTTGAAGTGGAGCCCGCGTTTGGGCAAGCGTAGTGTGGGACGACGTGCGGCACGATTGACCGATGATTTGAAGAAGGTGGCTGGCAGTGGATGTGCGCTGTCCAAGACCGGGTTGGTTGGCGATCTATGGGGAAGGCCTACGTTTGGAGTGGCTGATGTGATTGATGATGATGATGATAATGCCTTTTTACATCTGGACATTGTTACTTTTGTTAACATTTTTATTGAAGTGAAACTTCTTATGCGACTTCCAACAAGGTTGCGTTAAACGTTTAACGCTCCTGGGGAGGGGGAATAGAAAGAGACAGAGCGAGAGTGAATGTGTGGCTTCCGCGCGGAGGGACTCCACGCACAAATTTTTTTTATTATAGAAAATATTCGTCTCATTATCTTTTATTTAATTTAAGGGCCTAATTTAAATGGTCAAGAAAGTATTATCTGAAGAATAAATTCACAGCTTTTGTATAGGATACGTGTGAAACCTAAATTTATCCTAAACATAAATGTTATCTGAAAAATCGGCATCAAATTGTAAATAGGGTGAAAGCACCAATTATTGACACTCTAAGGGTTACTATTTAAATTGACAAAGACTGGTAAATTTCCTGTGTCACCAAAGAAAATATTTATTTTTGGTATGATAGATTAGACATCAGTAAATGTTACAAGCGTAAAACAATGGTTTCAAAACGCCATTGAACACCACTTTTCGGATTTAAATATACAGTACGCGATTTACCCAATTATTGACATTCTTTTCCTAATTATCGACATAGCAGATATCCCTATTATTGACACCTCAGACAGATTAGTAATTAACTGCCGTCAGGTTATTGTATATTGTTGGAGAACAACAAAATATAAACAAAATCAGGCCTACTATCTCTTTTATACCCCGTGGGGTGTCAGGGCTAGAACAGCACCCACCCATTTTATCTCAAGGGTGTCGTAGAAGGCGACTAAAGGAAAACCTGGAAGTCGGGCCGTAGCGACTTCCGTGTAAGTACTCAATAATGTCACTGCGATCCCCTGGACGCCTGCCCTGCGTGGGGGATTATGGCAACCTAGACCAAGACGTCCACTGTTGAGCAAAGGCCTCCGCCATAAGGCCCCCCCCCCCCCCCTTATGGCGGAGGCCTTTGTTCAACAGTGGACGTCTTTCGGCTGATGATGATCTCTTTTATTAAATTAGGTAGGTAGGTAGGTAGGTATAACTATTTCAAAATATTTAATTAGGAACTGAAGGTAGGTAGGTAACATAAAAGTATTATTCACTTAAACTTAAAATGAGAAACCTATTAAAATCATTCTTTTGCAGTCAGTTTTCTAATTCAGTCAAAAATCGTTCAATTTCTTCTGTTCATCTTCTTCGATCATCCTCATCTTTCTGACTTTTTTTTGTTTGAGGTGTTTTTACTGAAGTTTTCTTTTTCCTTTGTTCCAGTTGATTTTTCTTGAAGCTTCTTATGTCTTTCCTATTTCCTCTTCTTAATGCATTCTGCCTTTTCTTCTTTAATCCTGATCGATTCGTTTTCCTGTGCCTTCCATTCAGCAGATGTTAATACGCAGGATGCTCGTGTTGTATTTTTCTAATTAAGTCTTCTTTTCTCTTCGGAAACCCCTTTTTGCAGCACACATTGATCCAATTTTCTAAAGCCTTTTCCTCTTCTCTTTGGTCAATATAGTAGCAGAAACTGGCCTAGAATTATGATCAGGGTTTTTGATTTGATAAATTAATTTAGTTCGTGGCACTTATAAAGTTTTGGCCGCAAGTTTTTGGCTCATACCTACATAAGTAAGGCTTTTACTACAGATTCACTATTATATTTCTTCCTCTTTATCATATCTTTAGTTTTTTCCTGCCTCTTTTGTGTATTGCACTATAGTTTCATTCTGGAAAATTTTCGTAAACGCAATGATTACACATATAATTCGCATTTTACCATTTATTAACACAACTTTATACCATTTATTGACACCGTGTCAACATTTGGAACCGCAACGTATAGAAGCTTTGTTTATTATTTATTCACATATTAAATCTTGTCGGATGCAAAAATTATGCACAAAATCATCATAAACAAAAACCATGAAAAAGCCAATTATTGACATGCATGTCGATGATGTGGTATTTCTCATTTTGTGCATACCAAATATTAACATCGTCCATTAATAAATGGAAATGAACAAAATTGCAACTATAATAGTAAAAATATTATGTTCTGTACTTCATGATAATTTAGTCCAACATCAAAATCAACACAATGCCGATTCGAACCTATGAAAACAAACTTAATTAATACACACTCAAACCTTTGCAAAAATTCAAACTTTTAGCAGTTATTTTTATTTTCATCAGCACGCTCTGATCACAACGGCTGTTTTGTCGCCAAATTATTTTTTTTGCCAGTTCTGTGTTGCCAGTATGATTAAAAATAACTAACAACTGGTATTTTGCCACTAAGCAACACCTACATCGGGTTTTTTTCTTATTTTTAGGAAAAATCTACTAAGGTGTCAATAAATTAGGGGGGTGTCAACAATTGGTGCTTTTACGATACTTACCTTCATAATTTAATTTGAATCTATTCGCCATATTAAATAAAATTTCTGAAATTAGATTAGAAAGTGTAAATACTGTCAAATTCAATTCAAATATAATTTTGTACCTGAACTTTATTACTTTCACATGTTTGGCATTGGTAACAGCTGCACTGTAGAACTTAAAGAGGGTTTGTTTCCCAAAAGTTATAAAACAGACATCTTTCTCTTTAAAATAGAACACAAAACATGTATGCTGTAGAACTTCTTAGTTCATTATCATCATGTCAACCTTTCGACACTCACTGCTGGGCATAGGTCTCCCCCAAGGGGGTTCAGCCGTAATCGCCATGCTTGGTCGATGCATGTTGACGATCGCATTAGGTGTTATGGTACTCAGAAGGACGCTGCTGCGCATCCTCTGGTCAATCCCTCTGTCGCCTTTACGACACCCACGGGTAGAAATGGAGTGGTGCTATTCGACACGGCCATTCTTTCCCATACGAAACTACCTCTTGTAAGAGTCAACCAAATTTTCCATGTAAATGACGCTCAAAAGTGCCTAACAAAGGTCTAATTGAACATAATTTGACTTTGTTTTTATGCTTTCGAATACACAGGGTGTCATATAGAAAGTTGATTAAAATCGGCAGACAGATGTTGACACATCACATAACCCTATTGCCGTCCATTGCTGAACGTAGGGCTCCACTAGAGATCGCCTACCAACCCCGTCTTGAGTACTGCGTCCATCCGCTGCCAACCACCTTCTACGACACTCACAGAAGGGAATGGGGTGGCCTATTCTACAACGTGAAACCATACGGGGAACAAACCAGCAGCCTGTATTATAGTTAAAAGTAGGGTAAAGTTGAAACTCCCACAGTGCTTAAAGGAGGCAATTTGAAGAAAAAATTGGCTATTCAAACTTTCCTAGCTGGTATACTCAAACAAGTTTAAAAAAATATAGCTTTATACCGTTATAATATTTAAAATTACAGCATAATAGAGCTACAAATAACAGCTACAGCACATAAATTTTAATTTGCAAAGTAAAAACTACCTACAGCTGATCATAAAAGCTTATACGATGAAAAAACACGGGCATGCGCGACTACACGCTATGTACGTAAATTGCTATCGAGCAAAATTTTCACTTTAGCTCAGTATAAGCCTAGTACGAGCATGCGATTCAAGATGATTTTTTGACTTGAAAATACGACTATCCTACGGCATTAAACCGGTTAACCGGTTTACCTGCTGATATGAGAAGTCAGCAAGTAAAAGGTAAATTCGCCAAATTGCTTAAGCGGTTCTTTCTCAAAAGTTTGTAAACTATGATTATGAATGTGGTTTACAGATGGATGAGGAAGAACGAATGGGCAGTTTTTAAGTAGTTTTATTTTAGTTTTTCTTTAGTGTCCGCAATTATAATAAAATGTATTTTTGTGACTGTATGGTTCGGTTCCCACAGACAAACCGTAAAAACGGTTTTGTGGGGCATAGTTATAAGTTAAGATTTTGTAAACTTTGTTTATAATAAATAAATAAATAATATAATAATTACTTTATTATAGGTTTTAATTTAAACGCTAACCAGGAACACCCGTTGATATGAATGAAGCCTTCAAAATAAATAAATATATGTGTCAAACGGGTGTTTTTAATTTAAATCATATCATTTATTTCAGATACAAATCGATATGTAAATAGGTACATCATAGTTGCAAACTCACATAAATCCATATTAATATTATACAGGGTGGGAATGGCAATAGCACAAAAAAGATCATTGTAGTATTTGATAATTTGGTGTAAATGTTTTAATTGAGAATTAATAATATTAAATTATGACGCCACAAGTTGCCGCTCTTCTCACAAGTTAGAAAAAAACAATATTTATTTCATATGGTGTTTCATTTGGGTTACTTTGATATGCTCTTTAGTATTGACTATTTTTTTTTTTTAATTTTGTTTTTAGGATTTATTTGATAGTTTCAAAATATTCTTATGAACTAGTATTACCCGAACTTAATTTTTTTGTCGTATCGTCGTCTCCACCCTGTAAATGCGAAAGTACGCGCATTAGTTTTTTTTTTTTTTTTTTTAATGGGACAAGCCCGCCACACTATTCCCTAACCACTGTAACTCCTGTAAGCCAGAATCAACAGTGGCGACCACCAGAAAAGCGCCAGAGCAATGAAGCTCGACGAGTCCCAGAGAAACGATTCAACTGTCTTGGATCCCGCAACGAAATTAATCAGTAAAGAACAGCGGAGGAGTAAGAAAGACATATTTTCCACTATGTACGTTCATTTTTTTATGACATTTTCACGGCTAAAGTACTGAACTGATTTTGACTGACCAAACAGGTCCAAAAATTGCAAAAAAAAATCCAAGGCATGTCCCCAGATTTACCACATAGCTCGTTTGAAAGAGGGGATCAAATGCAACATTTTCTTCTATAGAACCAGAAAACCTGTCCCACAGAAACATAGATATTAGCCAAAACGTGACCTTAAGAAAAAGTTGCCAATTCCACTTTTCTTATTGCAGGTAATCAGCCAACACGCGAGTTTGCTTTGTTTGTACATCGTTGTTTAGTTATGTGAGCGAGAAAGTAGTACAAAGCATAGAATTTTCCATTACCTTTTCGCTCACACATGTAGGCGCTTTGAGTTGCTACTGCGCAGTCCTTCTCTAACGCTCTTCGCTTATAATAGTTGTGTACTGTGCGATTATTTCTGTGGATATCCAGTGATAAAGTATCTGACCCTTGCATTACGTTTCCTAGACGACCTGACCTGATGTTTCGTGCATCTGCTGAACAAGTGAGTCTATTGTGTGGAAGATCAGTACTGTTGATCAGAAGAAAAACACTAATTATCCAATCGCTGCAAACAATATAACAGAAAGAGTCCTCATATGAGTAACTTTAAATAAAATGCTTACTACACAATGCAACTTAAACTGTATATCTAGAAATGTGCTCCTGAACAAAGTATTTCAATTATTGCTTACAATAATATACATATAACTTATGTACTTCAGTGTCTAAAGTGATTTCAGTAGTGGTGTGAACTCTATGTATATTCATAAATCAATAATATTTGTTAAAATGGTGTGTATATGAGAGCCTGAAACCTTATGTTTCAGATACAATTTGACGACGCCGGGTTTATCTGCCAGCGTTGCTGGAGACGCGAGGCATACCCACCCAGACGTCAGTTGTTAAGTGGACGAGAACAATATCCACAACTTAATGCCCTACTGAGCAACCAGTAGATCAATCCGTGGCACAACCGGATCAAGCCGTGGCACAACCCGATCAAGCCGAGGCACAACCAAATCAAGCTGAGGTGCCGCATGCTGCTGATCAACTTGGAGCAGTAGTTGCCGAACAAGATATTATTCAAGATATTCAACATTCTATAATACGATTGCCACATGTAAGTCGGGCACCGAATATTTCAAACTCTTGCATTGTTTTCGAATGTACAAACGAGACAAGGCTTCGGATACCAAAAAATCCGTATGTTGAAAGATTTTAACTACTACGCACCACTTTCTGAACGCGTTTGTTGCAGTACTTTGCTCTTGAATGATTTTAAAGTTTTATTGTCAGCCAGAAATGTAAATAATGACTTTAACGAAGCTCAAATCATGAACATGATACATATTTAAAAATCTATGCCGTAAGAGGGAACGTTGGATTTTGAAAATGTGGAAACAATAGATCCAAACGAAGTATACTTTCTAACTGGTCGAAATATCGAACAGTTTTACAGAATTTTTGAAAAATGCCGTTTTTGTCTAGAAGTAGCAAAAGACCCAAAACTTTAGAAAGAGACATGAAAACGGCAAGAGACTGTATAAAAGAAGATTTTATACCTCTACATTTGGATTGGAATCATATCACAAGGGAGCAAGTGCTTAGGCGAAACCATTATATACCACAGGCACTGTTCAGAAACCCAGAACAAAATAAATGCATAGATAAACTTGATGGTACCTACTTCAAACTCGCAACCGGTTAGACTGGAAGCTGACCCCGAAATACTTGGGAAAAGGCTACGCAGATGATGACGAAATTCTGGCTATTAAGAGGGAAAGTTCAATTTAGATATACCTAAAGCCGGATTTATCTCACATTTATATTCTTGTAAAGTCAGACCACCTAGGGTTGGAGACTCTAAATAATTATTACTGCTCATGTAAATAGCAGACGTAGTTTGGGTACGTGTGCACATGTAATGTCTATCGTGTGGTTTTTGGCGTATGCGCGTGAAAATATTGATCATCCAGCACAGTTTTTAGACAAGACTGTAATCGATGAAAATGTTTTTTTAATACTATGCACTTTATTATAATCTGTACAGAATGGTCGTTGTTTGAAAATAAACGGCTTTTAAGTAACTACGTCGTTTTTTAATTTCATTATTCATCATAATGATTTTTTTATACAATAGTTTTAACGCATAGACATAAGATACTCGAAAAACTGATGCAAGCAAAAGAGTTTCGTTGCAGTGTTAAATAACCCGGAATTACTCTGTAACTGTGGGTTAAAATTTGATGAGTATTTACACACATAGTTAGTCCAACATTATAAGTCTACCAACAATAGAGACAACCCCGGGGGCAGCAGATTTTTTTTGAGCCAGAGCCCATATATATTTGGTCATTCTCCTTTGCTGCAGACTAAGCTGAAACCCCAACGAAGGATCAGTCTAAGCTACCTACTTATAAATTTGTGTGTGTACTTGGTCTGCATCCACGATAACCTACTTTCACGCGCGCAAGAGATAATAATAAAATAAATTTTATAAAAAACGATGGAATTTACGTTTCGTTTTCCCCGCTTCACTCATGCTAGGCCATCAACTGAAAAACGTTACTACGCGGTTAAGTAATAAAAATATATTAATGCATAAAATGAACTGATGATGGTCACAAACCAACGAAGAGTGGAAGGAAATGGAAAGAGATCGTAAAAGCAGTAACTCGCCGTACCTTACCGTGGATCGTGCTCTTACTAATGAGAGCACAAACAGTTATTTTAACGATAGCACTTAGAGCGGCCATGTTTCTTTATAAAACGAGTCGTTTAGATTACTGACAGTAATCAACCACCAGAGCTTGGTGTAAAAAAATCTAGTTTCTTACTGAAAATCTTGGCAGGTTTTACTTTTTCTTACGATTTATTATTGGAATGGCTACATGAATGTAGCCATTCTACATGGCTACATGAATGGAATTTGACGACACGGTTGGTGCTGTGGCTGAGCGATCGACTGCTGCGCAGCGTGTTGCGGGTTCGATTCCCGCCCAGGGTAAACATTTGTGTGATGAGCACTTGTGTTTGCCTTGTGTCTGAGTGTTGTTTATCTTTATATGTATGTATTTATAAAAAAAAATGTATTTGTGTATGTATATCAGCTGCCTGACACCCATAGTACAGGGTCTCCCTTGTTTGGGGTCAGATGGTCGTGTGTGAAAATGTCCCCACATATGAATGAGATTTCTTTAAAAATTTGCAATATTTTTTTACGCATTTTTTTTTTGTTCTTTTTACGGTTCCGTAGCCAAATGGCAATAAACGGAACCCTTATGGATTCGTCATGTCTGTCTGTCTGTCTGTCCGTCCGTACGTCACAGCCACTTTTTTCCGAAACTATAAGAACTATACTGTTGAAACTTGGTAAGTAGATGTATTCTGTGAACCGCATTAAGATTTTGACACAAAAAAAAAACAAACAATTTTTGGGGGTTCCCCATTCTTAGAACTGAAATTATTTTTTTTTTCATCAAACCCATACGTGTGGCCTATCTTTGGATAGGTCTTCAAAAATGATATTGAGGTTTCTAATATATTTTTATTCTAAACTGAACCGTTTGCGCGAGAGACACTTTAAAAGTGGTAAAATGTGCCCCCCGCCTGTAACTTCTAAAATAAGAGAATGATAAAACTAAAAAAAAATATATGATGTACATTACTATGTAAACTTCCACCGTAAATTAGTTTGAACGAGATCTAGCAAGGAGTTTTTTTTTAATACGTCATAAATCGTAAACCGCAATTTACCTTTCATTTAATCAACTCAAATAAGAACTTTTATATTACGTTACTTGTTAATCTATTTATCTACATGTGTGCCAAATCACCACCACCCTTACCAGATGTACCGACGACATTGTCAAGGTCGCGGGTAACAGGTGGATATAAGTGTCAGGTTGCCGCTCGTAGTGGTTTTCTATGGTGGAGGTCTTTGTTCAACAGTAGACATCTTTCGGCTAATGATGATGAAGATGATGTACTACATTAATAGCTGAATACATACAATTTCTAGGTTGATCCTAATATAGAATTTGTTCCTAATGATAAGTACAATGATTTTATGGTAAACAAACCCTAAAGTTGGAAAGAACTGTGGCGTTACTGAAACTAGTCTACTGGTCTACTAAAGGTCACCAGGATGAAAATTCGTGACTTGTAGGTATTTGGTCATACAGGATGTTTGGTAGATCGATGCAAAGCCGTAAAGCGGAGCTAGTATAGACCATTTACAACCATTTGAACCGAACTTGTCTTAGCCGAAGTGTGACTATTTTTTTTTTGCAAAATGTTTATGATTTTTGATGACAAAACCCAAAATATTGCAGTTAGTTGCAAAGAATGACCAATTTGAAAGATAAGTCATTTATTTTATTTGGTTCACATAATGTGTAAACAATGTAATAAAACATAATTAGGGGATCTGTGTGATAAGACATTTTTTTTACAGGCATATAAAGTCAAAGACATTTTTAAAGATTTCAGAAATCTGTTTTTAGATGGCATGAAAAAAAAATCACGGATGGTGCTTTTTTTGTTCAAACATTTTTTAAAACATGTCTGGTTATTGTTCTTCCTTTCGAGGTATCAACTACGAGGATAGCTCACCAATTATTGAAATTAGGACCTACAAACCAAATTAAGGGAGAAAATTAATTTTTTTGGCGAATTATTTAAATGGAAATTATAATTCAAATCATTTATTATTCGTGTTCAAAATGTTCGCCGCGGTCTCTAACATCAACACGGGCCCGCACACACTTCTGTTGTTGTTATTTTTAACTTCATCTCCAATTTCATCGTTTCAAACGCTGAATTAATTATCTCAATCAATTCTTCTTTCCTGTTTATTTCCACATTCGTATAAACTTCCATGGCCCAACCCCACACGTAATAGTCAAGCGGAGTCAGGTCGGGTGACCGGGCGGGCCAAGGGATTGGCCCGTCTCTGCCGATCCGGCTGTTAAGGAAGCAATTATTTAAGTGCTCCCGTACCTTTAATGTCCAATGCGCTGAACAACCATCTTGTTGAAAGAAAACTTCTCGGTTTCTCTAGCGAATATCGGGGCTACGAATTCAGACGACTTGTCTGACTGAAATCTTTTTTTTACAGACATTTAAAGTCAAAGACATTTGTCTTTGACTTTAAATGTCTGTAAAAAAATTGTCTTATCACACAGATCCCCTAATTATGTTTTATTAGATTGTTTACGCATTATGTTACCCAAATAAAAAATAATAATAAAGACTTATCTTTCAAATTGGCCATTATTTGCAACTAACTGCAATATTTTGGGTTTTGTCATCAAAAATCATTAAAATTTTGCTAAAAAAAATTAGTCACACTTCGGCTAAGATAAGTTTGGTTCAAATGGATGTAAATAGTCTATACCTACTAGCTCCGCTTTGCATCGATCTACCAAACATCCTGTATAATTTACAATAATAATAATATCACCTCGTTTGGCTGATGATTGATTGCCAAGTCCTACATTAGACTTGGTAATTGGATTATTCTATTATAACTTGATACCTAATCGACACTGTTTTCACTCATTACTTCGTTAACAAATACTCGTATAATTTAGTCCAACATAAAAGCTGAACCTTATTCCTTATGATACAGGCCAGACTTAGATATTATACACGAGCAACTCGAGCAGTTTAAGGTATTGATCAAAACACATGGAAAGCTCGAGCAGTCATATTCGAACAGCTTGACGCTGCCATTTGATGAACTGAACTGCTGCAGCCGTCAGTTTCAACTGCTAGATCAGTCACATTTTTCGCAATAAGCGTGCTACGCGGATGTGGGAAAAAGAGAGCGGGCGGAACAGTCGACAGCTCGTGAATTTTGCAACTGCTTTAGCATTCCCATGTATGTATGTAAATAAAAGACTATAGTTCACTATGCAGTCACAGTTTGAAGCAGTCGATCCTGACTGCTTTTGGGTGCCCGTGTATGACCGGCTTTAGGTTATACTAATTGAATGATGTCAGCCGCAATGCTAACAATGCTATATAATCCTCGATTATGTAATAAATATTTATTTTAATTTTACCTATGGAGGGTAGATAGAGGTAAAGAGAAATATCTCATATGGGTGGAAAGTTGAAAAAGTGTACAGCTTAAGCAGTAAAAAACGGTTCCAAAAAAGACTACCGCCTTCAAAATCTAAAAAACCTAAATAACTTTAGCACAGAACAGACATGACTTTGGATTTGGGAGTCGGTGGCTTTGCTCTTTTGTTGTCTTTAATTGCCACCGACTTCCAAATCTAAAGTCATGTGTGTTCTGGGCTAAAGTTATTTATCACTTTTTAGATTTTGAAGGTGGTTGTGTTTTTGGAATAAAGCTTTTTATTTATCAGTTTTTAGGACCTTCTTATCATCCAAATCCATTAAGAACCGGCAACACAGTTAACACAGAGGTACTCCAAAGATTCAAGTAACTAAAACGTCGTCTATGTAGATTTTTTTGGGATTGTGTTGATTTTTCAAAAAGTGCGGAATTAAAATTTTCTCTGAGGCTTACCCTATCCATAAGAAAAAGAATTTTCAAAATCGGACCACATATCGCGTAATAAATATTCCAAAACAAACTACAGTCGAATTGAGAACCTCACTTTATTGAAGTCAGTTGAAAACCTGCCAAAATAGCGTTAGCGTAGACACGGGGTATTGATATGAATTTAGCAGTTATTATTTTTTTCTTTTTTTTTATCATTTGATAGGCATACGTTTGACCACTATCTCACCTGATGGGAAGCGATGACGCGGTCTAAGATGGAGCACGCTTGCCTAGAAGTAACCTATTCACTCTTGACTTAAAGACTCCCGGGTTGTAGCAATCAGGAAACACAGACTCAGGCAGGGAATTCCACTCCTTAGCACAATGAATGTGTTCCCAAAACGTTTTGTGCGTGTGGGTGGGATGTGGGGATGATCGCCATACGTCTTGTGGTCCGATGATGGAACGGGCTCGGTGGAATTAAATTATGCAATTCCGTCGCACACTCCCCGAAAAGCAACCGATAGAAAACCGACAGGCCAGCAACTCGGCGTCGATGCTCAAGACTTTGGAGCTTTGACTCGACGAGCCTATCATTGCCAATGATCCCCTTGGCTCGTTTCTCAATTGACTCTAGGGCATCAAGCTGGTATCTGGCAGATCCGTCCCAAAGATGAGAGCAGTACTCCATACGATCAAACTTGCGCTTGATAAAGTTTAAGCAGCTGTTCCAGCGTGAAGTACCGTCTCACCTTTGCTAAGATCCCCAACTTTTTGGCAGCCACTTGAGCCTTTGCCTCTATGAAAGAAGAGAGTTAATGACGGATTGAAGTATACTCAGTTAGAATATGTTTACCCGGTCGCTATTGTAGCGCCTCCCTTATTTAACACACTTAATTTAACGGACACTTTTTGATACACTGAGACATAAGTCATTTATTTCTTAACAATGATACATTGTGTCGAAAAGTATGTTAGAACAAGACATAATACAAATAATTCATAACCAAGTAACCATTGTCATAATAAGAATAATAAATTAATACATTTGATTTTTAATTAATGTCATAAAAATAATAATAAGACACAGACAGACAGACAGTTCTCTTTACCTTCTATAATTTTACCAAAACGTTAATCTGCGCCAGGAGATTATAATAAGAAAAGATGTAAACACCGCGTGTATGTGTTGTGGAACACAAATGTATGGATCAACAATTTTGTCGCTATTTCAGGGTTTCTCACTTTGTTAAAGTTGTACAGCGACCAGCACATCATTATCATCACCATCAGCCGAAAGACGTCCACTGTTGAACAAAGGCCTCCCCCCATAGAACGCCACAACGAGCGGCAATCTGCCGCTTGTATCCACCGGTTACCCGCGACCTTGTCAATGTCGTCGGTCCATCTGGTGGGAGGCCTACCAACGCTGCGTCTTCCGGTTCGTGATCGCCACTCGAGAACCTTTCTTCCCCCTCGGTTATCCATTCTTCGAGCGATGTAGCCTGCCCATTGCCACTTCAACTTGCATATTTTGAGAGCTATGTCGGTGACCTTAGTTCACTTTAGTTAACTCTGAGCATAGCTCTCTCCATGGCTCGCTGCGTGACTCTGAGCTTCTCTAGGAGGCCAGCAGTAAAGGACCACGTTTCTGTGCCTGTGGTTATAAACAGCACATCAAGCTACAAAAATCTGTTAAATTTACTAGAATACTACTTTTATTTAATTTTTTCGACTAAACTTTGAGAGTTTTGGACTCGAAACTGATGCAGAACGGACGCAGTCTGCGTCTAAAACTTTCAAAATTTAGTCGAAAAAATTAAATAAAAGTAGTATTCTTTCAAAATTAAAAAAAAGGCGTATACTAAAAGATAGATAATAAAATTGTCTGTATGATAGTGTAAGTTTCGGATAATTATACCCGGTAGATTTTGTGTGATTGTCAATGTTTTGTCCGCGTCAGACACAACTTCACGAGTTAATTAAACTATTTAATATGAACTTAATCAAAAATATTCACTTTCTATATGATTAAGAGAATGTTCTAGTTTAACATATATTTTTTTCAAATCATTTACACTGCACATTTTGACGTGATTGTCAGTTTAAAATCTGTAAAAGTCGTATATCGTCGCCTTAATGGGTAGTGACTAAAGTTCCAAGTAATCTTGCCCCGATACGCCACTTATTAATTGCCAGCCGACGATTATGAACAAAGCTATGGCAATTATAGTTATTGCATTGCATGGCATATTATGCAAAACACCATTAACTTTAATTGGTTTTCTGTTCAGGGTGCCTCACAAAATGGATACTTTATCGTACAAATATTGAGTTTCTACTTTTTAATTATTTTTTACGACACATTCGTTAGTTTAATCTATACATATAATAAAAAGCTTTTTATAAAAAAGACAACCGCCTTCAAAAAGTGAAAAATAACTTTAGCACAGAACACACATTGACTTTAGTTTCGAAATTCAGTGGCTTTGTTCTGTTTGTTGTTTTGTATTGCCACCGACTTCCGAAACTAAAGTCAATGTGTGTTCTGTGCTAAAGTTATTTTTCACTTTTTGAAGGCGGTTGTCTTTTTTATAACCACTTTTTAGTACCACACGGAAGCACTAGCTTCCAAATAAAAAAAGAATCATCAAAATCGGTTCACCCAGTCCCGAGAAATCAAGTAACAAACATAAAAAAAAAAAAAAAAAAAAAAATACAGACGAATTGATAACCTCCTCCTTTTTTGAAGTCGGTTGAAAACAGTAACAGAACTGTGTCTGTACATTGAATATATTTAAAAAATAATAATTGAGGGGTGTTTAGGAACAGTAATAGAGCACGAATCCAAAAAAAAAAATCTGTCTGTTTGTCTGTTTGTTTGTACACGCTAATCTTCGGAACTACTGGGCGGATTTGAATGATTTTTCTTTTGTTGTATAGGTATTGAGTCTGGGCAACATATAGGCTATAATTTATCTTGGAAACTTGAACACCTGATGCAGAACCGCAACAGGCCAGCTAAACTATAAGAGATACAAAAATGGTACCATAGCAAAAATTGTTCCACGTGATGAGCACTTTCTGCTGACAGAATAAATTTGAAGATCTGGAACACCTGATGTGGAACTCCAAGAGCCCAGCTACACCATGACACATATAGGAATGACGTCTTAGCAAAAGTTGTTCGGTCTGATAGGTATTTCCTGTTGACTTATAAAAATCGAAGATCAGAAACATCTGATGTGAAAATCAAAGCTATCACTAATTTCACTGTATCTTATAAAATAACATAAGCTGGGAGTACCTCCACACGGTGAAGGCGGTAACAGTTTAGGACTGATTTTTGATGACGATGGTATATCATTGAAAATTTGACTCTACTGGCCAAAATTCCCATTTATTTTTTTATTTTATCGAATCAATATGCCTTCGGCTTATGTTATTTGGGTGTTTAATTTCTTTTTCCATTTATCTTCATGACACGGTGGCCTACCCGGTAACGCAGGCAGTCACTTAGATTTTAATTGATCAGGTATCTTTTTTACAATAAAACTATAACCATGCCTAGAAAGAGGTCAAATCTTTCCCAATGTTCCAAAGGAGCTAAAATATTGAGGATCATAAGATCCCAAGAATCTACCGAAGAGCGTCAGGAGAGACTTGATGCTGTTCGAAAACATCAGGTTGCAACTCGCTCCGTGGAAACCTCTTCAGATCGCGAAGCACGCCTGCGTTCTCAGCGTATTTATGCATCTACATCCAGGTCTCTAGAGACCAGTGAAGAGTATGATGCGCAACTGACCGCTGATCGTGAACGTCATACATTGTCTCGCGAGTCGGAGACGTTCACGGATAGAGAATTGCGCTTGAGTTCTCAGCGTATTCGCACATCTACTAACAGGTCTTTTGAACCGAATGAGAACGTGATGCACGACTAACTGCTGATCAAGATTATCATACACTAGCGACCCGACCCAACTTCGCATTGGACTATATAGCCTTCCTCGGTAAATGGACTATCCAACACAAAAATATTTTTTAATTCGAACCAGTAGATCCTGAGATTAGCGCGTTCAACCAAACAAACAAACAAACTTCAGCCTTATAATATTATAGTATAGATTGTCCCGAACACGCCCACAAGAAAATATTCATAATCAGTTAGAAAGTGAGAGAAAAAGAATTGCTGGAGTACGGCATGAAGAGACAGAAGAAGAGCGCAACGAACGTTTGAATTCTGATCGACTTCGACATTCTCTGAACAGAATGTCGATATCATCTGAAGAATCGGATGTGTCTCAAGATATAGCCGTAGGTCATGGCAACCTTCCTTGCGTTGGTAAGGAACGGAGTTCATTTACGTATACTCCTATGATTGACTACGCTACATATTCCGCCATCGGAAGTATGATTCAAAATTGTACTTTTTGAACGTCTCGAATCATCTCGCGCATCCCGTTGTTTTCCCGTCCCCGGGCTCTTAGAATTCGACATCAGACGTTTCAGATCTTCGATTTTGCCGACCCCTTTGTCGCTGGCATAAGCAACAGGATCCGCGTACGATGTCGCGGGCAGAAGCTAGTAACTTAAATAAAAGCATGTTTAGACGGCCAGTTATCAAATTTTTAAGAAAGTTCGAATTGGGTAGATTACAAACTTAACCTTTATTTCCTAGACGTCTTTAAAATGTTCTTGAACTTTGCCCTAAGAACCCAAATTTTCAAGTTACTGTAACATTTGAATTTTAGTTGCTTTCAAATCAATAAATGTTAGTCAATTGAGTTGACAAATGAGTAACTAGAATTGACGTCATAAGTATTGCCATATGAAATTTGTAGGGATTCCCGTTTTGACAGCTCATAAAAAGTATGGCAATAAACTGATTAGTGATGTCACCAACTTTATTTTTAGTCTCAATCTGTCAAAATTCCTTTAGTTAACCAACATTTTTGACAACTTTTTGACATTGATAGTCACTGAAATGAAATTGCCACTGAATTGTACGTTTTTAACTCCCGACGAAAACAGAGGGCTGTTCTAAGTTTCACGTGTGAATTTGTGTAACGATTTGTGTTTGTCTGTGGCATAGTAGCAGACGAACTGCTTAATCGACTTTGATTTAGGTACTTTTTTTGTTGCAAGGTGAATTAGAGTGTTCTTAGCAAGAACATCCAATCAGCCGTTTTTATCTACGGGTGTTTTCCTTCTCTTTCAATGTGTTCATACAAATGATTAACATCCTATCAAATCATTTGACATCGTGTAAAATTAACAGTTTTTTTAACAATTATTTGTGTAACGTTAATTGAAACCAAACAAATTGATGGGCAGTTTAATGTTTGTATACTCATTCTGCAATGCAGCTGTTTACAGCAAACAAGTCGATGCTCCGTTGAAAAACTAAACTTTACTCGAAGTAAATATTGATTTTGTTAGGTTTTTTATTCAATCACCATTTTACAAAATACCGCCGGATTCCCGTTACGCCTAATTGACAATTAAAAAACAGATACTTTTAATAATAATAATACCAGTCTATAATTGCTCCACTGCAGGGCAAAGGCCTCTTCTCATACAGAGAAGGCACGAACATTGATCACCACGTGCGCTCAAGGTGGATTGGCGATTTCAGACTTATATTATTTACAAGTCCAGGTTTCCTCACGATGTTTTCCTTCACCGATGTCAATGATGTCAAAGAAAAATTTCAAAATATATGAATTGGAAGAAAAAGTCACATTGGTATTTGCCCGGTTTCGAGCCCACAACCATGAGAGGCGGGTGCCTTAACCATTGGGCCATCATGACAGTCAACTTTTACTTACACTTAAATAAAAAAAAACGATTTAATCTTTTCTCAACCATGTTGCAGTCGGCTTCCAGTGTAACCGCATGCAGCTGAATACCAGTATTTTACATGGAGCGACTGCCTTTCTGACCTCTACAACCCTGAGTTGGGTGGCACGGTATCTCTTGGTATAGTCCGATTCAAACTTAATGGCGGCTGTGAAGTGAGCAGTTGGCTGCGCAGTACCCCACCCCTCACCCCCGCTGACACGTAAAATTGTTACTGCGCAACCACTCGCGTCGTGTTTAGAGTCGCCATTAAGTTTAAACGTACTGTAAGACTGGTGGTCAGACTCTCTGGTTTCGGCCTACCCACAACGACTTTCGAAGATCTACGAATGACAGAAAGCACGTAAAACCGTAAGTCCCAGATCTACGGTTTGACGTGCAATCTTGTTTGTGTTTCGGTATGAAATGTATTGGACCCATTTATGGATCGATCGTGGCAAGGTTTGCTTAATGATGACTGCGATCCGTCTGGCATTTACTTAGCCACGAACACCTCATAAAACTCACGTAATAATAAAAAAACAAGTAATATTAAGCTTAGAATACATAGATTGTAAGCTTAAGCTCTGTGCGGTATTGTACCGTGCAGCTTTTACTGATAGGATGCTATGATATTAAATGATACGAGTCCATGAAGGTTCAACAGTTTATTACACTAAGTTAACACCAAAGCTCAAATAGAGATAGTTTTTAAGAATAAATGATAGATGATACTGATATGATATTGATACGTGAGAACACGCGGTGCGTTCGATGACCGGTAGTGAACTAAATTGTAAGTAAGTGAAAATGAATAATTAATATTGGCGGATATGCTGACATGGTATGTACAATAATTTCGCAATGTACGGTTGCACCGTACAAGCTCTATACACACATATCAGGGCCGTGCCTGGGATGTAGACGGACCGTGTCCGTGGTCGTACTTAAAAAAAATATCGTTGTGAACATTTTATATGAACTCGATCACACACGTCCGTGTCCGGGCGCTGACGAACATTCCAACCACGTTGCGCATATTTAAAAAAATTAATGCGTTTTAATAGAAACGATACGCATATATGTTAAATATATAACAAAATGGTGACTGAGGGTTACAGGTTAGAAGGTCGCGGCCTGTCCACGGTGCGGTCACATACCTGACGTGTGTGAACAAAAAGTCCCTGACGCAGCCCTGACGGGACCCGGATGCATGGTCTTAGCACGGCCACGGCTCTGTCATGTTCTGGGCACGGCCCTGATATATGTGGATAGACCTTTACTGTGCCTGACAGGGTCCATGATTGTGGATTGCAATAAATGTGATGGAGCGCAGCATCCTGAGTATTAGATTAATGGACCACGTTAGGAATACAGCGCTCGAAGATACACATCACCGACATCACCCATAAAGCTGCCAGGCTGAAGTGGGACAGGGCCGGCCACGTCTGCCGCATATCAAACAGATCGTGGGCTAAAACAACTACAATGTGGGTCCTAGAAAACGTCCAGAAACATCGTGGTAGACCTTGGCGAATATGGCGACATGAGCTTGACGCTTACAGGAGGGATTGGTCCACACTAGCTCTGTTTGGGGAGGATTGTGAAGGATAAAGGGAGGCTTCTGCCCTAAAGTAGGACACCATCATCATCTGCCTAGCCTTTTCCCAAGTATATTGGGGTCGGTTTCCAGTCTAACCGGATGCAGCTGAATACAAGTGTTTTACATGGAGCGACTGCCTATCGGACCTCCACAACCCAGTTACTGGGTTACTGGGTATGGTGAGCTCACATGCCCGCAATGTGCGAGGGTTTTCACAAAGAAGACTGGTTACATAACCCACATGCGAGCTCACGAACGTCAGCTACAGCGGAGCTGAAGCAATCGCCTTGATCATCATCATCACTGGGTAACACGATGCCCCTTGGTAAGACTGGTTGTCAAACTTTCTGGCTTCTGACTATACCATAACGACTGCCAAAGATCTACAAATGACAGCCGGGACCAACGGCTATACTTGCTAAAGCACGGAGGGAAATAGGTATGCGGTGTGATTACTTGATTAGCGTAGCTTAACCTATGACCAATCGATCTGTATGGCTTTAATTTAGCCATGAGCTCCTCAAGTAGGACACCACAGGCTAAAAATGAAATGTATTGAGTATTTTTGTCACATTTTTTTTAGTTCGAGAAACGGCGGTTGTGGTTGTTAGAAGTCGAAATATTCCAAAACTAGATGCTGAAAGTTCCTAACGAACGAAAATTCTCGTATTGAAAAGCATAAAATACGAAGATAAAAATAAACTTATACTCACAATACACGTTCAATGGTAGTTTGCTTTCAATACTGGAATGGTTGAAGTTCGGATGTTCCGCTTTGCACGTGAGGATTTGACCGTTATGCTCTTTGAATGGCGTCCATTGAAGCAGTGATTCTGTCTCGTTCGCGTCTTGTATACCCTGTGGTGTAATGGATTTTGTATTAGATTTTGATGATAATTTAACACTTAAGTTAACGTTAGTAAGATTATATAATATAAGCTTTAGCTTTGTATAAATTATTATATTTCAATTATGTAAATGTGAGAACTATGGAGACATTTATTTAATGTGTTTGACATAAATGAGCATGGCGGTTGAGAGCATTGTCATGCTCGCTTAAATGTCTCGCTGATGGTGGCGTGTGGGTTAGGTCATTCGGTTCCCTTCAAAATGGTTGAGCTAAATGGTGCTGTTCCGCGCGTCATGTTCATGAACGAGCGCTGTCAGTTGAGATTGGTCATCTCTTAACTGCCATGGCTTTAATTTTAATGTTTTTGATTTCTCTTCACTTACATTCTTTTCACATATAGAAGCAACACAAATAATGTAAAGGATTTTGTAAAAGCTTGATTGAAAGAGTGTCCGTGGAGTTTCTTGCTCATTACTCTCCATAGAGACCTACCCTACGTTTTGCGAGCAACTAGCTTTGTAGTTTCAATGAAATGCAATGGGCACATCTCATAAAGTACAAAATTATACTTATACCTTTACTGTCTTTAAATGAAAGCTACCCAAAGAATTCTCAGACACAATATTTCCAAAGAATTTCAAGACTGCGACTCTAACGCGGGCATTAAATTTTATCGCAAGAGCCAAATGTTTTTCTTAAATGGTCACTTATCATCATCATCTTTCTAGCCTTTACCGCTTGGTAAAGGCTAGAAAGATGATGATGATGAACACACACACCGGTATTCAGCTGCTTAGCTGAATACCGGTGTGTGTGTTCTTAAAAGGTCACTATTTAAATTTATCAATCTCATTGTGAAATTATTCAATTTTGTCTATATTTATTTGATTTTGAATACTATGGATGCTACAATATATATTTTTTTTAATTTGACTTGTAATTTTCTAATATAATAAATGTGTTTTTAAATGAAATAGTTACAGTTAGTTTTCTTGGTCAACCACCATACAACGCCATTACCATATTACTTACCATATTACTTTATTGGCCATACAACGTGGTAATGCTGCTCGCCTTTTGGGTTCTTCTCCTATTGAGAGCGATGCGGACGAGTTTTTTGATGATGCCCTTTGCCTTTGCCTTTGCTGTATGGTGTCGGACGTAAATAATAACACCAGCCTATGTGGGAAGGGGGTGGGTGTCGTAAGAGGCCACTAAGGGTCTCACCAGAGAATGGGCAGCTGCGTTCTCTGTGCCTTTGTAACAACCATACTGCAATCGCCAACCCGCCTGTCAAGCGTGGCGATTATGGCAACCCCCTCTTCCCTTGGGGAGGCCTATGTCCAGCAGTGGACGTCTTTCGGCTGAAATGATGATGATGACTTAGTCCTTGAAATATGGACTATTGTACGTGAGCCATGGCGGCCGTTACTCCAACCAGCCCACCTCCCTCCAGAACCAGATCAGTCTTCCCAGTCTTCTTCAGTTTGGTAGTAATGTATAATATCATCATCATCATCATCATGTCAACCATTTGACGCCCACTGCTGGGCAGAGGTCTCCCTCAAGAGGGGTTTAGCCGTGATCGCCACCCTTGGCCAATGCATGTTGGCGATCGCAGTAGGTGTTATGGTACTCAGAAGGACGCTGCTGCCCATCCTCCAGTCAATATCCCTCTGTCGCCTTCTACGACACCCACGGGTAGAAATGGAGTTGTACTATTCGCGACCGACACAACTCGTTAACTTAAAAGTTTGATTTTTTACAGTTATTACTTTCTTAATATTGTACATTTTTATATTGTGAAAAAATTGTCTATAAATTAATTTTAGTAAAATATAGTTGTTTTGTAGAAAAAATGCTTTTTTAAATATAATTCATTAAGGTAGGTACATTCTAAAAAAAATATAAATTTATCAAGACACTGCAAAATCACTGCTGCATATCAAAGGCATCTTCAATCATTACAATGATCACAGTGTGTTTTTGGAACGAGACAAACTATTTTTTTTTTCTGGACGTTCGACGTTCTCGATTACCTCGCCTCTTCTAGTTCAATAAGCATTTCCAACACTTTAATAAATGTCTCAAGCATTTGGGTGGCGAGTGATGCGTTGGTAAAATGCGGCTGTTGCATGGCATCATTTCAAGCAGTTTCTACATAAATAAATGCTTTAATTTTAACTTACCGTTTCTTTGGTAATGGCATCTACTTTCTTCCCTCCCAACCACCAAGTGATGGTTGCTGGAGGTCTTGCTCCTGTGGTTCTACACCACAATTCTGACTTTCTGCCAACTGACAGAGGCTGTTCTCTCGAAATTATTTCCACTCCCAGTGGTTTCACTGAAACAAACATTGCAATATTAAATTTTGTAGATACGTTTTCGTTCCGCATATTCGTTGCTTATTATTTCATAGAGGTTTCGTTGGGACGGATGCTGAGTAGAATTAATTTACGTTATTATTTCGTGATTCCAGTATGGTTCCCGTTGATCCCGTGGTAAAAGTTGTTCATAATAATTATTATGCTTTCAGATTTAGGGTGAAATACCGGATATAATTACCGGATTATAATTTACACGGTGCAATGGTACATTGTGACAAAAAAGTTTCCAATGGATTTAGTATATAATGCCAAAATTTATCGTCGGTTATTTAAAAAAGCTTCGGTTCGGAACCCTATAAATCACGAATTCCATACATAAGTGCACACCACGGGCAAATGTGTGAAACAGTTGATGGTAAAGTTTTTTTTTTTTTATCTATTGATAGGCATACGTTTGACCACTATCTCACCTGATGGGAAGCGATGATGCGGTCTAAGATGGAGCACGCTTGCCTAGAAATAACCTATTCACTCTTGCCTTAAAGACTCCCAGGTTGTAGCTATCAGGAAACACAGACTCAGGCAGGGAATTCCACTCCTTAGCAGTACGCACAATGAATGTATTCCCAAAACGTTTCGTGCGTTTATGTCACGATGCCCATTTCAGCGGGTATTTAAGACCGCTTCCTATAAATATATCTATGGATTGAACTTAGCATATAGCCAATCGGTGACCGAGTTAGTAATTTCGGCCATTGATTCGTTGTGGACAAGGACCGATCTGCTGCTACGTCTAGAGATATATTTATAGATGTAGGGCTTAAGTCGACATATTAACCGGATATTAACTTCATTTCATTATAAATAAGGCCACGAATTATAGTACACAACTATTTGGTGGTATAGTGATTTGATTAGCAGTTGTATTTCGCTCAAAAACTCACAATAGTTGACCGTGTATTCGTTAATCTGGGAGAATAGGTAAAATGTTAATAAAAAGTTTTATATGAGTAAATAATTATGGAGATTCTTGGCAAACTTTCTCCATACAGACCCTTGCAACCTTTTTAAATAAATCGTCCAGGTACAAAGGTTATTGTACCAAAGTAATAAACGTTTAAATAACTCGGACAACAAAAACAAGGCATTTGTATTCACAAATGAGTTCGTGTTGTTATAATTTCGATACGATCTTTCACGACAAGGTAACTTAAACTACCAATCAAAAGTTTACCTGAAGGTAACTGGTAAATTCAAACCTTTTTAGTTAGTAGTTCGCGCTCTATTTGTGATCGGTTTTGATTTACAAGTTTAAATGTAAAAGTACAAAAAACTAATAAATAATAAAATAAATAAATAAAATTCAGTAATTTCAGGTAACGAAATTCATACAGGTTAAAATTACAAATTCAAATAACACTAACATTATTTAATGAAGGATCTCCACATTGGAGAAGATATTCTATCTGCAACAGACTTCAGAATTCTATTGCAGCTGCCACGTGTTCTGCAGATCAGGGATACCGTTTTCTTGCGGATGACGGCATAAAAGCCATCAGTGCGATACAGGGCAAACATCCCCGATGCACTACAGCCCCAATATCATCCTGAAGATGTTGTTATACTGGACGCGCAGGACATCCAGCGACCTCTTGGTGTGACTGACCCACAGATTTCCCGTATAAAAACTTTGACAATACGCCTTAAATAATGTTATATTAACTTGTTCCGAGCAGCAGGAGAATCTGCGGGCCAGCATATTACCTCTGACCGCTAAAGCCCTGCGCTCCTTCTCAATATCTAGATCGTCTTCAAGAACTTCGGTAGGTAATTAAATAGGTACTAAACTAGGCCCTTCTATTTAGCATAAAAATATATATTTTTTAGTTTTATCATTCTCGTATTTTAGAAGTTACAGGGGAAGGGGACACACATTTTACCACTTTGGAAGTGTCTCTCGCGCAAACTATTCAAAAACGAACATCTTTTAGGAAAAAACGATTCTAACCTTATTATCATTTTTGAAGACCTATCCAGTCGTCTATTGTATTATTAATTGTAAATATGTGAACACTATGTGTACATAACTTAGCCGTCATTTCTTAACTTTTGTAAATGCAAATATTGTAAACATTTTTTTTTAAAGAGTATGTATGGAGTTTCTTGCCCTTTCTTCTCCATACAAAACTGCCATTTGGAATGAGCAAAAAGATTCAAATTTTATTATATGACGTTAAAAAGTGCCTTTTAATGGTCTAATTGAAATAAATGATCTCAAATTCTATTGTTTGATCAATTTGATCAATCAATTTGAAATAGATAATAGAACTTAGTAACTCATTTAATTTTCACAATTCGATATAGATAAACTTCATCATTTGTTGTATCAATGCTAACTAATGCCTTAACCATTAAAATCAATTGACAGTTGAAGCCGATTAATGAATATCAAATGACAATAATACGAGTATATTAATGAAACGTATAGCAGGTAGGTACTTTATAAAATAATCATTCATACATTCAACAAAAACGATATTAATAAAACTAGTATTAATTAACATTCACTCACATTCTTGCATGTTGATTTAATTTATATTCTTTGTTATAATAGTGGTTTAGGGGCATGGAATGGAACCACACTATTGATAATTAATCTTTTGATAACTGAAACTAGACAGTGCTTTGTTAGGAACACTCAGAATTATGTTTACTCCGTTAGCTCAATCCTAAGCTTGTAAGGACATTGGTGCCCATTCCCTTGTTCACAAACTAAATTAAAATTTGGCATTTGGCATCTCTTACTACCAGGCAGCTGATGAAAAGGACGGCGACAGACAATAACTAAGTTAGAGATGTCAAATTAGTTTTTCCTTGAACTTCGACGTGTTTTTGAACAATACGTTCTGAAATGACAACTATAATATTATATGTATGAATATTTATACTATTATACTATTGTATACTATTGTATGAATATTTTAGATCAACTTAAATTGACAGCTCTTTTTAATATCGGTCTCTTTCTTGTTTCATTGGATAGAAAGAGATACAAATTGCTTAAAATAAGTCAAGCAAGCCAAGTCAAGTAAGCTCGTGTACCACAAAATTGGCACCATTGTCTCCATTATGCTCGGCTGTTTTCTTAATCGCCGGTCTTCGGACACAAACGCAAATCCTAGTCCATCCAAACATCCGGCAGGTTGTACAACAATATACTCACCGGCACGTAAGTTGGCCACAGATTTTGTAGTGGGGGAAGTTCGCGCACGCACAATTTCATACATTTTTACATGCGCGAACTTCCCCCACTACAAAATCTCTGTGGTAGGTGCTGGAACTGTACCTACCACTGTTTACATTCAGACGAAGTCGGTTTTTCCTACGACTCAATCTAAATGTAGGTAGACATTTGTGTTTGGACACTGTTGGAGCATGTCGAAATGAGAACTAGGCTAAAAGTTTGCGGCAAAGTTTTGGCAAGACTTTGGCTTTAGAACGATATTTTTGGTTAAAAGCGTGGGGGGAGGCACGAACTATATAACAACCAACTATATTACATTATTGTATGACAATGTTGTATCCGAAATAGAAATCGTTTTACGCATAGATATCTCAATATCACACCGGTGATAAATGTCGTGTGCTACCGGCCCATGCCGTATGGTGCCAACTGCAAATAGCAGCTCCCTATTTTTACCCCTGGGTGTCGTAGAAGGCGACAAAGGGATATTTACCAGAGGATGGGCAGCAGCGTCCTTCTGGGTACCATAACACCTACTGCAATCGTCAACATGCATAGACCAAGCATCCTTGCCTTCCTTTCATCCTTTTGGGGGTCTTATGCCCAGCGGTGGGCGTGGAAAGGTTGTTATGATGATAATAACGCTCGTGTGTACTGCTGATGCTTTGAACGTTATGCTCTGACAACTGTTTTATAGAGCTGAACACAATAAAACGTCTCACGTACAGAACTATAAAAAAGCCACAGAAAAATAAAGTCATAAACATACTTAATACAAGTATGTAAAAAAGAGAGTATACGACGTAGAATGTAGGAAAGAAACAATATGAATAATGCGTTATTTTTATTCTAAATAAAACAGTTTTTTTCCAACATGGCCACGAAAATAAGCAATACATAGACACACACGAAGTGAAATTTATGTCGCGTCACAGTTCATTTTGTAAAAACTTTTTGTCAAGAGAAAACATTGAGAAGCCAAATAGAATTGCTGACTCGACAAGTAAACTAATAAAACGTAATTCGACACCTGATCCAAGATGGTGAAATCTGCAAGTTTAATGAAATAAGGAAGGTTGTATATTTTTTCCCGCTACCCTATATTCAGGTGGAGTGAAAGTCGAAAGGATATTGGTTTAGGCTCAATTCGCTGCTTGCCAGAATATTGGCGTTAATGACGGTTAATAATTGTCCGTTATTGAGGGAAAGAATATTGCCAGCCCTGTTTGTTTTCATTGTTCGGTATTTTCTGATATTCGGGGCAATCCGAAAAATAAACCTCGAGTTTTGTTAAAAGGAATTTGGTAAATTGTTACAGAATTCTCAGTGGAAATGATTTTAACCAGACACCATTTAAATGTGCTACTACATGTGCTTAACTTTAAGAGTAATTTTTATTAAGTAATAAATAAAAACAACAACATTTATGTAGGTTCTCTGGGGAATTATTTACAATTACTTTTTTGTACGAGAGTAATAAGTTAAACGTATATATTTCATGGTTGGGAATTGATAAGGTCCCACATTATTCTTTTGTAATGTTTTAACTTAATGAGACTTTTTTTCGAATTATATAAACAGAAAATGTATATTATACTAGCTTCAGTTCGCGATCTCGTCTGCGCTATCATAAAACATGTCCTGCAATGCTCAGGAAACGTATTATACCTTTCTATCAGAAGAAGAATTTTTGTGATCTGGCCAAGTCTTTCAGACATTATCTCATATAAACTAAAAAAAAACAAACTAACTAACACTAATTAATCCTCTGTCTAGCCTTTTCCCAAATATGTTGGGATCGGCTTCCAGTATAACCAGATGCAGCTGAATACCAGTGTTTTACATGGAGCGACTGACTGTCTGGTCCACAACCCAGTTACTGGGTAACACGATACCTCTTGGTAAGACTGGATACTAGGCTTCTGGCTATCCATCATCATCATCATGTCAACCAAAAGACGCCCACTGCTGGGCATAGGTCTTCCCCAAGGAAGGTTCAGCCGTAGTCGCCACGCTTGGCCGATGCAAGTTGGCGATCGCAGTAGGTGTTATGGTACTCAGAAGGACGCTACTGCCCATCCTCTGGTCAATATTGCTCTGTCGTCTTCTACGACACCCACGGGTAGAAATGGGGTGGTGCTATTCGTAACCGGCACCACATGGCTACCCATAACGACTGTCAAAGATATACGAATGATAGCCGGGACCAACGGAGGGGTCTAGGTATAAAATGATGGGACCACGCAATGGACAGACCACGGCAAGCATGACCTAATCATGATAGATGGGTCTGTATGGCTTTTTCCTAGCCACCCCTCATGCAGGCAGCTCGCGAGAGACATATTTATTGTATTAATCTCAGATTATGAAACAAAAGGCAGATAGACCGCGCAGAACATTAAAGCCAAAAAAGCAAATACAAATTCAAAAGCGAATATCTACAACGCGCTTCGTGCTGTACTGACACATGTCAGTATAGCACGAAACGGCGCACCGTTAAAAAAAACAAATACAAATTCAAAAGCGAATACATTCACGAGATTGTGGGTATTCGCTTTTGAATTTGTATTTGCTTTATTGGCTTCACTCTGTGTTCCGCACGGTCTTTCTGCCTTTTGTTTCATAATCTGAGGTATTAAATCCGCTACTGCAGAGCGTGGGGTCATGTTATTAGATTTTCCCATGAGAGGATGGTCAGTAGCAGCCCGAAGTTTAGAAGTTAGAGGTGTAGCATCGCAGTGCCTCGGAAAGTACGTAAAGCAGTTGGTCCTGGGCCTTCTCTCTCTCCGTACGTGTCGGATTACCGTCCCATGGGACTAAAAGCGTGAGAGAAGAGGGAGTGTACCTGTATTTAGGTACTCACACACTACTTGTACAGTCGGTTATAGCAATAAGCTGACTCACCTTTGCATAAATGGATGAGATTTTTTTGAATACGAATTGATGGAATATTTTTCTTCAATTCTTCAAAGTAAAACATTTAAAAACGATTTTAAAATTCTATCAATTCGTATTCTAAAAAATCTCAACTAATTATGCAAAGTTGCGGGTCAGTAAATTGCTATAACTGACTGTTTACGATATTATCTCTTACGTACTAGCTGTGGTACTAGGTTAGTCTGTACAGAGAATGGCCACCGTGACTAAAATTCAGTTGGATAAAATTATAGGAAAATAAATGGATACTTACAATACAAATCAACTTTCACAGTTGTCTTCTGCGGTGACGCTAGTAACGTATTATCTGCAGTACAAGTATACGATGCTCCTAAATGCGCCCTCGTCGCGTTCCTGATTACTAAAGTTAGCAGTCTCGTCGGCCCCGAATGCTCTCCAGCACTTAACGTAACCAACACAGTGTCCCCTTGAAGCCACTGAATTCTCGGCGTTGGGTAACCTACAAACAAAAGAAAGATTATTATTAATGTTACCGTAAAAGCCTGTATATTGGTAAATCTTAGGTTTAACTAGTAAATAACACTTCGATTGTCGTTCGCTTGACGACACGGTTGGTTGGCGCAGTGGTTAATCAACTGTCTGCTGAAAGAAAGAAAAGAAGAAAGAAAAGCCTTTTATTCTCGCAAAATCGACATCGTACATAAACAAGTAGATACTAAAAAAAAAAAATTAAATTTCCGTGTCGGAATTAGTGCGTCACAACCGCGCGATACGGTCAACGCTCAGCTTAGATGCCTGCAATGCGTGTGGCAGGTTGAATTCCCGTACGAGTCAAACGGTTCGGCTGTTTGTGTCTGTGACTTTATATGTTTGTAAATGCACCTACATTATAGGACAAATGTGCAGTGTGGGGCAATGTTAAGAAAGTTTTTGGTTTTCACAAAATGGTTTAGCTGTAAAGTTTTTATATAAAACAGACGACGTTTCGAGTTTTACCCGTAAACCGTACATGTTAAGTTTTACTAATGTTGGTTGGTAAATGTTAGCAACATGGCTAAATGTTGCGCTCATTCATTCGTCAATTGAAAAAAGGAGAACCTTGCTAGACGTCTATTTTCCGACATTTACCGTATCTCTGAAGTAAAATCTAAGATTTACCGAGTGAATGGTGGTGAAAATTCGTATTAAATGATGATAACAGAAAAAAATACACATTTAAAGTTGGTAAATCTCAGGTTTTACCGTAGGTTGGGTTTTTACAGTAACTTATACACTAGAACACAATGAGCCTTCTATTGTTCCGAAATAACATTACATCCCTTCATAATGAGAACATGATTGTGCTATTTGCTCCACAAATGTAATATCCATGTACATTCGACGTAAAAGAATTAGAAAGATAATGTGGATAACTCGGTAAAGTTAAAAAATGATTTTGAAAATATCAAAAGGTTTGACATCAAAGAATTTAACGTTGGAAGATGAAAAGTCCAGAAGGAAAGGAAAAATAAATGATACATTTCAATCAATTTCGTTCGAGTGGATATGATTCTGGTGAGACTGTTCAATGATCGTATTTTTTTTTTCTTGTTCTTCTCCTCTGATTATATACGATTGAAAGTGACAGGCTTGTGAATATACAAATATTATCCTACAATATTCATCCCAATTCTCAAAAATACCGTAGTATTGTAAGAACCATTTCGAGTTTCTATAGCTTTTGAACTTTTGCATTCATTTCCCAGGTGAGTCGAAATGTAGATCGAGTTTTCAGCTATAAAATTAACATTTATAGCCCCAGAGTACAAATTATTCCCGATAAAATGGAGATGGAATCGTTTTCTAACAAATTAATACAGTCATTAGTAAATTATATTTGCATGAAAAACATTTATACAAAATATTCTAATTTGCCAACTAATCAGTAGGTAGATCTTTATCATTCAATACTAGTTTAGGTACAATCTTACAAATATGAATAATATGAAATTTGGTGACTGTGTGTTTGTATGTTTGTCACGGATAAACGGTTAAATGGATTTGAATGAAGTTGTCCACAAATGTGGACCAGGACCTGGATTAAAATATAGAATACTAAATTTACTGGTTCAAGTAGTGGTTTCCACAGAATTCGAGTGAAACCTCGAGCAAAAGCTATATAACCTCTTCAGAGGGATTTCGCTAGCGTCTCTGCAAGCGCCCCTGGCGCCGCTAGTATGAAGCCTGTGCCCGTAAAGGCACCAAATAAGGCGGATAATGGGGATGGTTTCGTGACGGTGCAAAAGAGGAAACGCCGATCACGGAAGAACGCGAACCGCTGCGGCAAAGCACCAACGGAGCCCGATGTAAGTCTGCGTGCAGCTAAGCCGAACACTCCGGTGTATATCTCCCGCCTGCACTACACCACTAAGGCGGAGGACATCGTGGAGTACGTGCGCCGAAAGACGAAGTACACGCCGAGGGTGTAGTTACTGGAGTCGCGCCACAACGTTAACTTCAAGGCGTTTGTGGTGCGAGTACCGAATTGTTTCCTGCCCCTCGTCATGGAAGAAGACTTTTGGCCGCAGGACGTGGTGTTCCGTCGCTTCCGCGGACAAGTGCCACAGGACAGCACAAAGACAATTTAATGCAAAGTGAAGTGCTACTAACAATAGTCTTAAGTCTTTACTACTAACAAAAGTTACAAATTATAAAATATGTATGTTTAGGTTAAGGTATTTATCTATGGGCCTATGCAGCCTGAAAATAAATGGATTATTATTATTATTATTAATAATGCAAGTACATACCACCCTTGACGGAACAAATAAGTTTGAACTCTCCTCCTTCGTGATAAGGACCAGCAGTACTTGAGATCTCCTTCCCATATTCGTCGAAGATGACTGGTTTGCTCGGAAGTTCTGTAACAGGAAAAACGTGTTTCAATACTGATGTATGATTACTTACGAAATAAAGTGCTGTTTTGTATATGTGACTTTTTATGTAGTCAGTGGAGGAAATTGCCTGCCTTATTGGTCTTGTGAGGGTTCTATACTCAAGTCGGGAAAAGTATTATCGGGTGTTTCATTAGAAATTTCTCATTAGCTACCCGACTTTGTTCGTGGTTGATTTGTCATAAACATGCCTGTCGAAATGCGGTACCTATTAACATCTTTGACTACACTGTCGGTAAATACAGTGCGGTCCCACCATACTACTGGCAACACTCCTCGTGGTATGGTGAGTCTAAAACTACTTATATGCCACTCACCTAACCTAACCCAAATGATTCACCAACAATAGAGGGGATCTGGCGCTCGGCAGCCGCTACAGTGGCACCGCTCGCTTCGGTCGTTCACCTTCGCGCTTTAATGGTCTTAGTTCTAACCACGATTATTATTTTTTTTGTTCGGGGTTGAAAATCCTCATAGATGTCCTCCGCCCCGGATGCGGGCGGAGGGGTCTGTCAGACTCTTTCTAAGAACCACCCCGGTGTTCCATCTCACACCTACGTCGGGGGTCGCGGGAACTAGAGATACCCCCGACTGGGCGCCCGCTAGTGCGGGCCACTTCTCGTGGTTCTAACCTAACCTAACCCAAACGATTTTCTCTGTGGTTTTGTACACGGAAAATACAGCCGTGAAAAGTATAGAGGAAAGTTGTATAGGAAAAGCAGGATTCGTGTTAGCTTTGCTTCATATTGCTCGTTGAACTGCGTTTATATTTTATTACTCCTTGTATAAATGGTTATTACGTGTATCGTTAGATTGAATCGAAAAACTGTACTTAGAGCTGTAAATCGTATGCAGTATTACGAATTGTTTTATGCACGAAACATTGTTGAAAAGTTCTAGAACATAATAACGTCTATTTACTTAGCATCTAACTACGTTCAATGTTCATGTACTTTTTTTTATGATGAATATAGGTAAACAAAAAAAACAAAATCATATTGTGTTTTACTGTATTGTATCGAAATAATATCACAGCATTTAGACAAAGACCGCCGTGATTTTCAATTGAAAACAAACAAAAACAATGTGAGATCAGATAAAACAACCTAAATTGTTTAACTTTGAAACATAAATAAAAATACAATATTACAATCGAATCACTGTAGTCAATACGAATATCTATACGAAAACAAAAGTGCTTACCGATGTTCTCGTTGTAAATTTATTCACAATCAAAATGAAATCAGTACGCGGTGAATCGCAAAAGGCATTCAACGACCTCGGAATATCCACAAATTGCGGATACACAAACTAGGAGCTCGAACGTGGCCGAGGAAATGAAAATATTTTCGTTGAGTCAAAACAAAAGGTTTTGCGATAGCGGTATTCAGGGGAGGATGCCGGCAATCATGCGAAGCTTTCATATCCATACCGCGCAACGGTATCGCTTACTAAAATGAACATCTGCCATCTGGCACCCCTTCATTGTTTCGTACGTTACACATAAGTGCGGACCGACTGAAATGAGAATTTCCCCAGTATTCGGGCACAAGAATGGGTAATATCTGCCGATGATGGCACATCCGCATATTTTTCGTTCTTCGAAAATCGATACTGACAGTATCGAGTGATTCGATGGTAATCGGAATTTGAATACACTTGCCGGTTGCATGATACACGATAGTTTCGACTCTATTGAGTGAACGTCATGTAGTACGTGAAAATAGCAGTAGTTCTTGCCTTCGACGTTAGAATTTGAACATCAAAATATAGATAGGTAGGTAGGTACAGTTATTTGTTTGATGAAGTGAAACTTGTTTCACCCAAATGGATAAATATATTATGAAAGCGCGTAATTTTAGTTATTATCGACCTACAGAACATTGACTTGAAATACATCTGTGAACCTGTCTTCGTCTGTATTTTGTACGGTACGGTTATACTACATAATATATACTGCCCATCAAACTAAGTAGGTAACATTGAGTAGATACTATTGCTAGAAACCGACAAGTTGCTGGTTATGTAACGCACATAAAATATTGTGTTTACGGGTAGATGCAACAGCAGAAGGATCATAGGGGTATTTAAAGTATAGTCAATACATTTAAGAGCGGCTAACCAGTCACAATTCCCAATAAACGCTCGTATATGATTACGGCGTTAAAACAAATGTTCTTCCAGATATCTCAAACACACAGGTATCTTATGGTTTTTATCTAGGGTTCTATATAAGAAAACAAGGCGTTTTCGAGAAACGAATTCAGAAGACGTTTCAAATTTAGTTTTTTTGCACAAATTTTATCTGAACTTTTGCCGTTCATAATGTGATTATCATACATTTAGAAACTAAAGAAAACATCGTTTAGAATACTTCACCAATCATTTTTACCAAAAACTTCTAAGTCTTTTTCAAAAAACACGGAGCCTTTCCGGAACAACTTTTGTAAGATCTCCGCGCGCCAATTTTCATTTAAATCGTGTTCTCTCTCCCTCGTTTGGTTTCTAACATTGCGTTGGATGAAACAAAAAATAAACAACAATAATGCTCATAGACGGGGCGGGTCTGGGTCTATGCTTTAACGGTTCCCGTACGGCATGCTTAACATGTTAGCATAGATGCAGGCCTACCCTATCATCTCCTTCAGAGGTGGTAGGGGGGCGTTGGTCTTGGGGGAGAGTGACAAGTTGGTCGCAAAGATCCCCAAGGCAAGTTCGGCGGACTAGCCTTCTCGAGGTTGCCAGCCCTGTTAATGGGTCTAGCTCACTAGGATATAGACTCAAACAGAAACCACCAAACGCTTTAGTATAAAATATATATAGTATGTATTTGTGTAAGGTGTATTTCATAATATTTTCTTATATTTTATACAACCACACTATCGCGGGCCAGAGTAGTGTGGTTTTCTTTCTTTCTTTCTTTCTTCTTCTTTCTTCTGCCCAAACAAAAAACAATGGACGCACATAATAAAAAAGAGAAATTACCCCAGGAGGGTACCACGCACCGTGGAGAATCCCTCACCGAGCCCAGCTCGGTCATTTCCTCGTATTCTGGGGGGAACAAAAAAGTGTGCGAAGAGCGAGGATCAAGCCTCGACCTATCAGGCCTCGCAGAGGCCATACCAAAAACGGAACCGCGACAACCGTTTCGTGACACTGTTCGTGTCACGAACAGTGTCACGAAATGGAGCCAGACTGCTCATAAGCGCCCTTGCAAAAGGGCAGCTGACAAAGCAGCGAAAGCTCCCGACAACCCAGGGTTGAAAGGCCAACCTGAACGCAGTAGCCCCAACAGGCGCGCGAGACGGACGGCCCTTCGACTACCAAAGGCACCGAAGGGGACGGCAGACGCAGCAGCGGCAACGCAGCGCGACCCTGTACCGTCCACCTCGACACCGACCGTGACAGCACACGCAGCAGCGGAAACGCAGCGCGACCCTGTACCGTCCACCTCGAAAGAGGCAGCGACGGCGCAGAAAGACACGGCACTACCACCACCGGTTCCACTCAAAAAGCCGAAGAAGAGACGTACTCCGAGGGGTCTGCGCGGTCGGCGGACTGCTGCGGCGGCGCCCATTGCTCCTGAAAAGGAACAACCTGGGACCGGGTGTGGTCCGGGAGAGCGCGCTTCTACGAAGCGTGCTCGCCTGGACGACACCCGATCACCCAGAGAGGAGGCCAAACGCGCGAAAACCGACGCGAAACCGAAGCGGGCAGTGAGCTATGCAGATGCGATGCAATCGCATCTGAAGGTAGCGGTCATTACTGTCCCGCCGAGGGACCTCTCACAGAGTCAGGCAGAGCAGCTTAAGGTAGCTATCGATGATAGCATCCTACAAGCAGCACTGTCGCCACCGTCTCCGAGTGCGCGAGCTCCATCTTTCCGCGGGCGTCCCTTCATGATGGATGGGATACTAGCGATGTGGTGTGAGGACGCGAACGCTCTAGGCTGGCTGAAAGAAGCGGTCAAAACCATCGTATCACCCATACCCGGCACCACTCTGGCTGTCATCAAGCAGTCAGAGCTGAAGAAGAGGCTGAAGGCAGGGCTTCTTTTACACACTCGTATCACCGACGCCGAGACGCTGCAGAAAGTCCTTTGTGCCCAAAACCCGTGGTACAAAGTCGACTCCTGGCAGTGTTACGACATGTCGGTGGACGAGAAGACCGAAGAGGGAAGCTCTCAGGAGAAGGTGGTCCACTTGATCCTGGGCATTCCCGAAGACCAAAAGGAGACCATCCTTGAAAGAGGCCGCCGTGTAGCCCACATGTCCGGAAGCGGATACATCCGCTTCTTCAACATGGAGGAGGAGACAACGAGCGGGGAGAACCAGACGGCGACGGGTGAGACCACGGCGAAGGAGACGTCAACTCCTAAGCCGACCACCTCAGCTCCCCAACAGGGTCCGAGCGGGGCGGGGTCGAGCTCACAGTCGGAAACGGGGGAGGGAGGGACAAGCGACGAAGATGACGTCCTCCGCAGTCCCTAATTCCCTCACCATAATTCAAACCAACCTCCAGCACAAACAAATAGCGGCGGCCACCTTACGCAGAGTGCTGGAGGTAGACAACAAGACCGTCGCCCTGATCCAAGAACCTTGGATCAGGAATAACAGAATATGCGGTCTGAACAACATCGGAGGTAAGTTGCTGTTAGACACCTCTATTGACAAACCAAGGACTTGTATCTTCATGCCTAAAACCATGACAACAACTTTGCTTAACCAATTCTGTTCTAGAGATCTCACGGCAGTTAAAGTCCTCACAGATAAACAAACAACCCTGGTGTTGGCATCAGTGTACATGCCGAGCGAAGGCGAAGTGCCTCCAAAGGAACTGGCCGAGCTGGTGCAACACTGTGACACACACGCCTGGGATCTAATCATCTCCGCAGACTGCAACGCTCACCACTCGCTGTGGGGAAGTAAGGATATAAACAAAAGGGGTGAGTTACTAACCGAATACATATTTCAAACAAACCTAAACATCATGAATAGGGGCAAGGAACCTACGTTTGTGAGTTCAAGGTACCAAACAATCATTGACATTACTTTAGCAACAGACGCGGCGGCGGACCTTATAAAAGGATGGCACGTGTCAAACGAACCATCCTTTGCGGATCACCGCCGCATATGTTTCCAAATACAGTACAAACCGACAGACCCTGTCCGATACCGCAACCCCCGTAAAACCGATATAACAAAATATTTAAATTTACTTACCAATGCACTAAGTGACATTCAAATGACAGACTCGACACTTAGTACAGAAAACATAGAAACAAACATACAACTTTTATCCAAAACCCTCTTAAAAAGTTACGAACTGTCATGTCCTACAGTAGTACCCAAAGTGTCGAACGAAAGTTCCTGGTGGGGGCCAGAACTCGAACGTCTACGGGAAAAACTTAGGACACTTTTTAATCGAGCGAAGAACACCAGAGCCGACGAGGACTGGGATAACTATAAGACTGCACAGAAACACTACAAAAAACGGATTAGATTCCGTAGTAGAGAAGGTTGGCGCACTTTCTGTAGCAGTATTAACTCAACGAACCAGGCCGCTAGAATAAAGAAAATTCTAGCCACGGGAGACCTCAAACTTCTGGGCACCCTTAAAAAGGCTGACGGCACCTACACGAGTACAGAAGACGAAACCAGTGCACTATTGCTTGAAACACACTTTCCCGGCTGTCAAATAACAGCAGAGTCAGAGTGGCGGGACGAGCACTATAGCACACCAACATCCCAGGAATGGGAAATTGCAAACGAGATAGTAACCGCAGACAAGGTGGCATGGGCCCTAAAAAGCTTTAAGCCGTTCAAATCTGCCGGGCTGGATGGAATATTCCCAGGATTACTACAATGGCCAATAAATCTGATAACAAAGTACCTGGTACCAATATACAGGGCATGCATTGCCTTCAAATACATACCTACAGCATGGAGGGAAGCGAAAGTAGTATTCTTACCAAAACCAGGTAAAGAGGACTATACTCACGCAAAATCCTTCAGACCCATTAGCCTAACGTCTTTCCTACTGAAAACGTTGGAAAGACTGGTTGACCGACACCTACGGGATGGAGCACTGAAAACAAAGCCATTACATCCCCAACAACACGCTTACACGAAAGGCAGATCAACTGAATCGGCTCTGCACTTGTTAGTACACAAGATAGAGTCAGCCATTACAAATAAATCATCAACACTAGCTGCCTTCATAGATATAGAAGGAGCTTTTGATAAAACCACGCACAACAGCATTATCCATGCCCTGCAAGGCTACAAAGTCGATCCAGTAATAACAAAATGGATTACTGAGTTGGTCAGCAAAAGGGCAGTTCAAATAGAAGTAAACAATACAACAAGAGCAAAAGTGATCAAGGGATGCCCACAAGGAGGCGTCCTATCACCACTTCTATGGAACATAGTAGTGGACAGCCTTCTAAAAAGACTAAACGAACAAGGCTACACTACTATTGGATATGCAGATGACCTAGCAATACTGATAAGCGGAAACGCTGAAAGCATCTTATGCGAAGTAATGCGATCTGCTTTACGTATTGTGGAACAATGGTGTGGCGACCATCAGTTGTCAGTAAATCCAAGAAAAACAGAACTCATTCTTTTCACCAACAAAAGGAAGTTACCAGAACTCAAGCTACCAAACTTATTCAATACCAAGCTCTCCCTATCAACTCAAGTGAAATACCTGGGCGTCACACTTGATCATAAATTAAATTGGGCGAGTCATATCGAAAATAAAACAAAGAAGGCCTGTATAGCTTTTTATCAGTGCAAGAGACTAGTTGGTAAAAAATGGGGTCTCAACCCTAAAATAACACTGTGGCTATACACTTCAGTTATCAGGCCGTCTATAACATACGGATCCGTTGTGTGGTGGCCCAGAACACAACTGGCTACGGTGAAAACGAAACTCCAAAGCCTGCAACGCCTGGCTAGTGTTGCGGCAACTGGATGCATGAGAACTACTCCATCAGTCGCTCTTGAGTACCTGCTGAACCTAAGACCTCTGCATCTCGTCATTAAAGAAGAGGCACAGGCAGCCGCACTAAGACTGAGAGCCAACGGACTGTGGAAGCTAAACATAGAAACACCACACTCAACTGTACTGAATGGAATCCTGAAGGAAATACCACTCCTTGAGGCGCCCACGGACAGAACATTGTGTCATCATGTTTTCGATCGAAGATACAATATCCAACTTACAGCAGAAATGGAAGATAACTCTGGTATCGATGAAGTTAGGATATACACAGATGGCTCTAAAACCACACAGGGTACTGGGGCAGGTGTCTTCTCGAACGACCTAAATATTAAAATCTCAACCACCCTAGATAAACTTAACACTATCTTTCAAGCAGAATGTATAGGTATAACCAAAGCAGCACAAGCGGTTGCAGCCAGAGATGTCAGAGGACATAATATTAAAATTGTCTCAGACAGTGCATCCGTACTTCAAGCTCTACAAAGCAATACTATAACCTCGGTCCTAATACTGGAGTGTCATAATACACTGCAGTCCATTGCAAACACAAACAGGGTGACTCTGCAATGGATTAAAGGACACAGTAACTCACTGGGTAATGATGCAGCCGATGAACTGGCCAAAAGGGGTTCAAGGACGGCGGTATACGGCCCGGAACCACTACTGCCTATACCCCTGGCACAAATCAAAGCATGGCTGCGCCTTACAACAGAAGCTAACCACCAAACAGAATGGAGAAACAGCGCAGGATGCAGGCAAACAAAGAATGCTGTTCCGGTAGCTTCGAAGAAGCTTGCCCGCAACCTCACAAGACTAAACAGGGACCAAATCCGTAAAGTACTAGGTACGATAACCGGACACTGTCCCCTAAACAAACACCTGTGCACCATAGGTGTGACAGATAGCGCTCTGTGCAGAGGCTGCATGGAGGCGGAAGAAACGCCACAGCACGTGCTCATGGAGTGCAGGAGCGTGGCGTATCAACGGGCACAGATTCTCCAGTCTCCAGTATCACTATCGCAAGTCTGCAGCAACCTGAAAAGGCTGCTCGGGTTCTGGGAGGAACTAGGATGGCTGGAATAAAAGAAGAGACAGATTTCACGTACAATGGCCCAATCGAGTGGCTAAGTGCGGAAAAGGCCCCGACAAACTAACTAACTAACTAATGCTCATAGACGAACAGGGAAGGTTTCAAGCTTGTTTAGGTAAAAACCGGCAAAAACATTTGAAACTTTGACCTTCAATATTCTTCTCTCTCCCAGGTATATTCCAGAACAAAAAATAAATATCACAATTGTTATTTAGTCCTATTATTTGATAAATTAATGAGTTAAATAAATAGTTTAGATCTTGGAATAAAATGAAACACCGGTTGTACAGGAACATCTAACGGAAGACAACTTTATTTCCGTTAAGCACAGATATAGAAAACAAGACACTTGACCACAGATAAAATATATATGGTTTGGAATTAACTAATTTTAACAACAATGATAGGAAGACCATGCAACTTTTAGCTTCTTTACACCAGTTATTTATAAACAAAAAAAAACTCATATTTATTTACGTATTCTCACAATGACATAACAAGTTCCTCTAGAAAGTTTTCGTTCCCCGCTGTTTTCAGTTTTCCTATCTAAAATTGAATGTCATAGGTGTCCGCCCGTTACATTCGATTTTCTTGAATTTCTCTAGCATATGGTGGCTTAAGAATGGCAAAATTATTTTTCAACAAATTTGAAAATATAGGTTATCGGTAAACTGACAAAAGAGAGTTGTAGAAACAAAAATAATAACGATGCACTCTGCAATTATTTTAGAACGCAGTTAAACATTTTATTGTCGAAATTGAGACATCAACTTCTATGTAATAAGACTCCTGAAAGTCATGACGTGTGACTTTGTGAATTAGGTAATTGTAATAATTTATTGTTAAACTAGCTTTAACCCTCGGATTCGCTCGCGTTTACTTAGAATTTGAAAATCAATTCGGTTTGTACTCTGCTTGTAATAATTTAATTCAATCATGATTCGAAAGACACGTGGTGCCATCTATTATCATAAGTACTTTTTTTCGTAATGAAAGATACCTTTTTATCATTAAACGAAACGTGACTACTGTTACACATTGTTGATTGAGAAAAACGGACTAACTCACTGTGTTGCCGGGTTCATCCGACCAGGGAGCCAAGTCTGCTATTTTTATAATTTCGTCATTCCAACACGATCCCATTGCCACTTTGCTAAAAGTTCGTAATCTGCTAAATTCATTATGGTCGATCATTGGTCGGTCGAATTAAAAGCAATGACTGCACAAATACGTTCTAATGGTAGGTCACTGATCAAAGGAACCGTCAAAATTTTTGCAGATTACCACCTAAGTCAGTCATTCATTTGTCATTTTATACGAGATTACCATTCTATATCATTTCTTTCAATGGCGTGTTAGGGTATGACCAATGGAGTCATAATGACGCCATTATATTAGTAGATTACCAAACTTGTCAAAATCAACAATTATGAAATCAATGATAGACCATTCTGACACTATTGTAATAGGAGACTTGAGGCCAAGTTTGGATGGCATACGGCCACCGTTCTCAAGGAGTTCCACAGGACGAAACTAGTCGGTCGAACCCGACAACACAGTGAGTTAATACGTTTTTCTCAATGTATAATATGAAAGGTACCGTATATTATAATCTGTTTATTGTAACAATTGTAACAAACAAACAAACTTAATTCCGCATTTATAATATTTGTTAAGATTAAGATTATAATAATAATAATATGTGGGGACATTTTCACACACGGCCATCTGACCCCAAACTAGGGAGACCCTGTACTATGGGTGTCAGACAGCTGATATACATACACAAATACATTTTTTTTTTGTAAATGCATACATATATAGATAAACAACACCCAGACACAAGGCAAACACAAATGCTCATCACACAAATGTTTACCCTGGGCGGGAATCGAACCCGCAACTCGCTGCGCAGCAGTCGATCCCTCAGCCACTGCGCCAACCGTGTCGTCAAAATAAGGCAGTCGGTCCCGCTTAATCAATCACAAAGCTATGCTTGGACATTACCACTCATATCGATATCGACACACAGAACGCGGAAACAATCTACAACAATAACGAGCTTCCTTTGTGCTGCTACATTTATAACCGTAATACCCAGTTTCAAAATTAATACCATTAATACAATCACACTAAGCACACATGAACATGAAAATGTTTAATTAATTACCTAAGATTACGTTTCTTTGTTCATCTAATAGAATCCATTAAGGGAAATCTCTGAGTATTATATGTAGGGATATCTACTATACTTACATAATGGGGTATCTTGATATCAGATGGAACTCGAGGTCCGACCCGTTTTCCCTTATATCAGAGTCGGAATCAACACGAAAAAGTTTAACGGACGACCGAACTTTTTGTAAGGAAACTTTTTTATTGGTTTGAATTAAGAAACACCTTTTGCTGCCTTTTGGTTTATTAGTGGTCACGAAGCTTTGTATGTGATTCGATTTTTAAAATTAAGAAACCAAGATTCTTTTTTTAAATTCGCTGAAGTAAACAAAATCCTAACGACTATACCTTAAACATTCACTCATATTGTCTTGGTTTAGTGGTCACGAAGCTTTGTGTGGTACTCGATTTTCAAAATTATGAAACATTGTTTTTTTATAACTAATTTATAGAAACAAAATCCTTGTGACTGTTACTCCAATTCTTCAAAAAAACACAAGCATTTAATAACTTTTCTCAGTGAACCAATTTTCTTTTTCTATCTAGTCCCAGCGTCGTGTTCTATCAGCACGCTGAAGTGGAAATGGGCCGGCCTTGTCTGCCGATGGACAGACGGTAGATGGAGCAGATAAGTTTTTAGAGTAAAGACCGCGTTTGGTCAAGCGTAATGTGGGATGCCATGCGGCACGGTAGACTGACGATTTGAAGAAGGTGGCTGGCAGTGGATATATGTGGGTTACCCAAGACCGGGCTGGTTGGCGATTTCCAGGAAGCAGTGGACGGCAATAGGCTATAATATGAGGAACTATAATCTATTCCCGATTCATTAATTTCTCCTTCTTGATAATGGCGCGCTTGCGATCCGTTTCACCATAGACTATATTTTATTGTCTTTGCGTTTCACGTTCATACTATTGACCGGATACGACATATATAACACGTACGTATTCCAATTGTCTATTTTGTAGAAATCTCTCTTAATGAGTATAAGTGAAGTGAGTAAACTCATCGAGAAAGACTTTTACAGAATACACTGCAGAACACGTGATCAACCACCACCATTTTGGCGCTCTTCTACAGAGTCGTGATGTTTTCAGCCGACAGCGAGGAAGACATTCAGAATCCAGTGTCTGATCGCAACGAAGCTAATACGTCCCGAAACTGTACTTTCGATTCGTTGTTGAAGTGAAGTGAACTATGTTAATTACAGTGTCTGAGTTTATTTTTAAATTGATTTAGTTCTAAATTGTGGTTTTAATAAACATCGTGTATTGTACCCTATACCCAGTGTGTTTGCATTGCACGAAACCCAAATTCTGCGCACATAATGACTGAATCTAACGGACTAAATCCTGACTGATCCGACACGTTCTTAGAATTGGCTTATTGAATTAAATAAAAGTACCTATATCCAGCATGAGTGTTTCGAAATACAATGTCGCCGCCATCAAATTGTCGATTCGATAATTGAATGAAAACCAATACCTTTCCTCGATAACGAATATAAGTGAACACACAAAGACATTTATTTCTTTGTAAATAAAGATGAGTTTGCGAAAATCGTAAATAGAAATGCTAATGGTGAGTATTTTTAGACGATGTCTTGTCAATTAATTGAAGAGGAAGTGAATATTGGAGAAATTGCGTTCTATACAAAGTTGATAATGCTGTATGTGAATAGACGCGATCGTTATGAATTAATACTTATTTTATTCATAAGAGAGCCTAAAATGTTTTTAAGTTAATTTTTCATCCCATACCTACTCGACAAATACCTACGGCAATGTCTGTTGCCAGTAAGAATAGAAAATATGGGCACAAAATACTCCTTTAGATTAGCTAAAGGATGTAAAATAAGTCATTAGGAATTCACAATTCGACATCATTCAAATATCTAAGTAATATTTACAGAATAACGCTGCGGAACTCGGGTTGTATTTCCCCTAGATGTGGCCCCAACAATTTTACATATCGTTTCATCTTTACGATACAAACGACATAATTAAACACTTGAGGAAAACTCACCCTCTTAGCCTCCTAGGCCCCTAATTAACAGGCAGTTATCTGTTGTAAAGACCTCATTAATTTTGTCATATTCTTCAAGTTGTTAATTTTTTTTTGTGGGCTATGTAATTTACGATTTATTTTTCTTATACTGTTAATTTGAAGGGCAGTTCTTTCAAATAAAATTCTTAGTTAACTTTGCAATTAAGTGAGCCTTCGTAAAGTTAATATAGGCATCTGTATTATAGTATCTTTGCGTTGATGTTGCAAAAACGCTTCGGTATTCCGAGGCAGGTTTAGCATGAGTACCCCAACGTTTTGGCTTAAATATTATTGTTTACATTAAAGGTCATTTAGAAACACCCGTGGAATTCACCACCCGCCTCTCTGATCTCCGATAAATATAATTTAAGTATCTTCAAGGCACGAGTAAACTGGTTCGTCCTAGTCAAGCGTGCTCTACCTTAGGCCGCATCATCACTTAAGGCGTTAACAAGCGACTTTTGCAGATTTTAAACTGACAATAACGCAAAATGTGTAGTGTAAATGACTTGAAAAAAATATATGTTTAACTAAAACATTCTCTTAATCATTTAGTATGTGAATGTGTTTGATTAAGTACATATTAAATAGTTTAATTAAATCGTGAAGTTGTGTCTGACGCGGACGAAACATTGATAATCACACACAATCTACCAGGAATATTTAAACGAAACTTTTACTATCTTACAGACAATTTTATTATCTATCTTTCAGTATGCGCCTTTTTTATGTTAAAAATACTATCTTTTATTTAATTTTTTCGACTAAGCTTTGAGAGTTTTGGACGCAGTGCATACGATTGTCTGGTTGCTCAAGGTCGCCGGCGTATATCGTCGCCTTAAGAACAGATGAGTTGCGGTCAATATTTAAACGAAACTTTTACTATCTTACAGACAATTTTATTATCTATCTTTTAGTATGCGCCTTTTTTTAAGTTAAAGAATACTATCTTTTATTTAATTTTTTCGACTAAGCTTTGAGAGTTTTGGACGCAGCGTATACGATTGTCTGGTTGCTCAAGGTCACCGGCGTATATCGTCGCCTTAAGAACAGATGAGTTGCGGTCAATATTTAAACGAAACTTTTACTATCTTACAGACAATTTTATTATCTATCTTTTAGTATGCGCCTTTTTTTAAGTTAAAGAATACTATCTTTTATTTAATTTTTTCGACTAAGCTTTGAGAGTTTTGGACGCAGCGTATACGATTGTCTGGTTGCTCAAGGTCACCGGCGTATATCGTCGCCTTAAGAACAGATGAGTTGCGGTCAATATTTAAACGAAACTTTTAATATCTTACAGACAATTTTATTATCTATCTTTTAGTATGCGCCTTTTTTATGTTAAAGAATACTATCTTTTATTTAATTTTTTCGACTAAGCTTTGAGAGTTTTGGACGCAGCGTATACGATTGTCTGGTTGCTCAAGGTCACCGGCGTATATCGTCGCCTTAAGAACAGATGAGTTGCGGTCAAACGCAATCCTATTAGAATATATAAACAGTCGTGTAAAAACCCATTGATATTTATAAAGCCTTGAAACTAAATAAGTATTATGTGCGAAATGAGCATTTCAGGACTTGCTAAGTATTACGGACATTTTAGATCAAAATTCAGGTAGAAACCTGTCCTCTACTTTACATAATACCTAATTCTCTTACACAGACAGGTATCCTAAAACTAAATGTAAGTTTTATGCAAAAGAGCAAAGTCTTACGGCTTTCAGTCACTAGTCTTTATGGAGTGAGATCCCAGAGTCGCCGAAGTTGCGTCATGTTAGCATAGCGTAAGGTGGCAATTTGAATGATGCTTTAAAGGACGGAATTATAAAACATCTGACTATGAAGTCATAACCCAAGGAAAGTGTCTGGCAATAGGTGGCGACCTATGCCCAACAGTAGACGTCTCCAAGGGGTTCAGCCATAATCGTCATGCTTGGCCAATGCATGTTGGCGATCACAGAAAGTGAGCCTTTCTGAATACCAATTCAGAAGGACGTTGTCCATCCTCTGGTTAATATTCTTCTGTCGTCTTTTACGACACCCACGGGTTAAGAAATGGCGTGGTGCTATTCGCGGCCGGCACCACACGGCTTAACCAATAATGCTTTTAAACAATATTATGTAAAATCACAACATTTATAAGTTAAAGTCGGACAAATTTTTTGTGCATTTGGGTTAATCAAATCCTGTACGGATTTTTATAAGGTTTTTACCTATAGAAAGACGAATTGTCCAGGAAGATTTAGGAAATTTATTAGTGCTATCCATGCGAAACCGGGGCGAGTCTCTAGTAGGTAAATAATAAAACCAGCGGTCTTACTTGAACTTAAGTGAGTAAGCCACCTTTCAAATCTGATACCTGAAAAAGCATTCAGGCATCCTTGCATTTATTTGTATTATTTTATCTACCCTGAAATTCCCAGCCATGCTAAAATGACATAAGGCTAGCAACTCCGGATCTTGAACTATTAGAACAGTTTGCAAGATTTTATCTGTATCTGCACCTAGTGCTAACATTAAAGTAGGTACTGATATTTCAGTGGGTATTACTGAAATTTCGCATTGACATGGAGAAGAAAATCTCAGATTTGCTCAAAGACCAGCGTATCTAAATGGTTGGGCTAATGGTCCTCAGGTTGAAGTAGTAACAATAATTTCGCTTCCACCAAAGGGCCTTTATTTTGTCCTTTGAAAGATAAAACGTTGAGATAAATGCAATATAAAACAGGTACAGCTTTAGATGTACAATAAAAGATAATGGAAAACCGTGGATCTTGTTTTATAACGTGATAAATGTTTATGTGTAAAGTGGCCAGAGCTTTCATCACCTCTTCGGTCCTGAAGTGCTGTGATTCTTGAACTTTGATGTCAAGGCAAGACATCGTCCTTATGTATTTTAAAAATGTGTCCAATCGAAATTACTTTCGTCTTTTTCGTGGTCAATCAGCGTTTTGACGACGTCATCTTCACCAAATTACATTTACGGTCCTCGTCATATTCAGTCACCTGTTTTATTATTCATTACTCACTTCAAACCTTAATCCACCATTCATAAAACAAAATGTTGCCCTTAACAAATGTCGTAAAAATGTAAGACGCTCGTAACATAAGCAGGTAATCTATTTTACCGTCGTTGCCCATCCAGATACACCTCCGTGATCTGGTAAGTCCTCATAAAATTTTAATTTCTACTGACCCGCATTTTTACTGTCAGCGTGCGAACGTAAATCATCCTAGGGCGTGTTTGGACTTTCCTTAAACTTTTCGTGTTGATTCGACCAGGATAAGAGAGGGTCAAGTTTACGATCGTACTAGTTTTTATCGAGATTGCCCCACGGTGTGGCTCATAGCTTTTGTTGGGCCGCCGTTTCAAGGTGAATTATTTTATTAAAACACAAAAAGGGGATGAGCAGATACGGACGCGAGATTATGTGAGAATTTAAGAGTTTCGCCCATCTGCGCAGCGATCTCGTCGAGATAGGCCAGATAGTTTCGGAATACAGATTTAATTTATATCTTGACTTACGTTTTGGTCTATCGAGGCTGAGGAAAGGGCCCTGGTTATCTTATAGGCCGTGAAATATGGTTAGCCTATTAATGTGCGTCGCTGAACATGGCCTTCTACCACAAATCAGTCTAATATACGATTGAGATGTGATATTGATGGAATCAATAATATGTGTAAGAGATTACTGAATGCAATTTGGTGTTATTAATTTCTGTGTGAGTCCTGCTGCTTTTTTATGTTATTAATTAGATAATTATTATGAACAATATCGTGAAGTTTTGCTGCGGTATTTCTTTAACAGGGGATAATCGACAGTGCGATTACTCTAGTCAAATTTTAATCAAGTAATTAAACTAGATAAAATTATATAAATAGGATAGAGCGATTAATCTAGACAACTATTTCTATAAAATAACTCAATTTGAAAATGATTAGAACTTGAAAACTCGCGATGGTAATACGACTTTTTAAATAACCGTTTATTTACGCCTGAAATTACAGGATATTATTAAACTTTTAAAATATTCTCATTTTTGCTTGAGAAGTTCTGATAGTACCTTGGAGATAGTGTTTCGTGGAGTTTTTTGCTCGTTCTTATCCATAAAACCTATCTACGTTTTGAATCGAGAAACTAGTTTTAACTTTCTATCTAACTAATCGACTCCCTGACAATTTAAAAGTATCTATAATTGGTTCTGGTAGTACCTTGGAGACAGTGTTCCGTGGAGTATCTTGTTCGTTCTTCTACATAGAGACGCACTTACGTTTTGGACCGAGCAACTAGTTTTAGCTATCTATTTAACTTACCAACTCCATATGGTTCAATTGTAATAAATGGTTTGACTTTGACACCATATACCTACCTACATATTCCAATAGCAGAAACTAGCAAACACCTAGTATTAATACTAAGACAAGAACTTCAATAAACTCCCAAAGTGATCAACGAACTGTATAATATTAGACGTCACTTGTCCCTATATTAATTTAGAATTGAAATTAACTGGAAGGGTGCTTAATTCTCGTAAGTTATAAGACGAGGGAGTTAGATTACCAAGGTCGTAATCCAGCCCTTTCAACCTGTTACTCGGTATTGTTCCAGTTAATATGTTATTCGTGTATGTGGTATGTTCGAATGATTCCAAGTACGTGGAAACTCCCTGATGAAGGTTGAACTACACGACTAAGATTTCAATTATGTATCTTCTATTTATGTATTCAAACTGATCCGTGTCTGATTCTAAGACCATGTTCATTTACACAAGTCATCAAATAGTAATGAAATAGTAATCTATACATATAATAAAACAGTAACAAAACTGTGTCTGTACATTGAATATATTTAAAAAAAAAAATTGAGGGGCGTTTAGCAACAGTAATAGAGCACGAATCCAAAAAAAAAATCTGTCTGTTTGTCCGTTTGTTTGTACACGCTAATCTTCGGAACTACTGGGCGGATTTGAATGATTTTTCTTTTGTTGTATAGGTATTAAGTCTGTGCAACATATAGGCTATAATTTATCTTGGAAACTTGAACACCTGATGCAGAACCGCAACAGACCAGCAAAACTATAAGAGATACAAAAATGGTACCATAGCAAAAATTGTTCCACGTGATGAGCATTTTCTGCTGAGAGAATAAATTTGAAGATCTGGAACACCTGATGTGGAACTCCAAGAGCCCGCTACACCATGACACATATAGGAATGACGTCTTAGCAAAAGTTGTTCGGTCTGATGGGCATTTCCTGTTGACTTATAAAAATCGAAGATCAGAAACATCTGATGTGAAAATCAAAGCTATCACTAATTTCACTGTATCTTATAAAATAACATAAGCTGGGAGTACCTCCACGCGGTGAAGGCGGTAACAGTTTAGGACTGATTTTTGATGACGATGGTATATCATTGAAAATTTGACTCTACTGGCCAAAATTCCCAATTTATTTTTTATTTTATCGAATAAATATGCCTTCGGGCTTATGTTATTTGGGTGTTTAATTTCCTTTTCCATTTATCTTCGTGACACGGTAGCCTACCCGGTAACGCAGGGAGCAGTCACTTAGATTTTAATTGATCAGGTATCTTCTTTACAATAAAACTATAACCATGCCTAGAAAGAGGTCAAATCTTTCCCAATGTTCCAAAGGAGCTAAAAGATTGAGGATCATAAGATCCCAAGAATCTACCGAAAAGCGTCAGGAGAGACTTGATGCTGTTCGAGAACATCAGGCTGCAACTCGCTCCGTGGAAACCTCTTCAGATCGCGAAGCACGCCTGCGTTCTCAGCGTATTTACGCATCTATATCCAGGTCTCTAGAGACCAGTGAAGAGTATGATGCGCGACTGACCGCTGATCGTGAACGTCATACATTGTCTCGCGAGTCGGAGACGTTCACGGATAGAGAATTGCGCTTGAGTTCTCAGCGTATCTACGCATCTGCTGCGGAACGTGATGCGCGACTGTCCGCTGATCGTGAGCGACATGCATTGTCTCGCGAATCGGAAACGTTTACCGATACAGAATCACGCTTGAGTTCTCAGCGTATTCGCACATCTACTAACAGGTATTTTGATCCGAATGATGAACGTGATGCACGACTAACTGCTGATCGAGATTATCATACACTAGCGACCCGACCCAGCTTCGCATTGGCCTATAGCCTTCCTCGGTAAATGACTATCCAACACAAAAATATTTTTTTAATTCGAACTAGTTGATCCTGAGATTAGCGCGTTCAACCAAACAAACAAACAAACTTCAGCTTTATAATATTATAGTATAGATTGTCCCAAACACGCACACAACAAAATATTCATTATCAGTTAGAAAGTGAGAGAAAAAGAATTGCTGGAGTACGGTATGAAGAGACAGAAGAAGAGCGCAACGAACGTTTGAATTCTGATCGACTTTGACATTCTCTGTACTGAATGTCGATATCATCTGAAGAATCGGATGTGTCTCAAGATATAGCCGTAGGTCATGGCGACCTTCCTTGGGTTGGTAAGGAATGGAGTTCATTAACGTATACTCCTATGATTGACTACGCTACATATTCCGCCATCGGAGGTATGATTCAAAATTGTACTTTTTGAACGTCTCGAATCATCTCGCGCATCCCGTTGTTTTCCCGTCCCCGGGCTCTTAGAATTCGACATCAGACGTTTCAGATCTTCGATTTTGCCGACCCCGTTGTCGCTGGCATAAGCAACAGGATCCGCGTACGAAGTCGCGGGCAGAAGCTAGTAATTGAATAAAGGTTTTAATAGTGAACACGGATATCTATGATAGTGAACAACGAGCAGCATTTTTTTGGACTGATTGAAAGACAAAGGTTTATATCAATATTTTATTACTATTTTATAAATATTGGATGGCAGTGCTTCTATTGATAACTGGCCTCAACGTTATGAGGAGCAATGCAGCCAATGGAAACCACTTCGAATAAGCTTTTTATATTTAAAATTGTTTTATATTTATGTATTAAACTAACACACTGTAAAAGTAATAAATATTATTTGCAATAAAATTTTTTTTTTTCTTCTTGACAATATTTATGGCAAGACTAGGTATATTATAGCTTCGTCTGTGACGGGCTGTATACCAGTGACTTTCCAGATATGGTGTCAAACCAGAAACTAAGTTGTATGTCATGTTCCTGAAATCACACGGGCATAGTATATCAGGGCCTCAAGTCTGCTGTTACAATAGTGTCAGAATGGTCTATCATTGATTTCATACTTGTTGATTTTGACAAGTTTGGTAATCTACTAATATAATGGCGTCATTATGACTTTCCATTGGTCAACCACTGACACGCCATTGAAAGAAATGATATAGAATGGTAAACTCGTACAAAGTGACAACTGAATGACTGACCGCGGTAATCTGCAAAAATTTTGACAGTTCCTTTGATCAGTGACCTACCATTAGAACGTCAGTGTGGAGTCATCGCTCTTAATTCGACCAACCAATGATCGACCATTATGAATTTAGCAGATTACGAACTTTTAGCAAAATGACAATGGGATCGTGTTGGAATGACGACATTATAAAAATAGCAGACTTGGCCCCTAGGTAGGGTGAGACCCTTCGTACCAATACACAGCAACGTTCTATGGCGGTAGGAATAGGTATAGTAGTAGCACGTACTTGTAAAGAAAAGCTCCTTCAGATAGATTTTAAAAAATTGTACTTTTAAAAATGATTACGATAATAATTAATGTGGTAATGTGGTAACATGGGCTTGCGAACGACGATATATAAATACATTTCAACACTATTATGATCTGCTGTGATAAGCCACTTGTGATTCTACTGCTATTAAATAAAGAGCGATTTTCACTTCTTAACAAACCTTGTAATTCAATTCAGATTCCCAAGGTCAAATCCTCCACCCTCATTTCTACCGTTTTCTCTATTAAATGAAGTAATTCTCTGTAAAAATACGTATATTTCCTCTCTTAATACCAGAAAATACTGAGCCATTTCCACAAACGTCTCATGTTTACATAAGCTGAGAGCTTCTCGGACATGTCTTACTTAATTAGATTCCACTTTTTCGTCGAGAAAAGGCTTCAATGTACTGAGGCGGAATGAATAGGTTTTACCACTATTCCGACATATTTTTTCTAAGAAAAACTAAATTACGTCGTTGTGAGAAAACACTTATTTGATATGATAAGCACAATGTGATATTTTGGTATCCATAATGTGATCTGGAAAAAGTTAATCTTAGTTAAACTGTCCGCTGTCAATATGGGTCTACTCCTGTCTAGTCTTTTCTCAACTATATTTGGGTCGGCTTTCAGCATAATACCAGGGGGCCAAGTCTGCTATTTTTATAATTTCATCATTCCAACACGATCCCATTGTCATTTTGCTAAAAGTTCGTAATCTGCTAAATTCATAATGGTCGATCATTGACTGCACAATGACGTTCTAACGGTAGGTCACTAATCAAAGGAACTGTCAAAACTTTAGCAGATTACCGCCTAAGTCAGTCATTCAGTTGTCATTTTGGTCGAGATTACCAGATTAGCAGACTTGCGGCACAGGGCCTCAAGTCTGCTATTACAATAGTGTCAGAATGGTCTATCATTGATTTCATAATTGTTGATTTTGACAAGTTTGGTAGTATACTAATATAATGGCGTCATTATGACTTTCCATTGGTCAACCACTGGCACGCCATCGAAAGAAATGCTATAGAATGGTAATCTCGTACAAAATGACAAATGAATAACTGACTTAGGCGGTAATTTGCTAAAATCCCTCTTCCTTTGATCAGTGACCTACCATTAGAACGTCATTGCGCAGTCATTGCTTTTAATTCGCCCGACTAATGATCGACCATTATGAATTTAGCAGATTACGAACTTTTAGCAAAATCACAATAGAATCGTGTTGGAATGACAAAATGATAAAAATAGCAGACTTCGCCCCTAGTAAAGTTGTTCACATGGAGCGACTGCCTGTCTGCTCTCCACAAACCAGTTACTAGGTATCACGATAGCCCTTGGTAAGACTGGTTGTCAGACTTTCTGGCTCAATATTACTAGAGTGATTCATGATTCATAACATTCATCAATTAATTAAATCTTTAAACCGAGACACTGGATATAAGGACACCCATCCCGTATAAAAATCCCATTTAAATTCGCTAGAATTGATTACCAGATCTTCTCATACATCTACTTTTTTAAATTAGACGTCTTTTAAAGACACATTATAAGCTATGTACAGTCGAACAAGCTATTTGGTTTACAGGCAAACATATTCATCTTTCTACTACAATAACAATATTTAATTAATTTGCTTTATAATGAGCATGTAGGTAGTTACCAGGGATACCTACGTACTCGAGATAAAAAAAATAAATAAAATTAAGTATTGTGTGTGTAGTAAAAAGATGAATATTTTTGCCTGTATACCAAATAGCTTGTTCGACTGTACCTATTAAACATCTTTTTTGCTACTTATTAAATTACGAGAAGAAACTCTAAACTACTTAACTAAAAGTGTATTAAAAATTATATATTCACATTGACTTATACGATCTTCATCGTACCACTAAGAACCCTCCTCCCCAAAATCAGCATTCTATGTAAAAAAAAAGCGGCCAAGTACGAGTCGGATTCGCCCATAAACGGTTCCGTAGCAGCAAGTAACATAAATATTTTTATAATTGAGTTGATTGAATGAAAGATAAATTGCGGTTTACGATTTATGGCGTATTAAAAAAAAACTACTTACTAAATCTCGTGCAAACCAATTTTCTGTGGAAGTTTACATGGTAATGTTACATATATTTTTTTAGTTCTATCATTCTCTTATTTTAGAAGTTACAGAAGGGGGGACACGTTTTACCACTTTGGAATTGTCTCTCGCGCAAACTATTCAGTTTAGAAAAAAAATATTTTAGAAACCTCAGTATAATTTTTAAAGACTTATTCATAGATATATACCACACGTGGGTGTGTAATATATGGCATTATAACAGATAATATAATATCACTTGAAATAACGTTTACATGATATAATTTTCATAAGCTACAAAAACAAATAACCTAATTTCATGTGATCTAATGTTATATTTCATATAAACTTCTTTTGCTCTAATAACATTTAGTATAACGTTCATTTTATAAAATTTTCAAATTGTATAATGCTCTTTTTATATAGCGTTCAGTTGACATAACTTTCATATTTACTCATTTTTAGCCAAAATTCTGTAATGAATACGTAAATATAAGGAAACATCATACTGTTATAACCTCATTTAACCCAAACTATTCACCAACACTAGAGGGGATCTGGCGCTCGGCGGCCGCTACCGTGGCACGCTCGCTCTGCTCGCTCGCCTTCGCGCGTTAATGGTCACTGTTCTAACCTAACCTAACCCAAATGATTCACCAAAACTAGAGGGGATCTGGCGCTCGGCGGCCGCTACCGTGGCGTGCTCTGTGTGCTCGCTCGCCTTCGCGCGTTAATGGTCAGTGTTCTAACCTAACCTAACCCAAATGATTCAATAACAGTAGATGATATCTGACGCAGGTACCTAATGCGTATTTATTTATTCCGCCACCAGCACGATCCACCAATTAAAATGACAGGCATTCGAAATCTAATCAGTTATTGCAAACATAATTATACAAAACAAAGTAGATGTTTCTAAATTATATTAAACGTTACATATAGATTTTGGATATTATAGTAACTGAATATTATGCTATATGAATATTAGTCCAAATGTGCATTGTAGAAAATGTTCATTATACCATATAAAAATAGGTAAAATGAAATTATATCTATTATTCATTATATCATTTCATCGTTATATCAAAAAAAAGTATATTAAATGAAATTAGATCATGTGATCATTACAACTATTGTTATTATTTCAAACGTTATACACCCATCACACGTACGAGTTTGATGAAAAGAAAATTATGAGTTTCATTTCTAAGTATGGGGAACGCCAAAATTTATTCTTTTTTTCTATTTTTGTGTGAAAATCTTAATGCGGTTCATAGAATACATCTACTTACCAAGTTTCAACCGTATAGTTCTTATAGTTTCGGAAAAAAGTAGCTGTGACATACGGACGAACAGATAGACAGACATGACGAATCTATAAGGGTTCCGTTTTTTGCCATTGGCTACGGAACCCTAAAAACTGCATCCAAATCGGATCATCTGTTTGGTAGCTAAGGTGCACCAGACAGACACACAGATACAGATGTAAAGCTAATCTACTAACTAAAGACAAAATAAATATCAATTTTGGTTCAATTTCAATTTAGGTTTCCAACTAAAAGTTAGTGCTTAAACTTCTATACAAAAGATATCATGTTAATTATGATATAAATTCTGTCTGACATTTGAGACATGCTAATTTTAATCAAACTAACAAACAGTGCGTGTTAATTTGCGAATTCAGTGTCCAAAGTCAGACACGCAACTTTCAGGCTGGAATGATACAACCGCAACAAAATTACGTCATGTAGTATTGAAAACTGGATTGGTGCCAAATTGTCCTATTCTAACATCTGTACCTATAAATAAAAACGATTTTTAGTATGTTTGATTGTCATCTAGGCGGTTACCTATCATAAGGTCGAAAAATATTTGACCGAATTTCATTTCACCTAAAACTTTTCAACTATTATCGTTTCGTTTTTTTTACTTCATCGAAGTCACGTCTGCCACTGTATCAGTTGACCTATTATCAATTCGATTTTTTTCGTTATTCCGACGTTTCATTTGGTCGATAAACTTTTTACCGAAGTTAGACTTAGCCGAATAACATTTGTTCGAAGTATTATGATTCCAAACATTCATTATGCCACTGTTTTAATTACCATATTTTCATTTCATCAAACGCCTAGAAAGTTTGTGCACACTATTTCATATCTGCTTCATTCTGCTATCTGCTTGCTTGCATGCAGCATGCAAGCAAGCATGCAGCATGCAAGCAAGCATGAAACATGCAAGCAGGCATGCAACATGCACAAGCATTGTTTCTGTCACGGCTCCGGCGCTGCGGGGTCTGAGCGGCCCCACGCGAGCTTATCGTCGCAGATGGTTTTAATGCTCACCACCGCAGCTTCGGCTTGCTGGCCGGCTCCGCCAGCCAGCCTCATTCAAACCGCCTGCTCCTCAGCTCGCGGGCCGCCCCACCCTTCCGCGCCTACGCGGGCTTAAATTACACTCTAGTGTAGGGCAGACAAGACTGCGTGAAGTCGGTTTTGCAGCGATTCGTTTCTGTCACTAAAATTTTGTAGCCTATTTATTTTTTATGACACTATTTTATTTTATATTGATAATGCTACCAGATAATCTTATATATAAAAATCTTCTGTGCGTGTGTATGAAAGTGAACTCCTCCTAAACGGCTGGACCGATTTTGATGAAATGTTTTGTGTGTGTTCCAGTGGATTTGTGAATGGTTTAGATTTACAATTGGACCCGATTGGTGGCGTTGTAGTTCTAGGACTTGTTTTTATTTTCAGGCAGGACAACGTCTGCCGGGCCCGCTAGTATTCTGTAAAATGTTGTTTCGATGTGGTGAAAATATGGCAAATAAATCATTTAGCATATGAAAAAAGTTCAAAAGAGGCTTCGGCCAATAGCAAAAAGTTAATTTGTAAATCGACGAAAAATAGTTCGGTAAAATAATACTTATGACACATGATACTTCGATGATATAAAAATATGTCAAATAATGCATATAGCAAAAAGGACATCGGTCAATAGTTTTCGGTAAAATGAAATTCGGAAAAAAACATTTCGGAAAAGTGATCGGTTCCCCATCTAGGCTTTTCTCAACCGTTGATCCAATTGTAATTAAAAATTGGTGGGTTGTTTTGCGAAAACCCATGAAGGCACCTGGCCCAAAAAAAAAACAGGAATGAAGTCGTAGGTAGCAGATGGTTATTATTATTTTGGTTATAACTACATCAATGTTTATATTTACTTAATATAATGTGCTTTTTTATTATTATTTTAATGCGGCTATAATGGTATCACTGTGACCAGAGGGCTAATTCACGTAATTTTATGACGCGCCGATGAAGTTGTAGTGCAGTTACAGTTAAGTTCAAGTTTGAGTGATAAACGGTATTCTTGTAATCTTTGAACTGCACGTAAGCTGCGCGTGAACTGCACGTCAACTGTACGACAACCAAACTTACTTATGGTGTACCCACCTGAGAAAAAATAAATTACGCACTAAATAATTAAAGAATCGATTACATTTCAATAAATATGACATTATTATAATATTAAAATAATACCCCAGTACAGATTTCAGTGCTATTTAACCTAGGTTATTAGTGTTCTGTGTTTTAACTGTTATTTTGAGACGTCAAACGAATAGTAGAATACCGATCATGTTGCGTTCCGAAACACGCACCAAAGACGCGCAACAATAGAATGCCGTTATTGCGCCCGCGTGACGCGAACTTGACGCGAGCGTGTCTGACAGCGGTAGAGAATACGAAAAGCGTTGTTTTGATCGAAACTTAACTCCAACTGCACTGCAATAGCACTTCTTTAGTTACGTGAATTAGCCCACAGGATCGATCTATTGTGATCGCCGCTTGTGTTGGTTAGAGATCACCACCAAACCCTGCAGCTGTGATGAACTGCAGGATCTGCTTTGGGGCAAACTCTATTATTTCATCCAGGCTTAGTAGGTGTTTGCCCAGATGGTTGTTGCACTTGTGAATTAGTGCTCCGCATTCCCCCAGCAGATGAAGTGGCGTTTCATCAGCCTCTTTACAGCGTCCGCAGATTCGCGTATCACTTAGCCCCAGGTTGGACATGTGCTTGTTTAAGCAGCAGTGTCCCGTAGTGGCTCTTGTCACAATGCCTCCTGTCATAGGCTTTGATGAGTGCTTTCGAGTGTAACATGCCCGGCGACTCCTTCCATAATTTTATGGAAGTATCGAAGCATGATTTAGTCAGGGTGCTCTGAGTTAGGCTTTTAGGTATGTCACAGAAGGGCTCAGGTCCCTGCTGCGTGCTGTGGGCCCCCGCCCTTGCAAGCTCATTAGCACATTTATTATCAATGATGCCTGCATGCCCGAGCTTTCATCTTACTCTATTCTATAACTACTCTATTCTAATATGTGCGTTACTTTTTCGTGAATAAATTGTTTATTTCTCTTTCTCCTTCTTTTTCCAAAACGGAACGTTCAGAAGACGAAAAGTAGAAAACAATGACTGATGCTAAATTAATCATCTTAGGGCACCATTGCTACGTGTCGATTTTCTTTTACAAAAATGTTTCTATTATAAAGGACAAAGTACAACCATGAAATCTAAAGGTTATGTCCATTAAGGGAATCAGATTCTGTCACAAAGCTTTTCGTTTCAGATTTAAAGATAAAATTACATTTTGCCATTTGGAACCCAAGCAGAAAAGATTTAGTTTTATTTTCCGGTCATTTTTACAACAAAGGATAAATTGTAATCATTGTAAAGGTTAAAATGGTAGTTCAACCTAACTACGTAATGGAACAGAAATAGAAGCGCAAGTTTGAATAGCCGGTCTATGCAGTAACAATGTTTCTTGGTAAATTTACCCAGAAACACTTATATATTAAAAAAAAAATTAGATAAAATGAGCTCTAGGTGAAGTGAGGAGCTAAGTAAAAGCCGCGGTCGGTCTGTGGATGAGTGACCATCCATTTTCATACCCAGTTCCCCCAGTGCCTTGGAAAGCACGTAAAGCCGTTGGTCCCGGCAGTCATTCGTCGATCTTTGGGTAGTCAGAAGCCAGAAAGTCTGATAGTCTTGCCAAGTCTTGGGTATCGTGTAACCCAGTAACTCGGTTGTGGAGGTCAGACTAGCAGTCGCTGCATGTACAACACTGGTATTCAGCTGCATCAGGTTAGACTGGAAGCCGACCCCAACACAACTGGGAAAAGGCTAGACAGATGATGAGTTCTAAATTAACTGCCATCATCAGCTCACCTCAAATTCACTTCATTAAAATTCAGCGAAGAAGATTTCTATAAAACTGTACACACGGCTACACATCAAGCTGTAAATTTCCAGTTTAAGCTGACCTCACATTATACGGAAATCCTATACAATGCGAGATCAGCATTAACTGGAAATGTGTAGCTTAATGTGTAGCCTTCTGTACAATTCAGTCAAATTGTTGTTAAGCAAGAACTCATTACACCTACGTAGCTGATCACAGTGTGGGATAAAAAGGTAGATATCTTATAAAAGGCATGTTGATTTTGTTTCCGCCTTTTACCGTTATTTTTGAATTCTAAAAGTTATTTTTAGAATTGCGTACTATTAAAGGAAAAAACCATTAGAAGATCATGTTTTTGTTCGTTTGTCACAAAGGGGTCTCTTTGTAGAATTCAAGTAGGTACTGAGCAACATCGAGTCTACCCAGAAAAATATATAAATGTTGCTCTAACCATAATGACGATGACCGATATTGGGACATTATCTTACATAGGTTTCCATGTACATTGGACATTGTACAGCCGTAGGTTTAGAGGCCAGCACATCAAGCAACAACAAGCTGTCAAATTTCTTTGATAGATTTTCAATTACTTTACAAAAAATAATGCTGGCATTTCACATGGCGTTTTTGTGCAAATATTTGCCTTATTTGGATATTACAAATTGTACCCTATCTCCATTAAAGTCGATTTTGTGAGCCGAGCCGAGAGAGTAAGCTGAAGCTGCGGTGGTGCACCATCTGCGACGATAAGCTCTCGTGGGATCGCCGGAGCCCCGCAACGCCGGAGCCGTGACAGAAACCACGCTTGCTGCATGTTGCATGCTCGCTTGCATGATGCATGCTTGCTTGCACGAACGCGCTGTAGGTTTGGTTAGAACTGAGACCCCCATTCTTGGAAACAAGTGTTTTATATCCAAATAAGGCGAATATTTGCCCAATTATGCCATGTGAAGTGCCTGCATAAGGTTTAAATTCAATTGAGAAAATATAACAGTTTGGTATGGCTTGATCAGCTGGCTTCTTTACCTTTGTGTGTGTATGTTACTTACCTATAACATCTAGCGCGATCTTATAATTCCTGGTAGGTGAAACGTGGAAGTCCACTCGACACCTGTAGATCGCGCGATCTCTTGCTTTGATGTCCTGCATCCGAAGCCCAGCAATGGGCGTGCTGTGCCAATGGGCCCGGCCTACGTAGGCCTCATCGACCCAGTGTGCTGATGGGCCTAGCACTCGAGTGTCGTAACTGTCGAAGAAAAAAATAAAGTTAATGGGTGAAACTTTATCTTTAAATCTATGGGTCAAATCGCTGGATGTCCTACGTGTACAATTTAATAATGCTTTTAGAATGTTGTTGCGACTGCCCCGTTTCTGTAGCGCCTCAGAAATGTTTGCTGAGACCCGCACAGACGGCTCTAAAGCAATAATACGCAAAATTACTGCCTCCCTGCTGTGAAGAGCGCGGGGTAGTTGCAACTTTATCCTGCGAGCTGTGGCGGAGAGCTATACTCAAATATTTGGCATTTCATGCGCAGGTTGATTAGGTAGGAAACATATTTTCTTTCATGGGCCTATAGACAAAATCCCTTTTCTGTTAGCGTTAACGTAAAAAAAAAAAAAATTGTATGGAGTTGACGTTTGCTTACCAGATGTCACGTGATGCAAATATGTCAACTCCATACAATTTGACTCTTCCGTTGCCGTTAACGCTAACAGAAAAAGGATTTTGTGTACAGGCCCTGGTCATTCTTTGTTTTAATTATGCCATTTTTACCATACGGGGCGCCGCCGTCGCGACTTTTTCAAACATCTATATGTTTATCTGTCCGTATGGTGTCGGACGTAAAGAATAGCACCATCCCATATCTTCCCGTGGGTGTCGTAAGAGGCGACTAAGGGACGTACCAGAGAATGGGCAGCAGCGTTCTCTGTGCATTTGTAACAGACATACTGCGATCGCCAACCCGCGATGTCCAGCAGTGGACGTCTTTCGGCTGAAATGATGATATTTGAAAAAGTCGCGACGGGGCCCCGTCTGCACCCTTTTCGCGCCCCGTTCTCGTCTTACGTTTTTTCTGTGTGTCCAGCGTCTTAGTGTCGCCATTTCAAACGTTTCTAAAAGCGTGAAGTTGACGGTAAACCTTCACTGGAAATATAATATTGTTATTTATAAAAACAGGGTAATAAATTTTAAAATATTATTAACATTTTAAAAGCATAAAAGGTTTTTTACAGCGAGGTTTAATTAAGCATAATATTTCACCATTTTGATGTTAAATACAGTACAGAATATTGTTTACATTTTCAGGTTGAAGCGCTGAAGTTCTCAGTGTGAAAATGGGTGGTGTAAACAGCTGTGTCTGTGTACCATTTTTGGTATAAAATAGTAGTAAAATTAAAGAAACATTTATTTTTCAATTGTTTTGTACGCAGTATAACCAACTTAACTACCTTAGGGCAGGTTGCTTCAACTAACCATTACTGACCGGTAATAGTCAAAAATGGCGCTAACAACTAGGTATCGTCAAATAAAAAAAATGGGTTGTTTCACAAATTCAAAAAGTTACTATTGCCATAACCGACCAGTTATCGTAATTTTGTGTTGTCAAACAGCTACTTCAAACATCAAAATATTATGGATTTCTTTTTTGAATAACTTTAATTGACGGATTTTTGTCATGTCATGAAACAACTCGTTACATTTAACGTCCGTTAAACATTGCACGTCATAGTAACTTTTTAACCGTCCATGTGTAACGCTAACCGACTGTTTGAAACAACCCGCCCTTAGGATAGTAATAATATCCCTATTATTGCCCCACAGTTAGGCCTCTTGTGATAGTAATAATACCCCTATTATTGCCCCACAGTAAGGCCTCTTATGATAGTAATAATATCCCTATTATTGCCCCACAGTTAGGCCTCTTATACAGAAAAGGCATTGATCACCACACTTGCTTAAGGTGGATGGGCGATTTCAGACTTATATAACTACTAGCAAGACTTATTTTACATTGTTCTATAGCCTTCCTCGATAAATGGACTATCCAACACAAAAATATTTTTTCAATTCGAATCAGTAGATCCTGAGATTAGCGCGTTCAAACAAACAAACAAACTCTTCAGCCTTATAATATTAATATAGATAAGTCCAGATTTCCTTCACCGATATTACTGAAGTCCAAGATAAACTTAGAAAGTACATCTGAAATAGATTTTCTTTTCTATTTCCTCCAGAGAAGTCCCAATGAAATTACTTTGGCAAATAATTTCACAACAATTTTTAGGTCCATATCTATTTATAGGTGATGAAAGGCTCAGTATCCCTAGACTCCAATGCATGCATGATTTTGTATTTAAATATGCATTTTCTAATACCATCTATTCAAAAGTGTACAGTGGAAAATAAACAGTATTGGAGAAACATTCAGTGAGAGTAGTTCTTTGCTTCATTGAGAAAATGCATTTTATTTAGCGAACTCTTATGCATGGTAGAAACTTCACAAGTTTTATAAAAGTACACTGTACACAAACATTAATAAATTTAATGAAATTCTTACTCGTGGCTAGCAAATATTACTATTGGAAGCAGACCTTTTATGCCGGTTGTATTAATATATAAAAGTAATTATGAAGAGAGTTCTAGTACTCGGTGAATAAACAATAATGTTCTGATTGTGTTTTTTATTATTGTGATGTTGGTAAAACCATTATGTATCAGGAGAGATCGGTTTGTCCATCCATTTTGTTAATTCTGGATTTATTATTAAGTTTATCATTAAGTATGGTTGTCTCATATTAATGAATAAAGACTATTATTATTCCATTTATTATTTATATACACTTATAAATTCCATAAAAATAAAAACATTTAAAAATATAAAAAATAGTAGCCAACCGGTATCGAGAACAGGGCCCAAGTTACCGGCCGGTCAGGGCTCAAAAGAGAGAAACCTCCTGACAATGCAGGCCGTGTCAAGAAGTACCGCCTTCTGTATCAAGCCCTTGATCCGGCCACCTAACGAGAGAGTTCTTATTATTGTTATGATCTATTTGGTTCAAAACATCACGCTTTTAAGCCAAATAATCATGGAAAACCTTAATCCCAGTTGGTATCGACGCATCATTTCTTTAAAGGGTAATGTTCGCTTGCGACATTTGGGATTATTTTTTAACTCCGAACTAGTTGCTAATAAGTATGGACCCATTACTTTAAGTGGCAGTTAGGGCGGATAAGATCAAATTTGTATTACTCTGGGGTTAGAGATATTCGTTCTACCAAATTTTAATACCGAAATAATTGTATATCCGATAGTAAATCGCTGTATCACCAAAATAAATCGAGTAAACAAGTTATTCGAATGGCGGCCGCTACATTACCAGCTGAAAATGACAACTCGTGTGAATATCATTAACGGTTGACACCATTTGAGATCTGCTTTCTAAACATTTGAATTTCTATTTTGGTTGGCTTAAATACATGTGATTCATCATTCATTCATAAACCAAAGAGAAACAATACCTAGTAATGGCTACTCTACGTTTGTGATGGAAAAAGGCAACCAAAGTTATCTGAGAGTCAGACAAATGAGTAAAATTATTCTAGGATAATTTACTGTGGCATTAGGTCGAATCCGCCCTTAAAAATTTTACCTCGTTTTAGGAACTTACTCTGAGTTAAGATTTTGGTGTAAATGGGCCTAAATCTTTTACAGCGTACCGCGACGTTGGCATATATACATTCAACGAGCGAGCTTTTGTTATTACATTCTCAAAACGAATATTTTGGTGAGTACTTGAATCCAACGAATCTAAACGCAAAATAATAAATTCTAGAAGCTGTGCTCGCGATAATATGTTTAGTTGCGTCACAGCAGCGAAGGTTTGAATACGAATACACAAAGCGAATGCTCACGGTGAGAATAGTTTTTGAACTAAAAAATGTTCATGAGGAATTCTAATGATTGCAGGTAATAGTATAATACTGACGACAAATTTAAGGCACGGCCACACCGGGGTGGACAACTTGGCAGATCTGATAGACTGCATAAGTATTTGCATGCACGGATTCACATCAACGCGTGTAAAAATACTACTACAAATAACCTGCCCTTGCGGTTCAATCAGACAGCTGAACGGAGTATTTTAGGTATAAAATTGCAAGACAGGATTAGGAACACCACCTTCTGTACCATCACCAAAATAGTTAACGTCACTTGGAAAGCTGTTTTTAAAATAGTAACACAGCTGTTAAAATAAAAAAGTTCCAGACTTCCAGTTTACTGAAATTGAAATTACCAAATTACCGAAATAGAGGCACAGTTGATCTTTAGAATTAGTTTCCCCAGGATCCTTTGCTGCAATGGATTTGGTATGGACACATCTGCCACATGTCAGACGCTCATTGGGCCAAGCGCACGACCCAATGGGAACGTGGCAAGCGCCATTGCGGCAGAGATGGCGGGATGATCTGGACTCCATTGCCCAAGACTGGTCACAAATATCCCATATTAGAGAGAGTTGGAAGGAGAGTCGAGAGGCCTTTGTACTTCAGTGGAAAAATTCAGACTGGAAATAATATTCAGCGAAGGAGACATCCACCCGCAAGTCACCCGTTCCGGTCTTAACAATACCGGCCATATTACAAGAAGACATCGTTCTGCAGAGTACAATTTCACAAACGTACATTTGACCTTGACAAAACGAGAGAAACAGTATCCGTTTTTCAGATAAAGAAAAAAAGATCCAAAATTCATGATATTCAAACCGATAGTAATGACGACGTAGTCGAGTGATGGACTTGTCATCTCCGGTGCGAAGGGCGGTGCTCATTATTTTTGGAAATGAAAGCGGACCGCGTGGACATTGTCGATCCTTTTACTGTTCAAAGTGTTTGGAATTGCGTGGAAATATACTGTTATTTTGTTTGACAAAAATGTGTACGAGGGCTAGATTTATACATAATAAAAACATGTGAAGCACTGCAGTACACTAGGAATTTCTCCTGTGTCGTGGGTGGAAACTCACATACACTAACAACCAGACTCGGAACAACTGCCTGTAGACAGTACTGCATACTGCATAACGCAGTGCAGCCTGCAGTCAATCGCTCAGAATATGCAATGGGCAGGCCACACAGCTCGAAGAACCGATTACCGATGGGAACGAAAGGTTTTCGAGTGGCAACTATGAACTAGAAGACGTTGCTTTGGTAGGCTTTGGTGGGAAGCCTACCAAAGATACGTCTTCCAGTTCATGGTCGCCGCATGGCCTGACGACACCGTCAAGGTCCAGGTTTTGGTAACTGGTGGATGCACGCGGCAGCTTTCCACTCGTTGTGGCGTTCTTTGGGGAGGCTTCGACAGTGATCGTCTTCCAGCTCATAATAATGATGAATATTAGAAACTTGTAACTATGCCACTGCAAGGTAAAAGCCTGTTTTCATACAGAGGGCTAATTTACATAATTTTATGACGCGCCGATGAAGTTGTAGTGCAGTCTGTTGTAGATAGGTTCAAGTTTTTGTGATAAACGGTATTCTTGTATTCTTTGAACTGCGCGTAAGCTGCGAGTGATACTTAGCCACATGAGAGAAAAAATATTACTAAATCGATTACGTTTCAATGAATATGACGTTATTATAATCATCACCATCATCATCATCAGCCTGAAGACGTCCACTGGTGAACAAAAGCCTCCTCCATAGAGGGGGGGGGGGGTGCCATAATCCCCACGCTTGGCAGGCGTCTTGTGGATCGCAGTGAAGTTGTTAACGTACACGGAAGCCGCTGCTGCCCGACTTCCTGATTTTCCCGTAGTCGCCTTCGACGCAACACCCTCGGGAGGAAATGGGGGGGGGGTGCTATTCTAGCCCGGACACCCCACGGGGACGGGTTATTATATTATTAAAATCTAGTTAAAAAGCACTAATATCCCAATACAGATTTTAGTGCTTTTTAACTGTCATTTTGAGACGTCAAACGAATAGTAGAATACCGATCATGTTGCGTTCCGATGCTCGCACCAAAGACGCGCAACAGTAGAATGCTGTTATTGCGCTCGCGTGACGAGAACTTGACGCGAGCGTGTCTGACAGCGGTAGAGAACATGAAAAGCGTTGTTTTGATCGAAACTTAACTGCAACTGCACTGCAACAGCACTTCTTTAGTTACGTGAATTAGCCCACAGAGAAGGCACGAGCATTGATCCCCATGCTTGCTCAAGGCGGTTATAAGTACAGGTTTCCTCACGATGTTTTCCGTCACCAATGTCTTCAATTTCAAATAGGACATTATTTATTTTTTATTTACTTATAGGTTTACCTAGAGACCACAGCGCATAATTATAAACCTACACATACGTTATATTCTAATATTTATGACAATTATTTATTTATTTATTATTCGCAAAATCCACAGCTCTTTGACAATTCATCTTAAAATATAAACCGGTTTTACAGCCAATTACGCAGCAGAAACAGACATACATAAGGCAGAAATTAACTAGGCAAGCGTGCTCCATCTTAGATCACATCATCGCTTCCCATCAGGTGAGATAGTGGTCAAACGTATGCCTATCAAATGATAAAAAAACTGCTAGCGCCAACTAAGCATTGCTAAGTGTACTGTGTGGGTGAGTGTGTGAGGAGTTGCAGGTGGGTGTGTGTGTATGATATGGCACACGTGTATACCTACTATGCAATTAAAATTATGTTGTTTTGTTTTGTTTAGATTTATTAGTCAGTTCGTCATTTACAGACGTTATTTATAGATTGTTAAATAAGCCTTTTTTGGAGTTAAATATATCAAGATGACAGAATCTTTTATTAAAATTACTTAGTATCCTACTGATAACTGAATTTTGAGCGTAGTTTGTGTCACTGTGTGGCACTTTGAAAAACTGCGTGTGCCTGGTCCGTCGAGACGCAGCACATTTAAAGCGGTACTGTCAATGTTCCCACTACAGATATTATAAAGAAAAAGCATAGTCATGCGTCTATTCTCTAATGGAATGGATGGTATAAGCAAACACAACATTGACCAAAGAGACGCCCGATTACTGCTTAGTTGCTAATTACACACTACACTGCACCGCACTATTGAATATTGTATGTTTTTGTTTTATGGAATGTTGCCCCACACTAGGAATTTCTCATGTACTCGTATCGTGGGTGCGTTAAACATTTATAAACTTACATAAACAAACCGTGAAAGAAAAAGACAAAATATTTCGCATTCCAAAAGTATGTAGCGGAAAATTTGCTCTCATACATGTAATAAAAAAATAGTCTCCGATACAATACAGCGTCCAACACAGTAATTAAATCAGTCCCTAAATATAACATGCAAGTACGGGAAATGAATTACTGCGGCAATATTAAACGATGCGATAGGAATCTCTCACCATTAGTAATAACAGTAAGGAGAATAGTTCCAGAATTATACTGAAACCCGCATGTTTAGTTAGCAAAGTGTACTTTGGTAGTACAATAAAGTGATTAACATTGCTGATAGTATACTTCAGCAATGAATATTGTTACTAACTATAAATGAGGAAGCTGATTCCATTTAGTAGTGGAACTGAAAGAATAGTTCTGTTACATCTTGTATTGATTGAAGTCGCTTTGATGCCACTTCTGCGGAGTAAATTTGACTCGGAAATACGTCTATTCTATTACATTTTTTATAAATTTCATACTACAAGCATAATCAGCAAAGGTAACTATAATCACATTGATATTATAAATAAAATTTTCAAACTAAATCTCTTATGCAGAAAATATCAATCCACGGACCCAGATAATATAAGATGTTTAAGAAACATCACTCACAATAACTTCGTTAAATCACAGGAACACCTGCCACTCGGATGTGATCTGTAGTGACCTATATAGAAAGCTTAATAGGCTGCACACTTAAGTAGGCCGCTACATACACAGTCTAACAAAATGGTGGATTAAAGATTGGATTGGATCCTGATCGACGATAATAATGACCTTTTAACTATATCCAAACTACCCCTACACCTGCATCTTAGAAGATATTAAAAACATCACTGATGCCGTGATATTCATGACCGACTATTATGCCCAAGTAATTAGAAAAAAATAAGGATTAAGTGTAACTGCATACAACCATAAATTCGAAAAGTCGAAGTACCTAATGTTGCTTCGTGTTTCGTGGTGACGATGATACTCAATATCATCGTCACCACGAAACAATCCTAAAACACACCTATACTGCTTCTAGAGAGATACCAAAACCCAGACTAACCACTATAAATGAGTGTCAAAGCGGCTACCAAGGGATTAGGTTAATAACTTAGGCATAATGCTTTGTGCGCTAATTACAAAATATTGCGGCCATTGTACCAATTTATCAAGCGTTGTGAAAATGAGAGTAATTACCTAAATATGTGTGTGTGTGAGCAGCGTAGAAAATGTTTACTATGGTTTCAATTTGTGTAGAAGTACCTAAATCTTGGCGTATAATACGAATTTTTTGTAGGTCTTATTTCAAATGAATTAGCTATTATTTGTAATAGATGACTGATATTTGATACTGTAACGAGCTGGGTTTTGGGATAACTAATCTATAACACTTTACAAATTTTTATTTTTATTGGACCAGTCGCAAATACAGTAAGAAACTTATAAAAATCACTTGACCATTGTTTGCTACGTTCGTTTACATCAAAACAGTGATGCCAGATTGGGGGGAGTCCCCCTAAATTTGGGGTTTTTTATAGTGATGGGGGGACAATTAGGGGGTCAATATTTTTGGGGGGATATTTGGAGAGAAAAATCTGGATTCGGAGGGAATTGGGGGATTTTTGTTAATATAACAAAGCTTTAATCTGAGAAAACCGCCCAGGTTTTGATGAATAATCTCCAGTAATAGGTGAAATATTAATTTATAAGAAGTTATTACATCTATTCATGATGTAACTTCAAAGTTTCATGTTAATTAAAAAAATAGTTTTATCACAAATCGATGTAATACAAGAACATAAACACTTTTTGCCAATTCTCCGATAACATCTTTTGTTTACAAATACAACTCTCATAATCCGACTTTTGTTAATACATAAATACCTGCTCTGGATATTCACGATGACAGAGCCGTCTTCATTATTGCTGCATTATTACTAAAGGTAAGCTTAGGAGAGCGTTTTTTGTGATGCGAGTCGCAAGTGACGTCACGCCTTCCAGGATCGCAAATCATGACATTTTTACATTATCTTGACCAATGAAATAGTAAAAAACTGTATCTTTTATAATAAAAAAAAATATATTGGCATTTAGGGGGATTTTTTCTTTAATACCTCAATTTTGGGGGGATTTCGACGAAGATTTGGTGATAACGCAAGACGGTCATCTGGCAACACTGCATCAAAACTAAACTAACTCGCCACCGCTCTGGCTGTACGCTATTTATCTGAGTTTCTAGATAGTTTAAAGATTCGAAAACATTCTATCATATACGAGAATTGAAAAATATGGAAGTGTCCTGAATGTTTAAAATTAGCTACCCAAACACTAGCGTGGCGTTTTCGCTCGTATAGACCTACGTGACCATACTAACTTTGCCTTCCAAATATACATACTCCCGACTGATTTTCGGTCACAGCAGCCAATGTCATCGCCATCTTTGAAACTCTGGGCTGCAACTGAGTTATATTAAATGTAAAAATCTAATAAAACCAGGGGTCGACCCAAAGACATAGATAGACCTAGATAACTCAAGTATCACGATCTGTATAAAAACCAAGCGTGCCATTTTTTGGACGTCACAACGTAATACGAATGTTTAGTTTTTCCTAAATTTGGTATTCCCAGGTGTTATTGAGGGTATTAGATTAAAAATAATTGTTTTTTTTAATTAATTACGCCGAATATTAATCACAAAATGACTTACCGATGGAAAGGAAACGTTTACTTTATTTTTTTACTTACGATTTGTTATCGTAAGTTAGGCACGAAAATAGATGAGGAAATTAAATGAATACACCGAAAATAGAATAAATTAATAAACGTATATTGACAAGAGTAAAACAAGTTCAAGTGACGGACCAAAAGGAAAGAATGCCACGGTAGTCGAAAAGAGGAAACATATCTACTTTTTTAAAGTTTAGGCTTAGGTCGTGTTTATCATTATTCCAACAATAGGCACGTGAAGTAGTTGCTCGTGCGTTATTTAGGTCTATCTATATCTGTGAGTCGACCCTAGGATTGCAGCCATGAGACCAATGATGCAGTTGCTATCAAATATGACTTAGCGAACAGCATTTCAAAGCTTCGCAATGTGACTAACAATGTTGGAAGTAGTACAACATACAACAAAGAGTATTCTCTCCGTCCTGTATAGCTAAGTTAATGAACACAGTGTATAATGAAGAGCACACGACACACATCATGATCACATCAAATGCAAACATCAATCTCACGTCCGTAGTTAATTGATTATCGGCTAATTAGTGAAGTAGCAACAAGCGTGATGTCCAATCAATCTGTTCCAAAGAGGTAGGGATTGTTTGTTGATTTGTTTGTAAGAGGTTATCTGTGAAAATGCTGGTCCGATTACAATCATTCTTTTACTGTTAGAAAACTACACTTTTGCCGAGTGTTACTTTTTCTTTAGCCTACGTCGGATTCTGATATCGCTGACTTTGGTGAAGGGATACATCGTGAGGAGACAATTAATATACATAAATTTGAAATGGCCAATCTACCTTGAGCAAGTGTGGTGGTCAATATTCGTGCCTTTTCAACCGACTTCAAAAAAGGAGAAGGTTATCAATTCGGCTGTATTTTTTTTTTATGTTTGTTACCTGGGAACTCTCGACTGGGTGAACCGATTTGACGATTTTTATTTGAAAGCTGGTGCTTGCCGCGTGGTTCCATTTTAATTTGGTCCAGTTCTGACAATGGCATCCATGAGAAAACCATGTCTTAAATTTGAATTAAGTATGTGCGCGATTTGTTACGCGATTTCTCCGGCAAATGTAAACTGATTTTGAAAATTCTTTTTTTATGGATAGGGTATGTTCAGGGGTGGTCCCATATAACACTGCGGCTTTGTTCTGTTTGTCGTTTTGTATTGCCACCGACTTCCGAAACTCAAGTCAATGTGTGTTCTGTGCTTAAGTTAGTTTTCACTTTTTAGTATTTGAAGGCGGTTGTCTTTTTGCAAAAGACAACCGCCGCAAAGGCTTTCGGGTTCCGTAGCCAAAACGCAGAAAACGGAACCCATATGGATTCGTTATGTCTGTCTGTCTGTCTGTCTGTCCGTCCATATGTCATAGTCAGTTTTTACCGAAACTATAAGAACTATACTGTTGAAACTTGGTCAGTTGATGTATTCTGTGAACCGCATTATGATTTTCACACAAAAATGGAAAAAAAATTTTTTTTGGGGGTTCCCCATATTTTGAACTGAAACTCAAAAAATTTTTTCATTAAATCCATACGTGTGGGGTATCTATGGATAAGTCTTCAAAAATGATATTAAGTTTTCTAGTATGTTTTTTTCTAAACTGAATAGTTTGTGCGAGAGACACTTCCAAAGTGGTAAAATGTGTGCCCCCCCCCCCCCTGTAACTTCTAAAATAAGAGAACGATAAAACTAAAAAAAAATATATGATGTACATTACCATGTAAACTTCCACCAAAAATTAGTTTGAACGAGGTCTAGCAAGTAGTTTTTTTTAATACGTTATAAATCGTAAACCGCAATTTTGAAAAAATACACTATTATTAAAACATCGGTCAAAGTTACAACGAACTACAAGAACTTTTATATTATGTTACTTGCTGCTACGGAACCCTTCAAGGGCGAGTCTGACTTGCACTTGACCGCTTTTTTTAGTCTACACTGTTTCATTGGTGGTCAAAGGCTTCCCCCAAATCCTCCTAGAAACTTTTTTCTGCGCCACCTTGAACCTTAAACCCTCATGGTGCGCATCTAGGTCATGTTGCCACCACTTTCTAGATAGTCATCGGCGACGCCGTCCATCTTCAGGCACTTGTCGCCCAGCGGTTACTCTGTATGGGCGAACGTGACCCGCCCGTTATAGGATAATTAAGTTTTATTGTATGTTTAAGTTCTACGCAGATGAAATGGTCGTCAGAAACTAGTCCTAAAATATCTGAAAAGCTCAAAACTCAAATTCAAAATCATTTATTTCAGATAAACTATTACAGGTACTTTTTAATTGTCCGAGAAAGGCGCAAATAAACCTGAACATACATTATTACAATATGCATTCTAGCAAATATTTCATTGTAACTAAATAGGTACCTACCAAAAAACGATATGTTAATGTGAAAGCATTTCTACGAATTAACAAAAAATGCTTTGATCTATTCAAAGCATTCGCTAGAGTTTTTTTCGTTCGATGTTTCGTTCTATTTGTTATTCAGTTCGACGAAATTTTTGACAGTGAATTCTCCATGTTCTGTTACAAAAAAATATAGTCTGGGGGCGATTCAACGAACATTGGCATTCAAAATCTCAATCTTATTCTGTCAAAAGCGCCTTTATTTTCTTACTTACATATTGGGCAACATTTTGACATTGATTGTCACTGAGATTGTGTGAATTGCGACTAGATTTTAAACGTTTTGATTAGTAAAATTGGTCTTCAGGTTTACAGAATGAATTTTGTACAATATATAGTCGTTTATTTTGTTGGTTTAGTGGTCACCAGAGTAACTGTTGTGTGAGGGCTTAAAGTTAATATTCAGGGCAAAGTGTGGCTGGACATTTCCAATTAATTTCTCATTAACAGGCCAGTCTAGACTGTATAGCATCATTGTCATTTTGTCCTTATTCCCATTTATTTGAAGTCAAAAGAACATGCCTTTCATCCATACATTTGTGTTATGTTACACTAGCTGTTGCTTCGACTTCCATCTCACAGTTTTTTTGGGACAGGAGCGGCCTTACGTTTTAGCACCTACTAAAGTTAAGTAACAATGGTTTAGAAACGCATAGAGTATAAACATACAAACATTTTTTTTTTGTATAGATTTGTAAAGGCCGGAATTGATTTTCTTCTGAGTCGTATTATCTTTCACGCACAGAATCCATTGTTTCCTTATTTTCCTCTTTTCTTTTAGACTTTAACAATCAGACTTAAGTTTTCTGTACCGCTAGCGCCTTTCGTGCTTGTGTGTTTCCCGTTAAAAAAAATACAACAAAATAATAATAATTATAAAATTTTGCACGTATTTAAAATAACTATTTCATTTGATGGAAACCTGAGTAGACACAATTCTAGATATTAGTGCCCTTTTTCGATGCACAAAATTTCATCGCGCTTAGTATGTTATTGACTAAAATATGACTTGGCTATTTTGGGCTGTCTATGCAGTCTTTTCTCGACAAATGCTCCGCATTCTCTAACCATTCCCTTAAGGCTGCTCTCTCGAAAATAGCTTGAAAGAAGCATGTAGATGAAGCAACTTTTCGTCGGGATTTACAGAGAAATTACATCTGAAAAAATTAATAGTAATCTACATGATATGATACGTAATTTTTTTAGCCACAATTGTTCTTTCGGTATCACACGATAAGAAAAAAAATGTCAAATCACCTCCAAATCATTGAGATGAAACCATTTTACTCCTTAATTTATTATCAAAAGAGTATAAAAAAAGTATCTACTGCTTTGCAATACAACGTAAATTATTTGGTTTTGTTACTTTTTACAAAAATATACATTATTTTTATTACAATAAATTAAAAATGCGTTCGATTAAAGACTGCGTCTACATCACCCCCGCACTTGTCCACAAATTCAGTACCGGCCAAATGCTCAAGGTTATTGGCATGTATACAAGCCTTAATCTAGCCATATACAAATTGCCTATCTCAAACGCTAACCTGAATATAATCAACTGAGTATATGAAATGTTACGACAAATTGATGAAAATCAACAGTTTTCGCAACGTTATTTATCTTTTCCCCACACTTAGGCCGTAAGGCAGTCACGTCCCTAGCTGTTGTTGTACTTATCTACCCCTCTAAACAGTGACACGTTTTCGCACTATCATGGTACAGAAATACGTCTTCAGCCAAAATAGGAGCTTACGACAAAACACTCACTCGTATGGTAATTTTATGCCAGCCAATCTATTTGAGGATGCGACTCGACTTAATTGAATAGTTCATCTCTATTTACTTTCAATCTCATTTAATCAAATACAATTTAATTGAATAGCTGCCGCATTAATTTTGCGCTTAGCAAATGCTCAAATCGTGACAGTTAGTCACAAAGCTAGAACTTCTTGAGTGGAACTTTGCATAATTGGCACCCCAGTTCTGTGTTCTGAAGCGACAAGTACTGGCTTGAATTTTATTATCAAATTATGAACTTATTACGTACTGTGTCACCTGAAGTCGTTAGTAGGAATACGAAACACTGCTCGTATTTTAGTGTTATATGCGTAGTAATTAATTATAATATTCATGTAAAGTTCCACGGAATATGCTTGTGGGTTGGTATCGCCGGCAGTGAAATTTATTCGTGTAATTATATCGACGATTTATGAACTCAGCTTGGAGCGTGTAACTTTGAATATTTGACCTTCATTTTGTTTTTTAATAAAGTACTTTGTTATTGTTTCTAATTGTGATTTTGATATAATAAATGTATTGATAAATCTTTGTATATTAAGTGGTGACTGCTGTCTATAGGTAGACATCTGCTATACCAGACGGCCTGTGACTTTTCCATCCCCGAAATAAAGATGAAATATCTCATGTACCTGTAACCACACCGGCGGTGTTTTGAGGCAGTAATGGATATTTTTTTGGGACAAACCAGCAACACTATTCCCAAACCGTGGTTCTCCTGAAAGCCGGAATCAACAGTGGCGGCCACCAGAAAAGCGCCGAGGCAATGAACTTTAACGAGTCCCGGAGAAACATTACAACTGTCTTGGATCCCGCCACGAAATTAGTTAGAAATAGGTAAGTGTGGTTGTACTTAAGGTTTAAGGTTTAAGAAATTTATCTCTCAAAAATAGTTACATTCATCTTATATATAATTTCGTAAAGTTTGACCATGCAACGGCTAAACAAATAAAAATAGGTTAGGTAGATACAGCGCTCGAAAATAATTTACAGATTTTTATTCTCCTCGGGGAAGTACAACCACTAATACCTATTTCTCACCATACCTATTTTTCGAGCTCGTTCACAAAGAGCTAATACTGCTAACTAACGATTTTTAGATTTTTTCCCCAAACTTTTCACCTTTTACCATCTACCCATTGCACTACCGTCGCGTAGCTTTAGATGTAAATCACTCCAAATTAATAGTACCTACCAAGACTGGTTGTTACCGCTTTGTGGTCCGCTCTGAAGCTATTCGGAGCTAAATCGCACAGCAGTTTAGCTAGCCCGTATTGATTCAAGCACTAGATAGTTTATATCAGTGGACTTGGTACAATGCACGAGTTGTGCTCAAATAAAGCGTGTGATTGCAAATTTGAGTGAGCTTGTATTGATCAAATTGTCGCGCGTTTGTGGAATGTTTGTGTGAAAGGGCTGTTGTTACTGTGATGTATGTGATCGGAATTGTTATTTGTATTTAATTCATTAGAATGATTTGTGATGTTGTGTTTTGTGTGTTTTAAAATGAGATTCGGTGTTAATCGTCGTCAGCGTCAGGTACAAGTGGTCTGGCATTTATGCTGAACTTTGCCTGTTTGGTGCATCCGTGGGGCACTTAAATAATGCTTTTTATTTATTTCTGTTTTAAATTGAAAAATCTTTTGAAACACTTTAAAATTTTAAGTGAACTAGACTTGAATTTATTATCAAAGTCAGATTCTGAAACACAGAATTTTCATTAGAAATACCAGTGATAAATCTTCAAGACTTGTATTTAAAGATTGGAAGCCAGATAACTTACTGTTGTTTGGTTAATAGACCAATACATCATATTTCATTATCCTTTTTATTCTTTAAAACGACCAGAAAATATTTATATTGATGAAGGATGCTCATTGAAATGGCTTCCAATAGTTGTAACCCTTGAAACGGTAGTTAGGTATCCTATCTTACTGATTCTGTCACAAACTATAATGTCTATTTTTACACATAATATTTGTATGTTTTTAGATGATAATCAACATAGACATCAGAATAAACAAGTCTATTTTGACCCACAAAATAGTAAAGGACCAAACTATAATATCTTAGTCAAAGTCAAATCATTTATTTCAATAGGGTATTTTACTCTATACGAGAAAAAGTCTATAAATATGTTATTGAGACAGTTTAGGCATAAAGCAGTCGGACAAAGTAAGTTTTAGTTCATAAAATAACAAAACAAATTTTGAAATTCAATTCAAAATTTTCAGTACTTTTAATCTGTTATAAAACACCCTGAAATAGTATCGGCCATGTTATTACGCCGTACGGCTGTGTAAACAAAAAATTGTCAACTGTCAGTCAACCGATTGGCGTAATATAGGCTTTGTACTTTAATTATTTTCGTAACCAAGGGTTTTTTTTTCAGTATTACACCTATTACAAAATATGCTTTTAATTATTTTTAAATTATATACAATTATCATATTTAATATGAGCTCATTTGATACAAAACGAACTGACGTCATTTACGCTGAGAAATATGGCACTTTTGAACGTCATAAAAAAAAGTTGATTCTAGTTGACCCTTCCAAAAGGTAGTTTCGTATGGAGAAGAATGGGATAGAAACTCCATACTTACTCTTTAAAAAAAAATATGTGTACAGTATTTTGCGTGAATACGATGGAGCTTGCATAAAGTACAAAGTATTACAAGATAAAGAATGACAGCTAAGTTGTATACATAGATACATAGTGTTCACATATTATTATTTACAATAGGGTATTTTACAAAATAAATTTAATTAGTCCGCCAGATAGATTTCCAAAAAATATTGGACATGTGTTTCTTCTTTTTTCACGTAAACTAAAAATGATGACGATACAGTGCGTCGAAAACTCGTGTGACATCACTATGTCAGTAAACTTTTGCTGGCGAAGTGACGTCACAAACCCCCACTTATGATCTTTGATGCGTTTTATCTTCGTCAGTTTTTTTTTATTTGATAAAACAAAAAATACGTATCCAATATTTTTAATAAATTTAATAAATTAGACTTCAGTCCCCGAAACCGTCTACGTAGACTAAAGTCTACGTACAAACGTACGTTTAGCCAAATTCCTTAATTATCCTACGGAAACACAAAAATTGGATAAAAATTAACCTATGTAGATCAATATCTGTGTGTCAAATTCCAGCTAATTACGTTCAACCTTTTTATGTGAAAGAGTAACAAATATTACACAAATATAATAGTACCGAACTAGGATAATATAGGATAGTATTTTGTACCTACGATTTTTAAGATACCTACCAAAAAATAAAACGCTTAAATCAACTACTAGGTACCCATAAGCCAGACTAGATTCGGCAAGTCTCATACCGATACCGGAATCTTCCCCGGTTGGCTTTTCTCGATTTTTTTCCCCGACCGGATTGGATCTGAAGTGTACGGAGGAAAATCTCACGACCCTTTTAAAGCCGGAACACTGCTTCGGATCATCCGGTTTTCTTTCTAGGGCACTTTACGTGTAGCGAATGTATCGACTTCGGATCTGTTTTCTTTAGAATAGCATGTTAGCGGTTTTATATTTGATCAGATTTTATATTTTTTGGTTTTCGAATGACAGAATATTTTTTCATTTCTTGTCGGTTGCAGCCTGAAACTACTTATGCACTGTTTTCAGGATTTATCGTTTCTAGAATTCCAATATGGTTTAGTGGCATTGCATTGTTAATTTCAAGTACTGCAATCGATAATATTTTTAACCGACTTAAAAAAAGGAGGTTCTCAATTCGACCCGTAAGTTTGTATGTATGTTTGTCCGCGATTATTTCCCGTGTGGCTGAACCGATTTTGATGCAATTTTCAGAAAAGTGTTTGTTACATTCTGGAGAAGGTTTTAGTATACAACAAACAGAAATTTATTCAGGGCTTTGGGGAAAAAAAACAGCAAGAACCGAGAAGCCGTTTTCGTTTCTTCCATCTTTTCATCTTTGGAGGACTTTCAATTTCTATTTTAACTATGTTGCCGTTTCTAAATGGATTTAGGTGATAAGGAGGCAGTAAAAAGTAGAAAATAAAAAACTTTTTACAAAAAAGAGAACCGCCTTAAAAACTAAAAAGTGATAAATAACTTTAGCACAGATCACACATGACTTTAGTTTCGAAAGTCGGTGATAATACAAAACAAGAAACAGAACAAAGCCACCGACTTCGATTATGGTTTAGTGGCATTGCATTGTTAATTTCAAGTACTGGCTTTTGACTGAAATTGATAATATTTTATTAATGATATACTATTATTATGTAACCTATAAGTACCTACTCATGGATAATCAAGCTTGCATTATCTGCCTAGCCTTTTCCCGACTCTATTGGGGTCGGCTTTGAGTCTAACCAGATGCAGCTGAATACCTGTGTTTTACATGGAGCGACTGCTATCCGCGGACCTCCACAACCCAGTTACTGGGTCACGCGATACCCCTTGGTAAGACTGGTTTTAGACTTTCTGGCTTCTGAATGTTAAATATAGGTAACAAAATTGACTAGGTACCTATACTAGATACTTGCGCCATCTTTAGTTTACTCTGTGTAACTATTTGACATTTAAAATAAAACGATTGTCTGTAAAAAGCCATCTTGGAGTTTTATTAGGTTATGGGCCCAGTCCCGCATTTAATTAGTTTTCGATAAGTTTTAAATAGTGTACAGTTATAAATATGTCTGCGAATTACTCAGTAAACGTTCCTAAGCTAAAGGGGCGAGAGAATTATGATGATTGGGCGTTTGCCGTAGAAAACTTTCTCATATTGGAAGGCGTCGATTTGAATAGCACACAAGCGTTAGATGAAGCAAGCGACAAGAAAGCCAGAGCAAAGATAATTATGACTATCGAGCCATCTCTTTATGTCCATATTAAGAGTGAGAAGACAGTGCAAAGTTTATGGCAGAAATTGAAGTCACTGTTTGACGACTCCGGCTACACACGCAAGATCAGTTTGCTCAGGAATCTAATTTCAATTCGCTTAGAAACGTGTGAGTCCATGACTAGCTACGTCACACAAATCGTAGAAACAGCACAGAAACTTAAAGGTACTGGTTTCGAGATTAATGACGAGTGGATCGGCTCTTTACTTTTGGCGGGACTTCCAGAGAAGTTTGGTCCGATGATCATGGCTATAGAGCACTCGGGCATAGCTATAAGTGCAGATGCTATTAAAACGAAGTTGCTGGACATGAGTACAGATTTCGAGGTGAAATCGGAAGGTGCATTTACCGCTAGAAAACATCACAAACAAGTTAGTGGCAACGGTAAAATAAATTCAAATTACGGAAAAAACGAATCTCAACGTCAAACAAATGTCAACTCAAATGTCAAATCATCGAAAGTTATTCGTTGCTACAAATGTAAAGAAATTGGTCATTACAAGAATCAATGCCAATCAGAAAAAGCGAAGACAAATGCATTCAGCGCGGTATTCTTATCGAGTAAATTTAGTCAAGACGACTGGTACGTAGATTCCGGCGCGAGTACTCATTTAGTGTCCGATAAAAATATGTTGACAAACATCTCGTATCAACCGAAAACTAAAGAAATAATGGTGGCTAATCGAACATGTGTACAAGTTGAATGTTCGGGAGACTTACTAATCACGACTGCAGTTGGAAATAAGCAGTATGAAGTGAATGCCAAGAATGTTTTGTATGTGCCTAACCTCACCACGAACTTGTTGTCAGTGAGTAGAATCATTGCTAGTGGCAATAGAGTGATGTTCAACCATAAAGGATGTTTCATTTACAACTCACAGAATGATTGCATTGGTGAAGCAAGGTTAGAGAACGAGGTCTACAGATTAAACATTGTGAAGTCTCAACAACTATGGCCGCAGCAGTTAAAACTTCAAGCATAACATGGCACAGACGACTAGGTCATATAAATATGAATGACTTGTGCAAAATGAAGAATGGGACAGTCGAAGGTGTGACGTTCCAAGATAAAAGTGATATTGACAAATCCAGCTGTACAGTATGCTGCGAGGGCAAACAAACAAGGTTACCGTTCCCTCTGAGTGCTAGCAAAAGTCAGGATGTGCTGGAATTGGTTCATACTGATTTATGTGGACCAATGGAAAACAAATCACTTGGAGGAGCTTCATACTTTCTAATTTTTGTTGATGATTATAGCCGAATGTGTTTTGTATACTTTCTACAGTCAAAACAGCAAACATTTGAGTATTTCAAAGAGTTCAGAAAGTTAGTTGAGAACCAGCAATCCAAGAAGATAAAGATACTTAGATCTGATAATGGTGGCGAGTTCTGTTCAAATGAAATGGAGAACTATTTGAAACAATATGGCATTGTACATCAAAAAACAAGTGCATATACTCCGGAACAAAATGGACTGTCTGAGCGGTACAACAGGTCAATTGTTGAAAAAGCCCGCTGTCTCCTATTTGATGCCAAGTTTGAAAAAAAGTTCTGGGCGGAAGCCATTAATACAGCAGTGTATATAAAGAATAGATCGCCAGCAGCAGGACTAGACAGGGATACCACACCCTATGAAATATGGACGGGCCGAAAGCCAAATATTGGCCATTTAAGAATATTTGGGAGCCCAGTAATGGTTCATGTCCCTAAGGACAAGCGCAAAAAGTGGGATAAGAAAGCAACCAAGATGTTCTTAGTTGGCTATTCAGAAACTACAAAAGGTTGTCGCCTGTTTGACCCACAGTCACAGAAGATTATTGTTGCCAGAGATGTGGTGGTCATGGAGGAAACCAATGACAGATCAACTGCAACTGTACTGGTAGAGGACCAACAATCACCTGAGTGCACAGAGAACAGTGTGTCAGATAGTGCAGAGGTTATCGAAGATAATGCAAGTGATGTAACATATGTTCCCGATGAAACATCAAGTGAGTCAGAAGACAGTTTTCATGAACCTCTTGGCCCATCTGACACAAATGTGGCACAGCCAGAGACATTGGATATTCCAAGAAAACGCATCATAAGAAAACCAGACTACTATGGTTACTCCAATATGTGTGTGGAAGATGTGACAGGTGAGCAGATTTCTTTAAATGAAGCTATGAATGGACCAGAGAAAGTGCAGTGGTTATGTGCAATGAAGGAGGAACTACAATCTTTTAGTGAGTGTGACACCTGGGAGCTTGTGGACAGACCAAAGGGTGGTACAGTTGTAAAAAACAGGTGGGTGTTTAAAAAGAAGTATAATAGTGATGGTGATGTGAGGTACAGAGCTAGGCTTGTAGCTAAGGGCTTTACTCAAAAGAAAGGAATTGACTATACTGAAACTTTCTCACCAGTGTTAAGATATTCTACACTAAGATTACTATTTGCTTTGACTGTTGAACTTGGACTCAATATGAATCACCTTGATGTACCCACAGCATTTCTAAATGGTTTTTTAAAAGAAAGTGTATTTACTGAAATACCAGAATGTTCTTCTTTTGTCAATTGTAATAATAAAGTGTTAAAGTTAAAGCGAGCAATCTATGGTCTCAAGCAGTCTGCTAGAGCTTGGTATACCAGGGTTGAAGAGTGTTTGCTAAATTTGGGTTACAAAAAATCTAAATATGAACCTTGTCTATTTGTAAAATGCAGTAATAATGTCAAAGTGTTTGTAGCATTGTTTGTAGATGATTTTTTCGTATTTTATAATTGCAAAAAATCTTATTTACAATTAAAAACTGAACTTACAGATCAATTTAATATAAAGGATTTGGGTCAAATTAAACAGTGTTTAGGAATGAGGGTTAATGTTCAAAAAGACTGTGTTACTGTTGACCAAGAACAATTTGTAAACACAATTCTAGATAAATTTAATATGTCAGATTGTCATTGTTCAGTTACTCCTATGGAAGTTAATTTAAAGTTGGAAAAAGGTGTAAATAATGATTGTAATAAGAAATATCCCTACCAACAGTTGATTGGGAGTCTCATGTATCTATCTGTATTAACAAGGCCAGACATAGCTTACAGTGTAAGCTATCTTAGTCAGTATAATAATTGTTTCCAAGAAACACATTGGAGACATCTTAAAAGATTGTTAAAATATTTACAGAAAACTAAAAGCTATGGTTTAGTGTATAAGAAAGATAGTAATTCTTCTCTATATGGTTTTGTCGATGCTGATTGGGCATCATGTACCTTGGATAGGAGGTCTTATACTGGCTTTTGTTTTATTATGTCAGGTTGTGTTATAGCTTATGAATCTAGGAAACAAAGAACAGTGGCTTTGTCGTCAACAGAGGCTGAATACATGGCCCTTTCTGAGGCCTGCAAAGAGGCTATTTACTTAAAGAATTTGTTAAATGATATGTTACAGTTAAATGAAGGGACACCTGTATGTTTATATAATGATAGTCAAAGTTCACTAAGTTTAGCAGCTAATCCTTTGTTTCATAAACGTACAAAACATATTGATGTGCGACATCATTTCGTACGTGAATGTGTACATAATAATAAAGTTAAGCTTGATTATGTGTCAACCTCAGATATGCCAGCAGATTTACTGACAAAAAGTCTTTGTGCTAATAAACATTACAAGTTTCTAAGTTTAATGGGTGTTAAGAATTGTAAAGAGTTGTAAGTTTCGCTGGTAAATGCAGAGTTTAATTTCATTATTGTTATTTTGTTTTATGATAATGATTAGTAGTTTATTTTGTTATGAGAGGGTGTTAAATATAGGTAACAAAATTAACTAGGTACCTATACTAGATACTTGCGCCATCTTTAGTTTACTCTGTGTAACTATTTGACATTTAAAATAAAACGATTGTCTGTAAAAAGCCATCTTGGAGTTTTATTACTGAATACCCTTAACGACTGCCAAACATCTACAAATGACAGCCGGGACCAACGGCTTTACGTGCTTTCCGAGGCACGGAGGGAACTCGGTATGAAAGGGATGGTCACCCATCCACAGACCGACCGCGGTAACCTTTGTTTTTGATCTGTAGTAATAATAATAATAATAAATGTTTATTTGTACACAGAAAAAAAAAAACATACATACTTGTACACAAGGATTTAAAAAAGATTGTACAATAAGGTCACATTCAAGGATAACTAATTACTCCTAAACTAGGCCAAAAGCCTGTGTTTTAGGAGTCAAAGTTTCCCCAGATATAATGGCATACAAATTGAGCGTCATGCAAGTACTTATTTAAACAACAGCGTAAATTAAACAAAAAGCCTTAAATTACATACAGTATTTAGTTATACTATGATACAATTACAATAAGATTTTCGGTTTCTTCATACGTCAACTTCTGCAACCAATTTGTTAATTTGATTTTAACTTCATGTTTAGTCATAGAGTAAATAGGCGTAAGTTTATGTATTCTAATCGAGAGCTAGTTGCCGCCAATTGTCGGTTGGCAAATTTAGAACGGCATTGGACTATATCACACACGGGAGTGCCTTTGCGTCTTTTCAGCGTAGCATAATCTAAATGTAGCGTAGAATGTTTCCGCAACCATCATCATCTGTATGGCTTTTACTTAGCCACGAGGTCCTATTAATGAATCTATTAGCGAAATAACTTTTCGAATCGGACTGGTAGTCCCGTACCTATGTTTCGGTCCGATTTTAAAAACAATTCACGTCAAATAAAGAAATGCCGAAAGTCCGTGTGTAGTCGTACGTAAAGAATAGAACCATCCCATTTCTGAAAAACTATTTGCCATCGTGACCTAATGTACACATAATACTATCTAATCCTCACCCACACCCACTCCCACACATACACACACGAACCGCATCTACTCACACTCTCACTACAAATATTTACTAACAATAATAACACAATACCAAACCATACTAGTTCTTTTTTCCTCACTTTGTTTTGTTTTTTATTTAATTTAACTTTTGTTTATTATTTTTGAACTCAAAATTTAAACTTATTACATGTTGAGCAACAGACTCTTAAAGTTGTTATATCACATAAGTAAATCTAAATTGTTTAGCACTTGTTTAAAAACCGAAATGTATCTAACTGCTAGAGGGTGGAGACCTGGTGACCTGAACCACAGGCCCTTAAAGCCTAGCTTAGGCACCAGTCTCCCACGGTAAACTAAACTATATCTATAACTAGAAATTGTAACAATGTCTGCAACGTTTATTGTGCAGAGAAATAAAATACTTATTATTATATCTTCCCGTGGGTGTCGTAAGAGGCGACTAAGGGACTTACCAGAGAATGGGCAGCAGCATTCTCAGTGCCTTTGTAACAACCATACTGCGATCGGCAATCCGCCTGCTAAGCGTGGCGATTATGGCAACACCCCCTCCCCTTGAGGAGGCCTATGTCCAGCAGTGGACGTCTTTCGGCTGAAATGATGATGAAAGAAATGCTTTACTACTTTCAATTAATCAACCCAGTTTATCGAAGTCTGCTGGACTTTCTCAAACCGCGCCAAAACCATCATAACCTTCTACATAACCGTCTTTAAATCCATTTACAGAAAATATTAAATGCTACATTTTACACCTAGTAGGTTGAGGCGAAGACGGATCGAATAACACCTCATTTGTCATATCGAATGAAGGGTTGCTGAGAAAATGAGGAACTTCCACTTAATCGTCCCCCTTCCGAATGTCTTTACAATCCGTTTGATAAATGGGCTATGTATTATAATTCATTTGGGCTGTAGGTAGTTTAATATTGATTTATGAATTGATTTATTTATTTATTTATTAGGTTCGCCAACAATTGATTACACATACATACAGCGACAAAAATTTAGATGCATAAAATAAATTAACTGTGCAACAATTAATTAAAGGCAAACACCACATTCACAATTCAAATAATCAAAAAGAAAAGCTAACATTGCACTGTGATTATAATTTTAATTAAGTCTGAAACTTCTTTTTTTTAATTATGCTCACTCTAATCACTCCCTTATGTATCGTAATGCCTCACTGCTGGGCAAAGGTCGATGCAAAAGTTAAACACATACTTCATCCATACTTCCATACATATTATAAATGCGAAAGTAAATCTGTCTGTGAAACTTTCACGATGAAATGGCTCAACCAATTTTTATGAAATTTGGTATAAAGATAGCTTGAACCCTGTGTAAGGACATAGGCTACTTTATAATCTACAACTTCGACGAAGTCGCGGGCAAAAGCTAGTATTATATATTTTCAAGGCTTAATTTACCGAAAATCTTCAACAGTGAAATTATCTAGGTCAACTGACTTCGTCGTATCTAGTCTGTTATTCTACATAATCTAATTTTGGTTTTATTTCAAGAATAATTTTGTGTTTTAATTGATGAACGCACTAAATTCTCAAAAGTCAATGAACCGATTTTAAACTGACATTGCATTTATATCAAAATCGCGTTGATAACAAACTTTTCAAACCAATTATTCTTCACGCTATCTCAAATTTTATTGAAGAAGTAAGAAACGGGGGCACGGCACCGTTGTCTTCAAAAATTGCTTCCAGCCAAGGTTGGGTCGGTGATAAAAAATAATATTCAAAGTTTTCCCCCCTCTACTCTCAATTATAGGAACTTTTATTGGAGTTCGTAATGTTGTCAACACCTCGTGGGCGTTAATATCCACTTAAAACATTAGCATTTAATATTATTGTAGATGGGTTATGAGGTTATAACTCTTGCGACCGAATTTCGGTCACGGTGGCCAATCTCAGTGAAGACTGGCCAATTTAAAATCATCATCATCATGTCAACCTTCAGTCGCCTGTTGTGCATAGGTCTTTCTCAAGGGAGTCGGAGTCGTAATCACCATGCTTGGCCGATGCATGTTGTACGCACAAGTGTTTCCTTCACACTCATAGTCCGATAGGACGTACTTTCTGATGCACGAGGGTGTCACGTCGCCAACCTCTAAAGTTCTGCTACTGAAAAATTCCTAATGGAAATTCAATAACATTCTGCCCAACCTGGAAATCGAGCCCAGGACCCCAAGCTTAGCAGTCGCGCTTGCGACCATGAACGATAACGAGGCGGTCAAAAAATCTTATTTATTTATTTATATACGCCGGTGACCTTTAGTAACCGGATCATTTTGACGTGATGGTCAGTTTAAAATCTGTAAAAGTCGCATATTAACGACGTATTCTATTAACTAGTACTAATGTCACGTTACATCTGTATCTCTTAAACATGAATAGGTTGATAGACACTTAAGACTTTCACAGAGTGTATTTTACAATAACCGCTGTAGTAACAAATAATAAAAATAAAATTAAGTTCCAATTTAAAGGGAGCAATCTTATCGTCCTAAGTTTATACAGTGACAGAGGTACGTTATACCCATGTGCGAATCCGACTCGCCTTATTTCCAATTTTGAAATTGTTGCATTTTCTTTTCAAACTACCAGATCAGATCACCACCACCACTACTACAGATCTAACCTAACCTAACCAAAACGACCCATCATACCACCAGGGGTATGGCCTGTGGTATGATGGGCCCACACGCCGCACTGAAACTAAGTCTTAATTTGCCTGCCTCGCTTGTAACCTAACGCTCAATATCCCTTCCTCGCCCTTGCTATGCAACAGTTATCGTTATAATCAGTTTTTTTTCCTAAGCTACCTGCATAAGTGTAGCCAACACTTAAATTCCAACGAAGAAGTAGGATCTTATAAAGAATAATTGAGGAGAGCAACTTGCATGAGCTTTGGCTCGTTGCCAAAAGCATTGCACAGTAAACAGGTTTATGGAATAAACAATTTTCGTCAAATAAAGTGACGTTGCCGTACTTGGAAACATCAAGAGCTTGCATTAAATCTAAAGGGTTTAAGTTGATAAGAAATTTGAATTTCTGTAAGGGTGTTACCAGACTAATCGATCGATCGTCGATCGACGGCATCGATAGATGGTAGAATGGATTAGTCGACGTTGATCGATAGTTTCTACCAGACCAGACGATCGATTGTCGATCGACGATCGATCGATGGTATAATGGATTAGTGACGTCGATTAATCTGCTTGATTATTATTAGTAATGGATTATAGCCGCAGTTAATCATTCAACGTCGACCGATGCCATCGACTGGCAATCGATCGATTAGTTAGTCGACCGGTATGCGTTGATCAGCCATAGCTACGACACCAATCGATCAACGTCAATCGATGTCGACCGATGACATCAATCGATTGGTGTAGTTACATCCGTAGACTTGTAGAAGGTCCAAACTGTAGCTTAAATGTGCAGGAGATAATCGAATTTGTTGTTTTACTATAAGTAAAAAATGATTCCCTAGAGTGTCTGGTGATTCAGGGAAGAGTCGAGGGCACAAGACAGAGTAGTCGATCGTCAACCAGACTCCATCAAATCTGCCACCATGATCCCTTTAGCAGAATGTGCAGCCAATAGACACAAAGTACGTGAGGCTGCGGCGCGCCCGACCAGAGAGACCACTCAGAACAAACCGCCATTTTTGTCACGCACACTTTGACATTACGTTTATAGGCAATCTCAAGCAGTTTCAAGCAGACATCAGTCTCGACTGTCACGTTTTGTCTAAATGTATAAATGAGACATTGACATTTCATGACGAACAGAAAAAAGTTGTTATAATAAAATGCAAAGAGTTCCAACCAGTGTCAATAAAATTTCATATTGTCACAAATAAAACCTACAGAGTCAATACAGTAGCAGCCCTAGTGAGTCTGGCAAGTTTAGGTAATTATTTTTAAAGATGGCGGGAGCGGTCCATTTGTACCCTTTATATTTTGTGCAATAGAGTTCGGTGGAAAAGGATCGCAAAGGCTGCGACTGTTGTGGGCAAAATTTCATCCCTCCTCTTCTCTTGTCCATACCACAGTAAAATATTAGTACTACCGCACAGTAGCAATACGCCCCGCCTCCCTCCGAAACACTTTTAGTTCTCGCGGCGCGTTAGACACTCACACACACGCATGTATTTGTACAGTCTGTTATTTCGGTAGTAGTGTAGGCAATTTTATCGTTTCGATTTTGGAGTGTCGTGGGTGTGCCCATACCAAAACAAACGCTTCCCTTTCAACTTTTCTCGGCGTAACTTTTAATCTTCCCCTTAAATAACATACTCATGTTTGCCCTCATCCATTGATTTATAAAAAAAAAAAAAAAAATATTTATTTATTTTCAGACAACAGTGGTCCATAGTGTTAGTTACATAAATACTTAAAAACTATGTTAGTAGGTTGACAAAATATATATATATGAATCACCTCTCACATGCAGTTTGATGAAACGATTGAACACTGACGTGTCCAACCTATCCGCTATCATTTTCAGGATACCGTTGCTACTCCCCCGCATAGCCTTCATGACCGACGCTATTTTCTTTCGCATAATGGCATAGAAATCATCTACATGAGCGTCGGCAAACATGCCTGAAGCACTACAAAAACGGGGGAGGCGCAACAGTGCCCTGAAAATGTTATTGTATTGAACTCTGAGGGCACTGTAGGCACTTTGCGTGTACTTGACCCATAGACCGCTAGTGTAGAAACTTTGACAGTAAGCTTTAAATAGCGTCAATTTAACGTCGACCGTACAACGAGCGAATCTATGCGCCAGCATGTTTCCCCGTACCGTCAGTGCCCTCCGTTCCCTCTCAATATCCTGGTCATCCTTTAAGGTGTCAGTCACAATATGTCCCAGGTATTTCTTTTAAGTGAAAAATCAAGCAAAATACAGTCAACTACTAGGCGAGAAGTTACGCCGAAACATAAGCTCAATTTAACATAACCCTGAAAATAATGAGTTCGTATTTTTAAAGACTGACTAACATTAATTAACCCCACAATAACATTAATTTGGAACCTGTAAAATGGCACAAGATATTAATAAAGTTATTATTATTCGTCCCGGAAACACGCAAGCGTAGTTACGAGAATAAGGTTGTGTTATTAATAATTTTGCTTCTTGAGAGTCATGACAAACATTTCAAATTTAAAGCAAGTTTAGTTATATTTACACAAGTGCATAGTTTGAAGATATTTTCTCCGAAACAGATTGAATTTAATTAACATTGTATGGTATGTTAGCCGTGTGATGTCGGTTGCTAATAGCACAAACCTATTTCTACCCGTGGGTGTCGTAGAAGGCGACTGAAGGATATTTACTAGAGGATGACCAGCAGCGTCCTTCTGAGTACCATAACACCTACTGCGATCGCCAACGTGCGTCGGCCAAGCATGGCGATTACGTCTGAACCCCACCTTAGAGGAGATCTATGCCCAGCAGTGGCCATTTACAGGTTGACATGATGATGATGCAGTATGTCCGCATAACGAAACAATAAATGAATGTATGAATGAATGATACCTTTATTTGCTAGAATATAGGAGGTACATTAGGTGTTATACAATTTGTTTGTTACACTATATTCAACAACAATACAAATTACAACAATACGTTACGTTACGTTTATAACAATATTCCACAAACTGAACAAATCTTATAATATTATCCCGACCGAGATATTACAGTGCAACAATGTGTGCGCAAACAGTCGTAGATACTCGTTCTTCCCTCAATCCATAGTCCGATGAGAGGGCAATACGACACAGCCGCGGAGAAATTAGGCGCAGGACCAATAACTTTACGTGTCTTCTGAGGCAAAGGGGGTGACACGCCTTCAATTTCTAAACTTCGGGTTGCTACTGAGAAACTCTTAATAGAAAAACCCAATAACCCTTTGCCCGTCCTTTGCAGATTGCCATTCGTTGTAGCATTCTATGGGGGAGGCCTATGTTCAACAGTGGACATATTTTGACTGATGATGATGATACTGACAAATATTACTAAAACAAATGGATACAAAATAATAAAAGAGCCGACCAACAATTCCAAATTTTATAAGGAAATTTAAAAATGATACCATTTTCAGGTAAACAGATTACAAGTAAGAGAACAACCAAACTTTTACAGTATTAACGGTAAACAGAACATAAATAACTACTCAATCGAAATACATCACCGCAACATTTCGAGAATTCATTAGTGATAGTTTGGAAACTAATCGCGGGTAAACTGACATATTGAGCATATCGTTGCAAGCTGAAATATCGGAAGCTCCCAACCCCTTCTATTATTTGCCAGGGTAACCCACAACGTTAATAATGTGAGCCAAAACTTCCGCTACCGTTAATTTTACTAACAGAATAGTAACCACAAACCCAAACAAGTTTCGCGGGTAAATAATAATTGTGATCGGTTTGGCGCATCACTCTTTAGATTTCAAGTATTCCTTTACATGACATTAATCTTCCCGTATCTTTTTTACATAACATTAATCCACCTACACATCTGTGCTTCCGAAAGCACATAAAAGCCGTTGTTCCCGGCTATCGTTCGTAGATCTTTGACAGTCCTACGGGTGGTCAGAACTCTTACGAAGTGGTTTAATGATACCAAGTAATTGGGTTGTGAAGGTCAAATATAGACAGTCAATTTATGTAAAATACTGGTATTCAGTTGCATTTGGAAGGACTGGAAGCTGACTGCAATCTGGTTGAGAAAAGGCTAGGCAGAATACGTACCATAGGAGAACCGACCTGTTCGCACACGTTTTGTGGGGTGTAGGTAATTGTCTGAACTAAGCTAATACAATCACAACACAGTACAACTGCTAGACGCCTACTGCTGCGTTCTGGAGGACGAACAATTTACGGGGGTATAAATGGCGCTTCTTTGGGGAATAATAGTTATAATTATATGAAATAGATAATTTCAGGCATTGCATGCCTCGAAAGAATACCCTAGACGAAATTTTCGCCGGGTTTTTAAATCCAACGATTTTGATGTCTTTGTATGTTATCTTGGTATAGCAAACAATCTGATGGCCTAGCTGATTTTAAATGGTCACCCCTGCCTATCTATTCATCATCTGCAATAACAGAGGCCATGCAGATGTATGCCATCCCAGAAACCAAGTTGCAAAGACTCATACGCCTGTACTTACACCAATGTCCATGTTGCTTTGAAGCAGAAATAAGTATAGTGGTGGTCCTATCCCAGACGTGGTCCTTCGCGACGACCTAATACTATTATTACCTACCTACCTACTATTATTGTCGGTGAAAGAGTATGTATGGAGTTTCTTGCCCATTCTTCTCCATATGAAACTACCATTTGGAATGGGCAACTAGATTCAAATTTTTACAATATTACGTTCAAAAGTGCCTTTAATGGTCTAATTGAAATAAATGATTTGACTATGACTTTGTCGTCGTAGAGGCGGGGACAGATTGAAAGCGGAAGGCAGAGAACCATAAATTGTAGTGTGGTTGAGATAGGTCAACGTCCTGTCTCCCGGTACAAATAAAATCCAACTGGAAGAACAGTAACACATTTGATTGCCCAACCATCATTCAAGACTATACAGTCAGGACAGGCAGTCAAGTAACCTAACATTGAATTATAATCAGCTACAAACTTTTTATCTTTATGTACTATCGTGGTCACACCCGCCTGACCATCACTAAATTTATTTTTGCTTGCACTCAAAAGATGGAACCGCTCTCTACCCCACCCCGTTGACTTCGCAAGCGCCAAGGGAATTTTTTTTTAACTGAGCAGGCGGGAAAGTCCGCGATAGTACATAATGTACGAGGCACGTGTACACTACACGTGTTTCGTATTACGCAACGACTCCAATGAAAGGGGCTTGTCCTTGAATCCATTGTACAACACTACTAAAATGTTTATAAAAAACTCGAACAAGTGCGGTCTCGGTACTTACTTTTAAGGATTCCGTACCCAAATCTGTTACAAAGCTGTATCTTTTGAATCGTAATAGGTAAATAGTTGAAATTTGCACAGAATTACAGTTACTATGGCAGTTATAACTACAAATTATACAAATCGAATCATCATCTATATATGTAAGTACGTATTTACAAAAAAAAAAAGTATTTGTGTATGTATATCAGCTGTCTGACACCCATAGTACAGGGTCTCCCTAGTTTGGGGTCAGATGGCCGTGTGTGGAAATGTCCCCACATATTATTATTATTATCTGCCTAGCCTTTTCTCAACTATATTGGGGTCGACTTCCAGTCAAACCAGATGCAGCTGAATGCCAGTGTTTACCATGGAGTGACTGCTTACCTGACCTCCACAACCCATTTACTGAGTAACACGATACCCCTTGATAAGATTGGTTGTCAGATTTAGCTCCTGACTACCTATAACGACTGTCAAAGATCTGCGAATGATAGCCAGGACCAACGGCTTTACGTGCTTTCCGAGGCATAGAGAGGTCTTGATACGAAAGGAATGGTCACCTATTCAGGGGCTGACTGCGGTAAGCGTAGTTTGACTATTATGACCGGTCGATATGTACGGCTTTTACTAAACCACGAGCTCCTAAATGATAAAAATCAAATAAAGTTAAAAATTAAAGGAGGTTCCCAAGTCCCCATACAAGCAATGTATTTTTTTTTGGTTTGGGTTTAAAGAATTTATTCTCATAAGAACTTAAGTAACTGTTCACTTAAAATGAGATACAAAGTGCTTTTATCTAAATATTATAGTATTTGCCTGCTGGTGACGTTATTGGGTACATACATGTTTCTTCTTCGTCTGAGTCTCTTTTTTAACCGACTTCAAAAAGGAGGGTTATCAATTATAATGTTTATATTTTTTTTTATGTATGTTCGGGCATAACTCTGTTGTATATAGACGGATTTGCAAAGTTCTTGTTCGGAAGGGGTTTACTCTGAAATGGTCCCATATAAATTTTACCAAATTTGATACATCCTTTTTTGAGAAAATCGACAAATTCCCAAAAAAAAAAAATACTTAGACGACGTTTTAGTTTCTTGAATCTTTGGAGGACTTACAATCTCTTTTAAGTGTGTCGCCGTTTCTTAATGGATTTGGATGTTAAGGGACACTAAAAAGAGAAAAATAAAAAGTTTTTTCAAAAAAAGAACACCGCCTTCAAAAACTAAAAAGTGATAAATAACTTTAGCACAGAACACACATTACTTTCGGAAGTCGGTGGCAATACAAAACAACAAACACAAAGCCACCGCCACCGACTTCAGAAAGTAATGTGTGTTCTGTGCTAAAGTTATTTATCACTTTTTAGTTTTTGAAGGCGGTTTTCTTTTTTTTTTGTATGTAGAAAATCATACAATATATTGAACTCTTTATGTGGAATTCCAACTCGCACTTTACCGGTTTTTACCTACTCTTTACGATGCCGTAAATTACCTAATACCCAATCCACACCTACCTCTAAAACGTCGCAAAACAATTCACCAAAATCATACCTTTCCATCCAATTAAAAATTATGATCAATAAAATAAACCTACTAATTCTCGGCACATTGCCAAACTAACTTGATTCAAATAAGTCGAGGAATTAGAGTTCAGTTTTATTTAGTCAGTCAAAACTCTCTAACCTCTCCGACGGAGGCAGTGAAGCCTGAATAAACACTAATAATTAAATAGAATTAAATTTAGTGGACTGTTTGTTTGTTTCTGTACCCGGGCCGTTCGCGAAATTAGGACCTCTGCGTATTAAGTTTGGTTTCATGATTTGGGATCCTCAAAAGACAATTAGGGTTGGGGGCCGCAAATAACTGAATTGGAGTATGGCCCTGTAAAGTTTTATGAACTTAAAGGATTTTTTTACATTTCAAATTATAAATTTTATTTGATCGTGAAGGCATTGTAAATAAGCACTTGGGTACAGTTGAACAGGCGAATTGGTATACAGGTAGATAACTTTTACTCTGAAATATGATAAAAGAACTACATTTTATCATCATTATCATGTCAACCTTTAGACGCCTACTGCAGGTCATAGGTCTCCCCTTGGGGGACCGTAATAGCCATGCCTGGCAGATGCATGTTGGCGAACGTTGAACCTCTGGTCAATATACCTCTGTCGCCTTCTGCGACACCCATGTGTAGATAAGAGGTGGTGCTATTCGCGGCTGGCACCACACGGTTTATTAAAGGTTTAGGCCAATAAAAGTTGATCGTTTTTCTTACCCACACACTATTCGGTATAGTGTCTATAGGGTGACTGGTAATTAGTGTACGATACTTAAACACGTGATAGTGTTCATGATAACAAACAACTTTTCCGAAGAAAAAAGTTTTTTGTACTGGTTCACTTTTATCACAATAACACAACAGCCGTATGAACCTCACGCGCGCGCACGCCTGTGACCTAAAGTGAACCAGTACAAAAAAAAAATTCTTCGGGAAAGTTGTTTGTTATCATGAACACAATCACGTGTTTAAGTATCATACACTAATTACCAGTCACCCTATATAGGTACCTCCTCTGTTTTATTTTTTAAATATATTTTGTTAATGTATGTATTTATGTTAAATAAAAAAATACGAACACCTGTATTTAAAAATGTTTAATGGTAAACCCTTCAGATACCCAAGATACAGGCTTGCTTAGTTTGGGGCCAATGTTAAACTCTGTAACTTTTTACCGCTATAAATTTTATGATTAATATTATTCATGAGTATTTCTACCCTCGGAAAGACGTGCTGTGGATTAAAAGTCAGTTTGTATAGTTGGCTATACCATACCAAGACCACAACAACATGTTAAGACCTACAACGCACTTGCGGCTGACCGCATTGCGGCGTACCGCATGCGGCAGGCCGCATTTCAATCCATACTTACTTAATTTTATAAATGCGAAAGTGACTCTGTCTGTTGCGCTTGCGCTTGGTGAAATTTGGTATGAAAATGGGTTGAACCCAGTGGCGTGCCTAGGAGTCAAAGTTGGTGCAAGCCCGACAGATATCTGGTGTCAGACGAATAGCTACCTACATAAAGATATTTTGTTTTTGTGCTTTCTTTTTATTGCCTCGCATTATTGATTGCAAGCCAGGCTTTTGGGCTTTTATGAAAGGCACGCCACTGGCTTGTTTTTCAACATAGGCTACTTTTTAATCCGCAACTTTATCTGCATTCGCGATAACCGACATTCACGCGGACGAAGTCGCGGGTAGAAGCTAGTTTTTATATAAAACCACATGCAACGCAACTACTTGGAGTCAGCCGTCAACCGCTTTAAGCCTTTAAGCTGTGACGGGCCGCACATCTATTGTAATGAAATTGTAATGGCCAAAATGTAATGGAAAAGAGATGCTTGTAATTGACGATGATATATGGAGGACAGCAATAGAACCGAGACGATAAAGTTAACCCGTTGGCTAGTCGCAAAAAGTGCATTGTAGGTCTTACTGGAATTTATACAATTTGCCAATGATTTGACGACACGGTTGGCGCATTGGCTGAGCGATTCACTGCTACGCAGCGTGTTGCGGGTTCGATTGCCGTCCAGAGTAAATATTTGTGTGATGAGCACTTGTGTTTACCTTGTGTCTGGGTGTTATTTATAATGTATATAAGTATGTATTTAAATGTATATGTATATCAGCTCTCTGACACCGATAGTACAGGGTCTTTCTAGTTTGGGGTCAGATGGCCGTGTGTCCCCACATAGCATTATTATTATGACAATTTATTAATCACATTTACCTAAAAATTACATTTATAAATATTAATAAAAAATAAAAACATTTAAAAATATAAAATATAGTAGCCCACCGGTATCGGGAACAGGATCCAAGCTACCGGCGGTCAGGGCTCCAGAGAGAGAAACCTCCTGACAATGCGGGCCGTGTCCAGAAGTACTGCCTTCTGAATCAAGCCCTTGATCCAGCCGCCTAACGAGAGCCTCCTTAGATGTTGGTCGAGGCTCTTGGCAATTACCTAATCCATTGGCTGTAACAACTATCGGCACAATGATCGCTGAGTCCACATCCCACATTTCGACAACCTCGCGGGCCAAGTCAAGATACTTTATCTGCTTGTCTTTCTCGACCTTCACGAGGTTCACGTCATGCGGAACTGCTATACCAATTATTATTATTATTAATGATTGATACCCTTACAAGGGATTTATATAACTGGCGAAAAATAGGTGTAACTAACTGTAACTCTGCCCAGCCCTTTGTGGAATATAGGTGTGATGTTTTGTTATCTTGTATATTTCAAATATTGAATACTAGCTTTAACCCCGTAACTTCGACTGCGAAAACTTCAGAATTAAGCTTGTCCTAAATCCCACGGGAACTCAAAAACAGGATACATTATCCTAAGTGTTAAGCTATATCAATATCTAGACGTGTGCCAAATTCCAGCTAATTCCCATAAGCTGTTTAAGCGTGAAAAACCATCACTCCATCTTCAAAAACTTTCGCATTTACCAATCAATCAATCATTTTATTTCAGATAAAAATCCATAATAAAGAAACATGTCGTAGGTAATAAAATCACAAAATTCTAAAATCAAAATTAATAAGAAACATTACAGAATTCGTAAATTAGCAAATTAAATAAAAAAAATAATTTAAAAAAAAACTAAAACAAAACAAATAAATAAATAAATAACAAACAAAACACACATACACACATATTAATTAATTAATATTTTTTTATAACAGTAGTTATGTAGGATCTATACCATTGCACTTTGATGGTGTGTTGGAAAATAAAGTATAAAAGTAGAACCTCAAAGCAGTACTTAATTTATGTACCTACGTAGCAGCTACCAAAGTTTTCCTCCGAGGTACTTAGTGAATAGTGAGTGAGTAGAGGAAATTGCGGACATTACTCTTTTTACAGTAGATTGAGCTACTTTACGAGTGTGCCTGACTTGGGACGCCGAGTAGCCCAGGGTATACGACTACAAGTATAGTAGCACTAAATACAGAGTGTAAAGTTAGTTCTCAGACTTTCTACGGGTCTCCCACAGACTTTACTGTACTCTTACCAGCTGAATTATCTATGAAGCCTCTTGGACGTAAATTGTTGAAAATTATGAAACTTTCTGTACCCTTTCATTTTGTAGACGTTACAAAAAGTTGAGCTGAAAAGGGAATATTCAAATTACATATTCTAACAGTAAGCCATACCCAAAAATTCAGACCATATTTCCTAGAGGTTTCACAGAAAAAGAACAGTGATTGAAAATACACGGAAAACGTGGTAGTGCACGTCGCAATAAATTATCAAAGCTTTCCCATTCGCGGCAATCTGTCTGCGGACAGAAAAATGTACGCCGGACTAGTAAACTGACCGGGAACGGTCCATTGCTTGTCATTTTTTACACTGATATACAACCCTGGATATCCACACACGTGAAATGCAATTTCCTTTAATGTTACCTATCTCATATACATACTTTAGGAAACAGTTTGCTCTTAAAATACTCTGACAGCTTCAATTTCACAGACGATACCAAGTGAAATATGTAGCGAAATGACTCGAAAATCTCAAAGTTTATTTAGGAATTTCCATGTAGTAGATAAGTTCGAAATTGTTCAAGTTTGCAGTGTCGTGCGATGGAAACTTGTGTGCGCGCTCAATTTCGAATGCTCAACAGTGCGGTGTTGTCACAATATTTGCTGGTTCTACCGCAATGCGCCGCGTCACACGGAAATTTTTCGAGGCTTTATGTAAAATTTAGTTATGCCGCGCATGTGCAAAGGAGGTCAAAGGCAAATGTGAAACATTTTTCGAAAGCGGATTGTGGAAACTGGCACATTGTTGTACAGAAGTTGACTTCTGTTTGTTTGCTATGACGAATGGTGGAAACCCTTTGGCGGTATCCGCATAACTTCGTTGGTATACGCTTCGTAAGGTTCGGTCGTGTGTATATTATTTGACGCCGTCGTTTCAGCGTAATCAGAAGGGACCGGACAGTCCCAAAAAGTTTTTATGTTCATTTTTTATTTGTTGACAAAATAATGTTCCCTCTGCACGGTATGTATACTGTATCTCTACCAACCAGCACATGTGTACCTAGATATTTTTTTTTTATTCTGAAAATAGGATTCATTAACATTTGGTATTAAGTTAAACATTTAAGGTAACTGGTACATAATAACTGATACTTAAACCACATATTGTACCAATTATTAGGCCCATTTTTTTAATTTAACTGTATGTTCCAAATTATGTTATGAAGATGATAAAAATCTTCTTCGATAGCAAGTTAGGCGTATAATTATCGTCTTTTTAGTATTACATAGGTTTCACATAATTAAGCGTGTACGTGTATGTCGAACGATTTTTACGAATGCGACCGAGGCGCCGCGCATCTTGGAATTTGGAACTACACCTCTAGTAGTAGTCACCAGTTGTGATCTCGTACATGATGACGATGCGTAGACATTGACATTATTATCTCCAGAACCAGTGGATTACTAGGTATGTCCTAGACAGGTGGTGTTCCTAGATTCTAGTAATTGATATATTTTATATTGAAATATTTTATACTAGCTTCTGCCCTTGACTTTGTCAGACGAAATTGCGGATCAAAAAGTAGTCCTTTCTTATGGTTTATTATTTATTTATTTATACTTACCACTACTTACTCATTTATAATTGGAGGACGGATTGCTGGTAACATTACCAATATAAAATTAGTTTAGTGGTGAGTATCGATAGGGTTAACGGCTGCTGGTTGTGTATTAGTTCAGATTTTTAGTAGTTCTGTTTTATTGACATTTGTTATCGCATAACATAAGGAATGTTAGAGGGAGAAAGAAGACGTCTTTGCTCAATAATGCAACATTAAATAAATTAATAAAGAAAGACCTCTCTGTGAAATATCTCTAGTTCATTTAATTTCACCCTGTGTACGTAGGTATGTAAAAATAAAACTTAGGACAAAGGTTATTCAAGAGGAGAGGTTGTAATATTAAAAGTCAGGTTCTAATTTCTAAATGAGTTATTCCAGCTTTTATAAGTGCTTGAAATTGATACGAAGTTGAATGAATTATGAACACAAGCAGACTCTTGTTCTAATTTGATGAGGGCATTTATCAAATATTATTTTAGTATTTATGTCAGACAAGACATTGAAACATGGTTTTAACGAAATGATGTTAGGGTTAGATAAATTAATTGTAGTTAACAAAGACGTTAGTATTGTTATCAGTTATATTAAATTACTTGCTTTTTCCCGCGACCCCGTCTGCGAATTTTTTCCTAAGGATTCCTAATTTTTTGGAAATAATTCGCGCGTTGAAACGTCATATGCTTTAGGTTTATAATGAAATAGACTATTGGTTTTTTAGCCCTATAGTTCTCAGGGATCGTCTACTTATTAGCAAAAAAGAAACTAGGTTAATACAGAAGGTTTATTTGTTCTGGAGAGTCAGTGATATATTGTTTAATATGTTAGAGTATTTTATTCTAGGTATATTCCACCCAAAAAACATAAATATATCTGTTCGTCTCTCCATCTTTGAGTCAAAAAATATAATATTAACGCTCGTAGATTATTGCTTCACATGACGTGAATGTCAGAACAGGCGGTGATATGTCCCTCTCCCTCACACTACAAAGCACGCCTGCCCAAAATTGGTCAAGGCGTAAGACACTTCGCTCATGGACACCCTGTGGACTACCACGTATTCAGCAGCTGCGCGCTTGTAGCCCTGCTAGCCAACCGCTTTCGCTGAACCGCGATTTATCTCCACCCTGGGGTGTGAACAGTATATTTGTGCATCAGAGAGACTCTAAAACCGGTGTTTTTCGAACCCGTGTCGTCCCCGGCTCCATCTCCGGGATCAAGCACGTGGCAGAGAAGAATGAGAAGGTAGGTCGGCTTGCATTTCAAATACCTCGCCAATCAACCGTCCTGTTCACCATCAATCTAGGTTCTTTCAAGACGACCAGTACCCTATATTACAGTCCATCCCAAAGATAAAATATTTTCAAATCGTCTTATAAATTGGTGAATTACCACACCATCTGTGATTTCACCATTTGGCATGTAATCCTTAGGATGCAGCAGAGGTTTAACGTAGTTAAAAGATTATCATGATTAGTTTAAACTAGATAATAATTAGCGCAAACAAAGTTGCTATTCAGCTGCTATCGACTTCAAAGTCTTGTAGCAGATTCTGATATCGTCTTAGCACACTAGTCGCGTCGCGAACTAACTTGTACCATACAAACTTTAACAATTTCCGAAGTCTCATCTTGTACCAACTCCTTTTCTCTTTGACCGTTCGTTTCGTGTTCAGAAGACAAGGTTTTGGAGCTGATTTTGTTTTTTTTAAGCATGGTGATAGTACCGAACTGATTACAATATAAATGTGATATATTTAGATACTTTTCGTGTTTATTTATACTTTATGCAATCAAATTATAAGCCACTCTTGATTCCTTAAGTTTTCTCTATCAGTCAACCAAAGGAAATGAAGAGATATCATGGGCAGAATGCAAAACATCATCATCATTGAATCATGGTTGATCAAATTTTTCCTTGATATTTCAGTATTACCGTTTCTTAATAGAATAAGAAATAGACGCTGAAAATAAATTAAGATTATTTACTTTGTAGTTTTTTAAAGTGGTAGTCTTTTTGAATAAAAACTTTTCATTTGGAGTTGTCAAGTCTAGACTAAGCCATTTTTGCCTAATCAATAAAGAATTTAATACGTTTGTCCTTTTATTAATGACTCAACCTCGTACGGCCTTGAACGTAATGTTTAGAATAAAAGGCAATTGTCGGGCGTTTAACGAGCGTTTTATGCGCGTATTGATTGATGATACTCGCGTAATTGGTTGCTATATCGACACGCTCGATTTTTATAGTTTTCAATTTTTCACTTAATTTCGTTATAATGGATTTTGAACGACTCGTGGCTTACTAAATTTTGCTGCTAGGTTATGGTTAAGCTACGCTTGCCGCGGTCGTTCTGAGGATGGGTGACTATTCATTTCATACCGAGACCCATGCCTCGCAAAGCACGTAAACCAGAGCCAGAAAGTCTGAAAAACCGTCTTAAATTGTTTATCAGACTTGTAAAGTCTGTTTGTAGCCAGAATCAACAGTGGCAAAAGCCCTGGAGATACGATTCAAAAAGGTAAGGTTGGATATGGCGAAACCAGTTAGTCACTTCAGTACCTGAGTACTAAAGGTGTTTTCAATTTGCTTAATAAGGATTAAACAAATTGAAAACACTCAAAAACTAAACACAAACCGATCACTGAATTGAACTACTCCAAATCCTTTACAATATCTCAGCTTGCCACTTCCAGGAGGGATCGGTCTACACTAGTTCAGGACAGTGAGGATTGGAAGGGGAAAGATAAGCCTTTTTCCTGCAGTAGGACAACACAGGATAAAAATAAATACTGTAAAAATGTAATCATCCGACCGAATTTCGGTCACGGCGGCCAATCTCAATGGAGATCAGACAAGTACACAGAAGATATTGTAGTGCACAAGTGTGCGCGCAAACACAGGTGCACTCCCTCTTCCCTCAAACTCATAGTCCGGTGGGACGGCAATCCGACACGACCGGAGAGAGATCAGGCGCAGGACCAACGGCTTTACGTGCTTTCCGAGGCTCGGGGGTATTACACCGCCAACTTCCAAACTCCGGGCTGATACTGAGAAATTCTTGTCCAGGACCCCACGCTCAGCAGTCGCGCTTGTGACCACGAGACTAATTGCGAATATCTACTAATTATAACATCAACATTGTCCTAAGCCCTGTCCCATTTCAGGCAGGGTCTCCTTCTGTACCTTGTTCCTCCATTGAACACGATTTTCAACTGTTTCGGCGTCAACTTCTGCTTCCTGCAGGTCTTTCTGGATCGCCGTTTGGGGGATATACCAATATTTACCAAATCCATTTTAACAATCACCATCTGCTTAGCCATTTCCATACTAAGATGGGGTCGGCTTCCAGTTTAACCAGATGCAGCTGAAAATTAGTAGTTTACATGGAGCAACTACCAATTTGATCTCAACAACCTAGTTACTGGGTAATACGACCACCGTCGGTAAGACTGGTTGTAAAACTTCCTGACTTCTGCCCATAACGACTGTCAAAGATCTACTACAAATGATACCCGCAACCAACGGCTTTTCGAGTCGAGGATGGATTTCGGGATAAAATGGATGGTCACCCATCTAAGGACCGACCGCGGCAAGCGTTGCTGAACCATGACCAATCTATCCGCACAGCTTTTACTTTGCCTCAAGCTCCTCTAAAAAAACCCCAAATAAGCTTTTTTCATAACGGAGACGATAAAACTCATTATTTTTCAAATGGTGACGTGTAGGGATTTTTGTATGGAGTTAAAGTCTACACAGTCATAGGTAAATTAAAACTTACTCTATCAATAATATAAGTCTACCTGTAATACAGATTAAGAAGATCTACAGCATAAAACACCAATAGAAACTCTAAAGCCTAAACAATTACTCTATCCGAAAACATGAAGTAAAGTGCCCCAAAACACAAGACCAAAAGCATTTCATTTGATCGTATCAGCAACTGAGCAAAACTTTACGATCGCGTTTCCCTTCATGTTTGCCGTACGCGTCAAACTGGTGTAAACAGAAAACAACACCACACGTCATTCTCACGCACTTTTATTGACGTTGAGAACAAAGGGCTCAATAATCGTACTGAATTGTGGGAATGTAAAGTGTTAATGTCTCACTTACAGCTTTGTGTTACTCCTAACAGCTTAAATGTCTGGATATTTAAGCTATTGATTAGCTTCATTGATTGTTCGGTCTACACATATGATTTTGCTTAGTGGGACTGCCACTTTTGGACTCTTGTTGGAGCTTGAGGTCCTACGTTGCCAGACACAATATTTTCGGACACAGTGTCTAAAACGATATTTTTTTGACTAATGATTCGGACACCAATAAAAAACCTATTTTATACAGTCAGATAAAAAAAAATCCAAGGATAAAAACTGTTTTCTTACAACTGTTGGCTGGGCGGAAGACTGATTTCGTTCGTAGGAAGTTTTGTATCTGACTGTACAAAACAATTTTTTTATTGGTGTCGGAATCATCAGTCAAAAAAATATCGTTTTGGACACTGTGTCCGAATATATATTGTGTCCGAATTTTCAATAAGCCGCTGAAGTTATTATCCGTAAAGTATTTTCTGAGTTACGCCCGAACGAATATTTCTAAGCACAGCGGGAGACTCTAATTAAAACATGTAGTGTTAAAGCACAATTACTATCACTTATTGATATAAATAACGCCTTGAATAAATAATGATTTGGTGCTAAACAACCATTTATAATTTAAAAATCGATCGAATTTACGTAAAATTTACACCGCACACTCGTGCCTCCGATCTTGAAGTGGTATGGAAAAAGGTTTCTCGATTTTTGACTAGAAAGTCATGGGCAATTTATGACGGCACAATTTCTCTTGCTCACAATACTGACCCTTTATCAAGGGTATATTTTTACAAGGTCAAGTGCAAAAGGAGCAACGCTACGGGCGAGTACCTAAAAAGTCACTTTATTTTTTTATCCCTGTCTCGCTAGAATTTGGGTAAATTCCCACTTATCCTTCACTTAAGACCTAAGAAGCTTTTGTTGAAGATTTCAAGCGTTGAAGGTCAATGTAAGGTAAGTAGGTACAATGCTTTTTGTCTCGTAGGCTGCTTGATTTATATTCATAGTTTTTTGGTCTGGTAAATGTTTGGTAATTTTGATGTTTTGTTGCTTTGATGATAAGCTTTTTTGTTCTAAATACTTACTAATTAGAACGCTGTAAGGTTTCTATTATTATTCATTCAAATATTCTTAAGAAGTAAAGAGTTTGTGTATTTTGGAGACACGGTTGACGCAGTGGTTGAGCGATTGGTTGCTGCCCGTTGTATCGTGAGTTTGATACCCGCACGGAACAAATATTTGTATGGCCTACAGAGTTGTTCCGGGTCTGGCTGTTTGTGTTTGTGAGTTTATATGTTTGTAAACGCAGTCATGATACGGGAAAAATTGTTACAGTAGGGCAACGTTTATTAAAAAACAAACGTGTTGGTTTGATTTTAGGATGTAATTTCTAGAAGTCCTAGTGCGTTTACAGATTTTTTACTTACTTATTTTTAACTTTTTTACTTTACTGATAGAAAGCTACAGTATTGTCGGGTGTTATAGAATATTTTTTTATGGAATAAATTAATATAGGAAAAGGCTAGGCAGATGATGAATCTTTTGTGCAGCAACAAAAGAGCAACTACCTCATTCACATAGATTTTCTTAACATTCCAAAAAACGAATTCCAACAGATTCAAAACCTGCATTCTGAAATAAATTTGCATTTAATTGTACCAAACGATTATACCTCCAACACCTGCAGTCCAATGCCAGAGAAGGTTTCATTAGAATTTTTAATTACAGAATCGCTTGGAACTTTTGTACTTCTGTCGGTGACTTATAAAATTCGTTCTCCGAAATTGGCCGTACGCTGCAAAGTTGATCGTTCCCTCTCTGTGCAGCGACTAATTGTACTTTACTTTTGTTTGACTGTTACGTTCCATTGCAGGTATTGATCTTGTAACAGGGGAACGGGTTAAATGCTCACTTAATTAGTTAGCTGTATTAATTTTCTCGCGTTTGTTTCGGAATGAAATAGTAAAATAATGGGTGTGTATTTTCTGAAATATGAAGAAGTGTTTCTCCTTATATTCTCTTTTCTCTTCGTCATATATTTGAAAGTTTTAAAAGTGATCTTTAATTTAATCATTTTCATTTATAAATTACTGGCACTTTTCCCTCGATTTTGTTCGCCTAATTTTTCTTACGGACAGCAAATTTTTTTATAATAAAATGTAACCTTCAATGATGACGTAGCTTCCATTTGGCGAAAGAATTTTCAGAATCGGACCAGTAGTTCCGGAGATTAGTGCGTTCACGCAAACAAACTTCAGCTTCAATATATTAAAATATAATGATCATAAAACCTTTGTTTTTACTACTCATAATTAACAACATCAACAACATTATTATAATAATAATATGTGGGGACATTTTCACACACGGCCATCTGACCCCAAACTAGGGAGACCCTGTACTATGGGTGTCAGACAGCTGATATACATACTCAAATACATTTTTTTTTTTTAAATACATACATATATCGATAAACAACACCCAGACACAAGGCGAACACAAGTGCTCATCACACAAATGTTCACCCTGGGCGGGAATCGAACCCGCAACACGCTGCGCAGCGTGAGGTGAGGTGAGGTGCGCAAGGTGAGTGGAAAAGTTTGATAGTTTCGTTTTGAACGCTCTAGTCTTCGTTTCTGCGGTTCTATACGTAATTATGTTGTCCCTGAGTGCTGTACGCTATATTTAGATATTTTTTAAGGAAATAAATATAATTACCACCAAAAAAATCTTTAGAATAGGTAGGTACCAAATGTAGTAAATGATCACCAAATCTTAGTGTGCAAAATAACCAAAATCTTTTTGACCCTTAAGTCCCCCCTGAGGCGGCTCCGACATGGTTAGGTTAGAATTGTGACCCCCTACGCCAGAACCAAATCGCTTTTTAACCGACTTCAAAAAGGAGGAGGTTATCAATTCGAATGTTTATATATTTTTTTTATGTATGTTCGAGCTTAACTCTGCCATATATAGACGGATTTGCAAAATTATTTTTTGTTCGAAAGGGATTCATTCCGAAATGGTCCCATATAAATTTTACCAAAATTGATACAGCCCTTTTTGAGAAAATCAACAAATTCTTAACCGACTTCAAAAAGGAGGGGGTTATCAATTCGAATGTTTATATACTTTTTTTATGTATGTTCGAGCATAACTCTGCCATATATAGACGGATTTGCAAAATTATTTTTTGTTCGAAAGGGATTCATTCCGAAATGGTCCCATATAATTTTTACCAAAATTGATACAGCCCTTTTTGAGAAAATCAACAAATTCTTAACCGACTTCAAAAAGGAGGAGGTTTTTTTTCTATGTATGTTCGGGCATAATTACAGTCAAACTCATAAAATTTTCGTGATCATTTACTATTTTTTTGGTGATAATTTACTATTTGTTTGGTGATCATTTACTAGATCTGGAGGTTCGTTAAACATAGCCATTTTTTAATAAGGATCCATAATCATTCACGCAGACAAAGTAGTGTGTAAAATATAGTCACTAATAAGTAAAACCAGTAATTGTGCAAGTGGTTTCAAAACTTTTTCCAATATTTCCAGATACCACGAGAAAATAAGAAATCAGTTTTATTTAAAAAAAAGACCAGCTTAGGGTCAATATACACTTAAGCTCAATATTCGGTTCGGCATTCACAAAACAACCGTAGCAATAATACGATAGTAAACACAAATGTCATCATGTGTATATGAGTGTGTGTGGATGTGTGTGGATGTGTATGTATGTGCGTGTTGTGTTTTTTCTTGTCAGATTCCTTACTTGACGCAGCATTTAGCCACGGCAATGCGATCCAGTTTTGTAGTCATTTGGTCCTCACAGGAGCAGGTGACAGGTTATGCGGCGCAAGGTAGGAGGTGGACCCTGGTCTGCGGAGAGACGCCGCATAAGTATTGAAGATTGGCATCATCTAAGAACCTTTGCAGATTTTTTTTGCTGTGGGCGATCAAAGCGTAGAGTCGTTTTAAAGTTGCCCAGATGAAAGGGTCTCAGATGACTTCATGAAATGTTCAGGAGGTTTAAATATATCATCGCCAACGTATCTTTTTGAGGAGGTATTGCCATCAGACATCAACCAACGTTGTATGCCGAACCGAATATTGCCAACCTGCTCAGTGTATACCGACCCTAACCGAGTCAAGTTTCACAGATATTAGACATTTTCTCGTGAGATTCTTGGGTATTTGTGTAGGAGGAAACCTTTACTATATAATTACATTATGTACAGTGACATAATGTTGTTCTAAGTAACGAAGGCATGACATAACAGGATTAAGTAATGGATAGGGTTGTGTCTACTCGTTTAAACTTTCCCTATTTTTATAAAATTATCTTTAGAAGAAAGGTTTTAGTACCAAAACAAGGTTCACAAAAAGTTTTTGTACAAAATATCTATATTTTCTTAAGGATATCATGAGAAAATATAAGTATTTTTAACCAAACTTCTTTAATGTCAAACGTGTCTAAAGATTACGTTTTGATTACTGAATGAATAAATTAATTTAATATTGTAAAACCCTTTTAGACCACTTTTAGACTTACGTTATACGATGATAAGCTCATTGTTAAAGCACTGTTATTTCTAAAATGAAGCCTTATTACTAATATTAATTAGGTACAATGTCAAATGTCAAGATGAATGTTCGTCAGCACGTAGTCGAGTATGTACCTAACTTAATATACTTAACTAAGGTTAAGATAAGTTAAGACTGAGGTAACTGAATATGTAGTGTTACTCAATATGGCTAGAATAATAATTAATACTGAAACGAAATTGAGTGATGCTGGAATACTCCATAATAAAAGTGGTTCAGGTATATGGTCTGAGTCACTCCTTAAAATTTTGCTAGTGAATTCAATTTCATCCTGTATCCTATGAACTATAAATAACTTTGAAGTAGAGGTATGTAAAAGGGAAATATGAGGATGATGATGTTGAGGGTATGAATGTATGTTTTTTATACAATAGTTTACGTGTTCTATACAGTAAATCTATTATGTATGCGTTTTAATTATTTTGTACTCGTCTACATTTCACTTAATTTATGCAGCCATTTTGATTTTCAACCGACTTAAAAAAAAGAAGGAGGTTCTCATTTCGACACGTAAATATTTTCTTTTTATGTTTGACCACGCATATTTTTTTTCTGCGTAGTCCGATTTCGGTGACTATCGTTTTAATTGATAGCGCATATGTCACAGTTAGTCCCATTTATATTTTAGGAAAATATTCCACTTGCGAATTTAAAGTTATTTTTTTACTTTTTGAAAGCGGTTGTTTTTGTAATTTTTTTTTTTTCACTTCTTAGTGCCTACTACATAAAATACCTACAAATTAATTACGAAACTATGACACTAAAAAAATTCAGTCATCCCTTAATAATCTACCCTTAGGGGTGGAATATTTTCCTAAAATTTATTTATCAAAACAACAAACGTGATTTATTTGCGGTTTTTTATTCTCTATAATAAAATACGTGTTGAATTGAGAACTGCTTTTTTTTTAAGTCGGTTGATAAATTAAAGCAAACGGCGCGATTAAACAGTGGCTTTTAATATCTTGTCGACCTTTTAGTAATAAATTATTAACGTAAAAAAAACAGGTAAAGATGTGACATAATATATACAAAACAGTGTAAATAAACACCTTTTTAACTCTCAATGTAAATGATTTACGTGTAATATTATTCATATTACGTACGTTATTAAAATGCCAACCACATTGCTCCCCCTGGTATTTGACACTATAAATCTTCTACAAAATGAGGATTTGTTGCATTCACAACATGTAAAGTTGACTGCTGCAATATATCAGTGCCATTTATGTTGGGAAAAATGTTCTAGATTTATTGAGTTCGTATTGTACATACTAGGTTATTTTTTATAGAGTAAAATAAATCAACACAATTGACATAACGATACGGTTGGCGCAGAGGGTGGGATTAACTGCTGCGCCTCGTGTCGCGGGTTCAGATCCCACATGGAGCAAATATTCGAATGACCACATACAGCGCATGCGATTCTCTGCGTCCAAAACTCTCCAAGTTTAGTCGAATAAATTAAATAACAGTAGTATTCTTTAACTTTAAAAAAAGGCGTATACTAAAAGATAGATAATAAAATTGTCTGTAAGATGGTGCACATTTCGTTTAATTATACTTGGTAGATTTTGCGTGATTGTCAATGTTTTGTCCGCGTCAGACACAACTTCACGAGTTAATTAAACTATTTAATATGAATATAATAAAAATATTCACATATTAAATGATTAAGAGAATGTTCTAGTTTAACATATATTTTTTTAAATCATTTACACTGCGCATTTTGACGTGAATGTCAGTTTAAAATCTGTAAAAGTTGTTTAATAGCCCCTTAACGAAACTAGTCGGACGAACCCGACAACACAGTGAGTTAATCCGTTGTTCTCAATCTATAATGTGGACCTACAACTAGTTGTTCCGGTTTTGGTTGTTTGTGTATGTGAGGTTAATATGTTTGTAAACGCACCCACGATAAAGGACAAAAAAAAGAATAGGGTATCGCTGAACATACAATGATATTCGACGCCACAGTTTAATTTTGTGCAGCAACTTCCATATTTATTACTGACAATATTTAACTAGTGTTTACTGTGGTATTTGGTCAACATTTTTATTTTAACCCCTATGTGTAAAATATATTTTTTTATTTTATTAACAATTTATGAGTATATTGAGGTACGACAGCGCCTTAAGGCGCTAACAAGCGACTTTTGCAGATTTGAAACTGGCAATCACGTCAAAATGTGTAGTGTAAATGATTTGAAAAAAATATATGTTAACCTAGAACACTGTCTTAATCATTTAGTATGTGAATAATTTTATTTAAGTTCATATTAAATAGTTTAATTAAATCGTGAAGTTGTGTCTGACGTTAAAGAATACTATCTTTTATTTATTTTTTTCGACTAAACTTTGAGTTTTGGACGCAGCGCATACGATTCTCTGGTCGCTCAAGGTCGCCGGCGTATATCGTCACCTTAAAATGCAACCTCATAACGAGTTTGAAGCGCTATAAAACTGTAAAACATAACTAACAATCCCATTAAATTAATCTAATGTTTTTCATATTATGTTATTAGATACCTATGTAATTTAAATCTAAACATATTATTATGTATAATATTTTAAATTTTATTCATTTAATGGGATTAAATTCTGTGTGCCCGGTTGCCTCCGTCTGTGGCAACCGGGTAATCAGAAATAACTTCATTGATTAGCCAAAGCACCAGTCTTCGTATCAGTTTCCAAAACTTGAAACTTCATCGTTGAGAAACTTCGTTTTATGTACTACATAAATGTTTTAATTACACCCTCGGTAGCTAGCTAATATCATTATTAGCCTCCACAGAATGGGAGTGTAATGTGTTTAGTAAGAGTTTGTCTAAATAACTTTTAGCATTTGTCTCCTAAACGACTGAAGCGAGGTGTTTTTGGTAATGGTCTTAAACGCCATGTGTTTTACTGGTTTTGAATAGTTTTCATGCACTCAAGGGTACCATGTAAGGTCATAAAACCGTTGATCACCAATCTTCTTTGCAAGTTAAGACTGCCTATAAAATTAATAAGAGTATTTATAAGCTGCTATATATGCCTCTATTGCAGGGCAAGACGGAAACTTCTGGAAGTTATGACTCTGTTCAATGTGTGCCGCAATCATTTTGCATGTCCAGACTAAGGAGTTTGTGTTACCTGGTTCCTTGAACAGTTCATGTACGTGAGGTACGCACTCGACGTCTACATTGCTACTAGCCTCTGTAAATCAAACGCTGGCTCGCGTTCACCACTAGGTACATCGTTTGGACATACAATAATGAGTTTAATAGGGTATTACACCCATTTTTGAAAAGTGTCCTAATGAAATTCTGTAGTGCTAATATGCCACCAAAAAAAACACAACATTTTTATTCAATCGATAAGTGCCATAAAACTACATCTAAATTTTAAATTTTAAAATTTCGCGCGTTGTTTGACGTAAATGCCTCTTACTGGACGCCATATTGCTCAGCGTAAATGACGTCAGTTCGTTTCGTATCAAATGAGCTCATATTAAATATGATACTTGTATATTATTTTAAAATAATTAAAAGCATATTTTGTAATAGGTGTAATAGTGAAAAAAGTATGTTGGTTACGAAAATAATAAAAGTACAAAGCCTTTATTACGCCAATCGGTTGACTGACAGTTGTCAATTTTTTGTTTACACAGCTGTACGGCGTAACAACATGGCCGCTACTATTTCACGGTGTTTTATATCAGATTAAAAATACTGAAAACTTTGAATTGAATTTAAAAATTTGTTTTGTTACTTTATGAACTAAAACTTACATTTTCCGACTGCTTTATGCCTAAACTGTCTCGATGACATATTTATAGATTTTTTCTCGTATAGAGTAATATACCCTATTCAATCGACTTTGTTTTTCGTTTTAAAAATGCATTTAAGGAGCAAATCCAAGCTAACCTGAAGGATCAGCAAAGGAATATTTAAAATAATAATAATAATTAATTATTTTTTAATAATGTACGCACATTAAATTACTTTTTCTTTTTTTAATTTTAAAATCTAGATATAAGTTTTGGGACAGTGACTGAAGTCGGTGGCGGTGGCTTTGTGTTTGTTGTTTTGTATTGCCACCGACTTCCGAGAGTAAAGTAATGTGTGTTCTGTGCTGAAGTTATTTATCACTTTTTAGTTTTTGAAGGCGGTTTTATTTTTTTTGAAAAATATTTTATTTTTCGCTTTTTAGTATTGCCTTAAGATCCAAATCCATTAAGAAATGGCGACACACTTAAAAGAGATTGTAAGTCCTCCAAAGATTGAAGAAAACCGCCAAGCCATCTAAGTATTTTTTTTGGGATTTTGTTGATTTTCTCAAAAAGGGCTAGATCAATTTTGGTAAAATTTATATGGGACCATTTCGGACCCTTTCAAACAAAAAAGAATTTTAATTTCCGTCTATATACGACAGAGCTATGCCCGAACATACATAAAAAACAAATAAAATTATATATATGTCGGAGACAGTTTATTAATCACATTGTGGGTGTTAACTAAATTTGTTATGATTTGTGTTTCTTATTGTTAATTTATGTGATTTTACTATCAATTATTGTCTATTAATTCGAAACATGATTTTTTGTGTGTGCACACTGATTTGTGGTTACTTTATTTCGATAATTATTATCGATGGTTTTATTCAAAACAATTGTTGACACGTTACTTTGAATGTAAAACGAATTACTTTATGAAATCACTATTGTTTATTCATGACAATTAATATTGTGTTATTTGATTACAGATCTTATTAGATTCAGCACATTTTAGTGTTTTGTATCAAGTAAACGCGTGACGCACTTCCGTGCGCATGGACAGACTTGTATGGAGAGGTTGCAAGGTGGGGGGCATCGCCTTATAAAAGAGCGTGCACTCCGTAAGTATGGCAGTCGATCCTCGGATTCGACTCAGTAAAGAGTTCCTGCTCCCGACAATACTGTCGGTTTACCTGGTACAGCGCTGCTGTATATTCACATAGCTGTATAGGCTTGCTGCTAGCGAGCGGATACACTTTGTATTTGGGTGGCTTATGCTACTGTACGAACTATGAACCTTAAGGGTTTGTTCGTTTATCATTGGGTGGCTTAGGCTGCTGTACGAACTATAAACCTTAAGGGTTTGTTCGTTTATCATTGGGTGGCTTCGCCACTGTACGAACTGTGGGACCTTAATGGTCTGTTCGATTAACTGTATTGTTGCTGTACCTTGAACTTACTTTATTCTTGTGACTGATTACCATTTGTATTGTGTTTTCTTTACTAATAGTGTGTAATTGTTTTCACAGGTATGTTGTTTATCCCTAATGGGATAATGGGAACGCCTATAGTCCTGACGATGTACTATACCGCTCGGCACTCGTCCTCGATCGCTCACTGACGATCCGACATATACATAAACATCCAAATTGATAACCTAATCCTTTTTGAAGTCGGCTATCCGTTTTGAAATAAAATAAAAAGGCCTCTTCTCATACAGAGAAGGCACTGCGTATTTTATTTTTATGTTTAGTTCTCCTGACGATGTTTTTCTGCACTAATGTTAGTAATGTCCAAGATAAACATAGAAAGCAAATGAATGAAAAAAGTCATATTTGTTGCCCGGTATCAAACCTACAACTTAGTACATTTAATTATAACTTGTGCCTAGATCAGAAGCTAAGAATTGCTCTTGCAATGCTGTCAGTCTTTTGGGAATATTACTAGTAGTAAGTAATACTATTAAGTATTCTGTGCTAGTAGTCAACAGCAATATGGAGAATTTTTTCTATGCCAATTTTTTTATTATTATTTATGCTGTTATTGCTGTTATTATAAACAGGTAACGTTTGTGGAGGAGTAAAAAAAATATTTTTTTTACAGTTCACTTTCTAACTAACAGGAGACAGAGTAGAACTAGGACAATAGACACAAAGAGACGTTTACAACTTAGAGAAGTCGCAGAAGATATTAACACAATTAATGGGTCCTAAAAAGTAAGTTGTTACATTAATTGATTTCAATAAAAGGTATAACAAAAACGCTCGCGTGCACGGTACCTACTGTCTATTCTGTATTCTGTTACAATCTCTCTCGGTGAGCACCTAGGTGAAGTTAGCTGTCATCAGTAGAGCTATTCTGTTATAATCTCCCTCGGTGAACACCTAGATGAAGTGAGCTGTCATCCGTTCGTCTGCTTTGTCAATCTTTAGCGTTGGGACGGATGACAGCTCACTTCACCTAGGTGTTCACCGAGGGAGATTGTAAGAATAGCACTGCTGATGTAGTGACACAGGCACTAAATATAGCTAATTACTATTGAATGAAATCGGAAAACAATTAAATTTCCAATTCCGATGACAAAATGAGCCGTTATCTCCATTAGGCATTTATTTTTGACACAAACATTTTAAATTATAGACTTCAAATACCTAAATTGAGATACTTAATCTAATTTTTACGATTTTGATACTATTTTTTACCAAAAAGTAAGTTTAAACACCCGACTAGGTAATGCAATAAACACACAAAAAAATATGAAACTAGAAAATGTTCTCATCTGAAATTGTTAAGAACAAACAATTCAATACCTAATATCGTCTATTAAATAAGCAACTCACACGAAATATATTTTAATGTATTTAATACTTATTGATGATGTTTAGAGGATAGCCCGGCAGTGCCATTCTGTTACAGTCCACCTCGGTGAACACCTAGGTGAAGTGAGCTGTCATCCGTCCGTCTGCTTTGTCAATCCCTAGGATCGGGACGGATGACAGCTCACTTCACCTAGGTGTTCACCGAGGGAGATTGTAACAGAATGGCTCTGCTGGTCATATGCCACTTATCTTAAAGCCTTGTTTTGTTACATACGCCCATAACACTCATTTGTTTAAAGACTGTATTCATATCAATGGGTAATATAATTTGTACTAGTCCTAAAAATGTTTCTGGATTGCTATTGTTATTAATTAAAAAATCTACTGCAATACAATATCTTATACGCCAAAATATTCGTTCAGTGTCCATGACCAGTGCTATTCTGTCACAATCTCCCTCAGTGAACACCTAGGTGAAGTGAGCTGTCATCCGATTGTAGTGCTTTGTAAATCCCTAGCATCGGGACAGATGACAGCTCACTTCACCTAGGTGTTCACCAAGGGAGATGGTAACAGAATAGACATACTTGCCTATAAAGAAATAAAATAAAGAATAAATTTAAATGAACTAAATTGAATTGAATTGAATATTTGTTTGTAGTATTTGTAATTTCTGACATCTAAAACAATAAACATACATTCACCACACACCACACACCACACACCACACACTCACCGCACACACATCACACATATACTCTCCCATATAATACTCATTACACAACACACATTGTCTCAATGTTCACACACTCTTACACTCTTCCACTTTCTTTCCAAACTGAATCTGACTGTAACTTTGTCACGTACCCAGTTTATTATTTTGTATTTTTTTTGTATCTTCATTTTTAATAATTATTAGCTTCTTGGTGGGGGCACCTGGGGGCCAAGTCTGCTATTTTTATAATTTCGTCATTCCAACACGATCCCATTGTAATTTTGCTAAAAGTTCGTAATCTGCTAAATTCATAATGGTCGATCATTGGTGGGTCGAATTATAAGCAATGACTGCACAATGACATTCTAAGGGTAGGTCACTGATCAAAGGAACTGTCAAAATTTTAGCAGATTACCGCCTAAGTCAGTCATTCAGTTGTCATTTTGTACGAGATTACCATTCTATATCATTTCTTTCAATGGCGTGTCAGTGGATGACCATTGATTTTGACAAGTTTGGTAATCTACTAATATAATGGCGTCATTATGACTTACCAATGATTGGTAAGTCATAATGACGCCATTATATTAGTAGATTACCAAACTTGTCAAAATCAACAAATTATGAAATCAATGATAGACCATTCTGACACTATTGTAATAGCAGACTTGAGGCCCTGGTGTCCTGAAATACAGGCTTCGACTTAGTTTAGGCACCAGTCTCCCACGAACAAAATATTCTCACCTTTGTAACACCTTGCTCAAATTCTCAATGTTGTCCTTTGTGAGTCGAGTTCCTTTTATTATTAGTCGGAATTTGGTGTCTATATATTATGTTGTATTTTGTAATTTTTATTCGTGGATGAGAAAATAAAGAATTTATTATTATTATTTATTTCTTTGTAAAACGGCGTGAGCTTACACAGGTATGTACAAAGTAAGTTCATCTTACCTGTAGACAGGGTTGTCATCTCGGTACCACACTACGAGTAGCAGACTGTCGTTGTGCATCGGTGGTCGGATGTCACACGCCATGTCCGCTTCACCGCCGACGATGGCCGGCACACGTGTTACAGTCGCAGCAACTGGTGACGTCACGACTCCTGAAAAAGAAAAAGTAAATATTGATATTTTAGTATGGTGTTGTACATTGATACTAGCTGACTATTGACTTTCCCATAATACGGGAGAAAATTGTAATGTGGGGCAAGATATTCAATAATATATTTTATTATGTACTAGCACTTTGCCCGCGACTACGCCCGCGTGAATTTTCTTAAGGACCCCTAATTTTTAATAATGCAATATAGCCTATGTTACTCAGGGATAATGTAGCTTACGATTGGTGTAATCTTAAGAAACAAGCAAATCAATCTTTTCTCTTTATAATATTTGTAGGTACCTATAGACAAATTCTTCTTCTTATTTGCTCTGCGCGTGAATGCACCAGCGTAAACCAAACAAAACAAAAACCGGACAAGTGCGAGTCGGACTCGCCCACCGAGGATTTCGTACATATTAGTAGGTACATATCCATACTTCTATACTAATCCATACCTACTATCCATACTTTAATCTACTTAATATTATAAATGCGTTTTTTGCGACATCAACGGCCGTATCTTTTTTTTACGTTAACATAGACGGTTGATTTTTTTTCAGCATCAAGGGACCGTAGACTTGAGTACATGGTTTTAATTTCAACTCGATACCTCTACGTTTTCCCGAGATAAAAATTCTTGACAGACAGACAGACGGTCAACAAAGTGATCCTATAAGGGTTCCGTATTTTCCTTTTGAGGTACAGAACCCTAAAAACAAATAAAATTGTCTGACACATATATTTTTATAAGTACGTGCAAACATGCCAACGTATTACATACATACCTACTTCATATTCCTTTAACGAAAAGCTATTTTCCTCACCGAACCGAAGTACGTAATTCGGTAATAGAAAAACACCAAAAATACCCTTTGTTCGCGAAGAAAAAGAGATGAAACGAGTTTATAAACCGGTTGTACTAAGATTCGTGGTTGATGGAAGTATTAGCACTGGTCAGGAGATTGGTAAAAAAAGAACAACTCACTCAAAAAATATCATTTACAACGAAACCCGGGCCAATCCCTGTGTTTATCTGCTTAAAACCTTGTATGAAACAGTGTTACGTGGTAAGCGGACAAAATCCCTTAACATGAGAAGCAGGGTGTGTGGCTTGAGCTGTAAACGCTAGCGAGTATTACAGAAATATCAATATTGTGTTCTAGCTTTAGCCCGCAATTTTGTGCCATGGGGCTACCTCGACAAAGCAGCAGCAGGGTGTGCATGTGGCGTCGATTTGCTAGCCATGCCCCACCTCCTGTTATGTCCTCTTTACCCCAAAACATGCGATCGGAGTGAATTATGCGCTGCCACCGACGACGCAGTGGAAGTAGCTAAGTTCTGGGTAAACAAATTTTAAAGGCTGTTGAACCAACGATACGAAGAAGAAGTCTGCAATTGCAGCTGCGTAGACTTTAGAATTAAGCCAAAGTCCTAGATTGTCCAACGGCAACACAAAAACTTCAAGTCTAACCGGATGCAGATGAATACCAGTACTTTACATGGATCGAACTACCTGTCAGACCTCCAAGAACTAGTTTCTGGATAACACGATACCCCTTGGTAGGACTGGATGTAAAACTTTCTGGCGTTTGACTACGACTATCAAAGGTTTACGAATGACAGCTGGGACCAACGGCTTCACGTGCTTTCTGAGACACAGAGGGGTCTGTATGAAATGTATGGTTACCCTGTAGTTTAACCATGATCGGTCGGTCCGTATGGGTTTTATTGAGCCTCGAGCTGGTAAAACGTTAAATAGATTTCCACATAGTATAAAACGAACTCGCTTTCCGTCATCTATCCATCAGTACGCTTGGATCTTTAAGGATTTAAAGATCAAGATTATCCAAAAACAACGGATTTTAATGCGGTTCTCACCATAAAGAGGAAAGGTATATTATTTTGTGTTAATTTGTTTTAAATATATAACAATGATTGTTGAATATGTCGGAAAAAATTATGCTGACTGGGCGTTTTAGTGGCGTCTTCTGCGTAAACCAATAGCGTTATAAGCTACCCACAATCCGTGCGAGGCCAGGGCAGGTCGCTTGTAATAAATAAATCAATTTTTATTTTACACCTCTCACAACTTGCACCATAGTCCATAAAGTTCAAAAACAAGAAAATGACATTCAACGTTAGGTATACCGGACAGCGGAGCTCAGCCGGACAATATGGCCGACACGCACACCTGCCAACTAAAAACCTTTTTGGTATTCGGCACGGCACAAAGACGAGGCGAGCCGAGGTAACAAAAAACTGTGGACTCGCCTTACTTTTTCATATTATGTTAGTAATAAGATTGTAATGGAGCTCTGTGTTAATATTGGATTTTATTTGGGAAAACACTTTCTAGATTCTGCTACGTTTTTTAAGGTACCGCAATAATAAATATGGTATGTACTTTTCTAATATACTTGTGACATAATACCAACCTATTATTGACTAGTTTTTGGTACTGACGTGAAAGTCTTCTCAATAATTTCATCCGGCAGCGAAGTTGAGTCGAATTTGTCGCTGTTCACCACGCGTGCTCAAGCCTGAATACAAAGAATCATGGCGAGATCCATACATTCATTTGTACGAAAAAAAGGGTTAATTTAGAGGGTTTAAAATATTTTTCAATGTGGAGAATACATTACCAGGAGTATATTGGTATACTAACCATATTTTTAAACCCCCGCATAATTAAAATATTTTAAAATGAAAATAACAGGTTTTCGTTTCATCTCGTCGCTCATTTTGTGTTTGAAAGTGACAAGAGACATTAACGGATATATCAAATGGGCAGATAAGTAATGTGAATCGTTGTTTACAATAGCGGAGTTGAAAAAGTACTTTGATTAATCATTATTTGTGTCATTATTTCCCATAAAACGGCTGTCAGTGTCACTGTTACTATTAACTGCCGTTTCGTTCTGAAATAATGAGCTTTTCGTTAAACTATTCACTTTCAATATCCATTTCTGTTGCGGGGCTTTAAAAATATTGTAAATGCCTAAAGATACTCTTTAGGTACCCAAGAGTATAAGAATTCGAATTTCAACTTCTCTAAACATCTTTATTTTTTTTTGTACAAATCCTGCCATGGTTCTTTAAAACTTTAATTAGAAGTCCTGGAGGACCTCGTGGCTAAGTAAAAACCGTACGGATTGGTTAAGCTACGCTTGCCGCAGGTCGGTACGTGGATGGGTGACAATTTATTTCATTCCGTCTTCGGAGAGCACGATAAGGTTGATCCCGGCTGTCATTCGTAGATCTTAGACAGTCGTGATGGGTAATCAGAAGCCACAAATTCTGACAACCAGTCTTACCAAAGGGGTCCTATCACAGATATAGATAGACCTAGATAACGCAAGAGCTACTACTTCGCGTGCCTATTTTCTTGCCTAACTTACGATAAAAAATCGTAAGTAAAAAAATAAAGTAAACGTTTCCTTCCATCGGTAAGTCATTTTGTGATTAATATTATTTAAAAAAACAATTATTTTTAATCTAATACCCTCAGTAATACCTGGTAATACCAAATTTAGGAAAAACAAAACATTCGTATTACATTGTAACGTCTAAAAAATGGCACGCTTGGTTATCATTACAGATCGTGATACTTGCGTTATCTAGGTCTATCTATATCTGTGGGTCCTATTATGTTTATCGTTTTACTCAGTAACTGGGTTCTGGAGGTCAGACAGACGGTCACTCCATATAAACACAGGTATTTAGCTGCATCCAGTTAGACTAGAAGCCAACTGCAATCTATACTAATATTATAAAGCTGAAGAGTTTGTTTGTTTGTTTGGTTGAACGCGCTAATCTCAGGATCTACTGGTTCGAATAGAAAAATTCTTTTTGTGTTGGATAGTCCATTTATCGAGGAAGGCCCATGCGAAGCCGGGTCGGGTGGCTAGTATTATGTACTCGGGAAAAGACTAAACAGATGATTAATTACTGGGTATTAAGTTCTGGTTTCCTCACGATGTTTTCCATCACCGATGTCGTAAGTAATGTATAATATCTCAATAAAATCCTTCTAACATAAAACAGTTTGTTGGAGATGTTTGTCACTGAACAACACATACACAACGATTATAGATGAAAACTGACATACAGATAGGCTCTCTCTTGGACAACTATAGCCCCTAGAATACGTACAGACCATATCCTGGATAAGCCCGTACCTATGTTTCATCTAGTCGTAGAAGAAGTAGTTTTTCTAAGATACGAACAACAACTTGACAGAAAAGCTGGTGCAGTGGCTAAGCGATTTGCTGCTTAGCTGCATGTTTCGTTTTCGATTCCCGCACAGAACCAATATTTGTATAGCCGACAAATTCCTACCTGGGTTTCGGTTCTAGTTGTTGTGTATGTGGGAAATATATTTGTAGATCACAATACAGGACAAATTCTTAGACTCAACGTGTATTTTTAAAACTTTTTTACAAAAACGGCAACCGCCTTCAAAAAGTAAAAAATAACTTTAAATTCGCTAAGCTGTCACTTTAGATTTGTTTGTGGTTTTATATTACCACCTTTTTTTACTTTTTGAAGGCGGTTGTCTTTTTTGTAAAAAAGTTGTTTTTTTGCTTTTTGGTGTCTTCTTCTTATCACACAAAGTAATTACGAAACGATAACACCAAAAAAAATCAGTTATCCCTTAATTTTATACTCTTAGAAGTGAAATATTTTCTTGAAATTTATATTACCTCAGGAGAAATTTGAGAATCGATTTATAAATGGGGAAGAAATCGGTGAACATGCATTAAAATAGTCGGTTAGAAAAGAAGCTGCCTCTATACTAACCGTAGGAGTGGGTTTGAATAAAAATTGCAACGAGCAGGGTTTGAATTTCCGATCTCTAGTTTCCTAGTACTTACACCCAAGTTCCTGGGCTTACCTCATCTCGTATTTCATTTTTCCCGAAGCGTCTAATAGCATCAGCTAGTTGCTAGTTCTTGTGGTCTGTTTAGATTGTTTAAGTAGAAGTTAAAACGCTTCTTTTACCTCACTTTGCCACATTAATGTTGTTATTTTGTACAATAATTTTTCCTAGTTCAGGACCTAAGTTTGCTTGGCTTGGCTGGCAAAGTTATTTAACGTTTTTTAAAAGGAATATTTATTTATGAGGTTTTTTCATGTATTTTATTTTACCCCGTTAACGTTGCTTTTGAACTTGATTTTTTTACCAAATAACTATTTCAAATCTATTATATTATAAAAAGGTAAAATTTATAAGTGTGTTTAATGTAATTTGTTTAATTTTCGCAGGGTCTGAAGACGAAAGTTTTTGATCTGTGCGTCCTGCCTGTTATGACGTATGCTGCAGAGTTGAGGACACTTATAGCAGGATTAGTCCACAAGTTCAGAGTTAAGCGAGCAATACACGGAGTTTCTCTGAGGAATAGAATTCGCAACGAAAAAGTCACCGACATGGCTTTCAGAATCAGCAAGTTTCTGACAGAAGTGGCAGTGAGCTGGTCACGTCTGTCGTAGGGCCTTTGGCAGATGGAGCAAATTTGTCCTGGAGTGGAGCCTGCGAATCGGTACGCGTATCCTTTTACTCGCTGATTACCTAAAACGCAGTCTGCTAATTTCGCGTTATGCCTAGACGTAACAAGAGATCGGCGTATTGATATTTAGACCCAATGCGTAATTAATGAGTGAAGTAGGCGAATTGAGATTTTGGTTTAGTGCGTATTAGCTCAAGGGTGAGTTATTTATATTGAGCGTTAGGTTATGAGCGAGGTAGGCAAATTAAGACTTAGTTTCAGTGCGGTGTGCGGGCCCATCGTACCACAGGCCATACCCCTGGTGGTATGGTGGGTCGTTTGGGTTAGGTTAGGTAAGTACTGTGACCATCAAAGCGCGAAGGCGAGCGAGCGGAGCCGCGGCAGCGGCCGCCGAACGCCACACACTATTGTATTGAAGTTTGTATTGAACATTCGACTCTCGTAAATGTCTTATCGCTAAATTCCCATGATGAGAAATAGGTTTATTGCGACATAGTCATATCGCTAAATGACCATAGTAAGAAATAGGTTTACTGCGACATAGTCGTATCGCTAAATGGGCAATATGAGGAGTAGACCTATTGCGACATAGACAAAATCATACTTAGTCCCAACGCTTATTTTAAATGACATTTTGGCATAACGCGAAGATTAGCAGACTGCGTTTTAAGTAATCAGCGAGTAACGGGGCGTATCATGGGGAGCCCTCCATCCCGATGAACCGATGACCTGAAGAAGATAGCCGGTGAAAGGGTGAATGCGGAAGGCTGATGACCGGTAAAAATGGCGCACCAGGAAGGAGGTTTAGACCACTAGTAAGCTGAATTGATGCTATTGAATTTGTTTTAGTATTGAACATTTTTTGAGGCAGAACTAATGCTCCATTTTTTGATGGTATGAAAAATTTCCTTTACTCGCTGATTCCCTAAAACGCAGTCTGCCAATTTCGTGTTATGCCAAAATGTCATTTAAAATAAGCGTTGGGACTAAGTATGTTTTTGTCTATGTCGCAATAGGTCTACTCCTCATATTGCCCATTTAGCGATACGACTATGTCGCAGTAAACCTATTTCTCAATATGGTCATTTAGCGATATGACTATGTCGCAATAAACCTATTTCTCATCATGGGAATTTAGCGATAAGATATTCACGACAGTCGAATGTTCAATACAAACTTCAATACAATAGAGGGGATCTGGCGCTGGTCTGTGGTATGATGGGCCCGCACACCGCACTGAAACTAAGTCTTAATTTGCCTGCCTCGCTCATAACCTAACGCTCAATATACCTAACTCGCCCTTGAGCTAATACGCACTAAACCAAAATCTCAATTCGCCTACTTCGCTCATTAACTAATACGCAATGGGTCTAAATATCAATACGCCGATCTCTTGTTAGGTCTAGGCATAACGCGAAATTGGCAGACTGCGTATTAGGTAATCAGCGACTATAGGAAAAATTTCACCTGCAAAGTATCACATTCCGGTAATAACTCCTAAGTAACATTGACTCCACAATACAGTGCAGTTTGTAGACCCACCCTTAACTAACAATAGCAGTTGACTCTCACAGCTGGGAAAAACAACTGATTCGCTGGTTTATGACTTTCATCAGTTGGAATATTGCGGTCGTATGAAAATAATGGCCTATTTTCCGATTATGAGTTTTCCAAAAGAGGGTTTTAAGTCTGAATTTGCGTTGTTCATATTTTTTGTGGGAAATTACAGAGGGTTTTTATTTCATGTTTCAGGATAACCAAAATATGTACCTACAGTATTTTTTGACGTGACAACGTCTTATAATTCGATAGAGCCGGCTGCACGCACGAAAAAACATGACGTCATGCGGCGTTACGGCGTTACATGACGTCATGCGGCGTTACCTCGCTCTGCGGCGTTACCTTGCTCTGAGGCGTTCCAAGTGAAAAGTGAATGTGGTGTCAATTGTTTATAGCAACGATAATTACAGCGATAAAGGTAATGATTCTTTCGCGTTGTCAAGTTCAACTATCGTCAGTAAACCAATTTTTTTAGTCGGTTCAACTTATCCTATAGTAAGTCTCAAAATATCAATTTCTGTACATGCCAAGACGAACCATCGAACGTCAAAATTGATCGGGATTTGACTGTGCGGATTTCTGGAATAAACCAAAAGTCCTCCCAGTTTTAGAAATAATTGAAAAGATTTTGGAAATGCCTGGGTGTCGGAAGATAGGCAGCGTTGCCGAGGGCGGTGGCGCTAGAATTAAGATCCTGGAAAGACTGGGGTACTTGTTTTACGGCTGCATGATCTACCATTATAAATCTAAGGCTAATCCGTAGTTATATGTGTCTGGGTGTTGTTTATCTATATATGTATGTATTTACAAAAAAAATGTATTTGTGTATGTATATCAGCTGTCTGACACCCATAGTACAGGGTCTCCCTAGTTTGGGGTCAGATGGCCGTGTGTGAAAATGTCCCCACATATTATTATTATTATATTTTAAATTCGAAAATGAGTTTGCTTGTTTCTTCCGATTTTACGGTTTAACTACTGAACTGATTTTGATTAAATGACAGTGCCAGATCCTGCCCCACCCATATACAGAAAAAGTCACCCATGTACAGAAAAGTAAATTAATGAAAATAATTGTAATGAATATAGAACTTTTCAATAGTAAATTGTTTTTCTTTAGAACTTGCGGATTACGAAATACCTACCCACAAAATACAAACTCATTTTACCTAAAATACAATTTAACCTATAATCAATGTCATTATTGTTTTTAGATTTGAACGGAAACCGCAAGTTCTAGTCATTAAGACTAATGTTTAGTTATCAGCAATAAATAAACAGTATATAAGATGCTACATAATGCACATGACTTTTATTGAGTGGGGCAAAGTTCTATAGAGTTTCTGGCATTGTCCTTTGTTACAGACTGAGATTTGAACCACAAGAAAGGATGTAGGCTACTTTTCAATCCGTGACTTACATTCACGATAGCCGACATTTATACGGACGAAGTCGCTGGCAAACGCTAGTAATATTTATAAGTGTAAATCCATCATCCTAATTCACTACCAATAATGATATATCAATTAACATTTTTAGCTATTTTGAGACCAAGGTTTCCTTCAAAATTAATTAGATTAATATTCTATTTCGTCACGAAATGAGACAAACCATCTTCCCACTAAGAAACATAAATTTAATGATAAACATACAGAAAGGAAAACAATAGACAGTATTTTCTTCCTCACAGTATTAAACAAGGCAAGACAGAATATCTGAATGTAAATGAAGGAAAATACCATTGTTTCAATACCAAAATTATTCACAAAATTATAATGTCATTCCCAAATAATTCTCATTTAGGTGATATTCCGCGATACTCATAAAATATAAAGTAGGTACTAATGTATACCTGCTCAGTTGACAACCAAAGTACGTTGGATTACGCTAAATATTGTGATTTACGAGAAATTTCTTGATGTGGTATGTACATAAATAATAATAATAATCCTGAAGAAGTTATTAACATGTTATATACCTACTGTATACGTGTGAAGCTGTGTTTTGGATTATGTACTTGCTTGTATATCTGTGTTGAGTTCCGGGAATATTAAGAGGTAGAGAACAGGTTCCTAGGCAACCGTATCTATAAATCCAATTTCACAGTTTCTACTGACGTTCCCAAGATTAATAATAGTTTTATACCGGTCGATAAATGTTTCACTGCTTTTCCCAGCAGCTGGGAAAAACCCTTTTCTCTTAAAGAGAAGAAAGTAACTAAATTGAACTTCTTACGTGTGTAAGTGTCAATCACTTGTTACGATGGAACCCAACCCTGATATTGATATATTAAAAAAAAAAACAATGTTCTGTACTTCATACTAGATAGTATTATGGTAAATGGTAGGAAACAACAGATTTTTTATACAGGTTGGGGACGACGATACGACAAAAAATTAAAATACTACCTAGTAATACTAGTTCATAAGAATATTTTGAAACTATCAAATAAATTCTAAAAACGAAATTAAAAAAAAAAAGTTCAGATATACTAAAGAGCATATAAATGTAACCAAAATAAAACACTATATGAAATATTGGTTTCCTAACTTGTGAGAAGAGCGGCAACTTGTGGCGTCATAATTTAATATTATTAATGCTAAATCCATCCCCATCCTGTATACTAGTGACCCAACCCCTCTGCACCGATAGCAACAATAAATTGTAATCTTCCCAGATAGTTCCTCTTTCAATTGTTGAAAACCATCCATCGACTTTGTCAGGGAAAGAAGGGTCAATGAAAGAAGGAAACGTGTTGCGCCGAGCCCATGTAACAAGGGATAAGGGAACATAATTATGAAAATTCATAGAGTAATTTTCGAGATTAGCCTGAACTAATATGCTCGAAACACTATTCCCAAATCACTGCAATTTCTGAAAGTCAGCATCAACGGCGCGACCACTAGAAAACCGTTGAGGCGATGAAGCTCGACGAGTCCCGGAAAAACATTACAACTGTCTTGGATCCCGCAACGAAATTAATCAGAAAAGAACAGTTCGAACGAATATGTAGTGATAGTGATTGTGTAGTTGTAGTTTCATAGTTAAAGTGAAAAAAACCTTTTTAACAAAAAAAAAAACAACCGCCTTCAAAATCTAAAAAGTGATAAATAACTTTAGCACGACACACACATGACTTTAGTTTCGGAAGTCGGTGGTTTTGTTCTGTTTGATGTTTTGTATTGCCACCGACTTCCGAAACTAAAGTCATGTGTTAAAAAATCAATGTTATTTATCATTTTTTAGATTTTGAAAGCGGTTGCCTTTATGATAAAAAGTTTTTTTTATAAAACGCTTTTTAGTACCTTTTTATCATCCAAATTCATTAAGAAACGGCAACACAGTCAAAACAGAGATTGAAAGTACAAGGTTGGAGAAACTTAAAACTTCATCCATACAGTATATTTTTTTGCTTTCTGTCGATATTTTCAAAAAGTGCTGAATCCATTTCGATAAAACTTATGTGGGACCACCCCTGAGGCATACCCTTTATAAAGAATTTTCAAAATCGCTTTACATTTGCCGGAGAAATCGCGTAAAAAATATAAAAAAAAGCAACGTACAGACGAATTGAGAACCTCCTTCATTTTGAAGTCGGTTGAAAATAAATCGTATTCATAAGTACCTTCCTTTACCGCTTGAAAGATGCCTGAAAGTCGGCCTATAATCAGTCTAATATACAATCCTATGAAATACCAAAGACAGACAATTACTGCTACATCATTTAAAAAGTCATTGAAGCGGAATGTGAAACATCCTGTGGTTTGTCATTAAAAGCTCCAGGCGTTTATATAAGGGGTAATGGAAAATGTGTCATCGTGAATTAAGCGTCGACGCGTATATTTGTAATTCAAATAACTGATGTCTATACATGTACCTGTGATGAAGGAAACATGTTAGATAAGTCGTAATTGCATATATTTCGGGTTCCAATATTGACATGGGAAAATGGGTATGTTCGTGTGTCAATCATTAAACATTTTATTTTTTTAAAAGGGGTTCAAAGACGACGGTATACGGACCGGAACCACTACTGCCTATATATACCCCTGGCATAAATCAGAGCATGGCTGCGCATTACAACAGAAGATAACCACCAAATAGAATGGAGAAACAGCGGAGGATGCAAGCAATCAAAGAATGCTTTTCTGGAATTACCAACAATAGGGAGAATCTGGCTCTCGGCGGCCGCTACCTTGGCACCATCACTTCGTTTGCTCGCCTTGGCGCTTTAATGGTCACAGTTTTTAACCATTCTTTTTTGAGCGGTTGTTTTGTGATTAGTGTCAGTACACAATTCATATTGAGGGATGTATAATATATGTATTTCTAGCTTTTGCCATATTGCCCCCGGCTTCACTAGCGTTACTTTAGAATTCGATAATCAATTCAGTTTGTACCTACTCTGCTTGTAATAATGAAATTCAATCATGATTCGAAAGACACTTGGCGCCATCTATTATCATAAGAAAGTTATTGTTTTTTTCTTAGGGAACAGTACAAAGACAATGTACAAGCCAAGTGAGTATAATTTCAGGTTGATCGATCTAGTAGTTTAGGCATGAAAAAGTAACAAGCAAACTGACTTTCGCATTTATAATATTAGTTAGGATGACTAAGTTCCACGACAATCAAGACCAGTCGTACTAAAGGGTATCGAGTTACCCAGTCACTGGGTAGTGAAGGTCAGACAGGCAATCGATCTAGGTATGTATAACACTGGTAGATATTTAGCTGTAATCCTGTTAGACTGAATTCCCACCTTAACATAGTTGAAAAAAGCTAGACAGATGATGATGATAATGTGACTAACTTCCAACGACTAGAATACGATGTTCCGTTATGGAATTCCTGTGCATACCTTGCGGGTCCATCATCAGACCATCAAAACCAAATAGCTTGTACATCTCGAGGTAATTCTCTGAAGCCCAAACAGCGTCTACGCGACAGTTCCATCGTCAGATCAGTTTGATGGTACCATATTATTGCATTGTCATGGGTATTATAATATAAGTATGTAAATAAAGAACAATGGCGAAATCTTAGCTGACTTAAATTTGAGCGTCTAAAAGTGACTATATACGAAAGAAATTCCTTCATTTTTCTACGATTTTTTAAAGTATCACATTAACCAGTTAGGGCCGGATAAAAAAATTATATTAAATGAAAACTTATTTGACTTTTTCATTAAAGTTTCGTGTTGCCATTTTATATTTATTCTGCCAATTGACAGCAAGTACAGTATAAAAGTATTGTAATCAGTTTGTTATTACAATTAAACAGGGTAATTGAATTAACAATAAGGTTTATTTATAAGTGTAATTGTTTTTTGCAGGTAGGTAAAGATACTGTGGTGTAAGATAAATAAATTAGTTTCGATTGATGACCGGCAAAAAGACTAGTAACCAAAATCTAAAACAAATAGCTTGGTAATTGACCAAGAGTCGTAGACAGATCTGTCAGTGACACACAGAGTAAAAATAATATTATTGACAACTGTTGATTAGTTGAATAGTTGATATTGATGTTCATGTTGCATTACAACTGGGATTACCAACCTTATACAATATTTGTACAAGATATTTCATTCTGAATTAAGTAGGTAAAGAAAATACTATTGCGATATTGCCCTTTTACTACGTCAATTTGGATTATAAAAGTTACCATAGACATAACCTACAAAAGTTCATGACCAAATATCTATTATTCTCGGCCTTCTCGAACAAAAAATCTTGCACAAACTAGTTCAGAAGGTGACGCTGAGTTAAATAGGATTTTTTTCATTTAAATACGTAGGAATTTAATCTCAACTAAATCAATGTATGGGCGGCTGCCATTGTTCTTTGAAATTGATACGACAGTAAAAACTTTTCAAAATTAAAGTTCTAAGATTTTTTACACAATGAGTTACAGGTAAAGCTAATAAAAGAGCGTTCAAAAAACTTGACTTATGGGGCTATTCAACGACTTTTACAGATTTTAAACTGACAATCACGTCAAAATGTGCAGTGTAAATGATTTGAAAAAAATATATGTTAAACTAGAACATTCTCGTAATCATTTAGTGTGTGAATATTTTTTTATTATATTCATATTAAGTAGTTTAATTAAATCGTGAAGTTGTGTCTGACGCGGACAACGTGACGTACAGTAGCGATACGCTCCGCCTCCCTCTGAAACCGTTCCTTACCTCTAGGAACGGTTTCAGAGGAAGGCGGAGCGTGTCGCTACTGTACAGTAGTACTAATACTTATATTGTGGTAGTGGTTCGCGTGCCGCAATGGGTATTAAAACATTCAATCGGGTGCACCTATGGATTACTGTTTAATGTCCTGCATTCGTGTATGCTGATAACAGTCACTAATAACGTTTATTTTCCGGTATTAAAAAGTCTACGCTACAATTAAGGGTGTAATATTTGCAATTGGTAGACATTAAAAACAAATACATACACATAACGATAGTATAATATCTGTAGGTTCTATAATGGCGATGCGACCTATGTTTGTTATTTTTTACCATGTATTTGCCCATATTATCTCTACACTACCCTTATTGACGGGTAGAGAATGCCTATGGCATTAAATCCGCCTTTGTACCTTTGTTCATGAAGTATACATATACCAACGCAAAAGTCACTGTTTTATCATATTTTTGAGCTTTTAATACCGTGCATTGCGTTACTATGTATTTCACTATATGATGCTATTGTTTTTTGCATTATTTCGCTATAGTTTCTGACTTGGTAATGCTATAGTTTCTTGTTTTGTCACTTTATCCTTTCTTGCATGGTGACGCTATGGTTACTTGCATTGCTACGCTCGCGCTGTCGTTTCATGCATTGTGGCGCTATTGTTTCTTTAATTGTGATGTTATTGTATTTTGCATTGAGATGCTATGGTTTCTTGAATTGTGACACTATGGTTTTTTGAATTATGACGCTATAGTTTCTTATATTGTGACGCTATTATTTAATGCATTGAAATATTATGGATACTTACATTACAACATTTAAATTGACTTTCGTTTCGGAAGTTGGTGGCAATACCAAACAACAAACAGAACGAGAGACAGCCGCATGTGTTCTTTGCTAAAGTTATTTATCATTTTTTTAGATTTTGAAAGCAGTTGTCCTGTTCGTAATAAAATGTTTTATTGTTTACTGTACCGTGGTATACCATAATCATACAATAACGGTATTTTTGAGCGTATTCTGGCGTCATATCATAATATTAGCGTGTCATATTCTCATCATTTCTATACCTTCAACGTATTTACATAAAACAAACTCTGATAATTGAACGTCATCCACGTTTTCCGCGTTTGTGACATTACAACACGGAATACAATTACCCTCGTTTTAATAAATAATAATTAATGAGAATCTAATGTTATAGGTTAAGTAATTAATGGGGACAGTTTTCATAATGAGACCTCAATAAGAGTTACGTGGGTCTTAGCGATAAGCTATTTTAGAGAGAAGGTTATTTCAATTATCTGATTAAAGACTTTTGAAATTTGAATTTAGAAGTGTATGTTTGTGAAAACATTGTGAAAATACCTAGTTTTATGAAGTTTGAAATCACCAAGCCACCTTGAGCATGCTTGGTGATTAAGGTCATGCCTTCTGTATAAGTAAAGTCCTTTGCCTTACAGTGGGACAATAATTATAGGCAATTTTTTCATTAAACGAAACGTGAGTATTGTTACACGTTATAGATTGAGAACAACGGATTAACTCACTGTGTTGCCGGATTCGTCCAACTAGTTTCGATGGCATACGGCGCGAACGCGATGGGCGGTGTGTCATCCTGTGAAACTTCTTGAGAAAGGTGGCCGTATGCCATCGAAACTAGTCGTACGAACCCGGCAACAAAGTGGGTTAATACGTTGTTCTCAATCTACAATAATTATAGCCGGTTATACAAGATTTATGATATTTGTACAAAGTGCTCGAAAAAATCGGTTTAAAATAGACGATGGACGTACGAACAAGTATTTATGGCTTGACAGTCTTTTGCCTATGTGTCACCCAATGTACAGAGATCATCACGTCAAGCTACAACAATCTGTCAAATTTATTTGATACATTTTTGAATTTAAAAGATTAAAATAAAGTTCAAATTTAGTTGCAAAAATTTGTCAGTTTGGTATGGCTTGACTTGCGTCTGTACGTGACCTTTTAAAGTGAAGCAAGGGAGAAAATAGTGTCGATCTTTGCACGTTTGTACTTGCCCACTTAAAGAAGCCTTGAACGTCCATTGTCCACTTAAAGGAGACTCGAATGTATATTGCCCGCTTAAACGTGCTTTTGCATCTTACGTTAGATGCAAATGGTTAAGAAGCATACATTAGGGGAACGTTGAACAATTAGTATGTTTAGTGCGAATTGGTACGAACTATTGGTATTGTATCTCGGTAGCTAATAGCAGGAAAATAGAACTAGTAATCACGGAATTGTGGGGTTCTCAGGGTCAAAACACAAAAATGCAAATTGACAGTTTTGAGATATATTAATTCGTACGTGACTGTCAGTAAGACGGCAATTCCCATCGCAGCTCCCTGCGATGTGGTGTCGCATCACAAGAATTCGGAATTTCGTGTTAAACTCTTAGCTGCTAGCCAAACAGAAAAGACGCAAGACTTGTTGCGGTCTTGACGCAGACGATTTTTAGTCAGGTAAGAAAAAGTGGTCACCTTACGTATTGCTGCATGATAACGCATCGTTTTTGTGAGAATATAAGATAGAAAAAGCGCAACTTCAGTTGGTTGTATTTAATCTAAGTTGAATAAATAGGAAACAATCTCCTTATCTAGACTTAAATAGGTAAAAAGTAATATCAGCCTATTTACATCCCACTGCAGACCAAAGGCCTCTTCTCATACAGAGAATGATCATTGATCACCACGTGCGCTCAAGGCGAATTGTCGATTTCAAACCAATTATAAGACCAGGTATTCTCACGATATTTTCCTTTACCGATGTCATTAAATTGGGACAAGCCCGCCACACTATTCCCAAACCACTGTAACTCCTGTAAGCCAGAATCAACAGTGGCGACCACCAGAAAAGCGCCAGAGCAATGAAGCTCGACGAGTCCCAGAGAAGCGATTCAACTGTCTTGGATCCTGCAACGAAATTAATCAGAAAAGAACAGCGGAGGAGTAAGTAAAACATATTTTCCACTTCCCTCCAAATCAAGCAGGAGACAGAACAGAACTAGACCAATAGGCACAAAGGGACGTTACGGGACGGACGGGGGTAAGGGACGGGGTGTCATTAGACATTAGTCAGTGATATCCAAGAAAAAATTTGAAAGTACATAATGAATTGAAAAAGTCACACTGTGTGTGCATGTGAGGCCTTAACCGCTGGAACAGTAGAACATTCAACAATAGGTGTTTGGATCAATATTATCATAGATGATAATAATAGTACAACAGTCTATTCGTGGTTAAGATTAGCAACTACTACGAGCTTGTCTCATATAATAAACACACGCTTGTCAGCAATATATCATCTCTGAGTACTGTTGGAACACATGAGAGCTTAGAAGTACACAATATTAACGAAATTAGTGTTGTAACGTCAGTTTACATTATCTTGCAAGTATCTACGTATTTATGGTATGGTGTGAAATCGCGTAGGTATGCATCGCAGCGGTTGGATGCGGGCTGCCCAAGACCGAGTAGGTTGGCGATCTCTGGGGGAGGCCTACGTCCAGCAGTGGACGGTAAAAGGCTGATTTGATGATGATGATGATGAAATCGCGAGCAAACAAACAAAAGCATCGAAGTTCTTTGCATAATATCTAATAGACATACACCCCATGTGACCCCTAAGATACAGGTCCAGGCCTAGTTTGGGGGTTAGAATTAGATTCGTGGAAATACATTTTTGTGTAAAATAATTACGACTGGATTGGAACATATATTTTAGGTGTCAAATAAATGTTTTTATTTATTAATAAAGAGGTGTGCCGTGTGGTGCCGGTCGCGAATAGTACCACCCCATTTCTACCCGTGGGTGTCGCAGAAGGCGACAGAGGTATATTGACCAGAGGATGGCCAGCGGCGTCCTTCTGAGTACCATAACACCTACTGCTATTGCCAACATGCATCGGCCAAGCATGGCGATTATGGCTGAACCCTCCCTTGGGGGAGAAGAGGGAGGAGGGCTCATTGGGCATCCAAAAACTCGTCCACATCGCTGTCTACGGGACCCTGCTCAACAGGATGGCAGCATTGCCACTTTGTATGGCAATGCTGATTCTTTGGCCCAAAAATAGACATGGTGAGTCGACAAACACAAACACTATTATATACAGTCTCAAATAAATGATTGAATTTTTTTTATTAGTAGTAATAGCCTTCCGTTTAGTTATGCACTGTGTCGCGGAAAACACTGAAACCACAAAATATAAAGGGTACAGAAGGACCGCTCCCGTCATCTTCAAAAATAATTAGCTAAACTTGCCAGACTCACGAGGGCTCCTACTGTATTGACTCTGTAGATTTTATTTGTGACGATATGAAATTTTATTGACACCGGTTGGAACTTTTTGCAATTTTTTATAACAAAATCTTGTTCGTCATGAAATGTCAATTACATCATTTATTCATTTTGACAACACGTGACAATCGAGCCTGAAGTCTGCTTGAAACTTCTTGAGAATGCCTATAAACGTAATGTCAATGTATGCGTGCGAAAAATCGCGGTTTGTTCTGAGTGGTCTCTCTGCTCGGGCGCGCAGCAGCCTTACGTACTTTGTGCTGAAACGTTGTTTAACAAAATGAACGAATGACCGCATAATCAAATACACACCTTTACATCAGCCTACCTATAAGCACAGGCTATACATAAATTATCTGCCATATTATACACAAAAAAACTTTTAGTAATTAAACACTGCGTAATTAGAATATTTTTGCGCTTTCAATAATAAAATAATAAAAGTTTCATTCAAAGATAAACATTAAAGTATTTTCAGAGCATCCGGCTTTTAAAACTTTAATTGTTTATGTTTCTGAACAAAACTTTGTTCCTTTTGTACCTAATAAATGTACCTATTATTTTTTAGTCTTAAGTAGCTTTTGACTGCGACTTTGTTTGTGGAGAAATTGAGTATAGGTTATCATCATCAGCCGAAAGACGTCCACTGTTGAACATAGGCCTCATCAATAGAACGCCACAACGAGCGTCAACCTGCCGCTTGCATCTACCGGTTACCCGCGACCTTGAAGATGTCGTCGGTCCATCTGGCGGGAGGCCTAGCAACGTTGCGTCTTCAGGTTTCTGGTCGCCACTCGAGAACCTTTCTTCCCCATCGGTTATCGGTTCTACGAGCAATACGGCCTGCCCATTGACACTTCAACTTGCATATTCTGAGAGCTATAGGTATTAACCTACCATAAAACATTGTATATGCTACTCAACAATTAAGTGTAGCTTTCTAATACTTAGTACAATTTGTTTATAAGAGTACATATTAGAATTTCGAAAATTAAAATGTCTACAGTTAAAATGTCAATGTTCAAAATACCGGAATTAAAATATTGAACGACCATAATAACGAAAATTAAAATAACGAAAGGCTATAGTGTCAAATGGTTAGATAGCTTACGTCCAACATATCTTAAATCTAATTAGACATAATCTACCTATATTTTTTAATATTTCAGAATTTGTTCGACAATTTAACTAGTAGGTATTTGTAACGTTATTTATTTATTTATGTTATGAACTAAGGTGTATTGAGTGTTGACATTTTGAACTCAGGTATAATGACTATCGACATTTAGAATCATTCGATATTTTTATCACTCGGTAATTCAATGTTAGACATTTCAGACTTAGGTAAAACCATTTTTGATATTATGATACAATCGATATTTTAATTTTCGGTATTTTGAACATTGACATTTTAACATTTTAATTTTCGAAATTCTAATATGTACATACCCGTTTATAATCGAGAGTATTTCCAGAGACAAACAAACAAACTTTACCTCTTAACAATCTAATCTAATATATAAAAATCTCGTGTCATAGTGTTTGGTATCGAACTCAGAAACGGCTTGATCGATTTTTATGTTTTTTTTTGTGTATGTTTGGTAGGTCTGAGAATATTAGGCTATTTCTTTATTTATATATCAAAACGGAATTTGCTGGTTCAGCTAGTATTAGTACAGGTAAACTTTTACTGTGAAAAAAAGGCGGCGAAAATATTAAAATCTCATTTCCTTCCATAAAACAAAAATAGAACTGTTTCTTAGATTTTTAAACCTTGTTTATTTTTGTCGAAACTTTTATTCCGAAACTCCATTTACACATTCCAACCGTCCCATATTCCCCTAGAATCTTATATCGCATGCCGCATAGAAATTAATGAGTATTACTTTATACGCAGTCAAAACACACCCAGTAGTCCATTTACAAGTATTATTGATGATATTAGGCGGGGCTAAAGCAAATTTCGTCCCTAATAAAGAAAGAAAATTGTACCATAAAGGTGCGTTTACATTTGGGTTAGTGATGCCCTATTCGGTATGTCAAAATAAGGGATAGCCGCGCTGCATAATGTTTAAGCAACATTTTTCTATTATCTGTACTATATAATATTATAAAGCTGAGGAGTTTGTTTGTTTGGTTCAAAGTCAAAGTCAAATCATTTATTTCAATTAGACCATTAAAGGCACTTTTGAACGTCATAAAACAAAAGTTGATTCTAGTTGCCCCTTCCAAAAGGTAGTTTCGTATGGAGAAAAATGGGCAAGAAATTCCATACTTATTCTTTAAAAAAAAATGTTCAATGCGCTAATCTCAGGATCTACTGATTCGAATTGAAAAAATATTTTTGTGTTGGATAGTCCATTTATCGAGGAAGGCTATAGGTCCATGCGAAGCCGGTTCGGGTCGCTAGATATAAATAAATAAAATTGAAGTGTCAGTTTGTAATGACAAAATAACGGCTTATTACTAAAATTTTTGTTTGTCTGTCTGTCTGTTGTTCCGGTTAATCTCTAAAACGGCTGACCTATTTTGACGGAACTTTCACTGGCAGATAGCTGATGTTATAAGGAGTAAAGTAGGTTAATTTTATTTTAGAATATAATTAGGGATTCGTAAAAAAATCATACCTCGCTAAAAATCGATTATCACGCGGTCGAAGTGGCAAGTATCAGCTAGTCATTCATAAATTGATAAAAAAAATTACAAATAGAGTTCAAAATTATGTGCAAGATATGATTTCACGTGGTATTTATTATCCTCCACAAGAAATTTAACTCTATTTCCGTAATTTTTATTTCAATAATTAATCAATGAAATTGTTGCTGTGTCTGCGCATATCGCAAAGTTCTACATTAACCAATTTTGGTTTATTATAGGTACCAAATATAATTGAAATTCGTTTAATAGTGCCTGCTTTTGAAGACTAACATGTAATATAAATTGAAATTAAGTACGCTAATACTCTAATACGATATTACGCGAATAAGCTTATATGCTAATACGATACTACCCTAATAAATTAATATAATACTGAGAAACTCAGTTCTACTTATAAAAACGTTTAACATCATCTTTTTAACAGATCGAGACGGAGATTTGAATAAGATATTTTTTTTAAAGTAGTAGTTTAGTATTTCTCCCCTGGTTTAATAGTGACTGCTTCTTGAAAATTTGATAATGAAAATTTCAAATAAAGCTCAAAATTGTGTACAAGATATGATTACACGTGGTATTTATAATCCTGTGTTAGGTACCTACACGATTTTTAGCTCTATTTGTGTTATTTATGATTCAGTCATTAACAATGAAAGTATGAACAGCATAAATCATTGAAGCTTTGTGTAAAAATTTGAAATCTCTGATTCTTTTCAAAATGATTAAACCATCAAACAGGAAAGAGTATCTTTGAACATTTTTTCATCAAATAATGGTGTATTTAGAAATAAAATTACGGAATGAAAAAAGTCTTACATTTCGTGGAAACTACGCGGGCATTTCAGTCGTAAATACATTGGAAACAAAATTGACGTAATGAAAAATCTTACGAGAAGATTTTTTTTATTATTATGTACTGGCTTCCGCCTGCGACATTGTCTGCTTTAAAGGTGATATAATTTTCCACAGGAACACAAAAACGTTATAAAACCTCTTTTAACAGATAGTTAACTTTTTGACTTATTATAGGTATATACTTGCGTTTGGCCGAAACTGACCTTAGAGTGATGATGCGGCTTAAGGTGAACCGGTTCACACGTGCCTTGAGAATACCCAGAATATACTAATCGAGGAACAGAGAGGCGAGCAGTGAATTCCACACTGTGGCAGTTCGCACAATAAATGTGTAATCAAAACGCTTGGTTCGAGACTGTGGAACTTCAATCAAGAGATGACGCTTCGCCGATTTGGAGATCATGTGTTACAAGTACAGTATTTTGGATTCTATACTGAACCTTGGCAGTATAGTAGAAAGATGACTATGTTTGCCTGTTCACAAAATAGTATTCCAATGGTCGATCATGCCTGTTGATAACAATAAAACCACTTGGTATAAATAACTAATAGAAATTATATCCTGTGCGGTCATGTTGATTTTAATTAGTTTTACTGAATAATCACTATAATTATTTGGTTTGTTGATTATATCTGGGTAAAACATTTCCGAATACACATCCTAATGTGGTTTAAATTATTTTGTAATTAATAAAAGTACTGGTTTTAAATGGATTTATTTGTATTTATTTTGTACGGTTTACAAATAACAACAACATTTAATACTATTTAAATGTGTAGGTAATATTTATTTTGGCAGGTAATACAAATCTAGCGTCAATATGAGGCACCTTAATTGATTGTTTTATCAAAAGAGCAAAATGAAATAGACATAATCACAAACCTATTATTGGCCTTTAACAAAAAAACAGCTTAGAGCGAGTTAAACTCACACATGGGTTCCGTATCATCGTAAAACATAGGTAGGTCGAGCTAAAACGCCGAAAAAACATGTTTCTTGTATTCCTTTCATTTCTAACGTTATATTTTTTATTATTTGTTGTCATTTTGGCCATAATCATACGCACTGTATGACAACTTCAAGTGTACACCGTTTTTGACAGACTTTCGGACTTCTGATTATCAAAGATCTACTAATGACAGCACGAAGAGGTCTCGGCATGACATGTATGATCACCCATCCAAGGAGCGGCTAGCGTAGCTTTTCCTCGTACAATCAATCCCTATAACCCTAAACCAGCTTATTATATATATAGCTTTATTTCAAACTTCAGCACTCAACACTTTGTGTAAAAATAAAATAGTTTCTTCTCATTTTGTTTTTATACTTCATCCTATAAAAGCCGAGATGAGAAATAAATAAAAACGGGAGAGAAATCCTGCACCACTTTAGCTAGATTAACGCGACAAAGTCCCGACAAGAAATAGAAAACTAACCGGAAAAGTCCTTGACCCCTGTTCTACATTGTTCTCGACAACCTCCCAACTATAAACAGAAGTTTTACATAATTCCTATTAAAGCAAGTTGTAAGAATTCTGTATTCGACATCGGTTGACTCTAAAGCTACTTATAATTTTTTGGTAATGGTCTTTTAAGAGTTGTACATCGTGCCTAAGTAAAAAGCCGTACAGATTCATCGGTCAAAGGTTAAGCTACGCTTGCCGCGGTCGATCTGTGGATGGGTGACCATCGATTTCGCGTTCGCGTTTCATTTTTAGATAATGTGTGTATGAGGATGTAAGCAGAGCAAAGCATGACTGGGGACAGTCATGATAGAATAACCGAATGTTATTAAATCAGCAACGAAAGCTCATTGCTGATTTAATAACATTTTAACTTGTACAAATTACAGCCGGGACCAACGGCAATGGTTGGCAACGGCCAACGACTGCTAAAGATCTCTATAGCACTGTCGTTATGGGTAGTCAGAAGTCAGAAAGTCTGACAACCAGACTTACCAAGGGGTATCGTGTTACCAGTAACTGGGTTGTGGAGATTCGATAGGCAGTCGCTCCATGTAAAACACTGGTATTCATTGCACTCGGTTAGACTGGAAGCTGACCCCAATATAGTTGGGAAAAGGCTAGGCAGATGAGGACATCGTGTTCAGTTAATAGCGACAGTTGTGAATAATTGTTATATTCATTTTATTTGCAAAATGAAAACAGAAATATTTTACGATTAATTAGTTTAAAAAAAAAATACAAAACGGACGGAATAACCTGATGTGTGTAACAGTAGATTTCTATGTAAAGGAACGGGAAAAGTCGAGCAAGAATGCTTAAGGCTGGTATACATGCCAATAACCTTGAGCATTTGGCCCGTACTGAATTTGTGGACGAGTGCAGGGGTGATGTAGATGCAGACTTTAATCGAACGCATTTTTAATTTATTGTAATAAAAATAATACATATTTGTAAAAAGTAACAAAACCATATCATTTTCCTTTGTATTGCAAAGCAGTAGATATTTTTTTATACTCTTTTGATAAGAAATTAAGGAGTAAAATGGTTTCATCGCAATGTTTTGGAGGTGATTGGACATTTTTTTATTCTTATTATGTGATACCGATAGAAAAATTGTGGCTAAACCAAATTACGTATCATATCATATTATTAACAATTTTTTTTTATTTTTTTATTAATTCGTATCGTAGATTACGAACAATTTTTTTTAGATGTAATTTCTCTGTAAATGCCGACGAAAAGTTGCTTCATCTGCATGCTTCTTTCGAGAGAGCAGCCTTAAGGCATTAACAAGTTGACTACCCGTCAAGTAGACACAATAGTTAAACAATCACAATGCATTATACAATACAATTCAAATAGGTAAACCGACAGTTTCGTATTAGGCGAGTGTCTTGCTTGGTGTCTCGAGCAAAAGTGAGCTTGGCACGGTCCCCACTCTCCAAACGACTCTGTCCACGTTCCGCCACGGCTGATAGCTGACATCACGGCGTTTACCACTTCGTACTACAATAGTGAAATTAATCCTCTAATTATCGCTTGCTGCGACATACATATAATTTATTGGAAAGGGAAAGGGTTAAGTACCTTTGTGCATGAAGTACCTATAAATAAATAAATCAAGCAAGAATCTTGGACCAAACCAAGGATATTTATTTAAAATCAAAAAATAGGAACTCAATTAGGTAATATGACATGGATGGGTACAATGTGAGTATAGTGTATGTTGGATACATTCTGACTGATATCTGCAATCCCATTTAAAATGAGGATGAATGGATGGACGTTAGTTGCTCTTTCAGTCCTAAACATGTGAACGGAATTAAACTAAAATATAGCACAATTATATTATACATATTGATCTAGGTTAACACATAGGATAATCTTTATACCATTTTTGCCTGTGGGATAATTTAGTACGTAGTGTTTGCTGTTTGTCATGTTCACTCAAAGGTCTCGTTGATGGTGGCGCGTGTGTTGGATCATTCAGGTCCCTTCAAAATGGTTGAGCTGAATCGTGTTGATCCACGCGTCATGTTCGTTATATCGAACGGGTGCTGCCAGCCGAGATTGGTCGACTCTTTTTCTTTTATCTTAATTCTTTTTAGGGTTCCTCAAAACAAAAAAACGGAACCCTTAGGGCGGGTTGTTTCAAACAGTTGGTTAACGTTACATACGGACAGTTAAAAAGTTACTATGACGTGCGATGTTCAACGTACGTTAAATGTAACGGGTTGTTTCATGACATCCGAAAATCCGTCAGTTAAAGTTATTCAAAAAGAGATTCTATAATATTTTGATGTTTGAAGTAGCTGTTTGACAACACAAAATTACGATGACTGGGCGGTTATGGCAATAGTAACTTTTTGACGTATAATTTTGTGAAACAACCCATTTTTTTTTTATTTGACGATAGTTAGCGCCATTTTTTACTATTACCGGTCAGTAATGGTTAGTTGATGCAACCCGCCCATATAGGATCACTTTGTTGTCCGTCTGTCTGTCTGTCTGTCAAGACCCTTTATCTCGGGAACGCGTGGAGGTATCGAGTTGAAATCAAAACCATAAATACTCAAGTCTACGGTACCTTGATGCTGTAAAAAAATCAACCCTCTATGTTAACGTGAAAAAAAGATACGGTCGTTTATGTCGCAAAAAACGCATTTATAATATTAAGTAGATTAAAGTACGGGTAGTAGGTATGGATTAGTATAGAAGTATGGATATGTACCTACAAATATGTACGGAACCCTCGGTGGGCGAGTCCGACTCGCACTAGTCCGGTTTTTTTAAGTGATATATTGCTTTTTACCTACATAGTTTTCACACATAGAAGGATCAGGAATAACGTAACCACTATTTTGTAAAAACATGATTTAAAAACGTTTTGGAACTATTAACTAGCTTCAGCTTTCTGACTAACCGACCTTTTTGACCTTTTAAAAGTGCCTGTAAATAGTTTACTTGAAATAAATGCTTTGACTTTGACTTGGTCTTTACGCAAACACAGTCGCGGGTAAAAGCTAGTAACTCTATTTATTATTTAGTACACCCGATTGAAACTCAATAATACTTCACCAAGGAACAAAGGAAGTACGACAATCTGAAACACATACTCTCCTTTTCACAAAATTAATGAAAGCAGTAAAACTATCCTAAAGTCGGCGAGATCCAAAACTGTTGAAGCGAGAACTTTCTTTGAGTACCTGAGCGCACTAGAATCGCACGATTCAGCTCGAAAAATATAAAAAATAACGAGTGACACTTTATTGGGGCTCAAGAAAAAAGGAAAACCGTACTTTTAAACTATAAAGGATCAGAATTTTCGCGGAAAATTTAACGCACAGGCGCGAACAACATATTTGGTAATATGGTAAAACATCGAAAGTTCTGTGCTAAAAACTTAGATAATGAAATAATAAATATAAAAAAGCTTTTATTAATTCTTTAAAACGTCTTTAAAAACACGTTAGGACTTTATCATAGTAAGAAAATAAAAAAATAGTGAATAAAATGTTAGTACGTTAGTCTATTAAAAATAACTTATCATTATAATGTTAGTGCTATGTGTTCGTATCTTCACTGTCGTTCTCAATGTAAGGACCGCCTAAGGCGGTAAAAGCCTCCTCCAAATGCTTCCATTTATCCATTAGTTTGGCTGTTCTGACCCAGAGGTTGCCAGCTGCTCTAACTATATCGTCTTTCCACCTTTTAAATGGCCTGCCCCATTTTCTTTTGTCTTTTCTGGGGACCCAGTTTGTTATAATCTGGGCCCATCTTTGTGGATCTAGCCTCTGAACATGGCCTGTCCATCGCCACATAAGCTTGAGTGCCTGCCTAGTCACATCCTTAGATTTTGTTGAATTTTGTGATGAACGTAGTTTTCACTCGGTGAAAAACTTAGATACTAATCCATACTAATATTATAAATGCGAAAGTAACTCTGTCTGTTACGCTTTCACGATGAAACGACTGACCCGAATTTGATGAAATTTGGTATGAAAATGACTTGAACCCTGGGGAAGGACATAGGCTACTTTTTAATCAGCGATTTCGTCTGCATCCACTGTAACCGACATTCACGCGGACGAAGTCGCGGGCAAAAGCTAGTTAATAATATTCTCTCAAACGTATTTTGGTCACGGTGGCCAATCTCAATGGAGACGCAGATTGAGATATATATTATAATACACAAGTATGTGCGCAAAGAATTCGACTTTGAAGACACGGTTGGCGTAGTGGCTGAGCAATTGACTGCTACGCAGCGTGTTGCGGGTTCGATTCCCGCCCTGGGTAAATATTTGTGTGATGAGCACTCGTGTTTGCCTTGTGTGGGTGTTGTTTATCTACATATGTATGTATTTAAATATATTTATGTATATCATCAGCTGTCTGCCACCCATAGTACAGGGTCTCCCTAATTTGGGGTCAGATGGCCATGTGTGAAATGTCCCCACATATTATTATTATTATATGAAGACATGTGCTCTAGGCCTTCCCTCACTCTCATATTCCGATGGGACAGCAGCAATCATACACGACCGAAGAGAGAACAGATTAATCTGTACTAAGATTATAAAGTAGTTTAGAGGTATGAAGAACAGACACAGTAGGTTTTCCTCAGTCAGCATCTATCTGCTGCCATATATAAGTATTTAGCAGGCCGTAAAGTGAATAAATAAATAAAGAAACTACTATGATTATTCAAAAAACATCAAAACTAAGCTAATGTATTACACGCATCAATAAATAATGGTAACATTAATTAGGCGTTCCCATTGGCCGCGGGCTACATAGAGTGCACTAGATTCCGTAACAAGGCCGATGAAACTTTGTATAGAGGGCATAGCTCGTTAGCGACCACTACGGACAAGTTTACCTACGGATACCGCTGTGAATTCTGTGGCTAACACGACGCGGACGTCTTTTGTTTGTGTAAAGCTAATATGGAAGTTAGAGGCTGTGTTTTTGTGCAAGGAATAACATTTATAAATAATGCAGGTTCTATATATAATTTGTGCTTGAGATGTTAATAGAATATTTACCAAGTAGTCGAAATATTTATTTGAATATTTTATCTTCCAAGATTCTTCAGTCACCTATGAGAATTTAGCATTGGATAATTTTTGACGATAAGTAAATTTTTAACCGACTTCAAAAAGGCGGAGGTTCTCAATTCGGTTGGTGTTTTTTTTTTTTTGTATGTACATCGATTACTCCGAGATTTAAGTGATTCTTCTTTAATTTGGTGTGGAATTGTTGCCATTTGGTCCCATAAAAAATTTACATTATTAAGCCTAGTAGTTTTCATTTTATGAACATTTTGAATTTTTTTATTTATTTATTTTTATGTTTGACCATGCATAACTTTTTTCAGTGTCGTCCGATAGTCCGATTTCGATGATTCTTTTTTTAATTGATAGTGTGTACCTTGAAAATATTCTACCCCTAAGGGTTGAAAATTAAGGGATGACAGATTTTTTTAGTGTCGCCGTTTCGTAACTAATTTCTATGATGAGAAGTAGGCACTAAAAAGCGAATAAAAAATTTTTTATCAAAAAAGACAACCGCCTCCAAAAAGAATAAAATAACTTTCAATTCGCAAGTCGGTGGCAATACAAAAGAACAAGCAAAACCAAAGCCGCCGACTTGCGAATTGAAAGTTATTTTATTATTTTGGCCGGCAGTTGTCATTTTTGTTAAAAAAAAAATAATATTAAAATTCGCACGCACGCACTGAACGTAACACACACTACCTACAATGTTGACTTACTACCTATGTTATATTGTTAATTTATGATTATTATTTTTATCTTATTTTAATTTCTGAATGGTAATGTTGATCAATTAATTGTTCTTGCCTTATATTATATCATAACAGTTACTTATTTAAGTAGCAAATGATGGACACCTGGTAAACATATTTAAATTAGTATTTTTGTTTAAGCACAGTAGTTTGTTTATTGTGACACTATAGCACATTAAACTATTTATATAGCTGTGCCCTAGAAGGGTTCATGTTTGAAACCTATATACCTTGTCACGGAGTCGTCTCGTGGTAGGCACAAGGTGGCTAAAAGAACTATTAATTTGGAGATGAATTAAAGATCGAGGTTACAACAATAGCATTAACTTTTATTACGGTTTAGACAGTTTTCTTAGTACACTAGATTAGAAAAGAGGCTTAGGGTTAAGACGGTAGATAGGCGTGGTAGACTGTTGAAAACGTGGTCTTCAGTCCGGTGAGGTGAGACACTTAACTTCGTCGCTGCTGGCCGGTCAAATAGAGGCAGCATCTTTTTTTTTTTTTTTTTTTTTTTCGGATTGGCATCTCGCAGGTCAACCTAGGAGGTTGTCGGCTGCTTAACCGGACTTTCCTGTGGTGCCTTAAAAATTATTATTTTTAGGGCCTCCAGCCAGGGCATAAAAGCTTACAAACTAAGCGACTACACGCTAAGGGCACCCCCTGTGGGGTACGAGCCTCGGCTTAGGGCGTCGCTGGGAGAGGACAGCAAAGAGACAGGCTGGATCGGATTTCCATTATTTAGGGACGAATTTAAAACTACAGGCTCAGCGGCGCGGGCTGGCACGAGCAAGGGTCGGGGAGGGGAAGTACGGGGTCGTCGCGGCGGGCCTCGGCGGCGAGGACGGAATGACGGCGGTCTGTGTCTGTGTTTCTTAACTGTACTGGTGGCCTTATTGCTCTCCTGGAGGAGAGTAATAGCATCGTCAGGGTCGGTCAGAGTATGTCTCGGTCGTCGAGTCTTACTAATACGGGAACAGAGGCAGCATCCATCGCGCGGAGGCTTAAATAGGTTAGCGGGGGCTGCGTCGAGGTAGTGCGGGGTGTGGATTGCAGGAGCACTGCTACCGCGGCCCGCGTCACACTCCCCCTATTAGACCAGAATTTTTCGCAGGAAAATTCATCTGGCCTCCGCAGCTCTTGCCCCGCGTCACAACTTGTAACAACTTGAAACTACATTATGCATTCGTGTAGTTTACAAGTTGAACGTTACAAGTATAAATGATGATTATGATTATAAAATAGAGGCATTTATGACAGATCAAGACTGAAATTAGAATGAAAATGTTCCTAAAACTTACTAGAATTACTCCCCCTTTGTATTCACTTTCCGCAGCACAGCTGGCAATTTTCCTTGTAAAAATAAGTAATACACAAAGTAACAGTTACGTAAACTAACAAGGTTTAATACAGCGCTGTAGTTAGACCATAAAACTTAACATCATCATCGCTCGAGCTTACTCGGCGGTCTTTCGTGCAATTTCGTGACATAAACGGACAACTCGTAAAGAAGTTGTTACGGAATAAGCTAAGCGTAATAAAGATGCTGGTCAAAATGTTACACAGCTTAGCTTTAAGGAGGACATTTTGATGATTAACGTTTTAGCTGTACATAGTGGAAGCGAGATCGTGGCAGATAATTTTACCATGGATTTTTCACATGACCCTCACGATTTTTAGATGGTTATTAAAAAATATATAGGGTGACTGGTAATTGGTGTACGATACTTAAACACGTGATTGTGTTCATGATAACAAACAACTTTTCCGAAGAAAAAATGTTTTTTTGTACTGGTTCACTTTAGGTCACAGGCGTGCGCGCGCGTGAATGTCATACGGATGTTGTGTTATTGTGATAAAAGTGAACCAGTACAAAAAACATTTTTTCTTTGGGAAAGTTGTTTGTTATCATGAACACAATCACGTGTTTAAGTATCGTACACTAATTACCAGTCACCCTATATATAGCAGACAGGTGAGACAATCCCATATTGAAACATTGAATACGCCTAGATGTCACTGGGGCATAGTTTTTAAGTAATGATTGACGACACGGTTGGCGCAGTGGCTGAGCGATTGACTGCTACGTAGCGTGTTGCAGGTCCGATTCCCGCCAAGGGTATTTGTTATCTATATATGTATGTATTTAAAATGTATTTGTGAATGTATATCAGCTGTCCGACACCCATAGTACAGGGTCTTCCTAGTTTGGGGTCAGACGGCCTTGTGTGAAATGTCCCCACATAATATTATTATTGTTGCTTAATTCTTTGGTAGATATAAGTTGTGTCTATGTCGGAGCCATCTAGTTGGAAACCTAGGCTGTTCATGAAACGCCGGCATCACATTGAATGCCCTAGGCCGATAGTTTATTGGACTAGAATCATTCAACTTTTAACAACTTGGCATATTGAAAGCCTTTTAAAGATGATTGACAAAGACTCAGCCAAGTGATACAAATTAACAAGATGGCTGCAACATGTACAGTTATACTAACCTACATGGACTTAAGACTGAAACATTTTTTTTATTCAAATGTTTTGTTCCATGCATTTTAACCGTTTTAGGTGTTGAATTATCGTACGGAACAGCAGTTTTTTATAGATACTCATGAAACCTAGAAATCAGGGTGCTAAGTATTGACTTTTAATAAGTACTCTCAGCCGTCAAGTGACACTAACAAGAACCTCAATAATTCCATACAAGTGATCATAAGTGAACGTTACCGCGTTTACACGGCCGAATAAGTCAAAAAAGTCACACTGGATACTTCTATCGTCTAACGCAGCAAAAGTATTCATTTATCTAGAGGCAAGGTCGTAGCACTCGTAGCATATTTGCTACGAAAGCGTAGACCCTTGACTACGCCCTACGATTCACAGCCGGCGTAGGCCTACGGCGTAGCAAAAACATTTTTTTTTTTACTATTAAATAGGCTTGCGTTTGACTGCAATTCACCTGACAAACGTACAAAATAATTGTATCCAATATTTCTTGAATAATTAAGTCATTTTAAGTCAGTTCTTGTTTATCTATACATTATAAAGATTGCCAAACACCACAGGAGCACCATTGGAGGGAATAAAATGTTATTTTATGTAAAATTTAAATGGAAATTGATTTATTTTGAATAAATATTATTATTATTATTATTATTTTTAACAAGCTTTTATTAGGTCGACCTGTATGTATGTAACTATGTAATGGAATCTAATGTTACTAATTTAACCATCTTCCAAGGATCGTAGCGTCATGAAAATTGGCAGCTGTATGTAGTTTTGATGACAATACAACAATATGGTACTGACGAACTGATCTGATGATGGAACCGGAAGATATGAACTGGGACTTCATGATGGGACATCGTAACATAGCTGTGTTTGGACTTGTTAGAAAAGTCTTGTAATGAATTTTGACCACGATTAAATTTCAAGGGCTGATGATGAAGCCGGAAGACAGGAACTGGCATTCCATGATGGAATATCGTATCATAGCCGTGTTTGGACTTTTTAGAAAGGTCACGTAATGGACTTTGAACACGATCAGGTTTCAAGGTCAACAAAATACAGATGCACTGGAGGAGATGGAGAGTATGCGGGCTCATTCGCCTGCTTGAAATAAATGTTAAAAATGTTTCGTTCTCAAAGACTAAAAAGTATAAAATAAATTAATAGTTTAAAAATAAAAAATCAATTATGGATCATTCAAGTTGTCTCTATTACTGGGCTGAAGTGTAAACTATGTGCTTTTAATTATAATATTTGATTGTAAAAGCGTGGGGCGCTGAAACAGAAAATAGTTTTTGTGAACTTGCTGAGAAATCAAGTTAAGCGATGTTACGGGAAGCAGGTTACAGATATCGGCGCTCTAACTGGAGCTGGCTCTACATTAAACAGTCTGTTCAAAGTACCAGTTTGTCGAACTCAGACAAAACATGCGCCAGCAGCGAGGAGACACGACATTCACCGACATTTTGAACGCCTCTTCTTTCCGGCAATTAAGTACTGCGTCAACAGTGGCAAAATGTAGAGTTCTTGTTTGTGGACGACATATCTATGGTTCCCTTTGGTAAACCTTTGGCGTAACGTTATGCTCTTGTGCGACCTCATGCAGCTTCCGCCAGGAAATTAGTATTATTTGTTTACAAGAAAGTCTTTCCTGTTGCAGCGCCCCACGCTTTTACAATCAAATATTATAATTAAAAGCACATAGTTTACACTTCAGCCCAGAAATAGAGACAACTAGAACGATCCATAATATATTTTTGGTTTTTACGTGCATTTATAAAAGCGTGTTTTTCTAGTGTTTTTTAAGCTATTAATTTTTACATATTAAACGTAACGCACAGATTATCAAACAAAAGACAGATAGACCATACACTGCGAGTGAAGCCACAAAAGCAAATACAAATTCAATAAGGAATACCTACAATCTCGTGATTGTATTCGCTTTTGATTTTTCATTTGTATTAATATTTGTTTGGTTTGTATATAAAAGTTTTGACGACACGGTTGGCGCAGTGGCTGAGCCATCGACTGCTGCGCAGCGTGTTGCGGGTTCGATTCCCGCCCAGGGTAAACATTTGTGTGATGAGCACTTGTGTTTGCCTTGTGTCTGGGTGTTGTTTATCTATACATGTATGTATTTACAAAAAAAATGTATTTGTGTACGTATATCAGCTGTCTGACACCCATAGTACAGGGTCTCCCTAGTTTGGGGTCAGATGGCCGTGTGTGAAAATGTCCCCAAATATTATTATCATTATTATTATTATTATTATTTATAAAAGCGTGTTTTTCTAGTCATTTTTAAACTATTAATTTACTGCTGTGATGTGATTGATGAGTGAGCAACAAACTGAACTTCGACATAAAAAAATAATACATGCAGTATTCTTTTTTTATGTCGAAGTTGAGTTTGTTCGTACGTAAAAAAAAAACACACGGACGAAGACGGGCAAAGGTTAGTTTTATATAAAATCAGCCTACTAGGTAACACAAAACTGTGCAAATGGACGTTTTATGTTTTCGTTGCTCGCTAATACGCGGCGCAATCAACTATACGCCTAGTAAAATAAATTGTAGCTAGTTGTTACGATAATCGCGAGTAATAAACGTAATGTATGTGAAAGCCGTAAACTAAATGTATGGACCTAGTACTAAAAGTATTGTGAGTAACTGCGAACGGGGTGCCAGACCCCGCGAAGAAAACCATTCAGAACCTCAATTTTTTTCCTAAGTGTAAACTTCTTTTGGCGTTTTGGCGATTTTTAGCAGGGGCAAAACTTATGGGCATGCTATGATCTCATTACGGAAAAATCAATCTTGAGTAAAACGCAACACAGCTTAAAATTAAATGCAATAATCATAGTGACATCTAACAGCGGGTATACGCCGTTCACAATAAGATTAGACATATACACAAACCTTTTTTACAGTCCGTTCAACCGATTTTGACTTATATTGCGTTGGTGGCATGACAAATGGCAGCTGCAAAAGACAGTTGTTATTGTAACCACTTTTTTGCCTCTAATGTCATCCTTAAACCTACGGAATAGAAGTCAAAATCGGTTGAAGGGACTGTAAAAAAGGTTTGTATAAATGTCTAATCTTATTGTGAACGGAGTATAGCGGAACTTTCGCCTTAAACTATTCCTGGAGGACGATACGTATGTATGAAATTATGTAATTTAAACTTAAGAGCAACTAACTTGAAGTTAACTTGATGATGTTAACGGGCCTTTGTAATTTAAAACTACTTTGTTTGTGTATGGAGGTCAATTAGTCTGAAATAAAAGCTAAAATTAAGCTAATTTACACGAAAGCAGCTGTAGTATTGAGTTGCTATCAGAAATTCCCAAAAACACTTTGCTCGGCCTTGGAATCGAATCCAGTATGTCTATTCTATTACAATCTCACTCGGTGAACACCTAGGTGAAGTGAGTTGTCATCTGTCCCGATGTTAGGGATAGACAAAGCAGACGGACGGATGACAGGTCACTTCACCTAGGTATTCACCGAGGGAGATTTTAACAGAATAGCACTGCAGAACCCAAAACTCAGTCGCTGTGCTTCACTTGTATTTGCGCATAATAATAGAATATAATTATATATGAATGAAGGAGGAGCTCGTGTTTAAGTAAAAGCCGTACAGATCGATCTGTCAAAGGTTAAGCTACGCTTGCCGCGGTCGGTCTGTGGATGGGTGACCATCCATTTCATACCAAGTTCCCTCCGTGCCTCGGAAAGCACGTAAAGCCGTTGGTCCCGTACTGTCATTCGTAGTTGTTTGGCAGTCGTTAGGGGTAGTCAGAAGCCAGAAAGTCTAACAACCAGTCTTACCAAGGGTATCGTGTTACCCAGTAGCTGGGTTGTGGAGGTCCGATAGGCTATCGATCCATGTCAGGCACTGATATTCAGCTGCATCCGGTTAGACTGGAGGCCGACCCCAATATAGTTGGGAAAAAGCTAGGCACATCATGAATTATATGTGAATGAAACTCCATGTTTTCCTTTATTCCTAGATCTCTATAGCCAAAGAGATGAGTTAAATATTGACAAAATTCTATTTGTCATAGTCTCAAACGAGAGAAGCTTCCTACCATGGTAAATGACACTCTAACACCGTTTCGTCAAAGTTGATTTTAGGTTGAATATTCTAAGCGTATATGAAGCGTTGGTCGTGCAAACACCTCTTGGTTTTCACGGTAGCGTCAAAATTCATTACTTTCTAAGTGTGGTGAATGGCTTTATTACGTTTGGTCTATGGAGCCAAGTGGGAATTTAGTTACGTTGTCTTGGGGGATAATGTGAAGCATTTGTTGAGGGGGCATTGAGTAAATACGTTGCCGGTACACGGAGTAAGTACTCTCGTTAATAAAGGTAGGTACTTGTACTCTTTTGGCAATGAGAAAGAAGGTTTGGCATAATTTACTGAAGACAATAATATCAGTCCATTATTGTCTCACTGCAGGCTAAAAACTTCGTCTTATATAGAGGAGGTATGAGAATTAATCACACGCTCGTTTAAGAACGATGAATTGACGATTTCAGACTTATGAGACCAGGTTTCCTCACGATGTTTTCTCTCATCGATCAAATCAAATCAAAATCATTTATTTGCTTAAAATTTATGGTAGGTACGAGTACAGAGATGGTACATAATTAAACCATAATTATAACATATTTAAAGTGCTTAGACACATTTCGCCGTTTGGTGTTGGCATGCAAATTTACACTAATAAAAATGTATACACAATGTGTACACACACATGTGTGTAAAGTTAAAATTCTATAGGATACCTGCATTTTATACACACACATACATAAATTATACATATATTATAGTCAAGGAAGTAAGTAGCAACAAAGTAACTTTTAACTACAACGCATTTTTGAAATGATAAGAATGACACGATTTTTTATTGAGGAATTCACCAACTGAGTAGAAACTATGAGATATCAGCCATTTTTTCAAAACCGGACAGAATTTTTTGTAAGGTAGTTGTGTTATCCAACTAGGTAATTAATTATATATAAGTGGTGACATATATACACAATTGCGTCTGAATAGTTCTACCCGTGGCACAGGTAAATTTAATAAATACTGTGTAGCTTTTCGTTTGTTAAAGTTGTTTTTGGCTTCAAAAAGTGAGGAGTTCATTTTAACAAAATTTGTCGGTTTCATAAATATACCTATAGATGCATGGGACCGTAAGATGTCAGTGATGACCAAGATGAACTTAGAAAGTACACTTATGAATGGAAATAGTCACATTGCCATTTGCCTTGCCTATTGCCCGGTACGTAACTCGTAACCACATGTATGAGAGGGCCTTAACCATTACGACGGAGTTAAAACTAGGCTTTTGAGAATGTTGAATTTTTAAATTATTCTTGTAATGCTGAATTCACAGTATTTGGTCTTGTTTTCTTGGTTAAAACAGTACTTTCACTAAGGTAAGCTTATAGAAGCGGAAAATATAATTCTGTCCAAAAGGATTTTTTCAGGACCCGCCCGGAGTTCGGCTGTTGGTGTAGGTCCTGCGTCTGATCTCGCCCTTGTCGTGTCGAATTGCTGTACCATCGGAATACGTGAATGAGAAAGTGGGAAGAGAAGAGTGCATCTGAGTTTGCGCACAAATTTGTGCATTATAACATCTTCTAAGTACTTGGCTTGTCTCCATTTAGATTGGACTTTGTGGCCGCAATTGGCTAGATGACATCATTAGCCAATTCCAAGACAGAACTTCTTTTTAACCGACTTCAAATAAAAAGGAGGTTCTCAGTTCGACTCGCATGTTTGTATGTATGTATGTTTGTATGTATGTTTGTCCGCAATTATCTCCCGTTTCCTTCTTCCCATTTGGCTAAACCGAATTTGATCCAGTTATTAGAAAAGTGTTTATTACATTCTGGAGAAGGTTTTACTAAACAAAAAATATAAATTTATTCAGCGCTTTTTGAAAAAATCAACAAAAACCAAAAAAAGATATACATAGAAGACGTTTTTGTTTCTTTCATCTTTGGAGGACTTTCAATCTCTGTTTTAACTGTGTTGCCGTTTCTTAATGGATTTGGGTGATGAGGAGGCACTAAAAACGTTTTACAAAAAGAGAACCGCCTTCAAAAACTAAAAAGTGATAAATAACTTTAGCACAGAAAACACATGACTTTAGTTTCGGAAGTCGGTGGCTTTGTTCTGTTTGTTGTTTTGTGTTGCCACCGACTTCCGAAACTAAAGTCATGTGTTTTCTGTGCTAGAGTTATTTATCACTTTTTAGTTTTTTTGTTCTCTTTTTGTAAAAAATCTTTATTTTCCACTTTTTAGTGCCTCCTTATCACCCAAATTCATTAATAAACGGCAACACAGTTAAAATAACTTTTTAGTTTTTGAAGGCGGTTCTCTTTTTTGGCGGTTATTTTATATTCTTATAGGCTTGCGTTTGACCACAATTTACCTGATCTTAAGGGGCTATTAAACGACTTTTACAGATTTTAAACTGACAATCACGTCAAAATGTGCATTGTAAATGATTTGAAAAAATATATGTTAAACTAGAACATTCACTTAATCATTTAGTAAGTAAATATTTTTGATTAAGTTTATATTAAACTAGCTGATGCCCGCGACTTCGTCCGCGTAATTGTCGGTTGTCAGCAGGGGTTTAATTATTTTTGCATGGATTTGCGGGGTTGTAATTTTTTTGTACGGAACCCTATTTTTTTTTCTAAAATAAAAGTGGCCTAAGTTACTCCTTATAACATCAGCTATCTGCCAGTCGAAGTCCCATCATAATCAGTTCAGCCGTTTCAGAGATTAGCCGGAACAAACAGACAGACAGACAGATAAAAATTTTAAAAATTGTTCTTTTGGGATAGGTACCATACTTACTTTCATATGCATTTAGTATAAAGCTGTTATTTGGACATTACAAACAGACACTTCAATTTTATTTATTTGTATAGATAGTTTAATTAACTCGTGAAGTTGTGCCTGACGCGGACAAAACATTGACAATCACACAAAACCTACCCGGTTTAATTAAACGAAACTTACACCATCTTACAGACAATTTTTTATCTATCTTTTAGTATACGCCTTTTTTTAAAGTTAAAGCATACTACTTTTATTTAATTTTTTCGACTAAATTTTGAGAATTTTGGACGCAGACTGCGTCCGTTCTGCATCAGTTCTGCGTCTAAAACTCTTCAAAGTTTAGTCGAAAAAATTAAATAAATGTAGTATTCTTTAACTTAAAAAAAAGGCGTATACTAAAAGATAGATAATAAATTTTTCTGTAAGATGGTGTAAGTTTCGTTTAATTATACCTGGTAGATTTTGTGTGATTGTCAATGTTTTGTTTGAAGATGATTCGGCCTAAGGTGGAGTGCTCCGGTAAACCGGTTCACTCGTGTCTTGAAGATACCCAGATTATATGTATCGGGGAAAAGAGAGGCGGGCAGTGTATTCCACAGTCTCACAGTTGCCACAATAAACGTGGAAGCAAAGCACTGGGTTCGAGACTTCAACCGTATAGCGGTGACGATTCGCCGTAACTTTGCATTTCTCAAAAAAACACTTGGTTTTAACCCAAACGCGATTAATTTTCGAATTTAATGTAAAGTTAATAAAAATATTAAAAAATAGAAAATAATAAAAAATAGATAGTCAATTGAATTGGCAAATGACTACCTACAAGTGACGTCATAAGTATAAATTGCCACACAAAATCAATGGAGTAACCGGGTTTTAACAGCTCATACTCGTAATGCTATTGTATGTCAATTGATGGTGGAATCTAGTCAATTTCGTTGAGAGAATAATATACATAGTATTAATGAGTATGTATAGACATCACTATTACTAAAACCTGAATCTTGAAGTGTCAGATGTTACCTACATCTGACACTTCAACTAGGTCACAAACAACAGCTTTCATCCTAGCATTCTATCAAAGATAAAAAGAAATATGAAACTATTCATACCTCGTCTATTCAGGCATTTTATTTCTTTCATATTCCCTTGTATACGTTCCATTTATGTTTACATACATATGTACGTACGTACATTATTCGGACCCTCAATGTTTTATGGCAAAAGAAAGTTATACTCTCGCTGTATAGAGGCACTTATCCGAGGGAACAGAAAGAATGAATAAAAATAGGCGCCTATTTCTAGTCGTAAAACAGGCCATGTGGTATGTTATCTTTTTATTGCTTCTAACTCTGGATACAAAGGTTTAGTATGGTAATGAGAAGTTGTAAATGTTGAAAGGATTTATGTAAAAAATATTTAAGCGTTTCAAAGACGTTTTTAACAAAGTTCTTTTTTATGTAAAACACCTAGACCGTTTAGCCAAAGCTTAGAGGATTGTCCTTGAGGACAAGGTTCACGTAATTATTAAGTTACCGGCGACCTTTAATGCTCGACCTCTCGATGGAGATAAAACTCTTTCTCACGAACGTGGTAGTATGACGACTGTGGCGAGACAGTGCATCACTGTTATTATATATTTTGATCACTTAGAGTCAGGAGGATATTTCTACTCACTTCTTCTATTATTCATTCTAATATTTATTTATTATAGCCTGTATTGTCCCACTGTAGGGCAAAGACCTCCCTTTCTTCTTTCCAACCCTCTCTGTCCAGATCAAGTGTGGACCAATCCTTCCTGTAAGCATCAAGCTCATCCCGCCATTTTCGCCGAGGTCTACCACGATGTCGCTGGAAATTTTCCGGGACTCAAAATGTGGTTGATTTAGCCCATGATCCGTTCGACATGCGGGAGATGTGGCCGGCCCAGTCTCAGTTAAGCTTGGCTGCTCTTGTGTGACGTCAGGGATGTGTTTTGCATTCTAATCTAAAAAAAATGCCTCTAATGCAACTACATACCTACACATTTTGACATTGACGGTTTATATATCAGGCTATGGCCGTCCACTGCTGAACGTAGGCCTCCCTCATCCGCTGCCAGCCACCTTTTTTAAATCGTCGGTCCATCGTGCCGCAGGGCGTCCCACACTATGCTTGCCCAAACGCGGTCTCTACTCTAGAGCGTGTCTGCTCCATCTACCGTCTTTCCTTCTGCAGACGTGGCCGGCCCACTTCCACTTCAGCGTGCTAATTCGATGCGCAACGTCGGTGACTTTAGTTCTCTGGCGAATGACTTCATTGCGGATTCTATCCACCAGAGAACTCCGAGCATCGCTCTCTCCATGGCACGCTGAGCAACCTTGAATTTGTGGACCAGGCCCACGGTGCCCGGTGCACGGTGGCTAGAATTGACGGTTTGATGAGAGTATATTTTGAACGTTTTAAATAATTAGAATATTATTGGCCTTCGGATCAACTCAGTTAACGAATCTAATAGGAATAAGTCAGAGTTTTCTTGTGGTTTTCTGCCAAAAAAAAGGGCGTAAAAAAGACATATCACATAGCTGTTAACTAAGATACTGTCAATTATTCTTGGCTAAAAATTATTACGTTGGAGAGTGGGAACCGTGCCAAGTTCACTTTTGCTCGAGACCAGCCAGGACACTCCTCTAGTATGAAACTGTCGGTTTACCTATTTAAATTGTATTGTACGATCACTTTTAATAAAGTAAGGTTGGTTAATACTGCACTGAATATTGTTATTCTGCAATGAACCCGATACCACCGAACCCAAACGATGACGGCGCTATCGTTCGGCCGTCGCTGACGCCGTCATAGTTAAACAATTTACTTTTCACTTTTATTCATATTTATTTAATTTAGAAACTTTTCCTGTTTGTCTATTGTCGACTTTCTTTTGACTTGATTTTTAATAAATTATTTATTAATTTTATAACATTATTTTAGCTCTTCTCTCCTGAAATACAGGATTACCTAGTTCAGGCACTGAAGTCTAATTCTAATTTATATATTTAAGCTCAATTTATAATGCCTTGTAATTTTTGTATTACCTAATTCCACCGAGTGATTTTTATAGACTAGACCGGTTAGTGTAGGTTAGAATGCCCTATCAGTTTAAATAGGGCGTAGTAGGTAGACGTTTTAATTATAATGTAATTGAGAAAGCAAGAATGTGAAACTCTCGACTAGAATTTTTGCGGTTCTAATAACAAGCTCAATGTGATTATTTTGAAGAGGTATAAACCTTTATGTTGTTTTTTTATACCGCAAAATTGTACAATTTGGACAGACTAACAATAAATAATCACAAAAGTAGCCAAATTTCTTCAAAGCCAACGTAGCCTTAAACGAATTAATTTTTTGCCTAAATAAAAATGGTTTAAATACTTTGAACTTTGTTGTAATTGAGTAAAGTGTATTTTGTAAATCAAAGCCTCTTTAGAAGTACCCAAACTCAAAGTTTTGGTTTCCTTTTGACGGTACATTAGGCAATACCATAATAACTCTTATGTAATAAATCATTATGGTATCGAAGGTATAGATTCGTATAAGTACCATCTTGTAATCTTTAAGAGAGCAAAATCAGTGCTGGGGTAACATTATAAATCTATCTAAACTAACATTATAAAGAGGAAAGATTTGTATGTTTGATTGTTATGATTTAACTCAAAAACTACCAGCCCGATTTCCAAAATTATTTCACCAATCGTAAGCTACATTATCCCTGAGTAACATAAACTATTGTATTATTTAAAAATTAGGGGTTTTAAGAAGATTTACACGGACGAAGTCGCGGGTAAAGTGCTAGTAGGTATATAATAAAGCTGAAGGCTGAAGAGTTTATTTGTTTGTTTGTTTGAACGCACTTATCTTCGGAACTACTGGTCCGATCTTACAAATTATCTTGCTAATTAGAAGCTACGTTAACACAGTGCTATAAGGCTATATTTTATTGTCAAAAAATATTTATCCGTAAGAAAAATCACGCGAGCGAAGTCACGGGGAAAGTACTAGTATTTGTATACAGTGAAACCTTTCTTACCCAGCTATCAATTAGATCTTTGATAGTCGTTACGGGTAGTGAAAAGCCAGAAAGTCTGACAACCAGTTTTTAAAACACAGGCACATTTTGGAATGCGTGGATCCAATTGCTACAATAGCGCATTGGGTCTAGCCTGTGAGGATATTTGTATGTCTAGAGTAAAAACAAAAAACTTTTCACTTCGCCATCGAAAAAAAAATGCCGTCCATTATAATGGTTGCTTTGCTTTTATGTGAACTAGTTGAGGGAATATGCAAGTTCATTTTACCAGGCTATGTATGATACATAATCTAGTAAAATAATAACAAAACATAATTCCAATTTTGTTCATTAACAAAAATATCAAATTGTTACTTCATGGTTGTAAAAACGTTTTGTAGTCAACCATCTAAGGGCCTGCGCCGACTGACGGTACGGCATCAGCACGGTAAGAGGTTTTTAAGTTACGAAACATAAAGGCGCGTACGGACTAGAGGCAGCCTTGGGGTGCGCAGCCTCGCCACGCACGGCTCGTGGAGGCACGTCTCGGGCTGAGGCGCCTACGCACTTGAGGAAACAGGGCGAGCCGTGCCTCAGGCGAGGCTGCCTCTAATCCGTACGCACCTTAATATATACCTTAGCGTCATGACATTATAGTTTCAATTTCAAACACGTACTGATACGACAACGTGTAGTATTTGATTTTGTAGTTGGAACGATTTTCATTAAACTTTTCAACTTTAAATTAGGCTTTAAGGCAAGGTGTATTATGCTGCGATATATAAGTATTTGCTGTGACATGGTGCCAGAAGGTACATGCCCTCAGTATCCACCACTGAATTATACTTTCTAATCAAACATTAACAGTTACAAAATATGTCAAAGAATATAGTCGTGTTTCTTTAACTACACCATAAACCATACTAAAGTTCGTCCTAGCAAGCCACAGTGAAGCGAAAATATTTTACGTGGCCAGAATCTCAAGGAGAAACATTACACATAATGAAAGAGCGATACAAAACTTTCTTATAGCCGCTTAAGAGTGTTTTGGTCCAATATACATCGTTACATCGGCTAATGGAGATTACAAGCGACTTATCGTAAATGTATCTACATGTTAAACTTGTACATTTTTACCCAGTTTTTATGCCTCTAGTAATCCTATCGGCTTTTGGCCACGCATTGTCGAATTTTAACCACTGTGCTTTTATAATTCTCTTTTTGAATGTAAAATATGTAAAAGTTTGAACCTATTGTATCGGATCAAGTATTTAGGGGGCTGAGTTCGTGGTAACCATTGTTCGTAAACCCTTTTTTAGTAAAGCTTTTAAAATAAATAATACTGAAACATGTAGGTAGGTATTACTTTATCTGTTCACTGAAGTTTAGTGGGTCACGTTAATGTATGCTCTTGTTATTTTGTTGTGTCTAACCATCTTTTTTTAATACCGTGTTTTTAATCAAATAAATATTATTATTTTCTATTTTATTGACAAAACTTACGTAGGTAATTGATTGAAAAAAGCCGGATATTTTTTTATAGTCATTTTAATTTTACACGTTTATCACAAAAATCCTACCACGTTTAATAAATGCCAGATTTTAAAATGAAATAAAATTTGACAATCTGACAACTGACCGCCAACTGTCATTGCCACCGCCACCGCTACTGTCAGAACAACGCTAATACAAAAAACAATTGCAACAATCAACAAGAAGTAAATACATTCCCTTTTTATGTCGGATAAGCATGAAGACAGTAATGTCATATTACATTGTCTTACGACGAAGTTTTATCCATGTCAGTTACTCCTAAAACGAAACAGGACAACAACCACTCGCGGGACTTTTGCTAATGTTGAATTATTTATTTATGAGAAACTGAGGGAAGAACCCGGAGTTAAATTCTAAGACATAATTGAATTTCTAGAAAGTTCAGCCGTTTTAGTTTGTTGTGCGGTAGTAGCTAAATGGCTGTATTCAGTGTCGCGCCCCTAGTTAGTTGTTTCACCATTTGGACGAAAACGTAGCGGTGATAAATTCTTTTTAGACATTAATATCAATTTGTACTGTCCCTGTAATGTGTAAATAGTGTGTGATCCTGTTACCTTTTGTAGTTTTAAAGTGAAATTAACTGTTTTTCTTTATATCTGATAGGTACATGCTTTTATAAGGTATGTTATGGTATAACGGGCTGCTACATGCTTTTATGTAAGGAATATCGTGTGCAGCTAGAATGGTATATTTTTAACGGAAAAAACTCACGATTTCAAAAAAATAAAGATAAGGAAAATGGTGCAGTGTTTTCGTTGAAAAATACCACACAGTTTGTAGCCTCGCTATGCTCTATACACTTTTTAAACAATTTATTAATATTAGAAGACGTTGTGTTCACCAATATTATTAAGAAGTAAAATTTGTTTGTGTGTAGAGGGGGTATCCTCCGGGACCACACAATCGATTTCAAAAATTCTTTCACCAATACTAAGCTATGTTATCCCTAAATGCTATAGACTATTTTATTTTTAGGGTTCCGTACCTCAAAAGGAAAAACGGAACCCTTATAGGATCACTTTGTTGCCCGCCGTCTGTCTGTCTGTCAAGACCCTTTAGCTCGGCAACGTGTGAAGGTATCGAGTTGAAATTAAAACCATATACTCAAGTCTACGGTCCCTTGATGCTGAAAAATCAACCCTCTATAATAACGTGAAAAAAATATATATTTCAGCCTGGATTTTCCCACTGCTGGGCAAAGGCCTCTCCACTCTACTTCCAACTCTCTCTGTTAAGGGCTAATTTGGATCCAGTCAGGCCAGTCAAAAAAAGATACGGCGCAAAAAAAAGTTATGTCGCAAAAAACGCATTTATGATATTAAGATGATTAAAGTATGGATAGTAGGTATGGATTAGTATAGAAGTACGGATATGTACCTACAAATATGTACGGAACCCTCGGTGGGCGAGTCCGACTCGCACTTGTCCGGTTCTTTTTAAATAAGGATTCGTTAGAAAGTTCACGCAGACGAAGTCGCGGGAGCACTGCTAGTTTTCTATAATCACAAAGTTATTTCTACGTCATCATGTCAGCCTTTGGACGCCCACTGCTGGGCATAGGTCTCCCCCAAGGGGGGTTCAGCCGTAATCACCATGCTTTGCCAATGCATGTTGGCGATCGCAGTAGGTGTTATGGTACTCAGAAGGACGCTGCTGCTAATCCTCTGGTCAATATCCCTCTGTCGCTTTTTACGACACCCACGGGTAGAAATAGGGTGGTGCTATTCGCAGCCGGCACTACATGGCTGCGACCATATTTCTACGTGGTAAAGTTCAAATGTTTACCAGTTGGCATAATTATTGCTAAATAATACGCTGATGTAAATAATTATTTCGACCCCTTTTAAAGCCTTTGTTTCGAAAAATAATTTTGTTGGCAACATGGAAATTTAATATGTGGGGACATTTCACACACGGCCATTTGACCCCAAACTAGGGAGACCCTGTACTATGGGTGTCAGACAGCTGATATACATACACAAATACATTTTATATACATACATGTATAGATAAACAACACCCAGACTCAAGGCAAACACAAGTGCTCATCACACAAATATTTACCCTGGGCGGGAATCGAACCCGCAACACGCTGTGCAGCAGTTGAAAGCTCAGCCACTGCGCCAAACGTGTCGTCAAAATAATAATATAATATGTGGGGACATTTTCTCACACGGCCATCTGACCCCAAACTAGGGAGACCCTGTACTATGGGTGTCAGACAGCTGATATACATACACAAATACATTTTTTTTGTAAATACATACATATATAGATAAACAACACCCAGACACAAGGCAAACACAAATGCTCATCACACAAATGTTTACCCTGGGCGGGAATGGACAAACATGTCGCGAAATTGCTGCGTAACATTGTCTCCGCGTCCGGTGTCGGACGTAAAGAATAGCACCACCCTATATCTTCCCCTGGGTGTCACAAGAGGCGACTAAGGGACTCACCAAAAAATGGGCAGCAGCGTTTTCTGTGCCTTTGTAACAACCATACTGCGATCGCCAACCCGCCTGCCAAGCGTGGCGATTATGGCAAAACCCTCCCTTTGGGGGAGGCCTATGTCCAGCAGTGGACGTCTTTCGGCTGAAATGATGATGATGATTGTCTCAAATATAGCCCAATTTCTTATGGGTGATCGAACTAATACGTGATGTTTTTATATGCTTTTGTTGATATTTATCAGGGGTTGATACAATAAAAACTGCAGAACTGGGTGAAATACTTAAGAACGTATTTATTTTATCTACACATTGACGGCAAAAACACAAGAGAGCTACGAAAAAGTGTTGCCAACATAAGGCACAGAGTACAGTGCAGCCAACAATAATAAAATAATGGTTGCGTTCTTAAAACCCTACGTTTCAGATCCGACAAAAAAACTCTAGCTTTTTTTTTTATTTAAACGTAACCCCACTCTAGAAATTTCTCCTGCATCGTGGGTGCATACAAATATTTGTTCCGTGCGGGAATCGAACCCACGATACGCAGCGCAGCAGTCAGTCGCTCAACCACTGCGCCAATCGTGTCGTCAACATTATGACATTTGAACATAAGAACAGAAGCTACAAGAAATAAAATGGCCTGTATTTTTTTGTACCAGATTTATTTTTCATCTAAATTGTCCGTCTTTGTATTGTTGACAAACCTATTACATTTCCGAAGAGTCTAAATATACAGAGAGGCTTTTTATCAGTAACTGTAGCTTATCAACGCCCTTAAGTTAGAAGAACGGAAGGAATTGGGTCATTATACGGGTCTTGTGGATTTAGGCCATACTTGTTCACTAATGTTATGTGGAAACACAATACGTCATTGTTGAGGCTTCGATGACTTTCGAATACCTCTTAACGGAAACCAGACTAAGTGATACTCTTGTGGTATCCGTATAAGTATTATGGATATACATAGGTATAACCTGTGCCGATATAGAAACGAATTGGAAATGGCGGCGCTTATTGTGACCTCACGCTCGCTCTCTAGAGTGTGAGAGTGAGAGGGCATGATAAACTCCTTAGCTTGGTCGCTATTTTTGTACACACGGTAGAAGAGACATAGTGACACAGACTGTAGGTACTATGGTTCATCAAGTTCATGATTCTAGACCAAACGAGGATAATTTAATAAAATCTGCTGGTCCATTACAATATTGCTAACTCCTACACGGTCAAAATGTATGACATAGCTGTTTTTTTTAACGATAACTGTCTCATCGGGAATTTTAATTGTCTACCCAATTAAAATACCCGATGGGGGAGACACCATTAAGGTGTCGTCTTCAGACAGAATTTCTCTAAAAAACCCTATTGATATTAGGCCTAAAATCTGGGTATCTTCAAGGCACGAGTGAATCGGTTTATTCTAGGCAAGCGTGCTCCACCTTAGGCCGCATCTTCACTTAAGATCAGGTGAGTTGCGGTCAAACGCAAGCATATAACATTATAAAAAAAAAAAAATGACAATTGAATAGTGGAGTTATCTTCCCAATTTCCTGATGACTTGGACTTCGAAATGTTATGTAATACTTGCTTTTTCCCGCGACTTCGTGCGCGTGAATGTCAGTTATCGCGGATGCAGACGAAGTCGCAGACTAAAAAGTAGCCTATGTCCTTTCCCGGGGTTTAAGCTTTATTCTTACCAAATTTCATAAAAATCGGTTCAGCCGTTTCGTCGTGAAAGCGTAACAAACAGAGTTAGTTTCGGATTTATGCTCGTAAATGTAATCTTTCGACCGGATTTCGGTCACGGCGGGCAATCTCAATGGAGATCAGCCAAGTACGCAGAAGATATTATAGTGCACAAGTGTGTGCGCAAACACAGGTGCACTCCCTCTGCCCTCACTCTCATAGTCCGGTGGGACGGCAATCCGACACGACCGGAGAGAGATCAGGCGCAGGACCAACGGCTTTACGTGCTTTCCGAGGCACGCGGGTGTTACACCGCCAACTTCCAATCTCCGGGCTGTTAAACTGAGAAATTCTTAATAGAAAAACCCAATAACACTGCCCGACCTGGGAATCGAACCCAAGACCCCACGCTCAGCAGTCGCGCTTGCGACCACGAGACCAACGGGGCAGAAATATTAGTAAGGAAGTAAGGATTAAGTTTGTATGGTTGCTCCAAACGTTCATTTATTCTAGTAGTTCAGTAGACTTGAACTTGGTTACTACAATTTAGTGACTTAACGAGTTTTAAAATTATTAAACTAACTTCTGACTTCATAAATATTTATTTCAACGTTTAAGCTAAATACCTCACATTTCACAGCTCGCATTCAAGGATTTGTTGGGTATTTAATTCTTACCCAGAAACTAATCGAGTGTGTAAATGTAGGTAGTTTACAATTATTAGAGTCTCTTTCACATAGTTGGCAGTGTCCCAAATCGTATAAGTGCACCCGTGACACGATAAGTTATTCGTAGCAATCAGGATTCGGTTCACCACAACACAAAATTTACAAGTTCAAGTGTACTTGCTATTGACCAGAAAATTAACGTTTTGATCAGCAACAATATTCACAAAATGAAAATCTTTGATGAACCTTATTAGTATATACTACACTATACTTACATGTGACCCATGTCATCCATCATCCTCGTTATTGTTTTCTTTGTTTTATTACAACTTGCTTTATAAAATACTTTTCGTTTTCATAGAATTAGCTGAAATTCAATATTTATTATTTTGTTATGACTTGTATGTGAAATGTCAACATTGTCAACTGGTAGTTATTTTTCTTTGTCTCGGCTTCTGACCTTTTGGCTTATATAGCTTAAATTATTATTATATGTAATTACGATTGTTACTAAATAACTAAACTATATTTATAAAATTCTTTACGCACTCGTGGTTTTATGAAGGTCTGATATATCTGGCAGGCTACACTTAATCCTGACTGATTATAATGATTATATGATGGCAAGAAGAAAAACCACATTTAGAAATATCTAAATTCGAAAGAAGCTTACTTATAAAGGGCACTGACGGAGGAGTCCAGGACGTCCAGGAGGTGACCAGTCAGTCGAGATCTGAATTCTAATCAAGCAACATAAACCTTCTTCTTTGTCTCTTTTACTTTTTCATATTTCTTTAACTTATTAAAATTTTCATGTGCTAGTCTACTAAGTCTTTCATATAATAGGATTAAGTAGATTTGTTACAACCTTGAACAGAGGCTCTAAGTTTGATCAACATCTGCCTAGCTTTTATGCAACTAAGCTTGGGTCGGCTTCCAGTCCAACAGGATGCAGCTAAATACTAGTGTTTCACATGGAGCGACAGCCTGTCTGACCTCCACAGTCCAGTCTGGGAAACACGATACCCCTTGGTAAGACTGGTTGTCAGATTTTCTGGTTTCTGACTACCTAATCATCATATCAGCCTATTGCCGTCACTGCTGAACGTAGGCCTCCCCCAGAGATCGCCAACCAACCGGGTCTTGGGCAACCCGCATCCATCCGCTGCCAGCCACCTTCTTTAAATCGTCGGTCCATCGTGCCGCAGGGCGTCCCACACTACGCTTGCCCAAACGCGGTCTACACTCTAGAGCGTGTCTGCTCCATCTACCGTTTGTCCGTCTGCAGACATGGCCACCCCACTTCCACTTCAGCGTGCTAATTCGCTGCGCAACGTCGGTGACTTTAGTTCTCTGGCGAATGACTTCATTGCGAATTCTATCCACCAGAGAAACTCCGAGCTCCGTGTAGACCGTGTCTGCTCCATCTACCTATAAGGACTGTCAAAGATCTACGAATGACAACCGGTACCAACGGTGTTCTTTCTGAGGCCCGGCAGGGTCTCAATATTAAACGGATGGTCACCCATCCACAGACCAACCGCGGCAAGCCGAACACGATCCGGTCGATCCGCACACGGCTTTCACTTAGCCACGAGCTCCTGCCGAGGTTCTAAGTTTGATCGCTCAATCAAATTTAATGGGCAGTTTGATATCAAAATATTAAAACGTCAAATTGTACACAATAAAATCGCAAGCACACAATTTACGTCGTCAATCAAGCAATCCGACTGAAATTTGAATTTCTAATTAGATTTTAAAATATAGATAAACTGGCTCCTATAAATTTAATACGGGCTATATTAAAGAAATAAATCAGCGCAGGTTTCGAGTCGCTGCCCGTCCATTGTTTTCACTCTACAACAGATTTATCTGGCTAGTTGAACCAGAAATTATTGGCTAGAAGTCCGTGAAAAGGACACCTAATGTGTTTCTTTTCAGTGCTTTTTTTACTCAACTTATTGATTTTCGTGGACGAATGAACGCTTTGTGTAAGTTTTTAATTTGTTTTAATTTCATGCTAATGTATTCTACCCAAACTCGATCTCAGGTGTACAAATATTTCCCAAGATAAATTTCCACTCTAAAATTATCTCGCTAACATAGAATTTATAAATCCTGCAACATTTTTTCCCAGACATTTCGCTTTCATTTTTTACGTACGTTGGTTTCACTTTACTGAAATATTAATGAAAAAGTTAAGGGTCTCGGTTGGACTATAACAATGAAACTACTAACAAGCTTATTTATCACGAATGGACGACTATGCTTCGCGCTCCCGAAAATATTACAAATATATATTATTATTAAATATACACGCACAATGGAGCTGATGTGAAAAAATCTGGTCAAAATTTTCCGTCAATAAATTTTATACGAATGGTAGCCGAGTCGGGTTTTCTGCAAGATAGCAGTTCCGTTGATAGAGATATAAAGTCCCAGCTAAGATTAAGATAAACGTGGTAACGCCTCTGTTATAAATCTTTCACTGGATAGATAAAGGGCCGGTCACGTGGACTGCGTGCCACTGATTATTTAACAGGATATCGGGTCCCGACGTTTTACCCTTATTTACTTTAGATACAATATGAATTTCGATAAAAATAAATTAAACCGTATTTTCGGAATTACATTTTGTAAGGTTATTTGAACTGTAACTGCCTATTTAAATAAATAAGATAGGTACGTAAAATAAAAGTTACCATTAAAAAATCAAGATCGAACTTTTTTAATTAAAACAGTCTTTAATTCGTACCGTTCTTATTCAACATCGTTATTTCTTGTTATAATAATATAACAAGGTCACCAACAATCCCTTAAAAGCACAAAGTATGTGCTCGGAGGTGGGTGTAACATAAGCAGAGATAAAACCCAAACTTTTATCAATATCGGAGAGAAAATCAATCAAACCAACAGAAAAACTCGATAAACATATGAGCACACATTACTTTCTCAATCACAAAGAAAACCCTAACGTACACAATCTTCTTATTCGTATTATTCAAAATCCAAATCTGGTTGTTGCTAAAATATTTTTTCCAGGCTTGAGTATTTTCAAATAAGTAGTTTTTTCCAGCGGGAAACCGGTACAGCCCACTGTCCGCCGTATCTGACGTGGGCCAAAGATTTATATTCCCATAATGTCGGCTAGACAATACGTTCGGTATATTTTTCTCAGCGCTCTCGACGCTTTTATAAAAACACAAATTTACTGGGTACGGAAAATAACCGTGGTTTTTCTTTTCTTTGGCTCTGAGTGAAAAGATAGTTCGAGGACAGAGCAGTATATCCAACATATTCTTTTCTTTGATGAAATAATAATAATGTGCTTTATCCAATCAGAGTTGAGTGTTTAAGTAATGTTATGTTAGGGGCAAATGTAGTTATGTGATGGGCAAAAGTAAAAATGAAGATTGACGGGACACTGCAGAGGCAGTTTTGGGGTGGTACAAGCATAAAAAAGATTTGGGAGACCTTTGCCCTGAATTTTCATACTCTGTCTTTTGTTAAGTGGAAGAGCGGAGTCATCTAACGCAAGCATCTTCTTGCTTAAAAGGTGATCTTCAAATCAAGCATGTTAAAACTTTATGTAAAATCTAAAAAAAAAAAAAAAAACTTAAAAAAAAAAAAAAAACTTAATGAATCTGAATGAATCTAAATGTTTTAGATTTAACATTTTTTGTGTTAAATTTATTTATTTTATCACAAACAACGTGCAAACAACTAACTTAACAATTTACAACCCAATGCGATAGCGTGGTACTTCATCATCATCATCATGTCGACCTTAAGACGCCCACTGCTGGGCATAGGTCTCCTCCAAGGGAGGGTTCTGCCAACATCGCCATGCTTGGCCGATGCATGTTGGCGCATGGTGGTACTTATTTGAATCTTATTACGTATAGCATACATAGCACATACAATGGGATCTTTGTGAGAGCGAGTGACGATTCATTCCGAGAGCAAGAAAACAAAATCTATCCTATAGTCAGGGGCACTGAGTGCATGCAAGGCGTGCGTCAGTGGCGCTTTACTGAGCAAGTTGGTAAATTATGTAATGCCAAATTACATACAATACATACCGTATAGATACAAGTCTTTTATATTACACACACACACACATACACACACACACACACACACACACACACACACACACACACACACACACACACACACACACACACTCACCCATACATACACACATACAGTCGCAATACTCAATACAGGCTTCTTCTAACCGCTTTTATTATATTACTTTTGTTAAGTTATAGTTTTTACTTTTTTTTTTATCTTATTGCATAAGATTCTGTAGTTTCTCCTAATGGGAGAGGGCACTGGCTCTTGTAACACAGGTTTATCACCTAGCACAGGAGTCAGGGACACACAATATTGTTCATATTTCTTGTGTAATAAGGATTATTATTATAATATTGTGAATTAAATGCTTAGAGAAAACGCTTCTCACGGAAAGGTTCTATACAAGACTGCCTAATTCAGATATAAATAATACAGGTAACATTCCCTTAGCATAAAAAAATAAAATAAAATTAACGAGACAAAGAAGAACCTTGTTAACTTATTCTGTCTGTTAAAAAGCATACCTCCTTTTATCCCCTATACATTACTGTCATACCTTAACCGAAACACAAACCTCTTCGCACAAAATACTTGAAGAACAAAAAAATGAGAAATACTGGGGTCACGATCCGATTTATACAATTACCCCAAATTCACATTTTATTTTCCCTGAGCTTTACATACATTTTATTCATCGTCCTCAATTATTTGAATCACAAAAGGAAAAAAAAATCACGAATAGGTAATTTACGTCAGTGTAAAGAAAATAAAGCTGGGTTCGCACTAGGCGGTTTGTCAGCGTTTCCGCGCACACTTCAATTTGCATGCAATACGTGTAAGTATGAATAAAACAGTGATGCATATGACACCTCTATCGATTCACGCACGGTATTGCTTTAGACACTTCTTGTTTGTACTTTAATTAGAGATAGCTCGATGGTTGAATATAATTTCTTCGTATTTATTAAAGACTAACTGATCCCCGCGACTTCGTCCGCGTGATTGTCGGTTTTCAGCAGGGTATTAATTTATTTACGCGAAAATTTTATTTAAGTTAGTCATTATAACATTAACTATGATATCTGTCAGTGAAAGTCCCGTCAAAATCGGTCCAACCGTTTCAGAGATTAGCAGAACAAACTGATAGACAGATCAACAATTTAAAATATATTTTATGATATATTTACCGAAAATACTTTCATTTTCATTTAGAAAAAAAGCTGTTATTTTGATACAACAAACAGACACTTTAATTTTATTTATGTATTATTAGTATATATAGAAAGCTGGTATCAGAGGATACCATATTCGGATATGGTATCTACGCAGAGGCGTAGACTTCAGAATTAAGCAATTCCTAAATTATCTCACGGGAATACAAAAGCAGAATAACAGTTTTATAAGCATGTCAAAGTTTCAGATCATTTCGTTCAGTCGTTTAAGTGTGAAGAAGTGACAGCAGACGAAGTCGCGTATTAAAAAATGACCTGTCCTTTTTTTTATTAACAAATAGGCTTGCATTTGACCTCAATTCACCTGATCTTAAGATGCGGCCTAAGTTGGAACACGCTTGCCTAGGATGAACCGGGTTCCTTTCCCAGGGTTTAAACTATTGAAGATACTTTTATTTTCATTAAAACCCAATTTCATTAAAATTGGTACAGCCGTTTCATCGTGAAAGCGTAACAGACAGAGTTAGTTTGGCATTTATAATATTAGTATGGATGGATAGTACGGATTATTCTCACCAAATTTCGAGTTCGATTTTTTAGTTTAAAGTTTTTTCGAGTTCTATTATAATAGTTTTACCTAATTTCGTTCTGCCAATTAAGTGTAAAATCGATTCATTCTCTCAACTTTCGTATTTATAATAGTAGTACAAAGCCGAACATCACCTACTTAAATAAGATATCAAATAACACACAGACCAACAACACAACTCACTTATAATGCTATGAAATGGCCACGAAAACTTCTCGCCAAAGATCTGCAAAACTATGGAAACGCTGCAATTATCCGAGCAACTAATTAAATGCTAGTCGAGACACTTTAACGACACAATATCACACCAAAGGGTAGAGATTTTAACTACACAATATATAGCACCGTTCAAATATGACAGGTACCTTTATCAAGATGGCAAATATTCGCAACAAAATAGTCTTACATATAACATAAGATTAACTTAATTAAAACCAACGAAGCAAAATATCCTCTTGCATATTCTGAGTGAGAGAAAAAGCGTTTCATTTAGGTATATCGCGTTCGCATACAAGCTGGAACGTCTCCCGTAATTGAATATTAATAACGCCACTAAAACGTAATGGCTGAACACGGGCTTATAAAAAGTTAAAGCATGAATCAAGGAAGTAGATTAGAAGAGTAGTGGGAAATTTTACTACTGTTCCCGTTAACTTGGTCTTCATCGCAGAAGTTTCTTAGTTTATTTATTACTGGACCCGACGTTCGTTATAATAAAACTACTTTAAACTAGAAAATAATGAGACGGAAAATTTCATGGCGTGTTACGTTTGTTTCACTAGCACATTGCCCGCGACTTTTACCACGTGAATTTTCTTACAGTCTCTTAATTTTTGGATAGTAAAATATAGCCTATAATAATCAGGGATAATGTAGCATACTATTGGTAAAATCATTTTTAAAATCGGTTAAATATTTTTTGAGTTACCTAAGCTCCAGGTTATCTTTTTGCTATGCAGGCACCCGTTCAATACACGATACAATCAAATTTTCTCGATAGAAAAATATAACTACCGAAATAATTTCAATGTGCAGTTTCTTACAAGCCCAATTTTTTAACATGTAATCTTTTTTTATAAATAATATCGATTTTTAGGTAATTCATTTTGAATTCGATTCTATTCGGTCGTTTCTTTTTCTTAGATTTTTAGGTACATTTTTGATCGATCATTTGAGTGATTTTCGATACGCGAGTCGCTTGCCAGTGTCCCACGGGACGTAACGAGATAAAACATGTGATAAAGTTTTTGCACGCACGATTTTCTAGGAAATAAAATAATGTTTAATAGTACTTATAAAACCTGCTTTACTTAGCTTTTTTATATTTCATTGTGTAAATATTAGTATATAACCTTTAAGACCTAAGTCCAGCCTTAATACTCTTACTAAATATCCTATCAAACGTGGAGCTAACGAAGTCGCAGACAGAAGCTAGTACGATACAAAAGAGCGAAGATGAAAGAGTATCAGGATATTTTTACTCACGATTGCAAAAAAAATGGTGGATATTTTTGGGTTGAAAATTTCCGATCCCGCCGAATAGCAAAATCAGAACGAGTAGGTACACAAATACTGTTTAATAGAGCTTGACATATATAAGTATAATAGCTTTATAATAAAAAAATATCTTTAACAAGGCTGCTATGTATTGTTTGAATAAGTCTTTTGAATTCCCGATGGGAGTACGTCCATTCAAAGTCTCGTAAAGATCTTAAGACGTCTTTGAAAGACTTTATTCAACGGAATTTTGTATTTGCGGTGAATTTAATGAACTCCGTGAAGTTTGTAACATAAACATGTTATAGAAGGGTTTAATCTTATTAGTATATCTACAATTCCACACTAATATTATTAAGAGCTTTGTTTGTTGGAAAGAGTAATCTCATAAAGTCATCATCATCAGCTGGAAGAAGTCCACTGTTGTTGGACAAAGGCCTCCCCCAACGGGACCCCCCAACGGCGGGTGTATAGCAACCCCCCCCCCCCGGGTTGCTATACAATTGCCATGCAGTGAGGTTGTTAAGTACAAGGAAGCCGCTGCTGCCCGACTTCCGGATTTGGAACACCAAAAATAATCGTAAAAATGTTCTCGTCAAAATAATTAAACTATTGTAACGCATTATTTGTCCGTATGGTGCCGGACGTAAAGAATAGCACCATCCCATATCTTCCCGTGGGTGTCGTAAGAGACGACTAAGGGACTCACCAGAGAATGGGCAGCAGCGCTCTCTGTGCTTTTGTAACAACCATACTGCAATACTGCGTGGCGATTATGGTAAAACCTCCCATTATTGGGGGAGGCCTATGTCCAGCAGTGGACGTCTTTCGGCTGAAATGATTGATGATTGAACGCATTATTATAACACTAATTTGTAAAATACACAAAACTAGTGCGTTATCCTTACATGGTATAAAACAATTTCGGAAATTCGAAAAGAATATTGCACCCATGCAAAGCTGGAGCGGACCGCTAGTAAATGAAACAGGAATGAAATGTAGCTACATAAATGAAAAGTTAATGAAACACGCCATTTACTAAGCACGGTAATGACAAGTAATATGCTTGCATCTCTCCCGGTATGAATAGCAGCGTATTAATTTAAAGTTTCTTTCCTCTCATGCTTTGAATATTAAATAGATATTTTATAACGAAGGAATGAAAGCTAGCAGTTTCAACGTGCGTCAAGCACTTTCTTTCCCTACAAAGAGTACTTAATTTTCTATTAAATTCTATCCGGTTCAGAACGCCTGTCATTCTAAAATCTATCAAAGGATAGTTTCGAGAAAAACGCGCGAAGAATTCTAGGGAAAAAGTTGCGAACACTTTCAAAAATTATAAAACTTGTGAGAATTTTCTTAGGTATTGTATCTGGCTCGAGGGAAATCTTCAACTACCATTTAAAAACTTTCGCCTATAACTGAAACGTAACGTCGGAGTTTAAAACAAATAATTAGTATTTGCGAAAAATTCTTTGCATTATTTGTTATTATTGGTAAAGGTTGCGGGGATCCGCTGGATGCGAGTCGCACGGGACCGGTCAATGTGGCGCCACTTGGGGGAGGCCTATGTCCAGCAGTGGACGTCTTTCGGCTGAAATGATGATGATGATGATGATTGGAAATTCTTTAATTCAGTCTTGTTTTACTGACGGTAAGGTTCAATGTTACATGCAGTTTAATTTCTAAAGAAATATTATTTTGTAAGTAATTTTGTGGTGCCGGTTGCTAACAGCACCACCCCATTTCTACCCGCGGATGTCGTAGAAGGTGACCGAGGGATATTGACCAGAGGATGGGCAGCAGATTCCTTCTGAGTACCTGCGATCGCATACTGCGATCGCCAACATACATCGGCCAAGTATGACGATTACGGCTGACTGAGGGAACCTATGCCCAGCAGTCATGGGTGACTTAAAGTTGACATGGATGTGATTTTTAAATTTTTCGTAGAATAGGGGATATTACTGCAATGTTCTGGCACCAGAGTGCAGCACTAGCATAGTCCGTAAACAGTTTATCGACGAGTCGTTTAAAGCGTGAAATTCTGCCTTTAATTGAGTAAAAAATTGGGAAGTGTGTTATATTATACAATAATGTATCAGTGCTGTGTATTTCGTTGAAAAAATGAAGGAAATTATTCATTTCCAAAAGAAGAAAATGTTCGAAAACTTTGGGAAGCAGCTAAAAATCACTCTAAAATATGTTCAGGTTAAGTATCCAGGTGAGATAGTCGCATTAACAGAATAACGTTCACATTTATCATGTAAGGCAACCAAATATTATTTTATTGTGAGCATAACCTAGAATCCACTTTCAAATGGTCGTAGGACGCCAAAATATGGTTAAAGTACAGTTAGGTAAGTAGATAAGATTAATTAAAACTTTGATATATTTTCACAAAATACCTAGTTATTACAATTAATAACATAATATTTTATAACAAGAATACGAGGTTATGATTTACGGAATGTGCTAGTGGCGCCCTCTGCGCCGAGTTTCGCGTAATGTTCCCTATTGAGATGCCACAAGCTATCATCATCTTTCTGAACTTGTCCAATGTTATTTGGAGATAAGATTAATTAAAACTTTGATATATTTTCACAAAATACCTAGTTATTACAATTAATAACATAATATTTTATAACAAGAATACGAGGTTATGATTTACGGAATGTGCTAGTGGCGCCCTCTGCGCCGAGTTTCGCGTAATGTTCCCTATTGAGATGCCACAAGCTATCATCATCTTTCTGAACTTGTCCAATGTTATTTGGGGTCGGCGCAACACGTTTTGTTCTTCCATTCCGTCCTGTCAGCCGTCTTGATATAACTTACTCCCTTTTCTTTCATATCTTTCTTCACGCAATCCATCTATCTTTTCGTTGGCCGTTCTCTTCTAGATCTCTGTCTGGATAGATGGAGAGAGACGTGAAATGACGTGACGTGACGTCGGGTGATGGCGAGATCCACATTTTCTTTTGGTCACATGCGTTTCATCTCTCCTCTTTACATGCTCATACAAAGACAAATAACATGAGCTATGAGTTACAAAAAAAGCAAGATTTTAATGTAATAATTAAGAAAAAAGGCGGAAAGCAACTTTGTTTAATAGGTACTGCCTATGTAGAAATAATAGATTGAGAAAAACGAATTAACTCACTGTGTTGCAACAATACTCACGTTTCGTTTCATGAAAAAATATGTCGAAATTGTCAAATTTATTTGGTGAATGAAAAACATTATCAGTATAATTATAAATCTATTCTAATATTATAAAGCTGAAGAGTTTGTTTGTTTGTTTGTTTGGTTGAACGCGCTAATCTCAGGATCTACTGGTTCGAATTGAAAAAATATTTTTGTGTTGGATAGTCCATTTATCGAGGAAGACGTTATTATTACATTACTAAGGCATTGTAATACCTTTTTGGAATCCTTAAAATGAGCTCTTTATTTTGATACCCACATTGCACATATCGAAGAAAAAAAACTTGAGAGGTGTCAAGGGACACCCGGATGGAACGAAGTTCCTTTCGATTAATTAGTGAAGGAATTGTAATAATTTTTTTTTTTTTTTAAGTTATAATAATATTTTTTTTATTATTAACAAATATAATGTAATTAAAAGACAATTTAATTAAACGTGCCCGTTTATGTATCGAGCGAAATGGACTCCATATTGAGCAGTTGCTTCGATACAGGGAAGTGTAAATTTTATACCTAATAGGTAAGTTTTTTAATTAAGCCAAAGTTGATTAAAACTGTGTTTGTGAATAGCTCTAATTTATTTAAATAGGTTACCTATAGCACCTATAGGTACCTACGCCTGCCTGCCTTTCTTTTTCTAGCAAAAGAGTACCTACTCACTTACCTACTTACAACTACAAATAATTCGCCAATGATAAAAGTACTAAACATATCGCCGTAGGTACCTAGTTCAAAGAGTTCGCCGCGCCGCCTTTAAATACATAAACATATTCTACGAAAAGCGAATTCGGACTTTATTTTGTAAACGTAAACGGTTAAAAATTGAAATTTTACCAAACTAGGTATGATAAAATTATTCTGAGAAACGTATAGGCTGGTGCCCGACCGGACAATAGGAGCTATGTGCAACCGAATTTCACGGTTAATGTGTAAAAATAAGGTTTTAATTCGCTCCAATATTTTCATAGAAAAGCGAATTAAAACCTTATTTTTACACATTAACCGTGAAATTCGGTTGCACATAGCTCCTATTGTCCGGTCGGGCACCAGCCGACCGAACAATAGGAGCTATGTGCAACCGAATTTCACGGTTAATGTGTTAAAATAAGGTTTTAATTCGCTCCAATATTTTCATAGAAAAGCCGCCATTCAACTAATAATGAACTCTATTTGACAGTTCCAACGATTCAATTTTTCTGTTCGAATTGTCTGCGTTTGTGAAGTAATAAAAATAGCAAAAATAAGGTTTTAATTCGCTCCAATATTTTCATAGAAAAGCCGCCATTCAACTAATAATGAACTCTATTTGACAGTTCTAACGATTCAATTTAGCATGCATTATAGCATGTCGTGACAACTTTTCGTAAGAATTTTTTCCGTCTAGCCCCCTTTCACAACGCGCGATATGGAACTTCGTTCCAAAAATGCGTGGTAAAGAAGTGACATGATTTTTCTAAATGCCTATAAAAAGATCTGTACATTTAATTGAGATTTGAAAAGGACTTACCGGCTTTACACTTTAAATCTCCTTCCAATCATCAACCTCCGCTATCTTTCCAATTAGTTCATGTCAAAACCGAGTTCCAATGACACTTAACTAAGTAATGACAGCTCCGTATAACTTTGTGAAGTCTTCAAATGAAATCTCAGGCGAAATAACGATTCTAGTCTGTCATTCCTTGTCTGATTACCAAACGATATTATAAAGAAAACTTTTATAATTCCAATACCTTTTTTAGATGTAAAACTCAGCATTGGAATAATGAAGAAATACTTAAGTTTGCCTCCAGCGTAGTAAACATCAAAAAAAAAAAGAAAACAAAATATCTACGCTAAGATCCGTTGATGAGTAAAAACCTTCTGTTTTAATTAAACACCGCGGTATTTTTTTGTTGCATTAATTTAAATTTTGAGAAACACCATAACTCTTGTGGTTTTCCTGTTTTGAATTACGAAACCTTAATGTTATTTTGTAATGGATCTATATTTTGGGTTCTACAGTAGAATAGAGAAACATTGTGATGTAGGTATCTTGTAATCCACCGACCCCCTCCTCCGTGTACAGTCAACAGCAAAAGTAGATGATCAAAATCAGAAATTCAATACTAATTTACTAACACTAATTTATATAATTTACTAGCGGGCCTGGCAGACGTTGTCCTGCAATCCGACTATAGCGCCACCTGCCGTGTCCAATTGTGAATCTAAACCATTCTCGAATCTACTGGAACACTCACTAACAAATTCATTAAAATCGGTCCAGCCGTTTAGAAGGAGTTTACTTTCATACACACGCACAAAAGATTTTTATATATAAGATGACTAGTTTGTTTATTAAAAGTATGTGATTGTCACACACATACTTTTGAATCACTTCGACGCCACACAGTTCCGACACGAACTTCGTTCATTAGTATTGAATTTCTGATTTTGATTATCTACTTTTGCTGTTGTCTTTTGATTTTCATCCCAATTTTGTCTTAGATTATCGCCAACGTAGGCGATCGTCATGGTCGCGGGTAACCGGTGGATGCAAGCGGCAAGTTACCGCTCGTTGTGACGTTCTATGGAGGATGCAGTATGTTCAACAGTGGACGTCTTTCGGCTGATGATAATGAGGCGCCGTCGCGGATTAAAAAGTAGGTACAGTATGTCCATAACTAGATCGTAAGCTACCTCCTACCGACGTGCCAAACCGACATACAGATTTTCTTTCGCATTTGTAACAATTAGTGTGAAAAAGAACAATCACTTAAATACGTTTTAAACGTATAAAAATTAAGAGGTAACTTATATGTTACACATTTGAATGAAATGTAAGCGAACCGTGGTTTAGTAAAGCTGCATTGGTCATAGTTAAGATAAGCTTGCAGCAGCCGGTATGTGGATGGGTGAAAGCACGTAATGCTGGTCTCGGCAGTCATTCGTAGATCTTTAACAACCGTTACAGCTACTCGGAAGCCAAAAAGTCTGACAACCACTCTTAACAATAGATATCGTGTTATCCTAATAAACCGCTAAAAACTGGGATGTGAAAGTCAGACAGGGAGTCGCTCCATGTAAAACATTGGTAATCAGATGCAGCCGGTTAAACTGGAAGCCGACCCCAATATAGTTGGAAAAAGGCTAGGCAATGGTAATGAATGAAATGTGAATAATGACTTACTGAAGATTCGGACACAATATATTTGGACTCAGCGTCCAAAGCGATATTTTTTTGACTCATTTGGACATGAATAAAATAAACTATTTATACAGTTAGATAGAATACTTCCAACGATAAAATCTGGTTAAAAACTATACAAAACAACTTTTTTATTTGTGTCCGAATCATCAGTGAAAAAAATATTGTTTTGGACACTGTGTTCAAATATATTGTGTCCAAATCTTCAGTTAGCCTGAATAACACACCCAATACTAAGAATTCAATAATGGAAGCTAATTGACGTATTTATGGGCGAAATCATATGCGTCACAGAAGTGTTCGAGAATGCGACAATTTGTGCAGTCAAATAAATTATTACCTTTACCAAATCATTGTATTACTATTCATCAAATAGTACAATATGGACTCTATGTTCAAGAAGCTACAGTATATTCCACTTTAGTTTCAATTGAAATATTTTATTCAAACTTCACTCAAGTTCATGCGGGAAGGTCAACTAAACAATATTGAGTTGAACGGTACTAATAAAGCATTTGGTTGACTGCGTAATAATTCATAATAGTTGTAACTAGAAGAAATATATTATATTTCTAACAGTTTATTACTCTCTAGTGCTTATAATGCTGGTAGCTTTAATAAAATACTTCGGCGCTTTTATATTGTTCTGTTCCTAATTTGTGGTAATGGTGTAAAAGTTAGAGTGTATTATTATTGCTGTAGTGGCTAAGTGATGTAATAACTTTAGCCTTATTAAATTATTGGGACTCGACTGCCTCGGGTCTTTCTATTAAGAAATTTTCAGTAACAGCCCGGAGTTTGGAAGTTGGCTGTGTAATACCCATGTGCCTCGGAAAGCATGTAAAGCCGTTGGACCTCTCTCTGGTCGTGTCGGATTACCGTCCCACCGCTATGAGATTGAGGGCAGAGGGCGTGCATTTGTGTTTGCGCACACACTTACTTGTGCAGTATATTATCTTCTGCGTTCTTCTCTTCTGCGGCATCTCCATTAAAATTGGCCGCTGTGACCGAATTCAGTTGGAAGATTTTTTTTTACGTAATCTACTCTTGTCATAATTTGGTCGTTATGTAGATAATTTAACTCAAAGATTTTTTAAGGTAAGAAAAAAGCACTAAATCGTGTAATCGTGTGTGTGTGGTTGAAGTCACCAGTTTCCAAATATCTTCAGTATCCCAGCTCTTTTACATCCAAGTACTAGGAGTGCATAACTTAGTACTACTTTCAATATAAATAAATTAAAAATATTGTTTGTGTTCGACCTCTCTGCTTTCCAGTGTACTTAACTTTATTGTAACTTAGCGGGGTTGCCTTAGAAGGTAAAAAACACCGGCAACGAATTCGCGGGCAGCAGTATTTGTATTATTAGTATTTGATAAAGGTAAATCACTTTTATTCTGAAAAGTACCCAATGTTGTTTTAATATGGGATTCAATTGGGATTCAATGGAAATATCAAATGGGACCCATCGTTAATACCTAAAACGTGGGATTTTAAACTGGGATCCAATGAGAATAAATCCTAACATATTTAAGTTTGTGGCTAGTTAGTTTCCCGTTGTCACGGAGTCACCTCGTGGTAGGCACGAGGTGGCTAAGGGAACTATCGATTTGGAGATGAATTGAAGATGGAGGCTTCAACAATAGCATTAACTTTTAATACGGTTTTACACAGTATTCTTGATACACTAGATTAGGAAAGAGGCTTAGGGCTCAAACGGTAGATGGGCGTGGTAGGCTCTTGAAGAACGTAGTCTTCAGTCCGGTGAGGTGAGACACCGTGTTTCGAATTTTAAGTGACGTTATTTTTGAAATCTGGAAAGGCGTACGGAAAGACCAGGCATGATGGTTAAACTACATCGTGAATGGGTGACTATCCATTTCATACCAAGACCCCCTCCCTGCCTCGGAAAGCATGTAAAATTCTCGGCTGTCATTCGTAGATCTTTGACAGTCGTTATGGGTAGTCAGAAGCTATGAAATCTGACAACCATTTGTTAGGACGCCTCAATGTTCACGTGCGCTCGTGTCAGACCCATATGTCATGGTCATCAAGGTCGTTGACCTTGACTTGACTCACGTGGCATTTTACGTGAACGTTCAGGTGTAACACCACCCTATTTTGCTGTGTTATTTATTGATGTATGCGTACTTACTAGGTAGGTGGATGCCTTCTTTGTAAACACTTGATATTGGTTGAAAACGGCAAATAAACTGTATTATTTGCATCTATTTAATAAACTAGCAGTTTTGATTTTGTCTGTGTCAATTGTCTTATGGACTAATATTTTTTTGTTAATACAATATAGGTTATGTTGCTCACAGGTAATGTAGCTTTCTATGTATTTGGGAAATTCTCCGGTGAAGGTAGAAAAAGAGCCTTAGAAAAAGGTTCGTTGGAAATAGTTATTACTTTATTATTTTGTGGTTAAACGGCATTATAAAAGTCGAATGTTTTTTTGATAATGAAGGATTTAATTTAATTTGTTTTTCATTTTATATACAATATTTACACGTACAATAAAAAAGAAAAACCTATTACTATTAAACAAAAAAGAAAGTAATATAATAAGGCATCAAAAAATTCCTCCACATCGCCTTCATCTGGGAATGTGCCTAAGAGACTGGCTGCACTGACACGTTGGATGGCAATGCTTAACCTCTGTCCAAAGTAAAAACCAGCTCTTGGATCACGGGAAGTGTCAACTAACCTTTTGGAAATTTCCTTAAAAAGAAGATGAGCACTCGGACCCCACGATCCGAGGGTTTCAACCCCAAACGGCTCGAAAATAAAGTTATCACCAAGGATACTATACTTTCGCCGTTTGAGGTTTTCTGCAGCCGCAGCAGCAGCACCAGCACAGCACGCTGAGCTAGGAAGATGGGATGGCGCAAGAGTATCGACGCACGTAGCGTCCCACACTAACCACTGGCACGTTCGGCCCGCGGGACTGTTACCCCCCCCAACGTCCAGCTGCGCGCGGCTCCGAAAACGCGCGGCCGCGCGGCTTCGCCGTAACATAAAACCTACATAGCTACTTAACCATAAAAGCTATAATAAAGCAAAAAATACGAAAAATAAAATAAGAGAAAACAGATCAAACTTATCTATATTTTAAAATCGTTAGTATAATCTATTTTAATTAACACATGGTCAAACATGTAATTCGAAAAAAAAAAAAAAAAAAAAAACTATCTAACTAATACATGGAACAATTATTGCATTTATTGTTAATAAAATAATTTCACAATATACTAGACTTACTTCCCTATCATATGATGTATAGATGATGATATTCATTAAAGTCTAAGTATTTAAATAAACCGAAACCAAATACCTACTGCTCGTAATTTCACCAAGTTTTCTCGAGCGCTCTCGATTTCTCGAAGGCGAAATAATAGCAAAATAATTTAGTTTACCTGTTTTTATTTGAAAACTTTATTATTTTGGTCACTATGAAATGTAATTACATGTTTTTTTAACTATTGTAATGCTTAAAATGCAAAATAAGTGTAAACAAAACTAAAATTGACTTACACCATGAGAGCGGCCATTTTTAACAAAACAACAATATTTTGGAGGTCGAATTACACTCGACTTATCACATGAAACTTTATTATGTAAACATCATAGTAAAGCACAAAGCTACTTGTTTATTTTGATGTATAACACTTGCAAGATAAACAAAACACAACTCAAGTACTTCTGACATAAACACTGACGCTCGTAAAAACACTTGACGACACACGCGTCACACGAGTCAACTGAAGATAAAAAATTCTCATTCATTTGTCAATATATCTTGCACTGCCATCTCATGTTTTTTCGTTGAACTATTTCATCAGCTATGCATACAATCAGTCAAAAGTCACCTAATAATTCGGGATTTCAAACTAGATGGAGTTAAATTCAAATTGTCGTCGTGTCCATGTGTAGTGGCCATAAACGTAAGATATTTTTTTTTTTTGGGATGTGTCAGTGGCCACGAACGTGACAGTGGCTAAAGGCCTACCCAACTTCCACGGAAACAATCACATGCCGTCCGGTCTCTTGCCATCGTCGCGTGCCAAGCCGTTGGGTTCCAAAACTGCTGGAACGCCGACGGCGACGAGAGCACGACGAATGATATCATTAATATTAGCGTGCCGCGCTATGCGACTCGCACTCCGGCTACACGACAGGTCGTGGTGTCCGAAGCAGTTGACAGCTTCCCCACAGCGACAGCGATGAGGAGAACAACAAGATGCTCCTAAACGTAAGGAAGCAGCGAGGCGAAAAGTAGTGTCGTCAATCATAGTACCTAGGTTTGACGACGGAAGTGCCAGAAGCCAAAGACCCGATTCCCATTTACCCACAGCCAGCAGACGCGCTCGCTCAGCAGAATTAGTAGAAATGGAAAGTAAATTATTTTGTACTAACCTGCAGAGCGACTCATCCCACCGCCTCTGAGAAGATGGATTGTCGGGTAAATCAGTGCTCGGGCAAGCAAGTTTCCAGGCATCCATGGCCTCGGTGAAGCATGGTACATCAAAATCAACCAGTGTAGGAGCTAGAACATTCCTGATTAATTTTTCAATGCCGTGGACCGAGGATATAAATGAAGGCAAACTGATACTTGAAATTTTGCAAACGCCGAGGCCCCTCGTACGAATAGGTAGAGTAGCTTTGGCCCAAATGCGGTCGTCCATTGCCAAAAATACAGATATATATTTTTAACCAAAAAGAATTGAGTAGTCTTTTAAACTTTAGCTTTTACACTAACCCCGTCTCCGGGAACAAAATTTAGGTCTTATCAGAATTAAAGAAAATAAAAAATTACTAAATTCTTTAATAAACTTATCAATTTAACGTGTACATAAATCTTAAAACAATCAATATATAATAAGCAATCTATATCTAGTAATAAACGAAATTCAAGTTACAAAATAATAAAAGCACTATTTCAATTCAAACATTTGATTCAGACTCTTCTCGCCAAGCAACGCTGGATATTTTCAAACCGCAACAAAGGAATTGGATCAAAAGAAAATACTATTCCCGAATGGCCGTGGGCAAGACCCATTGTAAATCTGTTGAGACACTAAAGATATTTATTTCTTAGTGTTTTAGAGGAATTACAGTCGATGTGCTTATGTCTGCTGTGGTATATTATTTTAGAAGTAATCTTATTTTTGATTAGTTTTAATAACCGACTCTACGACGACTAAAAAAGGTAAGGGTTCTCAATTAGAAACGTATGTTTTGGTTTTATGTTTTACCACATATAACTTTTTACAGTGTCGTCCAATTTCGATGATTCTTATTTTAATGGATAGTGTATATCTTAAAGTTGGTCGCATATCAATTTCATACAAATATTCTACCTCTAAGAGAAAAAAATAATTAAGACTAATTGACTTACTTTGTTTGGAGTGACTGTTTTTTGCGACTTCGGCTGCATCCACGATAACTGATATTCACGCAGACAAAGTAGCGGGCAAAAGCTAGTAGGTACTTCAAAATTCTAATTTTTTTTAATAATTGTAATTTGACTCGACAGCTCATACTTTTAAATGCTATACAGAGTTTTCACTTCTCTTGCTCAAAAAGGCCGTCATTGTAGCATACAAGAGCGGGGATAAAATAGCATTTCATTCTATAGGGGAAAAAGTTTTTTTTTTTTTTTTTTTTGTGTGTCAACTATGACAATGAGCCTACTAAAACGAAAAAGTCTTTAGTCATAAGTAGAATAATCATGAATAAAGACTCGACTTATTACTGTTTCATAAAAAAAGAACCTCATTTTAATTTTGAAAATGGAACTAAAATCGGCGATCTCTGATAGAATGCATGCAATATGTTGCGGCTACAGAAGAATAAAAAAAAAGACATTGGCGCGAAATCTTTATAATTTTTCTCTAATTGCAAATTGAATTGGTTTTATGTAAATTACCTGGTAAATTACCGTAATTAATTTCTCGCAATCGTAGTGAAAAGTATAGTGTTACACACGGAGCTAAAACCCATTAAAACTCGGTTTCTATTTACTCCCTCGTATATAATGGGCGTTTTTAGCTCCTTGTATAACAATCTACTATTATCTCATCATTTGAACCAATACAAATAAGGTTGTATTTCTCGAAGCCAGATAGTTTATAAAGTACCTACTGAGACCAATTCTTTAAATTTTTGAAACCTCTGTCTCATTAAAAAAGTACATTTATCGAATTGACTTAAATACATTTTTATTAACAAGTTTTTGACATCGAATGCCACTGAGGCGTAATAAAGACCAAATTTTGAATGGAAAATAGTTCTGTTATTTTTCTGTAGTATATGGTATTTCTTTTCAAATTTTACGCCTATTACGTCTTGTTCGTGTCTTACGTATTTTACGTTTTGTTCGAATTTTACGTGTTTTAAGTATTTTACGAACTTTGGTATGTTACGTATCCTCAAACCATTTTTAAGTCTTAATCGTCAAGCTAGTCAAATACAGACGTATACACAGGAGTATTGACGATACAAATGAAAATAAAACTAGAATAATGCGACATGCTATATGTTTTATACTATTCTTGAATTCCACTTGAACGAAATCATAGAAGCTAATCTTAAAATAAAGCGATAGGATTTATTTTTTAGTGAGTGTACAACAAAATCGAGGCCAGTAAAACATTTCCCTAGTTACTAAGTCTATGTGTACGAAATTACGATCGAAATCTAGTAGGCATATCATATTATAATTGTACATTCCTGGCCACGCAATGTTAACACGCCAAGTCCTGTCACGACATACTTTATAAAACAAAAGAAGTACCACCTGAAAATGTACTTAAAACTTTCGAGAATTATTTGTAAATGTAATACCAATTATCGCTATTATCGTTATTATAGTATCGCTATCTGTACGGATTTCTGGATAGGTGAGGTGACCATCAATTTCATAATGAGAACCCTCCGTGCCTTGCCCGGAAAACCGTTGCTGTCATTCAGGCCTGGCTGTCATTCGTAAATCTTTAGCAGTCATTTCGGGTTGTCAGAAACCAGAGAGTCATACCTAGGGGCTCACATTATGAAACAAAAGGCAGATAGACCTCGCGAAACACTTAGAGTGACGCCAAAAAAACAAATACAAAATCAAAAGCGAATACTTACAACGCACTTCGGCCAGAACAAAACGCCGCGTCGTTAAAAAAAAAATTAAAATACAAAAATACAAATTCAAAAGCTAATTTATTCATGACATTGTAGGTATTCGCTTTTCAATTTGTATTTGCTTTTTTGGCTTCACTCTTAGGTTCCGCGCGGTCTATCTGCCTTTGTTTTATAATCTGAGCCTAGGGGTATCATGTTATCCAGTAGAGATTGTGGAGGTAATTTGGGCAGCTGTGGCCATGTAAAATACTAGTACAGTCGAACAAGCTAATTGGTTTACAGGCAAAAATATTCATCTTTCTATTACACTCACAATATTTATTTATATTCCATTTTCTTATCTTGAGCACGTAGGTCTGGTCTGGTCTGGTCCTACATACTAAAGATAAAAAAATAAACAAAATGTTAGTGTAGTAGAAAGATGAATATTTTTGCCTGTAAACCAATTAGCTTGTTCAACTTTACATCATCTGCATGCGGTTAAACTGCATACCAACCTACATAGTTGTTTTCCCAACTACCTTGAGGTCGGCAAATAGGCAAATGATGATTAGTTATTTTAGATAGGCATACTTCGTCGGGTTAGTCCTATATAAAGCATTTAATTTAAATGAATCCTGTTGTCCTATAGCTACTATTGTGTCGCGCCTTTGACAGCCATTTGAAATCTTGTAGTTAGGCTAGCTAAAGACGTAAATCGACAGGCATGTAACTTTACCTATTCTTAAAGACAAAGTCAAAGCATTTGATTCAGTTAAAAATTTCACAAGCACTTTTGAATAAATTGTGGAATAGTCAGTTAGTCCGAAAGTTGAAGCTAGTTGCCCGTTCCAAAATGTAGGTAGAGGTCTCTATGGAAAAGAACAAGCAAGAAACTCTACGGAGACTCTTTTCAATGTACGTAAAAAACTAAATAAAAGAAAGTAGTTCTATCCTAGAATGGAATGAAGTTAAAATAAAGGCTCTGGATAAATCAGTCCTCAAGTCTATCTAGTGAAATGGGGTTAATGGTTTGTAACATGCATACACACATAAAATTACGTACCCCTGTGATCCGTGCGGAGTTGGGCCGAGAATTAATGCTAGGGCACTAGATAGGTACCTACGTGGACATGCCTCTGTTAACTGTTTTTCACCGATTAAAAATATAAGAAGAGATTCTTAATTCGAACTGTTATTTTCTGTTGTTATATTTAGTTAAATTGCAGGTGTTGCTTATGTTAAATAACGTAATAAATAAATTTTGAATATGTTTTGTTGAATCAAAGCAATACCAGCCTACCCAGGTTAAATTGTGCCAATGCTAACAAAATTCAAAAATGTTTCTCAATTCACGCACATGTTTTTTTGTTTTCATTCAGAGGTTTATAATATAAAAGACAAAGTTGTTATATTTGTGCTTATATTATCAATCAATCAATCAACTTTATTTTTCTCACCACAATATGTATCAATTAAAATTGTTAAGATAATTACACACAATTCAGGTAAGTACGTATATATTGTGAGAGACTGGTGCCTAAGCTTGGCTCGCGACCTGTGTTTCAGGACACCAGGATCCCATTAAATTACATTTTCATTTCTTAAACTATGTACTTATTAAGCTGACAGAATGTAGGAAGGAGTATTTTTTTATATACTATAAGTTCTGTAGCATTTATGGCCAAATACTCAAACGCAACTCAATTTTAAGATGTCGTTAAGTTTCGTGCTGTCTCTATCACTTTATGTGAAAGTGACTGACAGTACAAGACTTAACGGCATCCTTAAATTGGGTACTGTTTGAGTATTTGGCCGTAAGACTCCAAAATTATAACTAAACGCATTTGCATTATTTACACTCGGGCTCGGAGGAGCTCGTGACTAAGTTAAAGCCGTACAGATCGATCGGTCAAAGGTTAAGCTACGCTAACCGCGGTCGGTCTGTGGATGGGTGACCATCCCTTTCATACCGAGTTTGATCCGTGCCTCGGAAAACACGTAAAGCCGTTGGTCCCGACTGTCATTCGATGATGTTTGGCAGTCGTTACGGGTAGTCAGAAGCCAGAAAGTCTGACAACCAGTCTTACCAAGGGGTATCGTGTTACCTAGTAACTGGGTTGTGGAGGTCCGATAGGCAGTCGCTCCATGTAAAACACTGGTATTCAGCTGCATCCGGTTAGACTGGAAGCCGACCCCAATGTAGTTGGGAAAAGGCTAGGCAGATGATGATGATTTGCATTATTTACACTAATAGAGTTTTTTTCCTGTTTTGAAAAAATGCTCAAAATTCATATTTATTCATCACTAAAGCTTATCCGAGTGAAGTCAAAGACAAAATAACACATAATTTCAATTACAATCGGCAATAACTTTCTTTTCCTCGTGCCAGTACTTCTTGAGATGCAAACAAACAGACCTTTTTATAATATTAGTATAAATTCTTAAGAAAACATGAACAAATACAAGACCACAAACTTACTAACGTGTTAGTAACAAAGTATACTTTACAAGTTAGCTACGTGTTCCGTTTAAACCGAATGAAAACTTGCAGACAAGCTCCTTTAGCAATGTCTTGTTATTTCGTTCCGAACTATGATAATGGAGGCTGCAGACCAAGAAACGTTAGCTCTCATTAGAGTTCAACGACCTGTGGCTGTGACGTTGTCGTGTGGAAGGAATTCTACTTGCTATTATGAACGGGGATGTTTTTGGGAATAGAGGGATGAATGCATAATTGTAATAAAATCTTGTTAGAATCAAATATAAACAGACATCATTCTTAATTTCATGCATACCTACACTCTGGCACGTGCTCACTTTCACCCTCACACACACACACACACACACACGCACAAACATACACACATGCACACACAAATACACACACACACTCACAAACAAACACACGCACTCACAGACAATCACACACACACACACACTCACAGACAATCACACACACTCACAGACAATCACACACACACTCACAGACAATCACACACACACACACACACACACACACACAAACAATCACACACTCCCACCCCCATTATCTCATTTTTGGTGGAGTTTAATTTATATAAAATATCTTTAGCACATAACACACATGAGTTTAGATTCGGAAGTCGGTGGCAATACAAAACATCAGACAGAACAAAGCCACCGACTTCCGAAACTAAAGTCATGTGTGTTATGTGCTAAAGTTATTTATCACTTTTTAGATTTTGAAGGAGGTTGTCTTTTTTGTTAAAAAGCTTTTTAACACATATATCTATACTAATATTATAAAGCTAAAGAGTTTGTTTGTTTGTTTGGGTGAACGCGCTAAACTCAGGATCTACTGGTTCGAATTGAAAAATTCTTTTTGTGTTGGATAGACTATTTACCGAGGATGGATATGGGCCCATGCGAAGCCGGGTCGGGTCGCTAGTGATAATATATTTATCCTGTTTTTGTCTGGTGTGATATCGTGATGGCTCAATTGTTAAAGCAACTGCCTCTCATGCACGAGGTTGTATTTTTGCAACCGGGCACGAGCAATGTGCTTCTTCAGCTTCATATGTAACTACTTTCTAAGTTTATCGTGGACACCACTGACATTGGTGAAGGAAAACCTCGTGCCTTCTCTGTATGTGAAGAGGCTTTTGCCCTGCATAGCGACAATAAAGAATTTCTTAATAACAGCCCGGAGTTTGGAGGTTGGCGGTGTGACAGCCCTGTGCCTCGAAAATCACGTTAGGCGATTAAAACACTGCCACGCACCACGCAGCGTAGCGCGTGAATGCGTGTTCTAACGTTCTCCGTTTGTATAGAAAACACACACAGTCCAACGCACAGAAAATACATCCACACGGGTTCATGCAGATCAAGCGTCTACAAGCGGAGAAACGCACACTCGCGTGGGTGCGGGGCCAGGCGCAAGATCAGAGCCAGTGTAGCCTCCACCCGTTTTATTCCTCCCCTAGTAGCGGTAAATGAATAAAAAACGAGTGTGTACCATTATAGACAAACATTTAATTTGCTAACTAAGTCGGAGGCACACAGAATTTGTAGGGTCGTGGGTTACGGTCGTCTATTTGTCACCTCTGCAGGGACAGGTACTTCCCGTATCTCCCAGAAGAAATTCCCGGAGACGGAAGCTGGCTGATGCTCGGGAAGGCGGTGAACGGCGAAAATAAACGTCGAATTGAGACGGTGCGGCCGTCGTCTCGCTCAGCACACCAGGTGCGGAGCGACAGGGACCTAGGGCCCGCAGATCCCCAAACCGGGTCGAGGTTGCGGTAGAATTCCTACCTTGGAATACCCGTCGTAGCAGATCTTGGATGGCTTTGAATGAAATAAGTCACCGCCGTGAATTCACAAAACGCAACTATGCGCGTAAGTGCTTAAAAACCCGCACGATGATGCAGATCTGCACTACCGCAAGTACGCGCGAAGGTGCGTTGACACGCAACATGCAGCGTGATGCGTGGCAGTGTGATAATCGCCTTAATCTTTTGGTCCTGCGCCAGATCGCTCCCCGGTTGCGTCGGATTGCCGTTTCTCAACGGACCGGACTATGAGATTGAGGGAAGAAGGAGTGCACCTGTGTTTACGGGTTTGTGCCTCCCGTGGCAGAAATTCGGTCGGAAGAATTACATTTTTGAAATTTGAAGTTTACGCAGGCGATGTCGTGGGCAGAGGCTAGTTAAGTAGGTATATTTATTGGTTTGAGACTTCAAGCTTGTGTGATATTTGATTAGTTTTTTTTGTTTGTTATTTCGAGACCACTTTGACTGGGTTTTTAATCAAAAGAAAACCTTTTCAATCGTTTAGAAAGTTTTAGAAGTGAAATTGGGACTAATTTGATGCTGAAACCATAGGACCGTAGAACTCAGACTATGAATTAAGTACCTAGTTCAAAAGGTTAACGGTCCATTCGGTTACCCTTAAAGACTATGGTTACATCTTGTAAGGGCTTGAGAATGTTGTAAGTCTCTCTCAGTGACTACTTTGATGACAAGAATTTTTTTTAACAAAATAATAATAATATTTCTAACCTTGGTAGGTAATAATAAATATTTATTTTGTAAGATTCCAAAAATTCTTTAATGACGTTATTGTACTGCAATAGTATATTACTGCATGTTCATTAATTACTTCACTACACATGCCTGTCTGTCTGTATGTTCGCGATAAACTGAAAAACTACTGAAAAGATTTTTATGTGGTGTTCATCAATAGACATAAATACAAATGATTCACGAGGAAGATTTTGGTGTATAATTTTTGTTAAGGTATTGTGTAAATTGAATTCATCAACATCGACTGTAAGTACTTACTGCATGTCCTGCCTTTTCACAACTATATTGGGTCGGTTTCTAGTCTAATCGGGTGCAGCTGAAAACCGGTATTTTGCATGGAACCACTACCTATCTGATCTCTATATCGCAGTTATTAGGTAACTGAATACCAGTAGGTAAGATTTGCCAGACTTTTCGTCTACCGACACCCGTCAAAAATCTACAGATTTTCGGCTTTACTTACGTGCTTTTCGAGACACGGAGGTGTCACATCACCAATTTCCGAACTATACGGACTTCTTCTAAGAAATTTCCTGATTGGAAAAATCCAATAACACTGCTCGAATCCAGTGCCCCACACTCAGCGGTCGTGTTGCGATCGCAAACAAGATAATTGGAACACTTACGATTTGGGTGGGAACAACTGGATGTAATGTGAAAATAAACTGTTTGCCTAACGATACCCCATAACCTGTCATTGTTAGCTGTTTCTTTCCCTAGCATTTAGGCTGGTCGCACACGAGCCACACGCGATCCTTACAAACCCCGCCACTTGAAGCAAGAAGCGGCCACAAAAGTAGCTGAAGCGTGCGGCAGCCACATTTTGGTCGGTGGAAGACACTTGCGGGACACACAAAATATTAGGACTGGATTAAATTTCTGATATAAATAATTTTACATGTATTCACTCAGCCTAAGAAGTAAGTAAGTACCTAGTTCGTAGTGTGACGGAATTTTTACTGGAGTAAGGAATTTCTTGATTACTTTTACTTTTATGATTAGAAATAAAAAATATATGACATTTAATTGATTTTATATAACTCCAATACGAATTAAGTTTACCGCAGAAAAATTGAGAAGAAAAACAGCTAATGAAGAATTTTATAATTGAATTGCAATTTTAGTTAATTAATTAATATTTAATAATGTACCTATTATCTCTGGTGTATTTTGTACTTGTATATATGCCTTCTGGTTAAATATGGCTGTTGCTAATTATATTTTCATGTCACCATGTCACCACACATATTTGAAAAATAAAATTATCTTATTTTATCATATTCATTTATTTATTTATTTATTTATACTTCATGCACAAAGGTACAAAGGCGGACTTAATGCCTTAGGCATTCTCTACCAGTCAACCAAGGGTGGTGAAGAGATAACATGGCAGTTGCATATGAAAAAAAAAAATATATATTAAAAAAGTTAAAAAGATATAAACTTACTTATTTATTTCAATCAGCAACGTGCGTGTTTTGCCTTCGATTTGAACTGGTTGACTGAAGGAAAGAAGAGTGGAGTATCCTGCGAGTGGCGTGTGCCAGCGTTTTGTGTCGGCGTTTAGTGGCCGGTGCCACAAGAAGCGAGCAGCGACGATTTGTAGTGTGTGGCGAACACCGGCGTCAACCGTGTTTTGTGGCGTTTGTAGTCTGTGACCTGTGTGCGGCCAGGCTAAAGGTCGTAGCACACATACCAAATCGGAAAGGGATCGTCACCGTATCGCCTTTCGCCTCGCCGTCAAACAGGTGTCAACATAACGTAAGCAACGTAACCAAAACGGATCAGCAGCTCCGATACGTCGACTTGGATACGACTAGGCGACGCCGCGCTTACGGCTCGCCGACCGCTGGTTGGCCTGGCTGGCACCAGATCATCACCAGATCAAACACGCGCGTAACAAGACTGGAAGTTGCCTTGTGAATGACAGCACGTGTGGCAACAATATTGTGCTGCTGGCAGGTTCGCGGGAAGGGTGAGAGACACAAGCGCGGCGACGCCACGACGTAGAGGCGTAAGCGCGTGGACGACGAGCCGTAGGCGCGGGGACCACTGGTTGACCACGCGCCACACCGCGGCGAATTGTTCACGTTACGATTCCAATTACTGTGCTTTGCAGGAAGGAGTTTCATACAAAGAATACTAAGAAGCAAGCAAGTAAGCAGAGCCATCTCATAAACGTCTTTACTTTTCTTATGATATAATTATATATATATACTAGCTGACCCGACAGACGTTGTCCTGTCCTTATCTACCTACTTACCTGCCTATTTACCTACCCTACACCTACCCTACACCTACCCTACGCCTACCCTACGCCTAACCTACGCCTACCCTACGCCTACCCTACGCCTACCCTACGCCTACCCTACACCTACCCTACGCCTACCCTACGCCTACCCTACGCATACCCTACAAAAGTTTTTTTTTTTTTTTTTTTTTCTCTCCGTAAGAACCATCTTCGTACTTCAAGGAATATTATAAAAAAGAATTATCCAATTTGGTCAAGCGGTTCGCAAGTTATGCGCTTACCAACACATTTAGCGATTCATTTTTATATATAAGATTATACATAAATATATTTATATAGATATATATTTTATTAGTTATATAGTTTTGTTTATGCACTTTACCTATTTTGTTATATTTTTTATATGCACCTGCCGTGTTATCTCTTTACCACCCTGGGTTGACTGGTAGAGAATGCCTAAGGCATTAAGTCCGCCTTTGTACCTTTGTGCATGAAGTGTAAATAAATAAATAAATAAAGAATACTAAACGGCTAGAGTCGATACGGTTACGATCCGTTTCCGATTTGATAAGTGTGCTACGACCTTTACAGTAATACTCATTCAAAATAATAACTTAAGACACGAAAACTTTCTAGGCCACTGTTATCACAGCCATTACTTATCTAGCAATTTGAGTGTACAAATATAATTTTTGATAAAAGAGCAAATAGGTTCTAGTATTCGACTATGTTGTACTTTAAATATTATCTAGATTCATATGAAATAGGGACAGAATAATTATCCGAAATTTGTTGTTTTTTTTTTTAATTTGGTTCAAATGTTTGAAGAAGTTAGGTACCATTTTACCCAACTACCGGAGTAATGTAGTAGGGTTATGTTTTTCGAGCAAATGAATGTATGTATGTCGTGTGGCCGCTTTGTATTTTAAGCGGGTAAACGGATTTTAGCAAATGAGCCCTCTCATTATTACCACACAATAAAAAAAAAACTTGAGAGGTGTCAAGGGACACCCGGATGGAACGAAGTTCCTTTCGATTAATTAGTGAAGGAATTATAATAAAATTTTTGTAAGAAAAGTATCTGTAAGAAGTAATTGTAAGAAAAGTATCACAGTGAAAGGTGGACTTATCTCGTAGGTCGTTATCATCGGAATTATCACGCAATGATAATTCCGATGTCATTGAGGTAGGTACCGCCACTATTTGAGCGAATAAACTTAGGTACTAAACATATCGCCGTAGGTACCTAGTTCAAAGAGTTCGCCGCGCCGCCTTTAAATACATAAACATATTCTACGAAAAGCGAATTCGGACTTTATTTTGTAAACGTAAACGGTTAAAAATTGAAATTTTACCAAACTAGGTATGATAAAATTATTCTGAGCCCGACCGGACAATAGGAGCTATGTGCAACCGAATTTCACGGTTAATGTGTAAAAATAAGGTTTTAATTCGCTCCAATATTTTCATAGAAAAGCCGCCATTCAACTAATAATGAACTCTATTTGACAGTTCCAACGATTCAATTTTTCTGTTCGAATTGTCTGCGTTTGTGAAGTAATAAAAATAGCAAAAAAGTGTCGTGACAACTTTTCGTAAGAATTTTTTCCGTCTAGCCCCCTTTTACAACGCGCGATAAGGAACTTCGTTCCAAAAAGTAAAAAAATATAAAATAACTTTTTGTTTATAAAATAATACATTTACGCCACTGTCTTAAAAATAAATAATTTAACAACTAACGTTGATATTAAAAACTAAAAAGTGTGACATAAACTACTTTCTTCCTTTCTTTTACTTTATCCGCGTGAAAGTCGGTCATTTATGATGCAGATAAAGTTGCGAATTAAAAAGTAGCCTATGTCCTTTGCCAGGCTTCAAGATATATGAAGAGAGAAGAAGAAGTATGAATATGGATAAAGTAAATACAGTAAATAAAGTATATGAAGTATAGATAAGTAAAAAAGTAAATAAGTAATGAGTACTGTAGAATACATATTACCCGGTTCACCATTGAAATGAAAGCAACTGAATTGAATCGTTTCAACTTAATAGTGAAAAATTCAATGACGGCTGTCGGCTATACCTTTCATTTCAGTGCCTTTCAATAAATTATTGGAGTAAATTAATTTGTTTTTTTTTTGATGGCACGGCTGGTGATTTGCGATTTATTTGGCGATTGAGCGATTGTCTACTGCGCTGCGTGTCGCGGGTTCGATTACCGCACGGAAAAAATATTTGCCCTACAAATAGTTGTTTCGGGTGTAGCTGTTTGTGAATATGAGTTTATATGTTAACACAGGAGAAATCCCACGAGAGACGTTAAAAAAAAAATTGTTGATAATATTTCCTAAACTAATATTATGTATGTCATAAACAACTGAATCGCTATCAATCCTATTCTTCTTTATTATTAATGCTGTAAGCGTCTATGGTTTTATTGATTTATTAATTGGCTTAAAACAGGCAACGTCCATTTCAGTTTTGTTCCTATCATATTACAATGGTTTACTAATATTACCACAATGAACAAACTTTCAATTGATTAACTTCAAAAAACTAATTATGTTATATTGCTTACACATTTTATTAAACACTGGCGTTTGCCCGCTAATTTATCTACGTCTACGCGAAATAATTTTTAGAATTAGTATTTGTTTTGTTACACATTCAAAGCTGAAAAAAAGAAACAAATAAACGCTCCATATAGTATTGGCACACCTCGGACACTTCATACAAAACTTGCAAAATAATTACCTATTACTACTACAAAACCAAATGACGTCTGTACACGTGCAAATGTGTGCGTGAATTTTAGTAGGGTTGAATCAGTTGGATGTCGTGGCGTACAAAATGGCTTTGCTTTGCGTCGGGCGAGCCGAACGACGACGGAACTACCCGAACGTTTCGAGCATTATTATGAAGTGATCTTGTCCGGGCGGTCAATTACTTATTTCTAATAAATAAAATAAATGATATTTGATTATGAATACTCGGATTTGTAATGACATAAAAGTAATAGGTATTGTAATTTTTATTATGTAAAGAGGTTTATTTATTCATCAATAATGGTAAATGAAGGTACCTAATTACAAAATATGGAATTCACGATCGCCCCGTACCATTACGCGGCAACGCAATGGGGCGACGCGACAAAGTTAGTGCGTAGGGTACTACTTTTCAATTCCAAGAATGAATAGAACGTGAAAGAAAGGGACATAAGTACATAACAAAGACAATAAAGAGAGAGAGCAATATTAATAGCTGGTAATGTTGGTATGTTATTATTACGGAAGTTTTAATTGTATTATTATAAAACGACGAAAACTTGGAAAATAAATGAATCATCGAGATTATAACTAATAAATAAAACTTAAAACAAAATAAATCGCAAAATTGTGTGTTTATGTCAGCAGTACCTACAGCGCTGCAGTTCTTACGATTTTGAGCGCCCTGGCTAAAGAGTCTGCGGTTAGCCCCTCCGGTGCGGGGTCGAGGGTGCGGTATCTGATATCGCGCGGGGAAGGGAGTGTCCCTTCTGTACGTAGTACTATTAAGTATTCTGTGGTATTGGTATAGTTAAGATAATTGGAGGGTAGCCGATAGGTGTATAACACTTTGCCACAAAATGTGAAAGATCAAAAATCCATGTACGCTTTCAAAAACTATCTAAAGAAGTTTATTTTGGAGAATAAAAACCTGTAAACTATCTTCTAGCACTGTATCTACCTAACCTATTTTTATTTGTGTAGCCGTTGCATCGCTAAATGTAAAGAAATTAGATATAAGTTTTTTCTCATATAAGTGAATGTACCTAATTCTTTTTGAGAAACAAAGTTCTTAAAACTTAAGTAATCCTGTGTACATTTTTTGGCGCTGGTCTGACTAGTTTTATTCAACCCGTATTTTCCTACTTCTGGGCAAAGGGCTCTATACTCTCCTACCTCTCTCTCTATTAAGGCGACGATATACGCCGGCGACTTTGAGCGACCAGAGAATCGTATGCGTTGTGTCCAAAACTCTCAAAGTTTAGCCGAAAAGATAGATAATAAAATTGTCTGTAAGATAGTGAAAGTTTTGTTTAAATAAACCTGGTAAATTTTGTGTGATTATCAATATTTCGTCCGCGTCAGACACAACTTCACGAGTTAATTAAACTATTTAATATGAACTTAATCAAAAATATTCACATACTAAATGATTAACAGAATCTTCTAGTTTGACATGTATTTTTTTCAAATCATTTACAACTCTGCATATTTTGACGTGATTGTCAGTTTAAAATCTGTAAAAGTCACTTGTATGCGCCTTAAGGCCTTTCTATGGCCAGTCTTTGTCAAAGGAGTCTAGATCATCCTCCACCTCCGCCTGGGCCTGCTGTGATGTCGCTTGACATGTAAAAAGACCCACTGGGTCATGTTTTTGGCCAAATGATCGTCTGTCATGCAGCGTTTTTGTGAACTGCCAGACTGTGGAATTCGCTGCCCGCCTTTCTGTTCCCTGATAAGTATAATCTGGGTACCTTCAAGGCACGAGTGAACCGGTTCATCCTAGGCAGGCGTGTTCCAACTTAGGCCGCATTATCACTTAAGATCAGGTGAATTGCGGTCAAACGCAAGCATATTTGATAATAAAAAAGAAAAAAATCAATTTTGTCCCGAATTTCACTTCAGCGTGTCAGCTTTCCGAGTGATGTGAGGTAATTTGGTGATGGAACGGATGGTAGTATTCCTAACCCGGTCTTGAAGTTTTACACCCAGAATTCTACGTGCCATAGCTCTTTGTCAAACCGCAAGTGTAAACTCAAAAACATCGTCGAATGCCTAGCCTTTTCCAAAGTATGTTGGGGTCGGCTTCCAGTATAACCGGATGCAGCTGAATACCAGTGTTTTACATGGAACGACTGCCTATCAACCCCCACAACCCAGTTACTGGTTAACACGATACCCCTAGGTAAGACAGGTTGTCAGACTTTCTAGCTTCTGACTACCCAAAACGACTGCCTAAGATGTACGAGTGACAGCCGGGACCAACGGATTTACGTGCTTTCCGAGGCACGAAGGGGACTCGGTATGGAACGAATGGTCACCCATTCATAGACCGGCCGCGGCAAGCGTAGCTTAACCTTTGACCGATCGATCTGTACGGTTTACTTAGCCACGAACTCCTCCCATGCTGAACTCAAAATACATCAAGTAAATAAATACAATGTTTGAAAGAAACCTTGGCCTCATGGCTCAGCCATAAGCAAAGCTGAAAAAGAAATCTAAATTACCCTCATTTTTTTCGGTCTTTGTAAATATGTAAATGATGTCTCGGGGTCGGCGTTATCTGTTTAAAGATTTATTATTTAAGAATAAAGTAAGAGGGTCATTGCTGTCAACAATTGCCTGTTTTTCGACGAATTAATTCAACGACGTTAACGGGGTTTTTGTTGGCTGACGATAAAGAAAGGGTAGGTCAATATAATTCCTTTGTATATTTTAGTATGAGTTTGTTTTCTACTTCTTAGAATTGGGGTTAATTCTATCAAAAGGAACCAAGTCGAAATTGCTACCATTTTTAGGGTTCCGTCCAAAAAAACGGAACCCTTATACGATCACTTGTGCGTCTGTCTGTCCGTCCGTCTGTCACAGCCAATTTGCTCCGAATCTACTGTACCAAATCAGGTAAAATTTGGTAGGATGGTGTAATCCTATGACCCAAACACAGATGTGTAATGTAAATAATTTTTTTTTTTTTTATAATTTTCGGGGGACAAACTAGGAAATTTAAAAAAATGTTTTGCAAACCTTACTATGTTATATATCAAATGAAAGGGCTCGTTATGAGGATCTCAAATATATTTTTGTTATTGTTGTAAAATAAATAGTTTTGATTTTATTCATGAAAGAAGACGAAAATTGACCATTTCCCCCACTAATCTCCGAAACTACTGAGCCTAAAATTTTGAAAAATATACAAAATATAGTTCATTGCTTGTAGATTACAGGAAAACCTATAAGAATTCTATTAATTGGCATTGTACGGAACCCTCTCCACGTTAGTTCAACTCGCACTTGGTCGGTTTTTTTTTTATTTTAAAAAGGACGTCCTACACTAGGAATTTCATATGTGTCGTAGGTGTGTTCACAAAATATAATACAAATAGCCAGACCCGGAACAACTATCTGGTAGACAAATATTTATTCCATGATGATGGAAGGCGTAAGGTGGAGCATGCTTGCCTAGGGTAAACGTTACCGGTTCACTCGTGCCGGGAAGGTACCCAAATTTTATTTATCAGGCAACAGAGAGGCGGAGTGAATTCCACAGTCTAGCAGTTTGCACAATAAATATAAAAGTAGAGCGCTTGGTTCGATACCGTGGAACTTCAACCGTATAGCGATGCCGCTTCACCATATCTCTGCTTGTCCGATGATGAAATGGGGATGGGGGAATTAAGTTGTGCAATTCCAAAGGACGCTCTCCGAAATTTACCCAATAAAAGAGCGATTGGCTGGTAACGGCGGGCTTATTACGTATGAAATAGCAATCAGCAAAAATTGCGCAACTATCGCGCAGTCATCGCGCGATCAATCGCTAAACGTAAAAAAAAATCGTATTATGTAAAAATCGTTTGCTAATCGTTCGCTGTTTGTTTCAATGCATTTATCGCTACGACACTAGCGCCAAAAACAATTTAGTAGCCACCGCTGGTACTAAATTCAAAATTCAAATTAATTTATTTGCTAGAATGTAGGTACAAATGAAGAACTTATACCTGCTACCTGCCTGCTTACTTTTATCTGCTAATATAAACAAACAGAAAAACTGGTAGATTGTGTGTGATTGTCAATGTTTTGTCCGCGTCAGACACAACTTCACGTGTTAATTAAACTATATTAATATTAATATTATTAAAAATATTCACTTACTAAATGATTAAGAGAATGTTCTAGTTTAACATATATTTTTTTCAAATCATTTACACTGCACATTTTGACGTGATTGTCAGTTTAAAATCTGTAAAAGTCGTTAAATAGCCCCTTAAGTGGACGAAATCAGTGTTCATTCAAACTCCAAACGATATTTAGCTGTTTTAACAACAAGTAAGTTAATGTGTGAAATAATGCAATAAAGTGTATTTTAGCAGTAAAAGTACTAAATAAAACATCCTGTTTTAAATTCGTAAACAGTCCTTTACATAGTCGGTAGTGAGCTTTAAACTCAGCATCAGAAAAGTTCAAAGCTTTGGCTTGATCTCGAAGGCTACGTCGCAACTGTGCTGTGTTATGGCTTTCAGTCCTACTGGCTTCTTCTTCAAGTGCTCCAAGCAAGAGAATAGCACGAGACATCTTTGATAATCGAAGCGTCACTCGATTTTTTTAGGCGGATAATAATAAAGTTTTTACAAACCACATAGTTTAATTTAAATTAACACACGACAAAGATTTAAAATACAGTTTTTTGGTACAATACTCGAAATAATGGACTGAATTAAACTAATATATATGTGTACAGCAAAGAAAGAAAGAGAAGACAGCGATTAACAATCGACCAGCAACTAGGGAAAAGGTTATCGCAATTTGACAGCAAAATTTGCTCATTGATGGCTATTGCTTTAC